>CM059497.1:37188101-38438101 GCA_030378355.1 Eleusine indica
ATGTAGGCATATTTAGACCTTGCTTTTGCTTTTGCTTATGATGAGTCAAAAGAAATTTTCACAAATATAAATCTCAAAAGTTAAGTGGTAACCATCAAATTCAAGTAATCAACCAATCGTTCATCAGAAAGACAAGATAAATAGCATGGGGCACTTTCAATTTGATAATCGACACTAACTTTATTAAAGACAATGCAAGAATTCAAACTACATAAAAGACCTAGAAGCAACTCTCAACATGACTCGTGACTCTCTTAAGCATAAACACTCATCAAAAACACTTAAAAACTGAGAAACTAGACTCAAAAACATTTAAAAACTAAGAAACTGGACTCAAAAACACTTAAAAACTGGACTCAAAAACATTTAAAAACTGAGAAACTGGACTCAGAAACACTTAAAAACTATGACTAATGGCAAAGCCCTTCCCCCACACTCAAAATTTGCAATGTCCTCATTGCAAGAGAAGAGATTCAACATACTAATCATGCAGACCATGCCTGTTCAAGACTCGGAAAATTCGTTTGATATTCCTTATGAGAAAAGTGTAGTCCGCTTCGTTCATCTCGATTGTATCCTGGATTCTGCGGTCCACATCTCTTTGATTCCTGTAAGCACGATCTCTGTCTAGATACAGTCTCTCAATGTTTCTTCGGCAGACAGGACAGCAAGCAGGCGGTTACAGGTTATGATTTTCAACGCTGTAAGCAGAGGCACTATTCAAATTCCTCCGAGCCGATCGGCGCATAGGCTGAGCCGATCGGCGCAGTGGTGTTCTTCCACTATTGCGACTTCCTCCACTTCCCTCTGCATTACCATTAACTCTTGTTGAAGTTCCTGCTGCCCTGTCATTACTGCATTCTGCAAGTGTTTCCTGATTTTCGAACTTAGGACTACCTAAGCTTCCTTGCATATCAAAATTATCACTAAAATCTCCAGGCACACTAAGATTACCGCTTTCCAAAGTTTCCAAATAGTATGGCGTATAGTCACTATCCCATTCGGAATAATTCTGAATTGGCTTACCCGATAATCTAGCGGATCTGCGAACCTCTGGTGTAATCTTACACTTCCTTGCAGCAGTTTCTTCGTCTTCACTTGGCAGAGCCGTCAGATCAATAAATTCAACCATCTTCAGATCGTGCCGATCGGCTCCAGTGTCGCGCCGATCGGCGCAACCAACAGCTTGCTTCACATACTCATCTAACTGCTCTAGATTACACTCACAGATCACCTTATTCTACTGCCTTCGTAAAATCTCATCATTAATCTCCTTAGGTGTCCTTCCTCCAGGAACTGCGCGACAGCCATCATCATATATCAAATCTTTAGGTATGAAAGCTGGATCTTCTGCCAATTGGAGTTCCACCTTGGGTTGAAGATCTTTAGCACAAAAGAAACACTTGCAACCCTCAATACAACTGTTCCTATGAATCTTATTTTCTTGAAAACTTTCCCAATCGATAAGAACCTTGGAAAAGGATTCATCCCTTCTAGCTTGAAGATCCGTCTCCACATCCTGCTGGCACATAGCTTCTTCGACTTCCTCTCGCAGCTTGAGTTCATACTTGGCAGCAATATAATGTTCACCATAAAGTTGGCACCTATGAATTATGAGGGCGCTCTCTTCATCTAGCTCTTCCTTCTCTTGCTCAGTCAATGATCTTTTGAAAGATAGGAAATCCTCATACGACAAGGGCGTAGCAAGATCAAGAAGACTTTCCATGGTATACCTTTGAGAAACTACTTCACTTTCAATAGGTGCTACAGATTTTCCTTTGCGCACCAATACTCTTTTCATCATCTGCCGAAGTTCATTGTCCATCTTCACCTTGTCGGCGTTCCACGCGTCAGCTTCGCTTTTCTTCATGAATTTCTTCCGCAGATCTGACCAGACGAGGGGATCATCTTGTGTTGGTGTCAACACTTCGTCGACTTCTTCCCAGGGCCAATTTGCAGAGGGCTGAGGAAATCTGACGCCGAGCCGATCGGCTCCAGAGTCGCGCCGATCGGCGCAGGGGTCGCGCCCATCGGCACCGCCTTGGTTTCTGCCTGATGCGCCGCCTTCCATCGCTTCTGCACTTAGGTTTTGTTCTGGTGACGATGTAATACGAGTTGATCCGTGGGTTTGCTGTCACCTCATATTTTTATCCCTTGATTTCCAATTGGACTAGGACTCTTTCTCTTATTCGTGGAATTTAACGAGTCTTAAAAAGGCAAGGTCCAAAACCGTCTCAAAGCAAAAAGGACTCCGCCGCGCCAATCGGTGCAAGGCTGCGCCGATCGGCGCAAGCGTCGCGCCAATCGGCGCGGTACACCAAATTGCCAAAAAAGAAAAACTACGGAAATTAAAATACATACAAGCTTTTGTTTTACGTCGTTAAGCTCGACCACACGGGGTACCAAGCAGTGAAATACACATCAAAAGATTTTAATTCAAATGTGTCGGGTTCTAGGTATACCTTTAGACGTTGTCCGTTCACCGTGTACTTGTTTATCTTGCCATCCATTATGATTACCGCTCCCGAAGGTAACACCGTATTCACGAGATAAGGTCCCTCCCATTTGCTTCGTAGTTTGCCTTTACCAAATAATCTGAATCGCGAGTTAAATAGGAGCACCCGATTTCCTTCCTTGAATTCCTTCTTCAAAAGTTTCTTATCGTACCACTTCTTTGTTTTCTCCTTGTATATGGCTGCATTTTCATATGCATGCAATCTCATCTCTTCCAATTCACTTATTTGTATTTTCCTTTTCATGCCGGCGGCATCAAGATCCAGATTCATCTCCTTTATAGCCCAATAAGCTTTTTGTTCCAATTCCACCGGTAGGTGACACGATTTCCCATAGATGAATTGATACGGTGTCATACCAATTGGTGTCTTGAATGCCGTCCTATATGCCCATAACGCTCCATTAAGCTTCGTGGCCCAATCTTTTCCTTCCTTTGTAACAATCTTCTGCAGAATTCCCTTTAATTGCTTATTTGAAGTTTCTGCTTGTCCATTTCTCTGGGGATGGTAGGTTGTTCCAATTCTATGTTCAACTCCAGATTTGGTTAAAAACCTAGCAAATTCTCCTCCTGTAAAATGGGATCCTCCATCTGTAATTATTATCCTCGGTACCCCGTACCTAGGAAATATCTGCTCGTGAAGTATACTCCTTGATTCTCTTGTAGTGTTAGCCTTGCATGCCATTGCTTCGACCCACTTGGAGACATAATCAACGGCAACCAATATATACTCGAAACCATGAGAATTCACAAAGGGTCCCACAAAATCCATACCCCAAACATCAAAGATATCGACTTGAAGATTGTACTTAAGAGGCATTGCATTCCTACTGTTAACATTCCCTATTCGTTGGCATTGAGCACATGTTGCAACATACCTTTTTGCATCTTCATGCATAGTAGGCCAATAGAATCCACTTGCCCATACCTTTGCCTGTGTTCTGAAGTAGCCATAATGTCCTCCATAATCCGAAGAATGACATTTTGCTAAAATGCTTGCTCTTTCTTCTCTGGGTACACATCTTCGTACTGCTCCGTCCTCGCAATACCTATACAAGTATGGGTCGGCCCATATAAATTTTCTCATTTCACTCTTAACTCTTTTCCTTGTGTTCTTGTTCATCAGATCAGTTTGTCCCTTGAAACCTTTGATAATATCCATCATCCAGTTCTCTCTACGATCAAATGCGGCAAATAACTGCTCTTGTCGCATTTCATCTCTTATTGGCTCAGTTGATGGTGATTCAAGACGAGATAAATGATCTGCTACAGAATTTTCTACTCCTTTCTAATCTCTTATCTCCAAATCAAATTCTTGCAGCATCAATACCCATCGCATTAACCGAGGCTTAGACTCCTTCTTTAAAACCAAGTATCTTATAGTAGCATGATCAGTATATACAATCACCTTAGAATTTAAAATGTAGGATCTAAACTTCTCAAAAGCAAATATAACAGCTAACATCTCTTTCTCAGTTGTTGTAAAATTGATTTGCACCTCATTCAAAGTTTTGCTACCATAATAAATAGCATGCACTTTACCTTCCTTCCGTTGTCCAAGAACAGCTCCAACTGCATAGTCACTTGCATCACACATAATTTCAAAAGGTAGACTCCAATCAGGTGGCTGCATAACGGGTGCAGAGCATAGAGCTTCCTTTAATCTCCTGAAGGCCAAGAGTCTTTCCTCATCCATAACAAATTCTATATCTTGTTTTAACAATTCTGTCAGGGGTTTAACAATCTTCGAATAATCCTTAACAAATTTGCGATAGAAGTTGGCATGTCCAAGAAAACTTCTCAAAGTTGTAAGATCAGTAGGGGGAGGTAATTTCTCAACTGTAGATACCTTTGCCTTATCAACCTCTATCCCTCTTTTAGATATGACATGACCAAGTACTATCCCTTCTGTTACCATGATGTGACACTTCTCCCAATTAAGAACTAAATCGCATTCAACACACCTTTTCAAAACCTTCTCCAAATTCTTCAAACAGCTATCAAAATCAGCACCATGTACGGAGAAGTCATCCATAAATACCTCCATAATATCTTCTATGCTTTCAGCGAATATTGTATTCATGCATCTTTGAAATGTTGCAGGCACGTTGCAAAGACCAAATGGCATCCTTCTGTATGCATATGTCCCAAAAGGGCAAGTAAAAGTAGTTTTCTACTGATCTTCTGGTCTTACCGGTATTTGAAAGAAACCACTATATCCATCCAAATAACAAAAGTATGAATTCCTTGCTAATCTTTCAAGCATCTCATCAATGAACGAAAGAGGATAGTGATCTTTCTTCGTCACCTTGTTCAAACTTCTATAATCTATGCACATTCTTCATCCAGTTACAGTCCTTTGAGGGATCAACTCATTGTTCTCGTTAGGCAGTACTGTCAACCCTCCTTTCTTGGGTACACAATGCACTGGACTAACCCATTCACTATTAGTAACAGGGTAGATCATACCTGCATTAAGCAGCTTCAAAATGTCCTTTTTAACCACCGGCTTCATTGATTCCTTCAACCTTCACATCCCTTCAACCATTGGTTTAGTATTCTCCTCTAAGTTAATCATGTGGGTGCAAAATGCGGGGCTGATTCCCTTGATGTCATCCAATGTGTAACCAATGGCCTTCTTATACCTTTTGAGCACAACAAGAAGCCTCTTTGTTTCTTCTTTTGTTAGGGCGTTGTTCACAATAACTGGATCTATTCTATTCTTTCCTAGATATTCATAGCGTAGCTCCTTCGGAAGTTCCTTCTGTTCCACTTCTGGCGCTTCGTCTGAATCCAGCTCCTCGAGAGGTTCAAAATCAGGATTTTCCTGGTTGAGCCGATCGGCGCAAGGGTCGCGCCGATCGGCGCTGCCAGTATGATTGAGCCGATCGACGCAAGGGTCGTGCCGATCGGCGCTGCCAGTATGATTGTCAGTTTCACGCATAATGTGGTCCAGTGGGTCTCCCATATCCATCTCTATCCTCTCGTCTTCCTCTGGGCAGAATTCCTGATAACAAGAAGAGTCTTGATGAGATGGATCATTAAATTGAAATTGCACTTCTTCCTCTCCCAGGTGTAGCGTGATTTGATCTTTCCCAGCATCCAAAACAGCTTGTACTAATCTTAAGAATGGCCTTCCCAGAATGATATCTTCAACCCCAGTTTCCATATTGTCTAGAACGAAGAAATCTACCGACATTGTTTTTGAGCTTATCTCAATTTCGACATTCTTGATCACTCCCAGTGGCTTGGTTTTCCTACCATCCGCCATGATCAGCTCAAGTTCAGTCCCCATCAGCCATTGTTGAGTTCCATAAGGCATGCTCATGAATGCATCGTAAGTCATCAAGCTGACACGAGAGGCGAAGTCACACAAGGCTTTCAGAAATTTCTTTTTCGATAACTCACAGGGTATGTATGGTTCTTCTTTTTCCCCTTCAGTGACTCCTACAGCATACACACCACATAATCCTTCGTTGGGGGATGGCTCAAAGCAACTGTCTAGCAATCTCTTCGCTTGTTTCACCTCTGTTCCATCAAGCTCTATATCATCCTTGTAAAGCTTCCCTAAAACTCTCCCAATAATCTCTTGATCAAAAACTTCCGACTTGAGGTGATTACTTGGGAAATTATACTCAATTTCGGCTTCGGAGGCGTCTTGCGGACTGAAGGATCTTCTCCTATTAAGAAATTCTTACGAAAAATCAATGGGAATCTAGTCCATCGGCTCAAATTCGTCAAGTGGTTTAGCATTCGCCAATGTTCTGTCCCCCTTCGGTTTAGCAAAATTCCCTTCAAATTCCTTCAGTTGAATGTCCAGAATTGCAGCTTCTATCTTGGTATATTCCTTGCTACTTGGCGGAGTCGTCAAGGTGATCGGTTCTCCTGTTGTCGCGGCTGCGCCGATCGGCTCAGAGACTGCGTTGATCGGCGCACACGTCAGACCCACAGAGGTGAGTCCGATGGGCTCTATTTCTTCGAATTGCCCCGAAGTAATCATTGATCTGCTCTCGGACATCAAGATCTGTTCAGCTGGTGACTCTTCCTTCTTCATACCTTCTGGGCATTGCCGATTTGGTTCTAAATATTCTTCCCAATGTTTGTGCAAATCTTCATTCTCGGCAATTTTGCCTAACAATTCGATCCCTACCTTGGCTGTTAATCTTAGAAAACTTCCTCTGGCCGATCCGTCCAAATGCATCCTCGATTCCTTGTTTATGGCCATGTAGAAGGTCTGAGCGCACATGTTCTCATCAATGGCAAGGTCAGGTCCTTGTTACAACAACGATTGAAAACGCGTCCAGGCTTCCGTGAGAGATTCTTCATCTTCTTGTAAGAAGTTCACCACTTCCCTTCTCAACTTCTACACCTTTGGCAAAGGAAAATAGTGGAGACAAAAATTTCAAACTAACTCACTCCCTTACCTTTTGCTTCTCGAGATGCTACCTTGTGCCACTCTTTGGCTTTTCCTCCCAAAGAGAATGGGAAAAGCAACCACCTATAAAGATCCCGAGGCACTCCTTCATGATGGAATGTTTGGCAAAGTGCCTCCAAATCTTGTAAGTGAGGTTGTGGCCTTCTCATCTGAGCTAGTACGAGGTTCTCCTCTTTCGCTCCAAAGAATTTGTTTGCTTCAGCCATGCTAATGATAATGGGGTTCAACACATACGAGGAGGCTGTGGCCTTCTCATCTGAGGATTGAGGCACCAACACGTCTGGAGATGGTAGAGAAAGTTCCCTGAGCGTCTGAGAAGGTCCTGTCGTACTCATCCTAAAAATTCACACAAAACACAACAACGAAAACAACTAGAAAAGAGAGGATTAGACGTTAGTAAAATATTAATAGTAAAAGAATTGGCTTGTTCCCCGGCAACGGCGCCAGAAAAAGGGCTTGTTGGTCGTATTTACGCACCCACTTATATACCGCAAGAGGACGGTGTATAGTTGTAGCTCTTTTTCCCTCACAGTATTCCAAGGTTATCGAATCCACAGGGAATGAGCGGAACTAATACTATTAAAAGGTTACTAACAGATTGCAATGGGTTGGTTGGTGTGAATGATGACGGTGAGAAAGATGAAGGTGAATATTATTGAAGAGGCAACAGAATAATGATGGATTCTCTCCTTATGATTGGTTCACTAGCATGCAACCTTATTCTTATCAACTCAAGTGATGACTCCAATATTCTACAAGACATGGTGGTTTCGTTCACCCTGGCTGTCACTACAGAGGCTATTAGCTCCCCCACTGGTTTCTTGCACTATGTAATGGGCAAAAGTGTATTGGCTGATACACTAATAAAAAGGATAGATAGATGTGCAATAAAGGTCATCATATAGATTAAATTCATCAAGAGCGTATCAACAAGCATGAGAGTTACATGACTAGATCCCCGCACAAGAGAAGAGAATATGGGCCTACTCGCTCATCCTTCCGCTAGACATAGCAGAGGGGTGAGAAATAGCGTTGGAACGCGCACGAGCCGATCGGCGCAAGCTTCACGCCGATCAGCGCGACCTCCCTTCTGGTGGACCTCGTCGGAGTTGACGAACCTCCGCCACCAATATCCTGGAACCCTAGTTTTAATAACTGGTTCTCGCGATTGCCGTCTCCCCTTGGTCGTCCCTGGCTTTTGATAATTATCTTCCTTTTATACTCAACGGGATTAGGTCATCCGTAATGATGAATTGCGTGTCTTGTTTGCTGCAATTGCTAAAATTTCTATTGCTCCTGTTGAAGCTATGCTTGCCCAATGGTTAGATTATATTTAAGGATCAGGACCCATTGAATGCACTTCTTTAATGACCCGTATTGCTGCAGGGGTCAGGGCTTTAACCAACACTAATTTTTACTATCTTTCTGAGTCCTGTCCCATAATAGATTATAAGTTTCTTGAGCAGGGTCACACATTAAAGAAGGGTCCCGATGGTTCTATTATCTTTTAGTACCCCGGCTATACTAACGAAATCCCGCTTCCTAACCCCGGATATCATTAGTATAGTTGTTGGAAACTAACCATACAGCTGCAAAGAGAAGGAATGCCCAGCAGGTCCACCAATCGACATACAAGAAGCACAAAGTGTGCTGCCACTAGCGTAGCCAGAACTACGCCACCAGTCCATGATTGCACGGCAGGTTCAAAGCACTCCGGTGACCCCGCTTGGATGTTCACGTCGTAGCAGTATGAGATTGGAGGTTCGTCCTGGCAACAAGCTAGTAGTGCACAATGGGGACATGGCCCCGAGTCGATCGAGACGCCTCCACATCACGACGGATGTCACTCATTTTTTGGCTTTAGTCATCATGATTATGGTTCGGAATTGAGGGATCTTAAAGGGAGGATGCACGATCTAGATGTGAGAACATGGGAAATGTAAAACACCCTTGCTACTCACGCCCAGACTACCAGAGAGTGGCAGAAGCATAGTGACGACCAATTTCGTCATCTCCATGAACAGCTACGAGAGTACCACGACTACACAGTGGTATACTACCGCTGGAGAGGATTTGATCCTAACCAACAGTCATAAGCAAGAGCAAGCTTGGGGGAGCACCCCCGCCAAGGTGACATGTACCTTTCCTTTCTTTCTTTTTTCTTTTTTTCTTTGTCAGAATTACCCTCATAAAACGAAATAAAAATTTGCAAAATTAAAAAGAACAAAAATATTAGGTTGTCATGCATGCTAGGGATGTTCATGTCTTCATGTTGAGATGATAAATAGTTGCTCTATTTTATATCTTTTTATAGTCCCTCGTATACAACTTAGTACTCTCCCAATTTTTGAGTTTGTTGGCTAAACATGCTTACCTTGAACTTGAATATTTGTGGTTGCAAAGTGCATGATCTAAGTCTAGGTTGTTGTGAGGCATGATATGGTTAGAATAGGGCTGCTATGATCTATGTCCCAAAGTGAAGCTTAACATAAGGAGATTTTGTTTTTCAAAATGATAAAATTTAAAAGTTCCTCAATGATGAAAATTCCTACCATGGGCATATGTTATACTTCATTGCAAAACCTTCCACATATGCTGCTTGTTTCGAGCTTTATCAAAATGCTTGGAACCTTAGTGAGATCCATTTCATGCTTTTATGATCAAGATTCACATACACATTCACCATCATTTGCTAATGCTCCTACACTGGGAGATAGCAATACCATTTCATAGCATCCACCACCATATGCTTAACTCCTATTCCGGAAGTTAGCAAAATAAGTACTCCATGAATATCATGTTATGACTCTCTCTTAATTGGTTGCATGGAAGGCATGGCTATCAAGATAGAATAAATACTTGCTCTCAATCTTGAGCATGATGAAAAAGAAGAAGAAAAAAAAAGAAATGCTCAAGTGCTAATTAAAAAAAAAGAGTCTGCTAAAAAAGGAGTATCCACCATTCCACCAGTATTCCTTCAAATTCCACACACTTACACATCTTGATAAGATTGTATGACTTGTTTTGTTTGTGGGTTCAGTCTTTTGGTTTAGCAATATTTGTGTTACAAATATGTCTGAATTATTCCTACCCAAAGCTCCACATAAACCTTATTTAGAGATAGGAACAAAAAGAGGCAACTTCAATGCCATGGTAAGGAATTATACACATCGAGCGACCGAGAGAATAATTGGAGGAACTTAGTTTTATTTGCCAAAATCTTTTGAAACAAACTCCGGATGACAAGTGGAACATAGGGATGAGAGAATGGTGTCCTACAAAAGACCGTTCTGTCTTTCGACCACCCAAGATGAAGAGAAGCAAAAAGCCCCGCAGGGACTAAGGTAAACAGGGTGAGTTACCAAATGCCAATTTATTCAATTAAAGGTAGAGTATTTTGTTGTGCACTTGGTATGATGGGGAAAATATAAAATATTGTAGCAACTCCTGATCAACAACCTAAAGTTCTATCTTTGCTTCGGGACGAGCAAAGGTTCAGCTTGGGGGAGTTTGTTGACGGTCGTTAAATACTATTTCCGGCCATCAACATTACTCAAAATAAAGAAGGATTATATATTCCCACCATGCATGTTAGTTAGAATTAATAAAAATCCACTATTGCTTGGAGAATCACTGACATGTAGGAGAGATATTAAAAGAGAGGAGAAAACACACCAATGTGGCGAAGAAACACAACGTCGACCAATCGGAGTTTGCCAACAGGGATTCCCACGGATCAAATCGCCCACCTACAGAACCAAACCGACATACAAAAGGGCTAAGACGTGGAGGAGACAAAGGGGTCCACCCATCAATGTGCCAAAAAAGCCAGGGGGCCACTGGGCTCAACCTCTGTTCGGCCGAACAGGCCTGTTCGGCCGAATAGGGAGGAGGCCCAGTGGGGCCCATCTTCCTATGGTGGTTCCCCACCGACTTCCCAAAGGCGGTTCTCCCCCTTAGGGCGGGAGTTACCGACCTCAGAACCGCCTTGGGACAGCTATAAAAGAAAGGGTGTGGCTCACTCCTCAACACACACCAAGAAGCATTACGCTCTTTATCATTTCATTATTTCCTTCAGTTTTAGTGGAGTTAGGCTTAGAATAGAGTCTTTTTCAGTTCCCAAGTCTTCCTTGGAGTTGTGGTATGGCTCTTGTATCTTTCTTCGTTTGTAAGACTTTACTCTATTTAAAATATTTAGTCTTTCTATATAGTTATGCTTGGGTCATGTGATTCTTGTTTGATTATATGTTCCACTCATGTATGTGGTTATTATGCTTGCATGTTAGTAATGTAGTTATACTTTATTACCATGTTAGATATATGCCTTTACTATAGTCTTTATTTATATCATTATAATGATGGATGACTAATGTTTGACTTAGATCATTTCCACGTGCTTAGTGTTCACTTAAATGTGATTACTCCTTTTCTAATCCATCACTTAACGGATTAGGGGTATTGTTCTAGAGATGTAAGCGTGGTGCTTAGATCAATAGAATGCATTATTTGTCGTGCAGCCCACAGATTGCTAGGGGTATGCACTAGGTGGTGACAGCCCTATCTAGCCTTTGAAATCCCTCACGTTCGGCTATGCAATAGGCTCTTGGCCGAAATCGTGTTGTGAATGGAGGGGAAAACCGGATTCCCAGGGTGTGATGATCTGATTTTCTTGCATTGTCTTGTATCTGTATACTAGAATATAATATAGACTATGTAACTATATAAAAGCAACATAGGAACTTAGCTCTTTCTTTGTCCTTCTCCACTAAATTAATTTTTACCTAACTTGAGTATGCTATCTGTGTGTCTACTACCATGTTTATCTTTATACTTACCCCTATGAGGACTTTGTCTTATAATCCAATGTGAAATGTCTAGAAATATGGTAGTTACTATGATCAATCATATGCCTTCCTTTGGGATAAAACAAATATGATACCCTAAATACTTTCGGGCGAAATGCTACAATGGTATTCTCCGTGCGCTTGCGGACTCTCTACATTCGTTAAAGATTACCAATAAACATTTCTGGCTTCATTGCTAAGGAAACTTAGTGACAATGCTTGGAAATGTCAACAAGCATTTCTGGCGTCGTTGCCGGGGATAGCAATATTCCTGGTGCGATGTTGGAAGTGTCAACAATCCCTTATGATCTTTGCTCGGCTTCGAAAGGCGAGGGGGCTTTTGTGACCCCGGAAATGGGTCTCGGTTGGCGATGTCGTCCCTCAAACCCCCGCACGATGTGTTGGGACCGGTCAAGTGGTCGTTTTGACTTCGCCGGTTTCCCCTTCCACGTCTTGTTCGTGGGACGCAGGGTAGAGCCGAGCTATGTTTTTACCCCGGGGGCCGAAACCTAGTGCTCGATGAGCTGCTATAGGGTTCGTTCGAGTGAAGCCCCCGGTTCCCCATCGAAGGCATTCCAGCGAACCAGCTGGTGCTCAACTTCATTAAATCAATTATCCGTCTCGACTGGTTCTTGGGTCCTTTCAATGGGCCCTGAGGGCATGATGCCTCTCTGCGGTGAGATACCAACGGTCGAGTCGGGACTGGACTCAGACGCATCTCTGTGACACCCTTGACACCGAGGTGCTTGGGTATTGACGGCTTGTAGGTCCCTCACTTGTGCCCCTTGCTCGGGTTTATGCTCGAGACAGCTATCGAGCCCTGTCGAAAGACCAACCTGCAATCCTCGTTGAGGTAAGGTCATCGAAATAGTTTCCATATTCTTATCTCGTCTTACCTACATGGGTCGAGCCACACGGGGGCTGATGGAGTCATCCTTCATCCTGGTCGAGCAGGTGCTGCATCGGGAGGTTGATAGAGTTAGGGGCACAGAGTCCTGAGCAGGAGTCGAACCATTCCCCACATATTTTGCAGAAAGGTTACTAGGGAGAGTGGGGATTAGGATGGGTTTCGAACTGTTTTCCCCATATTTTCGGGAGATGAGTGAAATAGCGTGGGAATTTAAATCGAGAGCCGATCCATTTTCCCACGTTCTGAGAAAGAGGGCGGCGGTGCATTTACCTCTCACGCGACTGTTGTGGTGGGTCCGACTGAAGTGGAAGGGGTCGTTTCGCCATGCGCAACATGGAGATAGTGGGATGATCACGCGTGATGGGCCCGCGTGGGGCGGAGGAGCCGTTTTACCGCGTGGCATGGGAGGTGGAGGAGTCTCAGAAGGACATGGTGTGATCGTGTCCGTGCGTTTCACGAGGTGGGGGTTAAGGGATTTACCTTTGCAGGTCATGGCAGGCCCCACGGCCAAATCTTGGGAGGTGGGACCCTTGTAGTGGGCACCTATTTAACGCCAAGGTACTAGCCCAGTCCTTCTTCTTCCTTTTGCATCCCCTCTTCTTTGCCTACGTTATGCCCGAAATTGCCCCCCCCCCCCCCCCCCGCCCCTTGTCGCCACTCTTTGCGTTCACTCTTGTGCCCACCACCATGGTAACCTGGAGCCGGTCTACGATTCTACAGCGGGACTTGGACGGCCTTGTCGAGGTCGCATTCTCCACCGTTGTACTGAGGCGATGGAGTGGCTGGTGCCGGGAAACGAGGCCATGCCGCAGCCACCCCTGGGCTACATGGTGTCGCTCGTGCATTTCCACGAGCGTAGGGTGGCCGTCTCTCTGCACGACTTCCTCCACGTGCCGCTCTTCTACTATGGCACAGAGCTGCAACATCTGAACCCCAACGGGATTCAACATGTCGTGGACGTGGTGAGTGATTTTTGTTGTTTCTATCCATGAAATTTTCACTTTTGTTGAAGTCATTTGCTAGTTTTTCCACTCTGATTCTTGCTTACTTACAGACCTGGTGGACAAAGTATGTCCGTTATTCACGCCTATGACTGCCCGAGGGTGAGCCTCAGAGGGCGGTGAATCATGGCCGCAACAAGGAGCAGAGGGCTGTCAAGGCCTAGCGGCAGAAGGAGAAAGACGCAGAGATCACAAGAAGGATGGAGAAGGAGACGAGAGCGTGGGAGAGGCTGGCCAAGAGGGAGGCCTATGCCATGGAGGGAAAGACCCCAACACTCCGTTGACCGCGACGACGGAGGATGTCGAGGAAGACAGTGATGACTCCGGTGGGGAGGAGGTTGACTGCAAGAACGTCCCCTACGGCGGCGATGATGATGATGATGTTGACGGTGGTGTCGATGTGGGCCCGGTGGCTGGGCTTAGCATGGTGGTGCCTTTCGTCTCCATGACTCTTGGTCACGGCGTGTCGTTGGTGGCACACTTGAGCCCGCCACCAGCTGCTGTTGCAACTCCTCACATGGCGGTTGAAATCGAGACCGTCGATCAGCCTTCGACCCCGGTCGGGTAGCCTCCCATCGAGCCGTCTTTCGCCACAAGGACAATCATTCCCATCACCCCTACGGCCCCTACTAGGGTTGGGATTCGAGAAGACAATCGGTGAGAGGAGGGCCCATAGGAGTCGAGGCCTGATGAAGTTGTGATCGATCCCTAGTCTCGATGAGTTGTGCTGATGACCGAGCAGGTAGCGATGAGGGGAAATCCTCGGGTGTCCAAGCCTGAGGAGGTCGCGGCTGGCTTGCAGCCCCCACAAGTTGAGCCAACGACTGAGGTGGTTGCGAAGGAGGAGGCCCCGAGGGCGGCTGATTGGGCGGTCGAGGCCCTAGGCGCTGACACGGAGGCGGCAGTCGATCCATCCGCCATTGTGTCGTCGAAGTGAGGTCCCAACAAGTGATGCGCCACTGGAAAAGCGTTGGGTCCTGGGTCAGCGGCACCGTGCCCTAGCGCTCACTCTGTACAACGTGCTGACGCCCTCAGCAAGGGCGAGAGCGTGGGGCGCCATCACGAGAATTGTTGCTTCGCGTGTGGCGTCTAGGATGGCAAGTGCGGATGCCAACGTGAGCGGCACTACTTCGGGTGCCGCGGACAGGGTGGTGGGTGTGGCTCTTGGTAGTGATGACGGACGGGTCGTCCAGCCTCTGTCATCGACTGAGTCTGCCCTTGTGGTGGTAGAAAAGAGGAGGATGAAGAACAGGTGTCGGCCCCTTGCAACCCAAGTCACCTTGGTGTGCAAGGCGTTGTTGGACGAGTTCAACGCCAAGCTCACCGAGGTCTTGCACGATCTGGTTGTGGCTCGTTCGGAGCTGATAGCAGAATGTGGGTGCAGCGTGGAGCTCGGGACTGAGTTGGTTGAGTCACGGACTTTGGCGGAGCAAGAGGGCCTTCGTGCCCCGCGCAGAAGGATCGAGAAGCTTGACACCCTGCTGCAGCATGGGCGGGCGCAGCGTGAGCAAGCTGAGGCCGCTGCCAAGGCACTTTGGTGTACCTACCACCTTCTTGGTGTTTGCGACCCATTACTAGGGCTTTCTCTTCGAGGAGGTGAGCGCTGGCTTTGTCCTCGAGTTCCCTGTCGAGGAGCTCGAGCAGATTCGGGCCGAGATCTACCCACACGCGGGCGCCTTGGCCGAGAAGTACGAAGAGGAGGCACTCCCTAAGGTCAAGGAAGATTAGTTTAGCATTTATTTTTGTTTCATTAAAATTATGTAAATATTAAGTCAGAAGTCGTGTGCCCTTTTATTTAGCCCTTTGAGGCTATTTTAAGCATTTTTAGTTCTAGTTCTTGAGTTTTATTTTTGCCCGGCCCTTTGCCTTCTTGTTTTAACTCACAAAGTTTGAGCCCCCGAGTCTCTCGAGACTTAGCCGATTGAGTGAGCATCGAGCCATGACTGCTGGGGTACGCATGACATTGCGGCGTCCAACTAAACTGACTTTGAACCTCTTTTGCTCTAGGGCCTACATTGTCCGTCACCACGATCGAGCTCGGGTCAAGATTTTTAGACTTAGCAACTTTTTTGGCAAAGGTGCAAAGTGTCGTGCGCCTTTCAGTCCCCGAGTGACACTTGACCCCTTGGGATGGGTCGAGGCTCACTGTAGAGCGGTCGGTGTGCATGGAAATGAACCGAATGCTTAGGAGTAGAATTTACGTAGTTGTGATATGTTCCATGTGTTGGGGATTTCCTTGCCCTCTAGGGTCTTGAGCTTGTAGGAGCCGGGTCGAAGTACTCTCATGGCGACGTAAGGTCCCTCCCAAGGCGGCATGAGCTTGTATCATCCTATGTTGTCTTGGACTTGGCATAGAACAAGGTCACCGACGTTGAAGCCTTGATCCATTACCATGCGATCGTGGTAGCGATGAAGGGCTTGTTGATACTTGGCCGAGTGACGGAGTAGGATGTCCCGGGCTTCATCGATCTGGTCCATTGCGTATTTGAGGGATGCCTCATTTCCTTGTTTGTTATAGGCGCGTACTCGAAGGACGCCGTAGTCGAGATCAGTTGGCAAGATTGCCTCGGATCCGTAGAACATGAAGAAAGACATGAAGCCAGTCGCTCGGCTTTGAGTCATTCGAAATTCCATAGCACCGCAAGGTGCTCAGCGGCCCATTGAACGCTGAAGTGTTTTAGTCAGTTGAAGATTGCGGCGGGCTCGAAGATTCAAGGTTTGAGTCCCTGGAGGACTATACCGTTCGCTCGCTCGACTTGAATGTTTGTTTTTGGGTGGGCGACTGTGGCCCAGTCAACCCGGATGTGGCAGTCATCACAAAACTTGAGAAATTTATTCCCCGTGAATTGTGTGCCATTATCCGTGATTATGGAGTTTGGCACTCCCAATCGGTGGATAATGTCGAGGAAGAATTCGACCGCCTCCTTATCGATGATACGTACTCGGGATACCTCACGTAGAAGGAAAGTAGAGGTAGACTCCAACTTAGATGTGTATAGTAGAGCGACTAGAACTCTGCCATGTAATCTTGTCCCCTCGGATATATAAGGAGAGGCAGGGACTCCCCTCAAAGGGCAAGCAATAGCAGCATCACGCATAACATAGAACTAGACATCACGTCTAGGTCTACCCTCCAAATACCACAGAACACAGGACATAGGGTTATTATCCTCCGGACGACCCAAACCTGTATAAATCGGCGTCTTGTATTACCATCGTCTCTTGATCTCATGCATATCCCTATTGTATATATAAATCATCATAGGTGAACACCCTATGTCTAGTGCCAAGAATAAATCTCGATATTTAGCACGCCGGGTAGGGGAAGCGCGACGGTCGGCATGTCAAGTACGATGGTCTCAATCTACTTCAAGATCTGATCACGAGCAGACCGGCATTGAAGTATCATGTCATCGACAATGCTCATGTGGAGATCGACTTGTTGAAATTCAATGGCCAATTTTCTTCTTCAAGAATCGTCTACTAGCAGACTCCATTGGCGTGAAAGAAGATCGTAGAGGATCGATGTGAAAGAAGATCATCACTACATAACTCGCTGACATGTCATAACGTCGTGTGAGATCAACGTCAGCATAAATTATTTGTCGACTCTGAGTCAATCATGAGTTCGACCTGGAGTCATCAACAGCTACGAATCCGACTAGAGACAAAGACTCACATGCATCGAGCCACGAGTCCGACTGGAGACTCACATGCATCGTGAAGAAGCCAAATTCCTTCCGTTCTGGTGGGCCTGGCTTACGTGACCCACGTCGCTGATGGAAGCGCCGACTATTGCGAACATACAGATGAAGTTTTGCGCAGCGACAGAGCATTTCCAAGAGCTCTCCAATAATCATGTCTAAATTAAATTATTAGGATTTATTATAAAAATTATTTTCTAATAGCTTCCCTAAACAACTTTCTATTTTTATTCCCTCTCTAAAACCATCCTCAATTGTAGGTAAAACAAGGGAAGAAATTAGGGTCCCTAATCCCACTTTTCCCGCGTTGGCGGCAATCTTCGTGCCATTCTCCACCCGACAATAACTCATCCCGCCCCGCCATCTCGCTCCTTGCCCCCGGCGAGGTGCTAGCTTGTGGCCCGTCAAAACTTTTGAAATAGAGAACCGAGACTTGCATCTGTGAGCTTTCGAAATAGAGAACCGAGACTTGGCCGGGCGTGCTAGGCGAGGCGTCGCACTTGGAGGGGGGCGGCGGGCTGGGTGCAAGAGCCGCGAGGAAGACGGGCGGCGGGCTTCTTCTCGGCCAACTTCTGGGCGTCGACGGAGAGAGCTCTGCTCGGCCATTGTCTAGGCGCCGGCGGAGAGAGCTCTGCTCGGTCAATTTCTGGGCGCGACAGAGAGAGCGGGGTGTGTCCCTGCCCACGAGAAAGATGGGTGGTGGACTGGGCGCAAGCTCCGCCTCAGCCATCTGAGCCGCCAACAGCAAGGGCCATGGTTGCTACAGGGGAGCGCCGTCGATCGACGGCAGGAAAGCCGGGAGGAGGAAGAACGAGGAGAAAAAATGCCTAGGGGCAGTTTGGTCAAATCAGGTGAAAAAATGATGAAAATCATTTGGAAAAATGATCAGGGGCAGTTTGGTTAACACTTTTAGAGGAACTGTTGGAGAAGGCAAGAATTTTTTGCCCCAATAGTTTTTGGGCTCCTCCCAAAAAGTGATTTTTGGAAGCTATTTGTAGAGGAACTCTTGAAGATGCTCTTAGAGATTGGAAAGCCTCGTGCATGCGTACAAAAAGGGAAGGATTTTTCCATTATTTATTTCTTCTTATAATATTTTATTCATTATACTATGTGCTAATCAAGTTAATTAGCGCAATGCTCATAACGTGAGTTATTTTTCCATGCACTCTGTATGCAAGCTTCACGGAAGCTGTCGCTCAAAGAAAACGGCGTGCAATCGCAGAGCTCTTCAGCACCAACCTGAGCCGATCAGTGATAGACTTCTCGGCAGGCAACGCGGCGCGACCGTCGTCCTCGTGTTCTTGATCCACAAGGCGTTGGTGCTCTTCGGTCAACCAGATCGGCACACTCGACGACGGCCCGATGACAGCGTCACTTGGCAATGTCGCTATGACGCGACGTCTCCAACAACTTGACGACATCATCGTAATTCGACAGCTCATCTAGTCGGCAACTACGTGGACGAGCTCGGGGGCTACTCCGCCATTCAACTGACGGCTCAGCAACAACGCCGCGTCACGGCGTCTCTGACAACTCGGCGACATCGTCGCGACTCGATAGCTCGATCGTTCGATGGTCACATGGACATACCCGAGGCTACTCTGCTATTTACTTGGCCACTTGACGACATCATCATACTACAACAATGCCTTCAGCCACTAGATGTTTCGGCGGACTTAGCTATCCGGCGACGCCTTCGATGACATGACGCTTCGGAGTTTTGGTCACTTGACCACACGGCGACCCAAGCCAACCACACCGAGCTTCGATGTTCTGATGACATGATGGCTCGACATCGATATTTGACCACTCGTTGACTACATTGGCACGCTCAGATGCTCCTCTTCAATTCGCCGAATATCAAAGATAAGTATTCATATGCTTTCTCGATTTATTTTTGAGGTTTTAAACTAATGTCCTTCATACTTTTTTCTCATGGCTGCTTATTTCTGTTTCCTAAGCAGAAAGTCATAGGATTCTTGATGAGTAAAGTTAGACTTTTAATCAGTGCTTTTTTTATGACTTTATTCGTCTTTTTATTGCCTCGGTTCTTTAATTCTTCGTATTAAACAATCAAGCCAGGAGGCTATTTGTATCTATTTGTATATCTATACACGTGTTCTCTCACTTTTTATGAATCTAGCAGTGCACATGTCGGTCAGTGATCTTTCAGTAGTGCCTCGGCCTTGACATCATATGATCCATGTTGGTCGGTGACCTTTCAGTAGTGCTTCAGTCCTGACATCATATGACCCATGTCGTCTGTTCTAGTTCCACTTTTTTTAGGTTTCGCCTCGACCGATATATTGCATCTTATTTTGTGATTTAGTCTTATGCCGACAAACAACTAAGTCATATAATTTCTTAGCTACGTGTCAGACTATAACTACACTAAACACAGAGCCAAAGCTGCGAGAGGTCACGTATTGACTGGTTGACTCTTATTGCAATGTAAAAATAATTATGACCGATATTGTTATGACAACTCCGAGCTCTTTACATTTTGTCCTACGTATCCTACAGTGGATCGGCCAGGTTGCTAACGCGCGAATACGCTGCTATGCGCTAGTCGGTCTACATAAAGGAGAAAATGGATACAGACTTGACTTTCAGTCGTCTGATTTGTTTGGCTTATAAAAATAAGTTATCAAGCAAACAATGTTAATTATAACTAATTATCCTAATTTTCTTTACTGGCAGGAATATTTATGATGAATAGGCGGATACACCTCCCGACACAGAGTGATTTTCTCGCCTTCATCGGTCGGCTTAGAGCCCCAACCATCTTCATCGGTCGAACATGGCAGTTCCGACTGCCTTCATCAGTCGGCTTATAGCTCCGACTACTTTTATCGGTCGGCTACACCAGCTCTGACTGCCACCATCGGTCTTCCACATCACATCTAACCACCACCATCGGTTGGACACATATGAGACTATCGGCTTCACTCGGTCATCACAACTTTGGATGATTTCTACTTCATCAACGGTTAGTGGCTACAACAACCTCAGTTGTCTTCAACACTCAATCCTATCATCTTGAGTTGAGCGCTGCTACCACTCAAACATGATATTCTAAGTTGAGCGCGGCTGCCGACACTTATAACGACGATTGTCTCAGGGCTTCTTTGAAGAGAAGCACTTTCTATCAAATTTATGGTTGATGCCATGATTTGATGATCATATAACACTGGCTTGATGGTCACTCGATCAATATGTGCTTCTTTGAAGAGAAGTGCTTTATCAAAAATGGTTGATGTCATAATTATTCAAAGCATGATTTGATGATCATGTCTCTATGACTTGGTGGTCATATACACAAAATATCGAGCATCACTTGACTGATTGAAGTCAGTCTAGAATAATGAAAATAAAGCTAAAAAATATGAGTGATTACTATTCTAAGGAAAGGTTACTTAATCATGATTGAAGTCATGGTAACTTAGTACTTGGATATGATTGATGTCATAAAGCCTCATTCACTCGGCTGTGATTGAAGTCACCCGTTTGATTCATAATCACTCATAGGCCACTCGGCCAAAGTTTATGTCATTTGTCTATGATTGATGTCATGAGGCCATGTTCACTCGATTGTGATTGATGTCACCCGTTTGAACTTAATATCACTAGGTTGTGATTGATGCCGCCCGAGTATATCATATAGAACTCGACAATGATTGAAGTCATTGGTTTGAGTCATTTACCACTCAGTGATGATTGAAGTCACTTGTCTGAATCATTTATCACTCGGTAGTGATTGATGTCACTCTACTGAGATATTTAAAACCCATGATGATTCGAGCGATTTTTCCTTAAAGAGAGCCAACACGACTATTCTTATTTTGGACTCTTGCATTATTTGCAATTTTCAAATGATACAAGAGTTGAGGGCTACACCTAATTAGGTGCACCTATTCGGTGCACCAGTAGATTTCTTGAAGACGTATTGATCTTTGAGACCCTCACAAGCTTGCTGATATAAAGCTGAAGCGTTCTACATGGAACAAACCGGTAGGAAAGTTACTAAAGATTATCATCAAGCTTGCAAGACTCTCGGAGGCTTCTGTCGATGATACGTACCCGGGATACCTCACGTAGAAGAAAAGTAGAGATAGACTCTTACTTGGATATGTATACTCTTACTTGGATATGTATAGTAGACCGACTAGGATTCTACCATGTAACCCTGTTCTCCTGGATATATAAGGAGGGGCAGGGACTCCCCTCAAGGAGCAAGCGATAGTAGCATTGCGCATAACATAGAACTAGACATCACATCTAGGTATACCCTCCATGTCTAGATCTCTAGACATATCAATACAAATACCACAGAATTCAGTGCGTAGGGTTATTATCCTCCGTGAGGCCCGAACCTGTATAAATCGGCGTCTTGTATTACCATCATCTCTCGATCTCGCGCATACCCCTATTGTATTTATAAATCGCCATAGGTGAACACCCTATGTCTAGTGCCGAGAATAAATCTGGACACTCCTCGACGCAGATTTTGGTGACTGCCCAAGCTTTGGTCTATTTGGTAAACTTGTCGACCGTGACAAGTAGGTGAGTGAAGCTCTTGGCTGCTTTTTTAAGTGGCCCGACAAGGTCCAGCCCCCAGACCGCAAAGGGCCACATGAGGGGAATGGTTTGAAGAGCCTGGGCTGGCATATGTGTGAAAGGATAGAGTGACCGAGAGGGGGAGGTGAATCAGGAACTCAAACTATACCTAATTTGCCAATTAGTAAAACCGACCACTCAAACAACTCCTACACAATTATAGTAGTGAACACACTAGCAAGATAATCATATGAAAGGAAGGACAAATTAAGCATACTAGTGGATCACGCACAAAGGCCGATCAACTCCTATGCGAGCTAGTAATCAAAGACAAGCGGAATCACACAACAAGCTAGCAAAGGAGCCTACTCATGCAAAGCTACTAGAACATCAAATACAAGATAAGCACACAAGCATGAGTAGCATAATACAAACTAGGATGATCAATCAAGCCAAAGCAACTCCTAAACATGCTAGTGATTAAGTAAAAGCTAAGCACAACTAGCAAGTAAAGAAGCCTGTTCATGCAAGTCTACAAGATAATCAATCAGAGCAAGGTATGAACACAAGCATGAATAGCACAGTATGTAAATGCGAAAGGTAAAGACATCAAAGTAAGGATTGTTGAGTGTGCATCACGCACTCCACCGAGGCGTGAGTGGACCGGGGGTTTCTCACCCTCGCGGTCGGCTGGACGGTTCTGCTGCACCATAGACTAGCGCGAGCCCCCGGTGCTCCCTGTCGTCCGTAGCGTGGTTGTTTGCTGGCTCGAATGAGCGGTGCGCCGCTACGAGCTTTCGGCTTGCAATTGCGTGGCTCGAGCCAACAATGTGGCGACTTCCCTTCGAGCCCGCCGCACCTCGGGCTTGGCGGATCCTAGGAGTGTCTGAAAGAATGCCACCGCCGCGGTGATGTTTTGCCCCACATGGGCGAACTGCGGTATATCGGGGTCGTCGTTGATGATGCGCTGGTAGGCGTCGCGGGCCACTGCTCGTGTGCGCCCGCCGACGGGCAGTTGCCCGGGCTCCTAGTTGATCACGGCCTCATCCTCGGTCAGTCCACACAGTGCCTACTTCACTTTCTTTCACTAGGCTGGTAACTGCTTTCGGGCTACATCTGGTGGTGGTCTGACCTGGGGCTCACCGACAGAGTTTCCGGGTCTGTTGCCCACCGGTTTCCCTGACTATGTGGCGTAAGCGGGTTCGTCACCTGCCTATCCGTTGAGGGGTGCGAGTTGCGCCATGAAGCATTTGCGTGGGGAGTCGTTGCTTCCCTCGCTATAGCATGACTTGGAGTCAGTCTCCGATCTGTGGTCAAGGAGATCGAAGAAAGATTCCAAGTGCTGTGACGGGTCATAAGGCCTTGTGCTGCTAGCGCGACGTTGGCTAGTCCATGCGGAAAGTTTTTTCGGGGACTAGGCCCAAGGAGGTTTGGCGAGAGCAGGCTTTCCCCGCCGAGCTGGCTCTGAACGTTCATGAAGGCGAGCAGGGCATGGCGGAGGTCGGCCCTGGACGACGTTGGACCCAAGAATGATTCCAGGCACCACCACGGCTGGGTACTCCGTTCGTCAGGGCGTGAAGCTGGCTCGTCGACGAGCTCCAGCGTTCTGGTTGTCAAGACGATGAACTCTAGTGCGTTGGACATGTCCACGGGCTGGTGCCATGGCGCCGTCTTGGCGATGACGTGGGCGATCGGGGGAGGCAGAGGCGTCGGCGCTTTGGCGCGTACCAGTGTCTGCATCGGGGTGGCCATGAACTCCAGGCTCCCAAAGCGCACGGTAGTGCCGGGGGCCCAGAAAGTGGTGGAGTTGGCCATCCAAGCTTGCGGAAAAGATCAGGCGAAACGCGCAAATGTCCCTATCTCGTGCACCAAATGTCAATGTTTTGATCATTGGCTAGTAAATTTTTTCACGGGGATTGCGTGTTTAAGCTTGGTAATGGCAATATAAGAGGACACAAAGGGTTATACTGGTTCGTGAAGTCCCCCTACGTCCAGTTCAGGCTACGACTCCGTGTTACTTGCACCGGGTGTACAACGAAGGCGAGAAAGGAGCGAGCTCCAAGTCTCAAGTATGTGCATGTTGGTGTATCTGATGCGTGAAGGTCTGTTGCTTGTGTGTTGATAGCTTGTCGAAGAAGGATGAGAGCCTCCCCTTTTATACCACAAGGGGTGGAGCCCTATTTATAGAGAGATGGAGAGAGTTGCCGAAGTTGTGAGGAAGAATGTGTGGACTTCAAGTTGATGGCGTGGTCGTCGGTCTTCGTGGGCCCCAATGGCCTGGGAATCCGATCGATGCATGTCCTCTGCCTTGGGGCATGGCAGCCTGCTTCCATTTGCTGGGTCAAGTCTCGTCATTTGTCGGTCTGTCGGTCGTTGATACTGTTGGCGGTGTCATCATGATAGGGTCGTGATTCACCCGTGAAGCATGGCCGGTATCATGACTTCATGCATCGTCTCATCGGGCAGGATGATAATGATTCTAGGAGTAGGTTTTTAGGGCGGTTTCATCTTCTGATATTGTGGCCGCAAGCGCGGCAGGGTGTGTCAGGTTAAACATGGAGCGATGTCAGCTTCCGCCTCGGTCGACCTCCCTCGAACGGGGTTTGGTTTGATGCGTTCTATTTGGCACGAGGCGTTTGGGCCAGGCGCCATCCTATCTTGACAATCTAATCAAGGCTCTCCACCCCATCATGCTCGCGCGGTCAACGACATAGTGCCCCGTCCCATCTCTGCCTGGGTGTCATCAATGTGGCCGCGAAGTTGGCGTTCTTATCGAGAGCGCCCTCGACCGTGAGGTCGAGCGGGGCGGGATGTGCGGGGGTTGAGTGTTGTGACGTGGGTTTTGACCTCGCGGGTGGGGTCGAGTGAGGCGGGTACGGTTGACCCCCTTGATGGGGATCGATCGAGGTGGGCCATGCTGGGGCCCCTTCTTGGTTGAGGGTGCGAGTCGTTGGACCGCCTCGACCCAAGGTCATAGTTTCTCGGGTCCACCATGGAACCCAGGTGGATTTGTCCCTATTGGTGTTTAATTGCTGGCACGTGGCATCGCTGATACTTATCACCGACACTAAGAGTTATCGTTATAACGTTAGCACAGGCATTATACTAGTAGTATATAGGTAGACACTTGTTTCTCATGCTGATGGCCACAGATTCGGTTCATTTCCTCTTCTTCCCTTTTCATTTACTCTTATCTGACTAATTTTTTATAATATGGACAAGTTTTCCTTGTATTTACTTATCCGTTCTCGCTGACAACTCGTTTTGTTGTTAGCGGTTTTGTTGTCAGCGGCTAGTTCAAAAGAAGAATGGATACTATTTTGACTGGCCATATGAGTTTTGAATTTGCAAGTGCAGCCGTCATGCACAGCCGCATGAGCAAACGTCCACGGGCAGGAGAAGCAGTCGGGCAGATAGAGCCGGCGGGGCCCACTTGCTTTCCAACGTTCACATAGCCCCTGCATGTCGCTAGCTCGATCCTCGCCCTAAGTTCGAAACAATTTAAAACGCGGGGTGCGCTCACTCTATCACCAGAGGCCGCGCGCACACCCTCGCATCGCACCAATGCGATTCAATTGAAAGTTCAAAGCAGGGAACAGCTCTGACGCGTGGGCCCTCGCACGCTCCCCAGCGCCGGGCTGTGTACCATACCATTCAAACTGGGTCGCTTGTGCAGTTCTGCTGATGGACACAAGCTTTTTTTGACACATTAATATTAAGACAAAACTGGTCAATGCCAAAGTACTATAACAAAAACATTCAAAGAAAACGTTTCTTTTCCTCTACTCCACCTGGCAGTAACGACAGGCGTTGCTTTGCTATGCCATGAAGGAGCACATTAATGATTGATTAATCGCCCCCTGACCTCCTCCCCCCTCCCTTTCCAAGTTGAACTGTGGCAAAAGGAGACCCACTAGATGCTCATTAGAATTTCAAAATTCAAAACAAGTCTCTGCCTTGGTATTAGTAACGGCTAGAAAGAAGAGGCAATCTGGGTGCTTTGAGGGGCGCGATAGATGTACTTACGCAGTTTTTCCCCATTAGGATAGGATTACCTGTAGATAGTGCCTAACTGGAAAAACAATACTCCTAATAGCAACTCCAGCCCACTGATAATATTTGACCCTCTATATCTCATTTTGGGGTCGACTTCTAAAAATTTAAAGGGCTAAACTGGAGTTGTGCTCCAGCCCAACTGACTAAATAGGGGTATTATCCGACTGACTGTGGGCCCCACATCCTTTCTCTCCCAACGCATCCGACTCGCTCATCATCCCCTTCCCCGCACAGGGCCACGCGCTGCCGCACCTAGACCTCACAGGCCTCCTCGCTACGCGTGACCTCCGCGTCACCGTGGCCACCACGCCGGCCAACCTCCCGCTCCTCTCCCCTCTCCTCGCCACGCACCCGACCTCCGTCCGCCCCCTCATCCTCCCGTTCCCCACCCACCCGTCCCTCCCCCCAGGTCACGAGAACACCAAGGGTTGCGCCCGGGAGTTCTTCGCCATCTTCATCCATGCGCTCACCGCCCTCCGTGCGTGGGCCAAGTCCCAACCCGACCTCATCGCCGCCGTCCTCGCCGACTTCTTCTGCGGGTGGGCGCAGCCGCTCGCCGCCGAGATCAGCGCCACGGGGCTCATCTTCTCTCCCTCCGGTGTCCTCGGCACCGCCATCTCGCACTCCCTTTTCTGTCGGCTGGTCACGCGGCCGCCGTAGCGCGCCGACGATGGCACATTCCGCGTCACGTTCCCGGGGATCCCCGACGAGTCGCACAGAACTCTAGCCCCGCCCGATGCCGTCGAAGGCCGATTCCGCCCGCGATTCGCCCTTCTTGGCCATGGCACACTAAGATCTGCCGCCGGCGGGAGGCAAGGGAGGTCCTCCGGCGACGGGCGGCGGCGTCCCTTTCGACTATTCGGGAGCAGAGAAGGAAGAGGGGGAGAAAGAAAAAAAAGAGTGGGGCCCACGTTTGGAGAGGAGATAGTGTTTGATGTCCCACTAAATTTAGAGGCTTATATAGTCAGATGTTGGAGTTGTGTTTTTGAGTTTGGGTGATTAAAAGAGCATTTAAGGAGTAATTTGACCACCTGGCTGGAGATGCTCTAATGACATTTTCCTCCTTGTAGAAAAAAGCTAATGCCATGTGGCATCTTCTGTTTACACATGCTAAGGCGACAAAGAGCCCACAATTCATTCTACGAGGTCCCATTTTAAATGAGCAAACATTTCTTTTGTATGTCTTGTGCTCGGATCTTGGACGACCGTTGAAGCGAGGGTGAGAATCGTCGACGAAATTTGAAACATGCGTGTCAAATAAAATATCTACTTCCAACGGCCTTACCAACGTCAACCCAGGAGCAAAGCTATTTAAATTTCAAAATCTACACCGGGGATCTGTGACTTAACTACAATCTAGGTCCTAATGAACCAGATATAACTAGGAATGAATCCAAATTCAGGGGTGTTTTAGTAAAATAGCCCTCCCTGCCGTTACTCGTCCCCAGCCTTCTTCTCCTCCCCTCCCTTCCCCCCTTTCCCCTGCTCGTCGCTGTCGGGACCCCAGGCAGGCCCTCCTCTCCACTGCCCTAAAGCCTAGCCCAAGGACACAGAGAGGAGCCGCGACTATGTCTACCTTTGCTGCTTCCCGCCGCTCGTCCACGGCCGCGACCGCGAAACGCCCCGCGGTGCCGGAGAGCGCCGCGGGGCCCAAGGCGGCCGCCGCGCAGGCCAAGAAGCGCGTCGCTCTTGGAAACATTACCAACGCCGCCGCCGCAGTCGGACGGGGCGCCGGCAATGGGAAGGTCACGGCCACGGCGGGCAACGCGGTACGTACGCCTCATCCCGAATCCGATCGAGAGGGATCGTTGCGGTTGCGGGATTTGGGCCTTCGTTTTTTTATTCTTTCTTGTTTCTTGGATTGGAGATCCCCGGTTCGGCTGGTGTTCGTAATGGATGGAGAAGGGAAACCACGGGCTCGAGTCGGCGTGGCTTTCCTGACGGTTCTTGGCCATTCTTACCTTCTTGGGATAGATACCTGCATCTACGGTTTCTTGGTTAGGGGAATTCTCGATATGGCAATGTGGTGTAGATCGTTCCCTTCAATCTTTGTAAGGTTGAATTTGTTTTCGATTTCAGAAGATACACGCCGTGATTCAGTTATGTCTTCATTCATTCAATTCAGTGATTCACTATCTGCGTGTTCTTGACTTGATGCCACGTTTCTTGGATTCTTGTTGGGGTCGAAGGAATTTTTATGCCAAAAATCGAATCTTTGGTTGGTTACACGGAGCAATCAGTGGTAACTTTGCTCGTGTTGCTTACATGGTCACCCAGGCGGCCAGGCCCCGGCATTGGCAGAGGCCGCCCATCTCGGCCGGCTCGGCTGCTCCAGTAGTGCAGCAGTATTAGCAGAGTACAATGGAACACAAGAACTAGACTATTCAAAGAGTTATTACTGATCAAATTCGCCAGCATGACCCACTGAACTAGTGAAGCAACTCGTAGGCGGGAATCAAATTCCATATCTCTAGAGTCCTAGACTCTAGGTGGTCAAAGGCCTGTACTGGATTCGATCTTCATACAATATTTATCAATACTTTCAAAAAAAAGAACGAAAAAGAAAGTTGTTTAGTTTTCGAAATGTGGCGATCTTGGGACTTCAGTCTTTGTTGCTTTGGAATCTTCTCTCTACAATATATATTATGCAACTGTACCGTTGTCTTTGCGTGAGATGGCTTATTCATTTTATTCAATTCCCTTGCAGAAATTAAATTCAACTACATCAGCTGCATCTGTGAGGAATGCCAAACCAGGTGCTCGCAGTGTGAGCTCTACTAGGGGTTCTGCTGTGAAATCGGCTTCTAGCAAGCCATCTCCAGTTGTACCTCACCATGAAAACACGGTTCAAAAACACTATGTTCCTCCTCCTAAAGCGCCCACCATTGCACCCTGCAGCAGCTTTGTGTCTCCTGGATGCTCAGGTGACTCAGTTTCCATCGATGAGACCATGTCAACTTGCGACTCTATGAAAAGCCCCGAGTTTGAGTACATTGACAATGGGGACTCCGTGATGCTCGCTTCATTGCAGAGACGAGCAAACGAGCAGCTATGTATCTCAGAGGATAAAGATGTGAAAGGTTTGTTATTTGTTTTAGGTAATCAGTTTTTTTTTTTGTATTTTGTTCATTTTTGTTGATTTATGTGTACGACCTATTTCCTTCTGCAGAAAATAAATGGAAGAGGAACTCCCCTGCACCAATGGAAATTGACTCCATTTGTGATGTTGACAATGACATGGAGGATCCGCAGTTGTGTGCTACACTTGCTTCTGACATCTACATGCACTTGCGTGATGCTGAGGTGACAGTCTCAAGCATTGAACATCCATTTTCTGTTCCTTCAAGCATTGAACATCTATTTATTACTCCCTGAAGAAAGCAGTTTAAGATAAATTTGAAAAACTACCTTGATACTCAATTTGTGACACCAAACTTGCAAGCTCGACCATTATGCACTTTCTTCAGTATAAATGGCTGGGAGCCATAGCTGATTTCTTTTTAAACAGTTTTATTTGTGCATGACTGAGCTCTCTTCTTAAATTTTTTGTCACTCTTTCTAGAATTTGTAACATCTGCCTCTTCTGTTCCTATATGTATGTCACACTGTTGTTAATGATGCTTCTTTGCTTTCTAGCAGACGAGGAAAAGGCCGTCAACTGATTTTATGGAAACCATCCAGAAGGATGTAAACCCAAGCATGAGGGCTATTTTGATCGATTGGCTTGTAGAAGTAAGTTTTTCTTACATACAAAAGGAACTTGATTAAAATCCTAGTGAATGGTCTTGTTTTGAGTTTTCACTGTATTCACGTTTCACTCTTACGCAGGTCGCTGAAGAATATCGTCTTGTTCCTGATACATTATACCTGACAGTTAATTACATTGACCGTTACCTTTCTGGCAATGAAATTAACCGCCAAAGGCTGCAATTACTTGGTGTTGCGTGTATGCTTATAGCTGCGTAAGATCCTGCTAATCCTTTTAGCTTTTTTCCACCGTTGCACTGTTGGCATTCTGATTATGAACTTTTCAAAACTTCTAATTTATAGAAAATACGAGGAGATATGTGCACCTCAAGTAGAAGAGTTTTGCTACATAACTGACAACACTTACTTCAGAGATGAGGTAAGAATATTTTACTTTATTACTTCCAACAATTCCTCATTTCATCTATTCAATGGTTTCTTAGTGTCACTCCAACTTATACGAACAGGTTTTAGAAATGGAAGCTTCTGTTCTCAATTACCTGAAGTTTGAAATGACTGCACCTACAGCAAAGTGCTTTTTGAGGTTCTTCCCTCTTCCATCCTATTAACATTTTATGATGCTAACTTAACATGACTGACTATATTTCCTGCTCAAAATAGGAGATTTGTTCGTGCAGCACAAGTATGCGATGAGGTACTGCACTATTAATCTAGTTCTTGCAGGCTGCAATTTTCTGAGCTATATTCCAATGAAAATGTGAACTTATGCCTTTTTATTTCTACAGGATCCTCCCTTGCATCTGGAATTCCTAGCCAATTATATCGCTGAGCTGTCCCTACTTGAGTACAGTCTACTTTCTTACCCTCCTTCACTAATAGCTGCCTCATCTATCTTCATGGCGAAATTTGTACTTCAGCCAACAAAAAATCCTTGGGTAGGTGCATCACCATGTTGTTCTGTTGCTTCAGCATTGTGTTCTAGCAAGTTCAAGAGCAGATGTCTGCATGAGCTAACATGTGTTTTTCGTTGCAAATTGGAAGCAGAACTCGACCCTTGCTCATTACACACAGTACAAGCCATCTGAATTATGTGACTGTGTAAAGGCTCTGCACCGTCTCTTAAGTGTTGGTCTTGCGAGTAACCTTCCTGCAATCAGAGAAAAGTACAGTCAACATAAGGTAACTGGATCTGGTCCTTCAATTCTTCATTTGGCCGTACTGTTGCTGATGCTAATGCCATCTATTTCCTTTTCTCAGTACAAATTTGTTGCGAAGAAGCATTGTCCACCATCAATTCCAACTGAATTCTTCGAAGATGAGACTTGCTAGGTTAGATGAAGCCCAGGAGTAGTTACAGTTGCTTACTGAAGACTCTTGTGGTTCAAATAGCCAGTTGCAGCGCGCAACTTTGCAGGATGATGCTAGGCTTTCTGATGGGCCCTGCTGTTCCTGGTTATGAGAGAAGTGTAAAGTTTAGATAGCTTTAGTGTTTGTGGTGATGTTAGAGCATTTGACTATTTCTTTTCCCATCTGCTGTCTTCCTGTATGTAAACCAATGTTTTCAGGTGAAATTGGAGTCATGAAGCAGAGCATACAAATTCAGGTGTAATGCCAATGTGCTGGACTGTCACTGTTCATCAGTTTGGTTTGATGTAGTAGAGCGCCATCCCTGCTAATCTGATAATAAGCGCGCAGATTTGAGCACTATTGGAAGCCTCCATTTACAGTAATTTGTTTGAGTTGTTCACCAAACTGATATGGCATGTGGAAGAGCAGAGTTCACCTGCTGCAATCCATTTTATCTGCCAGCTGAAGTAGATGTTTAGATGTGCGCTTGAACATGTAAATGTCGTATATTTAGATATTTACCAACGAGCCTAGATAACAGAGAAGCACTTTTGTCACCAAATGGCTGCACCTGTTGCATCTGGTAAGTATACGGCAATCCATTCTATCTTGGGGGAATTGCATCAGATGATCTATTTTTACTCTAATGTTAAAAAAGACTTCTTTTATAAACTTTGTAAGATTGGACCTCTTTTTCAAATTCGAAGCAGTTATTAGCCCCTCTTTCTACTTTCGTCTAGTTAGCTCATTTTTTCAAAATAAAAAAATTGAAAAGAAAAGGAAAAGGACCAGATTGGCCCTCCTATTCTAAATCAACCCTTCGAGGCCAGCGGGCCATCAGCCCGATCAGATTCTCTTCTCCTTTTCTCCTCTCTGCTGTGACATGGCTAAATCTAAGGCTGACCACACCGCGGTCTGCTACCGCGTCCTGGAGGATGGGTTTAGCGGACGGAGCATTGCACCGCGGTCCGGTAAATGCTATGGAAGCGTAGCAGACGAGACCAGATCTGCTGAATCGAGAGAATGTACTTCGCTCCGCTATTCCGGCCATGTCACAAGAAAAAAAAGAGAAAAAAGAGAAGAAGAGATAAAAGGAGATAGTAATTGGAGAGATGGTTAAATAAAATATTAAGTAATTGATATAGAGAATGAATATAAAGTATGAATGAGTGCGAATAAATTAAATATAAAAAAAAATCTTACCAATTAGAATAAATTATTTTTTTTAAAGGATAAATTTAAAGTAGGAAGAGTACGGACAGTTTAACTCTAGCCGCGTGGCGGCGACGGCCGGCGGTGATGGCAGACGCGGGCGCATGCGGCCGCGGACACCAGCTGGCGGATGCAGATGCGCGCGGATAGCAGCGGGCGCAGGCGGTCACGCGAACAGGCGCAGGTTGTGTGGTTGCGTGTCGACGCGGGCCAGCATGCAAACGCGACCGCACATTACTGCTGAGGTGTGTATGAGTCAGAGCAAGCAGTCCCCAATCAAGTGTGCTCCGGTCGGCGAACTATTGTGCATATGGATTCAGCAGTTGGTCAACGCTCGGTGGTGGTAAGTGGATGCAGAACTTCACCCAGGATGGAATCGATCAAGTGTCCAACTGTGGGTTTGGTGCTAATGTTGTGCGTCGTGCTGATTATTTTCATATGCGAGGATTTGTTAATTATCGTTTTTTCATGATTGTTGTCAAAATGCTGTCGAATACTCAAATTCATGTCATCTAGATTTTTTTAATAAAATAATATGTAATCAAAATCATTTAAATTTTATCCGGATTTTGAATTAATTCAACTCTGAATTTAAAAATTGTTTATATTACGAAATTGAGTGACAGAGTCATAGACATGTTACTAAAAAACAAGAGTAAATTTACAAAGATTAATAAAAACAGGTCTATTGTTGTAAGGGCATAACCATCTTTTATATTAGATTTAACACCATTAAGATCACCAAATAGAACAGGGGCTGACATCTCCTTCAATTTCAAAAACAAGATCCGATTTTAACATTAGGATCAAAAAGAGGTCATTTAATACAATTGCCTCTTCTATCTTCTTCAGTGAGATTTGGGCGCGCGGATTTCAGATAGAATAGTCGTTCTTCAGTCTAATCTACTGTGCTGTAAACGGTATACAAGTTGTTGTTCTTAATTGTGTATTGCGTGATGCTCCAAAGCATCAAATAGCACCTAAACAAGATTATTCGATCAAAAGAAGAACCAAAAAGATGGGGTGAATAACTTAAGAAGCATTGGAAAATAATCAGAAGACAACTGCTGAGCAGATGCAGCGTCCATATCCCATATCCCCGTGCCGGGTCCATACAGTTAATCTAAATTTTTGGACTCCCAAACAGATAATAGCTAATTTGCTCCCAGTTCCCAATTTGTTCTCAGCACTCAAAGCAAGATATTTCTCCAGATTTAATCTTGTGCAATGGACCTAAACCGTGGAGCAAGACACAATAGGCGATATAATGAATGTACCACCACCATTTGAATGCAAAACGAGTGAATTCTAACACCTTGTAGAGTCAACCATCAGGACAGAAACTTTAACAGGATGGCACGGTAAGTGGAGCAGATCATGAAGAGCACTATCAAGTTGCCTTCAATTCCTTTATTTTGTTTATAAGAGTACCATGTCTAGGATCCGATATCCAGACGACACACAGCACCACATACACTTTTGTATACCCCCTTCTGTGTTGTGTTCCAAAGATAAAGCATTTGAAGCTGGCCTCACGAAGGGTAGCAGATCTCTAGAACTCCAGCATCCGGCCTCTGAGGATGGCCTCAGCCTTCCTGACTTCCTTCACTGGTCCAATGATGAACACCTACATTAAACACGGAAAAATAAGGAACGGTGACAGTTAACAATATATGCTCATTTTGTTTCAATCATTGTAGAATAATCAGAGCTTCTCAACAGAAGTGAATAGAAGACCATAACACCCTTTCTTCTACTATCCTTTTCCAAAGTTAGGAATAACTTCCTACTGAGGTCTCATTATCTACACTAACACTTTTAACAGCAATTACATTCAAACCAGGTGTTCTTCGCTTGGAGATTGCATATAGTTTGAAATAATTCAAGGTTGAAGGGTACAAATATATAGGACTACATAGTGCGGCAGAGAAGATTCATATGCATCCAAGCCTGCGCCCAGGGCAGCCTACTTCGGTAAATATCAATCACCTTAGCCAAAAAAGCACATATATTGGACCAGAGTATTCATGTGTATTACTAACTCATGTGCTTTTTGGTTGATTCCTGGAGTGTAGCTATTGCAGTTCATTTACTCAACCAATAAAGTTGGGCCAGACATTCAGTAAAGTTGAGGATGACTGTTCAGGTGGGTGATGGACATACAGTTTGTGATGAACAAGGTTCTTGAAAACTTACCCTGTCTGGAGGTCCCTTAGAACCACCGATATGGATTTCAACGCTGCAGAGAGAAGCCAGGAAACGTATATAAGGTCAATAAACATTTAACAGCATAGTCACGGGACATTTAAGAAACAGTCTTAAGATGTTTACTTGCAAGATTCTTTCACAGCCATAATCGATGATCCCTTTCTACCAATGACTCGTCCCATTTTCCCAGGAGGCACATCTAGGACTGACAGGATATCCACCTCGGGAACATAAGCATCAGCTTCAATGTCATCTGCATGTCACAGTATCAATCAGCACCACAGGTCCAGTTTTTGTTTCCATCCAATCAGTCAACAACATTAAAAAATCTTTATGCAAGGAATCAAGGTATTAAATAATTAAATGTAAACACATCGTAGCAAGGTTAACAAGGCATAATATCTAGGGCTAAACTAGTTGCTAAAGTTTCAAGTTATACATAAAACTTTGCGTCTACAATTTCACCCATGGCTGTTCAAACTCGATTTTGCTAACCCACGCAAAACTGGTAAGATCTAGCAACCTGCTTCCTTCACTGCTGGTTGTTCGCTGTCGAGTATGCCTCTGCATGCCACAACAAGCATTTTCATAAAGGTTTTGTACTTTTGTAAACCAATTTGTATATCCCTACTATCAGCCATAAAACAACAGTCACTGTTCACTTTTAGGAAATGCTCACCGGTATATGTAAAATAGATTTCCAAAATGTGATAAGCACCTTAGATTCAAACAGAAGGTAGAAAAATAAGATGCACTGACCAGGAACGGAAGGAAGAGATGGCCAATCTGCATGCTGGTTGTCGTTTATGCAAAAGCACCTACAGTATAGCTCACTGCGAACTGATAGACGCCATAGTGATATTTTGCTTAACTTCTCCATCATTTTCTCATGTATGCTGAGAAGGAAGCGAACATCATCTGTGGCTGCTCGAACCATCATATCAGACAAGGGCCTAACCTTCCAAAAGTTAGGGTCCTGAAATCCATCAATTATCAATGTCAGCTTTCCTAAGAAAAATAGTAGTACTCAAATCAAAACAATATAACATTTAATGCTATCAATATCACCAAAAGGAACACAATACTTCAGATCATCAGCAATAATAATGGTTTGCATATGACTTTAATAATTTTCATCACAGGTTGCTAACCTGCCTTAGAAGGATACGGACTTCTTCTTTTTCAGGATATGGTATACCTACATAAAGCAGTACCACAGTATCACACCACACGGACAATCAAACGTTAAAAATAAAAACAATGAACTGCAATAACATATCCACTAAATATCTACATTGAGTAAAGGGCAGTATTAACCAATAAGATATTAGAAACTAGCATCACATTATAAGCCAAATGCATGATGGAACCATACTATTATTATACGGGAATGCTTGTTTTCAGTCGATTGAAAACAAGGTTCCTTTTAATCATCTGTACTTTTCAATGCATTGGTGGTCTATGAGAACCTTTTGTTCAATTCTTTTGTTATTTATTTATTTGTAGGATTATATGTATTAATTAGTGTTATGTATAGATTATAGAAATGAGTTGTCTTTTTGTATCCATTGGATCTAGATCCAAGGGTCAAAAGCGTTGATTGAAAAGAACCCGTATTTTCAATCGACTGAAAATTAGACACTCTCATTATTATATTAATTCCAGGAAACGCTTGTGTAATAATGGATGTTGTTACCTATCCAGCTTGATAACGATGCCAAGATTAGCACTCAGTCAAAACAGGCAAATAAACATAATTGACTCAAGCTCAAGCATGGCAGTATGTAATTAAAGAGTTGTCATCTTGTCACCATGCTGAGTACGGGCTGACTAGTCGCAGCTACTCCTTGACTACCACTGAGGCAGAGAGCTCCAAGAAATGAAAACAAACTAAATATTTGGATTTTCTTTCCTACAAACAAAACTTTAGGATGTCACAGTAATTGCCCAGCTAGAAAAATCGAATGTCCCAATTATTTATCCAGACGGTTGGATAACTAATTGCCTACATTCCATGCAAAATCGAAATATAAAGCATTGACCTTATCATTTTATATCTCATATCTTCAAACACACCATTCAATACAACATAAGGATTGAGAGCACACCATGGCCCAATTTTACGTATTTCAAAGTACTTGTAATAATTATGCATTAGAAGGTAGAAAAAACAAATGGAGACATAATTTCAATTTGTTAAATATGCAACCACAACATCCCAATGATTCACAACAAATATATAATAAGACATAAAGTCCATCACAAGACAAGAATTCCAGGTCAACCACTTACATGAACCTCCAATGACATAATCATGCAACAAGGTTAAGCACTAGCTTCAGTTCAAATGAAAAAAAAAAACTGAAAGTTGAACCAATTAAGTATAGGAAGTACCACAATAACGCGGATCAGCAAGAAGGCCAACGAAAGAAATGTAAGCATCACATGATCTCTTTTTTCCTTCCTGCTCTTCTATCAGAGAATAAGCAATCTGCACAAAATAGTGGAAGCTGAAGCTTTTTTGTGAAGAACAAATGAAATATCCGAAGTTAATACTACAAATATATATCCGAAAGTAAGGTCAGAGAATACAAATATCTCTGCCTTCTGCCAGTAAATGATCTCCAATTCATGTGTTTCTTGAATCTCTCTCTCTCTTTTTTGCAGAAACAAATGAAATTATAATACTTGTATAGAGCAAGAAATAATTCTGCTGATAAAATTAGTTGTTTGCTGAATCCTGCTCCCACAACGGAATACATACATATGTCGAGTACATATGGTCATTACCTGTGTATCCATCACATTGTGCAATTTGATGCCAAATTGAAAGTACAATGCCTGCAGAATGATAACACTGAACAAGTTAGTCAAGCAACAAAAATTACGAAGAAGGGGAGCATGCCAAAATAGGTTAGCCAAACTAGCTAAGCACCTCACTGTCTCTTTTACAATCATGTATAACTTTGACGATATGCTCAGACTCAAGTGCTGGTTTACAAGCTTCAATGAGTTCTTTTCCACCCTCAATAGCATCAACTAAGTACACAGCATCAGAAAATGCAAGCTGAAAAATCAAGATAACCATAAGGGATAACTCAGGTTAGTCTCACCAAACTAGAGACTGAAAACTCAAATTGTCATTATATAATGTGATAATGTATGAACTTTGATAAAAGCAAGATGTACATTTGTACATATGCATAAATTAAAGATACATGTGGATGTGACAACACTTGAAGGTTATATGTAGTATTTCAAGTAGAAGAACAGTCAGGATTCAATCTACTTAAAAAGAGCAACAACAAGAAGTAGAACATGCGCTACTGGAGTGAGTTACATGATAGAAAAATTGGTTGGTCCAGGGGGGCTAAGCATCCACTTTAGTGAGAATACAATTACTTGATCATGTTGCAATGGTTTAAAATGTTGGAAATTAATTCATATTCTTAAGCTAGAGGAAGTCAATTTGCATTTGACTACTATGAAGAACACACAAGATCACTATAGTTGGATCTTGATGTTTCTAAGGGTTAGCTAGCATTAGTTGTAGCCTAGCTGTTAGAGAAGTATTAAAGTTTGCTTTGACAACTTGTATGACGGTTGTTGAAGTCTATAAAAGGAGGAGGGGGAGAGGGGTGCAGAAACCCTGAGATGTAAGTTAGCAAACAAGGTGTGAGATCTGGGTCAGGCAGGTTGCCGTAGAGGACTGCCCGGGCTGCAGAGTAGGAGGTGCCGTAGCCGGAGGCTTGTAGGCTCACCGGAGGCATCTATAGGTGCTTAGAAAGGAATTGATTGAGTGGATCAATTCCAAGTAGGTTGCTGTGGTAACCATTGTATGTTTCTGTGTGAAAGAAGAGCTTTAGTGATCTTTGTGTCTAACATAAAAATCCATGAAAAATCATGTATGTAGTACAGATAAGTTAACCTACAAAAGCTCATCTTTATATTTATCTTCCATATGAGATTCAATATGGAAAAAGGGAGAGTAATACTGCATTTTGTTTCTAGACATGTCAGATGAATTTGATTTTGGACTTTTGCAGTTTTCCTTATTTTTGCTTGATCTACACCACACGTTTCTTTTATGATTTTTTCAAACATTGCAACATGTTGAATTTTCTAAAGTGGAAAGCAGAACCCTTAAATCTACAATCCATATGATATATGCCTGTCTAGCTGGAACATAGAGTTTACACGAGAACTACATTGAAACAGAAGTTTGTAATACAAATACAACAATATGACATGCTTCCCTATCGTAAGTTCAGCTCACCTGCATGATACAGAGAGCACCGTTACGGCAGAGGTCAACACCTTCACAGTCAAATCCAATTACCAACTTCCGGTCAGCTGAGGGTTCGAGAAACTCAACCGGGAGTTGACCAGGTTTGGTGACAATATGATAGGGTGGAGATGGCAAATCCGAGTTATTATCTACAGGAGAACTCAAATGGTTCCAACAAAGCTCTCCATTAGCAGCCAGCTAGGGCCAGAACAGCAGTAAAATGACTTATGGTAAGTGACATCAAACCAAGATATGGAGAAATGCAGTCCTGACAAGTGACAAGTAAAAATTTCTCAAAGCACAAACAGTTAGAGAGATGCAACCAATTTCAGTTTTAAGGTACATACATACTACCAGCACAAATAGCTACCCGATCATCAGGCTTGTCTCATTCATGAATTTCAGACCACAATGCATCTTCTGCTCACAACCATAACCACTGAAGCCACAAGTTTTAGTGCCAGTAGCAAGAGCCAATCGGCGGCATATTAAAGCACAGATATCAGAAGATCAAACATCGTGCTAAGCTTCTGATGGAGAGGATTTGCACATCATGCTAAGCTTCTGATCGTGGGGATTTGCGCTCCGGCAGCACAAGCACATTGCATTTGGAACAACTAGAACTCATTCATCAAAATCATTGTAAAATTCAGCTAACAGATCACTTGCGCAACCCCTATGAAACAGCAAGCTGCACAACCAAAGAGGAGCACCGATGCCCCAACATTTGCAGCAGCCCTAAAACCCTAAGACTAAAACCTCTAGGCGAAGAACTCAAACCAGCATCCCGAGGTAGAAACTAGACTTAGACCAGTCAACGACTAAACGAAGTTCAAGAAGCCTAAGAGTAAGCTACACCAACGCGGCCGCGAGCTCAGGCAGGGGGAGCGCGTGCACGCGCTCGGGCCCAGCAGCGCCGCACTCCGAGCGTGAATCCGAAGCGGAACGGGGACAGCAGGATCACTGGCAACCAAATCCCGCATCCACAATCTACGCAGGAGCAGCCTACAACTTTGGGAGCGGGAGGATCGAGGGCGAGGGGTACCTAAGGGAGCGTCGCCGTCAGCAGCAGCAGTGGCGGCGGAGGGGTCCGGGGGCTCGGAATGGTGGGAGGCCATCCCGATCCCTTCCCGATCGCTCGCCGGGAAGACGGGGAGAGGGGCGACACGACACCGGCAACGGCGGAGAGGGAGGAGGAATGGAGAACGGGGGGGAGCGTCTCACTGTGCGACTAGGCTAGCTCTAGTCTCGCGCAGGGCCGCCGGTGCGGCGACGGTGTTGCCTATGTTCTGGGCTTGGGTCTGGATTTCTTGATGGGCCAAGTTTGTAACGTGGGGAAATCAATTTGATGGGCCTGCAACGACACCGCTGAGTAGCGGAAAGGATTTGTTTTTTCCTTTTTTTTCTCTCTCTTTTTTCCTTATTAAACATAACAAAAACGGGAATGCTACTTTTCAGTCGATTAAAAAGTAATATTCTTTCAATTAATGATATTTTTAGTTTTATTTCTTTTATTATTTTTTGTTATTTTTTTTGTTATTTTTTATTTGTAGGATTATTTGTATTAATTAGTATTATGTATAGATTATAGAAATTTTTTGTCTTTTTGTATCCATTGAATCTAGATCTAAGGGCTAAAAGCGTTGATTGAAATGAACCCTAATTTTTAATCGACTGAAAATTAGACACTCCTAACAAAAAAACTTCAAAACCAAGGATCACTCCTAATATTTTTCTTTGCGAGGAAAGATCACTCTAAATATGTACATTAAGAAACAGAATGAACACACAAATTGTTATATTGTATGCGCATGGGTCTTGCCACAAAGGTGTGTATGTAGTGAAGTTTGGTCGGAGACGACTCTAGCGCATATATAACCATGCTCACTAAGAAAGAAGGATCAGCATATTCGCCAAGCTGTGCTCTATCTATCTTCTCCTTTCCTTGGTCACGTTTTCTTCTTTTGTTAAGATTATAAGAATAGTTTATCATAAAAATAAAATGTTGTAAGAATTTTTTTGGTCTTTACTTAAAAGGGTGACGCCACTCTACGTCTCTACTGACCAGTTGGGTCCATTCCAGTGCCTACAGCTCAAATAGGCAAACTGTTTAGTTCCACTTCTCGCTTAACATGGTCATTGGCTCGTTGTTATTGTTGTTGTTATTGTGGTGGTGGTGTGTGTGTGCTTGGCACGGTTATTGTTATTCTTATTGTGGTGGTGGTGGTGGAATGGGGTGTGTGTGTGTGTTTGCGAATTTGTGTGTGTGTTTTTGATAACTCGGTCGCTGCCTAGTTGGTGGAGCGCTGGAGGCATTTGGCTTTCGGCAATCGGCAGCGTTTCGACCATCGGCTAAATACGGAAGCGTTCCGAACAGCTGACTTTTCTTTTGTTTTGTTCAAATCAGAAAGACGGGCGCACGAGATTTTCTTCTCTGCTTTGAACTAATCAAAAGCGATTGGTGAAAACTTTGCCGACTACACGATGCACCCTCTTTCTGCGTATACCAATCATATGATACATATGTGGTCCTTTGTGCAAACCAATGCGCAGTGAAGGTTGCGATACGAGACGGAAGTGATCTTGCTGAGTGCGTTTTCCAATAATCCACACCATGCATCGTCACAGAGTTAGTAAAAGTGATACGCCAATAATTACAGGTCAGGTTGAGAATGGAACACTTGCGAATCTAGTTAAGGAATATAGGTCATCTAGAATAGAACTAGCTGGGGAAGGTTAGCAGTTCCGACATGCGGTTTAACCTTTGGTTGGCAGTCGATGGCAACAGATTCTAGGAAGCCAGGCATTCGTGTTCTGTTCGATGTTCATTGGAGAGCGATTGGAACGCAAGGACTTTGAAGTCAGGAGAGGCGCAACAGCGACAGGTTGGTCAAGTAATAAGTAACCTTCCGGATTCCGGTCCAGCCGCGTCAGGTACCATGTCCATGTGCGGCAGGAATATCTGTATTGTTTGACGCACCATCGGTGGTCAAATGGCCGTCGGATCGACCACGTCTATGCCCGAGCTTGTTGTTATGGCGAGAAGATGCCTGTCTCTAGATTCCGTGGAACCACGGCAACAAAATCTTTTCTTTTTGCAAAGGTAGTCCTCATTTTTCTAGAGAAACAAAACAAAATCGTTTGTGACGTAAGCTGGATTACGTGTTCTGGTTTTGGAACGTTTCCTTTCGTTTCACACGACTGTAGCAGATGCATGCGTGGATGGAGCTGCTAGTAATGTTTTTTTTTTTTTTTTTGGTTCAAGACAGGCTTGTGTCAAGAACTCGTCAGAACAGAAGGGCGCGCGGGGCGTTGCTCATGTCATGGCCAGCTGATCCATCCATCATCCGTGTATGAAAAGACAAATCTTTCCCTGGCCTCCGCCCTTCCACGCAAGCCGGCCGACTAAATCCACGCACGCAAGCTACTCTCGCATCAGCGCGCAATAATTGACCAGGATGACAGAGCAGGGAATTAGCAAAACCCAGCTCATCCGGGAAGATGAGGTGGCTAGAACCGAACAAGAATCAATCAATCGCCCATCCGTCCGTTAACCGATTCGTTCAAGAACAGTATTGCAACACAACTGGATCGTCCAAGTCTTGTTTCTTTAGTTACAATGAACACTTACAGCATCACCATCAAAACGCTCCCTTTCAAAAAAAAAAAAAAAGAAAGAAAAATCCAAAACGCTCCATGTTTTTGTTCTCTACTAAGCACCATGCAGAATCGAGCATCATCAAATTAAAGAAGAGGCTGAACCAGAGAGACACAGGAGTGGAAGCAATTGTGATGACGAGGAGGATCACCCGATAATCAGTAGTGGCCGTTTAATTTTCAGGACCAGCCGTAGACGAGGTGGAGGTAGCGGTCCTTGATCCACTTGAAGCTCTTGCGGAATGACCCCTTGACGCGGCCCTCCACGGCGTAGGCCTTGTACGACGCCACCCGACGCTTCCGGTCCATATCCGGGTCGCCCAGCGCCAGCCACCGCCGCTTCGACTTGCTCCGCTGCGCCTCGTCCAGCCCTGGCGCCGCACCCGCCGCGCCGCCGCCGAATTCGTACTGGTACGAGTACGACGACGACGACGACATGCCGCTGCCGGCGCTGTAGGAGTAGGACCGGAAGTCCGGCCGTGCTCCTCCGTTTCCGCCGCCGCCGTAGTAGGGCTCGATCTGCATGCCCCGGGCGCCCGCGTACGACTTGGACCGGTCCATGGCCACACGCCTACTCGGTCGCGCTGCTGGTGTCTACTGTTGAGCCAGCCAGGCAGAGGCAGCGGAGCACAGGAGGTTAGCAGCTAGCGATGGTTGGGAAGAAGAGAAGAAATGGAGGGAGGCGCGAGAGGTGCTTTGGTGGTTGAGGAATATGTGCTCCAGTCCACGAGACGGGATCAGGTTGGAAAAACCGAATTAGTCTGCCGGCTCAGCTAGATGAAAACCGTCTGGTTAATCGAATTGCTACAGTATCAAATTCGAGTTTTTCTGACTAACCAGTTGGTTAACGTGACTGGCCGGGATCGATTTTCCGGTTAACTTAGGATAACCGACCAGTTTTTACCGGTAATGTAAACCATGGACGGGATGCGACATAAACAGGAGATTTAGACTAATCCAAGTGTGCGGTTTCGTCAACTGCCGTGTGTGGAAATAATGCCAACTACCGGGAGGACAATTCCTGTATTTTCTTTCCTGAATGAAAGAAGAAAGAAAGAAAACTACTACTAGTACGTCCAGAGAGGAACGATGGGGCTGGGCTCCTCCATTTCCCGCGGGTTTTAAAATCATCATCCGAGCCGCCGGCCACGGTTGGTTGCTTCCAATTGATCTCATTGTTTTCACACGACGGAGCAAATGTGGTGGCATCTTCTTCTGCTGCTGGTGGTTTGCATTGCACATGTGACGACGGGAACGGACTGATTACGCGGGAACGACTTGAGGAGTTTGTTGTGGTCGGCCAGCTGAAGATGATAGGTTTGTTGCTTATGTGCGACTGGATTAGCACTGCTCTTAAAGTTTCTGAAGACGATCTCTATTCCCACAGCTTGGTGACTGTCGTCAGGCTTCCTTTCTTTTCTAAAGTGAAAGCACCAAAAGATTAAAGTAACAATTAGGTGATTTCTATTGACACCTTCGTCGAAATTGCTCTACTGACGCTTCTGCGGAGCTGTCAACCGGTTGCCCGTCCTACTGACAGAATTAGCACGGCGCTTGGACATAAATTCAACAACAACTCAACCGGAATGTGTGTCATTTCGCACCCGGAAACGGAAAGATTGGAACGAAATGACACGCAAGCCGCAGCGACTCTTCTTCCTCTGTTTTGCCAGTGGTCTGGAAAAGACTGCACATCAGCGAAAAACAGAGCGCGCGGGGGAGAATTGTATGGCCGACCCCCTCTGCCGAAATCCTGCTATTAACATGCGAGAGCTCGCCTCACAGCTTTTGACTAAAAGTAGCAGCAAATAACATTGCAGCAAACCGCGATGGATGGCTGGAGGAAGGTGCCCAAATACTTAGACGGATCTGGCCGGTCTCTTTGCGGCTTGTGTTTTCCAACTCTGCTCAGCGTGACTAAAGTAAAAGAAGGAACCTTTGAGCGCACTAGCTATCGGAGACAAAACCCGTAGGAAAATCAAGGCGGCCATGAGCAAAACCAACACAACGCGCCAATGCGCTGGACACGTGGGTACACAGTTGACTTGACTCTGCGCCAACAGTCGTCCAGACCTCATCCGACATCCCTTCGTCAACCTTGGCCACGCATAACTTCGTCTTTCCTCTTTTTTTTTTTTTTTTTTTTTTTTGAGAGGAGGCCAGTAGGCCACGCATAACTGTGAGTCTGTGACTGAGAGGGCAGAGGGTGGTTTCCACTTTCCATGTACAAACCTGTAGGGTTGATCGTCAGAGGCAAGCAAAACCGAGTGAAATGGTACCTGGGCTTTACTACAAATGGGCCTCTGCCCTCTACGGCTGTACTCATTCTGTTTCAATACCAGCCCATATCCCCTCCTCTGTTCGGTCCTCCTGATCACAGTGGTATCAGGGCTTCGTTCGGCAGCACGCCAGCGCAGTGGTTAGGCCTGGGCGCGGTTATCACAACATTGTAAACTGAACCGAACCGAATTAACCAGAATATATGGTTAATTTGGCGATCGGTTATCGGTACGGTTATCAATTTCCTGATATTCAGTTAACCGAACTACCGCATTACCCGAACATCAGCTCAACTAGTGTTGAGCCACCACGAATCCTCAACCTTAATTTCCCTGGAAATGCTTCTTTTCAAACGATTGAAAAGAAATACTAACTAGGGTTACTTTCAACCAATCCTTTTAGTCCTTAGATCTAGATCCAATGGATATAAAAGGACAAATTTTTTATAATCTATATAAAATACTAATTAATATATATAATCATACAAATAAATAAATAATAAAAAGAAACAAAAGCAGCATAAAAAATAATGTTGACTGAACGGAATGTTTCTTTTTAACCGTTTGAAAAGAAGCATTAGCGTCTAATTTTCAGTCGGTTGAAAATTAGGGTTACTTTCAACCAAAACTTTTGACCCTTAGATCTAAATCCATTAGATACAAAATGACAATATTTTTATAGTCTATACATAACACTAATTAATATATATAATTTTATAAATAAATAAATTACAAAAAGAAACAAAAGAAGCAGTCTTTTCAACTGTTTGAAAAGAAGCATTCCCGCTTTATTATTTGTTCAATTGTGTTCAACCAGATTCATAGACTAATTTTGTTCTATTCTGTTTCAGCATTGATCGATGAAGTTTTATTCTGTCCTGACAATTTCTTCCAAGTCAAAGGGCAAATCAGACACCAATGATATAAAAATCAATATTGATCGAAGGGATGGCCCAGGTGGGAGTTGGAGCTTTGGTTACTAGGAGTTGCCATTACAATGGCTAAATTAATTTTATTTGAGTCTGTCTTGTATGAGAATTGAGATTAGAATATGTTTATACTCTTATTTGTGTGAGACTGTGATTGTCATGTGAGACTACGTGATTATGCATCTGATCATGTTTTTAAGTGATATTTATGTTGGTTTGTGCATGAGACAAACTTTTTCACTTCATTGCTTGATGGATGAATTATGTACTAAACGACGTATTTATTTATTATGTGGTTAACCGCAAACCATACTAACCGATTTAATCGAACGCGCAGGCCTAAAGATGATCACCTCCTCACCTGCCGCCCTTGGTGAAGCGGTGAGCGGAATTATTGGACAGACACAAGAGAAACCTGCCATCCCATATGCTCCAAGAGCTACGTTAATTTTGGATTGTGGTGTAATATGAATTGGTATTTTTGGGCTGTGGTGTTCACACTAACGTCCGTTTGCATCTATAATTTGAATGCAAAGCATGTTGATTGGCCTGCCATGCAATTGCAGCAGCAAACTAGCCAAAATAGACGAGTAAAACTTTCTTGCATTCACATTCGTTGCATGCACGTACACAAGGATGGGCTTACTGTCACATGCACACTCGAATGAAGTCGATCGAGATAGGGTGTTTCCCATGATTCCTTCCAATAGCAACCATTACACACGTAGATGGTTTATAATAAGAATAAATAATTTATTTACATGGCTACTTTTAATTAAAATCCTAACAATATGCCGCCAAACTTAAGTCTCAGCAGAAGTATCCCATCGAGATCACTAGAATAAAACAAGGGCGACGATGAATTATTATACTGCGGTAGACGTCAACTCGACCTTGCGGGTGTCGTCGACGAAGCGCTTCCAGTACCAGTGCTTTGCCCAGATCCTGTCCATCTCCTCGATGGGGATGCCCTTGGTCTCGGGGAGGAAGAAGTATACGAAGACGGTCATGACGATCTCCCAGGCGCCGAAGAAGTAGAAGAGGCCGAACTTGAGGCGGCAGAGCAGCATCAGGAAGATCTGCGCGATGATGAAGGTGAAGGTCATGTTGAAGACGACGACCGCGCTCTGCGCCGCCGACCTGATCTCGAGCGGGAAGATCTCGCTCGGGATCAGCCACCCCAGCGGGCCCCACGACCACGCGAACGCCGACACGAACACGCAGATGCACACCACCACGCCGATGGCGTACGGGCGTGAGATGTCCGCCACGCCGGTCGTCCCGAACTTGATGGCGATCAGCGTTCCAAGCACAAACTGTACCATGAGATTAATGACATGTTATATATCTACTAGCTAGTAAATATTTGACAATAGTTACAGCAAATAAAATAAAACAAAGAACAATTTTGCACGTATATATGTATATAGATGTACCTGAGCCAGGATCATTTGGGTGCCTCCCTGGAGAAGGAGCTTGCGTCGCCCAAGGCGGTCGACGGTGGCAATGGAGACGAACGTGGCAACCATGTTGACGAGGCCAGTAATGACGGCAGACACGAGCGACGCCGTGCCACCGAACCCGATGGTCTTGAATAGCACCGGCGCGTAGAACATGACGACGTTGATGCCGGTGAGCTGCTGCAGCGTGGGGATGAGGAAGGCCATGGCGAGCTGCGGGCGGTACCTTCGCTCCATGAGCGTGCTCCAGGGGTTCTCGATGGCCTTGGTGGCCTCGCTGGCGGCGACGAGGTCGTCGAACTCGAGCCCCACGTCGTCGGTGCCACGGATGCGGCGGAGCATGGCGCGGGCCTTGTCGTCCTTGCCGCGGGCCACGAGCGAGTTGGGCGTGTCCGGGAGGAAGATGGACCCGCCCACCATGATCATGGCGGGCACGGCGGCCAGGCCCAGGCTCACGCGCCAGCCCCACCCGCCAGAGATCTTGGCTGTCAAGTAGTTGATCAGGTTGGACGCCAGGATGCCGATGGTGATCATCAGCTGGAAGCTGATGTTCAGCATGCCGCGCATCTTTGCCGGCGCCATCTCAGACAGGTACAACGGAACAGACTGCACGGAAACACATTATTGGCACAAGTAGCAAATTGTGAGTAAAGATGTACAGATTGTAAATCAACCTTCTGCATTCATCGCTGCCTATTCGCATATGCGATACGACATCAAGAGTAGAAACACGCATGCACGATTTTGACAAAGTCAAATACATCCGATCTGTTTTTTTTTTTTTTTTTTTTTTTGCGCGAAGAGATAATAATATCGAAAATTGCATGTTGACGCTGCATGCATGCAAGCCGATCTTTATCTCTGTTTAGTGAAATTTGTAATGCCAGCATATGGATATGCGATACGACATCAATATTGATCAGATCAGATATTTTTTTGAATAATAAAAATTTCAGATCGAAGAATATAGCAGATGTAATTGTTCGACTTATACGCTATATGTATGATGCAAAAAAAAAAAAGAGAGAGAGAGAGAGAGAACTGAATGGATCTATTAGTCACCTGGTTGCTGAAGCCGACACCGATGCCGAGGCAGATCCTTCCGATGATGAGCATGGCGACGTTGACCGCGAACCCGTTCAAAGCGGCGCCGATGAGGAAGATGACGCCGCCGCCGAGCATGGACGTCTTGCGCCCGCACTTCTTGGTGATGTAGCCGGCGAAGAGGGAGGCCACCAGCGCGGCGAGGTAGAGCGACGACGTGAAGAGCGTGAGCGGCACGCTGTCGAACTTGCAGTACTGGTTCGTGTCCACCACCTCCTTCTCCTTGGCGTACACCGACGGGAAGAACTGCTTCAGGAACGGGTCCATCGACGTCACGCCACCTGGTACATATATATGAATCGTTCGTGATCATGCGTTGTTCATCAGTATGATGCGTTGGTATATGGATCGTTTGGATAATTAACAGATCGATCCGCGAATCCAATTAGACGTACCGGAGATGCCGATGTCATAGCCGAAGATGAGACCACCGGAGGAGGCGACGAGACAGGCGAGGAAGACGAAGATGGTCATCTTCCCCGGGTAATCTCTGTGCTTGTCGTCGACAACGCCGCTGCCGCCGCCCGCCATGATGGAATAATAACACACGACAAACGAAGTCGATCGAGAGAATTACCGATGTGAGGGAAGATAGAAAGAGGGTAGGAATAGATCGGGGTCTAGAGCTGTGCCAATTTATAGGCGTTGAGGGGGTACGATAAACCCTATCCGACTAATACATCCTATCCCATCCTAATCCGTTTGGCTTAACGGCGGGCCATATCTTCTAATAAGCGTGTTAATTCAAGACTCGATCGCATGCCGTAAGACCTGTTACACCGTGAGCAGATCTGATCATTTTCCTTGTCAGCACAAATCGTATTCTTTGTGCCCAGTTTATATATTTTACAGTTGTATTTTATCTCTAAAAAATATATATTTTACTCACCGAGCTCCCAAATACGCTATTGAGGATCTAGTTTTAGGACTTAGGAGTGTAGTCAGGTTAGCCCGATTCGATAGTATCTTTGATTTTGCGTGGTCCTAGAACCGGAAGCAATCAACAAATTGACTTAACATCTTCTTCCTTCGGATTTAAAATATTAATTTTTTAACTATGTTTAATTATTCGTTTTATTTAAAAAATTAGTTCAAATATATAAAATTATAAGATAAGTTTTAACTTTCTTTAATAATAAAATAAATCATAATAAAATATTTGAATATTTTTTAAAATTTTAAAATAAAATAAATGGTCAAACGTAACTAAAAAAGTTAACTATGTCAACAATTTACATCTCGAGAGAGTATATCAGTATCAACTGACGTATCATCACCTTACGCAAGCACTCAATCTTCGAAAGAATAAGAGAGCCCCTAGATCTTTCTTATGTCATTATGTGCATTCATCAAAATAGTTGACTTGCGTACATTACATGCATATATACACCGAAATAGGCAGTGGCGGAGGTCCCAGTATGACAAGCTATGGCGTTTGCCATACCTTGATTTTTGCCACCAAAAACCCCTATCTCCCTTTCCTAGTCTGTCTTATTTGTACCATTCACAATGAATCACAACCAGACAGCATTTTTCTCTGAAGGTTTCTCCCTCTTGTGTGTATTAGCGTGTTTTAGCTCCTACACTTGATGTGCTAATAATAACTTTCGCCACACCTTAAATTTTCTTCATCCTCCGCCCCTGAAAATAGGCATGCATCGGCAGCACACTCATTAGAGTTACTAGAGACCACGCTGCTGATATGATAATATAGTTTACAGTTTTCTTTAATTTTCCTCATGTATAGTATAGTTCTTTATTTTTTCTAATGTATAGTACACAAAGAGAGAAGACTCATGTATACAGCGGGTAGCTGCTTTAGACTGACTCCAACAGGGGAGAGACAAATCCACTTATGCCTCTCTTCTGACACTGTGTCCCTTCAAAACATCTCCAAAAGACAAGGTAAAAGGGGAGCTATTTTTTAGCTTCTAGGAGAGAGGAGATGTAAAATTGCACTTTCTCTCTCCTTCGATGCATACGAGCCATGTGAGGAGAAGGTGACGTGTGGCTGGGCGGGGCGGACGGCGGCGAGCTGGAGAGAGGCGGTGTGCTGGAGGGCGGCGACGTTGGAGGACCGGCTGGAGGGCGCCGCGCTGGAGGGAGGAGGCGCGCCGGAAGGCGGCGGCGTGCTGGAGGATGGCGCGCTGGAGGGCGGCAGCGCTGGAGGACCGAATGGAGGGAGGAGGCGCGGTGGAGGACGACGTGCTGGGGCGAGGCGGCGCGCTGGAGGGCGGTGACATGGTAGGGAGGAGGCGCTGGAGGACGGCATGCGATTTACAAATCTATGATTGCCTCTTTTTGTTAGAGAACACTAGATTTGCATCCCCTTTCAGTTATTGTACACATGAGGCAATCGTGGATTTGCCTCTCTAAAATGACATTTATTGTTAGACTCAGCCTTAAGTGTAAAGGTTCAAGTGACTTGGCCTAGTGACGGCCTCGGTTGAGATAGTTTTAAGGGGCTCGTTGGGCATCTCCAAGAGACACTGTAAAACAGATGTAGTAGCTAAATTTTGGAGAACAGTGAAAAAAAAAACACGATCCAACAGATACGCTATCAGAATCGGTAAAAGTCCACGCTAGGTATTCCCCTTCCTCCGGTAGGCATCTTTGCCTAGCGCGGCGGGCTCGTAATCCCGCCTCGCGCGCGCGCGTCTGGCCACTTTCCGCGCCAGATTTCGCTTCCCGCGCTGTCGCCAGGTTGTTTTCGCGCACTATTTCACTCTCCTTGCGCCGCTTCAGCAAATCCTCTCGCCTTTGTGCCTCAATCGCCGCTGTCGGGTTCCGGTTTCGCCGCCGCCAAGTTCCTCATTCTTTCGCCGCCGTCAGTGCCATGTACAGGCCGCCGCATCCACGTGCGACAGTGGCTGGATCCCGCAAAGAAGCAGCAGGTATGACTTCACCCATCCATTAGGTCCCGCTGGGATTTCTAGATCCGGAGGCCCATCGATTTGAGGGAGGAGCAGGAGTAGGTGGGCTCGGGATATTGGCGTCCGGTGTTTCATAGCTCAAGCATGGATGGTGGGATGTCGCTAGAAAGGGTGTCAACTGAAGAAGTTGCCGCCGACGATATCAGTCCTGGTATTGGTATGTTTCTGAATATTCGGAACAAGATGTTTATGATTCAGCTGTGTGTCCTCTGTAGTTGGAATTTCTTCTGATTTAATTTTTAAGTTAGATTCACCTGCTTTATGATTCAGTCTGAATTTATCATTATGTCAGTATCCTCTATAGATTTACATTGTTCATTCATCATCACTGATTTACTCAAACACTACACGCCATGTGATGAATATACTTGTGTTCCCTCTAGAGTATGATTAGTCGATGAAGGGATTTATATCCTGTAGGGTATTTACTTCTGAGTATCTTGTGTTTCTTGCATAATAATGTTGCAATGGGTTATCTTGTGAGCTAACCATCTAGAGTTGCATGAGTACCTGTGCTGGGATACTATTTTGGTATTAGGTAACATGATATATCGTCTGTTTTGAGCATGTGGCATATGCCTCTTTTCAGTTCACTCAGATCACTCATGGTTCATTTGTTGAGTCTGATTCATCTGTGTCCCCTCTGTTCTGAAAAATAAATTGTCCGGATAGCTTCACTCTGATTCAATTCTATGATTGCTTGGAACAAGAGCTATGGAATCTGGTACATATTTCACTGACCTCATGTGTAATGGCTTGAATGGTTTTCAAGAATCTCAAGATGTCCCACCTATTTTTTCTGCACAAGAAGAAGACACTCCTATAGCGACCAAAGGATCTCAGGGAAGAAGCAACAATTTCAGAGTTGAGGAGGACATACTTCTTGTGTCAGCTTGGTTAAATGTGGGCATGGATCCTATTCGGGGAGTTGATCAAGCACATGTGGCATATTGGACTAGGATTTATGATTATTTCCATCACTACAAGACGTTCAACTCTGATCGTACACAAGTATCTCTAATGAACCGTTGGGGTAGTATACAACACGATGTGAATCTTTTTTGTGGATGTTTGTCTAGGATTGAGGCTAGCAACCATAGCGGATGGACAGTTGATGACAAGGTTTGTCAATTCATTGTGTTGTGTTTTTTTGTTTTCATTCGCATAATTCTGTTTCCTCCATGCTCATTCATATTTGAAATGCAGATTGCAAATGCATGTACATTGTTCAAGTCTGAAGAGAAGAAACAAAAGAAGTTTGCCTACATGCATTGCTGGAAAATCCTGAAAGACAAGCCAAAGTGGCTGGAAAGGAATAGGGAGCATGGAACTACAAAAAAAAAGGGAGCAATAAGAGACAGAAGACTGTGGTGAATTCTTCTTCCTCTCCAGCCACTAGTGCTACTGTTGTTGATGCTGCAGGTGGTGCTAAACCCACAGCAACTCCAGAAGGAAGGGCCGGATGGAAAAAACAAGGAGAAAAAAAGGTACGACAACGTTCAACCATCGAAGCGCTAGACCATCTCGTGGAAAAGATGAAACAAGTTGATGATGAGAAACAAACGAAGAAAGAATAGAAGAAACAAGAGAGGTGCAACAAGGCCTTTGCTCTGCAGGAAGAAAAGATCAGATTGGAAAAAGAAAAATTTGAGTTCCAAAGGGGTCTGGAAGAACAGAGAATTCTATGTCTGGATTTGTCAACTATGAACAACAAGCAACAACAGTACTACGAAGGACGGCAGAATGAGATTCTTGCAAGAAGAAATGGTTGCTAGAGTGTTCCGAAGTTGAATTGAATGTACTGGTTATGTTACTTTTTTGCTCATACAATTATTTGTTTGATTCTGGTTATGGCATTTTGGTTCATTCAAACTTACTAAGTTTAGTATATTGAAGAATTGATCAGAGAAAATGGACCAGCAAACTGTGCTTTGCATTTTTCATGACATGTATGAAGTACTATTGTCACCTGTTATCTGTATGGACATCGTTTGTTCAATTGTTAAGAACACAAATGCTCCAGCCAACTAGTACATGGTGAAAGTGAAATAATACTTTATTACAAGATTCTGAAAGTGATACATTACTTTATTATATGACAAAACCTGTCTAATTAATTAAATTTATATAAATCTCCATGGTGATGCCATAAGTGCTGGATCAAATCAGCCTGGAGTTGAGTGTGGGTTTTCTTGTTCTTGATTTTCTTGTAATTTTGAATGAAAGCTTCAAGTTCTGGTGCATAATTGTGGGGTATTGTGACCCTTTCTCCCATGTCATCATAATTGCAATCATATTCTGAAGTGTACTCATCTCTCTCATCTTCTACAATCATGTTATGCATTATAATGCACGCCATCATAATATCATTGAGAGTGTCTTCATCCCACAGACGAGTTGATCCATGAACAATTGCAAAACGTGATTGTAGAACACCAAATGCCCGCTCAACATCTTTCCTACACGCTTCCTGTGCCTTGGTAAAATATTTCTTTTTATTACCTTGTGGCTCAGCAATAGTCTTGACAAAAGTAGCCCATGTCAGATATATACCATCTGGTAAATAGTAACCCATGGAATAATCATTTCCATTGATGTTGTAATTTACTTGTGGATCTTCTCTATTAGCAAGCCTTGCAAATATAGGAGATCTTTGAAGCACATTGACGTCATTGTGTGGTCTAGGCATACTAAAAAAAGCATGCCATATCCAAAGATCTTTAAAAGCAACTACTTCCAGTATAATTGTAGGCTCCTTTTTATGACTCCTATACATGCCATGCCATGGAGTAGGATAATTTTTCCAGGTCCAATGCATATAATCTATGGATCCCAGCATACCAGGAAAACCTCTGCTAGCTCCAATTGAGAGTAATCTAGCAGTGTCCTGTTCATTAGGCAACCTCAAGTACTCTGACCCGAAAACCTCAACAACAGCTACGACAAACTTCTTCAAAGCTTCTAGAGCGGTACTCTCCCCTATACGAATGTATTCATCAAATGCATCAGCCGCTACTCCATAAGCTAACAGCCGAAATGCTGTCACGACCTTTGGCAGACAAGATAGTCCTAGGATACCGACCGTATTCCTCTTTTGCACAAAATAATTGTCATGTTCTTCAACAACATTCATTATGCGCATAAATACATGTCGTTTCATCCGAAACCTATGTGCAGACATAATTAAAATCTTAGAAATAATCACACACGATGCATAATAATCCAACTATAATAAAAAACAACATACATACCTGTGTCTAAAAAATTATGGTCCAAATGTAGGATTTTCCGTAAAATAGTCTTTCTAAAGAAGGGTATGCCAAAACAGTCTACCACGATCAACTACGTCATGACCAACAACTGAACCAATTCGACCCAGATGAAGCAGTGAATTCTCGATGACAATGTGTGCGCCGGCAATAGGAAGAATGTCATTGTAATCATCCGAAGATACGACTCAATCAACTCATTCATCACAAACTCATTGAATTCGTCGTCTGAATCCATAACACCTATAGCATTGATATTCAAGCCGATCAGACGGTATGATAGAGGAGGATTACGCCAAAGCATCAAATTGAAAGCTATACCTTCAAAAATGACGAGGCAATGATTTGATTCCTCGCGGCACGTCGACGGCGAGGACGAGCGAAAGATCAGGTCGAGCGTATTCTATGCATGTGATGGCGGCGGCAGCATGCAAACCTACTATCGCAGCAGCCAAACGATCGATGTGCTGGCCTGGGCAAAAACATAAACGATGTCTGGTTGGGCTATGGGCCAACGCACGCTGGGCCAAGGCAAAAACAGTGACGTGGCCTCTTTCAAAAAATAGAGACTCCATTTTACATTGTCTATTGGGTTCCAACACTTTTACTCTAGCCATCTCAATTTACATAATAGCTAAACTAGGATTTTAGCTACTCATTTATAACTAATCTCTTGGAGATGCTTGTCAAAATCCTGATTTAGCTATTATGTAAAACAAAATGACTAGCAAAAAAGTAATGAAACCCAACAGCCTCTCTAAATTTCTAACACACTCCATATTCAAATGATTATGGGCTGCAAATTTTCATGTTTGGGCCTCAATCAACCGCATGGAGCACTGGGCCTTTGGTCGGCCTGCATGGAATTGCTGTAATCGGCCTGCAAGGAATTACTGTAATCGGCCTGCAAGCAGGGTTTGAAGAACCGGCTGGAACCGGTCAGTTATTCCGGTTAACCAAGGAATTGGTTCCGGCCAGTCGCTCTAACCGACCGGTTTCATTCGACTAACCGTAACTAGTTACTGTAACTAAATGGTTAGCCGACCGATTCTTCGGTTAACCGGCCGGTTTTCTGCCAAACCGAGCCGGCCGGTTCCAACGATTTTTTCAACCTTGCCTGCAAGGTCTGCCTGCCTGGGCAAGGAAATGGACTGCCCCGTATATTCGTTTAGTTAAGATCCTTCCCTGAGAACCAGACTACTTTGTGCCGTTGTCTTGGAACGCCATTGTTGCCAGCGCCTGCATCTCCAAGTTCTTGAGTTGTCAGCTTCTTCTTGAATCCCAGCCGTATCGCCGTCCAGGTCACCGTATGAAGCCACGATGAACAAGCCTATCCTTCCTGCTCCCTCTTCCCCTTGGGTTCCTGTGCGTAGCTGCTTCCTCCGTGTGCGCATCGCTGCTCTGTGGTCGACCATGGCGACGTACACGTAGCCGTAGGTGCCTTAAGTCTTTGCTCAGGAGTTGAGTCGTGTTATCCGGATTCATATGCGTGGCTTAATCTTGGAGGCCCGACACCAAGCGAATGAGTCGGCTGCGGCATCTGGATCTCGTCGACGGCGATGACTGGATAAGACATGAGAGGGGTAGCCGCGAGCGCGCGGGAGAAAGAGGCGTAGCGCGGGAAAGGGGCAGCGGGCGCGCGAGAGAACCAGCCACGACACGGATGGCGAGCGAGGCGTCGATAGGCAAATATGGCGAGCCAAGCCCTGCGGATGGCGAGCGAGCAAATTTCGAAAACGAGATGAAGAGGCTGTTGGAATGGTTTTTGTTTTTCACCAATTTCGCCAAATTTAGTTTCCGGTCCTTTTGAGTTTACTGGAGATGCTTTTAGAGCATTTTTAAAAGACACATCAAATCTTCCACTAAATTAATATATTGAGGTTTAGAGCATCTCCAAAAGCCCGACCCCCAAAAATATTTTTGGAAGCAGCTAAAAAATTATTTGGGAGAAATTTTTTTATCTTCTCTAACAACTGTCCCTAAAAATAGATCATGAAAACTTTTGATTGGATCATATCAGCATCTAGGACCACAACAACATTAATTCCGTTTTAAATACAAGTATTAGGATTCTTAATTTTCCTCTTATTTCTAGCTATAAATAAGAAGAATTTAGAGAGAGAATAAATCTGTGAGTTGTTTAGGAGAGCTGTTGAAGATGTTTTTTTAGACTAAACCCTTTTAATTTGATTCAGGAAGTGTTTTTAGAGACTTTTGGAGATGCTCTAAACCAAATTGTGTCTCCAATACGATCCCAAAATCTCTCCTAATCTTTTGGTTTCTCCTAAATTTCTCTCATTTAACTACAAACATTCTTCTCTTTTCAATAGAATTAATGTAGTTGTGCCCCCCAAATGCTGATGTGACCTAATTCAAACTGGTTTCGATTTATTTTTAGGGGTGATTGTTGGAGGAGGGAAGAAAATTTTCTCCTCATAGTTACTTGATTACTCCCAAAAACAAATTTTTAGAAGCAGTTTTATGAGAGTCTCTTGAAGATGCTTACATGGGTACCAAAAATAAATATTTTATTAGATTTCTTACCATGGTTATCCGGGTTTGATTCTATGCATATTTTACCTTTATTATTAATTATCATTTCAATGGTATATATAGATGACACAAAATGTCAATTGTTTAGTTTGGTGTATTGTAAGTGTTTATATATTTATAATAACTAGTACTTTGCACGTGTAGCACGCATGTGCTATACTCCCACTATGAATATTTAATAAAGGTATGTGTTATTGTTAAAACCAATGATAAATGTTTCCTTTTATAATTATATTTAACAAGAATCTCAAAATACATAGTCAGCATTAGGAAAATGATTGAGTGGCAGAACTTATAGCCAAAGGAATAAAAATTAACGGTAGTGCAATAGGTTGTCAAATTAACAATTATAGCAAATGAATAAAAATCTCAGTTTAGTTCACTTGGTTATGCACAGGTTCCCTCCTAAATAGCTACTGACTAAGAAAGGCATGTCAACAATAGGCTATGGAATCCAAACCACACTGTCACATAATGAACTTGGACTTTTGATCCTTGAATTTTTGATACATGTGAGGAAAAACTATATCTGATTACATTCAACTCGGAAATATCTTATTATTGATAAAACCTTGAAACTTATCATGCCGATTGATCTTGTTCCTTCTGGATGCTAGAGCAAACCCATCCACTTGGTAGCTCCAATTTGGAGACACTGACATGTGAAGCCTAAAAACAAAATTTGGACTCAAATTCTAAAGGAAAATAACAAAAAAAATTAACTATACATGCTACATGCTGCTTTACTCTATAACCTATACTTGCTACTTTTTTATATTTGTTTCTCCCCCAAAAAATTGGAAGTTTCCTTTTCACCTTATCTAGAGCTAGAATTTCCCAAGGCTGAACATCATAATATGATTTGAAAACAGTAGTGGCACAGTACCTTATAGCAGAGCCGTCACTACTTTCTGGAACAAGAACCACTCGCTCCTCCTCTCTGTGTTCGACCTTAAGCATCCAACACAGTTGAGCATGGCATTTGAAGCTTCACCAATATGTTTTTCTTTTGCCTTAGCATGTTCTTCTGAAGCAAGCTGCAAAAGCATATTGAATGTAAGTAATGTACATGCATACACCATAGAGTAGTTGTAGCTACATCAATCTGGAAAAAACGGTTATGTCCATAAAATACATAATTTATTTAAAGAACAGCTAAACAATTTATGCTTAAAAGGATGGAATCCAATATTGTTTTTTTTCTTGAATACGCAGAAGAGCTGCGTATCTTTGTATTAAGAGAGAGAAAAATTGGTCCCTTACAAACTTCACCACCTCACTCCACACCGAGCCATGAGGGGTTGTGGATTACAAAAAGGTTGTACTGAGAATAAAGAACCGTCTGGTTGTAAGATCTGACCCAAGGAGGCGACCTATCCTAGACTGAATCAAGACCAAGGGCACTCAGCCGTCTAGCACCGGCTAAACACCACAACTGGTGTTCATCTTTTAGGCACCGGAGGAGCACTGCCACACTAGGGGTGGAGCCATCGAACACACAAGAATTTCTGTGTTTTCACAAAGACCATGCCGTCAAGATGATGAGAGAATTCACCCCTTTCCTCTTGATCTTTGGCACCCGCTTCAGCGACTTACGCCACCACTCAGCAAAGGTCGTAGGGCATCTTCTTGGGGTGAGATCCTGCAGGCCCAAGGGAGCAAGGATCTCATGCCAAACTTGCCGAGCGAACACGCACGAAGTCAGTAAGTGTTGTATGTTTTCATCTTCTTGGTCGCAAAGTGGATATTTAGCCGGGTGGGGGAGTCCTCGCTTAGCAAGGCGATCCGCGGTCCAGCATCGATTCCGAATGGCGAGCCATAAGAAAACTTTGCATTTAGGTGGCGCCCAAGATTTCCAGAGGTGCCGCCAAGGCTCAAACGTATGGAATGCCCTGTAAGCTGATCTACAAGAGAAAACACCTGATCTGTCCATGCGCCAGATATGAAGGTCCTCTTCCTGAGACAAGGCCACCTCATGAACAGCAGCCCAAAGCTGAAAATATTCAAAGAATGCAATCAGAGAGAGTCCTCCTTGAATGTCCTGCGGCCAGTTGTGATCCAAAAAAGCTTCTGCAACAGTGTGTTGCTTTCGTATGTGTGGTGGCACAGCCGCCACAACCAAAGGTGCTAGGTCTGCAATAGAATGCCCCAACAACCATTTTTCAGTCCAGAACAGTGTATTGTCTCCTCTGCCAATATGAGTTTCCATAGCAATTTTGAAAAGAGCCATTGCATTGGGATGCACCTGAATCTCCAATCCCTGCCAGGGCCTATTGGGATCGGTTTTCCGGAGCCATAGCCATCGGATTTGTAAGGACCAACTCATGAGCTCTAGGTTGAGGATTCCAAGACCTCCCAAATCAATTGGTTGCTAGACTTTATCGCAAGCCACACGACAGCTGCCACCATTCGCATTATCTTTACCTTGCCAAACGAAACCCCGACAAATTTTGTTCACCGCTTTGATGAACCATTTGAGAGCATTAAGCACTATCAATAGATGAATGGGGATAGCTGTGAGGACGAACCTGACCCATACTGTCTGACCAGCTAGGTTCATGAGGGATGCTTGCCACCCCGGAAGTTTATTCTCAATTTTTTCAATCCACAGCACGAGGTCCGACCAGGCCAGCTTCTTGTTGGAAATGGGGAGCCTACAAATAGGTACATGGAAAGGATGCATGAGTGCAGGGTAGAGTCGTTTCCATGCTCTCAATTTGGGGCTGGTCACATTGGATCGATATAACATAGCTTTTTTGCAAGTTAGTGTGTAATCCTGTGGCTTCACCAAAGGCCTCAAGAATCCCCATTGTGAGCTCCATCTCCTCCTGCATTGGCTTGATGAATAGGACCACATCATCAGCATAGAGTGAAATTCTCTGTTTAGGGTTACGGTGTGAAACCGGCTATACTAGCCCCATCTCTCCGGCTTTGACAAAACAACTGTTGAGGACGTCCATGACCGGGATAAACAACATCGGGGAAAGTGGGTCTCCTTGATGGAGACCTCGCTCATGTATGATCCTCTCACGGGGCTCCCCATTACCAGAATTTGTGTTGACGAGGTTCAGAGAAGGTTGGAAATCAGATTGCGCCATCCCGCTCCAAAGCCCAACTGCTCAAGAATCTCTAGAAGGAACGACCAGCTGACCGAATCAAAAGCTTCAGAAATATCCAACTTAAGAAAGAGACTAGGTACCTTGTGTTTTTAGAGGTATTTAATGTTGTGTTGCACCAACATGTAATTATCATGAATACATCGTCTTCTCACAAACACACTTTGATTGGAAGCAACTAGCGAGTTGAGGTGTGGAGCCAACCGGTTAGCCAAAGATTTAGTGATGAGCTTGGCATAGCTGTGTATGAGGCTAACCGGTCGAAAATCCTTGGGGAGCAAGGCTTCTGGTTTCTTCGGTATCAAGGTTAGAAAAGCTGAGTTAAGGAGCCACAATTTCCGACCATCTCCATGCTGCAGCATAATGATCGCTGCCATGAAGTCATTTTTAATTATGGGCCAGCACGCCTTGTAAAATCTTCCTATGTGCCCATCCGGACCGTGGGCACGATCAACCGGGAGAGTTTTAATGGTAGCCCAAACCTCATCCTCGGTGATGGTAGCCTCAAGCTCTGCCAAATCGATTCCGGGTTTGTGAAAGGTGTCCAGCTCAAGGGTAGCCACCCTGGAGGCGACGGTGCCCAACAAGCCGTTAAAGTAATCGAACATAACCTACTGCTTGTCGTCTTGTGCTGTAACCACCTGATCGTCCAAAATTAACTTGGGGATGAAATTTTTCCGCTTGCGAAAACCAGCTTGACTATGAAATAAGGCAGTGTTGGCATCTCCATCTTTCAAGAACCTGATATGCGAGCGAAACCGCGTGATAGTTCGTGCAAGAGAGGCCAACACCAAGCAATACAACTTCAACTACTGGCGCAGCCAATCTTCTTCAACAGTCAACACCCGCCGGTCTTGAGCCATCTCTAGGCGATGCAGGATTTCACGGGACACCGCATGTTGAGTATTGATATGACCAACTTTCTTTTGACTCCATGACTGTAGCGCTCTTGTGAGGCGTTTAAGTTTCAGCGAGATGCGCTCCAGTGGACAAGGAGAACCAGCCAGTGGCGCGTTCCAGGATGCAGCCACCACATCAAAAAATCCATCTAACTTGGACCAGAAACTTTCAAAATGAAACCTTCTTTCAAAAATCCATCTAACTTGGATCACATCAAAAAAAGGCTGTCTTTGATATGATGTTGTGCGAGCTGAGGGATCGGGGATAGGGGAACGCAGTTCTCGACGGCGGCAACAACCACACTTATACTGGAGTCTGCATGCCCCCCTTGAATGTTCGGGGAGTTCTGAGGAGCTGACTCATTAATCTCGGCTGCGATATCAACCCTTGGTTCTTGCGACTCATCGCAGGCTTCCGTCATAGACGCTTCGTGTGAACCGCCATCCCCTCCAGAACGTTGCCCGATGTCGGAGCGCCTTGAATGCTGCTCTGTGCCTCCCGCGCCGGCGAGCTGGCATGGCGGCGCCACCTCCGATCATTGGCAGACGAGTCGGACATTCCAAGAGAGGGATGATCCACCGGACCAAAATAAACATCTATTGAGAAGATTATTGATTATAATAATCTATGATTAATTAATCTATCCTGTTTTTTTATTAGATTAATTAAGCTAATAGATTATAAGCTAAAACAAACAGGGTCTAAGTAAAAGCCGCAAAAGTAGGAGGCAGATTCACTCGAGCACAGCCAGTCAGAAACACTTGCTCCGGCAAATAGGTTTGACCGTGTGGGTCCTATAACTCTGAAAAGTGAAATGAAGTGTGACCGGTTCACACATCTTAAGAAAAATTAAATGAACATCAACCATTCGATAAGAGCAGCGGTCGAACATATGTGTGGAATTTATATATCGCAAGATCTTGGGAAATGCTGTCTTTGTTATGATGTCGTGCGAGCTGAGGGATCGGGGATAGGGGAACGCAGTTCTCGACGGCGGCGGCAACCACACGCACACCGGAGTCTGCATGCCCCCCTTGAATGTTCGGGGGGTCCTGAGGAGCTGACTCATTAATCTCGGCTGCGATATCAACCCTTGGTTCCTGCGACTCATCGCAGGCTTCCATCATAGACGCTTCGTGTGAACCGCCATCGGTGTTGGGCCCCTCCAGAACGTTGCCCGATGTCGGAGTGCCTTGAATGCTGCTCTGTGCCTCCCGCGCCTGCGAGCTGGCATGTCGGCGCCACCTCCGACTACTGGCAGACGAGTCAGACATTCTAGGAGAGGGATGATCCACCGGACCAAGCTGAACCGCTATGGACACTCCACTGCAAAAGAGATGGGTGGCAACTCCGCAGAGGCGATCATCGGCTCCACCACATGAAGATCACGGGACGACAGGAAACTTTCCGGCTGCAGAAAGCACCAGGCTAAGCAGCGGAAAACGGAGTAGTCTTCTCTGTTGCGAGTTGCAGGATCAATCTTCTCGACCCACCCAAAGGGGTTTAGCAGGTTCTCCGCCGTGGACACTTCCCAGGTGTGGGCCGGCACACCATGGAGCTCCACGTTGACGAGGGACGAGGGGGCGTCCGCCGAGGCATGGGCCTGCCTCGTCCAGCGACGACAATGTAGGCGAAGGGGGTTAGAGCTTGACGGCGGACCCCCATTGCTGCTGGTCAAGGCCGCCACCGCCGCCTCATCCGCGCGGAGTAGAATGAATTCAGCTGCCATCCCGGACCGACGCAGCCGTGTTCACGTTGAATTGAAAAGCGGTAGCACCCATAACCTCGTCGCTGTTGAAGGCATCACCATCATCGATGACCGTGATGATTACTGCTTGCCGAAGAGCCACCTCTGCGCTATCGATGCGCTCGGACCAGTCGATGACGCATGGCGGTGCCGGGGCCAGAGGAGTGCCATCATCCGAAACCTGATGTTCCAGAGAGGCTGCTCCACCGTTAATGCCACCAGGCCCGCCGGGCGGATCGGACGAGTCGCCTTGGCCTGGCCGGCGGCGATGTCACGGTCGACGACGCCGCCGCCCACGGCGTTCTCCCCCCTCCTCGGGAATAGCCACGGCGGAAGAGAGGGGAACATTACAGGTAGCTTGAACTTCCCTGGGAGCTTGAACATCACCGCTGCCGTCCTGGGAAGCCGGAACGTCGGAGGCAGCGTACGTGGTGCCGCGCTGGCGATGACGGGGCCAGCCGACGCCAGATAGAGATGCGACGCTCCAACGCCGGCTGAGAACTAGCAACTTGAGAAACGCTACCACGGCGTGGACAGTCGTAGGAGCGATGACCCACCGCGCGGCAACGGAAGCAGCGGGGACTCAAACCGAAACGGCAGAAGGCGGCACGGTGGTTTGGGGGAAAACAGTTAAAGCACTTGCCACAGAGATCCGCCGGAACCGGACGTCACGGAACTCGAACGTGGCGTGCCTTGCTGCGCCGGGTGGAGCGGGATTCGACCTTGAGCCAGCCATCTGCGTCAGGCCTCTGCTGCGCCGCCCCGGGCACGTGGACCGTCGAGCGGAGCATGATGCGCACCGGCGGCCTTTAAATCTGTCACCGGCTTGGGAAGGGGCACCTGGACCACCGAGGAGGCAGTAGCTAAGACGTCACGGAACAAGCGCGGACCTGACGACCCGTCCATCGATCCGCCATGGATAGGCTCCGTCGGGCTGGACTCCTTCCAACGGAGTTCCTTGGAGCGACCGGCTGACCGGAAGGGGTGCGCGAGAGGGGACAAGCGCCTGGGGGGTGGGAGACGAAAGGAGCCATCGTCAAAGAGCTCTAATATAACACGAAATTTCTAGCATCCAGCATCTAGTTGTACACAAAATTATAGTTTTTTTTTTTTCAAAAAATAGGAAGCGCGAATGGGATGATATGGAGCACCTTGCCTCCAGCTTCTTGTTTGGTACCATGGTGGGATCCTCCACACACCGGGTGCTGCAGATTCAATGGCATCATAGAACATATGTAGTTGGTGCTGAGTTTGATGGGTATATTTGTCGTCTTGAGTACCTCTTCTGTATACTAACAAAACTACATTCTTCAGGTGATATACAATATAGTACATCATCTATAGAACACATTATATGTGTGTATAAAAAAATTATGTTATAACAAGTCAGGTGTTGAACCATCCCATTTTCTTGCATTTGGCCCCCAAAGACCTACTCTATACAAGCCCATTATGAAAAGCCAAGCTCCTGCCACCTGTTCTGGTTAAGATCTATATGTTGTGATGCTAGTTCATTTTTCTGTCAAGCCTAGCTGTTGAAAAAAAATTTGGTGGCATCAATGAATTAAGAAGATCTAGCGATAATTAAACTATTGTAAAGAAACAAGCTAGTTAGAAAGAAATTGAGGAATCAAAGGCAAACATCAAGAAAAAAAAAGGATCAGTTATCAACTGAAAATGACACTGGACAGGACTACTCTATTGCTGAAACTGGATTGTTGTTTAATCAGAACAAAGCCATTAGAACCAGTAACATGGTCACTGATAGAAAAAGTTCTTTTTTTTTTTGACCAAACAAGACAAGCATTCTGAAAAAAATGAAGAATCAGAGAAAATTAAAACATCAAGAAACAAGGATAAGGTATCAACTGAAAAATGAAACTGGACTTGCCAACTCCACTCCTGAAACTGGACTCTTGTTTAGCCAGAACACATCTGTCAGAACCTAGAAACATAATCACTAATAAAAAAAACTCATGATTTTGGTTCCATGCCCATTGGATTGCCACCGACAGCAAAGAAAGTAATATGAGTAGGGGCAAGATTTAAGTTGGGTAATTGCTACTCACTACGGGAAACTGCTCCTTTGCCGTGTGCCCTAATGTTTGTTGTGTGCAAACTATCGGACATACGGCAAAGGAACTTTATGCCGTGAGCCCCATAGAAAGCATACGGCAAAAGTATGACACACAGCAAACGACCCTTTTGCCGTGTGTCATATGAGAGATACACGACAAACAATAAGTTCGTCGTGTGCCCTTTGACGTGGCACACGGCAAACTAACCATTTGTTGTTTACAACCTCCACGTCCAGCTGACGCTAACGGTCGTTAGAGGTTTACCGTGTGCCACGTCACTAGGCACACAGCAAAGATAGTATTTGCCATGTGCCCAGGACACACAACAAATTTGGTGGTGTGACACCCTTTGTCGTGTGCTATGACATGGCACACGGCAAAGTTTTTTTTTCTACCCCTTTTGCCCACCAAATTTTTTTGACTTCTATAACATTTACATGTTACTCATACAATGATATTTCATGAAATATTTAGTTGTATTTGCTATATTTAGTTATTTTATTTTGTTATTTCAATTATTTTGTACCAATTCAAATTTGAACTGCAAGTCATTCAAATAATACAATTTAGTGCATACAAATTTGATATTTCATGCAATTCATTCCCAATCGAGTCCGTACCCAAGATGCAACAAGAAAAATCATGCATATTGTACATGAAATATAAGAATCACCGTATGGTTCAATAGAAAATAAATTTAATAAAAAACATATGATGTTTTAAAATTATGAAATTTGTCTTGGCATCCTTATATGATACGTAGAGGCTGTGATAAAAAGTAGAAAAATATTTCGTGCAAGTTGTGTTGTATGCTGCTCACAAATCGAAGAATCTTCGTAAAAGAATCCAAGTGTTGAATTGGAACCTCTGAGATTTTGAATACAAACGACGGTCAGGTGAAGTTTTGACTTCAACCAAATTTCTATAAGCAACATTGCATATAAATAGTACATGGAAGAAATTTAATTATTTTATAAAATTTGTAACTAATTATAAATTTTTTTAGAAAAGGCTGTAAAATCTTAGTGTTAGTGTTAGCTTAGTTTTAGTAATAATTTTTTTTAACAACAGATTTTAGTGCATGCTAGTGTTAATTAATTATAGTAATAATTTTAGTGTTAATTAATTGTAGTAATAATTTTAGTGTTAACTAGTGTTAATTTATTTTAGTGTTAGTGTTAGCTTAGTTTTAACAACAGATCTTAGTGTTAGTGTTAGCTTAGTTTTAGTAATAATTTTAGTGTTAATTAATTATAATAATTTTAGTGCATGCTAGTAATATTCCATTTATTAGTAATAATTTTAGTGTTAATTAATTGTGGTAATAATTTTGGTGCAGTAGTGTTAGGGTTAGCTTAGTGTTAGTTTTAGATTAGTTTTAGTAATAATTTTAGTGTTAATTAATTGTAGTAATAATTTTAGTGCATGCTAGTAATATTGCTTTTATTAGTAATAATATTGTGTTAATTAATTGTAGTAATAATTTTAGTGCATGTTAATAATTTTATTGGTAGCTTAATTTGATGAATCTATAGTTGTTCGTGTTAATTACCTGTTCTTTTTTTTATTATGCAGGTAGACGTTTTTGCACTTTCCTCGACCCGTCACTTTGCTGCACAACTAGCTACGTGAGGCATAAAAGACCCCCTCTTTTCGTTTATGTTTGTAGGTCATGTAACCTAGTTAGACGTCTCCCGTTCGAAAGAAATACAGTTAGAGATATGCACATACGGTTGCATATATTTGACTGTATTTGTTTCGAATTGTCCATGTTATTTGGACAGCTCGAGGATGCGTAGTTGGGGTTAGTTTCCAGGGTCTACTCCGATCTGAGATAAAGTTTCAACATCACTTCCCGTTGTTCTCCGGATACACAATCTCCTTTGCAGGATGTGTATTTGGAGAACAACGGGGAGGTGCTGCCGAAATTCTGTCTCGGAGAGGAGTAGACCGTGGAAACAAGCCTCAACTACGGATCCTTGGGTGGGATTAGGACCTATCTTTACCTATTAGACTTTCTAAGCATCGTATAGATGAAAATATTTTTAATTGTACTAGCTGATATGTTAGAGGATGCCGAACCATGAGTGGATGTATACGGGTTGGGCAAAGAATGGAAAGTATACCAGTGAATGGATTCGAAAGACCAACAAGTTTTGGAGCGATCATTTGCCAAGGTGAAAGGAACAAGTGTCACTTGGTGTCCCTGTGACAATTGTAGAAACACGCGTCGACACAATAAAGAGGTCATAGGCAAGCACCTTTACAAGAATGGATATATGCCAGACTATACCTGGTGGACCCTTCATGGTGAAGGCGAGCGTCCAAGGCACGAGGTAGTGAGACAGCGCATGAAGGATTACGATGCAGATGCCGATATAGGAGACATGTTAAATGACTATCATGAAGCACACGGGGATGAAGTACCCAGGGAGGAGGAGGAGTCGGAGCCAAGTGCAAAGGCGTATTACCAAATGATAGAGGCGTCACGACAACCCCTCCACGGGCATACCAAGGTGTGTCAATTAGATGCCATTGCACGTCTAATGGCCTTGAAGTCTCAGTTTAGCCTGAGTCGAGGCGTCTTTGATGCTATGTTGATAGTCATTGGCAGCCAACTTCCGGAAGGTCACATTCTGCCAAAGAGCATGTATGAGTCACGAAAACTGCTTAGTGCCCTTAAGATGCCATATGAGCAGATACATACTTGTCCTAACGGCGTCTTATTTAGAAAACAACATGCGGAAGCAACACACTATCCAAAGTGTAAGTCTTCTAGGTACCTAGAGGTAGATACACGTGATGGTAGTAAGAAGCAGCTTACGATTCCGGTGAAAATCATATGGTACCTTCCATTCATACCGAGGCTTCAACATATTTACATGACCGAGGAGACCGCAAAACAGATGATATGGCACAAACACGGACATAGATACAATTCTGACAAGCTTGTACATCCAGCTGATGGTGCATCCTAGAAACATTTTTATAGGATTTATGAGCGCGAAGCCGGAGAGGCTCGTAATGTACGAGAGGCACTGGCAACAGATGGGTTCAATCCTTATGGCATGGGTTCTGCCCCATACACTTGTTGGCCCGTGTTTGTTATACCCCTTAATCTTCCTCCAGATGTACTGTTTCAACGACAATACATATTCTTGTCGTTGATAATTCCTGAGCACCCAGGGAATAATGTGAGTGTATACATGGAGCCTTTGTGGGATGATTTGGAACGTGCTTGGAATGATGGGGTATTGACATACGATCGAGCGACAAGGAGCAACTTCACAATGCATGTTTCATTCCAGTACTCTATGCATGACTTCTTGGCGTATGGTACATTTCTTGGCTGGGGTGTTCACTCTAAGATCCCATGCCCAGTATGTAAGGAAGTTGTGGAATTTACTTATTTGTCGAAGGGTCGTAAGTTTTCTTCTTTCGACCAACACCGACAATTCCTCTCTCTTGACTATTCATTTAGAAAGGACAAGAAGAACTTCATGAAAGGTCGAGAAGTTAACGACCCTCCACCGCCCTTCATGACAGGTGCCATGGTTCGTGCCGAGATAGAGGCCCTCAAGTTCGATAAAGAAAAAAACTATTTCACGGGATATGGTGTGCAACATGTCTGGACTAAAAAACTGGGCTTGTATCGGCTTGGATATATAGATCACATTATTGTTCCACATTACCTTAATGCAATGCACACTGAAAAGAATATCGGTGAAGTGGGTTTTCACACAATCATGGGCATTCCTGATAAGACAAGGGATAACGTTAAAGACAGAATGGATCAAAAACTGTTATGTGATAGACCAAAGCTAAATATGGTGCCTCCTAGAGCCGGTACGAAGACATGGAAGAAGCCTAAGGCCGACTTCGTCCTGACGATGACCGAAAAGAAGTACTGCATTGGATGCAAACATTAATGCCCCCTGATGGTTTTGCGGCGAATTGGAAGAGGGGGTGAATTTTAATGCTATAAGAGTCAGCGGGCTCAAGAGTCATGACTATCACATGTCGCTTGAGATGTTTCTTCCGGTGATGGTTCGAGGCTATGTCCCTGAGCATGTGTGGCAAGTGCTGGCATAGTTGAGTTATTTATTTCGTCAGCTTTGTGCTAAGGAGGTTTCTCGGGCCGTGATTACAGACATGAAAAAAATGGCACCTGTGTTGCTGTGTAAGATAGAGATGATATTTCCACCGGGCTTTTTCACTTCAATGCCACATATGATTTTGCACCTACGTATGAGGTATGAATGGGTGGGCCTGTGCAGTTCCGTTGGTGCTATCCAATTGAGAGATGTCTAAAGGTTCTTCGAACTAAATGTGGAAATAAATGCAAAATAGAAGCTTCCATGGCAGAGACATATATTCTCGAGGAGGTGCCAAACTTCACAACAAAATACTATGCTGACAACCTCCCTCGTTACAATGTTGGCGAAGATGAATCGAACCTTAGTCTTTTTCAAGGGCAGCTCGGAAGTTCATTTGGTGTGAGCCATAAGAAGTTGACACATGCTGAGTGGTGTAAGATCATGTTATATGTGTTGACCAACCTTTCTGAAGTTGAGCCGTACATGCAGTAAGTTCTTAACAATTCGTTTCTCGAGTAGCACTCTTCTGCATCCAACCTCTTTGTTTTCTTGTTGGTACAGGGAATTTCACCAACAGTTCTGGCGTCTAACAAGGGAACCTACCCCACATGAATTTGATACCCTACTGAAACAGGGTGCGGGGAATGGAATGCCAGATTTCATTTTCTGGTTCAAACAAAAGGTACTATCCAATTTATCTTGAACTTAGTTTGACTATAGAAGTAGCGAGCAATTAATTAACTTTCCTGCTCTGACTTGCAGGGACAAATTGATACGTCCATGAGTGCCGAGTTGAGACAAGTTGCGGCTGGCTTTAGCTATAGGGTCAAGTGCTTTAAAGGTTATGACATTAACGGATACCGCTTTCACACAAGAAGCTTTGAGAAGTCTCGTTTCAATCGAAGAACCATAAATACCGGAGTTTTTACGCCAGGTCTTGATGGGGTCGAGTATTATGGAATACTTGAAGAGATACCAACTCTCGTTTCATGGTTCCAAACCTCTTACTCCAGTCATTTTCAAATGCCATTGGTTTGACCCGCAAGTTGTGAGGCGGATGCCTCAAGTTGGGATTGTTGAAATTCAACAATCCTCCGTCTTACTCGGAGACGATGTCTATATCGTGGCTCAACAGGCCACACAAGTTTTTTATGTCTCGTACCCGTGCCAGAAGGATAATCTCAGAGGTTGGGATGTTGTGTACAAGGTAAGGCCACGCGCTAAACTACCTCTCCTAAACGATGCCGATTACACCATAAACCCAAATACATATCACGAAGATGAGTTCTTTCAAGATGATGGGCTAGAAGGAACTTTTAAGATAGACTTAACCGAAGTGTTCGAAATGGAAGTAGACAATAAGGACGTTGTAGATGAGATTGATAATAAAGATGACTTACGTGAACTTGAGCGATTACATTTGGGCATTGATGACAACCATACTCCTGCTAATCCCAATGTTGATATCGACATGGGGACAAGTGATGATGAGGATTATGATCCAGCCATTCCTGATGATGATTATTATTTCTAGATGAACATGTATGAATTTTATTTGCTCATTGTTATTGTTATTTATAGATAAACATTTATAATACTTTAATATTTTAAATTCTATTTTATGTACTCTTTTATCGTATGCTGATTGTTTTCTTAATTTTCATTGCAGGTGAGTGGACAAATATGGTGGGTGGCGGCGGCCTGGTGAAGTCAGTGGCGTCGTTGTACAAGAAGGCCATGCCAAGGAAAAGAGGGAGGCCCAGTGCAGCTGAGGACTCTGGGAGCGGTCAAGGGAGATGTAGACGTGGAGGCGGTCGAGGGAATGGGAAGGGTGGAGGAGGAGGCCGAGGGAGAGCGAGAGCGAGGGAGCCCTCACCTGTAGTTGAGCAGTCCTCGTCCTCGTCCTCGTTGGAGGATGAGGATGAGGATGAGGAGGAGGAGGAGCAGGAGGAGGGGCAGGGGGGGGGGGGGAGGAGCAGGAGACAGGAGGTTCCACTTCCTCTGTGTCGTCAGAGGTGTGGTTGAGAGGTCCTTCGGAGCTTCCGAAGCGACCAATACTTGTTGCCAGACAACCGTTGATTCGACCCGATCCACCTAAGTAAGTATTTTACATGCTATGACAACCTGTTCATTAGATTCATAGAGAGGCATAATAGAAATTACTAATTTTTCTTGATCACTTGTGCAGGAGTTGGGTGTTGCTCGCTCCAGGAGATCACGATCGCCATGTCAATGGCATGCTGAGTTTTTTGATAAAGTCACACTTTCTAGGCATAGTTCCTTATGCCGGAGAGCGCGTGTGCTGGCCTATACGTGAAAGCACTACTTTTCCGCTAAGGATGAGTATGATCGGGATGGCAGGATCTTTGACAACAAGGCAGAACGTGTGCTCGGGGAGCTGTGGGTAAGTCTTCCTCGCACTACATTGCTCAATATATCATATTCATAGGACACTTTTGAAATCATGATGTTACATATCGAATCTATTTGCAGGATTTCTACATATGCGAGACGGGATACGAGGACAGAGCAAAGATTGTAGCTCACCGTGCATGTCCTAAGCTCGTGAGGGACATGTTTTACGAGGCACATATTCAGGCTGTGATTGTGTACCACGCACAGCACCTTAAATTTAAGGTCACCAAAACTCAAGCGAGAAACATGAAGCTTACTAGACATGAATACATGCAGGTAAATATAGAATAGTAATATTAATATTTTTCTATCATTAAATATGATTAATTTGCTCTTCTTAATTATATGCCATGTACTTGAGGATGTGTAGGTGACTGCGTGGTGGTGTGCTACCAATGTGCCTGCTTGGGAAGCTGTTGTGGACAAGTGGTATGCGGAGGGCTGAGAGGAGACACATAATGCTTGTCGGGAGCGTTGTTTGCTGATGCCAGGTCCAGCACACCATCAAGGGAATCTTTCCCTTAAGCAATACGCGACGAGATGGGTATGCGAATTCATTTATTTATTCTAACTCTCAATACTGTATAATTTCTAATCATCCTTCTATTTAGTTTCGCAGTTGGCGTCACATGATGGTCGCCCCCGCACCCAGTTCGAGGCATTTGCTGTGGCCCACCAGGGCAAGGCCACGGCGCCCGACGTCCAGTACAACCCGGAGGCCCCCTCCACGGCGTACAACAATTCCTCCATCCACACCAGCCTCACGGAGTACACATCGATGGGAAAGGAGATCCATGGGCCTGAGTGGGATCCTAGCGCTCATGATCTTGATAGGGAAGTCGTGATGAGGGTGGGAGGAGGCATGAAGCATGGGCGATACTGGATTGGAGAAGGCACGCTCGACACGACGACCACGCCCAGTCTCTCCGCGATACAAGCGAGGAGCATGAGCTCAAGCCCGGCTCTACGCCCTCGACCGAACACTACACAGTCCCAGGTGGAGGCACTTCAGGTAATTTCAGTTATATTCATCATTGATTTACTGGTTTTATACATGACTTTTTTGCATTGCAATAATGAGACCAAATGTTACAGGCCCAGCTCGCTACAGAGAGGAAGGCAAGGGAGGACATGGAACAACATTTCGGGAGGCTCGAGCACCACCAGTAGCAATTGACTCAGTGGATGGTATCACTTGGCCAAAGTTTAGGTACAGCCCTGCCGCCGATGCCGTCGTTTGTTCTACCTCCTCGGCCACCTACTCTGGTTAGTACTCCTGTGAGTATGAACGTTTTAGTTTCTGCTTTATCCATAGTAGAGCATTCATTACAATAAACAAACTCAATACTAGAGACTTACTTAGGATATTAGAGCATTCACGTATTGAAAGACTAATCAGTAATCAACATCTCTTATTTGTGCAGAATCAATCGGCGGGATCGAGTGCATGGAGTCAATGGCCTGAGGAGAATCAAGATCAGGACTTGTTGCCAGCTGGTGGGCAAGGCTTTCGTCGTCAGTGAACTTTCTATCTTAATGTTTTTTTTGTTTAAGTTTGTGAACTGTCTAGAATGTTATGTGAATGATTGTTATGTTTCTGAACCACCTATATGATGGTTATTATGAAACATTTGTGCTAAGAATCTCCAGGATAATATTTGGATGCCAGTGATGATATTTGAATGCCTGTGATGATATTTGAATACGTGTGATCATATATGTTGAATATTGGATATTTTTTGGTCCGGGGACAGCCAATTTTAATGGGTTGGTGATAGATTATTAAGGATTTACCGTGTGCCTTGGTCATGGCACACGACAAAGGAGGGAGTTTCTGCTTACCTGGAAACCACCTTTGCCGTGTGCCATGACCAAGGCACACGACAAAGGCTCAATCTTTATCGTGTGCCATGACCAAGGCACACGATAAAGGTTGAATCTTTGCCGTGTGCCATGACCAAGACACATGGCAAAGATTGAACACTTTGTCGTGTGTCCGACGAGAGACACACGACAAACCACGCCATCACCGTGGGAGAAGGTAACGACACCTTTTTTTTTTCTGTCGGCTAGCCGAGACACACGACAAAGTCTTTGCCGTGTGTCCGAGAGAAAGCACACGGCAAAGATGCCTTTGTCGATGGCTTTTTTGCCATACGCATTATGTCATGTGTTACCTACGGCAAAGACGTTACCGTGGGTATTTTCGCCTTTGCCGTATGCCCCAGGCACACAACAAATGGCCGACCTCCCGTTGTGACTACAAAACATGCATAGTAGTAACATATTTTTGTAACACTTGGACTTCTGTGTTACAAGAAATTTTATAGGAATACAAAATTATATGTACAAATAAATTTGTAACACATTGTTTCTGTTTACAAAAAATATGTTGCAAAAAATAGTTTTAGTAACATAAATCTAATGTTACAGTAAAAGTGTTACAAATATTGTGATTCGTTGTAACATATCCACTAATATGTTACAAGAAAAATCTTGTTGTAACACAAATAGTGTTGCAACCAAAAAATTTAGTGTTACCAGAATCTCTCCTTGCTACTTCTCTAATACCTTTAATTTGTATCTGTCGATGTATGGGAATCGGGGTCCCCAAAACCATCCCCAAAACCACCCATTGGCCGGTTCGGACAACCCATGAGGAAGAAGGCAAAGCACGAATTCAAGCCCACTTGCAGCCTAGACGGAAGGAGGGGGTTGGCGCCAGACGTATGCGTCCATTCCAACCGCCAACCACCTGAGTTAATGCAGGCACTTGAGTGCCTGTGGCCGGGGTTGGCGGGACGGGACATGGCACACTCGGGGCCCCTATGCCACCTGACGGAGTTGCCGGGGAAGACACTTGTGGAGCAAAGACCAAGAAAAGACACACATTAACACCACCACCGTTGGCCAATCCGACTCCAAGCTTAGTAATCAAGAGGGCAGAGCGGGATTATGGACAAATCCTTGTCTCATGTTCCTCTCTCCCGGGAACTCGGCCTGTCCGGGGCCCAGGTCATGTAACCCCCTCCCCCTTGGCCTATAAAGGGGGAGGCGCAGACCATGCGAGGACGACCAACAAAAAAATACATTCAGACAAGCATGACGTAAGGTATTACGTTCACAAGCAGCCCGAACCTAGGTAAATCTGTGTGTTTATCCTTTTCCTTGTTGATCTCCATGATAGAATTAGATCCATGCTCCCTGCAACCTATCTCGAGGGCGGCCTTGCAGGCCCCCATTTGGAGGTGCTCGCACGCACCGATAATATCTTTTAATACCATTAGCTTTAAATTTAAAATGTATTACATGTCACGTGGTATTGACTCCACCATCAGGTTTAAACTGTCTACACCCTTATAGTTATAAAATGACCACGTGCTCATGCCAATCAAAATTCTCTTTAAACTAGGTGGAGATGCCACTAGTTTCAAAATAGGCACCTAAGTTCAATTCTTGTTTATTGTATTATAGGTTATTTTTGTTTGGTACAACAAAAACAATATGTGATTCAATGGCATGTCTATATCAACCTGTCAAACAACATTAATTAGATTTTTTAGATAATTTTGAAATTTAGCAGTACGGGCTGCCAACACTTAGCTTATCCTTTAATAATATCATTAAAATCGTTCAACTTTTCAACTCATAGAACCTACGATAGTCGCATATTCTGATTTTCTATCAAATTTATTTCTTTTATTATAGCAACATGGATACCCCCTTGCTCTCGGTGCACCATCACATCTTCTAAAAATGATTTTATACTCTTTAGCTCATATGAATGATCATTTCATTTCTTAATTTTTCATCCAGTCTAGCCATAATTTACTCTTCTCACTTACATAGAGAATTAAACAAAAATAACAACAAATTATTAATATGTCACAACGGACGCAACTAACAATACACTTTAATAGAAAAACATGTGCGACTGTTTCATGTGTACTGAGGGACAGTTGAATGTCATTTTCTATATAACTTTGCTAAAATATTAGTACAAAAAAGGTTGCACTTTCTTAAAGATGGCATTTTTCACATCTGCCAATTGTTCAGCACCTCAACTAAAGCACGACCTTCCTGAAAGTTGATGTGTTCTTCAAAATCTGATTGCTGCATCAAATACAAAGAAAAAAGCAATATATAATAGATAGTCAATTCTTTGGCAGAAAAACTGATCAAGTACCATTAATATATAAAACTAAACATCACAGATAAATACCATTTAATATGAAATTCTTCCTTAAATATTCATCGCATCACAGTTCATGAACTTTGTTTTATTATTTGATCCCGAAGTTGTAGCATCCACTATTGTCCCCTCAATATCTGTTCTAATCCAATGCTGATTGTTATTTCTACCATTAAACATCTGAAGGTGTGACACATGGAATGATTCAGTTTCCATATCATCTTCCCATGCCTCATTACCAGTGTCATATGTATCCCTTGGTTTCATCTTCATCACCACAGACCACCCAGGGTTTGTTTTATCCTCAACATAAAACACCTGGTCAGGTTGGTTAGAAAAAATAAAAGGCTCATGCTCAATCCTTTCACTTTTATGTATCAGATGCGAGAAGTTGACGAGAGTGCAGCCATATTTGTGCTTTTTTATTCCTTTTCTAGAGATAACGTCAATCCAGTCACATTTAAAAAGCACTATTGGAAATTTGCCAGAGTAGTTTAGCTCAATAATGTCAATTATTCGTCCATAGTAAGTGATATTGCCCAGGACTGGCCTTCCATCACTAGCATAGCTAGATGTTTTTGCAGTTAGGACTACTCCACTATTTTGTGTCATTTTATCCAACCATTTTGGTCTAAAGCGAAAACCTCAACTACTGAACGCATGATACCTTTTTGCTGCTTCCACTGGCCCTCGAGCAAGCCATCAAATATCATCTTTAATGTTGTGATTGCTGGATTTCCTCTCCATCTTCATTATCTGTACAATAACTCAAAATTAGCTGTGCACTAGAACTGTAAATATGAAGTGAAAACTACAGGACACATACGTGACTCATAAACCACTGATGGAATTTCTCATTCTGAATTTTCTCAATAGCTTTTTGACTCACACGATGTCCATTGCGCTTATTAGTGATATATTCAGCATGAGCTCTAAAATGCAACTTCAGGTCAAGTTTGATGTCAAGAAAAATATGAAACTGAAAATAAGTTAAGATATATTACTGAACGTACATATTCACATCAGAGCATTTAAATAGCACATATCTATGTGCTTGTACTTTCTCCAAACCTCTTAAGACATATCTACCTGGTTTTCCAAGGGGACTTCCAACACGAGGAAAAAGAGTAGTGCCAAGAGATACATCATTGTCATCATTACATGAAGGACGATTATGTTTACTATCAAATCCTTCAATAAACATTGAACATAATGCCATGCACTCTTTGCTAAATGTGCTTCTGCGATACATCCCTCTGGATGTGATTTGTCATCATCATCACTTGAAGAAGGAGAATCATCATCACCACCATTCCCTGCCAATAATGGTGGACAACAGGAGGTACATATTTTCTGATACACTTCTAGAGATACCATATTTGTATATTAGTTGTAATTTCATATGACAATTAGTGCGATATAGAAGGGTATACAACATATTGGCACCCAATCAAGAATTATAGATAACAATACCATGATGGCAAATTGGTCTACAATGATGATTTGTATAAAAGCACAACTGTTTGGCCAACATGCACTATTCATGAATTATTTTGTTATATCTAGAGTCTTTTTCATTAAATATTACACCAAATGGAATACTTATAAATTTTCATTATATCTAATTTCTGTTCAAATAAAAAGCTTTAATTTAGCTGATTATTGTACCCATTTCATATTATGTATAAATATGGTACTTTTTCTGTTAGTATGATATAGATGAAGGAAGCTCACGTGGAGTTCAAAAGCAAAAGAAAAGAATGGTAAGAAATAAACCTTTTCATATGTCATACCTAATATTGGCTCCAAAAAAAAATATTGTAAACCTTGTTTAGATGAGTAAGAGGTACAGGGGGCTTCAAGCATACCAGAACCATGACAGAAAAGGAGGTCGCTAGGAATAAGACTTCAACCCATGGGACATCAAAGAACTTTCATCCTCGAATCAAGGTAGATGAACATAATATATTTTACATGCACAAATAATGTGTGTTGTACTGTGGTTGTTCATCATTAAACTATTGTATAATACAATGTAGGATGGGTCTGTTGTATTGCTCAAGACTGCAAAATATCCGAACAAAGATATTATGGCATATGCTACTATTTTGAGCTCTAGTTCGCAAGCAGAAGTTGATGGTGTTAAGATAGGAAAGCAATTTGATAAAGTACGTATTAATCATGCTATTTCAGAAAATGTGCTGTTGGTAAGGCCACTGTGTGGCTACAAGATACTTGCTGATGTCTGTGCCAAAAGAGTGACAATTGCTTGGCCATCGATTTGTGTATGTCACACATGTCTTTTCTAAAATTATAGCAATATGTATGTCATATATTATATATGTTGTTTCACCTCTTCATTTTTCTTTTTTTTTTCCTCTCTACAGGTTGAAATGATCAACGATTGACATTCTCGGATGCTTATAAGAAGAATGGATCAAGGAGCAAAAGACTTTGAAACATGTAGATATTGAATATTTAGATTTTACATTCTGAACTATGGAAGTAAACAGTTATACCCTCATTCCTAGCTAAAGGATATTTGTTTCTCTATCGCTATGTTTCTCATGACATTCAATGAAGTGCGCTACCAGAAAAATATGGATTCCAATTCTATTATTATGTGCAATGTATTGTTTTCAAACCCGACGTTTGTTATAAATGCGTGCAAAATTAATTATGGAAGCAAAATAAAATTGTGTTACAAGAGGTAACTCGATCATATGCAAGTGTTACTATATAATTATTGTAACACCTTTTTTCTAACGAGAGTACAATAAAATGTGTTGCTAAATCGTTATAGTAGCATAATGTTCTGACTAAAAGCACACATCTTGTGTGTTACAAAATCATGATTGTAGCACTTTACATTTTTTTCATATAAGAGCACATTTACATGTGTTGCTAACACGGCTGTAACACTTTGTCTCTCTTACAATAACAAATACATGTGTTACAACAGGATCTTCCTGTTTCACGTTTTCTCGTAATGAGTAACACATATATGTGTTACAATTTGTTTTTCTTGTTTCACATTTTCTCACTAGGAGTAACACATAAATGTGTTACAACAAAACTTGCTCTAGTAACAGCGTAACCTAGATCACTTATTAAATGTGTTACTATAGGTCTCAATAATACTTTTCTCTTCTTCCAGTAACACATATATGTGTTACCAGAGAGGTGTCCTGACATAGTGAATCTCAGTAATCACACCTCTATTACGAACTTGAGTTGGGTAGAAGCTACAAAGATCTGGGATGGTCAAATTTGTAAAAAGTCCTAAAATTTCATCCATATAAAAGGTGATATTACAATATTGTCATGAAAATTCTGCTAGTTCAATGCACATTTTCACATTTGATTTCACCATATTTAGCACCTAGAAGAACAGGTTATACCTTGTATAGAAAAAAATGTCAAATCTTTTTGATAGCTAATACTGAGAAGACAAACAATGACACTTTGCAGAATGGAGGTGATTATGACGGGGAGAAACTTCATACCAAAGAGAAGGGCTTCAATTCACTCTTTCCTAGTTTTATTTAATTTTCTTCTCTGTACTATAGTTGTAGTCTAAAGCAAATCCAATTTTCCTATGATTCTGTGCTACAACGTCTCCTTGTCTTCAGTATTTCCTTCTCTGCTGGTCTTGCCGTATCCAGTTTCCCCAGCAAGGTCGTAGGAAGCAGCACACCTGTACATTGTTAGTTGAATCACCATGAGCTTTACTCTATGCGCCAGGGCTCCTCTTCCCAGGAGCTCCCTGTTGTTGTGTTGAGATCGACGACAATATCAATCTGAACAACAAATTTAAATAAACAAATACCAAAGCATAAACCCAATATCTAATTTGATTGCACGCTGAAGCTGAACCCGAGCGGCAGACAGGAGGGATAGTACTCAGACTTTTCAGAGAGAACTAGAAGAAAGGATTGAAGGCATAGACAATGACTTGTGCGGCTGAATATCTGAAAGGAATTGTATTCAGACAATAGGGATTGTATTCAGACTTCTCCTAAGCTAGCAGTTATAAACCTATTGTCTTTTTCACCTATGGCTCTGCCTCTGCTGAGACTCAGACATGCATGTCGCAGGTTATTGAGGTCGAGCTCACGGTTCTGCAGGTCACGACCTGTGCTACTGGTCACGGTCGTCCCTATACGAGCAGAACCATGAAACAAATCAGAAAACCGAAAGGGGAGCAAGAAACCAAGCATATCTAAAAGGCAGATCGAATCAGCAGCAATCCGCAAAAAAAAACGGGATGAGAAGTAGGACGAAGAACAGACTTGCTGGTCACACTGTGAGAGCCACTTGAGGATGAACGCACCATGGAGGACGCAATACTCGTTCACGAAGAGGTGCTTCCCCTTCCTTCCGCTGCTCTTCCTCCGACCCATCACTCTCCTGGCCGCCCGCTCGCAGCTGCCATCGCTTCCCCGCGCCGCCATCGAGGGCCCCTGCGCTGCCACCGAAGGGGAATGTGGAGCGGGGAACAGAGGAGGCGGCGGAGGGATCTATGGAAGAAGGGAGGAAACAGCACGCGGAAGGCAATCTCCTTCATCATGCGATCCGCTGATCACGCGCGACGAAGATGGAAACATTTTCCGCGTGTTTGCGGGCGGGTATGCCACGGCATCGGTGAAAAAAGTTGCCAAAATCCGGACGACACACTGTGTCCACGAGCGTGGACATCTTTACACAAAGTGGCCGGTCCAGGTTACAGTTTAGATCACGATAATCCTACGGTTAGGAAAGATTTTTGTTGAGTTATTCACGATCGCGTGCGATCATGTAGATCGATGTAGAGAACGAAAACTAAAAATGATAAGAATAAAAAAGACGAAATTCTTTATTGAATAATTCTGGTGAAATTACAAAGTGGTGTCTCCTTAACTATTTATAAGAGGGGAAACCTACTTCGTGTTGGGTCCCAATTTAATAATGAGACCACATGGGCCAGGAGTCCTTCTTCTAGAAGGTGGGTCTGGCCTAATAAGAGTTTTACAACACTTCTCCTTGGGCTTTTTATCACGATAAATATGTCTCATAAAAACTCCTTAAAAATCCAGTGGGAAAAATAAAAAAAAGAGCACATACTACCGTTACTTGTGTTGCACGCACTGCCTCATCAAAAACCTCAATAAGAAAACTTCATATGAAAAACTCATAAGGAAAAAAAAGTACAATGCTATAATCTTCGTGATTAATAATTATCGATCTTCATGAACGATATGCATTATCTTCGAGATAATACTTTAATTCGGGAATGTGATGTACTTAGGGAGGTCCTCCCCCTATTCTAAGCACTTCTTTAAGTCTGTCATGTCAATACCACATCGATACCAAAATATATTCCTTCTCTTATAATTCATGCGTATGGAAGAATTTTGGATAACATATGCTTTTGACATGTTCAACTTTATGTATCTCGATTGTATTTGTGCAATACAAGCTCTATTATCTTCATAGATAATTATAGGGGATGGAGTGTGCGTCACTCTATAAGACTCTAATATATGGCTTGACATCCTCCTAAGCCAGGTACATTTCTTGACAGCTTCAAATATGATCTCATAGTGATTTGTTAATCTAGCAACTATCAAGTGCTTTGTCGACAGATTTACTTCTGCATTCTTTTGAAAATAATATGAGATCTTCAATTCCTCTCGGATACCGTAGGATTTGCTTGTTTCCATTCCAATGTCACATGCTCAATGTCAAGTTGTATCTTGCTAGTAGATGTATTGTCTCGTCAAAAATCTTACGTGAGAAATCTTTGAGTAAAAACTCATAAAGGAAAAGAGTACAATACATAACCTTCATGAATAAGGAAAGTGATCTTCGTGATCAAAACAAATAAGTGATACTATTCAATATGCTCCCCCTCATATGGACATTTCTTGAACTTCGTGTTCAATGTATTTGTTATATATTCTTCAAAAATGCATATAATCAATGATAAAAATATTATTATAGTGCTAAGTCTTGAAAAAACTTTTCTCACAATTCTTCTAAGATTGCAATGAGAGTAATGGAGCAATGTGCTTCATGCACGTATAGTTTGACATAGTCAAATTAGCACTTATTTGAAAGTAGAAGTTGCTACAATAATGCAACATTCAATAGATATCTTAAAGATCGTACACCAGTCTTTATTTCTAGTTGGGGATTACACCAAATACCTTCATGGTATCATATGAAATCTTATTTCTGTTGCTAGCATGTACTTCGAAGTACTTATGATTCATCGAATCGGGTCGAAATCCTTCAAGGATCATCGGTGTTTATTTCATATTTCGACTGGTAAAGTCATTCATTAACTTATTCCTTTGTGGAGGTATCTCTTCTATGGAGATGCTCTTCATGAGACTTTGGATTAAGTGATGCTTCTTCGTGGATGCATTTCTTCAATGAAATGCTCTTCGTGAGACTTCTCATCACAAATAATTAAATTCTTCGAGGATTTCATCGTATGGATTTACATAATCCACTTGATTCACTGCATTTATTCAATGTCTTGCCAGAAATAATCAGAACATTTCATGAGTAGGAGTAGAAGTCTTCGTGACTATGAACCATAAATTTCACCATTATTTATGCTTCATCCTTAATTGCTTATTCATTGACCCGATGTAAATGTTGCAAGCATTTATGCCATGGACTTTGTTTCCGTATCCGGATTCTCATAAGAGAAACAATAGCAATATTTCAGAGGAAATGATGTTACCAATACTTTAATTCTCTCCCACATTCTCTTCGTGAGATCATTTCTTCGTGAAATTTTCGAGCGAGGATTTTCTTCAATGATTTCATTCATGAATTTGGTAGTTCCATAATCCAAAGGCATCATTATAGCTTTTAGAGTGATCAAGTCTAGAATATATAATTATCCATAAGAATGAAATAAATGACTTCTATGTTATTCTACCATGATGATATATATGCAGGCGTCCCTGTAATATATCAATTCATTGTCCATTTTAATTCATGTAAAATATAGCTTCTAGTTTATAACTTCAATTTTCACTCCTCTTTGCTTCAATGCAAATTTATCTGGTCTTCATTTGAGCTTCATGCTTGTGCGTAAATATATTCCTTCGAGGAATATTGATGATCATGATCATTTTTATTCTTGAAAATATGTAAGGCATTAATTGTACGGATATTCTCTCCCCCTAATGCCGTCATTAGATCATTCAGTAGCATATTTACAAATGTATCCCTTATAATGAGCTTCAGCGATGTACCTTCAAGACTGGTTCATCTCTCACTTCATGTAAGTGCCCATTCATATATGCTATTATGGTGAAAAATCTTCAATAATTCCACGCACATTCTTCAAATTCATATGCAGTGAACCAGACATGCTTTTTTAGAACAAAGATGATATCCAGTTTCTTCTCCAAATTGTATTTTCCGCACATGGATTGTGTGTTCATTCATTATAAATTCTATCCCGTATACTATATTGCTCCCCCTGATTTGAATCTTCATGACATAATGTTGATATGGTCTACGAGCGGTATCAGATTGAGAGAACATAGTGCTAATTCTGCTTGAAATTCATAGATGAGTGGCATGTAATCCATGTCCATGCAGAAAATTTCTGTTAGTCATTCTTCATGAAGACATATAAATTGCTATGGCAAAATATACATGTAGCTTCGTCTACTAATCTCTCCACAGTAAAATTCTCCCCCTCATCATACCAAAAATTAACTTCAAGTCAATGTTTCATGTATTTCTGACAATATATTGTAATGCAACCATACTACAAGTATGATTCATTTGGTATGACTCTCATGTACAAAATATTGAAAAATAAAAACATGAGTTGGGTGGAATACGGATCACATCTTCAAGGCTAAAATGATTATCTGAAATCAATTATACAGCCAATATTCTTAAGTTACCTTCATGGTAAAAATTAATCTACAAGATCAATTATTGCTTAAGTGGATAGTATCACTGCGTGTGATATATATATCAATATGCCAAGCAAAATGCTACTTCATATAATCAATTGCGACCTTTAGAAGATTAAAGGGTCTCCATGCACATCTTCATTTCTTCATTACTAAGGAGATGAGATCATCATCAAGAGCTAAATCTTCATGATTATTGCTCAATCCTTCGTGATCCATAGCCATTGTACTCCATGATACAATAATATTTCATCAAAAATATTAGACAATGTCTTCTCTTCGTGAGAGTACATAGGTAAACCACCTAAATCCTTCGAGGAATACATAATGCACCCCGGTTACAAATAATTTGATTCTAGATAGTCTACAAGACTACTTGAAATCTTCATGCACACCTTCTTTTAACTCAAAATAAATGATCTTTCTTGGTCTTATAATCTAGAATTCATCTTCATGATGTCTTCTATGGGGAGTAAGACTATACCAATCTACTCAAAGCGTTCATGTAATGAGTCCCACAAGACATTTAAGCTTCTTTCAGTTATATATTAATCCTTCAATGTAACACTTAAATGACGCCTTAGAAAAAAAAATAGGGCTTCAGCTTGCTCCGCTTCTGTTGTGGGAGAATCTTCTTGTTTGGGCAAAACCGTCTTTAAAAAGATCCTTACTACTAAGGAGTATTTTGGATCAAGTGTCCATGATCGATAGTTATATCCATTAAGAGCTTCAAACTCCCTCTTCATAAGGTCAGACATCTACGAGATGTCATTGTGCAAAGGATTACTTCATGTATCCAAATAATATATCCAAGTAATCGGGGGCATAGGTATGGTGGTATAACAACAACTTCATGTTTAAATTATTTTATTGGTGTTTCTGCATAAAAACGACCAATAAACCGTAAAAATAGTATAATATAAGGACCGTAGTCCATTCTGCTTAAATATGAAAAATCCGGGATGTTATCTGCAAAATAACACTCGCCCGTGAAATTTCTTGTTATTTTGCAAATTTCGTGGGTTAATGGCAATTTTCATAATCACCAGGGACCTATATGCAAAATTATATTGTGGGAGTATATTTGAAAAAATCAAGGTTATTTCTACGAGAAAAACCAGGATTTGATCATAATATCCAACAATTCTGGGGTGTTATATGCAACATAACACTCTTGCAAAATTTCTAATTATTCTGCATTTTCTGTGTCCTCATGATAATTTTCATAATTCTCAAGGACTTCTCTGAAAAATTCTAGCTTTGAGTTGATTTCTAAAAAATGTCAGGTGGTTTCTGCAAGAAAACCGTCACCTGATCCAGAATTTCTAGGGACTAATGTGCATAATATAGACTCCTGAAAAGTCAAGGTTGTTTCTGCATGAAACTAGGACTTAACCACAAAATCCTAAAATTTTGAGGGCTTTCTTTCAAAATATCCAGATATTTTCATGAGGTAAAGTGGTATAACAAAAACTGCATGTTTAAGTTATTTTTATTGGTATTTCTGCATAAAAATAACTAATAAACCGTGAAAACGGAATAATATAAGGACTATAGTCCATCTTGATATAAATCTGGAAAAACCTGGGGTGTTATATGCAAAATAACACATTCCCATGAAATTTTTTTTTCTGTGATTTTCTGGTAATATTCATAATTTTCAGGAGCCTTTTGCAAAAATTGGGTCTGTTTCTACGAGAAACAGAAAATCCCAAAATTTTAAGAACTTCTTTGCAAAATTTCCAGATATTTTTCGCTGATCGAGCTTTTAATGGGCCAAAACCCGGCCCAAAAATTAAACCCGACCCGTTTTCCTTGTAAAGAATATAAATAGGGATGAAACCCTAGTTTTCCTTCACTCTCTTCCTCATTTTCTTTCTTGCCTGGCCGCCACTTCTCTTCTTTCTCTCTTCCTCCCCACCGACACCACCACTTTCTTCTCTTTCTTCCCTTCTTTCTTCTTCGATCTAGAGCTCTGGCGCCTCGAACAAGCGCGCGGGGGGGGGGGGGGGGGGGGGGGGGGGATCGCCGGCGACCGCTGGCACGCGCGTGGGAGACGCAGGGCCTAGTCAGCGCGGGTGAGTGCTAGCGAGTCTGGACTCCCATCATGGGGAGGGGGGGGGGTTATCGCCGACGAGCGCTGGCACGCGCGCGGGAGACGCAAGACTCCTATCACGGGGGGAGGGGGAGGGGGCAAATCCTCGCCGGGCTCGGTTGGCCTCGCATGCGCGCGCTAGGGCAATCGCTCGGGGGGCACCGTCCCGTACCGCTCTCGCACGGGCCCGGCTGCCTGGCGCTGCGCGCGGCCTTTGGCGGCCGCTGGTTCGAGTCCAGCGGCGGGCGCGCGCATGGGGTCAGATCCTTCCCCCCTTTTTTTTCTTCTTTTTTTTCTCTTTTCAACTTTCTTTGATATATGTAACTGAATCCAATGTTTGGAGGGGCCGGATCTGGGCTAACAAGACCCAGATCTGAGCCGTCTCGAGATTTTTTTTCTTCTTGTGAATCCGGTCACCTTCACAACTAGGGTTAGGGTAAATCCGGTCTTTTCTTCTTGTGGATCCGATCACCTTCATCACTAGGGTTAGGGTAGATCCAGTCTTTTCTTCTTGCCACATTCGTGGCTTGCGTCGGCGGAGGGCTCTCACGTGGCCTTCTTTTTTTTTTTTCAAATTTCTGGACGTATCCCGTTTTGGATCTGGATATACCAGATCCTCCCCTTGCCGGTTCCAGATCCGGTTAGGGCTGGGAGATTGCGGGCGCAGTGTCGTTAATCTGATTTTGTTATTTCATGGTGCCGCCTTCTATGACGGGCTTTTGTTATTGTAGATCTTGACTGCAACGAGTCAAGATGTTTGTGGCGATCTCCTGGACAAATTTTGACTGCAACGAGTCAAGATACAAATTCAACTGAAAATCATACCTTTAATCACCAAGTAGATGGCCGGCTCTGTAGAGCGTGCTGATAACGTGCTGAGTTATCGACGATCGCAGGCATATAGATCGATGTAGAGAACGAAAACTAAAAGTGACAAGAATAGAGGAGACGAAATTCTTTATTTAATAATTCTGGTGAAATTATAAAGGAATGTCTCCTCAACTATTTATAAGGGAGAAACCCTACTTCGTGTTGGACCTCAATTTGATAACGAAACCACATGGACTAGGAGTCCTTCTTCTAGAAGGTGGGCCTGACCCAATAAGAGTTTTACAACAATTTTTACAATTAGATCAAGGATCGAGGTGTGTTGTTGGGTATAAACTCTGGTAACATGTATTAGACATGAAATTTATTCTTTTATAGTATAGAAGATAATATATGTATCAGTATGTAAAAAAAAATGAATTGAATGTGAGTTAATTCTCTTGTTATAGATTTATTAAAAGATCTTACAACCTACATTCATCATTCTTCTCTCTTGATGAGAAAATGAATTAGTGAAATCACATAGGACCGTCATGCATAGATTTGTATCACAATCATGGCTCATGGTCTTTATGTTCAATATGCATATATGATCGATACACACATAATGAAAATAATAAGCAAATTCAAATCATACCTTCAAATTTGTTTGAAATTAAAATTTAATAACTTGCGAAACATCGATTGAAAGACTAGCCTATATACCTGCGTGTGGACTATCCATCTAAAAATCTACTAGTAAGGGAAGAAGTAGGGAATACGATAAGGTAGAAAAAAACTAAGAGTATAGAAAGAAAGGATTGTCAACAAAAATAGAAATAAGGGTGTGTTTGACAGGGTTTATAGAACTGTTTATTAAACTGTTTATACAGCAATAAGCTATAAGCCCTGTCAAACGGGTTGAACCCATAAGTGTTTATTAACATAAGCAGCTATAAGCAGTTTTAAAATTTATACTAGCATAAGCAGTTTTGTATAAGCATCAAATACTAGCTTTTTGTGTTTATTCTCTAGATAAACCATTTGAATAAATACTTTTATCAAACGATTTAACTGTTTATGCTATATAAACCAAATAAATTGAATAAATATTTTTAATAGATATACTAAAGCTTAAGCAATTTATTGCATAAGCATATGCCATGTCAAACACACTCTAAACCGCGGAGACCATCTCCCTATTTCCATCATACCCCTGCCCTTTCCATCGATTTCCTTTCCAAGGCGATCAGGTGGGCGTCGTCCTGCCAAGCGCCACCGCCAATTCCGCCACACTCTGATCCCCCGGAACCCTATCTCCGATTCCCAGCGATCCCCCCAGTTGCCGGCCTCGCTTCCGTCCCCGGATGCCCCAGCCCAGCGCGACATAGCCGGCTTCCGTCCGTTGGCGAGCCGCGCGCCGCGCCGATGGAGCCGCGCGTTGGCAACAAGTACCGCCTCGGGCGCAAGCTCGGGAGCGGCTCCTTCGGGGAGATCTACCTCGGTTCGTGTCCCGCGCATGCGCTTAAAAGCTATCGCTTTTTTCGTGGTTCTGATGATTTGTTTTGGTCGCTGTGCAGGTACAAACGTGCAGACAAACGAGGAGGTCGCCATTAAGCTGGTGAGTTCGTGCAGTGATCTCTTTGAGTGCTCCCGTTGTTAGTTTTATTCCTTCATATTTGTTTAGTGAACATACTGCTTTCATTGTTTGTGTATAGACATTGGCCTCACTAGAGGATTAGATGTTGTCTCCAGGAAAAATGTTCTGAATGTATTCAAATAGTACTTATCTTACTAACAGTGAAATATTATTCCTTGTTCTTTATATGTATTGCAAATTCACAGCCATGAATCTCACACTGTCTATTCTCACTTATATAGTTATAGTTCATGCCATCATTATTTTGTGCTGACTCTCCCCCTTCTGTACTTTGTGAATTGTCATAATTGTTTTAGCTACTTACAGTTAATATTCATAGATGGATTTACTGTGATCGCAGCTGAACCGTTTCCATGTTTTTTCATTATAATCAGAATGAATGTTGTATTCTACCTTTTTTTTAATCAGAAACAGCAGGGTAGGCTCCCGTGGAAACATGATTATCTTATTCTCTTCTGTTCTAAATTTGCAATGGCGCTGTACTTTGCACGATGATTATTCATATAGGAGCTTCTTGTAGTAACTTTTATGATATCTCCCTCAGTCCATTCTCTTGATTATCTATTGAAGTATCTGTAGGGTTTGGCATGTGCTGACTGATGGGACCTTTCTCTTTTTTTCTTTTGTGCAGGAAAGTGTGAAAACAAAACATCCCCAGTTGCTGTATGAGTCGAAGCTATATAGGATACTGCAGGGAGGAAGTAATGCATGTTGTATTTTAGTTGATTTTTTCTGTGTCTGAACTTTTTTAATGTTACAATCTACGTTATCTTTGATCCTGTAGCTGGAATTCCAAATGTTAAGTGGTTCGGAGTTGAGGGTGACTATAATGTTCTTGTTATGGACCTCTTGGGGCCAAGCCTTGAAGACCTTTTCAGCTTTTGTAGCAGAAAGCTGTCCTTGAAGACTGTTTTGATGCTTGCTGATCAAATGGTACATTAGACAATCAAGACCAATACTTCCGATATGATACAGTACAATGACATCTATTAGCTTATGTCATTATTTTGACTTAAGTATTTTTCAGATCAATCGAGTCGAGTACATTCACATTAAGTCCTTCTTGCATCGAGATATTAAGCCAGACAATTTTCTCATGGGCCTCGGAAAGAGAGGAAGTCAGGCAAGTCATATAGTCTGAGTCTTTCTCTTTATGTAGGTGTAGTATATGTACTTGAAGGTTTGAAGGAGTGCCCTTATATAGCTGTAGTTTCATGTTCTCTCTCTTTCTCATTTAGGTATACATGATTGATTTTGGACTGGCTAAGAAATACAGGGACACTTCAACACACCAGCACATTCCATACAGGTAATATGTTATAGTCCTTACAATCTTACTAAAAGTGATGTTTAACCTTTTTCAATTTTGTATAGCATCATGATATTGGATTTATACTGCATCATGCTGCATGGACATAGTGGGCACTTTAGTCTTGCTATGTTTGTATATCATCTTTTCTAATTGATGAATAGATGCAAAATTTGAATTATGATGACTTATTTTGGGTGTACTCCATTGCCGGTCTAAGCTGTATGACATTCATCTATTTGAGTGCAGAGAGAACAAAAATTTGACTGGTACAGCACGATATGCAAGTGTAAATACCCATCTAGGAATTGGTAAGCCTGCATTTGAAATTTAGTATTGGTTCTTTTTTATTTATTATTCTATTACAATTCACAAATAGTGAACTTCGTTTTCTTATTTCCACTAGAACAAAGCAGAAGGGATGACTTAGAATCTGTTGGATATGTACTTATGTACTTCTTGAAAGGAAGGTTAGTTATGGGGTCCTTTGCTCTGTTCTTTTATTTCTGCCTCTTGTACTCTGTTGTACACTAACATTTATACTTCTGATTGCCAGTCTTCCATGGCAGGGTCTAAAAGCTGGAACCAAGAAACAGAAGTACGAGAAAATTAGCGAAAGGAAGAAAACTACTTCACCTGAGGTAAGCTTGTTCTCTGAAACAAAAAATGCAATTATAGCAATTGACCAACTGGTGCTTACCAATTTCTTAATTACAGGCTCTCTGTCGTGGATACCCTACTGAATTTCTATCTTATTTCCATTACTGTCGTTCACTACGTTTTGATGATATGCCTGACTACCAATTCCTGAAGAGATTATTTAGAGACCTTTTCATTCGAGAGGGTCAGTTTATATCCACTGTTTTCAGTGCACTGTTTCAGAAAATTTTCTGTTGGTAACCCTTCTAACAGGACACTACTTTTACTTGTAGGATTTCAGTTTGATTATATTTTTGACTGGACTATTCTTAAGTACCAGCAGTCACAAATGTCCAGTATTCCGCCACGTGCTATAGTCAGTATCCATTGTATCTCTTTCTGCCATTGTCAAGATGTGTTCATATGTGAATATCTTATTAACTTCATGTATTATTAGGCTGCTGCAGCGGGTCAAAGCTCCGGGATGGTTCCTATGACAAATAATAATAGACCATCTGGTACACCCATGTTGTGATTTGTGTGATAATATCTCCTTATGGTGCCACGCCTTTGATCAACAACTCTATCCATATTTATAATGCATAAGGCTGAGTCCAACAAGACATTGCAAATTTGAGAGGCAAAATGATGTTTGCATCGTGTGCACAGTGTAGAGGAGGAAAGGCAAAAGGAACTGTCTCCAACAGACAATGCAGAGGAGGGAAGGCAGTGCACACCGGAGCTCGCCCGCCCGCCCGTGGCCGCGCCGCCAGCAGCTCGCCCGCTGCGGAAGGAGCTCACCCGCTGCCGCCAGCAGCCTCGCTCTGCGCATGCCGCCACCTCTGCGCGCCTGTCGCTCTGCCGCCTCGTCATCCTTGCCGCGCATCGGCCCGCTCGCACGCCGCTCTGCCGCGCGCCAGCCCGCTCGCATGCCGCTCTGCCGGCGATCCTGGCCACGCCTTGTCCCGCGCGCGCCGGCCCCGTGCGCCTCGCCGTCCTCGTCGCACCTCGGCTGCAGGTCCGGTGGCGGCGGTGGAGGAGGAAGCGGCTCCCCGCACGCCCGCCTCACCGCGCACGCCTGCCTCCTCGCGAGCTGGAGGCGTCGGTCGCGTCTGCGTGAGCTGGTGCCGCAGCCCCCATCCACACAACGCCGCCCCCGCGTGAGCTGGCGCTAGTTGCCCGACCGCGCGCGACCTTCGACCGCCGTCCACGCGACAGCTGCCCCGCCGAACCCGCAGCCCACGCGTCAGCTGCGCGCTGCCGCCTCCGCTATGCCCACCCTGTGCTCCGCCGCCCCTGCGCGCCGCCGCCTCTGCTCGCCCGCCGCTCTGCCTCCTCGCCATGCGTCGTCGCCATCGATTTGGTTTGAGAGAAGAACAGAGGAGGAGACGAACGGGAGCATGCGTGCCATGCTTTGCCTTCGGAGGAGAGAGGGTAGTCATTTTTACCTCGCCTCTCTCCTCGAAGGTAAAAATGGCTGCTGCTTTGCCTTCTCTGTTGGAGACTCCCGTCGTGTGGAGAGGCATTTTTGGGTTTGCCTATCCCTTTGCATCAGCTGTTGGACTCAGTCTAAGATAGTATTACGAGTGGATGATTGGTGTCAAATGAGCTGCTGCGTAAATTATAACAAATTGATTGCAGCAAAGTCCTTTCCTGGTTCTTTCATCTTAAATAGAAGCACAACCATATTTATTTGTTCTATACGATACTTGCATAACCTAATTTGGCAAAAAAGAACTACTAAATCATGCCATACATCTTGTTGCAGATAAACATTTTCTACTTTGACTTTCTTGGTAGATCGTCTAATTTGTGAGTTGAGTAGGTCCTTTTAGGTTGTCTAATTGTACCCTGAATTAATTTAGCCACTGAAGAAGGAAGAAGTGGATGGTCAGCTGATCCTTCACGACGTCAGGCTCTGCCTGCAGGGATGAATGCACGTGGTTTGTCAAAGCAAAATTTCTCTGCTAGACAAGAGATGTCCACAACAAAAGATGCTTTGGTGAGTTTTTTTCTCCTGGTGTTTTACCATTGTTATTGTGGCAGCTGCTTGTGATGCTTGAAGTTTTCTATGTAATTACTGATCCTATAAATGACTTGCAGTTCTCCAGTTCAGCTCTTTTGGGTCGATCAAGTGGATCATTTAGGCACCCGGCTATTTCTAATAGCCGAGAACTAAAAAACAGTGAAGCTGAAACGTCACGCAGTCGTACACCAGATCCAAGCTCAGGGGCATTCCATAGAAACGCTCCCCCACATAGGACCTCACAGATGGTCGACTACTCAGACCTGAGGCATTCGTCATCTGGCAGGCACATGCCTAACACAAAGAACTATGAATCCACTGTGAGGGGCATCCAAGGCCTAAATTTCGACGCCAATGACAGGATTCACTACTAGGATCTTTCGGATATGGTGGGAACATAGCTTTGGATCTGGTTCCTGTTGCCTGTGACACCAAGGGCTACATAATTTAGCAGTAAGGTGCCCTCCTTCGTACAGGAGTCAGTCTAGCAAAATAAATGGCTTTTATGTTCTCGAGCAGCTGTGACTTTAAGAACGACAGAACAACGTCATGGCTGTTTATTAGGCTGTGTACAGTTTTTAGTTTGTTCATATTGTGCTTTGATATAGTATGTTTACGTAGTTTCCATAGAATATTCACTCTGTACCTGCTGGATCAAGCAGCGTGTTCTCTTCTGAATGCAATTTCTATTCAAAATTGTAAATAACCTATCATGGTGGTTCAAATATTTCAATGTTGTCTGCATTCTACTTCACCTTGTTCTGTGGCATATGTTTTGGTTTTGCCTAAAGTTGCCATCCATATATGTTGCATGGTATATGTTAGTATGTGACAGGATTGACTGAAACCACTTTAGTAAGGCCAACATGTCGTAGATGCAACTTTCATATTCACACGTGCCACTGCAGTTACCCTGGGGACAATTTTTCTGCCACGTTTTGTCATGCCACCCTGGGCGCACATTTTGCTAACTTATCTATAGCGCAGGTAAGCACGACCTGATAGCCTTTTACGCATTGTGCAGCCAAAATTACGTGTGTGTATGTAATCTTTTTTTTTTCTTTTTACACCGCTGCTAAGTGTACGTGTCATGTGAAGCTGCCAACCGGTTTGATGAAAACCAAAAAACCGGATGATAAACCGCTTAAATGTCATAATACGAATTTGAACATGATTTGAAAGAAAGCCGGTCAGTTCTCTTGGTTTATCACTCGATTTTCTCGGTCAGTTTTCTCGGTTTATTATTTGATTTTTTTGGTTTAGCTCTTGGTTTTCTCTGTTTATCGGTTTTCTCAGTTTAAAAACAAGCCGCTTGGTTTTTCTGGTTTATCACTCAGTTTTTTTGGTTCACCACTTGGTTTCTACGGTTTACCGCATGGTTTTCTCGGTTTTCAAGATTTCAAAAATTTTCAATTGTATTGGACCAAAAACTGGTCGTCCAATCAAACTGAACCGGACCGATTTAGTCAAAAAACGTGAAAACTAAGCGGTTTTCGAGGTTTTTGGAATCCATGGTCGTGACTCAGTATGGTGAGCCAAGAACACTGAAGCAACGTGCCCCTTATAGGATGCTACTAATGAATCAATATAAACCTTATTTTATCTAATAAATAAAAGAAAGGGGCAAGTGGATGGGAAGCCCACTACGTGGATTTTGTAAGCTTTATGACCATTGATGTTTAAAAATTTAAAGGTATGAATGTTTTAGTGTTTAAGTAACAACATGGAATTGTTGCTAATGCCTACATCTAGTGTTATGGATGTAGAACAAACTATCAACTCAAACAAGAATATGGTGATTATCGCCTTGATGGTCAATGGAGGACTCGGTGAAGTGTCATGAAAATCTTGATAAGGAGTCATGGTAATGGAGATGGATCAAGGCCAAAGACAGCTAAATCCAAGTGTATGTGATCACTTGGCTAGTGTATAGGTTTGAGTCCATAGGAAAAACCAGACTATCAAGAGGGCACGAGTTATTTTCTTAGGCTTCTTTAGTGTTAGAGTGTTGGGATGCTCTAAGTAAAGCTCTAGAGCACTTAGAGTGGTAGTGGAGAAGGATTGATCGAGGTTTGGAAGCTTGGAGACAAGTCAAGAGGATAACAAGTTTCGGCTTCAGGACAAGTTATCGTAAGATACAACGAGTTTGTCGTAGGGTCCATTGAGAAATGCTCCTGTACACGCAGGTATGTGGATATCACCTGTATGGTATAGAGGTTAAGTCATCGTAAAGTATGGTGAATGTCAAATGTTGTACATAAGGGACAGAGTCTCTGGACTAGAGGTCACTGTAAGATACGGTGAGGTCGTCGTAAGGTACGGTGATCTATAGAGGAAGCGAAGTGGCCAGAACTCAAGTGTTTTCATTGATGTTACGGCGAGGTCGCCGTAAGATACGGCGAGGTCGCCATAGGATACGACCATCTGAGGAGTTGAAGTGGCCATTTTCAACTACTCTCTTGAGACCTTATGACGATGCCGCCGTAAGATACGGTGACCTAGAGGATTTGTGCGCACAGATACACTGGAGATCATAGGTCGCTGTATGGTGGAGAGGAGGTCACCGTATTGTATGGTGAATATACTTAGAGATCGCCGTACTATATGGTGGTACATTACGGCGGTTGGTTCTCAGTTTCGCCAGCTTTTTGGCAACAGCTAGTACAGTAGTTGGAGACTATATAGCTATTGTTGTTGGGGTCTTTCTGGCCTTTCTTGATCATTTGGATAGCTAGGAAAACTTGGAAAGAGCCAAGAGGAGAAGATGAAATACTAGAACAAAGATTGGAGCTATCTTTGAGTGTCTTGGAGAGTAACAAAAGAGTATCCCGTGTCTCTAGCCTAAGAGAGGTTGTAGAGAGGATTAGTGTTGTTACTCTTGGTCTATGACAAGATTTAGACCGGTTAGATGTCAAAGATTAAGCCTATCGTATCGTGACGAGTTGTAAAAACCGTCACAAGTCTATGGTTAACCCACTGTCCACTCTTTTAGATGATTGAACGAACACTCTAGTCATACCACGGCTACGACTAGACTAGAAATGCATGCGTGAAGCCTTGACAACGCCTAACATCTTGCCACTAGAGTTGCTCATCGCTTGACTCCTTCCTCTCTCTTGCATGTTGGTCACTATTTCCTTATTGACCTGTGTTGATTATCCTCTAGTCATGCACATGGCCCACACGAGCCCACTATTGTTTGCACACTAGCCAAAAGATATGCTTGAGTTAAATCATTTTTTTTTGGAAGCCACGGATTCAGTGGCTGAAAAACTAACCAGGCTATTGGGTACAAAAAAAGGCCTTTTATGGTTTGGTTGCAAGTCCTAAACATGGCCCATGCTCCTCTAAAAAGTGACGGTCATTTCTGGAAGTTCAGCACTTGCGCTCGACCATGTAGGCCTGAGCCCACCAAGCGCACCAAACAAAGCCTCTCCCCTCCTCCCCTTGCGTTAGAGCATTAATTACTTTCAGCATTATGTTTGCGCCCGACACTAGCTCTCACCCTCCTCTCCTCCTAGTCTTTCTGTCCTACCTCTTGGTTTTCCCTCTCCAACATGTCATTTTCTTCCATGCAATTGGAGCTATACCACATCAGGTATGTCTACTTGTGAGAAAGCAATATCCTTCCTTACCCTTCCCTTTTCTTCTTCTAATCCCAATACATGTGGTGCGACTTTTTTATGTTTTGTATGGTTGTTTGTATTCTTTTTCATCCATCTTATTTCTTTTTTTTTGTTGTAGTAAAATATGTCGCAGATCTTATGTGTTGCTCACCATTTTGTTGCATGTTGTGTAATTCATAATGAGTTGTTATTTTTTTTTACCTATTATACATTATTGGTCATGTTCAAGATGCCCCTTGAGTTGTGTAAAGGTTTGTTTGGTTCTACTACTACATATGCTTTTGCTGCCAAAATAGCTAAAAGTCAACCAAAGGGCTAGACATACCAGCGATTTTCACCAAACGCTCCTGGTATTTGGTAGTGTATCTTCATAGCAGCTCACACCATGCTTTTCCTGGCTGTGAACTCCTACAATTCATCAAAATTACCTGCCTACCACTCATTATGCATGTACCCCCTTCATTTTTTCTTTTCCTCTGGTCAACTTCCTCTCCTCTCTCTTGGTACAACGACTTCTATTCCTATCGAGATCTAGGTCGAGCTAGGGTTACTGTGGTGGCCCAGGTCGAGCTGGCGGCCATCGAGCCCTCTCCTATTGTGCCCTCATCGCCCTCTTCTTCTTCTTCTTCTTCTGATAAAGCGCAAGCAAGAGGCTAGGGTGAGTTCATCCAGCGGTGGCGCAATAAGTTCATCTAGTGGCAGCACAAGTGGTGGCCACGGGCATTCCCTCATAGATGACAGACGGCCATCTCTAGTGACACCCCTCTTTGTCCCCGCCCCTCCCCTCCCCACTGGCTGCCCTCGTGTCCTCCCCTTCGAAGTGCCAACATCAGCGGCAAGTATAGCTCCTCCCATGTCCTGCTCCTCCCCTCCTTCCGTTTCCATGACTATTACTGCTATGAGTATGTTGAGATGTATGACATGTCCCGGTCCTCAATAATTATTACTGTCATGTGATGACAGCACGCCAATTATTTCATTCAGTTGATTCAATCCAAAGTATGATATGATCTAAGCATCTCAATTTTCATGCAATCAATAGCTCTAGTAGTCAATTTGGTATGACAACTTCTTGGAATTAAATTGTTTTTTGTGCTTGATTCATAGCATGTCTGATAAGGCAGATTGGTGTGATGCCAATTTGAGGCATTTCATTGATATATCTATAAAGGAGAGACAATTTTTGATTCATATTGACGATTGGTGTTGATTTTGATACTAACTAGGATATGTTAGGATATATTAGGTAACAACATGGATTATTGTTACGCTTGCTTGATTTGGTAAAGCTTTCCATGTCTTGGGTTAGGATATAGAGTTACTGTTTAGCAATAGTTTTTAATTATTTTTATTAAATTTTATTGTTGGCTAAATTTCTTTATGATAGTAATTTTAGATGTCCAAGTTTTATTATTGTTATTTGGCATGCATTAATTATATTGGATGCTTGAAAGTGTTGTCTTTTACACTAATACTTCCATTTGATACAACATTATCCTTAATAGAAGTTTGTATCATCTACATGTTGCATATTTTATCTTAAATATGTGTCTTTCATTTAGACATTGGTTTTTTATATAAATTATGCATGATTAACTCATTTTACTAATAAGTTGTATTTTCAAATGATGTTAATTGGCATATTAGTGTATTATGACATTTCCATGTTGGAAAACTTATTTTCTTACTATCATAGAGTTGTATTTATTCATACTTTTTTTACTATACTATTATACTATGACATTGCATACAATAAAATCATTAATGTTAATTTCTTATTGACTTTGGGATCAGTTGCAATAAGACAAATCATGACATTTTGCAAGACACCAAGAGTACAGTGTCTCTAGAATGAAATTTCATTCAAACTTACCCATTTCATATGCTTTATGATAGGTGTCCAATTTGTTTTCAAACAAAACTTACCATTTCATTCATACTTTTACTCACAGATCTGGAAATAATACCTTCCCCATTTGATAAAAAGGAAAACCCTCACTACAAGGATGATGCCCTTCATCCCCGGAAGTCGACGACCACGCTTTCACCCACCATCGGAATCACATCCAGCAGCAACACCACCAACAAGTGAATTGAACCTCTTGGACTCCTTACCTAGAGAGCAGCTAGATGAGATCATTCGTCGTCTTTCTATCAAGGATGCCATTCGTACATCTACCTTGGCTAAAGATTGGCGCAATCACTGGAAAGTGTGCCCTGGCCTCCATCTTGTGTTCTTCTCTGATGACCCACTAGGTGTTGTGGACTTGGTCTTGAGCCAATACACCTGCTATGTTGAAGTGTTTGAGGTCCACTTTACGAAGGAATCTTTCTCCATGTTAGAGGGTTGGTTCCATGCCCTTGCCAATAAGGGTGTAGGATCCATAGAACTTTACTTTGTCCCTGCCACTTTTTGGGAGCAAGCAATTGTCCCTAACTCACTCTTCATGTGTCATGGAGTCACAAAACTAGTACTTCAGTTCTGCAAAATTCCAGCCCTGTCACCAACCTTTCAAGGATTTCCTCAGCTTAAACATCTTGAAATCTATGAGGTCACATTTCCAAAGAATGGGGAGAGGACATTCGAGGCACTAATCACCATGTCCCCGTCACTCAAGATTCTATCAATTCACTACCCAATGTTTGAAGGCCATGAGAATAGCCATGTTTATAGTGAGTGGGTCATTCATGCACCTAAAGTTGAAGAGTTAGTTATCAGATCTGGGGACGACTTTGGATGGAAAATCATTGACCTTCCATCCCTTGTTGAAGCAGAGGTTCAACTTGAAGGTTCACAGATCACAAGGATCCTATCTGGCATTACAAGAGTTCAGAAGCTATACATGGATGTAAGATTCTCTCACCCTAATAAGTGTTTCACTCCACATATCTAGTATTGGTTATACTTTTTGTATTCTGCTAACCTCATGTGTATGCATGTTTCAGTTTATAGATGATACTATTCTGGAGCATCTACCTTCATACTATGTGGACCTGAAGTATTTATCATTTCATACAACTTTTACTCAATCCTCCAGACTTTTGTCAATATTCTGCATACTCAGAAATGCTCCCAACCTCGAATGTCTTCAAATAATGGTAGCTAGAAACCATACCTAAAATATATATTCTATCAGTTTCTAAACAACTTGATTGTCTGAATTGCCTTTATATGAATATTTTTTTTGTAGATTTTGCAAGATGAAGATGAATATGAGGATGAGGATATTGAAGTGGACAAGGAATTTCTTAACGCTCAGCCATCTATTGGGTTATTCGCCAAACTCAAATCTTTTGAACTTTGTGCAATCATCGGCCGATCAAATGAAATGCAGTTCATTGAGTTTATTCTATCAAAAGCAAAGCATCTTGAAAAAATTGAAGTTTCTGTTCATGTGACTAGTACAAAATCTATTGATTTGGTTCATAGCGAGCTGGCGAATTATGAAAAAGCTTCCCTGCAGGCGAAGCTTTTTGTTAGCCGGTAAGTTAACTTATATACATAATATATGAGAAGAATATATGCATTGTGGCATTCTATTATTTGCACTTTATATATGATTAAATGGTTTTGATAATGTTCACGGTATCACCTATCCTTTTAAACATATGAAGGCATTGAACTATTTGCACTTTGCAAGACATGATAAAATGTTCGAGATAAGGTTCTGATATATGCTAGATGTATTTCTCCTATATCTTGTTCATTTTTTTACTCATTATCTGAAAGCATAATTTTTAATAATTATTATTTGTTTTCTTTTATGAACATGAATATGAATCCCCCATTTTTTATATAAAAGTCTAGCCAACCTCTGCACCAAAACCCAATATTGATTTTTGACACATTATTTGTTGATTTTTATGAAACATTTTTGACCTTCATATATTTTCCATGGCCATTGAAAATCAATATGAAGCATCATTTATATTGACAACAAATATAGTTTTATAGGCTATACGCTTAATGGTTAGAAACATATTATTGTGTATGTTATAAACAATATATGAAGTATGGTAACAGGTCTTTATTTAGTCATTTCTTATAAACTCAAATCCATTTTATATATGTATGTCTACATAAATAGGACAATGTTGCAAAAGTGTGATTTCAAATAATAAAATTTTCCAAATATAACTCTATAGCAAGATATTTCGTCAACTGAGTTTCAAAATCCAGTTATATATAAGTTATTATTAAAAGAACAATTGCTATTGATCACCAAAAAGTTCACTGTTTAAACAATTTGACTAAATGTAAGATATATATTTTTGTTTGCTTGTTTGTATGTGTGTGTGTGTGTGTGTGTGTGTGTGTGTTTTGGGGTGGGGCTATTATACAATACAGGAGTAAGATCCTTCTCACTCATAAAGTTGTGAGGTTGTGATTGCATAATTCTAGCAGCTGTCATTAAATGTCTACTGATAAAATAGGTGTGGGTACTTGGTACCTTCTATAGATGAATTCATTGTCGTGGCTATAAGTGAAAAAAAAAGAATTACATTGTTTTCTTTTGTGTGTGTGTGTGTCAATGCAGCTTCGAGGGATACTATATCAATGATGGAGAGACTGAAAGTGATGACAAAGAACTTGAGATTGATGACAAGGGAATGGAAAATAAAGAGGAGGGACTTGGAACAGAAGAGGAACTAAAAATTGATGAGGGATTGTGAAAGGTGATAATGATGGGATTATGATTGTTGCAAAGATTGATAAAAACCTGTTGGAAAGAGAAAATATTGTGACAAAGTTGTGTAGATTGCTTGTGATGTATCTAGTGCAGGTCAACTAAACCTAGTATTGTTATTCAAACAATGAATTGTGTAAGTTGGTATTTGAGTTAGTTATATCCATTTTATGGACTTGAAGAAAGATATTTTTACCCTGTTTATTACGAACATTTGTCTTGAACAAGTAGGAGAGCTGCATATCATTGCATTAATCGAAGAAGATAGTAAAACACACTCAAGCACATACCTCGCTCTTAACAGTTACATTTGTGCCTGATAAACAAAGAACACGCCCTGACCTCATTACCATATAGTGAACTAATCACCGGTGTCACTACCATAGGCGGTAATGGAGGAGAGAACTTTTGCTCCTGCCATGTTTTATGACTGGATCTCTTCACCAACCACTCTTAGCATGGTGGAGAGGATAGGAGTAGCACAATTAAAAATGTAGTCATTGTGATGTCATCATAGGATCCATGCACCCAGTAGGACGAGAGAATCCAATCCTTTTTCGATAGAAGTATCCACTGAGCTGCACGATAGAAGTATCCACTGAACTTGCAGCTCAGCTCCACCATTCATCAAATTGATCTAACTATTGAGGTGCTATAGTAGCAAGTCCCACCAATTGGAGGAGCATGTGTCATAATTGGCATGCAGAAACACAAACCGTGAGGATATGACTGATTGCTTCATCATCTTGATCACATCGCGGGCAGTAGTCCGGGTGTGGCAACTTTCTCCATGTAGTTGAACAATGATTGTGTGCGACAAACCATGCAAAGAAGTGGCACTTGCCGGGGGCCCAAATTTTCCATGTGTGCTTTGAAGGGTCGAAGGATGTGGAGCCTTGGAAGAAGGTCTCATATGCTGACTTTGTCAATACTTTCCAGATCCTGAAAGGCACCATATGTGTATCTAGAACATCAGGTTTTAAGTACAACCATGGATATGCTGTCCCACAGGGCCAAAAACTCAAAGATCATTGGTATTATAGTTGTCCCAGGAGTACCCATAACCTAGTGCATATCACTTAGTGCTTTAGCCACCGTTCTCTTGTTGGCTATCCGTCATGGTATCATGGAGGAGATGCTAGGTGCTAGATCTTCCAAGAGTTGGCCAAGGATCCATCTGTCCTACTAGAAGTGAGTGCTAGTTCCATTGCCAACTTTAGAAACAACTACCATTGAAAAGAGAGCTAAATATGGTGCTAAACTAGCCAAGCCAAGTTCATCTTTAATATAAACCATAATAATAGTTTTTAGGCTTATGAGAGAGGCAAGATGATTTCTAGCAATCGACAGCTTAATTAAGGAAGAAACATTTTTTATGGTCTCCTGAAGCTGAAGAAACATATCTAGCTTTTTAAGAAGGCCATGACATATACATTTGTCCTGAATCTTCCAAATTTTGAGCACACATTCATGTTGGTGACTGATGTCTATGATTCTAATATTGGTGCAGTTCTGATGCAATGTGACAAGCTAGTGGCCTTTCTAAGTAAGGCATTGAGTGAATTGCACAAGTCAATCTACATTTATGAAAAAGAATTCTTATCACTAATAATGACAGTAAAAAAAGTTGTACCAATATCTGTAACCCCAATATCTGTAACCTCATCAATTCATAATATGGACATATCACAAAAACTTAAACTGTCTAGAATATCAAAGCCTTTGGGTTGATTTGCAATGCAACGCTACGACAATATTGATGAATGTTCAATTTAAAATTGTGTACAAAAAGGGAAAGGAAAATGCAGCAGCCAATGCTTTTCCATCCAAAGTACAACCATTATGAATTCAGGAGGTGGTTTACTCTTATGTCACTAATCTAGATGATTAGCAACTTCTAGCTCGATTGACCATTCATAGTTGTAAGGACCGAAGGCGTACCGAGAGGGGGAGGGGTGAATCGGTAAGCCGACCATAAATCCGAATACTTCAATTTCACACCACTAGATCCTAGCAATCATTGCAACCTAAGAAATTCTATGAGGCCAAGACCCTACACATGTGTCAAGACTTGATCTCGATAATATATTTATAGGGCTACGTCGGGATTAAGAACTCGATGGTTAAGACACAAGATGCCGAGTTATACAGGTTTAGGCCCTCTCGATGAGAGTAAAAACCCTATGTCCTGTGTTTTGTTGTTTGTATTGCAATGTGAATTGGTGCCCTCGATAGGGAGGTCCCTGCCACCTTATATATCCGGTCAGCAGGGGGTACATGAAGAGTCCTACTCGTAGTCTACAAGGATTGACATAGAAAGTCTATCTCTAATTGCCTTGCGCTCCAAGCCGACTCGGTCCGTTCCCTTATTGGTGGGTCACCCGGTCGACTACCGACTTAAGTTGAGCTATGCATACCGATAAGGTAAGTATTACACAGCAGCCCCCGAGTGCTTTCTGATTTGGAGTTGTAACTTGCCAAGTGATTCTTCTTTATTTCTTGCTGTGAACAGGTCACAAATTAGGAAGACCTCTTGATTGAAGTTCCTGGTAGATCTGGTGCACCGACTAGGTGCACCTGATCAAGTGTAGCCCCCGACTCCTGTATAATTGGGAGATTAACAAATAATGCAAGAGTCCAAAACAAGAATAGTTGTGTCGGCTCTCTTTAAGAAAAAAATCACTGAAATCATCAAATCCGAGTGATAAATAACTCAGTAGAATGATATCAATCATTACCGAGTGATAAATGACTTAGACGAGTGACTTCAATCACCGCTGAATGGTGGATGACTCAAACCAATGACTTCAATCATTGCTGAGTGATATTAAGTTCAAATGGGTGACATCAATCATAGCGAGTGATTAATAGGAAATCTGAGTGATATACACTCTAGCATGAGTGACTCATAGACCTAAAGAGCATGACATCAATCATAATACAATACTTAGCTAAAAGGACATCAATCATAAAATAGCTTTTCCTTGATAAATTGTCACTCATATTATAATAAGTTCATTGTTTATATTAAATTACGGACATCATCAGCAACATAAAAATTGAACTTATTTTCGTATGACCATCAAGTCCTTTGCTATATGATCATCAAATCACATAGATACGGTAGCATTTTTAAGTGGATTTACTACTACTTCTCATCAAAGAAGCCTCCGACATTAACTCTCAAGAAATAATTACTTAGCAATAATTCTTTTTAAAGAACATCGCCTTGTTTTATTTTAATGAGCAAAACATGTAGGCTGCTACTGTGCGGCCCATGTTAGCCCATATGGAACCCTCGTGATTAGGTCAATGCGAAAGTATAAAAAGCAAGTGTGGAATGACAACAACTCCACGCTGTCATTTTGCTTAAACCCTTCGTCTTCCACGCACGTCCTCTGCTTCTCCGCTCCCCTGTTCTAGGGTTCTAGCTCATCGCCATAGCTGCCGTAGATCCTCGAAGCATCCAAGTCCCTGAGACTGTGCTAGGGTTAGGTTCCGCCTTCAGATCCACTGCATTTCTCACCATCGCCAAGATGCCATGCAAGTTAGTGAAGAAGTCGAAGAGCGCCACCACCGTCGAGTCTTCCTCATCGGAGCTTGACATCCCGGAGCATCTCCGGGACTTCTCTGTGAGCACTGTCAGTACCAACACGCTGACCGGCATGGTCGTCAATGACATTCTTCCGGGGCAGGCGCGTCTGAACTGGAAAGTACTTGGTTCCGAACCTCATCCCCTCCCAATCTGTAATCAGATCATAGTCTTTTGCTCTTTCTTCGAGCGTGGCTTCGGAGTCCCCTGTTGCAGCTTCTTGTGTGGGCTCCTCTTTTTTTTATGGGATTGAGCCAGTTAATCTCAATCCCAACTCCATTCTGCACATCACCATCTTCGTGCACATGTGTGAGGCTTTCTTAGGTGTGCTGACGCATTTTACTATGTTCTGCCACCTCTTCGTCCTTCGTCCCTTGCCGTCCGCCGTCAACCAGGAGGCCATTGGAGGCGTCGTCATTCAGCTTCGAAAGAAAGAGCAGTACATTGATGTGCCGCTGGCCACCGAGAATAAGAAATGGCGTGACGAGTGGTTCTATTGTGACAATCCCCCTCCAACCATCTTTGACTTCACTGGCGCCAAGGCTAGCTCCCAGTCTTCTTGGATAGAAAAGCCAGACCCGACTGACCCTCAAGTCCAAGACCGTCTGAAGAAGATCACCGAGCTGAAGAAGGCAGGAATCGATGGGGTGACTATCGCCAAGAGCTTCATCGTGCGCTGAGTCCAACCACTCAAGCAGCAGTGTCATCCTGGATGGGAATGTACTTCTGATGATGAAACTAGAGAGGTGCCCGATCCACCGAACTCCGTTCTGCGCAAAGCTCGCCTGGGCAAGATGTTTGATTTGATCAACCCTTAGGATCATGCATTGATCAAGAAGGCTTACAACAAGGGCACTCATCGAGCCCGAGTAAGCAATAGCTTTCATTGCCTCCTCAATTATTAGTTTAGCAGAAGCTTTGCTAATACTGTCTTTATGTATATGTGCAGGTACTTGACACTTATGTGTCTCACCCTCCGCTCCTGCCGACTGACACGGAAGGAGTGGAGTATGCTGCCATGCCACTTCCACAGACCAACCCTGCCAGGACAAGTTCATCAGCGAGTGCGCTTCAGACCGATTCGGTCAATGCAGGCGGCTCTACTGTCCCTGATGTCAATATGTCTCCCACCGGTCAACGAGTCCAAACTAGTCACCCACCACCAGAGACAGTACCGAGGAGATGATGATGATGACAATGATCAGGAAGAGCATCCTCAAGGCGTTGAACAACACTCTTCTGCTCCCTCCGACCGACCTTCAAGCCAGTCAAAACTCCTGCATCAAGTGTCTACTAATGTTGGAGCAAAAGAGCAGTCTACGAAGGTGTTGAAACAACCTTCTTTGAAGAGAAAACTATCTGATTCATAGACCACTTCTCTGAAAAAGAAGATCTACTGAATCAAAATTAAACAAGCCTCCGAGTAAGTTTCCTCATCACCAATCTTGATTGATTTATCCCAAAGTCTATCTGACCACTGAATTTTTGTCTGTAGTAATAATGCCTCTCAATCGACCGGAACACCGAGCGGCCCCAGCTCCCGGTCTGACCAATCCGACTCGGTCGGCCAACATGCCATCAAGTGTTCCGACCGTGCCGACTAAGTCTCCAGAAATCCCCACACTGCCGAAGACCGCTACCCCTCCACAAACCGTTGTGCCGGCTTTCGTCAAGGATAAAGCCGTGCCAGTCAAAAAAATAGTGGGTCGGCCAGAAACGGAAGATATGGAGATCCTTCAGCAACACTATGAAGTATCAAAGGTACATCAATACCAAGGTTTTTGACCTTCTTAAGTTACATGAAGTACTGAACCACTCTACTCCTCTTTGACCAACAAATGTATTCTCTACTTGAGAAAAAACAAGCGCGGATTGAATTCCTCGAGGCTGAAAACTTTGGTAATGTAATCTGAATATTTATTGCAAGAATTTTATTTCTTCTTCCTGATACGATGTCACTCTGATTTCAGTCACCGGTCAGCAATACTCCAAGGCCAATGAACAAGTAAACAAACTATTGACCGACCTCAGAGCGGTGAATGCCTCTCTAGAGCCGAGCCGTCTCGACAGCGCAGGTGGACAACTAATAAGTCCTTCTAGCTTTATTATTCCTCGTGCTAAACACTTGATTACTGCTCTCAGCTCATGAAAGAAGGCCGTTGACTTGGAAAAACTCACCTCCAACCAGGAGAGGTTTTTAGAGGCCCTAACCACTGAGAAAGACGGTCTCTCCAACTCCCTCAAAGAACAGAGCGATGAGAACGCTCAACTGAAGAGGAAGCTGGAAGAGATCAAAGATCAGAGTGAAGAGATCGATCGGCTAAAGAAATTATTGGAGAAGACCAAGGAGAAATTGAAGATTGCCAAAGACTCTGCCAAAGATTTTAAATGTAAACTTGCTAGTAAGCCTCTTTTGATCATCTGCACAGTCTTCCACTGATTCTGCTATTCTCACTCGTTTGTGTTCTTGCGGCCTTATCTTATGGTGCTCGGAAAGCCATGGATTATCTCCACGCCAACCAAGTTGAGCAGACCGGGCACTCATTGGAGTATCTTCTGGAACATGCTCCGGAGGCCATCGAAGAACATACCAAGCGCATAGCTGTCGAAGCTGGAAGTCAAGTATTAGCGATCTACCAGTCTTGGAATCCTGAGCTTTCTTAAGATAAAATCAAGGAAGGCTTCAATCTCAAGCTCTCGGTCGACCAATGTCCTCTACTACTCGACTCCATGGCTGAGACTTCTCGTGCACTGGTAGATAACATTGAGTTGGCTCCTGCAGTGCCATCTCCTCCGGCTACTCCAGAAGTTGAATTAGAAGATGATGCTTCTTCACCGGAGATGTAAACATCTGTATTAATAAAGTACATTAACAGTATCTTGATGCAGAGACATTTATTTTATATATAAATAAGATCTCTCTTCTTGCTTAGTTATTTAAACAATTTAAAAAGTTGACTGAAAAGCCATAAGAGCATTCTCCTGTCACTTTGGCAGATCGGTTAGCAATTAGCTATGTTATTCGTGCTTCAGCACTTGAACCTATTTACCATAAGATCTTTGAGATAAAACAGAAGACGCATCGGTCTACCTTATCATACCGGATCATAATTCATAACTACATAACAATCAGAATCGACCAATCGACACATGATCTCTCACACTTTGGCTCTGGATTTAGTGTAGTGGCAGTCTGCTGTGCAGAACGAATTGTCTGACCATAGTGATTCAGTGTTAGACCAAAAAGTTAAGACCGTATCAAGACATGAGAAATCAGTCAGAATAATCCAAAACTAAAATTTATCAATGTTAAGGAGTTGTGGGACATTATTACTAGCCCCCTGGCTCAATTGTTTAATATACAAATTAAGGAATCGAGACAAATAAGAATAAAAACCACCAAAAATCGTCTTCACTCAATAATAATGTACATGTAAATACATAAAAGAACTAAGTATAGAAGTGACGTAGCTGATTAATGTTCCTAGAATTTGGTATGTTGTCGCCATCTTCATACATCAGTCGATAAGCCCACGATCGAGGGACTTCTTTGACCATATATGGTCCTTCCCATTTAGGAGACAACTTGTGATGTTTCTGGGTAGATTGCACTCGGCGCAACACCAGTTCTCCAACTTGAAACTGGCGACTTCAGACATTCTTGTCATAGTAACATCGCAAGCCTTACTGGTATACTACCAACCGAAACAAAGCATGATCACGCATCTCCTCTGCTGCAATCAACTCAATTTCTCGGTTGTCCTCAGAAAGCTTCTCGTCATATCCCTGAACTCGTGCTGAAATGAGGTTCACCTCGGTTGGTAGTATGGCTTCAGAGCCGTAGACCAACAAGAATGGCGATTGACCGGTAGCCCAACTGACATTAGTACGCAACCCTTAGAGGACCGAAGGTAACTCGCGAACCCATCGACCAGCATATGGTTTGAGCCTGTCAAAAATCTGGGGCTTCAACCCCTGAAGAATCATACTGTTGGCCCGTTCGACCTGCCCATTGTTTTGAGGATGAGCCATCGAAGCAAAGTGGATTTTTATTCCCATCTCATAGGCAAAGTCATGGAATTCCTTAGATATAAACTGAGTACCATTATCGGTGATTATATTATGAGAGACTTCAAACCGAGTGAAGATCTCTTTGACAAACTTAATTGCCTTCTTGGAAGTTATCTTACCGACCGGCCTTGCTTCAATCCACTTGGTGAACTTATCAATAGCAACGAACAAATGAGTGAACCCACCTGGCGCCTTTTTGAAAGGACCGACAATGTCGAGCACCCAGACCGAAAAGGCTAAGTCATAGGTATCATCTAAAGTTGTTGCAAGGGTACATGCGTTTACTGAGCAAAGAATTGGCATCATTCACACTTCCAAACGATTTGGTGTGCATCTTCAACCACTGAGGGCCAATAAAACCCTTGGCGGAAAGCCTTGCCGACCAAAGTTTTGGAAGCCGCATGATTGCCACACGTTCCAGCGTGCATCTCCGCCATCAACTCTTTACCTTCGAGAATAGAGATACAATGCATCTGAATATTCAACGCTCCTCTTCAATCAAAGAGGTCATCCACCATCAAATATCCTCGACACTTGGCCTTCAACCTTTATTGCTCCTTAGAGTCCATAGGCAGCATACTCTTTGTCAAATATTGGATATTCGGTTCGTGCCAGTCGGTCTCCAGGTCTATATCCATGGCTTGCTCGGCAACTTCGATCGTTAGCATGTCTGACTGAGGGAAAATAGTGGGAACATCCAAGGTGTGAAGGAAAACACCAGGTGATGAGTACATACACACAACACTCCTCCAACTAAGATGAAAGTTCATGTGCATCACCTGAATTTACAGGTGAGATCGTTTCTAATGTTGTTATTATATGGTTTTGAGAATAGATTGCTACCTAATGAATTAATTATTGTTAGAAACCATGGAGTTGATGATGAGATAGCTGGAGAGGCGATTGGAGACGTGATGGGCCAGCAAGGACGTCCAAGCCAAGGTGGAGGCCCAATCAAAACCGACTTCGAGTCTGTTTCAGAGCCCAGGACCAGTCTGCACTAAAACGGACGCCCAGAGCGCATACGGACTCGGATTTGGACGTTCTATATATGCCTGGAATGATAACGAAACGAACTTTCCAACCCAACCAGTACCATGTCAAAATGCGTCCCGAGCAGTCAGCAATCGCTAAAACAAATCGACTTTCAGAATCTGTCCTGATGCTGCGACACCGTAATCGGTCTTTGGGCCATGTATCGAGTTGAGCCCACTTAGGGCTGCGTCCAGTGGGTCTTGCACGACCCTAGGGTCCTCATATACAGCCGCCGCCTCTTCATTAGGGTTTGGGTTTTACTTAGATTATTCTGTTGATAACAGTTTTGCCGTTTGATCGGTTTATGAGACTCCAACTTGTGAGATTCATCGTATACTTGCAAATTTGGTTGCATTCTTCTTTGTTCTTGCTTGTGTTCTTGATTTGCAGGCAAGGATAAGCCTTCTCGGCGAGGTCAATCGTTCTTGAACGGTTGATAACTAGAGGAGACGTTGTGCTGCGATTGTGGGGTTCAGAACGTGTCATTCGGAAGCCGGATCGATTTGTGTATCGCCTCCGCCTTAATCAAGATTATCAGAACCTATCGGAAGATCGGGAACCCTTGTCCACATCAAGTGGTAATCAGAGCTTCAGGTACACCGTTAGGTTCGCCCTTATCCTTGTTATTTTGTTCAATCCCAGAGTCCAGAAAATTGCCCTACAAAAATATTTATTCGTCGTGTTTACGCTGTCCTACACCCCCCTTGTGCCTGCAATTTTTAGTTTAGTTTGCTTCTCTGAATTTTAGTCCCTACAAGGTCATTGTGTTGTTGGTCTAGTACTTGTTTTTTGGTCTTGTTTGAGTCGTGTGTGTCCTTGTTCATAGACAATCAAGAAAAAAAAAATCAGGTTGTTGCACATGTTGAAAGAATAGTACTGCTGGAATTGTTTGCACTAAATATTTATTTAACATCTAGCCTTCTACTTTCGTGTGCAAAAGAAAATTAGAGTGCTCTGCTGCTGTCTCATTGTGATCAAAAGCCAACTAATTAGTGCTGATCTTGTTATAGAAGTTTGTTTTAGTTGTGCTATTACAAGAATCCTTTTGCTGCACTTGAAGTAAGAAAAAAAATATATTCTGGGGTTCCATTGGTTGTAAAACTTGTAATACCTTGCTGCAGTTCTGATTCTCAAGAAAAGAAAAGAAAAAGGCAAAAGTGCACAAGAGAAAAAGCCGCACAAAAAAAAAGAAGTAGAAAAAAGAAAAGATACAAATTCAGAATTGCTTGTATCCTTTGTGTCCTTTGTTGAGTCATTTGCTTGCTTGCTTGAACTAGGTCGAAGACAAGTTTAGGCCAGTGACATAGACTAGCTTGGGACTATTATTCAGTTTTGCAACTTCTGAATTGAAATCTTGCTAATCCTTGCTACCTAATATTGCCTATCCAAGTTCTATATATTTCCTTCTGAACAGGCACAAATTTTTTTGACTCTCGCAATCATCAGTTCACACTCTCCAAGGTATCCTTTGCTTGTTGTAATTAAGAACTTTGTAAGAGCTTGATAAGATGCTTCCCTTTGCTTGTTGAGAGTTTACACTGTGATCACATAGTAGTGATAGGAAAATATACTTCCGTGTGTTTTCTTGTTTGCTACTAACAATGACAGGTTACGCCACTCATGGTGATGATTCAACGTCGTCTAATGAGAACAATATGAGTGATGTAGTACAAAGAGTGCTCAGTCCTCAAATAGAGAAGGTAGAGCAAAATCAATTGAACAATTTATTTCAGACTCACTTTGTTGTCAAGGGTCGACGTTGTCGTGTTATCATTGATGGAGAGAGTAGCCGCAACATCGCAAGTTTAGAATTAGTAGAGAAGCTTGGATTGACAACACAGCCACACCTATGTCCATACTACATCCAATGGGTAAATTCTTTTGGTAAGATAAAGATAGATAAAATTGCACGCATTAAATTTTTTATTGGTTCTTATAAGGATAGTGCAGAATTTGATATAGTACCTATGCAAGCATGTCATTTGTTATTGAGTAAACCTTGGATTATTACAAATAATGCTTCGCATAATGCTATTATAAATAGCTAATCATTTAAATACAATGATAGAAGAGTTACTCTTAAACCTATGACCGCTGCTGAAATTTTAGAAGAGGATCAACAAAGGCTTGAAAGGAGAAAGAATGAACCGTTTAGGAAAGAATGGACTGTTTCAAATGTTGTAACACTTACATCAAAATCTGAATTAGATGATGAACATATTTCCTTTCCTCTTGTTGCAACTAATATATTTCAGGTTCTACACAAAGAAAAGGATAGTGAGAAAGATGAAGAACATGTTGTTGCTTTAGGTAAGAGCTTTCTTGATGTGATGAATTGTTCAAACAATCTTGTTGTATTGGAACTTTGTCTTGATTTGCCTTTGCCAAAAGTTGATTTATCTACTGATCCTTATGATAAAGAGGAGTTGTGTGCCACTGCTTCACTTATACCTTTGCCACAACAAATGAATAAGCTTGATGTTTTTGCTTATGATTCACCTACTAGTACTGAAATAAAACATTTGATTTTAATAACATGTGAAAAGGATGAGCAGAAATTATTGTTTTCTCTAAATACTTTGGGTTATATTGAATTTGATGTTCTTTGTGATCTAAATACCGTGGAGAAGCAAATCTTTTCTCAAACTGAATTGCCTTTACTAACAAGAAATAAGTTTTATGCTATAGGAAACTATGATCATAGAGGTGTATTTATGGTGCATAAAGTTTATATTTGCTCAAACATGAATACTCCTTGTGTTGTACAACCAAACGATGAACTAGAAAACTGCAATAACAATTACCATGTCATGTCATGTTTTTCTAGTGTTTTTAAGATCACACATTTTCTATCTTGTCATAAGAGGGAGAATGATGTTTATATTACTAAGAAAGTTTTCAAAGAGGTCATTAATTTGCATGGCATGCTTTCTACTGTAGTTTCAAATTGTGATGATAAATTTTATAATGCATATAAATATGAGTTGTATTCCAAGTTTGGGAATAGTTCTATATTTTATATTTCAGATTTCAGACCACTATTGGGAGAAAGGGATGAGATGGAGTCGAGGACAACTCTAATTCAAAAGGGAGAGAATGATGAGTACATCACACCCATGGATACACACAACACTCCTCCAACTAAGATGAAAGTTCATGTGCATCACCTGAATTTATAGGTGAGATCGTTTCTAATGTTTTTATTATATGGTTTTGAGAATAGATTGCTACCTAATGAATTAATTGTTGTTAGGAACCATGGAGTTGATGATGAGATAGCTGAGGAGGTGATTGGAGACGTGATGGGCCAGCAAGGACGTTCAAGCCAAGGTGGAGGCCCAATCAAAACCGACTTCGAGTCTGTTTCGGAGCCCAGGACCAGTCTGCACTAAAACGGACACCCAGAGCGCATACGGACTCGGATTTGGACGTTCTATATGCCTGGAAAGATAACGAAACGAACTTTCCAACCCAATCAGTCCCATGTCAAAATTCGTCCCGATCCATCGGAAATCGCCAAAACAAATCGACTTCCAGAATCTGTCCTGATGCTGCGACACCGTAATCGGTCTTTGGGCCATGTATCGAGTTGAGCCCACTTAGGGCTGCGTCCAGTGGGTCTTGCACGACCCTAGGGTCCTCATATACAGCCGCCGCCTCTTCATTAGGGTTTGGATTTTGCTTAGATTTTTCTGTTGATAACAGTTTTGCCGTTTGATCGGTTTGTGAGACTCCAACTTGTGAGATTCATCGTATACTTGCAAATTTGGTTGCATTCTTATTTGTTCTTGCTTGTGTTCTTGATTTGCAGACAAGGATAAGCCTTATCGGCGAGGTCAATCGTTCTTGAACGGTTGATAACCAGAGGATACGTTGTGCTGCGATTGTGGGATTCAGAACGTGTCATTTGGAAGCCGGATCGATTTGTGTATCGCCTCCGCCTTAATCAAGATTATCAGAATCTATCGGAAGATTGGGAACCCTTGTCCACATCACCAGGTGGAACCATTGACTGAGACAATCCCATCTTTGCTAACTCATTAGCTGCTTGATTATTATCACGAAGAACATGCGTGAACTTGAGTCCATCGAACTTGTTCTCTAGTTTCCTTAATTCTTAGCAGTAGATAGTCATGTTGTCATCTACACAGTTCCAATCCTTAGTGACCTGGTTAATGACCAGAGCCAAGTCAACAAAGATGTTGAGGCGCTGAATGCCAAGCGATATGGCTATACGCAAACCATGCAGAAGAGCTTCATACTCCGTAGCATTATTGGACACGTGAAACTTGATTTGAAGGACATACCGAAGTTTCTCTCCTTGTGGCAAAATAAGCACAATTCCTGCTCCTGCACCCAGCAATTGGAGTGACCCATCAAAGTACATTTTCCAATACTCAAAGTCCTATGGTGCAGGCGGTATCTGAATCTCTGTCCACTCAGAAACGAAGTCAGCCAACGCTTGTTCTTTGATCGCCGAGCGAGGTGCAAACGTAATGGTGTATTGACCAAGTTCGACCGCCCATTTAGCAATCTTGCCAACCGCCTCGCGGTTATGGAGAACCTCTCCAAGTGCAAAAGTAGTATGAACTTCAATCGGATGAGCTTGAAAATAATGCTTCAACTTCCTCGAGGTGATCAAGGGTGCGTATAACAGCTTCAAGATCTAGTGATATCGGGTTTTGGAGGCATTAAGGACCTCATTAACAAAATACACCGAGTGTTGTACTTTTTTTATGTGACCCTCTTCCTCTCGGTTAAACGTTAGAACGGTACTCATAACTTGAGTTGTGGCCGAAATGTAGAGTTGAAGCTTCTCTTGTGGCCCCGGAGGCACTAAGACTGGAATGTTGCTAAGATGAACCTTCAACTCATTCAGACCCGATTGCGCCTCCTCTGTCCAGATAAAGTTATCTTGCTTCTTGAGCAGTTCGAAGAAAGGTTGACCCTTGACCCCCAGTCAGGAGATAAAGCGACTCAAAGATGCCATGCATCCGGTCAGCTTCTGAACATCCCTTTGAGAATTAGGTGGTCCCATATCAAGGATTGCCTAGATTTTATCCGGGTTAGCCTCTATATCTCGTTTCGAAATGATGTAACCAAGTAGCTTTTTCGAAGGACCCAAAAAACACACTTCTTGGGATTTAACTTCATCGAGTACCACCTCAAATTATCAAACGTTTCTGCCAGGTCAGAGAGGAGTTCTTCAACATTCTGAGTCTTGACCACGATGTCATCAGGATATGCTTCTGCATTCCGACCGATCCGAGCTTCGAGACAGCGTTGAATACCATGTTGGTAAGTCGCGCCAGCGTTCTTCCGACTGAACGACATAGTGATACAACAGTAAGCGCTGAAGGGAGTTATAAAGGAAGTCTTAATTTGATCTTTGACTTTTAGTGGGATCTGGTGATAGCCTGAATAGGCATCCAGAAAGCTTAAAAGCTCACACCCGGCTGTCGAGTCTACGATCTGATCAATTCGTGGCAGAGCGAAAGGATCCTTTGAACAGACCTTGTTCAAGTTGGTGTAATCAACGCACATACGCCACTCTTTAATCTTCTTGGGTACAAGGACTAGATTAGCCAACCAATCTGGATGGTACACTTCCTTTATAAAATTAGCATCTAAAAGCCTAGCTATCTCCTTCTTCATGGCGTCCTTGCGATCTTGAGCGAACCTTCTAAGATGTTGCTTGACGAGTGTAGCCCCAGGAGGCACCCTTAACTCGTGCTCATTCTTTTCCCTAGGAACTCCTGATATGTCAAAGGGCTTCCATACAAAGATGTCCCTATTTTCCTAGAGGAAAAGAGTGAGCGTGAGTTCCTATTTTTCTCCAAGATGTGCTCCTGCATAAGTGACCTTAGTAGGATCCTCAAGGTCGAGCCGGTCGGACAGCATCAACTGCATCTTCAAGGTAAGGTACGGATAGTGCGGGACCGCCATGAATTTTGCCATTGCCGGTCTGCCAATGATAGCATGGTAAGAAGACTCGAAGTCGGCTACTTGGAAGATAACGCGCTCAGTCCTAAAGTTCTCTCGGGAACCAAATGTAACAGGCAGAGTGATCTGCCCTATTGGTACTGAGGTCTTGCCCGGCACAATCCCATGGAAGGGAGAGGTACTAGGTTTAAAGTCATCGACCGTCAACCCTAGCTCTCTGAGGGTCTTGGTGAAGATCAGGTCAAGGCTGCTTCTTCCATCAATGAGTACTTTGTTGAACTTGACCTCCTTCATGGTCACTGTGAGTACAAGTGGGTAATGGCCAGGCTTTGGCAGGTGGTTGGGGTGATCTGACCGGTCAAAGGTAATTAGGACTTCGGACCACCTCATGTACTCGGGAGCAGCTGGTTCCACGGAGTTGATCTCTCGTAATTCCAGCTTATGCTTGCGCTTTGACGTGTAGGCGTTGGATCCTCCAAAAATGAAGTTGACTCCTTCCGGGGCTCCTGAAACTCTCCTTTTGCATCCTTGTCGTCGCTGTCACCGGCTTTGTCCTTGTCATTGCACCTCGGTGGGTCTTTGGCCACTGTTGGTCGTATCTACGCACCCAGTTATATACCGCAAGAGGACGGTGTACGATTGTAGCACTTCTTCCCTTGAATTGAGTATTCCAAGGTTTATCGAATCCACTGGGACCTTAGGGATTTATTAAACAAAGTTAACAGTAAAAGATCTAGTCAAGGCTACTGTCAAGGTCAGGTTGCATGAGGGGGAGACTGGCCAACGCAAAGGTGCGCCAGACAGTAAATCTGTCATTGCGCCGATCGGCGCAGAAGTCGAGCCGATCGGCACACTGGTGAAACTAAGTCAAAGCGCGCAAGATCTAGTAAATCTGTGGTTGCACCGATCGGTGCAGGAATTGAGCCGATCGGCACACTGGTGAATCTAAGCCAAAGTTATTGCGCCGATCGGCGCAGGAGTTGAGCCGATCGGCACACCAGTGAATCAAGGCCAAAGTGCGCCAGATCTTGTAAACCTATGCTGTTAAGTGAGTAGCCAGATATCTTCTAGTGAGATCGTAACCAGAAAGTCTAATTGAATAGCATCATAATGGGTAATTACGTGGATCAATGAAAACCTATAATGAGTAAGACCACCCTGCTTTTCGAGCGGCTCTCGATTTATCACTGCCGAGAGGAAACCCTTAATCGCGCGAGTATGAAACCTTTAATCGCGCGAGTATCTTACCCTACTCAACTATCCAATAGTGCTGCGCAGGCTTAGTGCTGTCACCACTAAACCACACTACTAGCATCATCAAGCAACCATAATCAATACAATGTCCAAATACTATCCTAATCACCACGATTAAGATAATATCTACTTACTTAGCCTAGAACTAAGCAATTGGAATAAGCACATGCATGATTATAGAATCAAGATAGACAAATCACCAAAACCATCATCAACATATTTAATCATTCTTAAGATACATAGAGTAAGATTCATCCCCGTCGAGATGGCCTACCTTGACGGATCAACTCTTAACTCCAATGGTTCTTGAAACTCATCTAGAGATCTATTCTAACGGGGCAAGCCCCGACGGCTCTAACTCACGGATCTGGTGTCCCTCTGTCGCCTCCTCCTCTCTGTGGTGAGGGTTTACAAGTATTTATAGGGGTTCTACTCGTAAAGGACTCGGTTTCTAGCAAATAAGGCGATTGCGCCGATCGGCGCAGGATTGCGCCGATCGGCACAAGCCATGCCTTCTCTGATTTCTTTCCCGAGTCGGTTCCTCGGTCTTCCACAGCTGCCATGTGGGTCTTTTCCTTCGAGATAAAGTCTTGTACTGCACGTTGAGATCTTGAAGTTCCATAAATCTCCTTGAAGTTCCATAAATCTTCTAGACAAATATCTTTAAGTGTCTTGCGTAGAAAAACTTCCATAAACATGTGGAATGGGCCTCGTTCACTTCTGTGGGCCAAAACACCATTGCGCCGATCGGCTCATGGACTGCGCCGATCGACGCACTAGGCTTCTTCAGTGCTTTTCGTCGGTTCTGGACTCCTGTCCTCTCCATCATCGCATTAATCACCAATTTTACCTGTTTCTGTAATAAAGCTCTAAAACAACGCATATACAAATATATAGACAATATCACAGGTAAATGGCCTAAATTAGTATCAATTATGCTCTAATTGGGGTAATATTCACATATAAAAGGGGCACTTGAGAAGTGCCAACAGTTCCCCCACACTTAAACCTTTGCTCGTCCCGAGTAAAGTAAAAGAAAGAAAAATCAAAAAACATACTCTTTCTATTATAAAAGATATCTCAAATCAGCAAATGTTGAGCATTGTTCTATTGTGGTATATTTCATATTGTTATTCAGCAAAATAGATCAAATATGGGCATAAGCTTAAAGTTCTCTACAAAGCAAAAGATCATGTCCAACTCATAAATTATAACTTTTCCACACATGAAAATCACTTAAAAGATTGCTGTGAATATAGAGAATCTATCTTCTAAATAATTCAAGGTAACAACTCATATTTCAAATCACTCAACCTATATTCTACATCATAATGATCAAATAATATTAGTGTAAGGCTTATATGAGTAGCTAGGTGAGGTAATTCAAGGATTGTAAACATAAATCAATAATATATTATAATGTTAGGAGATTATTCTTCGTTGGAATTATAGAAACTTATCAAGATGGCAATTAAGAAAGAAAAATTTAAGAAAGGACTCACACTTTGGATATGTGAACATGTCCATAGCAAAAATTTGATCTCGGAAGATTGCACATGGTTGGAATGATTCATGGCTATATTAGAATGAATTTCGAGAATAAGCATGTCATATACCATCCCCCCGCACTTAAAATTTTTCTAGTCCCTTAGCAAACAACAGAGCTTTTTTTTTTGTTCTCTGCTGCGCCGATCGGCTCAGGTGCGCCGATCGGCTCTCAACCCAATTCACCAACATTTGTTGGTATTTGATCCGTCTGGCTTCAATATTTATTCAAGAATTAAATATAGCCAGAAATATAGGATGTGGTCAAGGGATGATTCTCAATAAGATATTTTGGGTTTATGGTGGGATACTCAACGGAATTGAATTTTTGCATGACTAATTCAAGGCTAGAAAAAGATACACAAAGAATTGCCATCTTAGTAAAGTTCATACCAAAAAGAATTAAATCCTAACCGAACTTAACCATCAATTTAATGTTTATCTACATATCAAAGGTTCATGAGTATTGCTGAAAATATGGCATTGGTAGGTAAGAATCTTGAAAACAATAAATTCTAAAGTTCACAACATGAAAATTTATTTTTGAAAAGATTGGTACTAAGTTATCATCACAAACTGGACAACACAAATGAAGCACATGGGTACTCAAAATTGCTCCACATAAGACATATTTGCCGAATAATCATTAAGTGTAAGTTCGAAATTTTATTCAATGCTCAACATTATTTGATCTTCATCAACATGTTTCAAGAAAGAATAAATAATTCAATTCTCCTAAAAGAGCAAAACCGCCACCATTATATTAAGATCGAAACTCGAATACATGGTGATGATTTTTGCACACACTTGCATGAAAATAAAACTACTACTAACACACTTGCATGAAAATAAAACTACTACTAACACATTTGCATGAAAATAAAACTACTACTAACACACTTGCATGAAAGTAAGCACACCCGATACATGGTTTCCCAACCCGCTCACACACATATAATTCTTCATTGGAATTATAGAAACTTATCAAGATGGCAATTAAGAAAGAAAAATTTAAGAAAGGACTCACACTTTGGATATGTGAACATGTCCATAGCAAAAATTTGATCTCGGAAGATTGCACATGGTTGGAATGATTCATGGCTATATTAGAATGAATTTCGAGAATAAGCATGTCATATACCATCCCCCCGCACTTAAAATTTTTCTAGTCCCTTAGCAAACAACAGAGCTTTTTTTTTTTGTTCTCTGCTGCGCCGATCGGCTCAGGTGCGCCGATCGGCTCTCAACCCAATTCACCAACATTTGTTGGTATTTGATCCGTCTGGCTTCAATATTTATTCAAGAATTAAATATAGCCAGAAATATAGGATGTGGTCAAGGGATGATACTCAATAAGATATTTTGGGTTTATGGTGGGATACTCAACGGAATTGAATTTTTGCATGAGTAATTCAAGGCTAGAAAAAGATACACAAAGAATTGCCATCTTAGTAAAGTTCATACCAAAAAGAATTAAATCCTAACCGAACTTAACCATCAATTTAATGTTTATCTACATATCAAAGGTTCATGAGTATTGCTCAAAATATGGCATTGGTAGGTAAGAATCTTGAAAACAATAAATTCTAAAGTTCACAACATGAAAATTTATTTTTGAAAAGATTGGTACTAAGTTATCATCACAAACTGGACAACACAAATGAAGCACATGGGTACTCAAAATTGCTCCACATAAGACATATTTGCCGAATAATCATTAAGTGTAAGTTCGAAATTTTATTCAATGCTCAACATTATTTGATCTTCATCAACATGTTTCAAGAAAGAATAAATAATTCAATTCTCCTAAAAGAGCAAAATCGCCACCATTATATTAAGATCGAAACTCGAATACATGGTGATGATTTTTGCACACACTTGCATGAAAATAAAACTACTACTAACACACTTGCATGAAAATAAAACTACTACTAACACATTTGCATGAAAATAAAACTACTACTAACACACTTGCATGAAAGTAAGCACACCCGATACATGGTTTCCCAACCCGCTCACACACATATAATTCTTCATTGGAATTATAGAAACTTATCAAGATGGCAATTAAGAAAGAAAAATTTAAGAAAGGACTCACACTTTGGATATGTGAACATGTCCATAGCAAAAATTTGATCTCGGAAGATTGCACATGGTTGGAATGATTCATGGCTATATTAGAATGAATTTCGAGAATAAGCATGTCATATACCATCCCCCCGCACTTAAAATTTTTCTAGTCCCTTAGCAAACAACAGAGCTTTTTTTTTTTGTTCTCTGCTGCGCCGATCGGCTCAGGTGCGCCGATCGGCTCTCAACCCAATTCACCAACATTTGTTGGTATTTGATCCGTCTGGCTTCAATATTTATTCAAGAATTAAATATAGCCAGAAATATAGGATGTGGTCAAGGGATGATACTCAATAAGATATTTTGGGTTTATGGTGGGATACTCAACGGAATTGAATTTTTGCATGAGTAATTCAAGGCTAGAAAAAGATACACAAAGAATTGCCATCTTAGTAAAGTTCATACCAAAAAGAATTAAATCCTAACCGAACTCAACCATCTATTTAATGTTTATCTACATATCAAAGGTTCATGAGTATTGCTTAAAATATGGCATTGGTAGGTAAGGATCTTGAAAACAATAAATTCCAAAGTTCACAACATAAAAATTTATTAATAAAAAAATTGGTACTAAGTTATCATCACAAACTGGACAACACAAATGAAGCACATGGGTACTCAAAATTGCTCCATATAAGTCATATTTGCTGAATAATCATTAAGTGTAAGTTCGAAATTTTATTCAATGCTCAATATTAATTGGTCTTTATCAACACTTTTCAAGAACGAATAAATAATTCAATTCTCCAAATAGAGCATAACCGCCACCATTATATTAAGATCGAAACTTGAATACATGGTGAAGATTTTTGCACACACTTGCATGAAAATAAAACTACTACTAACACACTTGTATGAAAATAAAACTACTACTAACACACTTGCATGAAAGTAAACACGCCCGATACATGGTTTCCCAATCCGCTCACACACACATAAGTAAAGAAAGAAAAAGACTGCAAAAGATAAAAGAAAACGTAACTCCTAGGCACTCTAGTCATCTGAAAGTGGAGTCGGTGGCTAATCGAAGCCATAGCACCGCGCTTTGAGTCGCTCGAACTCCTCCACCATCGCATCGTGGTTGTTCCTCCATTGGGACGTGGCGTCCTCCAAGCGCTCGATGTAGTGCATGTTGTTGTCGAGGTACCCCTGCATGGGCACGAAAAAGTCTGCACCGGGCACAGGAGGCACCACTGGTACACGCCCTTGGTACCTGTAGTCGATATTCGCGCTGCAATAGGGTGCGCCGACCGGCACGTCGCCTGCGCCGATCGGCGCAGAGGGCTGTGAACTGCCCGCTGCGTCGCTCCACACTGACTGGTACTGCTGGTGCTCCTGGCGTGACCCCTAGGAGTCCCACTCGCCGCGGGCTGCTGTAGATGTGTCCAGCTGTCGAACCCGCCCACGACGGTCCTTGAGAACTCGGCCCCCGTCCAGGAAACCTTCCTCAAGCCAATTTCCTCCCTCCAGCTTGTGAGGGAGAAAAACTCCTAGCTCCGCACACGGGAGCTTTACGTTGGTGCCGCCGATATGGAAACCGGCGCGAACACTTCCTGTGACAATATTGCCACGAGTCATATTCTCGCCGATCTCTGTCACCCACTCCCACTTGTCATTGCGCCCTCCCAGTCTGTCGCCATCGCAGACGAGGGCTGCTAGGCGTTGAAGATAGGCCCCGAAGGCCAACTTCTTGCTTGCCTTGCCCCTCTTGTTGAGCCAACCCTGCACCATCATTGACATGGGGTTGCAATGAGACGGACTCACGATGGCGTTGAAGAGCCACCACAAGTCCGCATCGGTGACGTTGCTGGAGTCGACCTTGTCGCCTATGCGCACCGCCAACCGCCGATGGAAGACTTGAATGATCGGGTTGCGGATATTGCCGCGCTTCATTTCTTCTACAAACGAGAGCCGCCTCCAAAAGAACTCCAACTCCCCGCGTCCCAAGATGTCGGTGACGTCGGCGTTGACGTCGAAGCCGAAGGCTTGAGCCGCCGCCTCCATGGTCACCGTGTGGCTGATGTCGGGGACGTGGAAGTTGACGGCCTCGCTACCGTCTTCGACGGTGCCAAGCCTCATCGTAGAGGTAGCCTTGGTGACGACATAGAGGTTGTAGTCCATGGGGAGGAGGTGGAAATCCACCCAGCCGAGGTTGTCTAGCATCCTCCTTAAGTCCTCCCACATGCCGATCAAGGTGAGGAAGGTGTCGTCCAAGTCGAAGTTGGGGACGAACCTTCCCCTCACCGCGAGGTAGTGCTGCTGTTCCTCCCTGCTCAGGAGGGTGAAGCCCGCCTCCACCGTGCGTGGCATGAATGTCGGCGGTGGTGGTGATGTGGGAACCCCACGGCTTGCCGCCGTTTGGCTCCTCGTAGCACGCCCTGTTGGAAGGGACGCGCCGGAGACAGAGTGGCGGGCGCGGATCTCGTATGTCGCCGCCGCCGAGCCAGTGGATGCACCACCCACCGACATGTCGTCACAAACATCGGAGCCACCCCTCGCCGAGGAGTCACCGCTCGACTCGCTGCTGCCGCCGGAACTGCTTCCCCGGCGCCCAACTTGCCAACGAAGGAGCGGAGACGATCCATCTACGAAAATTACGGAACATGTGCAAGATCGTGGGTAGTGGAGAAAGTGCAGAGATTACTGGGATGTTGTGCTAAATGAGGGCGCCTGGCCTCCCTTTTATAATGTGGGAAACTTCCAGAAGAAGGAACCGCCGTAAAATTTTAAAATTTGAGAGTGCGCCGTTCGGCACAATTCAAATTTTGAATGCTCTAACCACTCTGATGCTTGATTCCCATCCTTTATGTCACTTCCTGGCACAACATGTTGGTTGGCAGAGGAACAGCACAGAATCCTGATGTCTTGTTGGCTGCGCCAATCAGCGCGGGCCCTCGCCGATCGGCGCGCCGTCTCTTTTTTAGCTTTTGGTCAATTCCGTGTCTCCTCTGCACTGCACACCTGCATAATAATCATACCTGTTCCTCAAAATCAATGTATGCCGCCTTTGTCACCCATTTGGGAACCGCATGGGTACCTACGCCAATCGGCGCAGTGGGGCGTCGAACGACGCAAGTCCCTTGCACCTCGTCTTTTAGTCCGGCGCTGATTCTGATGCTTCGTGTTCATCTCTTTCACCTAATTTCCACTTCTTTAATGTTCCTGTAGCATTGACATATGTATTGGGGCTCATCTGGTAACCGCGCCGATCGGCGCTGACTCGCGCCAATCGGCGCGACATCCGTTTTTGCTTCAGGCCCCTCGCTTCTTCGCAAGATGTTGTTCTTGATCTTTGAAAATAGCTCCATCTGATGAGGACATCACTCCTATGGATACACACAACACTCCTCCAATTCTGGACATGCAAGGTCCAATGACTAGAGCTCGTGCACGACGACTAAATTTAGAGGTGAGCTCGTTCCTACGTTCTTCGCTATATGTTACTTTTGAGAATGGTTTGCTACATAATGATTATTTTATGATTAGAAACCATGGACAGGACCAGTAGATTATGGGAGAAGGGGTTGGGAACGTGGAGGACCAGCAAGGGCTTGGAAGCCAAAGTGGAGGCCCAATCAAAACCGACTTCGAGTCTGTTTCGGGGCTCAGGACCAGTCTGCACTAAAACAGTCGCCTAGGACGCATACGGACTCGGATTTGGACGTTCTACATATCCACGGAAAGATAAGTAGAATACCTTTCCAATGCCACCGGCCTCATGTCAAAATTCATCACGAGTCATCAGGAATCGTCAAAACAAGAGAGAGTCCAGAATCTGTGTCGGTGCTGTGTCGCCTATTTTTGGCCTTTGGGCTTTGTATCTAGTTGACCCCAATTAGGGGCACGTCCAGAGGGTCTTGCACGACCCTAGGGTATTTATATACAGCCGCCGCCACATCATTAGGGTTCGGGTTTTGCTTAGATCAATTCTGTTCATAAACAGTGTCGTCGTTCATCGGTTTGTGAGACCCCAACTTCGAGAGTTTAATCATACATTTGCAATTGTGTTGCATTCTTTGTTGTTCTTGCTTGTGTTCTTGATTCGCAGGCAGGGATGAGCCTTCTCGGCGAGGTCAATCGTCTTTGGATGGTTGATAACCAGAGGAGACGTCGTGCTACGATTGCGGGGTTTAGAACGTGCTGTTCTGAAGCCGGATCGATTTATGTGTCGCCTCCGACCAAATCAACTTACCAAGAACCTTTCGGAAAATCGGGAACCCTTGTTCACATCACCATCTCCAAAAATTATTGTGCTGGTTTAGCACACCTTCAATTCTGGGCGTCATCGATCTTCTGTCCTGTCTTGGGCAATACTACGCCGATCGGCGCAGAAGTGCGCCGATCGGCGCAAGCTCTGTTTCTTCCTGTTTTTGGTCTTTTTTTTTATATTCCTGCATTGTTAGTCTATAGTATGTATATACACAGTTTTACACGAATAAACAGACAACGCAAGAGCACACATGAATTAAGCACACACTTTTCTAAAAAAAAATATTTTTTTTCTATTCAGGAGATTGTTTTTATCACAAGCAAGCAAATTTAAAAACACCGGGTTGCCCTCCCAGCCAGCACTAATTAACTAAATGACATGGGTTGCCCTCCCATAAGCACTAAATAACTTCTAAATCCCCTGATCATTGAGTTGCCTCCCAAGAGCACTCTAGTTTTTAGAGGTCAAAGAGCTTGACCTCCCCGCAAAAAATCAATCCTTAGTGTCGTGATGCGGGATATGAGGCCGCGACACTACAAGGTTATCTTATCTCCTTGGTTCATATAGCTTGGATGACCTATCCATACATCCCCCTCCAATTACTTTCGATGCCACGATGCCACGGTGTCTTGTATCTTTTCACTTCTTCAATAGCATGGCACTCTTCTCCCTTTGGGCGAAACTTGAAAGAGTAGGGAGTCCCACTTATATCGAAGCTTATCTCACCACTCCCAACATCAATACTTGTCTTTGCTGTCCTCAAGAAGGGTCTACCTAAGATCAACGGGGTCCTCGTCCTCTTATCCATATCAAGCACAATAAAATCAGCAGGGATGATATGATCTCCAATTTGAACAGGCACATCCTCAGCAATTCCATCAGGAAAGCGTACCGATTGATCGGCTAACTCCAAACACATACCTGTAGGCTCTAATTCAGGCAAATTGAGATTTGTGAATATATGACGGGGCATAACACTTACGCTTGCTCCAAGATCGCACAAGCACCTATCAAATATCCTTGTTCCAATCTTGCATTTGATGCTTGGTGATCCAGGGTCGGGTTTCTTCTCCAGTGCAACTCATTGATTGCCGCCGTTAGTTCCTTAGTGACCTTCACAACCTCCTCAGAAACTAGACACTTCTTGTTTTGCATCATGTCCTTAATGTACTTGGCATAGGTGGGAACTTGGATAGCGTCAACAAAAGGGACATTGATGCAAATCTTCTTCATCATATCGATGAACCTTGCAAACTGCTTGTCGTGTTGTCGCGCTCTTTCTATCTTCGTCAGTAGTTGAGTATTCAGAAACGTGGCAGGGCCATGCTCTTCTGTCTCCACGTCCATTTTCAGACCAGAGGTTGTCATCCCCCTTACGCCGATCAGCGCTTTCAGGGAGCCAATGAGCGCCGACAGGTTCATCGCGCCGATCGACGCAGGGCTTCTTTGCTCCCGTAGAGTGCTCTGGATCTTCTGTTTGTTTTCCTGATCGTGTAGCTATTGCCTTCAACTGCTCTGCAGACATCGTATTGCCAGGAATAGCCCCCTTGTTGCCTTGAATGGCTTGCGATAGCTGTCCCATCTGTTGCTCTATAATCTTGGTATGCTTCAAAATCTGCTCATTAGAGTTCCCAGTTTCTATCACCTTGTCATTAATTCTCTCAAGGACACGATCAATCTCCTTGAATTTAGCTTGATTGTCCTTGTTGATCTTCTCTTGATCTTGGAAGAACTCATGACATTGGAGACGAAGTGGGATAGAATTTTACATGGACGAACTAGGAGAGAAAGAACTCCTTTGTTGCTGATATTGGGGCTTCCATCCACTATTCTTCATATATTCTAGCATCTTCATCTCTTCAGGGCAATCTTTCTGCACATGACCAAATTCTCCACACTCACTACATGTGGAGCGTGATTCCGCCAGCTTGAGTGTCTCTTCCTTAGAGATATGAAGATTATTGTCTAACCTCGTTTGAATAGCATCGAGGCGATCTATGAGTCTTCTCAATCACACTCTTCGCTACTCTTTTTGAAGGTTGCAAATTCCTTGAGCTTCTCTCACCATCCCCGATTGATTTTCAACTAACAACTTGATCAAATTCTTAGCTTCGGTGGGGGTTTTTGACATGAATGATCCTGCAGCTGAGGCGTCCAAATGTTGACGTGATAAAATATTCAATCCTATGTAGAACTTCTCAACAACTTCTCCAACCGTGAGACCATGATGAGGGCATGCATCCATATATTCATTGTATCTTTCCCATGCTTCTCCAATGCTCTCATCAATATTCTGTGTAAATCCAAGAATCTTATTTTTCAAAGCTTGAGTTTTACCGGGAGGGAAGTATTTGGCTAAAAAAACAGTTGCTAACGTGTTCCACACCGTTTTTAATGTGTTTTCCAATCCATTGTACCATTGTTTGGGGCGTCCAACTAGAGAGAAGGGAAACAGCCGCACACGTGCTTCATCTCCTATCATTCCCGCTATCTTGAATGTACTGCAAACCTCAAGGAAGTGCTGCAAGTGATGATTGGGATCTTCGGAACCTGTGAACGGTTGTTGCGCCACTATTCGAGCATATCTCTCCAATTGATACGGAAGTTGATCTTGAGCTTCTTGGAAATCTGTCTTGACAATACTAGTCAATTATGGCTTGAGACGATTAACCATAGGTACCTCTGCCATCTCCTCTTCTTCTCGCTCTTGAACTGAGTCTTCTACTGTGAATAATACTCGAGGTGTTGCGCGGACTGCTTCTACGTCTCCAAGTGACTTGCTTCTCTTCTCTGCTGTTCTCTTCTTGTGAAAGAGTCTTTCTGAATCATCGGCGTAATTAGAGGGTTTGTTTGACTTAGGACCGTCCATACCTGTTAGTTTCACTTAACAGAATATATGTACTAGAGAGACAAGTAAAGCACAATGACTAAACACTAATACATCAAACAATGTTTAAAAACCTGCTATGGTCCCTGGCAACGGCGCCAGAAAAAGGAAGCTTATTGGTCGTATCTACGCACCCACTTATATACCGCAAGAGGACGGTGTACGATTGTAACACTTTTTCCCTTGAATTGAGTATTCCAAGGTTTATCAAATCCACTGGGACCTTAGGGACTTATTAAACAAAGTTAACAGTATAAGATCTAGTCAAGGCTACTGTCAAGGTCAGGTTGCATGAGGGGGAGACTGGCCAGCGCAAAGGTGCGTCAGACAGTAAATTTGTCGTTGCGCCGATCGGCGCAGAAGTTGACCCGATCGGCACACTGGTGAAACTAAGTCAAAGTGCGCAAGATCTAGTAAATCTGTGGTTGCGCCGATCGGTATAGGAATTAAGCCGATCGGCACACTAGTGAATCTAAGCCAATGTTGTTGCGTCGATCCGCACAGGAGTTGAGCCGATCGGCACACCAGTGAATCTAAGCCAAAGTGCGCCAGATCTTGTAAACCTATACTGTTAAGTGAGTAGCCAGATATCTACTAGTGAGATCGTAACCAGAAAGTCTAATTGAATAGCATCATAATAGGTAATTACATGGATCAATGAAAACCTATAATGAGTAAGACCACCCTGCTTTCCGAGCGGCTCCCGATTTATCGCTGCCGAGAGGAAACCCTTAATCGCGCGAGTATCTTACCCTACTCAACTATCCAATAGTGCTGCGCAGGCTTAGTGCTGTCACCGCTAAACCACACTACTAGCATCATCAAGCAATCATAATCAATACAATGACCGAATACTATCCTAATCACCATGATTAAGATAATATCTACTTACTTAGCCTAGAACTAAGCAATTGGAATAAGCACATGCATGATTATACAATCAAGATAGACAAATCACCAAAACCATCATCAACATATTCAATCATCCTTGAGATACATAGAGTAAGATTCATCCCCGTCGAGAAGGCCTACCTTGACGGATCAACTCTTAACTCCAATGGTTCTTGAAACTCATCTAGAGATCTATTCTAACGGGGCAAGCCCCGGCGGCTCTAACTCACGGATCTAGTGTCTCTTTGTCGCCTCCTCCTCTCTGCGGTGAGGATTTACAAGTATTTATAAGGGTTCTACTCGTAAAGGACTCGATTTCTAGCAAATAAGGCGATTGCGCCACGGCGCAGGATTGCGCCGATCGGCGCAAGCCGTGTCTTCTCTGATTTCTTCCCCGAGTCGGTTCCTCTGTCTTCCACACCTTCCATGTGGGCCTTTTCCTTCGAGATAAAGTCTTGTACTGCACGTTGAGATCTTGAAGTTCCATAAATCTCCTTGAAGTTCCATAAATCTTCTAGACAAATATCTTCAAGTGTCTTGCGCAGATAAACTTCCATAAACATGTGGAATGGGCCTCGGTCACTTCTATGGGCCAAAACACCCTTGCGCCAATCGGCTCATAGACTGCGCCGATCAGCGCACTGGGCTTCTTCAGTGCTTTTCGTTGGTTCTGGACTCCTGTCCTCTCCATCATCGCATTAATCACCAATTTTACCTATTTCTGCAATAAAGCTCCAAAACAACGCATATACAAATATATAGACAATATCATAGGTAAATGACCTAAATTAGTATCAATTATGCTCTAATTGGGGTAATATTCACATATAAAAGGGGCACTTGGGAAGTGCCAACAGCCACCTTCAGCACGGCTGTCACAAAACCCTTCAGACGGTAGCAATCTCTCGCTTTGTGGTTTCCCTTGGGATGCCATAAGCACGGGCCACTCAGCAAGTCATTCATGGTCTGCTGATTCATCCGTTGATTCTTCCTGGATCGGTCGACAACAGCAACCATGTTGTCGGTCTTTCTCTTCTTGTCCTTTTTGGAGGACTCAGGCTTGTCCTGGCGCTTCTCTTTCCCCTTACCACGGATGTCATATAGAGCCGATTCCCCTAAGGCGTACTTGTTTGTGATCTCGAAGCACTCCAGAGCGATCAGATCAAGGTTGTGATTCCACCGACTAATCTCTTGAACCAAGTCATCACTCTGCAAACCTCCTTGGAAGGCAATAATGACCTGTTGGTCTAGGACATTGGAAATCTCCGTCTTCTTGGTGCAGAACCATTTGATGAAAATACTTAGGGGCTCGTCAGGCTTTTGCTTGAGTCGAGTGAGGTCAAAGTAGTTGCCCGGAAACTTGTAGGTAGCTTGAAAACTCTCAATGAACTACTTATTGAGATCCCCCCAATTGGAGATTGAATTCTCAGGGAGAGATGTGAGCCAAATCCGAACGGCGGGCTCTTGGCAGACCGACAGATAGTTGGCCATGAAATAAGTGTTTCCCCCTGTAGACCGAATAGTCGTGCTATAGATCTGGAGCCACTCCTTGGTGCTGGTCTGGCCATCATACTTTTCAATAGCAGTGGGCTAAAAACTCCTTGGAAACTTGCACGTGCGCAGCTTAGGAGTGTAAGCCTTTATTCCGTCAAACTCCTCATCGGTCGGCGACGGAGTCCTACGCCGACGGTCTGGAGATCGTGATGTAGAGGGAGTACAGTGCCTATGGCATGACCCCACATCATCATCATGATGGCGATGACGGTTATCCTCATTGTGATTTTTGCGCTGATCCCGATCATCATAACGACGTCGGTTGTCGCGATTATCCCTTGGAGGTGGATCGCGTCGGTCTTCCCGATGGTAATCATCCCTCCGATCGCGCCACTCTTCTTCATAATGGTGGTTGTCTCGAGCTCGCTCCTCATAATGAGAATTGATGACTTGTCAAAGGTCACAAGAGCCTAAAGAATCTCTTAAATCATGACGTCCTCAATGACCGCTTGAAGTAGCACGACTGGAGCTTGCTACCGACTGAGGTGGCTCTTTGTGAGCTTCTTGAACGGCAGCTGCTTTGAGCATAGGCATGGCGTTCTTCATCGCGGGGGTCTGGTACGCCTCATCAACCATCAAGCTGTCGAGTAAAGTCTTTGCCCCGGTGATGTTATTCTGCAAGGTGTCGTACACCTTGATGCCATCCATCTCGATCTCTAGCCCCCCGAGATCCAATTGCCGCGCAAGACGTGATCCACGTGACCCTCTCGGTCGACGACGGTGATCGCCTAAGTGGCCTCTTCCTCGTGGTTTTCTTCTCCATCGTTTGCTGGTGGATTTTCCATAAGATCGACCATATTTATGGCCAATGGATACAGGCAAGAAGATCTGTCCGATTCCTCATCAAAGGTGCGGGCCGACTTTGCATCGTACCTAATAGGTAGGTTAGTCCTGAATCCGAGTGGTACTAAGGCTGGGATCAAATCTGATGTGCCCGGGGATCGCGCCATAGATCTGGCTGTGGCCGAGTCGGATCGATGCTTCACCAGGCTTAGCGCTCCGTCGGTGTCCATAGAGAAGTTGAGTGATCTGAAGGAGATCTTGAAGGCCGGCGAGTACTGGATATTGGGAATCTCTGCCATTGAAGTCGACGGTGAATCCCGGCGTGCCTTGGCCCCTACCTGGCGCGCCAACTGTTGAAACTTGATCTCGGCAATATATTTATAGGGCTACGTTGACATTAAGAACTCGATGGTTAAGACACAAGACGTCGAGTTATACAGGTTTGGGCCCTCTCGATGAGACTAAAAAACCTACGTCCTGTGTTTTGTGGTTTGTATTGCAATGTGAATTGGTACCCTCGATGTGAGGGTCCTTGTCGTCTTATATATCTGGTCGGTAGGGGGTACATGAAGAGTCCTACTCGTAGTCTACAAGGATTGACATAGAAATTCTATCTCTAATTGCCTTGCGCTCCAAGCCGACTAGGTCGGTTATTGGTGGGCCACCCGGTCGACTACCGACTTAAGCTGAGCGATGGATAACGATAAGGTAAGTATTACACAATATGCTAGTGTTCATGATGAGTATAAATACGGAAGCTAAACACACTAGCCTATGCAAGCGACAAGTCAACCTAGTTACTAGGGCACATAATTGCGGAATAGTAAACAGGGGTCAAGGAATGCTCATGATTTTTTCCCGAGGTCTCGAAAGGATGGCGCCTTGGAGTTCTCGCACACAAGCCCGCAATCACTCCTGGAGTGAAGACACGGTTGCGTTACCGCTACCACCAAGGCACAAGCTCGTCTCCCTTGAGAACTTGCCGGACTCCCCGAGCCGACATGGGCGCTCACTATTGATGCCCCTTTCATCAGCGGGCTCAAACCGTGTACAAACATGTGACGGCCTTCACAACCGATCACAGTAGGCTCAATCACCAACACCTAACTGGTCTAGGTCTCACCATGGACCAAAAGTAACAACCTAGATCACACCCTCAAGACACCCTAGCTTTAGATATGCAAGATGCTCAAGTTACTCTCATTAGCACTCTCAAGATATGCAATATCTCCTCCTATTGCTCCTCTGTTTTCCTCTTGGCTCTCACCAAATGCTCCAAGCTATTCCACTGGCCAAGAGAGGTCTCCAAGACCCCAACAACAAAGTTATATAGGCTTCCAACCTCAAACTAGTCGTTGCTCCATGAAATAACCTTTCTAGACACCATTGATCGGAATGTCCGATCACTGCCAGACCGGACCGTCCGGTCTCTTCTGGAATGGCTCCCAGAGCCGTTGGCTTCACTGTCCAAGTGATCTCCTGTACTGACCGGACCGTCCGGTCTCTTCGCATCATGTGCATTCCAGAGAGCTCCAAAAATTGCTTCCTCTCTGTCCTGGGCAAACTTTCACAGACCGGACCATCCGGTGTCTATGGACTTCAACCTAAATAGATTCCTCGCAAGTCCTCTCTGATCCCCTAGTGACCGTACAGTCCGGTCTCCACTGACCCCTTTGTCCGGTCAGTCCAGAAGCTGAAACTCCTCGTCCTCACTTGACTTCGTTTCCCGACTTCTCCGAACAGCTCCTTGGCTTCTCCATTGTCACCTAGTGCCTCTGATTTCACTGAGCATTCAAGCACATCATCGACTAGTCATGACCTAGGAGACATGACCTAGACCCCCCTTGATAGTTCGGTTTTTCCTATGGACTCAAAGCCCTAACAACTAGACAAGTGTTCCAAACACTTGCTCCATAGCTTGTCCTTAGCCTTGATCCATCTCCATCAACCCTTGGACTCCATCAAGCTCATCAAGCCTCCATGCTTGTGGTCATTGTCATCCATCGCCAAGGCAACCATTATCATCAATAAGATTTATAGTTGAGTTTGAAGATGATATCTACATAGACAACACTCGCGTAGATAATAGCCCAAAATTTTATAGTTGTCATTAATCACCAAAACATCCATATCTCAGGGATCCAATCATCAATGTTATGAAGCTTACAATAGTCCAAATGAGTCGGGCTTCCTTGGACAAGGGATTAATTAGATATAATTCTTCGATTTGGATAGCTAAAAACTATGATCTTCGTAGAGTACATTCATTGTTGTAATGCGTGCAAGTTCATTGGGAGGTCATTCTGGCTCCCATGCTATTTATCAAAGAATCAAGAAACTATTTCATTGGAGAGGGTTAAAGCATGATGTTAAGGAATTTGGGAGGCATTGTGGTGTGTGCCAGCAAGCCAAGCGCAAACTCTCCCATCCTGGAGGCCTTCTTAAACAACTACCTATTCCTGCAGGTATGTGGCAAGATTTAACAATTGACTTTATCAAGTTCTTTCAAAATCTGAAGGTTCAAACACTATATTAGTGGTTGTGGACAGGCTTTCTAAGTATGCACATTTTGTAACACTAAAGCACCCCTTCTAGGTTGAGGTGGTGGCTAGGGTGTTTCCAGACTCCATTGTCACACTCCATGGCAAGCTCAATACAAACTTTTGCATAGTACACACTACAAAAAGTATGCTCATTATGATGGGAATTTAGTGACGTTGGTCAGTTTTGTCATACATTAGGGTCTATTTGGGTGGTGCCTAAGGTCAGTGACACCACATATTCTTAGGTAGCTGTTTGGTTGACTGCCATAATTGTGGCAAGACACACTTCCTTAGCATGCTGACCCACACGTCATACTCAGAGTTTTTACTAAGTTTGCCACACTTGTGTCTAGGAATTTATTGGTCATACTTTTTGTGGCAAGCCACACTTGACTATTTAGTGATGAACATTTACTCATACTTTTGGTTTCGTCACTAAAGGGAGATATAAGTCGTTGTTTTCAATCACAGAACCAATTTTGGTCCACTTATCAACAAATTTTGGTCAATTAGTGATGAAATAGAGCCCAATAAGAGTTAGGGCTTAATTATATTGACTTTAGTTAGTGATAAAACAGAGCCCATCTAGAGTTAGGCCTTAATTAGACTGAATTTTTTTTTCTCGAATACACAGGAGAGCTGCGTATCATTATATTTAATAGAGAAGAAAACGAATTACAGCACCTAATTCTCACTCCCACTGGAGGGTAGAGAACCTAACCCCGATAAGTTACATATCACCTGTTGATCTAAACTCAACACAAGACCCTAGGGTAAGGAAAAACTAAGTTCCTAGCCCTAACCGACCAATGGGCAGTTCCTGGAGCTTCTTAGCTCCGGCTAGCCCCACTAGTGAGCTTCATCCTTGAACATACTCAACGCTGACTGCATACTAGGCAAGATTCCATCAAAGACCCTCTATTTCTGACCATCCAGAGAGTCCAAGCGCCCAAGATGATGGCATTGTTGACTCCCTTCTTCTTGCCTTTTCCAGCTCTTTTCTCCGCTCGGCGCCACCAATCTGCAAAGCTTCTTTCATGCCGATGAGGAAACGCGTTCTGAACCCCCATTGTAGATAGAACCTTGACCCAGAATTCTTGTGCGAACACACAAGATGTCAAGATGTGTTGTACATTTTCTTCCTCTTGGTCACACAGCACACACCGGGCTAGATGAGGGAGGCCTCTTCGTTGTAGCATATCCGCTGTCCAGCACCGGTTTCAGATGGCAAACCAGAGGGAAAGTTTACACTTACCAGGAGCCCATGACTTCCAAATACGTTTTCATGGTTCAAAGGTGATGGAGCCCTGGAAGTAGGGACGATATGCTGACTTGCTTGAGTAAATTCTGGACGACTCATGGATCCAATGATGCTGATCCTCCTCCAGGTCGAGATGGAACTCCAATAGTACTGACCAGAGCTGGTAGTACTCATAGAATGCCTCTGCTGATAGTGCCCCAACTATGTCCTGCTCCCATCGCTGATCAGTGAGGGCCTGAGCCATAGTCCTGCTATGGGCAGTGCGTGCTGGAACTTGAGCAAAAACCAGTGGAGCTAAATCTGATACAGAGCAGACATGTACCCATCGATCCGTCCAAAAAAGAGTGTTCTGACCATTGCCCACATTAGAGATGATCGAGATCTTGAACATGGCCTTTACATTGGCACGAGCCGGCAATTCGACACCATTCCAAGGGCGATCAGCCTGCGTCTTTGCAAACCAGAGACACCTCATCTATAATGCCCAAGCCATAACTTCCAAATTCAGAATTCCATGTCCACCAAGATCAATAGGACGCTCCACTTTGTCCCAAGCAACAAGGCAGCATCCACCCTGAACATGTTCCCGGCCTTTCCAAAGAAAACCTCGCATAATCTTATTTATAGGTTTGATCATCCATTTAGGTACGTTAATGGCGATAAAGAGGTGTATTGGAATGGCAGCTAGGACAAACTGAACCATCACCTTCCTTCCGGCAATATTCATGAGGTGGGCCGTCCAAGCAGGGAGGCGATCCACAATCTTTTCCACCTAAATCCATAGATCAGCACGGCACAACTTTCTGTTAGATAAGGGCAAACCCAAGTAATTGCATGGGAATTCCGTAACCGGGCAAGGTATATTATTCTGGATCACCTCCCTTGCTGTTTCGCTGCATTGTATGGGATACACTTGGCTTTTTTCCATGTTTGTAAGGAGTCCCGAGGCTGAGCCAAAGCAGGACAGGATTTCCTTTGTTGTTTGCAATTCTTCAACTGTTGGTTGGATGAAGATAGCCACATCATCGGCATATAATAAAATTCTTTGACTTGCAGCCCGGGATGACAATGGTTGCAGCAAGCCCTCTTGTCCTGCCTTTGAGATCAAGCTATTCAAGACGTCCATTACAATGATGAAAAGCATAGGTGACAGGGGGTCACCTTGCCAGAGCCCCCTATGATGTCGGATGCTATCCCCTGGATCCCCATTGAGAAGTACTTGAGTAGAGGTCGTAGAGAGAAGACTTGATATTAGATTTTGCCACACAGGACTGAATCCAAGGTGTGTCAACACCTCTAAGAGAAATGCCCAAGAAATTGAATCAAACGCTTTTGTGATGTCAAGTTTCAAGAACACACTTGACACCTTTCATTGATGAAGCCTCTTTATCGTTTGTTGGACCATGATGAAGTTGTCATGAATGCATCGCCCTCTTATAAAAGCACTTTGGTTGGTAAAGATCATCTCGTTGAGTCTTAGGGCCAGCCGGTTTGCCAAAATCTTTGTGATGAGCTTGGCAAAACTAGGTACCAAGCTGATGGGCCGGAAATCCGAAGTGAAAATAGCATCCGGCTTCTTGGGCAGCAAAGTGAGGAAAGGTGAGTTGAGCATCCATAACTTCTGGGCGTTACCTTGTTGGAGGGTTAGAATAGCAGCCATAAAATCTGCCTTGATCACCTGCCAACACGCCTTGTAGAAACGGCCAGTGAAGCCATCCGGCCCAGGCGCGTGATCAGCCAGGAGGTCTTTAATCGCTGCCCAAACCTCCTGTTCGGTGATCGGTGCATCCAAGTCTGAGAGATCCAAGCCCTCACAGTGGAAATACCCCAGCTCAAGAGTAATGTCGCATGGAATTGCCGTTCCAAGAAGACCATCATAATATTCCAACAATACTCTTTGCTTGTCCTCTTGAGAAGTGAGGATTTCATTTCCCTGTTGTAGCTTCAGGATGGTATTTTTCTTCTTCCTATAAGCTGCTTGCTGGTGGAAGAAGGAGGTGTTAGCATCCCCATCTTTGAGTTGTCAGACTCGAGACCACAACCGAGCCATGGTGCGCTCAAGAGAGGACAACATTAAACAGAGACGTTTCAACTCGCCCTTCAGCCACACTTCTTCTTCCGTAAGCGCTCTGTTGTTATGGGAAATTTCGAGCCTGTGTAGCACCTGACGAGAAAGAGCGAGTTTGGTCTTCACATGTCCAGTTTCCCGCTGACTCCAAGATTGCAGCACGCGAGCCTCCGCTGTAGCTTGATTGAAACCTGCTGAAGCGGGCATGGGCAGGACACCGGCTCATTCCATGAAGTCACAACGGTGTCGTGAAAACTGGACAGCTTGGTCCAAAAACTCTCGAAATGAAACCTTTTCTTTCCTCTCGTGCCATCCTTGAATCCAAGCACTAAAGGGCAATGGCCTGATAGGACGATGGCTTGAATCTGGAGAATGAAATCCGGGAACATAGTCCCAATTAGTCATGCATAGAACTCTGTCTAACTTGACTAATGTCGGCGCTTCCCTTCCATTCGACCATGTATATCTTCTACCCAGAAGTGGTATCTCCTTAAGCTCCATATCATTTACATATCATCTGAATCTTCCCATCATAGCACGGTTGATGTTGTCATTGTTCTTATCCTCCAAGCAATAGATCATATTGAAATCTCCTACAAGTGCCCACGGCCTGGGACAGTGACCACGCACCTCCCTTAGCTCATCAAGGAAGGCTTGTTTTTCGTTATCTCAGTGAGGTCCATACACGCCAGTGAACCACCATGGTGGGTCTTGCCCATTTTGAAACTGAACCGAGACTGAATGCAAGTGAACTCTATGTGTCGGCGAGGTGAAGGAGTCATCCCTCCAGGCCAGCAGAATACCGCCCCTAGTGTGCTGAGCAGGAAGAAACACAAACAAGCCGAAATCTCTGCCAAGGATAGCCAAAACATCCCGTTCTGAAATGAAATTTAGTCTCTTGGAGAAATACAATTGCAGGCCGAACTGCATCAACCATTTTACAAACACAATCTCTCCTTGCCTGGTCATTTAACCCCCGTACATTCCAAATTAGAATCTTTGAGTCCGCCATGGAAACAAGTGCCCAAAAAATCGACCACACTTACACCTTACGCAGCCTGCTGCTCCTGCGGTACTTGCCATCCGAAGAGGGCAGCGAGCGCCGCTAGCTCTCTACTGAGCGGCTCTTCAAACACCTTGGCATAGCGATGGAGGGCTGCATCAGAGATGCGTTCCTGCTGTTGCATCACTCCTATTTGACGACAGACTGTTGCCATGGCTTGTTGGACCGGCTCAGGTGGTAACTTGGCCACTCTTCGACTTCTCCTTGGCGTGGACGTGAGCATGGTCACCTTCTTGCTATGTCGTTGTACAACCGGTAGGGACAGCTGGGCCCGAACAGGCTTTGAGATGCGCTTGATGAAGTCCGATGGCGTGCGCGGGTTGTCCAGCGGCCGAGACTCAGGAGGGAGGCGAGCGCCATCGACCTCCAAAGCCTGAGCCGAATCATTGACGTGGTTGTTCTCGTTCTCCGTTGCCGGCTGCTCCGGTGCCGCCTGGCCGTTGTTGATGTCGAGGCCAGCCGACGCAGCTGGGCTGGTGCCCGGCAATGGGAGGCTATCGCCTTCAACCATTAACGAGCCTTGGCTGGAGTCGTGGCCAGCGGTGGAAGGCTAGCGCTGTCGGCCCGTGGCTGTGGCGAGTAGACGACAGCCGCCAGCCTCAATTTGCCCCCCGGTACCAGGGTTTAGCAGCAGAGGAGATCGCAGCTGGTCAAAGTCTGGTAGAGGCGAAGCCGCGCTCCGCGCGAAGGGGGAAGGCGGTGTTGCATCATCAACGATAAGCGCTTTTGGGGCATGCTCGCTTCCAAGCGACATGATCAGCGATACGAAGACCGGGTCATTAAGGGAGATGGCGTACGTCACCGGGCCAGTGACCTCGGAAGGTAGGACGGGCTGATCCACGGCAGGCTGAGCCTCCCCAACTTGTGTCCCCAGCAAAGGCGGCCCAACAGGCTCCTTGCCGGCCTGCACCCCGGATGGCCCATCCTCTTCTTCTTGCATATGAAACAACCGCCTAGGTTGCACTGTGGTGGAAAACACCACCTCGGCTTCCTCAGCCATTGAATCCACCTTATTCCCCGGCATACGAGAGGCCAAGCTCACATCCCCATGGTCCACCTTGATGACACTGGCCGCCAAATCTTCAAAGATCCCCTCCAGCCCTGAGGAAATCAGGCCGTTGGGGGGAGGAACAGCTACAGAGGAGGAGGACGCCTCAGTCTCCTCATGCACCGCACCGATGGATGCCACGTGGCCGCTCGCTGGTAGGCAGCCACCTAGCCACGCGTGCACCAATGTCCGATGACCTTCACCAGGACTGGGTGAGCTTGAGGGAGGGCGGGATCACTACTACCGGCGCGATGCTTACCCCCGCGATCATGGCCATCACCGGCAGGCGGGGGAGGGGGAGGTGTCGTCGTGGCTCCGGGGGCCCCAACTTGGGACACCGCGATGTTGACGACGTATTCCAGAGCTCGCCTGTCTGTGCCTTCCGCCGTGAGCTGGAGCTCGACGATGACCAAGTCCATGACGGGTGGGACCAGGTCAGGTCGGAAGCACCATGCTAAGAGCTTAAAGGAGGAGTAGTCTAGACGGTGCAAAGTGTCGTGATGCAGGGCCCGCACCCAGCACCATTCGTCGAGGAGGTGTTCCACCGTCTCCATCTCCCAGGCATGCAACGAGACTCCTTTGACCTCCACGTCGACAAGGAAAGGGAGAGAAACACCGACGGCCCACATCGACGAGGAAAGGGAGAGAAACACCGGCGTTCCTCATGAACCTGGACCACCGTCGGGAATGGAGCACGAGCGGCGGGCAGTGGAATGGCGCGCCACCATTGTAGCCCCGGACAGTCGCTTCTTCGTCTGGCAGGACGAGCAAGAACTCTGACTCACTGAGCTGATGGAACCGAACGTGTTGGCCGGGAGTTCAAGCCAAGAGGGCAAGCTCACCCGTAAGAACATCAACCGACACGACCGCCTGGTCGGAGATGACCGAGACCGCCAAGGTGTTGCAGAGCTCCGCCTCAGCGCGTGCTAACTTGACTAGGTCTGGGCATAAAAACCAAGATCCAAAGACTGAAACCGAGACTGAAAGAACCAAAATTTCGGGTATCAGATAGTAGATCGGGTAGGACATCCAACTATCCAAAGTTTTTCCATTAACTTCGGATTTAATAGGTGGATACCCAAACTACCCAAAGAACCAAAATTCGTCTACATGTGTAGTCAAATACATACACAAATAAGTTAGAATTTGAGGGCTAGTCGCATATAAATGTCAGCCATTAGTGTATAGTTCCTTAGTCGGTTAGTACATAGTGTCAAATTCTCACCGCAGGCGAAACAAAGCGTTGTGTGCATGCGTGCCGCTTGCCGCCATAGGATAGTTACAAATTTCTCTCTCATTTGACCTACTTCGTGAGAATAGATGACTTATACATTGTTTAGACATAATATTTTATTTAGTCTACTTGTCATAATAAATACTGGTTTGTTAATTTTACGAATTATGTTGTGTGTTGATAAAAGTTTGGGTAGTTTGATCATAACCGAGAACCGAACCGAAATTTAGATACCGAAACTTTTCGGATACCTATAAAATAGTTTTTAGTTCGGATATCAATTATAAAGAACCAAAGTTTTAAAAACCCAAGAAAACAGAACCGAAACTTTAGGTAGAACCGAACGGCCAGGCCTAAACTTGACGGAGCGGTAGATGATGCCACGAGGTCAAGGAAGCAGGACGGGTTGAACCGGAGTACTGTCGGTGTCGCCCGCCAAGGTGGGGTCAGGGATCTGCTCACCATCCTCTGGGCCCGTCCCAGATGCTGCACCACCACGTCGGCGCCTGGAGCGGTGCCTCTTGCGGCCTCCGCTTGTCACGGTTGAGGCCGCCGCCCCGCCTGACAGATTGCTTCCCGTTGCATCCCGCGCCGGCTGAGGGCGTTTAGGAGCGCCAATCTGTGCCGCTTTCTGGACTCGGCGCCACACTTGAGCTGGGCACGCCGCCATGGCCTCACCTTTGCAGCAGTAGGACAGGTGCCCTATCTTCCTGCACTTGAAGCAACGGGGGCTGCTACAGCACTACGCGGCTAGGTGGTCCTGCGAGAAGCAGTTGAAACACCGTCCACACAGGTCGACTGGGATGGGGCGATGGGGCGGCCATGAAGCTTTAACTCTGGCCTTTCTAGTGCGCCGGCTTTCCACCTTCTGCTAGCCGTCCGCGTCCACTGCGTCGGGGGCCTGGACTTGACGCGGCTGGACCTTGAGAACCAACCGCATCGGGGTAGGATCCGCCACCCCCTTTGGGGCGGGCGAAGGCCTGCTTTCAGCCGTCAGTAGGACATCGCGGAAGGAGCGGGATGTGCCTTCGCCGGTGGAGCCGTCGGAGGAGGAGATAGGGCTGCTGCCAAGCCACCGCTCTGCCTTCGACCTCCCTGCAGTTAGGAAGGGCTCAGCGAAGGGCGACAGAGGGGTTGAGGGGACCGGTGTCTTTGGGTTAGGGGTGTGCACATCCGGAGCGGACACGAAGGTAGAGGTGGCCGCCGGACCATGGATTGGCGCCGGCGTGAGGCTGGGGGAAGAGGTGGGAGAGACGCCGGGAGGGGAGGGGTCAGGGAGAGGAGGGGCCATTGTATCTTCAAAGTCAATTAGACTGAATTTCATTGTGACAAAATCGAGCCCAATAGGATTTGGGTCTTAACTAGACTAAATTTTAATTATTAACAAAAATGAATAGACCTGGCGTAATAAGTAATTGGCTGTAAGCGGGATAAATTGAAATTTTTGTCCCATATGCCTCATAACACACTAGCGCTAGAGTTTTGTGATGATTTTTTTTATGAAACAGATTAGTGACAAAAAAAACTAGTTCTATCATTACATTTATTTTCATCACTACTGATGATTTAAGACGCACGACTGAGCAAAAACATTTCATCAACTAAAATTTGTTCATTGCTGATGCTCGTTAGTGACTAAAACTGTGACGGAAAATTTAATCACATATTAGCTGATTTCTTATAGTGACAGCGTACCATCCTCAAACGGATGGGACGGATGGGTAGTGTGGAAGGGTAAATCAATTTCTAGAGACATATCTACTACTATGTAATAAACGCATATTGTAAGAATTAAATGTTTGTGGCTCAGGCTTGCAGAGTTCTGGTACAATTTCATCTTTTTATTTTTCACTTGGGTGCTCTCCATTTTAGGCCCTATACGGGTATGATCCTAATTTTGCTCTCTCTATCGATTTTGTAAAGCAAATGACTCCCTAGCAACCAATCTTCTGCAAGAATGAGCGGCTCATCATGCATTCAGGCGATGTTGAAAGAACACTTGTTGGCTGCTTAGCATTGTATGAAGGTTCAGGCAGATCGCAACAAAACAGATGGTGAGTTTCAGGTCGGGGATTATGTACTTTTGAAACATCAGCCTGAGCCCTACGCTCAAACATCAGTGGCCAATTGGCCTTTTCCCAACCTCTTTTTCAAGTTTTTCAGACCACATACACTACCAGACGGCATTGGATCCGCGGCATACAAGTTGCAGCTGCCAGTGGGCAGTGAAGTCACACTAATTTTCATGTTTCACAAGCCGTTCCGACCAAATTACTCACCTTTATACTCTGAGCTGCCTAAGACTATCAATCTTCCTGTGCTTCAGTGGAACCAAAATCTGTTCTGCAACCACGCCAAGAAAGGTAACAGCGTTGTTCTGCAGTGAAGTGAAAGTCCCCGATGGGCAAAGTCGGTGACCTGGGAGGATTACTACGTTACTAAACGGTTCTCTTTTGCACTTGCTTCGGGTAAAGTAACTTCTCATGGAGGGCGATGTAATAGCCGAGGCACCAGCGTGTACAGCGTGAAGACAAGGTGGAAAAAGAACCCGTGGCACCTTCCAATGGAGATGTCATCCTTTTGCGGAAACGTAATATTTTGGCACGCGTCTTCGCTAGCCGGAAGGGGATGCGTGTGTTCTGTGAAGTGTGTGGCTCTGCTTCTTATCACCGATGCCTTGTATCAAACAACAAAATAATTAAAATTGAAAAACAGAACAATCAAATATCTTCCTGTGCAGCAAGTAGGAGTAGGTGAATGCTCCGCGGGGCGTGACAGTTATGCCTAAAGTTGCCATCCATTATATGTTAGTACAAGACAATTTCTTTATATTTTTTTCGTTCTTAAATTATTTTCTTCATTGACTTGTTAAGTTATGTTTAACTATTTATCTTATTCAAGTCTTTTAAATAATATCATATATTTTACTATGATTTATTTTATTATTAAAAATGAAAAACCTAACATATAATTTTGTAAATTTGAATAAATATTTAAATAAGAAGAACAATCAAATATAACAAAAAGTCAGTTACGACAATATGTAAAAAAAAGAGAGTATATATCACACTTATCAATGAGGCCAGATGCGACTTTCATATTCACACTTGCGACTATAGTTACCTTATGGTTTACCTATGCTCGCCATAACGTTTTCTCTACCACGTTTTGTCATGGTTCACTATTGTCTTAGAATGTTTTTTCTCTAAGACACGCATTTTGCTAACTTATTTATACCACAGGTAAGCAGTACTACCAATCAAGCCTTACGGTAAGGGAAAAGTTCAGGTGTTACTTGTAGGTGTTACCGTAATAACATCTTAAAATTATATATTTAAAATTCCAATAAAAAACATGAATAGATAAAACATGCAATCATCTATCATCATGTAAAATTTGATCTGCAATTAAAACATGTGTAAAGAGAAATTAGCCTATGAATAGTGGGTATCGTAATCGTTCAATACACACCTGTAACCCGCTACTATTTATATGCTGATTTCTCTTCTTCTTTTTTCCTTACATAAGCATAATTTGCATCTAAATTTTTACATTATTTTTTTCAAGATCGTATCTTGCATGTTTCGTATTAAGAAGAAGAAGAAGCAAGAGTGGTACAAAAGCGGGAGGTCGAGCAGCTCCGGCCTACCCGACCCACGTGACCCAGGAAAACGAAAACTGACTACTCACCCACTAGACTCGACCAACCTACCAACCTCGCCCTAGACCATGTGTAGGCTTCCTCCCAAATTCTATCGACAAGTTGTGTCGGAGTTGATACCCCCCCCCCCCCCCCTGAAAATACAACTATTGCCCTCATTGCAGAGGGTCCAGAAGCTCAAGACGATGAGCGAGTCGAAAGCCTTTCTTCGGTCCCGGTCCACCTGTTTCCGCGATCTCAACCACCAATCTACGGCCATGTCATGTTGTTGTGGTGCCAGTGTTTGCCAACCACACTTTCGCAACACTTTGAACCAGACTTCCCTGTTGAAGACGCAGGAGAGCACCAAGTGATCGATCGTCTCTAACTCCTTTCTGCCCATGAATCAGCAACCAAACAAAGAAACGGCACTTGTTCGGCGCCTTGGTCTTCCATAGCTAGCGGGCCCCCCAAAATTCCACCTGGCCCAGGAAGAAGGAAGAAGGCCTTATAGGCAGAGGAGGAGGAGTATACGCCCGAGGCCGTCCACCGCCACAGAAATTTGTCCGGCGTCTCTGGTAGGAGCGCAACCCCTTCAACGGTTCTCCAGATCCTGAGGTATTCGACGATCACCTGAACTGTGAGCGCGCCAATGATGTCCCGCACCCACCTACAGTCCTGGAGAACCTCTGCGACTGTCAGCTTGTTCGATCCCCGACGTCGTACTGCCTGGAGGAGGTTGGGCGACATTCCAGAGATGCTACGACCGTCAATCCATGGGTCGATCCAGAACAAGGTTGACTCACCATTGCACACGACGACCTTGATAGAGGCCATGAAAAGGTCCTCCACAGCCGGCTCCCCTTTAACAGGCAGCAAGAACCATGAGCGAGTCGGGTCGGACGGCTGAGCCACAGCCAACGGACCCGCAACGCCACCCCGAACTGCTGAAGATTCAGCACTCCCAAACCTCCCAAATGTAGTGGCCGCTGCACCGCCGCCCAGGCCACCACGCAGTGGCCGCCGCGGACCAACTCAGTGCCACGCCACATGAATGCCTTCATTATTTTCTCTAAGGTCTTGACCACCCAAGGGGGGAGCTTGAGGCAGATCGACGTGTAGACTAGCACCGCCATGAGGGTCGACTTTGTGAGAGCCAGCCTGCCACTCCTATTGAGCAGCCTGCCCTTCCATGCAGGTAAGTAATCCGCGACCCTGTCCACCAGGGGTTGAAGGGCCGACTTGGGCAGTCTATGCACCGAAAGCGGCAACCCCACGTATGTGACTGGGAACTCCACCAGGCGACATGGGAAGTGTTGGATAAAGTAACACTTTTAGTTTTATATTAATCCAGAAATAAATCATAAGCATGATTAACAGATTGCATAATAGATTAGACAAGTCTATGCAATATCTAGACAGGTCTATAAGATCAGACAAAAGCATAGCATCTACCATACTAGCAACATTCATCATAAATAAACAGATCACAAAAGCTAGTATGAAAGACATAGTTTGAGATGAGATTACGTACGTTTTCTTCTAGGCTGGGTAAAGCGGCGACGAAGTGCAGCACCGTCACGTTATTGGCGACGGCGGGTGAGACCGACTCGACGACGAGAAAGACGAGTCGTGGCCACGAGCTTGACGAAGACAAGGAAGCGGTCGAGCAGTCACGCAGAGCGCTTCCCAAAAATCTTATTCGCCCTCTCCCGGTGCAGGATCACAGAGGACGACGGTTCCGGAGACCTGCTCTCCCGTTCGTCGGTGCACGCCAACGATCGGGATAGAGAAGTCTTGGCGGCGCAACAATAGCGAGAGGCAAAACCCTAGGCGATTCCGTGATGTGATTTACGGTGATACCCATACGTATTTATAGGAAGGAACCGCTAGGGTTGGGCGTTTCGCAACCGAGTCGGTTACCATATTAATATGTAGGTTTCCATAACCAAATATATGGAAATATATGGAACAGGCAGCAAAAAGAAAGTACAAAAGAAAGCCGCGTCCCCGCAAGACAAGGGACCGAATTTCGGCAGACCATTCACGCAGGTAATGCGCGGCCGCGCCCATCGCCCACGCCCCGCCCCGCCCCACCCTGCCCGGCGAGGCGAGCGAGAGCGCGCGTGTGTTCTTACTTCTTCTTATTCACACACTTGCAAGAAATGCTAGAGTAACCAACCTTATAAGTTTGACTCCCTCCACCTCTACTAGCAATGTGGGACTAAACCTTTACGCTCCCACCACTCATGAATGAGCCTTTGAGATTTTTCAGGTATATTTGTGAATATTAATGGATCAAGCCCATATAATTCCAGCAATCCTCCACCAGATCTCAAAGTCTCAGCTAGACTTTGTCTCACCTCACTGTTGTTTAATATACCAGTGTTTTCAGTAAAGACTGTTAAGTTGAACTTCCACCTAGAACAATAAACTACACGCATTCACAACTTGAACAATGGACTATGCCTTGAATTGCAAGTTCTATGCAAACAAGTTTCACTTACTGCCATAACTGATACTAGGCCTCCAGTAGCCTTGTCCGTGGGTGGAGCATATAGCTCATACTCCATTGGTCTGTCATGAGCTTAATAGAGATCACCCAAATCTCACAGATTGCGACCTTACAACAATCGCGCTCATATAGGTGTCTTCATTCAAGAATGTTCTGTAGAACAACATCTTCGCTATTTAAAGCCAACTGAATATATTAAGGCAACAACCAACCTGCCATACAGATATCGAGAGCAATGCATCGCTTCTCGAGTGGGTTATAAAAGGTTACTCTCATGCTAACCAATAGCTTGTTCTTCCTAGGTCCTACTTCACGGGATCTCCGATCATATAGGTTGGGTTACTACTATGGAATAGCACATATGATCTCATACCCATCTCCTTCGATGCACTGTCTATCACATTACGTGATAGCCCCTTGGTGAATTGATCTGCCAGGTTCTCACCAGTTGAAATATATTCTACTGATATGACACTAGAGTTTCTCATTTTTCTGACAGACTTCAAACGTCTCTTAATATGTCTTGATGACTTCATATTGTCCTTAGAATTGTTCACTTTGACTATCACAATTTGATTGTCACAATTCATGAGGATTGTCGGCATAGGTTTCTTGACAATAGGTAAGTCCATCAAGAGCTCATGTAGCCAATCAACCCCAACTGTAGCTGTATCTAGTGCGGTAAGCTCTGCTTCCATGGTAGACCTCGTCAAAATGGTCTATTTGCATGATCTCCATGAAACAGCAACACCACCAAGAGTAAATGCATATCCACTCATGGCATATAGCTCATCAGCATCAGATATCTAATTGGAATCACTATAGCCCTCTAGTACTGCTGGATATCTAGAATAATAAATTCTATAATCCATAGTACCAACAAAATAGTGCATTACCCACTCAAGCGCACGCCAATGATCATCTCCCGGGCAAGAAGTAAACCGGCTCAGTTTGCTCACAGCAAACGAGATATCAGGCCTAGTAGCACTAGCTAAATACATAAGTGATCGAATAATCTGAGAATATCTTAATTGGTCTCTGCCAATTCTCTTATTCTTTCAAAGGATCAAGCTGGGATCATAAGCTGTTGGAGAAGGCTTGCTATCCTTGTAGCCAAAACGGTTCAAGAGCTTCTCAACGTAATGAGATTGCGTAAGAGTAATTCCATTCTCTCCTTTAATTAGCTTGATGATCAAGATAACATCAGCCTCATCCAGATCCTTCATATCAAAGCTTTGGCACAGAAAAGTCTTGATCTCATTGATCACGTCAAAATTTGTTCCAAAGATGAGTATGTCATCAACATATAAGCACAGTATAACTCCCTAACCCCCACCATGATGATAGTACACACATTTATCAGCCTCATTGACTGAAAAGCCTGCTGCTAGAAGTGTTGAATCAAATTTCTCATGCCACTGCTTAGAAGCTTGTTTCAGACCATACGAAGACTTCAACAACTTACACACCTTGTCTTCTTGATCCTTTATAGCAAATCCATCTAGTTGATCCATATAGATTTCCTCATCCAACTCTCCATTAAGGAAAGCTGTCTTAACGTCCATCTGATGAACGATAAGACCATATGAGGCAGCCAGAGCAAGTAATACACGAATAGTGGTCAATCTAGCAACAGGTGAATAAGTGTCAAAGAAGTCTTTGCCTTCTTTCTGAGTATAACCCTTAGCCACAAGACGAGCCTAATACTTGTCAGTAGTACCATCAGGCTTAAGCTTTTTCTTGAACACCCATTTACAACCCACAGGTTTGCAGCCATATGGTCTATCGATAACTTCCCAAGTTCTATTAGAAAGAATAGAGTCCATCTCACTATGGACAGCTTCTTTCCAGTCATCTGCATCAGAAGATGCATATGCCTCTAAAATGGTTCTAGGAGTGTCATCCACAAGATAAACAGTGAAATCATTACCAAAAGACTTTGCAGTTCTTTGTCTCTTGCTCCTTCTAGGAGCTTCACTATCAATCTCCTCATGGATTGGTTCAAGTGTTTGTTCAGCATGATCAGAAAATGCACGAGGTTCAGGAGTTATTTCAGTAATCACATCAGAAGATAATCTAGACATGCTATGTAAATCTTTCATAGGAAATATGTTCTGAAAGAAAGTAACATCATGAGACTCCATTAATGAATTAACATGAACATCAGACACCTCTGATTTAACCACTAAAAATCTATAGGCGATGCTATAATGAGCATATCCAAGAAAGATACAATCCACAGTTTTAGGTCCTAACTTACGCTTCTTGTTGATTGGTACGTTAACTTTGGCCAAACAATTCCATGTGTGTAAGTAAGAGAGCGATGGCTTTCTACCAATCCATTCCTCATATGATGTCTTCTCCTTATTCTTCATGAGAACTCTATTTAGGACATGACATGATGTCAATAAAGCCTCCCCCCATCATGCCTTTGATAATCCAGCCATGTCTAATATGGAATTAACCAAGTCAGTCAAGGTGCGATTCTGTCTTCCGGCAACCTCGTTTGATTGGGGCGAATAGGGAGACGTCCTCTCATATATCATACCATGTTCCACATAGAATAAGTCAAACTCATTTGAGAAATACTCGCCACCACGATTGGACCTAATTCTTTTAATCTTTTTCTCTAGTTGAGTTTCAACTTCAGCCTTATAAATTTTAAAGTAGTTTAGAGCCTCATCTTTCATTTTTAATAAATAAACATAGCAATATCTAGTCGCATCATCAATCAAAGTCATGAAATATCTTTTTCCACCCTCAGTCAATATACCATTCATTTCACAAAGATTTGAATGTATAAGTTCTAGTGGTGCCAAGTGTCTCTACTCAACAGCCTTGTGAGGATTTTGAGATTGCTTAGATTGCACACAACTTGAGCACTTAGAACCTTTGATAATAGAAAAATTTGGAACTAAATTCAAGCTAGAAAGTCGAGACATAGAACCAAAATTTAGATGACATAAATATGAATGCCAAACACTAGCAATATTCTCATTAACACCATCACAAATATAGTTCACAGACTTATTGTATTAATCTGAAAGGGGAAAAGCGGAACAAGTCTCCGCCCTCATAGCCTTTACCAATAAATTGTTCACTCTTAGACACGACAACTTTATTCGACTCAAGCACTACCTTAAAACCATCCCTACACAAAAGAGAGCCACTAACAAGGTTTTTCTTGATAGAAGGGACATGCTGTACGTTCTTCAATTGGACAATCTTCCCCGAAGTGAACTTCAGCTCGACTGTGCCAACACCATGAACAGGAGCATGTGACCCATTCCCCGTTAGGACGGAGGAATCCCGGGCGACCTGGTAAGAAGTAAACAAAGAAGCATCAGCACATATATGAATATTAGCACCAGTATCAAGCCACCAACTAGTAGATTAAAATACAGAAAAAACATATGGTAAATTACCATACCCACTATTTTCTCCAACACTGGTCACCATGTTCGCAAACTTCTGCTATGGAGGCTTCCTTCTTTTGCGTTATGGACACTTCTTTGCCCAATGCTCATTAGGACCGCAAACAAAGCATGCTCCCTTCCCCTTGTTCTTCTTCTTGAAAGTAGTGGTCTGCTTAGGCTTATTGTTCTTGCCTTTGCCCTTACCACCACTGCCATGAGACTATTGTGGATGATGCACCATATTAGCAATAGTGTGTCCCTCGTTAACTTTAGAACGTGTATCCTTCTCATGAGCTTTCTTCTCAGCATCAAGAGACGCGATCAAATCTGAGACAGATATGTTCGTCCTTTTGTGTTTAAGAGTAGTGGTGAAATCCCTCCAAGTTGGAGGCAATTTGGCAATAATGCCCCCAACCACAAGCTTTTCAGGTACGACGATCTTAAGCAATTCGAGTTCCTTCACAATGCACTTTATCTCATGAGCCTGCGCGATGACAGATTTGCCATCTACCATCTTAAAATCATGGTACTGCTCAATGACATACAGTTCAGCGCTATCATCTGAACCACCATAGTCAGCGATCAGAGCGTCCCACATATCCTTTGCAATTGTATGATGGATGTAGACGTCCTGAAGACGATCTACCAAAACTCCAATAACAGCGCCCAAGAATATTGTATTGGCTTCGCTGTAGGCCTGTTCCTGATCTGCAGTGAGATCGCCTTCAGATTTGTCAGTGGACACCCAGAATACATTCATGGCAGTAAGCCACAGCGTGACTTTCACTTGTCATCACTTAAAGCGCACGCCAGTGAATTTCTCTGGCCTCAGTGCATCGACAAATCCAGCCAAAAACTAAAGTGCCTACAATAAGGTTTTTGGATTGTTAGATAAAGTAGCACTTTTAGTTTTATATTAATCAAGAAATAAATCATAAGCATGATTAACAGATTGCATGATGAACTAGACAAGTCTACACAAGATCTAGACAGGTCTATAAGGCCAGACAAAAGCATAGCATCTACCATACTAGCAGCATCCATCATAGATAAATAGATCACGAAAGCTAGTATGAAAGATATGGTTTGAGATAAGAGTATGTATGTTTCCTTTTGGGCTGGGTAGAGGAGGCGACGACGAAGTGCAGCACCGTCACGTTGTTGGCGATGGCGGGTGAGACCGACTCAGACGACGAGGAAGACGAGACGTGGCGACGAGCTTGACGAAGACAAGGAAGCGATCGAGCAGTCGCGCAGAGCGCTTTCCAAAAATCTTATTCGCCCTCTTCCGGTGCAGGATCGTAGAGGACGACGGTTCGGGAGACCTGCTCTCCCGTTCGCGGGTGCACGCCGACGATCGGGATGGAGAAGTCTTGGCGGCACAACAGTAGCGAGAGGCAAAACCCTAGATCATTGCGTGATGTGATTTGCGGTGATACCCGTACGTATTTATAGGGAGGAACTGCTAGGGTTGGGCGTCCCGCAACCGAGTCGGTTACCATATTAATACGTAGGTTTCCATAACCAAATATATAAAAATATATGGAACAGGCAGCAAAAAGAAAGTGCAAAAGGAAGCCGCGCCCCTGCAAGGCAAGGGACCGAATTTCGGCGGACCATTCATGCAGATGATGCGCGGCCGCGCCCATCGCCCATGCCCCGTCCCGCCCGGCCCGGCCCGGCGAGGCGAGCGAGCACACGCGTGTGTTCTTCCTTCTTCTCATCCACATACTTGCAAGAGATGCTAGAGCAACCAACCTTATAAGTTGGACTCACTCCTCCTCCACTAGCAATGTGGAACTAAACCTTTGTACTCCCACCACTTATAAATGAGCCTTTGAGATTTTTCAGGAATTATTGTGAATATTAATAGGCTAAGCCCATATAATTCCAGCAGGAAGACCCTCGAGACCAACTCTTTGGACCCCTCTCCACACCTAATTAGGACAAGCTGGCATTTGTCAAAGTTAGTGGCTAGCCCGGATGCCCCCTAGAAGCAACTCAAGATGGACTGGACAAGGCCGAGGTCCGCCTTGGTTGGTGAGAGAAAGATCACCAGGTCATCGGCGTACAAGGATGCGTGGTGGGGCAGCGCCCTCACCCCTAGTGGCTGAAAAAGTGACCAGGTGTCGGCAAGGCGGAACATCGCGCTTAAGGCCTCCATCACCATGAGGAACAACATGGGTGACAGCGGGTCCCTCTATCTAAGTCCATGACCATGGTAGATATAGAGCCCTAGCGCCCTGTTGATGACGATCTTCGTACTCGCTGAGGAGAGGATAATAGAGATCCAGTCTCTCCAGCGTTGAGAGAGCCCCATGTGTCGAATGGTCTCAATCAGAAAAGGCCAGGCCACGGAGTCGAAGGCCTTGGCCAAGTCTTATGCCATACATATTTTTTTGTTATAATTTCATATACACATTTGAAGGTGTTATTGTGTTTGGTAACACGTAACCTGCTTGTAACACTTATATGCACTCCTTAGAGTAATGTGCAAGTCAAAATTGCGTGTATTAATAACTTGAGATTGAAGTCCATTTGAATGAAGTATTCTCGCAATCCAACAATGTTCAACAAAAGGTACATTCTGTCAGAAGTTTAGAATCTATTAAACCTGCGCGTAAAAGATCGTACTACCTACAAGATTGTGCAAGAAGATCCCATGAAACAAGAAACAAGAGTCCCTAATACCGTAAGAAATTAAAAATTCAGCCTGTATGCACAATGTAAGTTCTTAATAAGAGAGATCCCATGAAACAAGAAGCAAGTGCAGCACACACATCAGATCAGCTGTGGCCGCCGATGATGGCCCACGGAAAGGCAGTTGGGAGACGGATCGAGTCAATCAATCATCAGTAGCGCGCATCGGCGCCACGTTTGCAGGTTCCGACACCGGCGAAGGAGTTGCTCCGCGTGACGGGCACGGACCGCGGCTGCCTGGGCCGGTAGCTCTTCCACCGCACCATGGCGGCCTCGTCGCCGGTGGGCACGCGGCACCGCTCCCCGAGGATGATGGTCTTGGTCCACAGCACCGCGCCGCGGTCGTCATCTGCCGCGTCGCCGCGGAGCCCCACAAAGACGTCGTCCTCCGCCCGGTCCTCGCCGCGGCGCATGGACCGGATCCTCCCGAGCCGCTCCGCCGCGAGCCGGATGTGCTTCGCCGACAGGCTGCGACGCGGCGGGATCGGGTCCGGGGCCGGGAACACGGGCCCGATGGGCCCGTGCGTGCCCACGTCGATCACCGTCACCGCGTCGTGGGCCTGCTCCTGCTTGGGAGGGGTGTCGCTCGGCGTCGGGGACACCTTCGCCGCCGGCGTGGCGCAGGCGGTGGCGGCGCCACCATTGTCGCCGACGGGGGCACAGTTCACGCTGATCTCCCTGGACGAGGACGCGCAGGAACGTGACGACGACGAGGAGCCGCGCCGGCGGTGGAACGACAGCGAGGGCTTGCGGTTGCAGGAGTGAATGGTGCACAGCGCGACGCAGACGGCGGCGATCCACGCGGCCTGGACGAGAAGCGCCGGGGACAGCGCCGGCACGCCACCGTTGTTGTTGGAATTGGAAGTGGGATGCGCTCTTGCCATGGAACCAAGAAGGTGAGGAATTTTTTTGTGAAGACGATCAGTCGGTGTCTCTCGGTCCTCTAGTGTCTGCTACTGCTGTTGATTCTGCCTGAATGAATAGACGTGGAGGAGGCAGCACTACTTGCTCGGTTATTCCTCTTCGAGATCAGGTGGTGGTTGTCCATGCATGCCCGATCGAGAGAGAGATGGTGGGGGAAGTAATGGGAGGTGGCGCAGTACGTGCATGTCATGGAGGGGTTGATCCGGGAAGGGTGGCGAGTGGGCGCTGTTGCATTGGCCTATTCAGCTTCGGCCTCCGTCTGGCGTTTCAAACAGCAAAGCAGCAGGGGGCAACCGGAACCTCCCCGCGTGGGACTTTTAGATACGTGTGTTCGTGCGGACCTTTTACATACATGGCAAATAATTTCTACTCGTGTCAATAATCTTCATTTTGAAACGGTTCATGAGAAACACCTCACTGCTATCATGTATCTGAATTATATAGGCACCTCTGGTGCGTTTCTTCCTTCTTTCTAATTTAATCGTCTACAGGTTCATGTGGTTTTTGAAAAGAAAAGAAAAAAGACAAGGGGATTTTACATTCTACTCCGTGAACAGAGCATCCAATACTATGCGATACCTCTCAGGTGGCTGCTTCGGTCGTGCTCTGGAGCACTGGCCCGGGTTCGATCTCCTTGCCGCTTTTTAAAAAATATATAAAATAGGCAAATTTCTAATTCGGCACTGGACAATCACTCAAAATTTTGATTTTTCTTGTGAGCCATACTTCGTTAGCTGCCGCTTGCATCTTTTAACCGGGACATATCCATCTTGACGATTTTGGCCCGCCCAAAAACTAATCATCCACTCGTCCCCGCTCTGCACAAACCCAAGTCCCTCCAATTTCCTCCCAAAAGTTCGTCTCCATTGCAAACCTTAAGCATGGCGTCCTGGCCGATTTCAATGGTGGCGCGGCCGCGCGGGGTGGGCGGGCAAGGCGAGGCGGCACGTCTGGTGGGCAGCCGGGCAGGGAAGGCTGCGTGCGAGCACACCTGACCTTGAGCGACGCGGACTGTGGGCACGCAGCGCGCCAAGGTTTCTGCTCACGCGATTCTTATGAGAAGCAAAACACGGTTTCTAGTGCAGTGCGTATCAAGGATTACAAAATAGTGCTGGTTTCAAAAAAAAAAAAAAGGACTACAATAGTGCTCTAGCATTTCACTGTCACTTATGGTCTTTGCTCGAACCAAGAACCAAGATGGAGCAAGGTATATAGGTCATCTGATATTTGTGAATTATGACCCACCCTCATTTCGGTTGACGCAACCAGGTACCCTCATGTATCAAGCCAAAGCGGTCAACAAAGTTGACATGTGGAAACTCGAGCAAGAATCATGTCAACCACATGTGTTCTTCGTTGTCTGGACAAAAAAAAAAGTCTTAATAAGCTGCAAAAATGCATAAACAAGGCATATGTTATCTCCGTGTTTGCTTAGGTGGCGATCTGTCTGTCGTTGCATGTTACAATTCTCTACGGTTCGCAATAAAGGTACTGCTCCACGCTGATAGGGTGTGTTCGTTTTATGTTGTCTAAATTTTAGTGTTGTCATATCAATCATTCGAATGCTAAATATATGGATTAAAAATAAACTAAATATTAAACTAATTACATAGTTGGGTTAATTTGTGAGATAAATCTATTAAGATTAATTAAATCATCATTAATAGATGTTTACTATAGCATCATATTATCTAATCATGGTCTAATTAGTTTTAATAGATTTATCTCATCATTTAAAGGGTGGGTTATGGATTAAGTTTTATCAGTAATCTATATTTAGTATTTTTAATTAGTATCTTAATATTCGATGGGACGGGTCTAAGAATTACATGGCAGGAAACGAACAGACCTGACGATGACGGGCACTACAAGAAATATGGCTTTCAGTGACACAATTTAGGTGACAAACTAGATAAACGTCACTAAAAGCCAACATTTTATGACGTTAATAGGTTTGGTAAAACATTTATCACATCAATAGAATGTACTGTCATAAAATGCCAGGATAAATTGTCACTAAGACTATCACATTGTTTACGACGGAATGAAAATTGTGTTTTATGACACAACAAATTGTCATGGACAACTTTCGATGCAATGACATTTTTATATCGTCACAAAATCTATTGCAGTCTGTCATATCTCCCTTTCGGACTATGAGCCAAATGCAGGCGACCGCGCGGAGTGTATTATGCTAGATGGGCTGGATTACACAGGGCGTAGTGTGACCATGTTATTGTGTCAATCAATCTGGGCCGTAACACATGAACTAGGATGGGCTACAATCCCGATCGGGCCGGTGTTTTCAATACTACTTCAACTGGCCTAGAGTATCGGAACCGAGATTTTAAAAGGAAAATTAATTATTAACAATTAAATAGAACATCTAATGAATCTTTGACAGTGTTTAGTTATTTTAGTCATATTTTTTATTTCGCGTTTTTCCTAGGACTGAAAATCACAACAGAGAACAACAAACTGCGTAGTTAATAAAATATGACAAATAAAGATGACACGGTTCTTAATTAAGTAAAGATAACAGTCCATATGCAACACACAGAATTAAAAATAACAATTACAAAAAAGAAAAACATGCATGAAGATAAACTAAGGCTCATCACTCCGAGCTCGTGACAACCGTATGACCATCGACGGCGTTCACATCCAGCCGGAGTTGGAGCAACAGAAGCCGGAGTCTTCTAATCAAGAGTGAGGATGCCGATATAGTGTTGAATAAACTAGGTAGTCTGGCGGGCTTCGGCCCTCCCATTTGGATAACAATTATCCAAAAAAAAGATTTAATTGAGAATTAATAAATACACTGATATGAATTTTACCAAGACCAAGGACTGAATTGCAAAACAAAACAGCCAGACCACCCTGTATCCTTAGAGAATTGGTTTCTAAAGGAATCTTGGAGGAATAATTCCTTTAAGTACCGGTGCTTACCACTGTGAGGTATGGTGCTTCATCTCAAAAATCAAGCATCGGTGCATGTAGAAGCACCTGGTTCCTTTTTATTTTTACTCATACTTTTAGCTTCATTGCGGGACCCATGGTGCATGAAGCATCGGTGCCTGCGTTGTGAGAGAAGTGAAAAATCAAGCACCAATTTCTATTGGTCATGACATGACATTTGAGACACCACAACGACTGTGGCTGCTCTTATATACACTAAAGGCCATCGTCCTCATCGCCTACCAGTACGGCAGTATCCAAACACCTCACATCCTCAGCTGTGTTAAGCTATTATGCACCAACCAGTTCACCCAAAATTTTAAGCTGGTGTGAAAAGGTAGTCAATTCACTTTGTACTTCAATACTCCCCTCGCGTGTAGCTCTCTTGGCGCAAATGTGGAATAGGAGTTGGCTATAATTTATTTTAATAAATCATGCATGTTAGGATTTGAACTCGAGACATCTGACTCTGATACCATGTTAAGCTACAATGCACCAACCAGTTCATCTAAAAAGCTTAAGCTGATGGAGAAAGTTAGTCAATTCATTTTATACTTCAACAAGCTGGATGCAGCCCCACCCACAAATCCTCGTCCACGGATAGCACCCAACAGCCAAAAACAGCAAAATCAAAAGCAAATGCCTCTGTGTCATCTCTCTCTAAATACTACCCTTTCACCATCATAGCAAACTCTAGCGCAGCGACATCACAGGCATGGAGCGACAAACAAGTGTTTGAGAGCAGGAGGTGACACCATTCCTCCGTTGTCTCTTGTCGATTCATTTGATTTGGGCTTCTTCCTGTCCGAATGCATCTCAGCATAGCCCCCTCGTTGCTTTTCATGCCGCCGCCGCCGTCACACATCTTACTCCACATGTCACCGCCATTGTGTCCCCTTGCTCCATGCATCCTGACGCCTGGCGAAGGAGGAAGAGTCGAAGTGATGCTTACACACGGGCCAAATTCGTCCTCGACGTTTAGGCCGTCCGCTCACAGGTCGTGATGCGAGTTCACAGCCACCTGTGGACGGTGACGTGTTCGCTTTTGGAGGAGGCCACGAGGGTGAGAAGCTAGGATGCCAATAGTAGTAAGTATAACTATAAAAGACTAGCGCCTACCACAACATTTTGAACGACGTGGCCACCCTTCTGAGCAAACACGACTCTTCCGTACGACGTGGAGGTCATCGTCGTTGAGCATGTCGTCAACTAAGGTTAATTCCCATCATGGTCTATGAGTCAGAGGCCTGCACAGTCGCATCGACGGTGGCCCGTGTGTGGGCACTAATTTGCTTCCTCCTCCTTCGCCGTCATGGAAATGGAGCAATCGCACCCTTCTGAGCAAACACGACTCTTCCGTACGACGTGGAGGTCGTCGCCGTTGAGCACATCGTCAGCTAAGGTTAATTCCCATCATGGTCTATGAGTCAGAGGCCTGCACAGTCGCATCAACGGTGGCCCGTGTGTGGGCACTAATTTGCTTCGTCCTCCTTCACCGTCATGGAAATGGAGCGATCGTGGCCACAACAAGCTTCTATGGCAGGCATGGCGAGGAGCTGCAGCATGTGCGTGTCAGCGATGCAGCGGCGTGGCAGAGACACATGTGGGAGAGGAGGAGGATGAGGAGAGCCCGACGTGAGGGACGCGGGAGCACACCGGAGTTCCACTAAGAAGGGAGCAGTCACAATGCGCGGTAAGGTCGTGGTGAGGCTGTATGTGAAAGGGAAGGGGAGCACAGTTGCGGCCGCGGCCTGCAGATAGGGATGCGTGTCATGGGGTGCGTGAGAGCTGGGGCGAGGCGGCTTAGGGGGTGTTCGTTTCCATGAAGAGCTAAAGTTTAGCTCCTAAAATTTGAACTAAAGTTTAACCCCTCTTAGAGAGCTAAAGTTTAGCCCTCCTTTTAGCCTCTTTTCATCTCTAGAGCTAAAGTTTAGCTCTAGTTTTAGCCCACCCATTCATTTCCCTAGAGCTAAAATTTGGTCTAAAGTTTAGTTTTAGTCCATTAGTTCATAGAAACGAACAGCCCCTTAGTCATGCTGCGACATGCGAAAGCTGCGCTGGAGAGAAGAATGGAGGAAAGGAAACGGTGGAGAAGAACGCCGGGAAGGAGAAGATAAGGATATGGTTATTTTACGAATTAGACCTTTTTGTCATCATATTTGCGTTTTTATGTTCTTATGTCATCTTTTACATACTTACTGTCCAGCCCCTTAAATTTATTATATTTACACGTTGTATTTAGATAAACTTTTAAAATTTCTAATTAAACTATGAAATTCTCAATAGAGGGGCTGAATAAAATCATAACAGATAGGCTGAATAAAATCGTATTGAGGTCAAATAGACGCGACGTAGCGCGTCAAGCAATCTAGTACCTTACAGTATTGATGAGCCAACTCGATTTTTATTTGGTCCCATGTTGTTGTTTTCAAGGTGCTAGGTTTTGTTACCACTAATATCATGATCTTTTTTAAAAAATATTATATTATGATAGTTCAACAGAAGTAACACATACATATTTCTTTAGCGAATAGAAATCACTGGTTTTGTTAGATATAATTTTTTAAAAAATATAAAAATTAAATCAAAATCGACAGTCAACCGACAAACTAGAGTAACCGACCTGAACTGGTTTTATCAGTTAACCTATTTTGTTAACCGTGCTCGACACATGTTTCACATTTGCCACTTGCTAGCTTGAAGTAAATGGCACATGGATCTCAATAAAGCCAAATCCCTGCAATTGTTTTTTAAAAACTAGCTTTTTATAGTTCAATTTGACTTTTATTTGGTATTTTCAAGGTGTTACATTTTGCTACCACTATATCATGATCTTTCTTTTGGAAATATTATACTATGATATAGTCCAACAGAACTAACACATACACATCTTTTATGGGGGCGAACAGAATTTTCCTGCTAAGCTTGTTCTCTCAGTGCTTACTTCACTGTGGCCACATACTACCTTGTAGTAAATGGCGCATGGATCTCAATAATGTCTTTTTGAATTCTTTCAATTTTTTTAAAAATTAGCTTTTTATAAACTAGAGGTCTCCAAACAGATCAGGTTAGTGTCTGGTTTCTAACACTAGTTTCTCAGTTTATGAGAAACCAAGAAACTCACTCAACTCAACTAATGTCAATGTTTGTCTCAATCCAATTCACTAACAAAATCTGCTTTATATAATTTTAAAAATCAAGATCAAAACCATAAAAGAAATTAGTTTTTTTTAAAAAAAACTAAAACTTATCCAAACAAAGTCCTAGGCTCGTAGCAATCAACCAAGTCAGGCGAGGTCCATCCTAGAAACAAGGATATGATCATTTCTGAAGTCTAGGATTATTGAATCGCTCAACTAAAGTTTTACCAGACCTTAGAAAATTGGATTAGCTCGTCGATCCTGTAGCACATTTTCAATTTCTCAATATTTATATCTGGGCCTCGACAATCTCACTGGTGGCAAATGCAAAGTCAACTGGACGCGAACTTGTATGCCAAAGGAGCAAGGAGGGCTAGGAATTCTGAATTTAGAAAAATTTGTTAGAGCACTACGACTACGTTGGTTGTGGCATGATGGAAGTCAGAAGATAAACCTTGGGTTGGAATGGGTAATCCCTGTGACAACGCTGACAGACTACTTTTTATGGCCGCAACTTCCATTACCTTGGGTAATGGGGCAAAGACAGATTTCTGGAATTCGGCTTGGATCGCTGGCAGCAGACCAAAGGACATTGCGCCAAACATCTACGCCCTATCCAAAAAGAAAGAGCGGAAGGTGAGGGAGGCACTCCATGACGACACGTGGATCAGTGACATAAACCTACAAGGTATTTCATCCGTGCAACATATTCAGCAACTGGTCAATCTTTGAAACCTCACGCAAGACATCCAACTACAGGATACCAGTCAAGATGACATCACATGAAAATTAACAAGCAGTGGATAATATAAAGCCTCCTCAGCATATAGAGCATAATTCATAGGAACTACATGCGCGGTTTACAACACATTTATATGGAAGGTTTGGGCGCCTCCTAAGTGCAAAATATTTGGATGGCTAGTCGTACAGAATCGCGTATGGACGGCGGACAGACTTGAAACACGTAGATGGCAAAATAACAAATATTGTCCGCTATGCCAACACACACTAGAGACAGCACATCACATGTTGTCGAGTTGTAGATACACAACACGGATATGGGAGGGTGTCGCTAGTTGGTTAGCAACAGATGAGTTAGACCCAAGCAATTAGCAGCAAACAGACAATGTCTAACAGTGGTGGCTTACATTGGCGTCAACAACAAATGTACCTAAGAAGGGTTTACGGTCACTCATATTACTAAGCAACTGGATAATTTGGAACGAGAGAAATATCCGTATCTTCAGACAAAAGGAGCTATCAGCGGTATCTCTCCTGGCAAAAATCAAGGAGGATGCCCAAGTATGGTGCCTAGCGGGAGCCAAGCACCTATCCTAATTATGTATTCAAAACTGACCAACCTAGAATTAGCTCTTTCTTTTTGCCTTTCAATGTACAAATTTGTAAATTACGGCTTTCCATGCCTTTATATGTATTACTTCTTCTTTAATTAATAAAAAGCGGCACATTCTCGTGCCGGTTCGGTTCAAAAAAAAATATTTATATCTGAAGCGTATACCTGGAAATTTACATAGCCGGCTTGAAAAAAACTCCCAACTCCGTCACACGCCATAATCTGAATAAAGTGAAAAATTCTGCAGGAAACCACTCAGCCATGGTCGTTTCTCTTGGAAGAACATGCATGGCACTATGGCAGGACTAATAATAATTGGCCACCTAAAGAGTTAGGATGGCATACTTGACCCTCCACTTTAGTCCTGTTTGGCTTATCCACTATTAGGGACCATCGCATCGTATTACCTCACTCAGTCTTGTGCTCACTCTCAGTCACAGGGTCCACCGTGCACTGGTGCCGCTCGCGTGTTCACATATTCTCCCAGCTATAAACAACGGTCCATAAATGGTGACGCGTCACTGTTCTCGTCAAACTCTCAGTGCCGGCATCTTTAAGACTGATTCTGAAATTTACAAGCTGCGTAGTTAAGTGCAGAGTTGTTTCCCGGACGCTGGATTGGACCTGAGATGATGTGTGCCGGATTGGCAAGGTCGCTTCCTTCGTGCTTTGGGCAGGGGAGCGACAGCTTTTTTCCTTCTATGCCATCAAAAATTATACCAATCCCTTTTCCATCATAAAAAAATATGCATTCCCTTGTATGTCATTAGTTTCAATTTTTGATCCCTTATGAGTCATTAACGTTATCTGGATGTTATCTGGGTGTTAAGTGATGTAGGAAAGGACGAAATTGCCCTTAAACTGAAATGAAGCAATTTCTAGAGTTCCATACCCTGCCAACATGTACGGCAGTTTAAAGACAAGGAATTGCATAAATAACAAGCTATATTGGCTTCAAACTGAAATGAAGCTATATTGTAAACTAACAAAACAACCACATATTGGATGCATATTTTTTATTAATGATATATGTAATATATTATTATATACACAGATCTGTTACATATTTATATATACAAAAGTCTGATATCATTTGTCCATCGAGGTTGTCATTTTCCTCTCATGATGAACACAAAATAATCGTTGTCACCAAACAAGCAAAATAACTAAGTTGTGATGACTGCATATATTTTACAGTCAAGCAAAATAACTGAAACCTAGATCAGCTAGATATTCACTACAAAAGCTTTCTTTTGCTTCTGGTACCCAACGCAGGGCTTGGAGTCTTGCTTCTAGTGCACATTGAAGGGCTATCTGGTGGCACCACATCTTTTTTCTTCCCCTTTGCCTTCTGTGTAATCTTTTTCTTGTCTCGAGACTTGGAGGTGGTCTGTGATAGTGTAGGTTGGCCCAAAGCGAGTGGGTACTCAATATAAAATGGTTCAGGTTGGTTTGAGCCACTTGCCAACCTGCATAATTTTAGAGTTGAGAGACTATGTTAAATATGCACTGATAGAGTATCCAGAAGCTAATGTACTAGTGCATCCTTGGTTCTGTTCATAATATTCAATAAATGAGAACATATGCTTACCTGGGAGGAAAATACATAGTTGTTGGGTCTGAGTCAATTGGCACAATGCTATTCTTGCTTGATGGTTCAACCATTTTCTTTCTCTTCTTTGGTGGCCCCCTGCATAAATCACAAGAGAAAAGATCAGTCCACCAATTAGAAATATAAATACATGACAGAATATTATGCAATACCTTTCAGCTAATATAGCAGCTATGTCCTCTGGGCCACCATCCTTACAGATGTACCAACGATGCCCATATCCCTTGCAAATAGGGCACTGATGTTGTCCTTTCCTGTGTGTTGTACTGCCATTGTTCTCAGTACAACCTTTGAATCTCTGATTCTTTCTTCTACCAGCTGTGGACTTTAGAAGAAGTGGGTGCATGAAGAAACCATGGGAAGATTCTGGCCATTGGGACTTGTCAGTCAAAGCCGGAAGGAGTCAAAGCCGGAAGGAGACTCGCATAGGAAGCTCTAAATTTCTCAACTAAATAATATGAGTCAACATAATCCTTCAATGGAGCTCTAAGAGATGTAATGAATGCTATAGCATGTGAGCATGGAATCCCTGACACTTGCCATTGTCTGCAAGAACAACTTTTTTCATCAAGCTTCACTACACACTTGTATCCTATGCCACCCTTAACACTCACTTTTGCAACCAAATCCTCATTTCTTTGTATATCCATATCCAAGTTCTTACTTTCCTCTTTCAGCTTCTTGATTATGTGTGGCAAAATCACACCTTCGATCTTTGTTGATATTGTTCTCCTAACATCCCACTTTTCCGTTACAAGTTGCGTAATCTTATCCATGAAATCATCCAAATTTAAGGCCCTGAATTTCTTTATCTAGTTGTTGAAACTCTCCGCTAGATTGTTAGTGACATAGTCAACTTTGCAATGGGTTGAGATTTGGCTTCTTGTCCATATCCTAGTATGACTTGCCCTTAAATAATTCATTGCTTCTGATTTAGCTTCATCCATAGCTTTCTAGTGCTTCTCAAAGAAAAAGTTTTACCATGATTATGCTGCAGCCCACAAATGGACATCAAAAACCTTTTCATAGTACCTTTTCTTGAAATTTTGAGACCAGATGGAACATGCACTCCCTATGTTCTACGCTTGGAAACACTTCTTTCACCCCCTACCATAACTGCTTGTCCAGCATTTGTACAAATAGCTAATCCATGTGGTGACCCTATAGCATCTCTGAGCCTATGCATAAACCAGATCCAATTTTCATTTGTTTCCGAGTCCATCACTCCAACAGCAACTGGGTACATCCAATTATGTGCATCTACAGCAGAAGCACATGTGAACTGTCCCCTAGATTTTCCTGTTAAGAAAGTGTTGTCCATTGCCAAATATGGTCGGCATCCTTGGAGAAACCCATCTATGCATGGTTTCATCGCAAAGAACATCCTCCTAAACCTGATCTTTTCATTGATTGTGTGATGATCAATTTCTATTGAACTACCAGGACAAGACCTTTCCATCTCTGCCTTAAACCTATACAGGTTGTTAAAGTTGCTGTCCCCACTACCATACTATTGTTTAAGTGCTAATTCTTTACCTGCATAGACTCTTTTGTAGTTCACCAACACCTTGTGTTTGTGTTTCAGCCGCCTTTGTAATTCTTTAGCTCCCAGACTTGCATCTTCACTAAGCCAGTCCTTAACTTGGTCACACACCCAAAATTTGGTTGCATTCTTTACTTGCTTACTTCTCCTTGCACTACAACAATTATGCATATGTGGGTTCTTCTTCACCTAATAAGAGACAATATAAATATAAGATCATGACAATATGAAAAAGTTACTATAGTAACAATACATGTATAATAATAAAGTTACTTCATATAGTTACCTTTATTGTAACATTGTCCTTCATCTTTGAAGCATGTATCCTCCACTTACACCCCTCGTTTTTTCTTGAACAATATGCCCTGAATCTCCCTGGATCACTTTTTTCAATGTTAAACTCAAATTCCCTTTTCATTGCATGCTGACCTATTGCCAACTTAAATACTTCCATATTCTCATAAATGCTGCCAACACTCATTGGAGGGTCATCCTTGTCATATGCTACAACTGGAACATGAGGTGGCTGAGGGTCTTTACCCACTAACCCATCCTCTTCCTCATACTCCTCGTCAGAATCAGAATCAGAATCAGATACAGACATAGAATCACTGTCCTCAATGACAGTTGTATGAGTAGCCCCAGCTTTAGCATTTGTCAAGTATAATTCCTCATCAATGCCAACATGCTCATTGTGTGGTTCTAGATTTAAAAGATATTTATCATCATCAAACTCATTTGTGATTGGCTCGCTTTCTATAGCATCATTGGGTTGGCTTGCTGAAGGGCTAGAGGGTTAAGTGGGTTCTCTTGGTGTTGTAGTGTCATTATGTCCCATATCTTCCAAATATGGGACAAACATAGGCTTGGAGTATGTGATAGTCAAGCGAACTACCTTAGTATCAATATGTTTTTTGAACATTCTTGATCTGATTTCACTTGTGGGTAGTTTTTATTGGCAGCATCATAATAAAAAAACAGTCATAGTTTCACCATAGCCATGGAGAAATTCATCAGCAATATCGTTGACAAGGTAGCCATGGGGAAATTCACCAGCAATATCGTTGACAAGGTCCTTGAAGTTGCAGATATCAGAATCTATAGTCTTATCGAACCTATAACATAAAAACTCTGGCCTACGCTCTTTAGGATTGACCAGAAGTCTGACTTGTAGCAAGTAAGTAGACTTAGGATCCATCCTGTGAATTCATATGCTACCAAGTCAATGCACTTTATTATGATTTCTAATCCTTCCCTGACTTGCTAATCATGAGAGTCATAAAGAAAAGAGAAATATTAATAGAATAAAGATAATATACCCTGCAAGAAGCCATGAACCAGGACTTGAGCCTGAAGTTGCCATAGTCAGGCATGGAGGCCATCTCCTTGCGGGGGCGTTAGGTGGGGATGGCTTCAGGCAGCAACCCAGGAGGCATGGTCTCGGTGGTGACCACCAGATCGACGCAGCGGCGACCACCAAATCCTCGTGACGCGGCGTCAGGGCGATGGGCGATGACGACGGCAGGCGATGGGTGGCGGCAGTGTCAGGGCGATGGGCGGTGGCGGCAGGTTGATGGGCGACGGCAGGCGATGGCCGGCGGTGGTGTGAGGGCGATGGGCGGTGGCAGGTGGCAAGTCGATGGGCGACGACAGGCGATGGGCGGCGGAGGTGTCAGGGCGATAGGCGGCGGCGGCGTCAGGGCGATGGGCAACGGCGAGCGATGGACGGCGGTGGTGTCAGGGCGATGGGCGGCGGTCGGACTCCCGGGTGGCGCACGGCCACCTGCTTCCTTGCGCGGGCTGGATTCAAGCCTTCTTCGCCATGGCCTAGGGTTGCCTGGACAGGATCGAGTTTTTCTGTTTGGCTAATGAATCGCTTCGTGCTCACAGGAGCATGGCTGGTGAGACATCACGGTAGAATAGGAGAAGGGGCAAAATTGGTAATTTGAAAAAAAAACTTGACACCACAATATATTTTACTATACAGTTATCCTTCAATTATAACGTAAATGGCTCATAAGGGATCAAAAATTAAAACTAATGACACATAAGGGAATGCATATTTTTCGATGGCGGAGAAGGAATTGGTATATTTTCTGATGGCGTAGAGTGAATTTGCTCCTCTTGAAATGCTTTGGCCGGGAGCGACGGCTAGGGCTGTCAACGAGCCGAGCTCGAGCGAGCTTGTAGCCTTAAAGCTCAAGCTCGACACAAGTTCGAGCCGATCTCGAATCGAGCCTGAGATTTGACCGAGCCTGCAGCCAGCTCAAGTTCGACTCGATAGAAGCTCGTGAGAGTTTGAGCTCGACTCGATTAAGCTCGCGGTGGACAGAGGAAAGGACTTATGAGCGGAACACGACAGTGCGACAGTACAATCTGGCCGTATAGATTGGAGTGGTAGCAGAGGCAGGAATAAGGACAACTAGAGAAACATCAGACCTGTGATGCGGGATGATAAGTTCAGGCATCGCTATTTTCACGGGAGTACAGGAACAGGGCGTCTCCCGCTCGATGGGTAGGTGCAGAAGCCTTGATTTTTTGCTTGATCAACCTTCGATTCGATTTTTTGCTTGATCAACCTTCGATTCAACCTCAGGGACGATGGATCTTGAAGAAGAGCCAGCGAGGAGCCGAGGAGACCGGCATGCTTTCTGTGGAGAGGAGGCGCCGGTTGGGAGATAATGAAAATATCTACGTTAACCTTGCATTGGAAAAGCAGTTCCGATGCTACACTGAAAAAATAAGCCCTGAAGTTACGTGCCGGTGTAGACTCTTGCTGTGTGATTAGGCCATCCTACCGAGCCTCATCGAAACGATTCGAATTTGATTCGTCTGGAGCTCGCGAGCTTGAAACAAGGCTTGAGATTGGCTCGAATTTTTATCGAACCGAGTCTACAGCGAGCCAAGCTCGAGCAGCTTGCGATCCTCGAGCTTGGTTGACAGCCCTAGCGACGGCACTGCAGCTAGAGCGGTGGTACGGCCGTACGGGTAACCGTTTGCGGGTCGCAAACTCGCAATAATGCAATGCGTCATTTGTTATGTTCAATGCGAAGAGCTAAGCCAGAAATCAACACCATCGAACTACCCCCAATGATTTTGGACAGCCAGTGGAAAATTTAGATCATCACCTGTGTGATAATACAGTCCACACTAAACTTGCTGTCAATAAAATATTGTAAAGCTTGTCATCACGTAAAAAGAGGATACACGCTTTGTCTTCTCCTGATACTTTTTTGTTACACATCTTTCTGCGACTTTTGCCGCATCTGTTTTCTTCACTTTCGTGCCGACTCCAGCTCCATCCCTGCAGCAGCGTAGCATGATAACCGGAAGCAAGAAGAATAAAACAAAAATGTCCTGAAATTGCCGTAATCTGAAATGGCGGGATTTTTTGTCGGAACAGTAATACGATTTTTCTTACGAATATTACTCCATCGCGGAATTTGCGTTCTAATTGGCGGCCTGGAGAGTGAGAAAAGCAAAACCTTTCCAGCAATAGAAAATTGGCGGGCTGGTTAAACCCTTGCTTACCACCTAATCCGCCCCGCTTACGGTACAAAAAACCCTACCTCCCCACCCACCCCTTTCGTTCCCCATCCAAACCCCTCCGCGCCGCCGCCTCCCCACTCCTCGCGCCGCCATGGCCACCTCTCTCTCCACGCCGCACCAGCTCCGCCCGTCCCCGTCCCAGGCGCGACACCTCCTCGCGCCCCTCCCTCGCGCCTCCTTCCCGCGCCGGCACCTCCTCCGCCGCGCCGTCGCCGTCCGCGCCTCCGCCGCCGCCTCGGATGGAGCCAACGCCGTCACGGTCCGCCGCTTCCCCGCGGCGCCGAGCAAGGGCGGGAAGCTGGCGGGCGTGAAGAAGATCATGATCCTTGGAGCGGGGCCGATCGTGATCGGTCAGGCGTGCGAGTTCGACTACTCAGGCACGCAGGCGTGCAAGGCGCTCGCCGAGGAGGGCTACGAGGTGGTGCTCATCAACTCCAACCCGGCCACCATCATGACCGACCCGGACCTGGCCCACCGCACCTACGTGGGGCCCATGACGCCGCCGCTCGTCGAGCGCATCATCGCCTCCGAGCGCCCTGACGCGCTGCTGCCCACCATGGGCGGCCAGACCGCGCTCAACCTCGCCGTCTCGCTCGCCGACTCGGGCGCGCTCGACCGCCTCGGGGTGCGCCTCATCGGGGCCTCCCTCCCCGCTATCCGTGCTGCCGAGGACCGCCAGCTGTTCAAGCAGGCCATGGACCGCATCGGGCTTAAGACGCCGCCCTCCGGCATCGGCACCACGCTCGAGGAGTGCCTCGCCATCGCCGAGGACATTGGGGAGTTCCCGCTCATTGTCCGCCCGGCCTTCACGCTCGGCGGCACTGGCGGAGGCATCGCCTACAACAGGGCCGAGTTCGAGGACATTTGTAGGGCCGGCCTCGCTGCGTCGCACACGCAGCAAGTGCTCGTGGAGAAATCCCTCCTTGGGTGGAAGGAGTACGAGTTGGAGGTGATGCGGGACATGGCTGACAATGTCGTCATCATCTGTTCGATTGAGAACATCGACCCCATGGGCGTGCACACAGGGGATTCCATCACGGTGGCCCCTGCACAGACGCTCACTGACAAGGAGTATCAGAGGCTCAGGGATGCATCTGTGGCTATTATCCGAGAGATTGGTGTGGAGTGTGGTGGCTCCAATGTGCAGTTCGCAGTGAATCCTGCGGATGGAGAGGTGATGGTAATTGAGATGAACCCCAGGGTGTCCAGGTCCTCTGCCCTTGCATCAAAGGCAACCGGGTTTCCCATAGCCAAGATGGCGGCAAAGCTCTCTGTTGGTTACACTTTAGACCAGATTCCCAATGACATCACGAAGAAGACTCCTGCTAGCTTTGAGCCTTCCATTGATTATGTGGTCACAAAGGTAATGATATCTATCTCTGTTTCTCAGCTTTCTTTGTGTATTGCCAATCAATCTTTAACTGTTTGACTGCAATAGTGGACTTTTTTGTTGCCCCTTAGCTAAGTCCTTGATATCCCCTAATAACTGATAACAATTGGTTTTAATATAGTATAATAATACACAAGAAGTGCAATTGCTTATCCTGTACATGTGTTGACTGTGTTGAATATGATAGGTTGTTGAAGGAATATTACATTATATGCACTGGCATCTACTGTTCAGTCATAGATCTCAGGGTGTTTGCTTATTTTTGTATAGTAGGTTGTAGCTCTTTCGTTGGCATATACCTATCCATTTGTCGCTTATTCTAATTTGTTTGCTCTTAGCTGCTTATCCTGCAAATCAATTTTGGCAGCAATGTGTATCTGTTTATTTGACTGCAATAGTGGACTTTTCTGTATACCCATTGCTAACTCATTATCACCTATTATATAATGATTGATTGATTTTGATAGTATAGTACAGAAGAAGTCCATTTGTTTATTGTGTGCTCTGTTTGTTGGATGTCTTCAATATGTTGGTTTGTTCAAGGAATTACACTATATGCTCTGGCCTCTCTACCTTTTTACAACAGGATTTGAGTTCTTTATTCAAAAGGCAGCAGCTTTTTGTTGGCTGCGCTCTGTGTTGCTTCATTGCCAACTTACCTGAGTAACAGTCTTGTTCTTGTTTTCAGTAAAATAGGACCAAAATGTCGCAATCAATAGCTTCCTATGTTGACTGTTTCCAATCTCTGATATATCTGTTATCTGTAAACTGTATTGTGTGAGTGACAACATTGTATGTAAATTGCTCATTGCCATGATCTCAGATTTAACCTCCATTATTCACACATATTGCCTTGTAATCATTCACAAGTTGGAATGTGCTCTACCATGACCAACTGATGATCCCATTTTCTGCATTGTATAACTCATACATGTTATGCTAATTCACCTTCTAGTATGTTTTTCTGACACAACTTGCATTTACTATGCAGATACCACGCTTTGCATTTGAGAAATTCCCAGGCTCTGAGCCTATATTAACCACACAGATGAAGTCTGTTGGGGAGGCAATGGCACTCGGTCGTACATTCCAAGAATCTTTCCAGAAAGCTGTCCGTTCACTGGAGACTGGCTTTGCAGGATGGGGTTGTGGACCTATCAAAGAACTTGAGTGGGACTGGGAAAAGATAAAATATAGCTTACGGGTACCTAATCCAGAGCGTATCCATGCTATTTATGCAGCTTTCAAGAAAGGCATGAAGGTTGAAGATATCCATGAAATCAGTTTCATTGACAAATGGTTCCTTACAGAGCTCAAGGAGCTTGTGGATGTTGAGCAGTTCCTTATTTCAAAGAGCCTAGATCAGCTATCAAAAGATGACTTCTATCAAGTGAAGAGGAGGGGTTTTAGTGACAAGCAGATTGCATTTGCAACTTCTTCATCAGAAAGTGATGTGAGATCAAGGCGTTTGGCCTTAGGTGTTGCTCCAACATATAAGCGTGTGGATACCTGTGCTGCTGAGTTTGAAGCCAACACCCCTTACATGTATTCTTCCTATGAATATGAATGCGAATCAGCTCCAACTAATAAGAAGAAGGTGTTGATCTTGGGTGGTGGGCCTAATCGGATAGGTCAGGGCATCGAGTTTGATTACTGCTGTTGCCATGCTTCATTTGCTCTTCGAAAGGTTTGTTTTTACTTCACTGTTTCAAACTTGTTTCACTGTGATCGTATTTCCTGGATTGCCATATTCTTTTTATATAAATGACAGCAGTACTCTTGTAGTGCATGTACAAGGTCATATTGCAAATTTTCATGGTTAATTTTTTTTTATATGTCCCTTTGTTCGGGCTATGTCTTACATTTAGTACTTGAGGACCCCAATTCAATTTTCAGGTAGTTTTACAGTATTTTATTAGATTTTACGGAGTGGTGAAACATGAAATCTGATTCTGTAGATTGTGATTGTTCCAAGTTTGCTATCCTGTGCCACATTGCTGTTTTGCATTATTGTTTCCATTAATGGATTAAATATTTTACATGACTCAATGTGACCAAAGCTGTAACAGATGAACAGTAAGGTTTTGGTTTTATATAACCTTTGAACAGAGTGGAAAGACAGATTCGAGATGTGGTTGACGTTCATAATATTTTCAACTTGCTTTCTAGATTCACCATATGAAATTTATTTTGCTCTGGTGTTCAGTACATTAGTCTTATTTGGCAAGTTAGCTAAACTTTTATCAGAATTGAAAAGTTGTAGGAGATTTTCTACAGTTTCCAAAACTAGTATTATTCACAATATCTTGTGTTATAAATACTGATGAAACTGATATTTCATTCTTTCGTTTGTTTTCAGGCTGGTTATGAGACTATTATGATGAACTCCAATCCAGAGACAGTTTCAACTGACTATGATACTAGCGACCGTTTGTATTTTGAGCCATTGACGGTTGAGGATGTGTCAAATGTCCTTGATTTGGAGCGCCCAGATGGCATAATTGTGCAATTTGGGGGGCAAACTCCTCTCAAGCTTGCCCTTCCTATACAACAATATATAGAGGAGAGAAAGATGGTATCTGCTTCAGGGACAGGTTTGGTGAAGATATGGGGAACATCTCCAGATTCTATTGATGCTGCTGAGGACAGAAAAAGATTTAATGCAATTCTTGAAGAGCTTGGGATTGAACAACCTAAAGGAGGGATTGCAAGAAGCGAGTCTGATGCATTGGCGATTGCCTCAGAAATAGGCTACCCTGTTGTGGTCCGTCCCTCATACGTTCTTGGCGGACGAGCGATGGAGATTGTATACAATGATGAAAAATTGATCAAGTACCTTGCGACTGCAGTGCAAGTAGATCCAGAGCGGCCTGTTTTGGTGGATAAATATCTAATTGATGCAGTTGAAATTGATGTTGATGCATTGGCAGACTCAGCTGGGAATGTTGTGATTGGTGGAATCATGGAGCATATTGAGCAGGCAGGTATCCATTCTGGTGATTCAGCATGTTCCCTTCCAACCAGAACAGTCTCGACCCAGTGCTTGGACATTATCCGTTCATGGACCACAAAGCTAGCAAAGCGTCTCAATGTTTGTGGGCTAATGAACTGCCAGTATGCTATTTCCACTACTGGTGAGGTGTTCCTGTTGGAGGCGAACCCTAGGGCTTCACGAACAGTCCCTTTCGTCTCAAAAGCAATTGGCCATCCATTGGCTAAGTATGCATCATTGGTAATGTCTGGTGCAACTTTGCCAGAGCTTGGGTTTACTAAAGAAGTAATTCCTAAGCATATATCTGTCAAGGAGGCTGTTCTTCCATTTGAGAAGTTCCAAGGTTGTGATATTCTTCTTGGACCAGAGATGCGCAGCACTGGAGAGGTCATGGGCATTGACTATGAGTTTTCTGGTGCTTTTGCCAAGGCACAGATTGCTGCTGGACAGAAACTCCCTGTAAGTGGTACTGTGTTCCTTAGCCTAAATGACCTTACAAAACGTCATCTTGCTGAAATCGGGCGTGGGTTCCGGGAACTTGGCTTCAATATCATTGCCACGTCCGGAACAGCCAAGGTGCTCCAGCTTGAGGGCATCCCAGTGGAGCCAGTGCTAAAAATTCACGAGGGACGGCCAAACGCAAGGGATATGCTTAAGAATGGTCAGATACAAGTCATGGTGATAACAAGCTCAGGGGATGCTCTCGACTCCAAAGATGGCCTCCAGCTCCGCAGGCTTGCCCTGGCTTTCAAGGTGCCCATAATTACAACCGTAGACGGGGCACGGGCTACCATGGATGCTATCAATAGCATGAAGAACAAATCGATTGAGACTCTTGCCTTGCAAGATTATTTCCAATCTGTTGATGCATCACCAAACCTGCAAGCAGCGCAAACCGCTTCATAGTCTCTTTTTCTTTCATGGATTCTGTCTTGCATAGACTAAACACCTGTGCATCTCGATTGTATTGGAGTCAGTATCCTAAGCCAAAATTGGGGTCAAGGGCGGTTGTACTTGGTACTGTGTAACACATTGATCTCTGGTAATAATGGTGCTTAGAGGTGCCTTATGGATTTTACTTGAAAGATTTTTGTGTAACTATCAGACGGTAACTGCATTTTAATAATAACCACATGTTCTTTCAGATTGCATGTTGTCATGGACCCATGTGTTATAAATATGATACGAGTTTTTTTGTATCACATGTGTTATGTTATAGCCTTTCAGAAATACGAAGTACACAGTAATCATCTGATACTGCAGATGTTATTATATGTTGTCACAATGAAAGTGCAATATATATATACATAAATGTTGTGTAAATGCAGAAAAGTACTGAAACAGATTATTTTGCATTGAATTTGACCTGTTGAAGCTTAATTTTGAACCATTGTTATGTTAGTAATTTAGGTGAATGTTCCGTTGCAAAATAGACCGTCCTTTTTTCTGTTATCAGCATGGTGTATGTTAATTTAGGGGGATGCCTTGTTGCTTACAGATCAAGCAGGGCCTTCCAAAATTGCATATATAACTCAGCGTTAAGAATGGATGTATATTCCAAACTAAATTTAGACAAATCTATTGCCTATATTGATATTTATAATAATTATAATACCTACAAATAATATAATACCACACAAGTCTTTTCATGGTTCCTTCCACAATGATCTTTACAGCCTCCCTCGGGCACTCAAATCTGTCTAGCTTACATGCGAAAGTATGCACCTACCTGAGCACCTGCAATTTCAACTGATGAGTTTGAAAGATTATTACAGCGTTCTCAAAATTATTGCTATTTAGGACTGATCACTGAAAGTTTTGTGAGTTGTGAAGAACTCATTTCACGTGTTATACGTTCAGTGTTCCTTATAAATATGTGTTTAGTTTTTGTAGATTTAGATGTCATCGAATTGTTCCCCACGTGTTTCTAACTGAATTTTCTAGGAGCGTGTTCATTAGGCAATCTAAGTTCAAAGGACGCGTCAGAGATAGGATGACACGACAGATAATTCCAGACTAATTGTGCAGCAGCGAGCCTTGACTGCTTCTAACAACGTTGGCTGTGGTCCTGGCTGTGACGAGAGCCGCTCGTGCCAAGTAGGCCCGTGTGTTTACATTGACCTCGTGGTCAAACGCACCTGTGAAAACCTTAAAAAAGATCAAACAATAGCGTAAAATTTCCACGAGACTTGGAATGTTAAGTCTTGGTGATCTTGTCATGCCTGGTAATTAAGGGAACATGAGTCTATTTTTATACTCCGCCGCTTCTCTAAAATGCTAGATTTGTACCAGCGGTTTTGTCCTAATCTTGCTTCAAAAAAAATCATCAAAACTCCTCGTCATCAGGTCTTAAATCAGGGGAGTCTCAGAAAGTGTATTTATTGACAAAAACAAGTCCAAGACTACATAACACATGGAGACATTGACTTGGAACCAGAGAAGGCCCCCCGGTTTCAGAAATGTCATGCTCCCAATATCAAGTGCAAGGAAGCAAGTTCACACGGATTAGATGAGTCGAGATATTCAGGCTAACCTCCTCCAGCTTTCATCCAAATCACAAGTCAATGCTTACAAGGCCAACTTGGTCTAAAAAAACAAAGCAGACGTCCATCCAAGAAACAAAACGCCAACGGAAATGTAACAGGCACGAAACCGAGTGCCAGGTTCTTCTTAGGTGAGTATGTCCCTTTCGCCGTGGATTTCCTTTATTCCAGTCCAGACCCAGGTGACAGAACTGAATTGTCCTCGAGGATTTGCTCTTGCATTTTTTAGCTTTTTGAGGACAGGATCTCAGTTACCTTTTTCCAAGAGCATATTGAGTAGTCGTTTTACTGCTTGGAATCTGCAGTATTCATTTGAATGGACAAAGATATGGACTTCATTGCAACAAAGAGTTATGCATGGAAACTGAGATCCTTTTTCATTTTCTGCCTGTACAAAAGAAAGTCTGTCTTTGCTGCTGCCAATAGGTTGCAGAAAGGCCCCATTCTCTCATTATTTGTATAGGAACGAATAATCATCAACTTATTCTGAGAAATCAGCAGTTACAAGTTTCTGAAAGCTGCAGGTTCAGACTATACAGGACATGCAGCTTGTGCGTGCATTTTTCTTTTTGCACCTGAGGGTCAACGAAGAAGATGAAAAAACATGCAGTACAAAAGAATGGTACCCAGATCAAACAACGTAACCAACAAAACAAATCTCTTCCTCCGCCTGATCTAATTAGCTAACTGAAAACGCTGCAACACTGCCACGCCATTGATGACAGCGCTGCAAAACGGGCTGGCGCCACGGCACGAACAATGCTTTACACTCTTGCAGCTGCAGCAGGTCACTGATCACTTGCTGCCCTTGTGCTTTGGTAGCGTGAGCTCCACTGCCGGCGTGTGGAACCCTGCGAACTGCTGCTCCCTGGGCGAGGACCTTCTGGCCGCCGCTGGGCTGGGGACGGGGAGCCTGACGCCGGTGGGGGTGGGCAGGCCCATGTAGGCCAGACTGGGCGAGAGCCTGATCCTTGGGCTGGGCCGCGGCGAGGGGATGGGCAGCCTGTTGGCCGCGCTCGGTGAAGGCACCACCCGGGGCGACAGGTTCACCTGCTCCAGCGCCATGCTCTGCAGGTCCGCCGGGTAGTCCCGCAGGCAGCCGATACGCGCGCCCGTCGGTGTCATCCACTTGAACGACGGCCGCTTCGCCATCTGCATCGTCTCCTCCGGCTCTGCGCCGGTGTCGTCAGCCACCACTGCCTCTTTCACAATGTCAAGCTCAGGCAGCTCGACCTTCTGGGTCTCAGCTTCAGTTGGCAGCTCTGTTTCTTCTGGTGCCTTCTTGAACGACGGGAACTCGTCATCGTCCACCGAGCATCGCTGAATACAAATGTTTTTTTTTTTGTCAGGTAACATCCTACTGAAAAAGAATACTACAGTAGTATTTTTTTTGTTGACAACACAACAGATACAATAGCAATGTGATAAAAAGTTTACCTTGACATTGGCCAGATCAACACTGTTCTCCTCCAGGAAGCCGATGAACTCTCTGAAGTTCTCCTCTGTCGGCAGGTAGTGCCCGCTGTAGGGCCAGATCGCCTTGAGAACGCCCTCTTTGCAAACCAGTCTTCCGGCAGCTGTTGTAGCCGCCCCAGAAAGGAAGCTCGAGTGCTGGAATTTACCCTTCCTCTTCTGTCCGATGTACAGTGACCTGCTGGTGCTCAGCACGAATATCCACTTGGACTCTTCGTTTGTGTGCACAAAGACTCTGCTCTGCTTGTACACCAGCCTCCCTGCCTCCACGACAACCTCATACGCGGCTCTCTCGACCTGCGGTGATTGAAGCAGGGATCATGTCAGTCAGGCTCTGCTTTTACGTACAGTGAACTGTTGTCATATGTATGACAAGGATGTTATTAGGGACACTCACCGGTCCGAGGTACATGATCAATTGGGAGTAGAGCTTGCTTCGCGGGCACTTGGGGTGATGCATGTCTCTACCGGCACCGATGTCCAACCTGAAATATATAAAACAGAGTATTATTCAATTGTCAGAATTAACTTGCAAGCTAGTAGTACAGAGCAGAAATACTGGGGAAACTGTCATCAGCTTACCAGTAGAAGAATGGTTCAGTGCTCGAACTCGCGGACCAGATGTCGTAATAGAGATGCAGGTTGTGGCCGTAACGGTGGCGCGGATCAATCTGAAGAACGAAGCACGAAAATTCAGTACATCAGTATGATCATTCAGTACATCAGGAAGAAGACAAGCAAGAACATGAATGAAGTTTCAGAGACAGGGGAAAAAAAAAAAAAAGCTTACCGCTTCGAGCCAGTGCTGGAGGGCGAGCTTCTGCGCCTTGTCGTCCTTGGAGAGTCCCTTTCCGACCTTGGCGATCCTCTTGCCCGCCCTGGACCAGCGCGAGGCGGCGGTCTCCTGCTTGTCGACGTGGAAGAAGGAGATGGACTTGATGTTGAGCGACGCCGAGTCGTACGCCTTCCACCAGAGCTCCTCGACGACGATGGCGCAGTCGGCCAGGCTCCGCCGCGTGCGGTGGCCCTTGAAGATCTTCTGCACCCGCGTCGCCGCCTCGTCCAGCTCCGATTTCGGCCGAGGGGAGAAGTACTCCAGGACGGCCTGCTGCGACGGCGACACCTCCTGACTCTGCTGCTGCTGCTGTGGCTGCAGCGCCAGGGTCCCCGGCCGCGCGCCGTTGATTCCGCTGCTTCGCCTGGGGCTCTGCTGCGGCTCGTCGGCGGCCTCCCAGTTCTTGAAGCTCAGCGACCGCTCCAGGCCGCGGGCCATGTTGGACTTGGTGGTGGTCCGGGATGATGATGGGCTGGTGATGCTGGCGTTCTTGCAGGAGACCCGTGGCGGCGACCTCAGCTGCGCGCCATCTTGGTGCTTCGGGGAGACGAGGAGGAGGTGGTTGCGTTCTGTGTTGAGCGGGCACAGAGTTGTCATCTCACGCCTGCCAACGGCCGATTCTTTTTTTTTTTTTTTTTTCCTGCACGCGGGGGAGAAATGATGATGGTTAGTTCATCGGAAAATCGCGGATTATTGGTGGTTGAGCCAACAGTTAGTTGTTCACGCCAAATTGATCAAGCGAGAAAAAATAATGCAAAGCTTGATTAATTGATCATGGAAAGGAGTGAGTTAAGTCAACGTTGCAGCTAGAAGCCACTAGTAATATACAAGCACAAGGGGAAATGCTTTTATGCTTGGCCTTAAAACTACACAAAGCGGAACAAGACTAAGAACAAGAGCGAAGCTTGGTCTTATCAGAACTACTTCTCATGCTACTGTACTTGGTCCAACAGATGAGATGAGATTGCAAACCAGGAAACTGAAGGTACTCCATGGAGGAGAATTAACCATGGATCCAGCTTCCAGCAGGCCAGGAAATTAACCAAGATATATAAGAGAAGTGAACAGAGGCCTATAACAATTGAGCGGAACGCGCAAGTGATTCAGATTGCATACCGATTGCGCTCAGAGAAGAAGAGAGCTTGCTGCTGATGCTTTTGTGTATGTGTTGATTTGGTCTTGTGCTTTGGGATGGATGGAGGCAGTCTGCCAAGCGGGGCGCATATATATATACATACAGAGAACAGATACGAGCCCGAAGACACGGCGCAGCTCTAGCCGCGGAGCACAAGTCCAAGTTGCTCGCATGGAATGGAAGGAGGCGGGAGACCGACTGAGGAGGAGAGACGACCGGTCGTTGCCGCGCGCGCCGGGGACGTAGGAGGCTGGTCTCCACGAAGGATCCGCGTGCCACTCGGTTTTGTACGTTTTCCCGGTCTTTCTTCTTTTTCTTCTTTTTTTTCTTTTCTGAAAACAAAATCTTGAGCGGTTTTCCACAGCTGATGGTGATGACACTGTCCGGGACCGGGCAGCAGCAGACGTTCATTCAAGTTCCGGAATTAATATCCGTACTGCACGACAAGGACTGTAGGGTCTGGTTGGTTGGCTATCGCTTCGAGTCTTGAAGAGATCAATCAACCGCGGAGCACACGGCTAATTAATCGTGTTGTGCTCATGCATGAGACTAGTGTATTCTATGGAGTACGTACAGTGTTCTGAGTTCTGATGGCCCAAGATCGTCAAACTTTGGTAGCCATTCATGAATACTATTATACCCAACTATATTTCGGGTTGTACAGATAGTGCTGATCGCGGGCCGCCCATTAACTAGTGTATATATAGTACTGCCGCGATTGATCGATGTAACAAGATTTCATCACCTCAGAATGGTACGTTCCGGTTTAGGACTTTCTTGTTCATCATTATTATCAAATTTTGTACGACTATAATCAATGTACGATTATTTAGAGCCCCTGTGGTATTCTTTGGACGTGCGTATACGTCCTTGAAAGCAATGTGGTGCCTAAAGTTGAATTTTCCTAGTACACGACTATCACTATCGGCCTGGTTGGGTGTGATCTGGCACTAGCTCTGCTTTTTTACTTCGTCGCTCCAGAGGAATTACGAGCTCATTCGCCAACGCTTTTGACTCTTAACCTCTCTGCTACGCCAGCATATTACTGCTCCTAGGTTCGCAAGGCTTACATTTCTCTGAGATAGAGACTGAAGGTTTCTTTTTGTTTTCGGGGGAGAGGGGGTTGACAATTCATACTAGGGTTAAAAATGTACCACAGATTAATATTTTAATTAATAACATGTACTAGTATCACAACATCACCGTACCTAGGAGCAAAAGGCTTACACACGCTTCTATCTTATAGGTCACAAGTCATATATTTATGTGATATATTATTACTCTTTTATCTCGGATTTCCATTTCACACATGGTCCTAGTTTCAGGATTTTGCAAATGTTTCTCAAAAGTCAGCCCCCCACACGGTCATACAACCATCGCCCAGTAAGTAATGCAGCTATTTGTTTTTTTTTTGTTCAATTTTTAGATATCGTATATCATTGTCATGCTGGCGGCTATAATGTGCAATAATTTAGTTTATTTCACGCCATCAATAATCTAGATGACATGCCACTTCATTTTAAATGCTTTGACTCTCAGCTTATTTAGTACGGTACAATATGATTAATTATGAGCTGCGTTCGACCAATACCAAAATAAAAAATCAGAAGTCATAGTTATCCAATAACTATATATTCTGTGGCAACCTACCTGAGGAATCCATTGCTTTGTTTTAAATATGTTTTTAGAACGTTTGGCTCCCTGATCCAATTAATCATGGAATATATATAAAAGTCCGTCACTTACTCAAAGCTTTTCTTTTAAAAAGAAAAAAAAACATTGTGGCTCGAGTGCAGGAAATGCTTTACGTTGATGTGAAATAGCTGCTAACATGCTATGCTTTTCTAATTCATATCTCAATGTTTTAGATCATCAAGAAAATGTATATATATTGTCCACTTTCTGAAGTATATGTAAACATTTTGTTTTACATATACTTGCAAAAATATGCATATTTTTTATTAGTTTTACGGGCGGATGCTCTCCTTATCAATGGTATTTTCTTGATTTTATAGCATAGTTATGGTACCAGATTGTTCAGCTAACTCGCAATTAATTAGATCTCGCTATGAAATGAGAACTGTTAGTCAAGCAGCCACTTGGATGAACGGTGACATATGACATTTTTTTAAAAATAAGATAGAAGCACTGTCATTCATTAAGATAGAAAGAGAAATTGATACAATCTAAAATTACAAAGTCTAACCCAACATAAAAATCACGCCCGAGCAATAGACATCATCATGCTTGAAAAAACAGAACAAAGCAACAATAGCAACCAAATGAGTTGATCACAACTAAGGAGGCGATCTCAATGCCTCCAAGAGCCTAACCAAGGCTAGCAACTGTGTGTCCTTTTTAACAACGGTTCATTTCTTTGTCAACAAATTGCGAACCAATTTCAGACCCAGTTTTGAAGTTTTGAATTTGAGCTTTTGATGTTGACTACAAGGCATATTGCCCTCCTGATGATACAACACACTAGAATCCATTTTGGATGATGTGTTTTGTCGAATGGAGGGAGACAAAAAAGCCACCACATCATGCTTGAGACTCCTCAAGGCCTTTATCAACTCATGCCCAATCAATTGCTCCTCCTTACCTCTGTCTATTAATGGAGTATGGACATCATTGACAATAGGATGGCTAAGCTTCATCCTTTCTTCAACGGGAAGGTGGCTGGCAACCAGCGAGAGTGTAGCAGCTTGGGGCATGGAGGAGCCCTCACCAACACCGCACATCAGCATCATGAGGTGGGCCTCCAACACTATTGGATCCAACGACTTCTCACAGACAATCAATGGCGAACTGAGCTTGAACTGCAGCAGGCTATCATCAACAACAGGACCTTCACTTGCAGAACTAAGCAATGGTGCAGAAGAACCCTCCAGGCTATGACTAGGAGGCCTTTCAACGCGATGGGACGGACAAACCGTAGAGATGTGGTCGTAGTGGTAACACTGCCAACATCTTTTTGGGCTGTAGCAAGATGCAACCTTGTGATCTTGAGCGACACAGTTGAAGCAGAGTCCCTTCATTCTTCTCAAGTAACACGAGTGCCACTTCTCATTTTGCTGGTTCACGCTACCCGGCGCCGCCCTGGTATGAGATCTTGGCTCCGGAAGCAGCGGTGTTTTTTCCGGACGACGACCTATGCCTTGCTTGAGGGCCAGGACAACTCTGACAAAGGAGGACCTCTTTGAAGGAAGGCTTGCCATGACCAGCTGCATAAGTTGACACCACCGCATGAGTCACCGAGCCGGAGGCCCTGCTCTGCTGCGCAGAAGGCACAACACTTGACAGGGTAGCGCTGATGGCATCACCAGCAACACTAGCGCCACGAGAAGCATCCCCAACGCTAGTGGAGTCATGGGGGGCAGCACCGGTGTCAACAGAGACACGGGCAACCGCAGCTCTAGGGGCGGGCTGGTCTCCATGAGGGAGGGGCAGTGACGACCAGTGCTGAGGGCCTCCCCAACCTACACCACCCCAAGAAGGGCCCGAGCGGTGGTCACCCTTCGCAGGCACAACCCGACGAGCAGTCTGCCAGCCACGCGCAAGCATGGAGGCGCCGTGGCTATTGACGCACTCGCGCCGGCGACTCAAGGAATCCGGCGGAACCAGGGCCGGTCCTGTGTATTTTGGAGCCCGGGACAAAGCTAAAAGTCGGGGCCCTTTATATATATGGTACATATGCATTTAAATTTTACCAATGTAATGAAAATATTATTACTAATCAAAACAAAGTTAAATTTATACAAAAATAATTGTATACTATCTTAAAAGTTCCTGCGAATATTTCTAGCGTCAAAGTCACTAATGATAGTGTCGTTGTCAACCTCGTCCAACAATTTTTTTTATGTATAAAATGACTAAATCATTCAATCTTTCTTGAGACATTGTGGACCTTAAATAATTCTTCAATAATTTCAACTTTGAAAAGCTTCTTTTAGCTAATGCCGCAGTCAAATACATAGTAAATAAGATTTGATATGCAATAGAAATATTAGAATATTTTCTAGTTGACATGATTTGTCCATGACTCCTTTCTAAGATTCTAAGAACTCTCCTTTTGTTTCTTCTTTCTTCTTTTCTCATGTCCAGATGGATATTTTCTAGTTGATATGACCTGAATAAAAATTATAAAAATAAGTAGTCAAATAACCTTCTCGTTTGATCATAAATTTTAAACCAATTATACAAGGAATTAATTGATCTCGAACCTAGTCCTCATGGCTTCTCAGCTTGAACCCAACATATGAACCAAATTTGCTTGTATATGTATATGCATATGCTATGATCGGGGCTCCTTGGTTTTGGGGGCCCAGGGCAGATGCCCCCTTTGCCCCCCTCTAGGGCCAGCCCTGGGTGGAACCCGGGGCGGGAACGAAGGCGACGAGGCACAGCCTAAGGGCCACGCACAGGCACAAAGAGGAGGTCGCCGATCTGGACGAGGAAGGGAGCTGAGGGAGAGCTGCTTGCGGGAGACGATGGAGGGGGCTCTGGATCTTGGGTTTGAGTGGTTGAATCGGCTGGGGCGGCGGCCGCCGCCGGGGAGGTTCCCAATGACGAGCGAGTTGCCAGCGCGTCGCCTCTAACGGTTAGTTTGCGTGGCCGTTTATTTGGGCACGGTAATATTTGCACATCAAAATGCAGCGAGAACACCGGTGACATATGGCATTCGATCAGGATTTATGGCGATTATTATCAGATCATATTATTGTTAGATAGGTGGCAGCCTGTATTTAAAACCGAGTTGACTCTTGTGTAGGTTGGTGTAGGTTGGGGAGCCAAGATCCAGTTGTCAGCTCTTCACATTTTTGTCGCCGACCTGTGCCTTCAAGATCCAAAATCACAGGAAAAAAAAATTGAAGCACAATGTACAGGTTGAGGCTATTGATGCAGTTTTAGTTGTTACTGCACAAGAACAGTATAGTAACTATACGGCAAGAACTTGTAGTAAGTAGTTTTTAGATATGGGTACATAACAACTACAAATGGCTTGCTACCACCAATGCCCCTGATTGGCGCTGATGTATAGCCTGGCATCAGATTTTCTTATTCCATTTCAATCGCCTCCCTTAACAGTACATGGCTAATTATTTAGTACAACACAATCACAGGCAAAGACTGAGGTTTGGACCGCAATTTTAGTTGTAACTGCAGTAGTCCTATACTCCCTCCGGTAACGATTTAGAAGTCATCCTGGAGTTTTGCCGTTGTATAGATTAGAAGTCGTCCTACGTTACCCAGCACGTGAGCGGATGAAATTGCCCCGTGCTCGTCTGTTCCCGAGAGAGCGAACGGCTCGGCTTCGGCGGCCTTCACGTCGGCCTTTACTACATCGGCGCGACGTCCCAGACTCAGCTCGTCCTCGCTCGCTCGCTCGAACGCTCGCACACCGCGCTCAACTCGTCCCTTCATGGAGGCTAATCTCGCTGACGACGACATGGAGGCCACGACGGCATGGGGGCTCGTCGCGTCGGCGTCAGCCGACGAGGTCACCATGCACATGCAAGCGAAGGTCCACCGACAAGGTCATCATGCAAAAATTCCTCGCGAAGAAAAAAATTGAAGCCGTGAGCATCGAACTCGTGACGCCTTGCCTCGCGCCAGTGGACGCCAACCAGTTAGGATAGAAGTTGGTAGTGAATGAAGTGAACCCAACATGCTATTTATAAGAGTATCCAGGAAAAATTATCCCTCAACTAACCAAGCCTTGGTAATGTAAAACATGTTCAAAACGAATACTAATATGAAACCGGAGGGAGTACTGAGTACAACAGAGGAGTTGCCCCCGAGTCCCAACATACTAGTTCCTCCATTTCATATTATTTGTCGTTTTAGACTTGATACGAAGATTAATTAGAACTGAAAAAGGTAGTTACATAGAAAACAAAAAAGAGAGATAAAGATATATCAAAAAAAGAGAACGTGTATTAGAATGTGAGCAGGACAAGTAAATTAAGAAAACCGAGTGAGTATAGGATAACAAATGAGACGGAGGGAGTAGGCATTTGCATCACTGTTTGGCTGAATAGCGTTTCCTTAGCGGCATCATGACCAGAATCTCCGCGCTTGGATCGCCTCTTGGGGGATGAAAAGGATTTGATAGGCACCTTCCCGTCCCTAAAGAGAAAAGGCGGCATTAGTGGCCATGCCTGTTGCTCCAATTTTAATAAATTTCAGTTCAAAAAAAAAAAAATTCCTGGTCCTAGTTCAAAGACCATGCCTGCATGCGGTAGAAGCAGAGAAGTCATGCAAAGACTGGAAAGATGAAGGAAAAACGTGACACGTACGATAATGCAACCAGCCAACCTTTTCTTTCCATTCCACCTCATTTCTGAGCAGTTTCGTCATGCGACTTTTAGTCATTATTTTCTTTTGCCCCGATTCTTCGCAACTCTAGAGCACCAAAGTTCAAAACGGATTTCCTCGCAAAAAAAAAAAAGTACAATTAAAATGGAATGTATTAAGAGAATGGCTCACACTCCGAAGTACATCCTACACTCATCCACTGAAGCTAAAAGGAAAAACAAATATCCCATCCAATCAACCAAATGGACAGCTTTCCCTCAAAAAAAAAAAAAGACAGCTTGGATGGATCGATTCATCCCTAAAAAAACATGAATGGTGTGATCAGATCCGACCTTGTCCACACCATTTTAATTAGCTGCATCCACTCATCGCTGGATGAGGTCCATCCTCAATACATTGTTAGGACCAAAAACAACAGATTACGTCCTGACGCGTTTCATGGTGTTATTTGGTCCTGCCTTCTCTGTTCTCCTTGTTGTAGTAGCCATGCAGGTGCAGAGTACGGGCAAGATAGCTCGTTATGAGTAGCGCGAGCCTTTACTATTTTGCTGGAAGAAACAATTTGGATCCACAGGGAGGAATCAAGAAGAGATAACAGAGTGAATGACAGCTGGCAGCCACACTCCATTGTGATGTTCGATTTATGGTTGTGATGGAACGTGAATCTGCCTCTTTAATTAAAACTGGAAGGTTGTTTTTCTTGAATGAGAATCCGGTTGACTTGTTTTCTTTTTGTGTCTGCATAAACATGTTTTTTTTTTGTGAGCTAAACATTTGTTTTACAATATAGAGTTATAGACTGATGGGATAGTGCAGACCCTTCAACTTGAAGGTGGCAACTGGCAATCTAATTGATTGTTACAAGGCCCTGATGCAAATTAAAAGATGTGTTGACAGTCTGACAGAAAAGGTTCTGTTTTGCAACACCACTGATCATGCTAATGCCTGGTCCCGGAATTAGGCTTGGTCCACTACGGTCACTCCACTGCTAGGTCCGTTGTTTCTTGAAGTTTTGCATCCATAGGAACATGTAGTAGTAAATAATTCCAGCTATAAAGTTGCTACCAATAGAATCGTCAGTAGGGCTTGCTCTGGTTGACAAGGACTAAGAAAGTAGATTAATATTGGTGGATGGATTGGTGCGTGTTGTTTAACAGACGAATGCTATGCTGCTTCCGGGTTGTGGTTGGTGCCCGTTCTCGATCGGTAACTCCCCCCCCCCCCCCCCCCCCAGTTTACTAGTTGTGTCAACTGTCAACCGCAGCCTATTACGGAGTAGTTCCTATATTAAAGTCATGGATGTTAGTAGTTCTTCATTCAATTTATGTTGTAACCAAAATAATGTTCATGTTTGTAATTAGTTAGGGGCTCGTGCACTTGAAGCAGAGTCGTGCAAAGACTTGAGATCGAAGACGGACTTGACCAGAGAAACCGGCCAACCTTTCTCTTCTCGTTCCTGAGAAATTTACAGTGTAACTTTCAATTTGTGCACCTCCTAAGTCCTAATGGTTAAAAGGCAGACAAGCAGAGCAGCGTGCACGACGGAAGCGAGGAAGAAGAAATAACCTTACAGTCCATCAAGATGCAAAAATCATTTCATGGCTTTGTTCATTATAGTGCATCCCTTTTTTTTAAAAGTTGCTTAGTCCAAAATCAAATAGGGTACTTCTATTATTGATGTTCCGATCAGAAAAGGTAGTTCCTTTTAGTTCATAATCCTTGTCTGAAATGTCAATATTTATAGACCGGAGGGAGTACTTTATATGTATCGAGTCCATCGTGTGTAATACTTGGTGCTGCGTGCAGGACAATACTAAAGTTCTAATAATTTTGTACATCCAAAAAACTGATCACGTCTCCATGATACCGGAAGAAGGCAACACGGCACAAAGATTGCTTATTAACAGTGAGATTACATATAAAGTCGTGGAGATTGTACATAGGAGAGGTAGAGTATCTATCTAGCTAATGGGATGCCTTTCGGCCGGTTTAACACGTGGCTGTAGGCTATTGGTTCTTCTTTTGGTCGTGGCATTGCGATACTTCCCTTCCATGCATGTGACGGTACCGCCGTTTCTGACGAGGGCCGTACGCGCCGGAATCCGAGTTGATGATGAGCTTTTTTATGCAGAAAATGTCAGTCAATCATCCTTGGATGAAGTTCCGTCCGGTCAGCGTGGAAGATCTCGAACCTTTTTGTGGAAATCACTAAAGTATAGTGGACCGAGAAGAGAGAAGTTTTATCAAGTGGCCCTACAAATCTTGATCCGTGCGTGAAATGTGTCGATATGGGTAGGAACATTTGCATGTATGGCCGCCCCAGCTAGGCAGCAAGCTCTTGCTGCGAAGCTGCTGCATGCGGCTACCCAAGTTGCACCTGGAGCAGCTCAACTGGGCATAATTTACTCTGTCTCAGTTTGCCAAAAGCTCATTGTTTGGGGGTTCTTTTTCTCTTTCCGTGCTAAGTTCACTTAAAATATGATTTGGCAAATCATGCAGGATGTAGCAACATATATAGTATTATACAGATACAATACGTCTACAAGTTCTGTAGTACATGCATAGGAGTGACGCAAGTGTAGCATGTTGTTTAGTCTGCCTAATCTACATCATAAATGTTTTTTTATTATTTGCTCTGGAATATTAATATATTCCTGTTTAAAGAAAAGAGTGACGCAAGTGGGGCTTGATGACGTACGGAGACCGGCTTATATTAGCTGGTTGACTGAGCCCGTTTGTTTGGCTTGCTACCTTAGCCGGGCCCAGTGGGAAAGGGAAGTCGAGTCAAGGTAGAGCTCGTGCGTGCGTGTTCGTTCTCAACATGGTCCGTTACGCGGAGAGGAGACGACCTGCACGGAAAATTTCCATTCCTCGCCTCGCATGCACTTTGTTGTCGCTACAAAGTGCTTTGCGTTTGCGTGCCGCCGATTTGGTTGAACGGACAAAGAAAGGCCACCCACACTATTCAAATATTCATATTCAATGCACATCGGCAACAATAGTTAAACGTTTCCCTACCAGCAACCTGTACTTTTGATCCATATTTGGGTGTCGCTAGGATATTATTGTTCGCTTGCCGTTGCTAGCAGGCGGGCTCATGGTCAGATAGTTGTGTTTAATCTGTCACACACGCTGACACAAGGCATGCGCAGCAAAGACCGTTCCAACGCATTTTTCCTGACTCGAAATTAAACTAAGAACCATTTAACACAAGGCACTAGCGCTGCATGTTATATGGCCTGGATTGCCATTTTTTTTTTAAAGAACGTGGCACTTCTTTTGTACCTCGTATCTCTGCTGTATTATTTCTACAGTTCGGCCCAACCCAAACTGGCAATCTTAATGGACTGTAATGGGCTCCGTGCCTCCGTCTCAAATAAAGTGAAAGATGATCCACACGGCCTTTTTTTGTCACTGACAGCAAACAGATCATACTAGAAAATTAGCGCTGCAACGTAGTCCTCTCATGCTTATGCATTGAGTTATTCATAACATGGAAGTTAAGCCAACATTTAAATCTCCGGCTATGGCTGTTGCTATAGCCCGTTATAGCTGCTAGAAAGAACCTCCGCTAAATTATTTTTAATGCTAAATTTCGCTAAATCCCGCTAATAGCCCGTTATATGAGGTTATAGCCTTGTTTTTGAAGGCTGCCGCTAAATGGCTTAGCCGGCGATTTTAAATATGAAAGTTAAGCCTCCACATGTCATGTCTGAAGAATATATATGCATACTTTATCAAAAAAATACAAAGTTATATGTAGTCATCATATCAATGCATTTGACAAAAGGCAGAACTTCATTTATGGCCATACACAATCATAACTATGTGGTAATAACAGCTGCAATTAAACCATTTTATTTTATAACAAAGGATGAACAGATCAAAAGGTTTAAGAAACCTGCATGTCATCTATTAGATCATGTTGCGATGGCTTTGTAAACATTTTGATGGTTGTGCTACCAGTTAACCATTTTACATGGTGCCAATAAAAATGAAATATATTTTTTATTGAGTATGTCGGAAGGATCTATATTATACCATGTGACTACAGAAGAGGTGAAATAAAATTGTTAAATGGTGATATATTGACTTTGCTTTCTTTTTCACGCAAAAGTTTGGGGTTAGTTTCTCTACACTACAATTTTTATTAAACAAAAGAATAAATATGTACAAAAGGCTGAAGTAGAAACTAAAGAACAAAGTTAGAAAATAATTGCTTGTTAATCTTCCTTTGTTTTTTTTCAAATTTGTTAATCTCTCTATATAGGAAACTATTGATCTCCACACATCAACTATGGCACTATATTATTATTGATCCCTTGTTATGAAGATTTAAAAGATAAACTATGAAAATAGATTTTTTTGGCGAGACTATTCAATAAATAAACTGATAAAAGGAATTAGGGTAGTTGTTACTTGGCCTGAGAAATGCATTATCTCAAGTTGAGAAACACTACCGACTAGGTGACCAGTCTCAGTCATCACTCATCAGCCTGCTCTGGCATGCATTGTTTGCACTGTGTGTAAAATTACTTACAAAGAAAAAAGAATATTGAAAAAATCAGAGAGGAGAGAACTCAATGTTTTAAATAAATTAAACTTTGTACATCTTTCATACGGTGGTAAATAGTATCATTTAATTTATTTTACTGATGCATTTTGCTTTGCCTACCGCTACCACTAAAAACCAGCTCGCGGCATTACCATTAGCGGCGACGGCTTAGACTGGCTCCAACAAGCTATTCTATTTTGAAGAGGCAGAATCAATTTTGCCTAGCATGAACAGTTGAGAGGATGAAAGACAAAAATGATTTTCTCCAACAGACGAGAGGCACTCCTACATGCCCTCCACAAAAATGCAATTCAGGAGAGAGGTTATCCATTTTTACCTCTTCTCTCTCCTCTCAATGCAAACTGCCTATTTATTTGCCTCTTCTGTTGGAGATACAAATCACGATGCATAATGTCGGGGAGAGGCAAAAATGCATTTACATGTCATTATTGGAGTCGGCCTTAGCATTGAAATTTGGCAAAAAAGAACGCTAGCAGCAGCATTACAGCAGTGGCGGCAAGCCTGAGCGACACGTGCCGAATGCATGCGCGAGTAGAAATGTAGAGGGGCTTGCACCAGGGCAGAGGTAGCCTAGGTGATCTGCACGACGGCATGAGCTGCGAGCAAGGAGCGCTTGGAGAGAAGGATGTGTACATGGGTCAAAGAGGAGTGGGACGGAAATGCTGGAGACAACTTCATCTCACACGAGACTCCTAGAGAAAAGCGTGATGAAAGACAAATCATCAGTAAGAATGTTTCAGCCAATCAGAAGCGGAGAAACCACACACGGTTTAGTAGTAGTAAGATAAGATTTTCATTTCAATAACAAGAGCTAGTGAGAAGTGTGACTCGATATCAACCAATATATTGCAACTGATGTCGTTGGTTAGTAAAAAGAAAGGTTGCAGTCTATTTGAAAGCAGAATGTACCTACAACAATATAGCATTGCCTTCATTTATTATTTTTAGAGGCACACTCATTTCAGCTAAATGAGCTTCGTCCCCTAAGTAGTTTTCATATAACAAACATGTGAACTCAGTTTTGAATTCTCACGTTTACGACTGATTATACGTTACATAATATGTGGTCACTCTTAGCGTGATATCTGGAGAAACAATTGAACAATGAACCGAATTCATATTGCTGATGATGCTAGTAGTAGGATGCATTGAAGCTGAATAATAGAGGACCCGATTGGTTGCCTGCATCAGGTCCGGTCTGGCCCGTTATATGCAACCTCTTCGTGATTGCTTCCCTACATAGCATCTAGCGCCTGGCTCGGCAGATGCAGAAGATGCTCTGCAGCCTGGCTCCCCGAAAACGAATCTGAGTTACGTTTCTAGTGAGCCAGGCTCCGTGGTGCAGGCACATCTTTCTTAATCACATTATTAGCATATTGATTAGCATATATTAAGTGATATTAGTATATTGTTTAGTAGATTAAGATTTGTAGATGTAAAATAAGAATCCATACAGTATGCTTATCAAGATAAATATTATGAAAAAATTATTCATTTAATTTTTATCTTATGTAACATGACTTCATACAGACTAGCAAACATCCTCTTTTGTAAACCAGACTAGATATATGCAGATAATCAAACATAAGATATTATATACAATTAACCTAGTTCAAATAAGCATCGTTTACAAATACGAGCCAAGCTACCCTCATACAAGAACCAATCAGGCCCAGAGTGAACTACACGTTGGCTGAATCAGAGAGCATCCGGATCTGGTGTTGAGTCACCGTACTCCGTACGGTGATCACGCGTTCTATCATCGGAGGCAGAGCCATCGCCACTCGTTTCGCACGTGGGAGCGGTCACGTCGCCGGTCGTGAGTGTGAGTGAGTGTCCACGGCACCATCCACCTGGCGCGGCAGAAGGAAGGCACCTTTCCCCGAAGCTGCCGAGCATCCCGTGTGAGTTCCTCCTCGTCAAGTGCGAGACCGATACGCCCACCATCCCACGGGATCGAACCAAAACGCCTCTCGATCCTTCCGATCCGCGCCGGATCGATTCCGCCGCCGGTACAGAGGGATAGATCCTCCGCCGCCCCACCGCAAATCCCGCGCATTTGGATGAGTATTTCTCTCCCAGCTCCTCGGAGGCGTTCGGTGGATGCGAGGGAGCTGCCACGGCTGGACCCGCCTTCTCTCCGGTCTCGCAGCCGCCGCGCCGGAGGAGGCGCCCGCTGTCGCCGTCCGTCACCGGAGCTAGCGGGAGGCCCATGGGCTAGGGAGCTGCCGTCGGCCCTCCTGCGATCGCGAGCGGCGGGGCGGCCTCTGAGATCCGCCCGCCGCCTCTCGCTTTAGGAACACGTGTGACTGCTCCATCGATCGGAGTTGGAGAGATTCATCTGAAGATCGCGCCTTGTTCGGTGAATTGATTTCTGCTGATGCTCGTACTTGGTTGTCGTCAGGATTCAGGAAGAGTGTACAGTAGTAGTTCTTGCTATTGGGGTGTGAATGCTCTGCTGCTTTGGGATCCAGCATATGCTTGACTTCTCTTCATTTTGGTCTGACTTGGGACTTGGGAGGGTAAAGATTGGATTTTGGCCGTGCATTTCTTGGTTCTTAGCGTTCAAGCACTGTGCAAGATTCTAGCTTATCCTACATTTGCTACTGTTTTGCTGCTAATGCCAGTGGTGGGCGGCACTGTAAAGATTGGGATTTGCATTGTTAACTGTGGGGGGATATATTCTTTGGGAGATTCCATCCTGTACAAAGATATCCCTTCCCCCTGCACTAAAACTGTATTTTACGTTAGTTTTATTACTGGTGGAGAGGGCACATATTGGGCATCTTGATTGTCCTGGCCAGTTGTAGACATGGGTTCCTCTCAAGAATCCACCTTCTCCTCAGCATCGACAGCTGCACAAGTGAATGCTAATGCTCTGGACTTGCTCCCAGTGTATGCCAAGGAGCTTATCGCCGGCGGCGCTGCTGGTGCATTTGCAAAGACTGCGGTGGCGCCCCTGGAGAGGGTCAAGATCTTATTGCAGGTTTGGAACTCTTTGCACTCTCCACGTAAATATATGTGGCGACTTATAGCTTACTCTGAAACTTTAAATGTACGCTCGCTCTGCAGACAAGAACTGCAGGATTTCAATCTCTTGGTATCCTTCAGTCCTTGAGGAAGCTGTGGCAGTATGAGGGAATTCGAGGCTTCTACAAGTGAGTGCAGTAGGGAGAATGTCTAAGGCTGTTTCTGCTGTTAATATTGGATTTCTTTATTTTGATGCATTACTATTGTCACTGCAGAGGAAATGGGGCAAGTGTGCTTCGGATTGTTCCATACGCAGCATTGCATTTCATGACATATGAGCAGTATAGGTGCTGGATATTGAATAATTTTGCTTCATCAGTAGGTACAGGGCCTGTGGTTGATCTGTTAGCTGGCTCTGCTGCTGGGGGGACTGCAGTTTTGTGTACCTACCCATTAGACTTGGTTAGGACCAAGTTAGCATACCAGGTATTGCATTATTATATCCATTCTTATGAATTTTTCATTTATTTCATTGTTAATGAAGGTTCTTCATTCTTAAATTGTTGCTTTAATAACACTCTGGACAATGCTAGTTGTCTACAACTCTACATCATGTTGGTTTTCTAATTTTTTAGCAATGATTGGATCAAGGCGGTTTGTACTTATTTCTTCTTCATTGCTTCAAGGTTTCAAATGTGGGACAACTTGGCAATGCTTTAGGAGTTTCTGACCGACAACAAGCATACAGTGGTATAAAAGATGTTTTCAAGACTGTTTACAAGGAAGAAGGCGTGCGATCTTTATACCGGGGAGTAGGTATGTCTTATCCTATCATTTCATTTGCAATGAGTTGAAGTAATGTCATGTTGGATTTGTAGGTTTGAAAATGATCACCTTACTCTTCCTCTCAAACTGAAGTTGCACTTCTGCACATCTTTGTTCATTTTAACAAATGCTGTTCAGTAAAGTGGCTATACAAATATGCATCTTTGTTTCTATTTCTCCGTGTCATCCGAAACAAGGCCCAGTGTTTAGTTACTTTGTCTAAATGTCGAGTATGAGTAGTCGAAGATGAGCTATTACATGAATAGCCTGAATTTTCCACGTTTGGCCTTTATAGGTGAATCTTTGTTTTTTTTATACAGATTAGAATTCATGTATCACAGTGCAGGAAAGACATGCTCAATTTTTTTTTCAATCAATCTCAGGTCCAACTCTTATTGGTATCCTTCCATATGCTGGCTTAAAATTTTACATATATGAAGACCTGAAATCTCGAGTTCCAGAAGACTACAAGAAATCTGTTATATTAAAGCTCTCGTGTGGAGCTTTAGCTGGTCTATTTGGACAAACACTCACTTATCCACTGGATGTTGTCCGGAGACAAATGCAGGTACATTTTTCTTTATGATAAATAGTCTGCAAACAGTAGTTTAGATTTGATTTATCTGTCTTCAGGTTCAGCGCAAGCAGGCTCAAAGCACAACTGATGGCTTCCACATAAGAGGAACTTTCCAGGGCCTTCTGCTCATCATTCGATGTCAAGGGTGGAGACAACTGTTTGCTGGGTTGAGCCTTAACTACGTCAAGGTAACCTCGAGAATACGAAAGTTAGAATACGAAATTTGTATTCAAGGACCCATCTTTGGTTGCTTCTTATTTTCTTTCTGTTATTTTCTGATATTGACGTATAGGGAGAAAGGGATTTTCATTATTTTAATAAACATGAGCTTTTCAGGTTGTCCCTTCAGTAGCTATTGGTTTCACAACATATGACATGATGAAGAGTTTGCTCAGAGTACCTCCACGAGAGAGAGTTAATTCATCAGGTGGTAAAGCATAACACAGTGTTGGTCATCCTTGTTAGGACTGATGAGTTAAACTCAAGTATGTGGGACTAAAGTTTCTCTTTATGTATCTCAGATAGGATAAAGATGATTGTATGCCTGTTAGTCAGATTTGTGCATGCGAACACGTGTTGGCTTCAACTGTATATCATCGTGTAGTCGTGCTACATGTAATTGTGAATCGGATTTCAATACCATGACTGTACCCGAGATTGCCTTCGTTAACTATACATAGATTAGTATCATCATTTGAGGTTTTGTTCTTGTACATTGTTCCTGAAAATGTTTCTGGAAGCTGAGGTCAGCAATCATTGAAGTATGAACCCTTGATTTCTGTTAATAGGATGTGCTTTGTTTGGTTTGACATGTCTCTTTGCTCTGCCAGAATTAATTGAAGATTCTTCCTGTTTCGTTTTGTAATGTTCAGTGTATTTTATTTTGTTTTTCTGCTTGAAACTACCTGTCTCTTCTTATGGTTTTTGGAATAAGCTTTTCTTCTTTACAAAAATACTAGTCACAGGTAACAAGTCGTTCAGCTTGGTTATACAATGGAGCGAACATACCAACCTAAGGAAATGGAAGGTGCTGCTTGAGTTGAGCTAGCTGGGCAACTTTTCTTCCATCACACATTGCAAAGATGGTTGTTACAAATTTATACAAGGCTTCACATTATACCTTATAGATAAATTTATTACAATTGCTGAGACGCATAAAGCTTAAAAATAAATTAAATGCTTGCATAAATAAATTCAAGTCCTCAAATGTGACCAAGAATTATACAAAGTAAACCACAGCCTTACATTCATCACCATAAAGTAAAATCAATAGCAGATTTGTCCGAAAAAAACATATAACAGGCAAACTGTACACCATCCACGTCCCGTGCACTCCATGCAGTCTTCATCAGGGTCATAAAAAAGGGGAAATCCACACCTGCCTTGCACTTTAATCTTTCTTCTTGTTTGCAGGGGAGCAGAACCTCTCAAACAGCATGGCGAAGAACCCAAGGAAACCAATTCGCTTTGACGGGTCATCTTTCTCCACCTCTTGTGTTGTTGTTTCAGGTTTCTCTCCCTCAGCTGAAGCTTCGGCAGCAGCCACCTCAGTTGAAGCATCAGCTTGAGTTTCATCTCTTACTGTCTGCTGCTGCACCGCTGCAACGACAGCCTGGATTTCTTCTACAGCATGCTCTACAGCACTAAGGCCTTCAGTCTTGGTGGCAGAGGTGCTCTCGTCGACATTCTGGGCTGCCTCACAGTCGGTTGCCTTCTCGTCAGCCTGTGGCTCTTTGGATTCTGTTCAAAGTAAGAGTTATGCAAATGCATAATGCTTAGGACCTGATGTGAACAAATTCACCAATGAAACCAGGCAGTTGCTGGAAACATTTTGTCCTAGCCCTATAAATAGGGCTGGTTAAAACGGTTTACCATGTTTTGTTAGATGGAAAGCCTCTGCAAGGTTCATAACCTCTTCCTTCACCTTCTCCACCACTTCTGGGTTACTCTTCACCTTGTCTAGTACTGCACTGAAAGCTTCCATATTCTTGCTTCCTTGTTCTTCGCTTCCTTGCTCTACAAGATCGACATAAACACTTAAGACAGTAGATGAAACAAAGATCCGCCTACGGCTCAGATTAAACAGAAGTACAAATTCTTCTAAACAACAGGTTAGATCATCAAATCCCCATAGGAAAAATATGAGCCACGCATGCACAGAAAAGCAAGGAAAGAGATGAACCTAATCTTTTAAAAGCAAAAAAAGAAAAAAAAAGAAAACTGCCATCCTTTGCATCGGCTGGATCAAACTCTTCATAAAAGAAGAGACCCTTACCAGTTGAAAAGCTTGCAGATTTGAAGCGCAACGATAAATAGGTAAAGCTAAACGGACGAAAACCGAAATGTCGCGAAGCTCCTAATGTGTTTGTGAAGCTGAAGTACTCTGGGTCATCTTATGGCTCTAACAGAGCCTCTTAACAAAAACTAGGCTAATGTTTTGCGTATTATATATAGAAACAACTGGAGCTTCATGCATAATACAGGTAGGACAGTGCAGGAGTGACAGCTAAGTGGACGCAGGCGAACTGCAGGCATTCATTGGGGTTGGTCGAGGACGAACTTGCATTATGGGTTGCACGACGTGTATGTGTTATACAGAGTGGCACTGCTCCAACTTGCTCACTAGAACAATACTTTATTTTTTTAAGCTTTCCAGTTTGTTATACTTGCTCCTTGAAGAATGTATGTAGAGCAAGCACAACAGTTGGATTCCTCAGTGATTAAAATCTTGTTTGGGTGATCTGTTGACTGGACAAATGGACGAAAATTAAGGGATTTGGTTTTGTGAATACGCATGTTTTAGGGTCAACTAACCATCTGTCACATGCAGGCCCACTAAGAGGACAAGGAACATGGTGCTTGAGCTGTATTTGTCTCAGAAAAAAAAGTTCCTGTATCGTTCACGATTATCTCAGATAGATCATCAATGTAATGTAACGCAATTTTACTAAATATGAGATCCGGTGGTTGTGATAGGCGGTTTGGTCCAAAGATAGTTTTTTTTTCTGGTTTGCAGACTAGGAATGATCATGGAGAAAAAATAATCTGGAAAAATGATGTCAGATACGTCTTCAATCATACATGGGCAACATCCAGAGAATCATTGCGTGTATAAAGTTGCTTTTACTTGGAAGTAAAGCTAAGCAAGGCTATAGGCCACAAGACCTAATTTGAGACATAGGTTCAAAAATCGTTGAAAACCAGTCGGTTTTCGTGATTTTCGGTGAAACCGGTTTGATCCGGTTTCATCGGATGACTGGTATATCACAAAAACCGAACCTTGGTACTGTAGCAAAATAATTTTTGATCAGTTTTTCTGTATCGACCGGCTTTTGGCGATAGAAAAAATCAGCACTGTAGCAGTTTTTAATCCCTGAATTGAGAAAGGTTCCCCGCTAGGAAAGTTCGTGCAAGTTATGAAATGAAACACGAGGCAATTATTTTTAGAGAAGAATTTCTAAGTTTACTAGCAATTGGAACATGTCTTGATATCCTTGGAGAAAAATCTGTGTGTTTTCAGCATATTGTGTGATATTTCCCTTGCCAATGTGCAAATGGTTTTAATTGAAATGACACAGTTCTCCTGCGTGTTCAATAAAAAAATGTGCAAATGGTTCCTTTCATCATCGTGGTCTAAATCGACCTACTCTGATATTATGACTCAAATCAAATAAACCTTTCTGCATCCACCATCGAGTACATCACTGCTTTCACAATTACGTGTCTCGTAGGCCTTTCTATTCTCTCTAAAGGGTCATATGTGAAACAGGTAGCGCACCTAACTAGGAAAGTTCTATATTTTATTTCACAGTGCAGATGCCTCCATGTTCATGTGGATTTATCGCACCTATGTAGGCCTAATTAATCTCATTTCCAATTTATAAAGATAGGAGCATCAACAAGGACTTAATCAACAGGGTTCAGAAAGAGAGATTCGTGATGCAAGGCTACCCTTCTTCATTTGAAGTCACTCTGAATGAGTGCAACTTACCAAGATCCTTTGAATGAGTGGCCTCTGAGTGGCTTCCCAATTCTGCTTTGGCCTTCTCAAGAATGCTTGATCCAGTGTGCAAGATCGTTTCAATGCCTGACTTCACGTCCCCTTGAAGCTTCTCCGTCGCCGCTTCGGCATCTGTAGATTGACTCCAAAAGTCAGGGATATATGAATGAAAATATTAATAAAACATAAGAAATCATCGTCGTGTTCAGCTGTCCAGTAGGACATGGGACAGCTAATGTGGAAGTAATATGCTAGGCACGATCCATGATTTCTTTTAATTCGACTCTGAAACCTTCCACGCATCACAATTTTTTCTTGACAACTAATCCTTCAGGGCACCAGAAGTTTTCTCTGACTCTGAAACTTTCTTTCTGCTGGGCATCAGAAATTTTTGAACTCTTGCCAGAATGTCACATATAAGATTCAGAGCCAGCAGCTCTATTTTCTTTTCATTGACCCAAACGTGTGCCACAGAAATGTGAGCCACTATCAAGGAAATATTGCAACCAGAAAAAGCATCCTAAATTCCTAATTACTAGTTAATGCCCATTTACAAAGATCCATATAACTTCAAATATTAAAGTTTCAAAGAAGTGACACTGCTATTGGTTTATCAAAAGATGCCATACTACATGTAGAGGTTGACGAATTCAAGGAATAACAGCCTTTTTTTTACGGGAAATAGCAGCCAATTTCGCAAGCTGAATGCCGTTTCTGCGTACAAAACTTTTATTGGCTTAAATTGAGTGGAATGACTTACCGTTCTTTGCAGACTGGAGGCTTCCTGCAAGAGTATCAAGTCCTCCCTTGGCACGGTCGAAAAGGTCATTTTTTCCACGGCTACCGCCTTTGTCTTTCTTCGGAGGTCCATCAGTCTCCTTCACCCTCTTGGAATTCTTCCTCTGGAAAATGTTCATGATTTCTTCCTGTCCTTATACTGCAGCCATCATAGCAGATGTAAGCAAACGACCGATTGAAGATTCGAGGAAACTAAGTGAAATTTAACTATTTCTGTATGATTAATATAGAATGGTAGCTGTTGTTAACATGTTGAGGATCCTAAATTCTTTGATCAGTCACCAATTATGAAACACAATTATCAAGCTCGATCTTGTGACTTGGAAGTTATTATGAAGATCAGAAAGTTCGTGCTTGAGTCAGGAGTTTGCCCATGACAATGCATGCGGTAGGTCCTAATTTCATGATGTTTACACCAACAGAGTAATGGTGAACCATCATCCATGGTATCTCTAAAACCTGATCCCAATGTTTCAACCCTCATGTCACAGACGTCAATCGGCTCATTGTTACAGAACTCTACGAGAAATATTCAAACAAGATGTGCCAGAGCTCGTTGAAGCTATAAGAAAAAGAGCACTATTAAAAGAGGAGACAGTAAAGGCCGCAGATCTAACCCTGTAACATGACAAACATATGGCAATTAACTCCGGACTGACAGAACTCTTATCATCGCACGACTCAATAACTACTGACAAAAGAGGAAGAAAAAGAAGGAAACATAAAAAGCATGTGGGCATCAGATTGTATACAGGTCTTACCTATCTTCCTTAAAGAGATAGAGAAATCGAGGACGGGGTAGCTGCAATGGAGAGGAGAAGACAGCAGAGATATTCAGAGGGGGCGTGTAAAGCGGTCCTCCTTTTATGGAGCAATTAGTCGTTGTCGTTGTTGCCACAATTTAAGCATATCGACAAGTCAGGCTCGGGCGAGTACATCACCTTCTGGTCGCTATTTTATTCTGAAAGATTGCTGTAACTTGGATGAGTGAACGTGTCGTTTCTTTCTTGACTCGACAACACAGAAACAAAACTACTGGTATTTCTGTCTTGTTGATTTTGTTTGCAGCAGACGTATCTTGAATAGTTTGACTTAACCAGCGCAATCATGCTTGTGATCACTGATCAGGAAGTGGTTGTTGCACAAAAGAAAGGTGAACGAATGGCATGCAGGTGGATAATTGTGAACCGGATCTGAATTGTTATACAAGGGGGCGGTGCACCTGATTCTATCGTGTACACTTCATTTTGCCTCTTGCATCAGCACAGCACAATGAAGACTCAACATACAATTGGCAATCGGGTCTTGATCACTGACTTATTTCTGGGAGCAGTTTGATCCGTCAAATTAGTTGTTTTAAGCTGATAGCTCATAAAACTAATCATGTTTTGATTCGCTAAGATGATTAACGACCGCAATTTTTAATCTTTGAGATGTGAGAATGAACAAGATAACTATCACATCAGCGAAATTCTTGTCCTTTTTTTTAGAAAACCTGAATTTCTCTGGTCATTTCGCTGATTTACATGCTATCTCCTCCAGAATTTCGCTGAGGTACAGAATTAGCACCTCAGACACACTGAAAAGAACATGCACGAGAGCATAGTTGACCGCGTCGATGGTATCCATGAACCTTGACCGATAGTTAGCTTTCCCGGTCGCATTGGTCGCTGTCAGTCATGAGCACGGAGAGCCGGAGACAGTGGACACATTTTGCACCGGCTCTTTCAGGCATTGAAGCAGAAAGCGAGGCATTATGTAGCCGGTCATCCAGGACAAATGCATGTGTTTATTTAATTATCAAGATGGAGATTACAGCATTGACAGACAACTATGTTAAATTGGTCCTTGATGGCCTGCCTGATCGCACACAGGATATTGACCGACCTGAGCGAACACATCTGACGCCAAGAACGCCCCACGAATTTGCATCAAAGCATATAATCTTTGGTGCGAAAAAAAAAAGGATAAGATCGACGAGCGTGTGTTAACGAGGTTTCTGTTACGTAACTGGCACGAGAAGTCGTGGGCGTGCAAGAAAGGGTAATCTTCCAACTTATCCGATGATGATTTATCAGTTTAAATGCTGAACCTGATCATCATCAGCAGATTGCTTCTTGGATTAATATTTGAAGGTTTCCCCTGCGAAAGAAATATATTTGAGGATTTCAACGAAAAAAATGCGTCGGGAATATGCCCTACCAAGCTGGCTAGGGCGGCGTTGATGCTGCCAAGTCAGCAGCAAAATTCTCCTTCAGCTTTTTTTTTTCATTTCGTTTTCGGGACTGGGCTTGGAATTTCATCTGTTTATTTTTTTCATTTCATTTCATGGGCCATCTTACGGCCCATCTGGGCCTGGACCATTCACACCAACGTTGCTCGAACGAACCCCGCAACGGAAGCGCCGCAGCCCGCAGCAGAACTGCAGGAGAAAGAGAGAAGCGGCTAGGGTTTAAGGTGCTCGGCGGCGACGGCGATGGCGTCGGCGAAGACCCTGGCGCGGGCGGGATCCTCCCTCCTCGGTCGCCTCCTCGCGTCCCCGTCACCATCCACCTCCCTGGTCCGAGCAGGGCTGCCGCTGGCCAGGCTGCAGGCGCAGGTCCTGCCGCCGCCGCCGCCTCCGACAGCCGCTGGGGTGGACGCATACGATGCGTATGCCGTCGCGAGGCTGAGCTCGATGCTCCCGGGCGAGATCTCCTTCCCTTGTGGCCTCCCCTCGCTCCGCTTCCTCATCGACGATGGTGCATCCTCTCTCCCACTCGCTGTCCTGAATGATCTCGCATATGTTGAATTGTGGCCGGATCTCTGGATAATCGTAGAATGATCTATTCATGCATTTCACTCTGTGCTTAGGTTTCATAGTTAGGCTAGGATCAGTGGTGTATTCTGCATGCAGTAATGAGTGGAAATGATGCGACGAGATATCATTCGTTCTGTATTCAGATTGTAGAGTGTAAAATTGTTGTGTATGTACCCTCGGTGCTTTCCAATTAGACCGGTATGGTATTTGTTTGATACAGTTTATAGCCTTGGCGTTGAGTAGGATTGTAAGAAAATGGGAATTCATAATTGACATTCAATGGTGGAAGCGATCTGATTATTTTTTCACAATGACTAGCTGCATTCCGGGATTCCACATCCATTAGCTTGCTCCCTAAGCTATTTTGTTGATTTTTGTTTTTGCAATGTAAAAAATTGAAGGGGGCAATTTATTGAGTGTGAAATCTGGAATTTCTATCTGTTGTGTGTCAAATGACGCAGAGTGTCTGATAGTATGCTTTTTGTGTTCTGAAATCTCTGATGGTCTTGGTGGATCGGGATGTAGTACTTGTGGTATTAGTTGTTGGCACTTGTTTGATTAGCTAGCTGTAGGCTGAGAAGTGGAGTGGATGCCTCCTAATTTAGATTTGCTTAATGTCGTGCTATATTTATAAGAAATTGCCACCTGGATGATGATTTGTAGGCGTGTCTGGTCCACTATGAGTATGTGCTGGACAAATAAATGTGCAGTGCCTGTGCTTTGTATGTCCTTCATAAGCAGTAGTGCTGCTATTTCTGTATTGTTTTGTTATGCATAGAACCACACATGACACATGGCTTGTAATGCATATTGCCTTTTGGACTTTGAACATCATCCGGTAGAATAATACAAAGGTTAGCATTGTCGCACAGTCTTGTGTGGATCATTTTAAAACTTCCAATGGAGATGGCGTGGATCTTAGGAACGTCACACAGCTCACTAAGCTATGATAGACGTGAAATAAATATCCTAGAATCTGGTAAAAAGTGCCTCAGGTGTACTCAAAGTACACAAGTTTCCTTTTTGCACCTGTGGATTGTGTTTGCTTAACAAGTGGTGCCTGTTTGGTGAAGGCTGTATTACATTTATGCTTGTCATTGTGATCTGGGATGTAGGATCAAATGATTATGGTGGTTAGTTGAGATTGAGATGTTCTTTGTGCTAATCCTGGTGTGTCTTGTGCTTTATTGTAGGAAAGGATCCTGTGGCTGATGAACCCCTTGAGCTCCTTCCGAAGAGAACTTACCAGCCCAGTACCATCAAACGGAAAAGAACCCATGGATTTCTTACACGGTCTCTCCTGTCTCAGTTACCTCAATGTTACATGTTTCTGTTTAGATTGTCATTGCGGTACCACAGTTCTCTGGTTGAACTTGTAGTTCAGTGCACTGATGGGTTGTTATCTTTGCTTCCACAGTAAATCCACCAAGGGCGGGCGTAAGGTGATCGCCCGGAGAATCGCCAAAGGCAGGCACAGAATTTCAGTGTAGGGAGGTCCCATAGCAGGTTCTGGACATTTCCTCGAAAGCAAGTTTGTATTGTTCTTTTATGTTTGAACACCTAGAGGAGCTCAAAAGTCTCCGTATGCGTACCGGCTGCCCTCAGCTGAAGGCCAAGTCGCATCTACTGAATTTTCTTTTGTATAACAACACAAACAATCGTTCCGACGGAATAATGCCTTGTTTATCCCGCGCGGCTGCGGTGGTCCGTTGGGGCCAGCATTTGTTTTGCTTTGTTCCCTCTGCTCGGTGGTCGCAAGTGCAGCAGATAGACCTGCTTGCATTTTTCTTCTTCCCTGACCCTGACGGGGGCATAATGCCGCCGCGTCGCCCTTGCTTGCCCCGCCCGCCGCGCTGCGCTGGCGTCCCGCGCTTGGCCGCGCGCAACGTGGGCACGGCTCCCTTCTACGTGGACGCCCGTGCTCTGTGCTGCCTCGGCGCCGGGACATATACTAGTATTATGTTTCAATAAAGCGGGGGTTCATCGGTCGCAATGGCTTTTTGGTTGCATGCGCGGCGTCTTTCCCTGGTCGTAGCGCCGGAGCCCAGGCAGGCGTCAGCGGCGGGCACGTGTCGCGGTTAGGTCCCATCTCCTCGGTGCTGGCGGTACATGGGGGGCATTGAGGAATTCTGTGCGAAACAGTGCAGTTCGCGAGCAGATAATGAAAACTAGTAATCCCGTGTCGACATGGCCGATATCTTCCATGATGATTCACACTCACGGTGCCCAGCGGTTCGGAGAGACGTACGAGACAGAGATTGCGATTAGGTTCATTTTTAATATATTCAAAATTAAGACAGCGAATTACATTTCTTGGCTTTGGTTGCTCCAAAATTTGTCTGTCAAGGGCTTATTGTAAATCTTGGGGTCGCCTGCTTCAAAGGGGTTCTTACCACTTGGTCCAATCCTTTGAATGATTTGTTCAACCTGTAGTTTTTACAAGCTGTAGTTGTTCCGAATTCGACTACAAAGGGGGCTTATTTGTCAAATTCTTGAGGCGCGCTTCTTACCAAACTTTTACACCTGGTCCAATCTTTGGAGCATTTTCATCAACTTGTACTTGTTTACAACGAGGTCCTTTTCCGGTTAGCCGTTTATAAATCCTTATTAAACCCCGACACCTCACCTCACCTCACCTCACCTCGTCACACTACGCCCAGCAGCCAAGCCAGCAACTTCCCTCCACACCACACCACGCTCCAGCTGCCTGCTCAAGGGAGACGTGTCGGCAGAGTGAAATGGCACCGCCAGTGGTGAAGCGGGAGCCGAAGGCTGAGCCGTGGGCGGCGGCGGAGGCGCCGCGGCCGGTGGACGGAGCGCCGCCGGCGCCGTTCGTGACGAAGACGTACGAGATGGTGGCGGACCCGGCCACGGACGCGGTGGTCTCCTGGGGCCCCGGCGGCGCGGGGAACACCTTCGTGGTGTGGGACCCGCGGGAGCTCGCGGCGCGCCTCCTCCCGCGCTTCTTCAAGCACGCCAACTTCGCCTCCTTCGTCCGCCAGCTCAACATCTACGTAAGCACCAATTTTTCCCTTCTGATTCCACATCTGCACTTGCAATTACTACTTCGCTTCAGCGTGTATGTTATGGCGGTGTCAATACTGGACTTGGACTGACACGGGACGGTCGTTTTTTTTTTTTTTTACTTGCTTTCCAATACTTGAAATAGTGTAGAACCATGCCTACTGTCTTGTATAGATTCGGTTTTCACTGATCTGAGTAGCGTCAGATATGATACTCCAATTTTATGATCCCACAAAGGCTCTTTTCGATACTTTCAGCTCAAATGTAGAATGGTACTACAGTTAGTGTGATGCAGAAATCATGCCGCTTGTCTAGGGTTGTGCAGATTGCTGGTATTGAATTTACACCTTTTTGTGATAAATCATAGTGTCCTTGTAAGGCTAAGGCATCGTATGCCTCACCAGTCCACCTGCTCAGTTTGTTGACAGATGTTCAGATTCAGCCAAACACATATGCTCAGTTTGTCCACTATTCAAGTTTGAAGACATGGATGTTTAGATGATTCACTTAAAAGTTTCAGTTAATGCATTCTTGGAGAGTTACACGCGTCCACACAGCTCGTCTGTCGTAATCCTAAAATTCTATTCCACCGTGTGACTTGTCCAACTTTCAGCAGTTAAAAACAGAAAAGAGGGTGGAACAATGGTCCAACTGAACCTTGTTCCCCGTTTGTCTTTTTGTTGATGTGGAGCCCCTCTATTGTGCAGATTCGTCCATGGGCCATAGGGCACTACACTTGATCATGTCAAAAACTCACAACTAATCCATCACGTCGTATTGCAGTATGTTCTAGGCTGTCTAACGTATTTAATTATGCACATTGCTACATCAAAGAACTAGATGATGTGTTTAATTTTGTCTTCATTCGGTTTAGCACATCAAGTAGCTATCACAACACATACCTAACATCCAATTTGTTCCCGCAAGATGGGATGTCCATCAAAAGATTGAAAGAATGTTATGTTCCGGTCCATTTGCACAGCACTTTGACATCCACGGCACACTCTCCCAATGGTAAATAACATTAACTGTTTATTATGCTTTGCAGGGATTCCGAAAGGTGAATCCAGATCGTTGGGAATTCGCACACGAATCCTTCTTATCAGGCCAGAAACATCTGTTAAAGAACATCAAGAGGCGCCGCCCTTCCAAGCACCATCAGGAATCACAACCAAGAACTGGATCCAGTGTTTGCGTTGGACAACAACCTGAGAACATCCATGCGGTCCAGAGTTTGAAGAGAGACCGCACATCACTTATGGCTGAACTCGCCATGCTAAAGCAGCGGTACAGCAGGTGTAAAACACTGCTTGTTGCCATGGAGGAGAGGATCCGAGACAACGAAAGGAAACAACAGCTGATCGTTGCCTTCTTCGCAAAGGTCCTGACAAACCCAGAGTTTGTGCAACGGCTCCTGCTCAACCGCGCAAGGAACAGGGAGCTGTGTGGCACTGCAAAAAGACCGCGGCTGATGGCAAGCGAAGAGCAGAATCACATTGGCGCGCCACTGGAGAATGGTCTCGAAGCTGCTACATCTGCAAGGACGGAGGCTGGCGTCGTTTCTGAAGGAAGCAGTAGTGATGGCAGCGTTCCTGGCACAGCTGCCGCGAAACATGAGGCGTTGCCTGAGTGGAACGCTCAGAGCTTCGACAACATCTGCGATGATGTGTGGGAAGAACTGGGCGCAATACCTGGCACTGAAGTGGAGCAAGAAGACATTGCCACAGCCAGCTTCGACGTCGAGGAGTTTACTGGAAGGCCTTGTGGTTGGGTTGATGACTGCTCATATCTGGTGGATCCAATGCCATTTGTGGAATATTAGAGGAAATGCCAGTCTTGAGTGGAATAGTAGTACTGTTTATATTAGCAACCTGCAGTCTGAAATTCGTATAGATCGGTTAGCCTCCTTCCATTTTCTTCTTGACAACCTATATGTTGACACAGAATGTCAACAATACGATATCAAATGAACATGATAAATATCACACTTAACGATGAACGATTAGTTTTCAAGCAAACTAACAGAGGATAAAGACCTCGATTACGGCGAGGTCGCCAACTGCTTTTAAAGCAAGAACAACAAAAGATATCGATCACAATTACGTGGTGATCACCGGATGATTTACACGACAAATCAACAAAGAGGACTTCACTTTCGCGAAAGAGGACTACTTGACAAAACAGCAAACAGAAAGAATAAAACAAAACAGTAGATGTGTTTTTAGGATTGTGTTTTGGTTCTACATGGTTTTTATATAACTAGCAAAGTACCCGTGCGTTACTACGGACATGACTTAATCAAATTCAATTTATCATGGTATTTCCAGTGCTCGTTCTATACTGTCCAGTGACCATATTAGAGATGATTGCTAGTGTGTTGCTCGGATGATACATATTTTGTTACGCGATAGACAATAGTTAACCCATCTCATTAAAGCTGTCAACTATAGACTAAACATGTTTTTCATCACTATATAATATAGCAGAAGTTTGAGTGCATGACTTTTGAGAAGTTACAGACAAATACTTATTTCAGTCTTCAAATTTCTGGATTGACGATCTCTTCCACACCTGAACCGCATGGAGCTCAACCTCAAGCTGAATCATCTTCCTCTCCAGATCGTTGAGCAAGTCGATTCCCTTGTCAGACATGTGCGATCTGTACAAGATAGTCCAAATTTTGAGTTCCACGGTACTGTTGTAATGTTACAAAAAATTGGCTTTGGCTGCTACAATCATTGTGTCAGAATATTGAATCGAGTCATACCAAATTAAGAGAGAAGCAGGGATGATTGAGGTGCGCAGGAATTATGTGTCTGTTTCATAGCATTCTTATGTAAGTATGGGAATTCCATGCACGCCACAACACATCCTATCCACTGTCAGAACACACATCTGATCTATTACAATCCACAAACAGAAAATATGTACGACAGAAACTCAAATAGTCCTTCAGCATTCTTTGCTGACCCTAAGTCTCATTCTAGTGCTACTTACACCACACCTTTCCAAACGTATGGAATGCACTACCGGAAAATCCATAGTTGTAGAGTGCCGTGACGTTTGCCGAGGGCATTAAATCGAGCACTCGATAAAAATAGTCTTCGAGTGTCTCTATCCTAACACTCGGCAAACCATTGACACACGGTGAAATGACTTATTTGCTGGGTGTTCTTGACGAGACACTCGGCAACAATGAGCTCGACATTTGGCATACACGAGGCACTCGGCAAAGAGCTCCTACGTGACACGCACCCGCGCCGTCCGTTTGTAGTGGGACCGGTCGTCACCCTTTTGTCGAGTCTCCGTTAGAGACACTCGGCAAAGAGATATAGTTACCGAGAGCTTTCCAGGCCACTCGGCAAAAGTGTGTCTTTGTCGAGTGTATTTCCCCGACACTAGGCACATATTTTTTTCTTCATTTTTTATGTCCAATTTTTTTTTCTACAGCCTACAAAGAGGACTTTATAATTAATTTTGAAATTAGGTAAATATATTCATCCATTTACTATATCTCTAGAACTTATTAATTGAGGTGCGGTCGTACACTTCGTGTCCACAAAGTTAGAGATTGAATCCAAGTCAGTTTTATACCTTCCATATTAAGCACCAATTTTCAAAAATCATAACTCTCACGTCCGGAGTGCAAATGAGACAAACTGGGACTCTATCTCATAGCTCTTAAAAAGTTCTACAACTTTGACATTCAATGGATTTACAGATTCAGAAGTTTTTATGTCTAAATATACAATGTAAAAATACCTGTTCCGATTCAGACTCCTCTATGCATGTCTTCTTGCAGGGCCTATATCTCATATATCCGAAGTCTAAATAATATGGTGCATATATGTTTCAGAAAGCGCTCGATGAGATCTATAACTTTCGTAGTCACACTTTTTCCATTGGAGCACATCTTGAAGTTTAAAACCATGACGCAATACAGTGTTATTTCTGTACTGCGTAAATTGATTTTTTCTTTCGGATAAACCTTCTAGAAATCCTTAGTTGTTGGGTCACGACCTTAAGCTTGCATGTTGGGTTTTATATATGTACAGAGGTATCTTGTAGGTGTCATGGGCTTGTGGAAAACCGGAGTCGGGTTTCATATTGCTACTTCTCATCTTTAAACCTTTTTAGTGTTATTTTATCTAATTCTACAACATCTCAAACAACACTACATATCGAAATCATCAATATTAGAGATAAAAACATATTTATGATAAGAATATGGTGAGAAAATGATTGCTTATGTATATAAAATGGTACACTAAGAAGCATCAACAGTAATATAAATATGATCTTTCATGTAAAAATATTAATAATACTATATATGTCTAACAAATATATAAATAATTTTTTTATTTAAACCATACAGAGTGTTTATTTTTTTAAGCCTGTCGCAACGCACGGACACTTTGCTAGTTTAGTTAATTAAGTATCTTAATCATATTTATTCATGATAAGTCAAATTTGAACTACGAGTTATTCGAATTATAAAATATAGTGAATAAAAAAATAATATTCATGCTAGTAAGTCCAATGTGAGGCCATATACATGAAATGACAAAACAATTCGTGCAACTTGATCATAAAATATAACCACACACGTGCGGTTGAAATGTTATTAAATTTTATAAAAAGTAAATGAAGTCTAAAAATCATAAGATATGTTCTGACGTCATTACATCATATGTGAAGGTTGTGAAAAAAAGTAGAGCAAAACAAAGAATCTCTGATAAAGGTCTAGAGTGTTGGTAAGGATTCATTAAGATTTTGAGTTGCATTCACGTTTAAATTTAAGTTTGACGACAAACCTTTTCGTATAGACATTAGATTATATAGATTGTGTCATGCTAAATTTTGATAATATTTTATACCTGATAAATAATTTTTATTTTATTTTAAGAGTAGAGTTTTACTTGGAAGAAATTGAAATTAGCTATGTATGCGTAAAATAATGAAAATTTTTCGTTAAAGCATGAAATATGTACATTTGAGAGGCTTTGTTAAGGTTTTGTCTAATTACATTGTCCAAATTTAATTAGTAATTAAAATAAAATTCTGAGATTTAGTTTTTAACAAAATTTTAGAGTTATCATTTGCCGAGTGGCCTGTAGTAGGCACTCGGCAAACGAGCCTTTTGCCGAGTGTCTGGTAGGATCGGGGACTTCACCTCCAAAACCGACGTTGCGCGGTCAACGCTCGCAGATCTCGCACTGCGCCGCTCCTGCACCGCTCCCGCATCGCCGCCGTCGACCTCGGCCCTGCCCCCGACGCCCGCCGACGACGACCTCGGCCCTACCTCCGACGCCCGCCGCCGACGACCTCGGCCCTGCCCCCGACGCCCGCCGCTCCGTCCCTCGCGCCCCCGAGCCCGCCGCCTCGAGCCCGCGGCGCCGCCCGCCCCCGAGCCTGCGGCTCCGCCCGGCGCCGCCCCCGAGCTAGTGGCTCCGCCTGGCGCCGCCCCCGAGCCCGTGGTCTCCGCCGGCCCTGGCGCCGCCCCCGAGCCCGTGGCTCCGCCCGGCGCCGCCCTTGAGCCTTGAGCCCACGGCTCCGCCCGGCGTCGACCTCGAGCCCGCTGCTCCGCCCGGCGACGGATGCCCTCTCCTCTTCGGCAGCGCCCTGCTGTCCACCACCTTCGGGAGACCACTGGCTTGTAGTGCTGTTGGCCCTCGCTCTCTCTTCCCGGCTTTGCCGTGTCGCCACCCGGCAGTAGTAAGGTAATCACTGCAAACATTTGATTGCTTAGTTCAGGGCGGTGGTAGTGAGGGATTTGGGGACGAAGAATTGAGCTACTGTCTTCATACATAGGATCCATTCTTATTCGTCAGTTTGTGAGTTTAAGCAAATTTTTTTTTAAAAAAAAGTGTTTCTGGATGGGCTCTTTCTCGAGTGTCAGTGCCAAGACACTCCACAAATGGTAGATCCTTTACCGAGTGTCAGTACCAAGACACTTGGCAAAAGGTAGCGCATTTGCCGAGTGTCAGTACCAAGACACTCGGCAAATGGTAGAGCCTTTGCTGAGTGTTAGCACGGAGACACTCAGCAAAGGTATTTAAACTTTGCCGAGTACCTGACTAAGCCACTCGGCAAATGTTGCACTTCCGACAGTCGCCGTTTGTTGCTTTTTGTTGCCGAGAGTGATCGCTGATTTGCCGAGTGCATGAAAGAAAACACTGAGCAAAGTCTCCTTTGCAGAGTAAAATTTTGCCGACCGTAACACTCGGCAAACACGTTGCCGAGTGTTTCTGCTGCTTTGCCGAGTGTTGGGCATTCGACAAATTGGGGGATTCCGGTAGTGATGGGATATAATCTCAAGATATTATAGTTTTTTATACACACGTATACACACGTCTGTAGTTATCTAGGAACAGCTAATCAGATGCTGGTTATCAATGCAGAGGTAATCATGCATTAGTGCAAATACTTCATCTGGTTAGTTCAATTCAAGAATTCCCATGAAAATAAAAGAGTAAATAGATGAGAAAATACTTCATGTCTTGGAAAAACTTGTGTACCAGAAACAGCAGGCGCTGCAACCAGAAAATATATATGAGTAATAAGGAAGAATAACTAAACTACCTATATTACTGAAACGAGGGTACCAGAAGCGGCAGGCAGTTCAACCAGAAAGTAATGAGAAAGCAAAATAAACTTTTTTCTCACCCGTGTTCAACCACATCAGCAAGCAGCACTTTGATTGCCCATGTGTATATGAGGAAGGCACTAACGTTTGCTGAAACTCATTGCAAAAGGCCTCAATATTCAGATCATGAAGAAAGGAATGGGTCGTCTCTCTCAGAGGCGGCTCGGGGCGACCAAACCCAAGCTGCCCCCACACCCCGCCGCCTCCAGATCGACAGCCGCTACCGCCGCTGCCGACCGGCGGTGACGGTGGCGGCCAGCGGCAGAGCCCAATGGAGCCGTCCGCGCGGTACGGCCCTCCTCTCCACCTCTCCACCCTCGTTGCCTCCATCCCCTCCCTTTCTCTTCCCTTTGAGCTTCACAAATCCGGCCGATGTGGTCACTACTACGCCATGGCCGGGCTTCAAGCGGGCTGGATCGAGGTGCCCCATGGCGGATCTGCTGGCCCTGCTGCTCCGGGTCTCTCTCCTCTACAGCAGAGGGTGGGTGATGCTGCGGGGTCGGGAGCCACAACATCGTTGCTGCAGCAATGGCAGCCTGTGGCGCCCGGAGGTCCGCGTGCCGGTCGGCTGGCCGGCTTGGAGTCGGGCTCTCAACCGGTGGTCAACAGTGGCACTCCCTCCACATCCTTCTCGACGCCAGATCCGGGCCCCTCCTGCATTTGCTCCATGGTGTCAGCTCGGTGCCGGCTCTGGTGCTTTGCTGGAGATCCCATCGGGGGCAGCCGCGGGCCTTGTGGTCGGGCGAAGCTCCGGCAAGCTGTTGCTGTGACGAACATGGTAATGTACTTGCTGCTTGTCCCATCAATTGGTTGGTGCAGGACATTGGGTGAAAGCTTCTGGCAATGATGACGCCCATGGGCGCCATGTTCCTCCTTGGAGGCGTTGCTGATGTGCTCTTGCTTCATCAATACAAAGAATTCTCCGTGTGTGAATCAAAGATTTAGTTTGGCACTAAATCGGATAATGGTGGCGTCCTTGATGTCACGTCCTCGATGGAGGCATTGTCTTGGAGCCTTATGATGGGCTAGCATCGGTACAATGGCTAGGTAGCATTACGATTTGGATGTCATGAAGCTTCTCCTCTGTTCTTTTGCTTGTTTCTGCTCACCCACTTGTGGCTACATTGGGCATCTCCACTTTGATGCTAGCTCCACCCCCTGGTTGTGTTGCTTCATCATATGTCGGGTCGACGGGACTATGATCCCCTCTTGGATCTCCCCGTTCTCCTCTCAGTGGTGCTTCCTCTTTGAGGCTTCCTTCCCTCAAATGGCGTTGGAGCTATCGCTGGTTGGAGCCCGGATGGACATCTAAAGTGATGCATACCACGACCGTCGTCTGTCTCTCGACTCTGTGATCAACGGTCGTGTGGATTGGAGTAGCTCGAAGCGATCGCGGTCAGTGGTGTCTTAGGCTGGTAATAGCAGTTTGTCTTGTGTTGTGTTTGTTTGTTAGTGTTCATGTAATGCGCTTGTGCGTGATGTAATCTCTCTCAATCTCTCCCTCTCTGCTGATGTATTCTCCAATCTTGGCGAAATGCGCCATCCAGCTGTTCGTGGCAATGCCGTGATCAAATGGTAAATGAAATATAAGGTGGGATGCTCTCCCTCGTTTTCTCAAAAAAAAAAAAAAGATCATGGCAGGTGAGAAAAGAAGTTCCAATCATGATATGACCTTTTGGCCTGCTTTTTTTCTCAAGATTCAAGACATCTGAAACCAGGAGAAGTTAATAAGTAGACAATCATGTCTAAATCTCTCTTAACTGCTATTACAATGGACAATCATTCAATATATGTTTTTACAATGAACACAAGATGAATTTTTTTGTATTATTGCAGTAAATAAAGACTGAAAACAGGAGGCATGTAGTAAATATGGGTACAAGAAAGGATCCATTTTCACCTTGATAAACATTTATCTTTTTCGGAACTCCTCAACATATAAGATATTAGGATGCTTATAGCCCGGTAGACATGCTTCTAGAAATAGTGGGAGAGGGCAGTACTTACATTTCTGGGATCAAGGTTGGTCATGAAGACCACAAAGCCCGGCATAATGTGGTGCAAAAACATTTTCCCTGCTAGTTCCCTTGTTACATAGCAGAAATTACTGCGTATGCTTATTACCAAATAAGGAAAAATCAAGTAATGTAGAAATATTTACGTCCACAAAATTTATTATAGAAAAAGATATTTATATTTAGCTCTAACATAAGTATATGGTGTACAGAGTAATACCTCTATTCTTGAAATCTGTAGTGAGTCAACGTCATGCATGTCATACTTTCATGCAGTACGGAGAAGTCGGACATGTGCTGTGGTGAGTAAAGTGGAAATAATTTTACTTGTCTTTGCAATCTTGATTCATGATCTCACAAATCATTCTATCTGCTAATCAGTATTCTTTAACCAGCACATCTTTTCCCGAGATCCTTGTTTCTTGCCACAAACTGATGCTCGGCTTCACCATATTCCCCTAGCAGTTCATCGGCCAAATAAAGCTGAGAATTTTATACATATGCAGTGCACACCACATTAGCCCACCTCACGCCGCATCGCGAGGTCCCTAGTCAAGCACCATGAGGTCTTGGCTCGGTGTTGGCTACAATAGCGGCCTGTATGGACGATGTTGATTGGCTAGCGGAGGACTCCATGGCGTGCCGCCGCCGCAACACGAGATTCCTCAACGGCCCATGAGCACGGTCGGGGGAAGAGATTGGGATGATTACAAGATGCAAGATGGATTGGCGGCGATGGCCTCGATGTGCCCTGGGAAGTCTGGGTGTGTGTGAGAGAAGGATGAGCGATGCATCTCTAGTTGGGATGGCCGAGGTGATGCGATGCGATGGTGACTTGCAGTCTTGCATGCGATGTGCGGTAGGGAGAGGGCAAGGAGATTGCTGCGGTGCGGTGGCAGATAAAACGGTATGCGAAGCATTTGGAGACGTTTTTTCTTGTCGGACTCTACGTTTTAGTGGACTCTTATTTTCTGGACAGGGGGCAGAAAAATTTGGAAGAGACTACACCGGAATTAATAAGTAGTAGAGAAGACCTCAAACTTGAGGCAGGAGACTCCTAATCTATAAAAGACTCTAAAAGTTTCCTACAACAAACGCCCATAGATACTGTTGCACTGTTCACAAACTTTTTCACGTTTCTCAGCCGTCGGATCCGAGACGTGGATATCGATCCGGCCATCCGTTCAACCTTCTCGCATCATTTTACCATTGTGCCCTTCTGTATCTTATCCAACCGAAGAACTGAGGGCGTCGTCCCCCCGATCCCCCCGCTTCTCGATCTCTCTCCGTTCCCTCCTCTCCCCTCCCTAACCACGAGCCTCACGTAGCGCCACCGTCGGTGTTGCTGGTCGCCGGCGGCCCTCTCTCCTCCTCGATCTGCTACGCCACACCTAAACGCGCGGAACACCCATGAGGAGCAAGCCACGACATGTCATCCCAAGATGGTTCGTCCGCCTCCTGCTTTCCTCTTGTGCACATATGAAATTCCAGTGTATCTTTTTAGTGATTCCTTTAGTTTTGGTAACTTTTGATGCCCACTATTTCTGATATGAATTACTGAATTAGTATAAATATTTTATATTAGTGTAACATTTAATGGTGTCCCTTTTGTGCCATGATCTGTTTTAAACAATGTCCCTTTTGTGCCATGATCTGTTTTAAACGATGATGTTAATTAAATTTGGCCAGATTTTCCCTTCCTTTCCTTCATTGTTTCTTTACCCTCAAATATTTTCTGCAGTCCAATTTGCTGGTGATTTCAGAGAGGCAGCAGCCAGTGTAGCTACTCTAGGCTACATCACAGTTAAATGGAAGGATTTTTAACAGTAGGCTGGAGCTGCCTTTTTATATAGCATACATAGTAGGTACTGTGTCCATAGTGGGATGGAACGATCCAGAAAAGTGCCTATTGCTAAACTTTTGAATTAGCTTCACTCTTTTATGCAGAAACGCGATGAACACTCTACTCTAGGCTACATCACAGTTCACAGTTAAATGGAAGGATTTTCAACAGTAGGCTGGAGCTGCCTTTTTATATAGCATACATATTAGGTACTGTGTCCATAGTGGGATGGAACGATCCAGAAAAGTGTCTATTGCTAAACTTTTGAATTAGCTTCACTCTTTTATGCAGAAACGCAATGAACACTCAGCAGTTCAATAAACCTCTGGAATGATGCTTTAATTAGCTGAACCAGCTGTGATAACTCGAGGAAGGAGATGCAAATATTTCAACCAGATGGAGAGTTTAGTTGCCAGAATTCCTATCGTCTGCGCTGCCAAGTGCTCAGGTGAATGCCTCACTGCAAAGTATAATTTTAGTTTGCCCCATTTATTTTGCACATACGTACTCAATAGTACATGGTATTGCTTAGTGTCACTGTTAGGTATAGTATATGCACATATTCATTTCAATCATTATCTGCCTTTAGAGTCGGCTATATTTTATTCCTTGCTTCTTGCTCAGGCTTACATTATTTACATTTGAGCATGATGAGATAGTGACTAATTTTCTATTTTTCATATTAAGTGTACTGAACATGTTTATGCCCCTCCTCCATGAAGTTGAAAAATGATTAAACTCACAATATGAACCATTATGATAAATAAATTGCATCTTTGTCATCTCTTCTCAAAATTATCTTTATTCTTGCTATCCCCTGGTCTGAATGTTTTACAGAATACAACAGATTCGTGTGCTCTTTTCAGATTTGTTATGCTAATTATATACAATTAGTTTGATAACAACTGTTGTGACCTTAACTCACAATGTGAACTATTATGCCAAAAAATTGCATCTTCGTCTTAGGCTTTTCAAAGATAACTATATTCTTGCTATCCCTTGGTTAAAAAGTTTTACAAACTGCACCAGATTTATGTGCCTTTTTTATATGTACTATGCTAATGATAAAAAAATTAGTATTAAAAACAAATATAGCTCTGTCAAAATTAGGAAACATTGAATGAATAGGTATTGCCCCTGCATCTGTTTCCATTAAACAAAAGATTTAATGAGTATTAGTAATACGTATCATGAGACATTCACTTGATTTATATATTTTATTATGGAGTTTGATGCTTGATTGTGCCTATTGCTTATATTTAACTTAGGATTTTGGGTATGCCAGTTATTATTGTTGGACTATAGAAAATTATGATGCATCTTTAAGCATGTGTATCTAGGACATGCAAATTTTCTCTTGAGGACCTAAGATGCATTTGTTATGTGTGCCACTATGCACCCACGGTTTAGTAATTAACTACTCTCTCCGTCCCAAAATAATTGACATTTTAGCTTTGGACATGAGAATTGATGAGAAGTAGAAAACGCAGGTGCACAAGAAACGAGGAGAGATAGAGATAGAGATGTATTAGTAAAAGAGAGGTGCATCAGTAAGTGAGGATGATAATTATTTTAGGGAAACTGAAAATAGCTAAAGTGACAACTATTTTGGGACGGATGGAGTACAATGCAACTGGGAATGCAGTATAGTAATTAACTATGATTCAATAGTCATATCCATTTCCTTTTGGTAGCAACCTCACAATGAATGATCATTTCTGCTAAAGAACTTCATGTTTGCTCATGCACCTTTCTCTGAATGATATTCTTTGGTACGCTTACTCTTTGGCCATAAATGACAAAAAAAAAAAAACTTTGGTTCATTCCATGAATGAAAAAACAGCTTATAGTCTCCTACCTTCATGTCATAGATGCTATTATATATTTATGATTATCCTGAATCACATAAATTGTATTTTCGCTTGAATCGCCTCCTCAATAGCTGTGATTTCTCATAAAGATACATATACATACTCTATTCTCTTTGTTTGTATAGATTGATAGAAATAGAGTATGTGTTTGTGTTAACTTCTTTTTGATGGGCAGGAAATCAATCCAAGGAAGTAATTATACAAAGACGAGTGAAGATGTGATATGCCCCCACGGCTCCACTCCATTATGTTTTTTAATTAGTGCAAATATGATTGTTTCTTCGGAAGTAAAAAGCAGGCGAATATGGAGAATCTTCCCATAGATCTATGTAAGCATGTGTGTGTAATGATGACTTCATATGAGATGCAGAAATGTTATCCATTCGAGCATTATATTATTTCTCTTTTTGCAGAGATTGGTGGTCATTCATTGAACTGATGCTTATATATGTTTATCGTGTCATAATCTGAATTTAAATGTAATAATAATAATGCACATATATGGTCTTGATACTGTAAGTAAAGGTTATCGAAATTAACATCTACTGATAATGAATGTGTATATCAATGTATGGATCAGTTATAACAACTATGCAACGTGCCCGCGGCAAATTGCCGCGGGGTTCTATCTAGTTAAAAAGGAAAAATCTTCCAAAATGACTGCACATCGTATCTATCTCCTGCTCCAACTAATAATCTATATATCTCTTAGGTTCACGTATAATTCTCTCTCCAAGCATGCACTCCTGGTCTAGCAGCACATCACCACTGCCACGCCAAACTGTAAAGACCGAAGGCGTACCGAGAGGGTTGGAGAGGGGGGGGGGGGGGGGGGGGGGAGGGGGTTGAATGGGTACCCGATAATACTTTAGTTTCATACCACTAGAACCTAACAATTATTATAACCTAAGTAATTCTAGTAGGTCAAGACCCTACACATGGTAGTATTCATGTTGAGTACACAATACGGAAGCTAAACACACTAGCCTATGCAAGCCATAAGTCACCCTATCAACTATAGTACATAAATGTGGAATAGTAAAGAGCGGTCAAGGAATACTCATGATTTTTCCCGAGGTCTCGGAAGGATGGCGCCTTCTGCTACTCCTCGTTGGACTACTCCCGGCAGAGTTCCGGTTCCTCCCGCCACCAATGTGGAGTTCTCGCCCACGAGCCCGCAATCACTCCCGGAGTGAAGACACGGTGCGCGTCACCGCTGTCACAAGACACAAGCTCGCCTCCCTCGAAAACTTGCCGGACTCTCCGAACCGACACGGACGCTCACTAGCGATGTCCCTTTTACCGGCGGGTTCAAACCGTGTACAAACGTGTGATGGCCTTCACAACCAATCACAATAGGCTCGATCACCGACACCTAACCGGTCTAGGTCTCACCATAGACCAAGAGTAACAGCCTAGATCACACCCTCAAGTACACCCTAGCCTTAGATGTGCAAGATGCTCAAGTTACTCTCCACTAGCACTCTCAAGATATGCAATATCTCCTCCTAGTGTCCTCTTCTTTTCCTCTTGGACCTTACCAAATGCTCTCAGGTATTCCACTGGCCAAGAGAGGTCTGCAAGACCCTAGCAACGAAGTTATATAGGCTTCCAACTTCCAACTAGTCGTTGCTCCACAAAATCATCTTTCTGGGCCTACTGATCGGACTGTCCGGTCACTGCCTGACCGGACCGTCCGGTCACTGCAAACTTCAGCTCCAACGGCTCTACCCCTGCTGACTTCTCTACTGACCGGACTGTACGGTCAGTTTACCAGACCGTCCGGTCCGTTTCTCTCTCCAGTCCAGAAACATTTCACATGCTAATTCCTCGCTGCCCAAGTCCCAGACCTACTGACCGGACCGTCCGGTCACTAGACCGGACCTTCCGGTCTCTAGGTCTTCTAGACTTGGCAGTTTCCTCGCTGCTCGCTGTAGTCTCCGGACAAAACCACTTAGTGACCGTATAGTCCGGTCACCTCTGACCGCTCTGTCCGGTCACTTCGTCCAGAAGCTGAAACTCCTCGTTCTCGCTTGACTTCGTTTCTCGGTTTCTCCGAACATCTCCTTGGCTTCTCCACTATCACCTAGTGCCTGTGATTTCACCGAGCATTCATGCACATCACCGACTAGACATGATCTAAGAGAAATGACCTAGACCTCCTTGATAGTCCGGTTTTTCCTATGGACTCAAAGCCCTAACAACTAGACAAGTGTTCCTATTACTTGCTCTATAGCTTGTCCTTAGCCTTGATCCATCTTCATCAACCTTTGGACTCCATCAAGCTCTTCAAGCCTTCATGCTTGTGGTGATTGTCATCAATCGCCAAGACAACCATCATCCATATGATTTGTAATAGTGTTTAGGGATGATTCCTGCATAGACAACACTCGTGTAGATATTAGCCCACAATTTCATAGTTGTCATCTATCACCAAAACATTCATACGTTGGGGATCCAATCATCAATGGTCATGAAGCTTACAATCTTCCCCTTTTTGGTGATTGATGACAACCACTATTTATCATAATCTTAACAAGAAACAACAGGGCTAAAAGAGGTACACTACGATCGAGAGGAACCACAAAAGCATAAGAGAGAAACGCACAAGGTCCTACTCAATCAATCATCATCAAGAGCTAAAAGGAAAAGAGAGAAAAGCACACTCTAGATGAAAATGCATGCATGTCATGATAGGATATTTAAAGAGAGTATAAAAACATGTAATGCAAGACATGAATGATGATATGCAACAGGTTACCATGGGGACCATTGATATTGTCGTGAGATTTATCAACTCTCTTGTTGCCACTGCTGTCACTATTTGGAGAGTAAATAAATCTCAGTTGATCTCACGGAAGGATATTGGTTGCTGCTGTGTTGCCATGTGGTGAACGACTAAAATAATCTTAGATATAGTTGATCTGCCTTTGTGTTCACAAGAGAATATTTTGACAGCCAACTAATTGGTGAAACTCCTAGGTTAATGTCACGGTTGGCTGTTGGAAATTCAGAGTTGTTTGTTGTTTGCCGTGCATATTATAATTCATTACCTGTTTCATTCAAGTAAAATTAAGAAAAGGTACATTCAGTTAACTGTGAGCATCATGAAAGATTGGGACAAATTATCGGACACCGTCGTCGTGTCTACATCACGTAGACCCCTAGGTTGGCCATGGCACGCACGCCGAGAGGTGGCGCAAGGCGCGGGCTCGTCAGAGTTTGGCTGGGATGGCACTCTGGTGGCCGGAACTCGACCGGGAGGGGCTCAAGAGGGTGAGAGGAAGCCGTGAGTCTCACCTAGGGCGTCGTGCAAGGAGATGGAAGGATGAGGAGGGCTTCGCGGCAACGGCTCACGGCTTCGGGTCGTCAGCAATGATGAGAAGCTTCCTGCGGTGTTGGGCGAGCGTCCAGGAAGGGCTCCAAGGGTTCGTCGTCCACCTGCGCAGCATGAGGAGGGCTCAATTTCAGCCAGGGTGCCTTGTAGCAACCAATTGCAGCGGGCACCAGCACTTACCCGCGGCGGAGAAAATGGCATTGCAGTGGTGTTACAATGGGGCAGAGAGGCGGTGCTCGAGCGCGGAGGCAAGGGAAAGGGGAGAGCGTGGTCAGGGCAACGAATTTATAGAGAGAGAGGGAGGTCTAGGGTCGGCAAGGGCTCGGTGCGGGGCAGAGGCGGTAATGGCGCCTCCCTCCAAAATTGAAGCTGACGACGATGAATCAGGGAGGGGAAAGCAGGGCAGAGGGCGCGGGAGATCACGACCATCACGCGAGCGCGATCGTGGCCACGAGGGGGGCAAGCGCAAGGGTGCAGGATTTGGAAATCGGGGGGCAGAGTTATGGCAGGTGGCGAGATCGGCAGGAGGAAGAAGATGACGCCTGGGGCCCACCTATCGGTGAGAGGAGAGAGGGAGAAGGATTGGCAGGTTTCAAAATGCGCCATCTGCGTAGGGGGCTGGCTGGGCTGGTTTTGTGGGCGCGAGTCGGCCGACTCCGGGGGGTGGGGAGGGAGGGGGTTCAGGTGGGCGAGTAATATTGGTTTTGGCCCTGAGTGGCCTGGTTTCTCTTTTCTTTTCTTTTCTCTTTTCTTTTTCTATTTTCTCTCCTAAATTCTATACTAAACAAATTCAATCTAAACAAATTTTTAAAATACATTTTCCACACAATAAAAGCATAATGAAATTGTGGAACCATGAATGCAACACATATGATTAATAATAACCTAAATTAATTTATTTAATTTATAAAAAAACATTTTGCCTAAAATAAATGATAATCCTATAGTTTAATTTAATATAAATTTTAATCTATTATAAAAATTTTATAATTTAGTGAAATTTGAGTCACAAACCAAAATTTGAAATTTTGAGGCGTGACATCGGCCATACAATGATAGTCAAAATTATTTTCAAGGTGCAAATGGTAGTGTTCATATTACTGGCCATGCATAAACCCTACCAAATAACTTGTGCCCTGATGCTTGCCCCGATGTACCGCCATCCATGCATCCAAAGGGCTATGACTCCACACAATGCCTTATCTATTAAGAAACAATAGATGTTAGAAATTTAGGCAAATTAAGGCGTATTTGAATTCCAAAATATTCTTCATATAACATGATATTGTATAGCATGAGTGATCTTGTGACAAGGCTGACAAAGTATGTGTTCATGTCTAATTCACAAATTGGAAGGACAAGATTAATAACCCGATAAGGTTTAGGGTGTACCCAGAGGCGGGACCAGTGCTAGAGGCACTGGCGGTGCTGTTCCCAACAGTCATATTAGGCTGCTCGGAGTAGTCGAACTAAGTCGATGCAGGAAGATGTTCGTAGTGCAGTTTCTCGAACGAACACCAAGAAGTAGTCGTTCACATTGAGAGCTCAATAGAAGAAGATGAGGTAGTCGAGCAGTCATGCCTTGCGCTCTCCAAAAACCTGATCGTTCGCCTATCAGGTGCAGATGTCGCAGCGGGGCGTGGTTTCGGAGGCCTGCTCTCTCGGAGCCTGTGCGCGCAAGTGTCGGAGATGGAGAAGCTAATAACAACAGCAAAGGAGGAAGATTGGTGGCTCTGGACAAGTATGTTATCTCAAAGAGAAGCAACCTTCTCATTTTATAGCCTCACGAGAGAAGGAACAGACGCCATGCACATTAGTAACACTCATGTTGGTATTCTCATTTAGCACACAAGTAACCGATGCATGTAGAAACTGACTCCTTAATCATCATTAGGGAATAGTAAATGACATGCACCTGGAACTGATGTGAGCAATAAAGACCAGCATCTACTTGTGCAGCACATCTAACTCTTCACACATGCACCAATGCATGGTGCACAATTTGTCCTTCCAGATTACCAATGAGATATCATTCCACCATAGCATTAATCGTGAGCTTGGAATTATGATTAATTAGAAATAGGACAAAACCTAATTAATCCAACAATAGATACAAATTGATCTGTATCTATAGTTACGTGTATCCCTTAGGCCATGATGAACAGGTCATCGGCCATGTATGTTTGGTGTGGAAACAAATGAAACATCGGCCAAATGAAACAATGGACTATGCATTGAATTGTCTGTTCTGTGCGAACAAGTTTCATCAAAATCCTTAATTGATACCAGTCTGCCAGAGACGCCCCCGCAATTTGGAGCATATAAGTCGCACTCCTGGCCTTTTTCATGAGTGTCTAGAGATTACCATACCTCATAGAATATGACTAACATTCAACTCATATAGGTATGATCCTCATAAGATGTTTTGTAGGACAACATCTCTGCTTACATAAGCCATTGGGATCATATTAAGGTATGAACCAGCTTGGCATACAGAATAAAAGAGAATTGCATCATTAATAGAATGAGCCTTCTACAAAGGTTCTCATCTCTCAGTCAGCCATTCTATTTCACGTGATATCCGATCACATAGAACAGGTTACCACGAATACATGACTCACATGGGTCTCAAGCCTAACTCCCTTGATGCAACATCTATCCCATTACGTGAAAGACCCTTTGTGAATTTGAGAAACCATGTGGATAAGTGCCATGGTTTGCAATATGTGATGAGTAATTGACTTTGGTTGATTTGGTGTTTGAGTTGAAATGCGGAAATCAGGGGATTGCATGAGCTTGTGCATGTCATGGTTATGACTAAACAAAGTTGGTGGAGGTATTGGTGAAGTTGTAGTAGATGAGAAATGTGTTTGCTTGTCTCATGATGTGTAGGTCAATAGAGTCGACTTGGCGGTCAACGGTGAGAGTATCGGGCACAAGTAGGAGACTTGGGGCCGGACAATCGAGATGCCGAATGAGGTCAAGGGTGACTCACATCGTACACGTGGAGAGGCAAGAAGCACAAACGGTTTCATGGTTGAGCCTCAAAACCATGGGTGGTGATCAAGATGGCGGGGTTGACCAAGTCAAAGGTGATCGAGTGACGGTGCATGTAGAGGCTTCCAATGGACCGGAGGTGAGAGAGACTTGCCGGCGAGGAGGATCACGAGATGAGGTGACATGTGTCAAGATCAAGAAGTCTTGTTTCGGTGGAAGCAAGCAGGAAGTCATGCTTTGAGAAGCGTGCATAGAGGTTTCCCGATTTGTGTCTCAAAACCGGTGGCGGCGATTGGAGGTGCACGTGGCACCATCACAGAGCTTGCGTCGAGATGAAGCAAAGTCGTGAAGGGCTCGATGGCGTTCGGGCGACGAGGAAAAAGATGAACGGTTGTGCCCCTGGTGGTAGCTGGCAGTGTATTGTAGGTGAGGGGTAGGATGGTCCTTAGGACAACCTCTAGGCCTATATAAGGAGAGGTAGGGCTGGTGGAAGAGGTGGACTTTTTGGGTGTCTGTTGGGCCTCTCTTTCCATTAGCCTTGTGTTAGGGTTTCATTCAAAGTGCTAGGAGAGGTCTTAGTGGAGAGGAAAGTGTGTGTGAGAGACAAACTTTTCTCTTCCAAATAATAAGAGGAAGAGGGTGGCTTCCTAGCCATGTATCCATGAATCTTGTATGCAAGGATCAATGATATGAGATTCAATTTCATGCTCAAGATCTTCCTCTCTTCCTAAATCCTGAATTTCTCTTTTTCTCTATTTTCGGAGCTATTTTCGTGAGGATTTTCAATCTCATTTTTGAGTGGGTTTTGGTCCAAATTTCTTGAGGGATCTTGGTGCTAGGACATACCTAAACATTCCTTGATAGATCCTTTGTTGAATCCTAGGCAAGAGCACCTTTGATTTTGTGGATTTCCTCAAAAACAATCAAACCCTAGGCTTTTCGGTAGAAACGGAAATTCATGATGAATTCTTGAGATTTTCATGTGATTCCACTTGGAGAAGGAACGTCCTACCATGAGACATCTTCTGTCCAAGTTTCATGATTTTTGGAATTTGTTTGATAGGGTTTAGTATTTTTCCCTTTGAAGAAGTGCTCCTGATTTGACTCTGACGGAACTTCTATTGACGAAAGAACTTCTATCGTGACCCTGAAGGAACTTCCGTCAACGAAGGGACTTCTGCTGTGACCTTGAAGGAACTTTCGTCGATGAAGGAACTTCTGTCGTGACCCTGAAGGAACTTCCGTCAACGAAGGAACTTCTGTCATGATCCTGAAGGAACTTCCATCGACGAAGGAACTTCCGTCGTCACCCTGAAGGAACTTTCGTCAAGGTTCAGAATTGGAATTTCTCAGATCTCCCTTGTTTCCCTTTTTGACCCTCTTGAGCTTCCGCTATGTGTCATATTGCTTTGAATCATTCCTAGGGTTAAGACATCACAAGTTGGTGTGTGTGACTTTGGTGATTTGCTTAGAGGTTGGTTTGGGTTAAAATTAGGACATAGGCCAAGTTCTTGAGAAGAATTTTAATTGGCTCCCATTCACCCCCCCTCTGGTTGCCTTCTCGGTCCTTCAATTGGTATCAGAGCCGGTTTGATCACGAGTTGACCTTAACCGGCTTTGTGATCTGAAGGCGACATTGAGAAGTGCTTTTTCTTGCTTTGACTATTTGCTAACACTGATCGGTGCTTTTACAATGGAACCAAGTGCTCACTCTCGTTTGTCTTTGTCCACAGGTTTTGAAATGTGCGGGGTTGCTATTGAGGATGACAAGAAGCAGAGTTGAAAGGTGGAGATTAACAAGGACGGTCTCAAGCAGAAGGATATGGTTGACCTTGAAACAGGTGTCTCGGAAGTGGTGGAACTTCTCAAGCCTTACAAGGGTAAAGTGCTTGGCATGCAAGAGCTTGCAACCAAGATTTTCAAGATGGAAAAAGGTAACCTCATTAAGAGCATTTTATCTTTGTTCTCTAGTGTTGGTTCTTGTGACAAGAAAATTGAAAAGCTTAGGAAGAAGTTGCAAAATTCTATGCTTGAATGTGCCATATCTAGACTTGATAATGTGCATGCTTCTATTTCTTGCAAGTCTAGTACTTCCTTGTTTTGTGGTAATTGTGATGCCTTTCTCAATAAGAATGAAGAAATAAATGTCTTTCTTGCTCACTTGAAATCTGAAAATAAGAAGTTGGTGCATGATTGTTCTTCTTGTGAAAAGCAATTGGCATGTGCTAGAAGTGTTATTGATATGTTAGACACTAAATCTTCTTGGCCTTGTATTTCATGTAAGTCTTTGCATGCTGAAATTGATGTGCTGAAATCAAATGCTTCTATGCCTTGTGATTCGTGTATTGCCTTACATAAAGATCTTGATTGTGCTAGAGTTGAAATGGGCAATCTTATGTCCTTGGCTAGAAAAGGTTGTAATTCTTGTATTGGCATGCTTGCTGAAAATGAAAAGTTGAAAATAGACTATTCCACTTAAGTAGAGCAACTTGAAAATGCTAGAGCTGAAATTGTTGCAATGAAGTCTTTGTCTTTTTGCATTTGTTCCTCTACTTTGCATGGTGATGCTTGCCTAGATTCTTGTGACAATCATGATGCTTTGCATGACATGCATACAAGTGTTGTGTCTTCCATTTCTTGCACTTCTTGCATTGATTTGAAAAATGAGATTGAGGCTTTAAAGCAAATGCGCGATGATATGAGCGCCAAGTTGGTTGAGCACAATGAAATGAGTGCTAGTCTTGAGAAGAAAAATGATCTCTTGCGTACCACATGTGCCAAGTGCATTGAGAAAGAGACTCAAGTTTTGACAAATACTCCATGTGATACTTGTGAGCACCTGAAATCTCAAAATGAGGTTTTGCTCAAGTATTGCAAGAGTTTAGACGCTAAGTCTTTTGATTCACGTGATTCCCCTAACTCCATTCTTGATGTTTCTAAAATGTCTTCTTTGCAATCGGAGTTGACGTTTTCTCATGTTGAGCGTGAATCTTTAAATGTTGGCATTTGCACTATTGCTTTGGATAAATCTTCTTTGGCTAGTTCTAAGCTTGTTGGCTCTTCCGGTGTTACCCAAGGGATTTCAATTGACAAAGGTGCTTCTTGCTCAAATGGTACACCATCCCCAAAATAAAAGTACCATTGCACCTTTTGTAAGAAAGATGGGCATGTCATTGAGTATTGCTTTCGTCGTGTCAAACATGAGCGTTGAGTGCATGCTAAAGTTTTTAGGAACACACATCGTCTTTCCCATGACATGTGTGAACCTAATCTTGATCCTAAGTTGAAAGATGCTTCCAATTCTTCTTGCAAATACCTTGGGACTTCTGATATGAGCAAGAGTGGTGCTTCATCCTCTCAAACTATGCCTCCTTATAGGCCTTTGTTCCATTGCTCATATTGTGGGAAGGATGGACATCAATTTGAGTTCTAATTTAGGCATGCTAGAGACATGCGTCGATCTCGTGCTTCTTACTCTTCGGGTGATCATAGCTTTTCTCATAGCATGAACACTGATGAGCCTAGCACGAGACATTGTTTTATTGATGGATTCTATGACTCCTTTTCTTGTGGGTTAGGACGTGCTTGTGGACATAATCTTAATACTTCCTATGTTGGTTCAGGACATCATTCTCATGATGCTTCTATTGGTTCTTCTCGTGTTGTCCTCTTGAGAGGCTCTCGTCGTGTTTCTAATGGTTGCACTCGTTTTTCTTCTCAAGTTCCTAATTTGTGGCATGCTTCTAAGGGTGATCCAGGGTCTTCTCATTTGAATCACAATTTGCATCATGCTAACCCTCATGATAAGTTGAGTGCATCTATTGCTCGTGTGTCCAAGTCATGGGTTCCCAAGTATTTGCATACTAACCCTTCGGGATCCAAGACTGGGGCACCTCTCTCTTCTCATATGTAGGGTCGGGGACAAGGGACGAAGAACATGAGGTTAATGGATCTTGATCTTTTGCATGATTGAGATGTGATGATTCTTCGTACCCTTTTACATGTCCTCCAAGAGGCTTGTATGTCTTCACCTATTTTGTGAGCTTTCTCATACACTCGCCCTTTTACATTCATGTACATTACTTGTGGTGTGAGATGATTGTTCATGTGCTCACTTTATCATCTTGGCATGTATGTCTTGTATCATGCTTTAGTTCCCTCCTTCATGTTACCTAGTACGATTCATGCTATATCTTCTCATACTTTGCAAAATCTGCATCTGTGCTTCTCTCTTGAGTTTGTGCTTCTTATGACATCATACTTGTACCTCCCTTACTTTTTCATGAGTCATGAGTGGTGCTCTTTCTATAGTCCTCTTGCCCTCTTTTCATTTGATTCTTCATTTGTTTTGTTGAGGGGGAGACTGGCTCGGTTAAGGGGGAGTTGTTATTTGGTTTAGCCTTGAGATTAGTTGCTCTTGTGGTTTGATGATTTGGAGCTTGGTGTTTGCCATCCCTATGGTATCATTTGAGGGGGAATTGATGTTCTCTTGTATATTTGTATCTTACCTTTTCGCATCGCATCTCATTGTAATATATGCATTGGTAGAGGAGCTTTGATTCTTATGCTTTCTTGCATTTCTCATTGCTATGATTGAGGTTGAGCTAAGTTGTGTGGATGTGATAGCAAGGCTTGTTATAGACTATTTTGAGCAACTTGCTAATCTTAAAGGTAAACTTGGCTTTTTGTGAAGCTTATGAACTAATCTTGCCAAAACTTGCTCACCATGTGTATAAGTGCTTTTATCCTTGTTGAGACTTGTGTTGAGGCTAGTCTAGAGGATATCTTGTCTTTGGCACCTTGTATTTGTGAAATGTGGCTTTGCAGATGTTTAGCTCATGATGGGACATTGTGGGAACATGTGTTCCTTTTGTCGCAAAGGCATGCTCAGTTTTGCTTTTAATTTGCAAAGTAAACTTGATCCAATGAAAATCACTTCGAAGCCTCGGGGTGTTTGCCATACCCAGTCGTGCGACCCTCCGCATGGATTAGAAGTAACATAACAATGCTAAATCCAAAAATTATGCTTTGAAGCTTCGGGGTGTTTGCCGAACCCAGTTGTGCGACCCTCTACATGGATTAGACTGTTGCATATGGGAGCGTTTGTAGAGCTTATTTTCCACGAATGCTTGTTGCCCTGGTTGAGATTGAGACTGACTAGATTCTTATGATTCACTTGATGCGTATTTTGCCTTGGATGGGAGTACTTACACATGTGGTGGCAGATTTTATCATGAGACGCAAATGTGATTCTATCTAAGCTAGTCTATCTTTCTTCTTAGCTTGTATATCTCTTGGTGTTTATGCCCTGCTATCTATTTTTGGTCTTTGTATGGTTGTGAGCTATTACTTTTACACTTCATCACTCTCTATTTATGATTAGCAAAGTTAAATGCTTGTTTGCATAATTGTTGAAGCTCCTTAGATTTGCATTATCATTCATTGCATGTTTGTTTGCTCTTTTGCATCTTTGATGAGTTCATTGCCAAAGGGGGAAAAAATAGTAGGTCATGCACAAATGATGCTAAGAAACTTAAGATGACCTTATTTTGCATTTCACATGAACTACCACAAGTTAAGGGAGAGCATATTATGATCTCGAGCGCTTTCATGCGCCTTTCACAATCTTTGCGTTCTCGAGTCGCTTTCTTTGCCAACTCTTGGTTTTGTGATCCTTTCTTTGCTAGATGGCCATTTTCTTACCTTTTCTTTGGGTTTGAGCCATTTGGATGTGCTTATTCGGTTTTGCATTTCAAATTCCAAGTCTTTGTGCATTCGATGTTGTCAATGTACTCATCAAGGGGGAGATTGAGAAACCATATGGATAAGTGCCATGGTTTGCAATATGTGATGAGTAATTGACTTTGGTTGATTCAATGTTTGAGTTGAAACGCGGGAATCAAGGGATTGCATGAGCTTGTGCATGTCATGGTTATGACGAACCGGAGTTGGTGGAGGTATTGGTGAAGTTATAGGAGATGGTAAATGTGTTTGCTTGTCTCATGTTGTGTAGGTCAATGGAGTCGACTTGGCGGTCAACGGCGAGAGTATCGGGCACAAGTAGGAGACTTCGGGCCGGACGATTGGGATGCCGGGTGAGGTCAAGGGTGATCCACACCGTACACGTGGAGAGGCAAGAAGCACGGATGGTTTCATGGTTGAGCCTCAAAACCGTGGGTGGTGATCAAGACGGCAGGGTTGACCAAGTCAAAGGTGATCGGGTGTCGATGCAAGTAGAGGCTTCCAATGGACTAGAGGCGAGAGATACTTGTCAGCGAGGACGATCACACGAGAAGGTGACACACGTCAAGATCGAGAAATCTTGTTTCAGTGGAAGCAAGTAGGAAGTCGCGCTTTGAGAAGCGTGCAAGGCGGTTTTCCGGTTTGTGCCTCAAAACCTATGGCGACGATTGGAGGTGCACGCGACACCATCGTAGAGCTTGCATTGAGGTGAAGCAAAGTCGTTAAGGGCTCGATGGCGTTCGGGCGACGAGGAAAAAGATGGACGGTTGTGCCCCTGGTGGTAGGTGGCAGTGTATTGTAGGTGAGGGGTAGGATGGTCCTTAGGACAACCCCTAGGCCTATATAAGGAGAGGTATGTCTGGTGAAATAGGTGGACTTTTTAGGTGTCTCTTGGGCCTCTCTTTCCATTAGCCTTGTGTTAGGGTTTCATTCAAAGTGCTAGGAGTGGTCTTCATGTTTTAGTGGAGAGGAAAGTGTGTGTGAGAAACAAACTTTTTTCTTCCAAATATGGGGAGGAAGAGGGTGGCTTCCTAGCCATATATCCAAGAATCTGGTATGCAAGGATCAATGATATGAGATTCAATTTTGTGCTCAAGATCTTCCTCTCTCCCTAAATCCCAAATTTCTCTTTTTCCCGATTTTCGGAGCTATTTTCATGAGGATTTTTGATCTTGTTTTTGAATGGGTTTTGGTACAAATTTATTGAGGAATCTTGGTGCTAGGACATACCTAAACATTCCTTGATAGATCCTTTGTTGAATCCTAGGCAAGAGCACCTTTGATTTCGTGGATTTCCTCAAGAACAATCGAACCCTAGGCTTTTTCGTAGAAACTGAAATTTGTGATGAATTCTTGACCTTTTCATGTGATTCCACTTGGAGAAGGAACGTCCTACCATGAGACATCTTTTATCCAAGTTTCATGATATTTGGAATTTGTTTGATAGGGTTTTAGAATTTTTCCCTTCGAAGAACTGCTCCTGATTTGACTGTGACGGAACTTCTGTCGATGAAGGAACTTCTGTCGTGACATGAAGGAAGTTCCATTGATGAAGGAACTTCCATCATGACCATGATGGAACTTCCGTCAATAAAGGAACGTCTGTCGTGACCCTGAAGGAACTTCCGTCAACAAAGGAACTTCCGTTGTGACCCTGAAGGAACTTCCGTCAAGGTCAAGAACTGGAATTTCTCGGATCTCCCTTGTTTCCCTTTTTGACCCTCTTGAGCTTCCGCTATGTGTCATATTGCTTTGAATCATTCCTAGGGTTAACATATCACAAGTTGGTGTGTGTGACCTTGGTGATTTGCTTAGAGGTTGGTTTGGGTTAAAATTGGGACATAGGCCAAGTTCTTGAGAAGAATTTTCATTGGCTCCCATTCACCCCCCTCTGGTCGCCTTCTCGGTCCTTCAGAATTGACCTGCCAGATTTTTAGTTGTCTGAACATAATCCAGGGCTATCACTCCAGAGTTTCTTAGTTTTCTAACAGACTTTACCGCCACTTTACATGCCTTGATGACTTCATGTTGTCCTTAGAATTGTTGACCTTGACAATCACAGTTTGATTATCATAGTTCATTAGGATGACTAGTATAATTTTTTTCACTACCGACAAATCCATTAGGAGTTCACAAAGCCATTCAACTTCAACAGTTGTAGTGTCTAGTCCTGTGAGTTCTGCTTTCATAGTTGACCGCGTTAAGATGGTCTACTTGCAAGACTTCCAGGAAAAAATGGCACCTCCAAGAGTGAGTACATATCCACTTGTGGATTTTATCTCATGAGCATTAGAAATCCAGTTTGAATCACTATAACCCTCTAGTACCGTAGGGTATCCGCTATAGTGAATTCCATAGCTCATTGTACCTTTAGATATCGCAGTACTCTTTCAAGAGCATGCTTGTTGACATTTCTTAACGTCATCACTAAGTTGCCTTAACAATGAAGCCAAAACTATGTATTGGTAATCTTTCACGAATGCAGAGAGTCCGCAAGCGCACGAAGAATACCGTTGTAGAATTCCACCTGAAAGTATTCAGGTTATCATATTTATCTTATGCCAAAGGAAGGCGGGGGATTGATGAGAGTAATTACCATGCTCTAAACATTGCATAGTGGATTATAAGATAAAGTCCTCACAGGGGTAAGGATAATGATAATTATGGGTAGTGGAGAAGGACAAAAAAGAGCTAAGTTCCTATGTTGCTTTTATATAGTTATATAGTCTACATTATATACTATTATACAGATACATAAAAAATGCAAGACAATCAGATCATCACACCCTTTGCATCCGGTTTTCCCCTGCATCCATAGTATGATTCCGGCCAAGAGCTTATTGCATAGCTGAACGTGGGGGGTTTCAATGGACAGATAGGGCTGTCACCACCTACTACCTACCCCTAGCAATCCTTGGGCTACATGACAAATAATGTATTCTATTGATCTAAGCACCGTGCTTACATCTATAGAACAATACCCCTAATCCCCTAGCGATGGATCAGAAAAAGAGTAATCACATTGAAGTGAACACTAAGCACGTGGAAATGATCTAAGTCAAATATTAGTCATGCATCACTATAACGATATAAAGACTATAGTAAGGGCTTATGTCTAATATGATAATATAGTATAACTATATTACTAACTTGCAAGCATAACAACCACCTTTGGAGAGTCGGTGGGAAACTGCCATAAAAACTGGGCCCCACTGGGCCCACCTAGTGTTCGGCCGACCAGGGGTGGCCGGGTGGGGTCCAGTGCCCCCTGACTCTTCTGGCACATTTATGGGTGGCCCCCTTTGACTCCTCATGGCTTAGCCCTTCTATGTGTTAGTTTGGTGCTGCAGGTGGGCAAGTTGATCCATGGGAATCCCCGTTGGCGCGCTCTGATTGGTGGAAGTTGTGTTTCTTCGCCAATTAAGTGTGTTTCCTTCTCCATTTCATTATTTCTCCTACATGTGAGCATTTCTCTAGGCACAAGTGCATATTTACTATTGCTAACTAACATGCATGGTGGGAATGTTGAATCCTCCTTTCTTTTGAGCAATATTGATGGTCAAAAATGGTATTTAACGACCGTCAACAAACTCCGCGAAGCTAAACCTTTGCTCGTCCTGATGCAAAGATAAAACTTTAGGTTGTTGATTAAGAGTTGCTACAATATTTTATATTCCTTCCATAGTACCAAGTGCACAACAAAATACTCTATCTTTAATTGAATAAGTTGGCATTTGGCAACTCACCCTTTTTACCTTAGTCCCTCTAGGGATTTTGGCTTCTCTTTATCTTGGGTGGTTGAATGACAGACTGGTCTTTTGTAGGACACCATTCTCTCATCCTCATGTTCCACTTTCCATCCGGAATTTTTTGAAAAGATTTTTGGCAAATAAAACTAAGTTCCTCCAATGATTCACTCAATCGCTCAATGTGTATAAATCCTTACCAAGGCATTTGAATTTGCCTCTTTTTGTTCCTACCTCTAAATAAGGCTTATGTGGAGCTCTGGGTAGGGAACAATTGAGACATACTTTTAACATATATGTTGCTAAACCAAAAGACTGAACCCACGGAGAAAAAAGTCATACAATCTGATCAAGATGTGCATGTGTGTGGAATGAGGTGGAATGGTGGATACTTCTTTTTGTGTAGACTCTCTCTTTCTTGAATCAAGCAATTCGACATGCTCATGATTGGGAGCAAGTGTTTATTCTACTTTTTTTTATAGCCATGCCTTCCATGCAACCAATTAGGAGAGAGTCATATCATGATAATCATGGAGTATTTACTTTGCCAACTTCCGATATAGAAGTTGAGCATATGGTGGTGGATGCAATTGGAATTGCTATCTCCCAGTGTAGGAGTATTAGCAAATGATGGTGGATGTGTACATGAATCTTGATCATAAAAGCATTAAATGGATCTCACAAAGGTTGCAAGCATTTTGATAAAGCTCAATGTGAAAACAAGCAGCATATGTAAAAGGTTTTGCATTGAAGTACAACATATGGCCATGGTAGGAATTTTCATCGTTGAGGAACTTTTCAGTTTTATCATTTTGAATAACAAAATCTCCAGATGTTAAGCTTCACTTTGGGACAAAGATCATAACAGCCCTATTTTGACCATATCATTTCTCACAACTATCGGTGTTTAGAACACCAGCTAGAAGAATTTGTTTCGGGATGCGCGTTTCAGTTTCGGTGATGGCTATGCAACAGGACACGGGGGATTATACTTGTTCGGGGAAGTCCCCTAAGTCCAGTTCTTGGGCCAGCTCGTGTTACTTGCACTGGGTGTACAAAGGTGGTGAGAGAGGAGAGCTCTCCAAGTCTTAGGTGAGTTTGCGTGTGTGTGTTATGTCTCTTGGTCTTGCTCGTCGATCCTTTTGAGAAGAAAGCAGGCCTCCCCTTTTATACTTCATGGTGAGCGGACCCACATTACAGAGAGAGAGAGAGAGAGAGAGATAGAGAGAGAGAGAGAGAGAGAGAGAGAGAGAGAGAGAGAGAGGTTTCTACACATGAGGAGTCGGTGGAGCCGTGCCGGAGAAGGCGAAGCTCCTGGTCGGTGGCTTGGTATTGTGTCACACCCATTTTAAGAAGCAAAACGGTTGCAGCCGTACGTGTGCCCAGGATCAAGTTACACACACATACGGTACATCATTAGTGGTAGACAGAATAAGTATCCATATCCTTTATTTATTACATCATTTCTTTATTACAAAAGGACCCGTAGGTCTAAAAGGAAAGTACATCAAAGCAGCGGAAATAAACTAGTGTAGACGTCCCACAACTCCACAGGCATCAACTGGTGGACCATCGCCTAGTACTCGCCTCCATCATCTTCATAGTGGTCCCAACCTTCTCCTATGGCTGAGCAGCGATATGTATAGCAAGGGTGAGTACGTGTCGTACTCAGCAAGTGTGGGAAAAGATGACATGGGGCTATAGACAAGAAGGGCTTATAGGGGTTTATTGCATGAGCATTTAATTAACCTAAGCGTCCTCTTTACTAGGTGGGGTCATTCCAACCATAAATCCACAAGGTAATAACCAAGCCAAGTACCAATCTATCCCAACCATCCCAATCCATACCCAACTAATCTTGTGAGGACTCCAGGTCGCTCGTGACCGTGAGCACGACTATCATGATAGTTTAGTACTCTGCAGAGGTTGTACCACTTTACCCACAAGTCGTGATTCCCCTTGTGCCCATGGACGCGACCCACATTACACACTTCCTTGGGTGTGTGGCAGGGTTTCACTACGAGGCTTTTCCAAAGGGTCTCCTAGTACATGCTAGCCACTAAGGTTCCACTCCCGTCCTTAAGTGATAGCCCATCAACAAGCAGCTCATCACCCCAGGAGCCCCCTCTTGAGCCATTCGGATACAAGGATAGTCCTCTTTTGACTTCCATTCCCCGCTCCACCAAAATGCTGTGCTGACACTGGGAGAACACCTAATTACTAGGCCAAGCCTTACCCATATCGGTCTTGTGATGGCACTGTTTTCCTGGGTTATCGCTCTAAGAACCGGTTTCTAGGATCTACAACAATCCTACCACCACCAACCATGTGCCCACGGCACCACATCCGTTCCATCCGGCTTGCATAGACCCCTAAGTCCATGTTGCTAAAAGACTTACCAATTTCTTCCCAAGTGATATTATTCGTTAGTCAAAATTAAAGGGGACCCAACAATCCAGTAAGCAACTAAGCATGTCTACCCATTGATCGATAAAGTTCTAGTTCAAGGCGACAAGGACAAGATAGAACAATACTAGTAAACCCTATCAATAGGTTCCCAATCAATTGACACAAGCATACAAATCCTAAAGTAACATTCTCAATAGGTACAAAATGCATCAAGGACACTTGCCTTCGTCCTGCGCGTGCTGTTGCTCAACCACTTTGAACTCCTGCTCTTGGAGGTCCTCGTACGCTGATCCTTGCATGCAGTCATCTTTATGTGTGACAGTACCAACACAAGCAATTGTATATAAAATCAATACACAGGCATGCAATCATATAAAAACAATATGATAATGCCATGAATACATAGGTTATGCTCCTACGATCGTTTTGGCACAAGAATCACTTAATTCGGAGTTACGGGTAAAAAGTTATGAAGGTTTGAAGATACAGGGTTAAAATAGTAAAATAAGAAAAGTAGTAGTACTAACAGGTAGTATTAGTTACTACGATCACGTTGGTGCAAGAATTACTTAATTCTGGGTTACGTTGAAAAGTTATGAAGGTTTGAAATTTGAGGGCCAAAATGGTAAAAACAGACAGGTGTAGGGACCTAAAAGCAATTTCTAAAAAGTACAGGGACTAATTTGTAAAATAATAGGATGAAAATAACCTATCAAAAAAAATCCTGGGACTAAATATGCAACTTTGAACAAGTTCACGGACTAAAGTGTAATAAGACAGGACCTAATTATAATTAAAAATAAGTCCATAGGTGTTTTTGTAAAAATATAGGGCCAAAATAATAATTCTAGTAAAATCCAGGGGTGTTTCAATAAAAATGTAGTGCTAAAATAATTTTTATGAAGTTCAGGGGCTGAAATACAATTTTCTAAAGCTTCTGCACAAAAACAGGGGCATAAATGTACTTTAAATTAAACACAGGGCCTAAATATAATTAGATAAAGGTTCTGAAAAAGACTTAGGTTTGAAAACTAATTTTAGCAAACCCTAGGGGCCTATGCGCAAAAATGTAGCAATAACCAGGAATTAATAGAATTAATTTTTAACTAAAAAATCTTACAAAATCTGTGGACCGGGTCTGTGGATCTGTGGACCTGTGGTCCACTGGTCCACGGTAGACCGATTACACACCCCGAAGGGGTATGTAATCTGGCGCGTTGGATCAAGATCCAATGGCCGGGTTTTAAGCGGGGTGGGGCAAGGCTGCCGGCGGCCACTCCAGGCGGCGGAGCGGCGGGAGATCGCCGGAGCTCGGGCTCCGGTGGCCGGATCTCGATGCGAATGGGGAAAAAGGGGGGAGGAGAAGACGGCGATCTCACCTAGGGGGTCGCGCACGGGAGGAAGAGGCCGGGGAGGGGCTCGCGACGATGGGTGGCGGCTCCGGCTCATCGGTGACGGCGGGAAGGTCCCTGGCGGCGACGGAAGGCGGCCGAGATGGGCTCGGAGGGCTCCTCGATCACCTGCGAAGATCACCGGCCGGTCAATTGGAGCCTAGGCGCGTCGGAGTGAAGAGGCGATGTCGGGCGGCGCTGCTTACCGGCGATGGCGAATTCTCCAATTGGCGGCGATTGAGCGGGCAGAGAGGGGTCGGGGTGAGCTCAATGGCGAGAAGAGGGGGCTTGGGGGGGGGGGCGCCGGGACTCGGTTTAATAGCCGGGAGGCTAGGGTTTGCCCGGGGCGGCTCGGTGCAGGGAGTAGGGCTGGCAATGTCACCGCTTTCCAAAAATTGGAGCCGACGGCGGGGGGAGGGGGGGGGGGTTGATGGGGGGGGGGGGGGAAATGGCCAGGAGATCGCTGGGGAGCAGCGATCACACGCGCGGTGTTGGGGCCACGTGGGGGCAAGCGCAGGGGGCGCGGGATTTGAAATCAGGAGGCAGAGAAATGGAAGGCGCGCGTTCGGCGGGAGGTTGGGGATTACGGGGTGGGCCCACGTGTCGGCGAGACTGAGATAGGGTAGGGTGGTGGCTCCGGCCAGGGCGTGTCTGCGAGGGGAAGGCGGGTTGCGGTGCGGGGCGCTTTCTGTGCGGAGGTCGACTGAGCTAGCTGGGCTAGGTGGGCCGAGAGAGGGAGGGGGGAGAGAGGGTGCGGGGTGGGCCAAAATGGGGTTTTCTCTCTTTTCTTTCTCTTTTCTATTCCTTTTTCTCTTCTATTTTCTACCCTATCCTCTTGGTTCTATTTTAGCCAAAAAAAATTATGCCACTAATCAAATACTATATGAGTGAGGATGTCATGCTATGCCAATGCAATAAATTAACTTACCATTTGAGAAAATAATTTGTCCTAGGATATTTAATTAATTGCTTAATGCTAATAATTGGCATTTTTAGAATTTGTAAAAAGTAGGGTGTTACAAACCTACCCCCCTTAAGATGAATATCGGCCTCGAGATTCAGAAAGATCGGTGCAGAGATGAGGGAACTCGGCCTTCAATTCTTCTTCCAGCTCCCATGTGGCTTCCTCTTCGGTGTGATGTTTCCACTGTACCTTGCACATACGAATCACCTTGCTCCTGGTGACTCTCTCAATTGCCTCAAGGATGTTGAGCGGTTGTTCAGCATAGGTGAGGTCTTCCCGAAGGTCTACTTCTTCTACGGGCAACTGCTCTTCCGCCACTCTTAAGCATTTCTTCAGTTGTGACACATGGAACACGTCATGCACATCTGTGAGATGTGGTGGTAATTCCAACTGGTATACAACTTCTCCTCTCCTCTCGATGATCTTGAAAGGACTGATGTACCTTGGTGCTAACTTCCCTTTGATCTTGAAGCGTCTAACACCCCGCATGGGTGACACCTTGAGATACACAAAATTCCCAATCTCGAAGGATAGATCCCTTCGCCTATGATCGGCATAGCTCTTTTGCCTTGACTGCACGACCTTCAGGTTCTCGCGTACAATCTTGACCTGTCTTTCTGCTTCTCGTAGTACCTCTGGTCCAAAGATTTGATTTTCTTCTGTCTCACTACAGAATAGAGGTGTCCTACACTTTCTTCCATAGAGAAACTCAAAAGGAGCCATCTCGAGACTTGCTTGATAACTATTGTTGTAGGAAAATTCCGCGTAAGGCAGACTCTTGTCCCAACTCTTGCCATATTGCAAGGCACAGGCTCTCAACACGTCTTCCAGTATTTGGTTCATCCTTTCAGTTTGTCCATCAGTCTGAGGGTGATAAGCAGAGATGAAGTTCAACTTGGTGCCCAGGAACTCATGTAGCTTCTCCCAAAACCTCGAGGTGAACTGAGAGCCTCTGTCAGATACTACCTTCTTAGGGACTCCATGTAAGCATACTATCCTTGACATGTATAGTTCCGCCAACTTTGCACCACTGTAGGTTGTCTTGACGGGAATGAAGTGTGCCACCTTGGTTAAGCGATCAACTATAACCCATATAGAATCATATCCGGACTGTGTACAGGGTAAACCAACTATGAAGTCCATACCAACTTGTTCCCACTTCCACTTAGGAATCTTCAGGGGTTGAAGCAATCCGGCGGGTCTCTGGTGTTCTGCCTTGACACGCTGACATGTATCACATAGAGCAACATATTCCGCGACGTCGCGCTTCATGCCATACCACCAATAACGAGTCTTTAAGTCTTGATACATCTTAGTACTCCCTGGATGAATGGAGTATGCCGATTCGTGTGCTTCCTGTAGGATCATGTCACGAATGGGCTTCTTGTCTGGCACACATATCCATTTACCGATCCATATGGTGCCCTTCTCATCCTCTATGAAGTCGGTAGCCTTTCCTTCTTTAATGAGCCTTTTGATCTCACTTAGCTTCTCATCATCTAACTGTCCCTTGTGGAGTTCCTCCTCGAGAGTGGGTTCCACTTCCATTGCAACGGTCTCTAGCTCATTCACAAATCCAAGACTCAGTTGCTCAAACTTCCTGCATAGCTCTAGTGATAACTCCTCCACAACTAGCTGGAGGCAATAGGTCTTTCTACTCAGGGCATCGGCCACGACATTTGCCTTTCCTAGGTGATAGTTGATACCCACATCATAGTATTTCATCAACTCTAACCAACGTCGTTGTCTTAGGTTCAACTTGGTTTGAGTAAATATGTACTTGAGGCTCTTGTGATCCGTATAGATCTCACAGCGATGACCAAGGATATAGTGCCTCCAAATCTTCAGAGCATGTACCACTGCCGCTAACTCTAAATCATGTGTTGGGTACTTCTCTTCATGTGTCTGTAATTGCCTAGAGGCATATGCTATGACATGTCCTTCTTGCATGAGTACACATCCAAGTCCTTGCTTTGAGGCGTCACAGTATATATCAAAACTCCTACTGATGTCTGGTAAGACCAGGACAGGAGCTGACATTAGTCTTTGCTTCAATTCTTCAAAGCTGGCTTGACAGTTCGTAGTCCACTCAAAACTCTTGTCCTTTCCCAACAACATTGTCATCGGCTTGGCTATTCTGGAGAAATCCTTTATGAAACGCCGATAGTACCCAGCTAATCCAAGGAAACTTCTAATCTCCCGTACTGTTTGGGGTGGCTTCCAATCTAGAACATCCTTCACTTTGCCTGGGTCGACTGACACTCCTCCCGCGGAGATGACGTGCCCGAGAAATGCTATCTCCTTTAACCAGAATTCACACTTGCTCAGTTTAGCATACAACTTGTGCTCTCGTAGCTTTTCTAGAACTAGCCTCAGGTGTTCCTCATGTTCTTCCTCATTCTTTTAAAATACCAAGATGTCATCGATGAAAACCACAATGAACTTATCCAAATACTCCATAAACACCTTGTTCATAAGGTACATGAAGTAGGCCGGTGCATTGGTCAGTCCAAATGACATCACTGTATACTCGTATAACCCATATCTTGTCCAAAAAGCCGTCTTAGGTATGTCTGATGGTCTGATCTTCAATTGGTGGTCCCCAGATCGTAGATCGATCTTGGAGAAAACACAAGCTCCCTTCATCTGATCAAACAAATCCTGAATCCGTGGTAGGGGATATTTGTTCTTAATATTCACCTCGTTAAGAGAACGGTAGTCTACACACATTCTCTGTGTCTTATCCTTCTTCTCAACAAAGAGTACTGGAGCTCCCCAAGGTGAGGAACTAGGGCGAATGAAGCCTTTCTCTAGCATCTCTTGTAATTGCTTTTTGAGCTCTACTAACTCATTAACAGGCATCCTATAGGGCCTCTTAGATATAGGTGCAGTTCCAGGTATTAGGTCGATAATAAACTCTTTGTCGTGGTCAGGCGGCATACCTGGAAGTTCTTCTGGGAATACATTGGGGAATTCGCAAACCACCCAGATCTCATCCATGGGGGTGCCCGTGGTTTGATTTAGTATGATCTCCTTGACGGCGGAGTTGGCGGCGATGAACTCGACCTTGGTACCTTCTACACTGGTCAACTGTACCGCCCGCTTGGCGCATTGTATCACCCCATTATACTTGTGTAGCCAGTCCATCCCAAGTATAATATCTATACCCTTTGAGTCTAGTACTAAGAGATTAGCTGAGAAGTCTACCCCCCTTATTTTGAGGGTAACCTTTGGGCATAATTGATTGGTCCTCATTTCTCCTCTTGGAGAACTAACTAGCATGGCATGCTTCATAATAGCAATCAGCAGATTATACTTTGCAACATAGGCTGAGGTGATGAATGAATGTGATGCTCCTAAATCAAATAAAATGGTTGCAGGTTGAGAGTTAGCTAAGAACATATCGAGCACCACATCTGTAGCTTGTTCAGCCTCCTTAGTAGTGACTTGGTTGACGCGACCTCGAGCATAATTCTGCTGTCCCCGATTGCCATGCATTGGAACTTGCCTTGGTGCGTTGTTCCGCTGGGGACACTGTCCCATGAAGTGACCTTCCTGTCCACAATGATAACAACCTCATTTCACACCACTAGTGGTTCCAGAGGTATTACGATTCTGGTTGTGTGGAGCTGTTGGGGCGGCGGGGCAGGGTGCCTGTTGCTGGTTGGGGCAAGGTGCTTGTTGCTGGTTGGGGCGAGGCGCCTGGTTGATGGGGCGTAGCATTTGGAAGTTGGGGCGTGGGGCTTGCATGGGTGGCCTAATGGTGTTGGGATCCCGGTAGTATGGACTTGGTGGAGGCATCATGCGAGGGCGATAGTTGCTGCCAGATGACTGCCCGTGGAATGGAATCTTCCTCTTGCCATCCCTCTCGATCTCATTACGCTTGCTCTCCACAAAAATGGCCTTGTCTACCAGTTTCTGGAAGTTCACATAGTCATTGTTCAACAGCTGGAACTGGATATCGTTCTGCAGTCCCCTCATGAACATGTACTGCTTCTTCTCATCGGTGCTCACATCATTAGGAGCATACCTAGATAGCTGAATAAATCTATTCAGGTACTCACTCACTGACATGCTTCCCTGCAAGTCTTGGAACTCTTGCCTCTTCAGCATCTTGATGCCCGTAGGGACATAGTGAGTACGAAAGCTGGCTTTGAACTCATTCGAGGTAATGGACTCCACATCCGCATGAGCATTGCAATAGGCTTCCCACCAGTCTGTGGCTACACCGAACAATTGATGAGCTGCAAAGAGGACCTTCTCTTGATCATTGCACTGGGCGATCATCAGCTTCTTCTCTACTGCCTTGAGCCAGTCATCAGCCTCCATAGGATCCTTGGACTGGGAGAAGGTTGGTGGCCTAGTCCTTAGGAACTCTCCTAACCTATTCTGGGGTGGAGGTGGAGGTGGTGGGGCGTTGTGATTCTGCTGTATGGCACCCAAAGTCTAGATCACCGTCTGCATAAGCTGAGTCTGCATGGCGAGGAGTTGTTGAAAGTTTGGGGCATTGTTGTTGTCATTGTTCTGCCCGTCGGGATCAGCGTTTCACCTAGTGCAAACCATCTGAGAGAAAGGGGGTGGAATCGGTGTAAGATGAAATGAAGAGATGGAAAAAACCCCCAACTACATGCATCAAGGGATGATAAGCAACAAGATAGTTATTAATTAAACCAAACAAAAGATGAGGTTGTGGACAAGGTGCCAAAGCATCCCACAACCCCCATCGAGCACACACAATCCGAGCAAAAGAGTTCATTACATCACTCCATGAAAGCAAATCGATCTAAGCGTTTGATTATTACAACTTTATTCATAGGGACAAGCTAGCCTCCTAGGCATGGGAGTCGGCTTCATCGGAGACAGAACGTAGAGAGCTTGCACGCTGTGGTAATGTGGCACTCCAAGTACGGATGCCAGAGGAGTAGAGATCACTCTCCTCTCCCATCTTAACCCGATGATCGTGCCTCAGATAAGCCTCTACATCACGCAGCAGCTTCCGAAGAGTGTGGTTTTCCTTCTGTAAGGGTTCCACAGTGCGGCTTAAGTCCATGGCAACTCCCTGGGTCTCGTCCATCTCCCTAGTGCTCACATACCATTCTGTAGGAGCAGCAGTGTACTTCCCCGTGCCTGGCTTCTGACGGGAGATGTGGGCAAAGTTTGTCTTCGCTATCCCATGGTGATGAGTGTAGCAGAGGCTAGTGAGAGCCTTCCAAGCAGCGTCATCCATCGCGGCTCCACTTGTAGCCCTAGGGGTGCGGCAACGGTGAGTAGATATGATGCGGTCGTCATCATAGATGTTGACCTCTACTGTCCACTCCTCACGGAAAGGGCGATCCACCTTCTTGAGGAAGTACTGTGGCCTGTTGTTGATGCCGATCCTCTCAAGTAGCTGCCGCAGGGTCTTGGAGAAAGTTTTACCTTCTTGTCCAAAAGAGCGGTACTTCTCGGCCTGGCGGTCGATGGGGTTCTTGTCTTCATTCTCTGAGTCATCATCACTGCCTTCAGGTTCTTCAGGGTTTTCTGGTGCTTCAGGGTCTTCTTCCTCTTGAGGCTCCTTAGGATCTTCTGCTTGCTCATGTTCTTCAGGCTCTTCCTCTTCTTCTTCCTCCATGGGGTCTCCCTGTGGTGCCTCTGGAAGCTCCTCGTCAGTCAGTGGGGTCTTCTCACATTCTGGTTGAGTTACCTCTTCAATTGCTTCCTTTCGAATACGCCGAGGGGCAAGGCGTCCATAGTGCACTCCAGATGTAGCCTTACGAGCGGTTAACTTGGTGCGGGCCATCTACATTTTTGAAATAACAAGGGATGAGTACGCAATGGTGAAAAGAAAATTGAAAAGGTAAACTAAGAAAAACAATAAGAATTAATAATTTTCTTTGTTAAAATAGTTTGTATAGGCGTAAAACAAAATAATGTCCCTAATTCATCCATTGCTTACTAGGCTGATGTCCTATAGTCGATATGGCTCTGATACCACTTCTGTCGCACCCATTTTAGGAAGCAAAATGGGTGCAGCCGTACGTGTGCCCAGGATCAAGTTACACACACATACGGTACATCATTAGTGGTAGACAGAATAAGTATCCATATCCTTTATTTATTACATCATATCTTTATTACAAAAGGACCCGTAGTTCTAAAAGAAAAGTACATTAAAGCAGCGGAAATAAACTAGCGTAGACGTCCCACGACTCCACAGGCATCGACTGGTGGACCATCGCCTAGTACTCGCCTCCATCATCTTCATAGTGGTCCCAACCTTCTCCTGTGGCTGAGTAGCAATATGGTATAGCAAGGGTGAGTACGTGTCGTACTCAACAAGTGTGGGAAAAGATGACATGGGGCTATAGACAAGAAGGGCTTATAGGGGTTTATTTCATGAGCTTTTAATTAACCTAAGCATCCTATTTACTAGGTGGGGTCATTCCAACCATAAATCCACAAGGTAATAACCAAGCCAAGTCCCAATCTGTCCCAACCATCCCAATCCATACCTAACTAATCTTGTGAGGACTCCAGGCCGCTCATGACCGTGAGCACGGCTATCATGATAGTTTGATACTCTGTAGAGTTTGTACCAGTTTACCCACAAGTCGTGATTCCCCTTCTGCCCGTGGACACGACCCACATTACACACTTCCTTGGGTGTGTGGGAGGGTTTCACTACAAGGCTTTTCTAAAGGGTCTCCTAGTGCATGCTAGCCAGTAAGGTTCCACTCCTGTTCCTAAGTGATAGCCCATCAACAAGCAGCTCATCACCCCGAGAGCCCCCTCTTGAGCCATTCGGATACAAGGACAGTCCTCTCTTGACTTCCATTCCCTGCTCCACCAAAATGCTACGCCGACACTGGGAGAACACCTAATTACTAGGCCAAGCATTACCCATATCGGTCTTGTGATGGCACTGTTTTCCTAGGTTATTGCTCCAAGAACCGGTTCCTAGGATCTACAACAAGCCTACCAGCACCAACCATGTGCCCACGGCACCACATCCGTTCCATCCGGCTTGCATAGATCCCTAAGTCCATGTTGCTAAAAGAATTACCAATTTCTTTCCAAGTGATATTATTCGTTAATCAAAATTAAAGGGGACCCAACAACCCAGTAAGCAACTAAGCATGTCTACTCGTTGACCGATAAAGTTCTAGTTCAAGGCGACAAGGACAAGATAGAACAATACTAGTAAACCCTATCAATAGGTTCCCAATCAATTGACACAAGCATACAAATCCTAAAGTAACATTCTCAATAGGTACAAAATGCATCAAGGACACTTGCCTTCGTCCTGCGCGTGCTGTTGCTCAACCACTTCGAACTCCTGCTGTTGGAGGTCCTCGTACGCTGATCCTTGCATGCAGTCGTCTTTATGTGTGACAGTACCGGCACAAGAAATTGTATATAAAGTCAATACACAGCCATGCAATCATAGAAAAACAATATGATAATGCCATGAATGCATAGGTTATGCTCCTACGATCGCTTTGGCACAAGAATCACTTAATTCGGAGTTACGGGTAAAAAGTTATGAAGGTTTGAAGATACATGGTTAAAATAGTAAAATCAGAAAAAGTAGTTGTACTAACAGTTAGTATTAGTTACTACGATCACGTTGGCGCAAGAATTACTTAATTCCGCGTTACGGTTGAAAAGTTATGAAGGTTTGAAATTTTAGGGCCAAAATGGTAAAAACAGACAGGTGTAGGGACCTAAAAGCAATTTTTGAAAAGTACAGGGACTAATTTGTAAAATAATAGGGTGAAAATAACTTATAAAAAATGTAGGGACTAAAGATGCGATTTTTAACAAGTTCAGGGACTAAAGTGTAAAAAGACAGGACCTAATTATAATTAAAAATAAGTCCAGGGGTGTTTTTGTAAAAATACTAGGCCAAAATAATTATTCTAGTAAAATACAGGGGTGTTTCTATAAAAATGTAGTGCTAAAATAGTTTTTATGAAGTTCAAGGGCTTAAATACAATTTTCTAAAGCTTCTGCACAAAAACAGGGACATAAATGTAATTTAAATTAAACACAGGGGCCTAAATATAATTAAATAAAGGTTCTGAAAAAGACTTAGGTTTGAAAACTAATTTTAGCAAACCCTAGGGGCCTATGCGCAAAAATATAGCAATAACTAGGAATTAATAAAATTAATTTTTAACTAAAAAATCTTACAAAATCTGTGGACCGGGTTTGTGGATCTGTGGACCCGTGGTCCACTGGTCCACGATGGACCGATTACACACCCCGAAGGGGTATGTAATCTGGCGCGTTGGATCAAGATCCAATGGCCGGGTTTTAAGCGGGGTGGGGCAAGGCTGGCGGCGGCCACTCCAGGCGACGGAGCGACGGGAGATCACCGGAGCTCGTCGGAGCTTGGGCTCCGGTGGTCGGATCTCGGTGCGAATGGGGAGAAAGGGGGGAGGAGAAGACGGCGATCTCACCTAGGGGGTCGCGCACGGGAGGAAGAGGCCGGGGAGGGGCTCACGACGACGGGTGGCGGCTCCAGCTTGTCGGCGACGGCGGGAAGGTCCCTCGCGGCGATGGAAGGCAGCCGAGATGGGCTCGGAGGGCTCGTCGATCACCTGTGAAGATCACCGGCCAGTTAATTGGAGCCTAGGCGCGTCGGAGCGAAGAGGCGACATCGGGCGGCGCTGCTTATCGACGATGGCGAATTCTCCAATCGGCGGTGATTGAGCGGGCAGAGAGGGGTCGGGGTGAGCTCGATGGCGAGGAGAGGGGGCTAGGGGGGGGGGCGCCGGGACTCGGTTTTATAGCCGGGAGGCTAGGGTTTGCCCGGGGCGGCTCGGTGCAGGGAGTAGAGCCGGCAATGTCGCCGCTTTCCAAAAATTGGAGCCAGCGGCGGGGGGGGGGGGGGGGGGGGGGGTGGTTGATGGGGGGAAAGTGGCCAGGAGATCTCGGGGGAGCAGCGATCACGCGCGCGGTGTTGGGGCCACGCGGGTGGAAGCGCGGGGGGTGCGGAATTTGAAATTGGGAGGTAGAGAAATGGAAGGTGCGCGTTCGGCGGGAGGTTGGGGATGACGGGGTAGGCCCGCATGCCGGCAAGACTGAGAGACGGGAGGGTGGTGGCTCCGGCCAGGGCGTGTCGACGAGGGGAAGGCGAGTTGTGGTGCGGGGCGCTTTCTGTGCGGAGGCCGGCTGGGCTAGCTGGGCTAGGTGGGCCGAGAGAGGGGTGGGCCAAAATGGGGTTTTCAGCCCAGTGCTGTGTTTCTCTCTTATCTTTCTCTTTTCTATTCCTTTTTCTCTCCTATTTTCTACCCTATCCTCTTGGTTCTATTTTAGCCAAAAAATATTATGCCACTAATCAAATACTATATGAATGAGGATGCCATGCTATGCCAATGCAGTAAATTAACTTATCATTTGAGAAAATAATTTGTCCTAGGCTATTTAATTTATTGCTTAATGCTAATAATTGGCATTTTTAGAATTTGTAAAAAGTAGGGTGTTACATATTGCGTCCTTGTGGACCCCATCGTCCTGGTCTTGCGTCAGGTGGAGGGCACTGTGTTTGGGTGTGCCCCTATTTTCCGTCATTGAGTTGAGCTCCCCTTGTTCCTGTAGATGGCGTGGTCCGCCATACGTGGGGTGATGCATCATGGGCGCTGTCATGTTGCTCAGGCAAGGTTCAATCCTGCTGTCCATCAGGCTGTCCTACATCACTACTATTAGGGGTGTCATCAGGCGATAGCGGCACAGAGAGCTTTGCCACACCTGCTACCGTTAGCAGGCGCTGGTGATGATAAAGGGAGTAGGTAAACGGAGGGATTTGACCTCCTAATACTGTTCTTCAGGCCAGGTGCAACATTTAAGGCGGGGTAGTTGGTAGTTGTTGACCGTTGTTCCGCTCGACCCCTGGATCGGGGGTCGACGCGTCGGGTAGTGCTTGTTCAGGCCCGCTTGGAGCCAGGATCCGTCCCGTCCTGGCCGGGTAATCGAGTTTCCCCATCCACTATTTTCAACTCGGTCAGTGATTTGCCAGACTATCCTCCCTTGGCGCAGGCCCCATCGATAAGAGTTGACGGGGGTAGTGCTTATCCGGTGGTCCTGGGACCCACTTACTGCCGTTACGATCGTGGCAAGCCGATTCGTCCTTATCCTGGAGGTGTTAAGACGAGGTGAGCGGCCGAGTCCTCCAGCCTGGGTGAGTGAGCCGCCTCCGGGTTTCATTGACCGGACCCGTTTCGCCTTGACCCCTCAGTGGTTGAGCGGAGCGCGGCCAGCCCCCGACCCCCGGAGGGTCGAGCGAATCAGGAGTGGTGCGGCCTTCGCCCTCGCGGCTTTTGGCTGGCTCCGAATTTCTCTTTGTGGGGCCCATATAGGTGATGCCTCAGTGACACCTTGGCGGGTTTACTATCTCGGATTCTGGCGAGGATCCAAGGGACACCACGTGGCATCCCTGGTTCTTGTCCCTGATAGTAGCCCCCGAGCCCCCGAAGAATCACAGAATTGTTCGGGGGGTCTTGACATCGAGGTTGCGGATAGTGCAAAGTTGTTTCTTGGTTGTTCGACTTCAAAAAGAGGTGCGCGCGATCGCACCCGATAGGTGTAGCCCCCGAGTCAGAGGGTGAGTTTCGGTGAAACTCGCGCTTTGGCTTGACTTGATGTGGAATGGTTAGTTCATTCTTCGGCCGGGGTGCGCGCGAGCGCACCCGTCGGGTGTAGCCCCTGAGCCAGCGTGCGAGTTTTGATGAAACTCGCACTTTGGCTTGATTTGTTTGAAGTAGTCACGGGAGCGTTGTCGTGCCCGAACTCCTCGGGCTCCATCCCCTGGACTGAGCAGCTGGCTCAGGGTGCCACAGAGAGGGGGGGTTTGTCCGTAGCGCTCTCATAACGAGGCGCGTCCTATTTGCTTGAAAAGGTGAGCCACGATGCTGCCAAAATAGCAGACTCATTGTCTTCTTTCGGCGTGCGATGTGTAAGGGCATCTTTCTATCGGGCCCGGTGCCGGTGCACTGTGCATCAGGGGGATTCGAGGCCGCGGCTTAGGGCGGCTTGGCTATTTAAGGATGTCGCGGGGTGGCATTTTTTTTTCATCCAAGCTCACCCCAAAGCCTCCCTTGCTCCTTGACTCGGCTTCAGCCTTTGAGTTAGTGCTGTTTGGCAGGCTCTGTATGGAGTGCTTCGGCGATGGCATGGCGGCTGGAAGTGAGCACCTATCGGGAGATGAAAGTGAGGGGGAAGGTGAAGACGATGTTTTGAAGTTTCATGGCTTGACGCTCCCCATTGGTGCCCGCCATGGCGGGACCGAGAACGATTGGATGTTCCGCGCGGACGTTGCTGTTGTGACCGTCGCCTGTGGTGGCGACTGCCGCTCAGGGGATACGAGTCTTGTAACCTTTGCCGCTTGCTGATACTCGGTAAGAAGTAAGGGGCCCTCCTATGGAAGGCCTAGGTGGTTTCTCAGCCACTCCGCTGTGTGCCTTAGATGGCGTCAGTAAGGATGGGGGCAGGAAGAGGCGCCGCACTGACCCTCTTGTTCCTGTGGGGACTTTAGTCCCCATGATCAGCAACATTTGCATCGCTAGGGTGCAAATAATCTGCTAGCTTCATCAGTAAAGGGAATTCCGCGCTCTCGAATGAGGGCATCTTTCCCGCGACGACGAAGCATAACAACTGCTTCACCCATTATGCGCCCGCCGAGGTGCCGGTACCGACTCTTATTGTAGTGTGTTTTGCGAGGTCGATTTTTATTTTTCTCTTTCTTGTATCTCGAGCATTGTAGCGTTTGCTTGTAAGAGATTTTTGTATGAATCATCCTCGTGCTACACATATCAATAAAGAGGTTTGTCGTGCGACCCTGCCGTGGGGTCTATTGGCGATGTTAGCCCTCTAGTTGCTGCTCGGCGTAGTCAGACTAGTCGAGTAACCATTTTGACTTGGTCGTGTTCTCCTTCCGTGTTTCATTCGTGAAGCGGAGGGCAGAGCCGGGCCACGTTTTAGCCTCGATGGTTGAAGCGTGGTGCTCGGTGAGCAAATATCGGGTTCGTTCGAGTGAGAACCCCAGTTCCCTGTCGATAGGGTCCTAGTGAACCAGCTGGTGGTTGGCCTCATAAATCTGTTTTTTCTAACTCGCCTGGTTACCTCAACCGTTCGATGGGTCACGGCGGCTAGCTGCCTCTCTTCGGGGAGTTACCAACGGACGGGTCAGAACAGAACTCAAACGCAACTCTGCGATGCCCTCGACCTCTAGGGGTCAGGGTGTTGGCCGCTAAGCGTGCCCATCGCTCGTGCCCTTTGCTCTTGTTGCGCGTACTGGGCGGCTGTCAAACCCCACCACGAGGCTAGCCTTAGAACCCCGGCGCTATCGGGCTGTCGAGGCAATTTTCAGCCTCTTATCTCGTCTTACTTGTGCCCACCGATTTGGGCCGGGTCGAGCGAGTCGTGATTCATCACACCGGTGCTTAGGTCGATGTTGGTCGAACCCGTGGGGTCGATGGAGTCGCTGCTACAAGACAGGGTTAGTCGAAGTACGCTTCGGTTGTCCCGCTCCCTATCCGCGTACCTAGGGGCTTTATGGATGGATCTTTTGGGCGTAGAACACGAGGGGTCTCGAACGGATTTTGAGGGGCCCGCTCCCTTAACTCTAGAGGAATTCAAGGCAGGCGTGGGGTTTTGACGGGATTTGAACCGTCTTCCCACTGCCCGAGGCGAGGGTGGCATGTTTACCTCGTGCGTGCGTCATGGTGGTCCCAGTTGAGCCATCGCGTTGCCTCATCTTCCTTGACGTGGCGATCGTGGGCGTGCATCTCACGCTCGAACAATGAGGGTTAGTGGGGCCACCAAGCCAGGGCATCGAAGAGTGGAGCCGAAGCTGAAGAGTCAGGGGAACAAGGAGAGAGTTGGGGAGGACATGGCGGAATTTAAGCCGCGGACGACGCAGAGAGGAGTTAATCCCCTTACCTTGGGCAGGTCGTGGCTAGGCCCCACGGTCAGATCGAAGCGTGTCTCTTGGGGGCATGCCACTTATTTATGTCTGGCTTGGGTCATCTTCTCCCTTTCTTCTTCTTCTAGCTCTTACGCCCGCTTCCTCCCCTGCTTCTAGCTTTCAAGTGCGCTGAGGGTCTTGGCGTCTGCTTGGCTACTCTTCACCGCTCTGCCCCCTCACATCTGTCGCCCTTTCCGATCGCCGCGATGGCCCAGCTAGACCGGACCGCCTGGGGTCGTTCATCTGTGAGGATGTCATAGATGGAGGGCCTGGTGGAGGCTGGTCTCCTTCCCGCCCTCACCGATGTGGTGGAGTGGATCGTGCCAGAGAATGAGGCGGTGCCCGACCCTCCATCGGGCTATGTCATGTCTCTCATGTCATTTCATGAGAGGGGCGTCAGCTCGCCGGGGAGCAAGTTCCTTCGCGGGCTGCTGCACTTTTACGAGATCAAGTTACAACACCTGAACCCGAACGGGGTCCTTCACATCGTGCTGTTCTTCGCGTTGTGTGAGGGCTTCTTGGGGATTGAGTCCGACATCGAGGTATGGAAATATTTCTTTTCCCCCTCCCTGTTTAGTAGGACGGTTGGCGACGGGGTGCACCACGTCGCCCTTGGTTACTGTAGTATTGGCTTGCTTCAGAGGAGGGTGCCGGAATACATTTCGGTTCCCCTCCCTTTAAATGTGTCGGGGTGGCATTAGAAGTGGTTTTATCTGTGCAATCACACGGTGAGTCCCTTCCCCGTGTTCACCGGTCGCTCGATCCGGGAGGCGCCAGCGTCCTGGAGCTGGCGAGTGACCGAGAAGCACTTGAAATCCATCGGCCATGCCGTCCAGGCCATCCGGCATTTGAAGGAGCATGGCCTCTCCACTGTCGGGGTCACAGGGTGGTGCTTTCGACGCTGCTTTATTCCGCTCACGGCCCGACATCTCCCCATGTTCTAGGTGGGCCCGGAAGAGCGCTGGGTCGTCGGCGCTGTTGTGGCAGTGGAGGAGCTGACCGACCGCTCAACCATGGTGGAGAGAATCAGGGCGGTGTTGCTGCTTTCGGACGGCACATGGCCCGTACCAGGCTGTCCGTCCATGCTCCCATCAGAGCGGGCCAACGATGTGGTAAGCTCGTTTTTTATTGTCATTCGTATCACCCCGGCCATCTGAGTCGTTCCAGATCACATTAGATCAAAATTTACCAGCACCCAAAACCTTAAAGCCAGCCTCAAACCAAACTGTGAGAATTTTGAGGAAGTTAGAGCTCACTGTTCATGGCACTCAAGTTCCATTTTCAGTGAAATTGAACCTTCTCTGGTGAGTCTTGAAGCTTAATTTTTGATCCTATTCGAGCGTGAGTCTCTTGCGCAAGTTTCTGATCATTCTTCTCCTCGATATCTCCGACGAGCCAGCAAGAATTGAGCTTCTCCCCTTCTGTCGCCGTCGGCCACCATGGAAGCTCCACTGTGGTAGGCCGAGTCAGAATTTCTCCGTCGTCTCGGTGACCATGACAAGCTCCTCCGTGATCTCCTGGTTCTCTCCGACCACCGCGTTCATCCTCTGAACCTCTACGTCGAGCTCCCGCCATCGCCGAACTCTAGTTTTCCACCGCCGCTTGACGTTGGCATAACTCCGGTGAGAACTTCTTCTCGTGAACCCCACCAATGTAACCACCTTGATGTGTACATCGAGTTAGTCAACTCAGAGTCCAACTCCGGTGAGACCAAAGCTCGGCAATGAGTCCAAAAGCCGCTCCGACGACAGCGCCGCCACACACGCTCGTGCGCGAGTTTCAAATGAACGAGTGGCAGTTTTGTAAATAACATGAAGTTCAAAAAGAAAATCTAGAAAATGCTTTAATCTTGTAAAATCAATATCTTGAGTTCCAGAGCTCCTAAAATAGCATACTAAATTTTGTTGGTTTCCTTGTGATGATATCTATGCATTGAGCATACTAATGCACATGTTCGATATGAAAAGTTTTGATGTATGATTTATATAATGTAAAGCTTAATAAATTCATATACTTAGTTGTACATATGATCAAATAGCAAATTAAATTGTTTTAGACTTCTCACGACATGCTCTATCCAGATTATATTTATGTGACTCTAGTTTATGGACATAAAATTAAATATGATTTTATCTTTTGAAATGATTGAAAATGCATTAAAGTAAATTTTGTAAACTTTTAGGGTTTGAACTTGTGCACAAAAATCAAGCTCAGTATGATGCATCACCATGAATTGTTATAGAAATTTATATTTTGTTCATATTTCACTAGAATTTATTTAGTCATAAACCTTGCTAAATGCATTATTAATGAATTGCTCATAATATAAATGTGAAAACTGGTGAAATTGATCATCATGAATATATTTATCATCAGTATATCATGTCCAATAGCATGTTTTTGGTGTTGCTAAAAGAGTTAATTGCATTGCTTGTCCAAATAACCCTATTTAAATGCAATAGAAAAATCTTACCTTATGAAATGCTAATATTAAGATTGCTAGCTATGAAGCATATGTCTTCCAGAACCATGCTAAGGAATAAAGTTGATTTGATCTTTTTCTTTTGGCATGTGCATCACATGTTGTTGCATTTCATATGTATTCCTCTATATTGACATATCGGCATTTTATAGGAAACGTTAACTCTACTACGGAGGATTTTCAGAAGGATTCCTCAGATTTTTCTATACAAGAAGACCTTAACATCAGTACTAACTCCGTAGTTGAAGCTCAAGGCAAGCCCGGGAACATTCCCGTGTATTAATATGATTAATTCCAGTAATTGATTTACTAGATGTGCAAAGGTTGTTTGTGCATTAAGTTTAGAAGTTGGATGAAAACCCACGTGCATTTCCTGGATATGTCCTATTTTATTTAGACATGGTATATAGGTACAGGTAGTTAATAGAGAAATTATTATGCTTAGTTGTAGGATTTACACTATTATAGTACTTGGAATATTGATAAAATGATGATAGTCATATGGTGAAGTAAGAATGTTAAAATTTGGACTAAACGGGTCTGTATTGGAAAGGGCAAAGGCAAAGGACTTGTAAAGTTTTTGTCTCGCAAGGTGGCAGTCCGTTTATGTCCACAACTAAAATTTGAGATGTGGATAGGCCCCGTAGGTGAAAGGGCAAAGATCATGTCTGTGTCGACCTAGGACCCGTCCATTGTCGGCCCTGCTGAGCAAGTATTGAATAGTACTAAATACATGCTATTATATGGGAACTAGTAAACCGATGTAGCATTGTCATATGCATGTTGGACGATAAACTAAAACTCTTGGTCGTGTGATCCAGTAGTAGTGGATAGGTTCCTGACGTTACTATGGAACGGCTGCCTACTCGGGACTTTTAGATTTGAACCGACATGTATTATGACTTTGTGAAAAGTTGTCATATGTGTTCTTAAATGATGCGTATGCCGTGTATTTCGGATATTTCCCAGCTGGTGTAAAACGATTGCAATCGCTGTCCCTCGCAGTAATGAGTATCGTTTGTTCACTGTGTCACATCGTAGCTTAAGAACCTCATTAATAATAATGAATGGAATGTTTGGATGAAGAATATGGTGTTTTAGTGAATCTGAACATGATTTATTTTGTACTTAATTTAAATTTTAGATTGCTTGTTGTACTTCATATCTCTATATGTTAGTTACCTTATAATGATATAGATACTAGAATGTTCACTAAATTTACTTTTATCCATCTCTGTGCCTATGCATGTATAGATTTAATACTTGTCGGGTAAGACTTGTTGAGCTTAGTAGCTCAGGCTTTACCATGTTGTTGTTTTATTTTTTTCAGGTAATAATGTTGATGCATATGAGTTAATTATGGGTGTTCTTCCTTAGAATATTTCTATTCCAGAGGGATGGTCTGCCCATTGGGAGATTGAGTAGCCGCTGCTGTTGTGTGATGCTAGGCGATAATCCGTATGGGCTCGGATTTATCACAGTTGTTGTTATCATTGAGTTGTAAATTGTAGACGTTTAATCATGTTGTCTTCCGCTGTTTTCAAAACTGATCTTTGTAATATTTCCGCTGTACTTAACACTTAGACTCTGATGTAAAATAAAGAATACTCTTTTCTACGTAATTTGAACTTGGTCTATGATTGTATTATCTTGTGTCTGCTTAATCCGCACCTCGGGAACTTCAGTCCAATATGATTGTGACAGCTAGCATGAGAGCCGTGTTCCGGGATAATACAACAATTTAGACATATTTTCAAAAATACGGCATATACAGTGAGAATACGTTAGTATATGCCCAACTATGTATAGGAATATTAGAATGATGACAAGTTAACGGGTTATGTTTGAGTTGGTTTGCTATTTGGATTTCTATTTGACATTTATAGTCCGCTCGCAAGGATTGTGGCTTTACGAGATGATTCTTTTCCATGAATCGTTGTCGACATATTTTCTTTTTGGCTCAATGAACAAGTATTGGAGCGTAGAGTTCGCTCACGAGGGCTATTGTTTCGTGAGACGGTTTCTTCCATAAACCATGCCAATTTTTTCTTGTAGATGATGCTCATCATGGGTCCGCTTGCGAGGACCGTGGCTTTGCAAGGCGGTTCATTTCATGAACCGTTGCCAAGTAGTATATAAACTGCTTATTTTTATAGTTTCTTTTGAATTTGATGTAATGTTTCTAAAATAATCTCTTGCAGGTGCACTAACCATGTTAGCGTGTGTGTGTGTCGAAAACTTAAAATGTTTTGCTCGTGAGTATGGGTCGTCACCAAAAACTACGTATACCGCAATGTGTCGGTATATATGTGTATATATTTTTTTGAATGAGGAACGGTTAGGATTAAAAAATTTTACTTGCATTCATGGCATGGCATTTAATCATGTGAATTAAAATTTGATCTTACCTCTGATTCACTTTCTCAATTGTGTGCTTAAAACTTTGAACTTAGGTCAATAACTAGAACTTTAAAGTTTGAAACCAATCTGTCCAATTTAAATCAATCTGTTCACTCCAAACCAATCTGTCCTGATTTTCAAAAATTTGTAGTTTATTACTCCATTGGAATTTTGGAGCATACCAATATGTTCTGGAATGATATGGGAGTCCTCTTGATATCCCAATTTTTAGAGAAACGAAATTCTGTTGAGAAATGCTCCAGAATTGGAAAATTTGTAAATCTGTTTTCTGTTGATCAAAACCTGACAGATCAGAGGAAAAATTCCATATCTCCCAAAACATTTATTCAAAAATTTTCTATGAGTAGATGTTGGGAAGATCTTTTGACGAGCTACAACTTTGTAGTTATGAGTTTTTCCTGATTCTGGACGAAATTGGTCAGATCAGTCGAAGAATTTCAGTCTGATTTTCTGTTCTTTGTTCAAACTGACAGAATAATGGGCTGATTACAAATTTCATAACTCCAGATTTACTTTGGCTAAATTGTTGAGAAAATATGGGTTGGAAAGATATTGAAGTTATATTCGATATACAACTCAATTGTAGATTTAAATCTTTTCATCAAAGCTCCAAAGTGCTAAAAGTATGCACACTGTTCAGCCAAGTTCTTCATGTTCCAGCATCAAATTGATAATTTCATATCTTTATTTTTATTGATGTGTTGGACATGTATGAGCACATTCTGGAAAGATTATGAAGTCCTCTATAAGATGGCTCCATGCATAAATTTTGAACTAATGATAAGATTTCCAGAATTGTAAAGTTTTTACTACCTGTTCAGTAGAAAATAATATTTTGTTCATGTGATAGTAACAATTGGTTAATTAGTTTTCTAGCTAAATTTTACCCCTAAAATTTTAGGTTACTGTCATTTTTTATAATAATTCTAAACATTTATTTTGAGTGTAGATGGATCCTCATGTACACATTTTAAATGATGGCTGGACTTACACCGAGGCTCTCCACCGTCCGGGTTTGCCTGGATTTCTGTGAAAAATGTTGTTAGCCTTTGGATAGACTGAGGCACCGGTGTATGTTGCTAAGGAGTATTCGGATCTTCCTGGGGGGCACTTGTACTATGCACGTATGCATTCCCCCTAAGCTCACATTTCCTTACACCGACGGATGGCATGTGACAGTTGAGGGAGCCCATTTATTTGGGACTTGGGAGATGGCTGCTCAAAGAGCTATCACCACCTTTTGTGAGAACAACACCAGAGTTGCTGAGACTGTATATTCTCTTTTACCTATTACGGATCCGGCCAATAATCATTTATGGAGGCTCCATATGTCTCTTGTTCAGGACTTGTCAGCCACTACTTATAACCCTTATGTGGCAGTGCCTTGTCACTACGCCATAGAGCTTTTTACAGGTTGGCAGCACCGTAAGACAGAAGTACAGCTGCAGGTAGAGGGACTTCAGTTTGCCATTGAGCATGAGTGAGAGCATATTGAGGAGCAGCTCCAACTCAATGCTACTCAGGCTACCCGTATTGCTGAGCTTGAGCAACAGATAGCAGCTAGAGATGAGCAATTAGCTGAGGTTCAGGAACAGCTAGGACTTGCTCAAGAAGCTAATCATGATTTATAGATAGACTTAGAGGATGCTCTGGCAGATTTCTAGGAGTTACATCAGCTTGGTGTAGCTCATCAGCTACAACATCACCCTCAGGTTATCCCTCCTGATGAGCTGATTTTGGGTAACATTGACACCAACTCGGATATTCTTACTCCTGCCATGGATGAAGATGATGACGCTGATGTTGTTAGTAGTGCTCTTGCACTTTAGATGAGGAGTTAGACCATCTCATAAGATGTACTTGTATCGATGTAAAAATGTATATAGTCTGTAGCAACCATGAAATGTTCCTACTAATCATCATTGTAATATATCATGAGGTGTAGTGGTAGGTATAATATCTAGTCTAACTTTGTTAAGACTACAACCATGTATTATTCTTTTTGTGGGCTGAATGAAGAATGGTTGTGGTTATTTTATTTTGGATCAGTTCTGAAATTTTACTATTGTTCATGTTAAAATTTATCTTGCTTATTTCATTTATGTATTGCAAGATGAATTAATGAATGCTTTGAAATTTCAGAATGGTTACCACCCGTCATGGTGAGCCAGAGAGCTCACAACAGGGAGCTCAAAATGATGATCTTCCACCTCCACCACTAAATCCATGGGCTCAAGTAATGGCCATGTTATTTGAGTCAAGGCAGGAAGATACTGAGCTACTTCGCCAGATAGCTCAGAACATAAATCACGCTGGTGGGCGCCGTGATGATCAACCACGACAAAGCAATTATCAAGACTTATTGTCCACTCATCCACCAACTTTTGAGCATGCTAGAGAGCCATTGGATGCCGACAATTTTATTTGCATCACTGAACCTAAGTTTGGGTTGTTGCAGTGCACCAATACACAGAAACCACTATTCGCTGCACAACAACTTCTAGGTTCAACCAATGTTTGGTGGGCTAACTATGTGGCCTCGCTTCCTGAAGGTCATATCATACAGTGGAAAGAGTTCAAGGATGCTTTCCGTTCTCACTTTATTCCTGCTGGAATTATGAAAAGAAAGCTCCAAGAGTTTCTAGACTTGAAACAAGGAGGGAGGACCGTGCTAGAGTACTCCCAAAAATTTAATCATCTAGCACAGTATGGTCCTCTGTCTGTATGTGGATACAGAAGCTAAGAAGCGTGTTGCGTTTCATCGTGGCATGAATCCTCCACTCAAGGAAAAATTGACTTGGCAGACGACGGGATCTTTTAATGATCTTGTCAATGCTGCCATTGTTCAAGAAGATGCATATCGTGAAGTCCAAACTAAAGAACGCAAAAGGAAGACTCCACCCACTGGTAATATTGCTGCACCAGCCCAAACATTGTTTGGTGTATACTTCTCCAACCGGACAGCGATATTGGGCAGCACTGCAGCAGCAATTCTATCGCCCAGGGCAGCAGAATTATAATCGTCCACCACACAAGCTTGAGTTCCCACACCACCACAGCAGTCTCAAGCACCGCATGCATCATCTCAGTAGCAAAATCAGAATGCACGCAATGCACAGCCTGCTGGACAGTACAACCCTTATCCGTGCTATAACTGTGACCGCGTCGGTCATTTTGTGAAGGACTGTACTTATCCCCGGAGTGAAGCGGGAAAACAAGCTCGTGGTCGTGCTGCAAACCAGCAGCATGGGCAAGGAAGTAAATCTGGACATGTGAATTACACCAATCTTGATGACATTCCTTAAGGCGAGCCGGTACTTGCAGGTACGTTTTCACTTAATGATTTGCCTGTCACCATATTATTTGATTCTGGTGCATTGCATAACTTTGTTAGTAAAGCCTATGTGCAAAGGATTAGATTATGAACCTATACTACAAATACACCATATAATATTAAATCTTCGGGTGGACAAATTTATGCTAACAAAATTCTGCCCAAAGCATCAATTAGGTTGAATCAAAAGCTCTATTCTGCTAATTTTATAATGTTGGAACAACAAGGCATAGATTTAATTCTTGGTATGAAATGGATTACATTCCATAAGGTCTTGCTAGATATTGCACCTCGTATTATCCATGTAAATTCTCCAGTTCATGGCATTGACTCCATTCCTTTGCATCTATCTCCGATCACTGCCATAACTGTCCATCATCTTGAGGAAAAATCTGTGGAGAAAATTCCAGTTGTTTGTGAGTTCCTAGAAGTTTTTCCGGATGATCTTCCTGGTCTACCACCTGATCATGAGGTAGAATTCAAAATTGATTTACAACCAGGGACTTCCAATTTCTCGACAACCATACAAAATGGCAAAGAACGAATTGGGAGAACTCAAGAAACAAATTAAAGAGTTGCTGGATAAAGGATATATACGCCAAAGTTCATCACCTTGGGGATGTCCTGTCATGTTTGTAAAGAAGAAAGACAATAGTCTACGCTTGGTTGTCGATTATTGACCGTTAAATGAAGTCACCATCAAGAATAAATATCCTTTGCCCAGGATTGATATTTTATTTGATCAATTGATTGGTGCCAAAATCTTCTCAAAGATTGATCTTTGATCAGGCTACCATCAAATAAAAATCAGAGATGAAGATATTCCTAAGACCGTATTCTCTACGAGATATGGACTTTATGAATATTTGGTTATGTCCTTTGGATTAACCAATGCTCCAGCATATTTCATGTACTTGATGAATTCAGTATTCATGCCGGAGCTGGATAAATTTGTGGTGGTCTTCATTGATGATATTCTTATCTATTCAAGTCTGAAGAAGAACATGCTGAACATCTTTGCATTATGCTTCAACGCCTGCGAGATCATAAATTATATGCTAAGTTTAGCAAGTGTGAATTTTGGTTGACCCAAGTATCATTCCTTTATCATGTGGTTTCAGCTGAAGGCATCTTTGTTGATCCAGGAAAAGTCCAAGATGTATTGAATTGGAAGCCACCCAGAACCGTCACTCAAGTCCGTAGTTTTCTTGGGCTAGCTCGATATTATCGGCGGCTTATTCCAAATTTTTCTCAAGTTGCTAAACCTATTACTAAGTTGCTGCAAAAAAATATGCCATTTAAGTGGGCTCTACAATGTGAAGAAGCTTTTCAGAAATTGAAGAAATTGTTAACCACTGCACCAGTTTTAGCCTAACCTGACATCACCAAATCTTTTGATGTTTATTGTGATGCTTCTGGAATGGGATTGGGATGTGTTCTAATGTAGGAAGGCCATGTAATTTCTTATGCATCTCGGCAATTACGCAAGCATGAAAGACATTATTCAACTCATGATTTGGAATTAGCAGCGGTGGTTCTTGCACTAAAGATTTGGTGACATTATTTGCTAGGAAATCTAGTGCATATTTATACCGATCACAAGAGCCTCAAATATATCTTGACTCAATCAGATTTGAATATGCGTCAATGTAGATGACTTGAGCTAATTAAAGATTATGACTTGGAGATCCATTACCACCCTAGTAAGGCCAATGTCGTAGCTGATGCTTTAAGCCGAAAGGAATACTGCAACAATCTGAATTTATTGACTTGGGGCAGCAACAAAGACAATTTCTCTACTGAACCAAGTATTCATGTTTTACCTATGGTTGCTATACATAATTTAGCGATTCACTCCACCATCAGAGATGAAGTAATTGTTGCTCAGAAAAAGGATAAAGGCATGGCATATATCAGAGAAAATATTAAGAACGGAAAAGCCACTTGTTTTCACCAAGATGAAAATGGTGTACTATGGTTCAATAATCGTTTGGTAGTTCCTAAGAACCTTAAGTTACGCCGCAAGATTTTAGATGAAGCTCATCAGTCCAAGTACTCGATTCACCCTAGTAGTAACAAGATGTACCAAGGGCTGAGGGAAAATTTTTGGTGGACAAGAATGATGCGGGAAATTGCCCGTTACGTCGCAGAATGCGATACGTGTCAATGTATCAAGGCTGATCATTTGAACAAAGCTGGTTTATTATAGCCACTAAGTATACCTGCTTAGAAATGGGATAATATTAGTATGGATTTTATAGTGGGTCTTCCATTAACTACTCGGAAGCATGATTCTATTTGGGTAATTGTGGACAGACATACTAAATCAGCACATTTCATTCCAGTGCATACTCGGTACAATATTAAGAGATATGCTGAAATCTACATCTCTCGAATTCTATGTTTACATGGAGTTCCAAAAACAATTATTTCAGATCGAGGTTCTCAATTTGTGGCAAAATTTTGGGAGCAACTTCATGCATCTTTGGGTACACATTAAATTCGAGGCTCTGCATATCACCCTACTTCTGATGGACAGACTGAACATGTTAACCAAATTTTGGAAGACATGCTTAGGGCATGTGTTTTAACACATGGCGGTAATTGGGATGATTATTTATCTCTCGTGGAATTTTCTTTTAATAATAGTTATCAAGAAAGTGCAGGTATGACACCATTTGAAGCATTATATGGTCGAAGTTGTGGAACTCCTTTGAATTGGTCAGAATCTAGAGAAAGGATTATTTTTGGACCAGATCTTGTACAACAAGCTGAAGAAAAAGTTCGGATTATTAAGACTAATCTTAAGGCAGCAAAGCAACAACAAGAAATGTATGCCCATAAAAGACATCAACATTTGATCTTTGAAAAGGGCGATCATGTCTATTTAAAAGTATCACCTTTGAGAGGTATTCAAAGGTTTGGAGTCAAAGGAAAATTAGCTCCCCATTATATTGGTCCATTTCAAGTAATGGAACGTTGTGGAAACATGGCATATAAGTTGAAGTTGCCTGAAAATCTTTCCTGTGTGCATGATATCTTCCATGTTTCTCAGTTAAAGAAATGTCTTAAGCCACCCATAGATGTTATCTTGATGATTATAAACATCTATAATCTGATTTCACTTATTCTGAGTATCCAATAAAAATATTGGATGAGAAAGATCGAATTTATCGGAAATGAACCATCAAATTTTACAAAGTTCAGTGGAATAATCATTCTGAAGATGAAGCAACTTGGGAATCTACAGAATTCCTTAATACCCATTATCTGGAATTTTTGCATCAATTCTTTGGTAATAAGCTTTATCTGTTGACCTACCTATAGTTCACTTTAAATCTCGGGACGAGATTTTCTTAAGGAGGGAGGGTTGTGACACCCCAGTGTTACTACAATCTTTTTTATCACATAATTGCACCTAATTCTAGTTTAACAAGTCATAACTCAATTTTGGTTGCAATTCAAATTTGTTTGTATTTGAATTTAAATCAAAGTATGGTTAAGTTGTGAAGCAACTTCAAATTTTTCCATACAAATATGTGCAATAAAAAATTTATATGATAGTATTTGCCATAAAAAAATTTTAGGAATTTTCTCTGAATTTAATTCAAAGAAGAAATACCCTAATTAATTCCTAGAAGTTTGAATTTTATCCATGTTCAAATAAATGGCAAACTTAAACTAGTTGGTTCTAGACTTTGGCAACTGTCACATTTTCATCTACACAACTCAAGCTCTCTGTACAATTTTTCCCCATTAGATTTGGAGTTTGGAACTATTTTATTTTCATTTTTGAAGTGGTGGCCGAGGTAATTCCAGAAAATGGTTAAAAGCCTGGTCTACAGGACCCACTTGTCAGCGTCTCATCTCTCTGTTCCCCTCTCTCCTGCTGGCGCCCGAGTTCCATGCGTGCCGATATGCACACCCCGGAATGACACCGTTCGCCCGACAAGTTCAGAGCACAAAACCGGCGTTTCGACTCCGTCGCCCACTCTCTCTCGACCTCTTTGTCATTTTCCCCGGTGGCGCCGCGCTCTCAACTCTCTCCCCGCTTTGTTCTCTCCTCTGTTTCACCACCATGACCGCACCGAACTCAAGCTTGTAAAGCCATTGCCTTACCTCGTCTCTGGTCGAATTGAAGTCACGCAAGATCACATTAGGTCGAACTTTACCAGCACCCAAGACCTCAAAGCCAGCCTCAAACCAAAGTGTGAGAATTTTGAGGAAGTTAGAGCTCACTGTTCAAGTTCCATTTTCAGTGAAATCGAACCTTCTTTGGTGAGTCTCGAAGCTTAATTTTTGATCCTATTCGAGCGTGAGTCTCTTGCGCAAGTTTCTGATCATTCTTTTCCTTGATATCTCCGACGAGCCGGCAAGAATCGAGCTTCTCCCCTTCCACCGCCATTGGCCGCCATGGAAGCTCCACAGTGGTAGGCGGAGTCAGAATTTCTCCATCTTCTCGGTGACCACAACAAGCTCCTCTGTGATCTCCTGGTTCTCTGCGACCACCGCGTTCATCCTCTTAACCTCTACGTCGAGCTCCCGCCATCGCCGCACTCTAGTTTTCCACCACCGCTCGACGTCAGCATAACTCTGGTGAGAACTTCTTCTTGTGAACCCCGCAGAAGTAACCACCTTGATGTGTACATCAAGTTAGTCAACTCGGAGTCCAACTCCGGTGAGACCAGAGACCGGCGGCGAGTCCGAAAGCCGCTCCAGCGACAACGCCGCCGCGCGCGCTCGCGCGTGAGATTCAAATGAACGAGTGGCAGTTTTGTAAATAACACGAAGTTCAAAAAGAAAATCCATAAAATGCTTTAATCTTGTAAAATCAATATCTTCAGTTCCAGAGCTCCTAAAATACAAAAGTAAATTTTGTTGGTTTCCTTGTGACGAGATCTACGCATTGAGCATACCAGTGCACATGTTTTATATGAAAAGTTTTGATGTATTATTTATTTAGTGCAAAGCTTAATAAATTCATATACTTAGTGGTAGATATGACCAAATAGCAAATTAAATTATTTTAGACTTCTCATGAAATGCACTGTCCAGAATATATTTATTTGATCATATTTTATGGACATAAAATTAAATATGATTTTATGTTTGAAATGATTAGAAATGCATTAAAGTAATTTCTGTAAACTTTTAGAGTTTGAACTTGTGTACAAAAATCAAGCTTAGTATGATCCATCACATGAGTTTTTATAGAAATTTATCTTTTGTTCATATTTCACTTGAATTTATTTAGTCATAAACCTTGCTAAATGCATTATTAATGAATTGCTCAAAATATAAATGTGAAAACTGGTGAAATTGATCATCATGCATATATTTATCATCAGTATGTCATGTCTAGTAGCATGTTTTTAGTGTTGCTAAAAGAATTAATTGCATTGCTTGTCCAAAAAACCCTATTTAAATGCAATAGAAAAATCTTACCTTATGAAATGCTAATATTAAGATTGCTAGCTATGAAGCATATGTCTTCCAGAACCATGCTAAGGAATAAAATTGATTTGATCTTTTTCATTTGGCATGTGCATCACATATTGTTGTATTTCATATGTATTCCTCTATATTCACATATCGGTATTTTATAGGAAACGTTAACTCTACTACGGAGGATTTTCAGAAGGATTCCTCAGATTTTTCTATGAGAAGACCTTAACATTAGTACTAACTCCGTAGTTGAAGCTCAAGGCAAGCCCTGGAACATTCCCGTGTATTAGTATGATTTAATTCCAGTAATTAATTTACTAGATGTGCATAGGTTGTTTGTGCATTAAGTTTAGGAATTGGATGAAAACCCACGTGTATTTCCTAGATATGTCATATTTTATTTAGACATGGTATACACGTACAGGTAGTTAATAAATAAATTATTATGCTTAGTTGTAGGATTTACACTGTTATAGTACTTGGAATATTGGTAAAATGATGATAGTCACATGGTGAAGTAAGAATGTTAAACTTTGGACTAAACGGGTCTGTATTGGAAAGGGCGAAGGCAAAGGACATGTAAAGTTTTTGTCTCGCAAGGTGGCAGTCCGTTTATGTCAACAACTAAAATTTGAGACGTGGACAGGCCCCGTAGGTCAAAGGGCAAAGATCATGTGCCTTAAAAGGACATGTCTTGCAAGGTTGTAGCCCTGTCTGTGTTGACCTAGGACCCGTCTATTGTCAGCCCTACTGAGCAAGTATTGAACAGTACCGAATACGTGCTAGTATATGAGAACTAGTAAACTGATGTAGCATAGTTATATGCATGTTGGACGATAACTTAAAACTCTTGGTCGTGTGATCCAGTAGGAGTGGATAGGTTCCCAACGATACTGTGGAACGGCTGCCCACTCGGGACATTTAGATTCAAACGGATATGTATTATGACTTTGTGAAAAGTTGTCATATGTGTTCTTAAATGATGCGTATGCCGTGTATTTCGGGTTTTTCCTAGCTGGTGTAAAATGATTGCAATCGCTGTCCTTCGCAGTAATGAGTACCGCTTGTTCACTGCGTCACATTGTAGCTTAAGAACCTCACTAATAATAATGAATAGAATGTTTGGATGAAGAATATGGTGTTTTAGTGAATCTGAACTTTTACCACCGGTGCACCCAATTTTTGTGCAATTGGGTACACCTCAATTTTCTGCACCCTGTTAGGATTTTTTCCATAAAAGATGCATACCTGATTGCATTGTTCTGTTCGGGGCTTGAAGGCGAACTTTTCGTCGTGCCCATTAATGTTAAGGTGGTTTTCTCCAGCCCCAACATCAATGTTGGCATTTGCGGTGCTAAGGAATGGCCTTCCTAGCATAAGAGGTGTCTTCACGTCAGCCTCCATATCCAGCACCACAAAGTCGACGGGAACGAGAGAGTTCCTTATCTTCACGGGTACATCCTCCGCAATGCCCGCTGGGTAGCGGACTAATTGATCGGCGAGCTGCAAGCACATTGCTATAGGGGATAATGAATTGACATTAATTTTGTCATACACTACCTTTGGCATGACGCTCACACTTGCCCCCAAATCACAAAGGGCATTTTTGAATTGTTGCATCTCGATGGAACATGGGATGGTTGGGCATCTCGGATCTCGCTTCTTTTCTGGGAGGGAGTTCAAGATAGCGGCGCTGCACTCTTCTGTTAATTTGATAACCTCTGTGGACGGCATTGGGTGTTTGTTGTTGAGGATGTCTTTTAAGTACTTGGAGTAGGTAGGAACCTGCATAGCATCAAGTAGTGGTATGTTGACGTATAAATTCTTTATTACCTCCACAAACTTCTCGAATTGTTCGTCCACTGTTGGCTTCCTCTGGCGAGAGGGAAATGGCAACATCGGGGTATCATAGAACTCATGTGGCGCCTTCTTGAGAGGCGCCTTTGTCTCCTCTACTTCAATTTCCTCCTCTCCTTCTGACTCTTCATCAGTTTCCCTAGTCTTCCCTGTAGTGTTAGGATTTGGCGGATCCTATGTAGATTTTCTGCCTCTAGTTGTGACAGCATTAACATTTTCTTTGGGGCTAGCTTCCGGCTGACCGGGAAGCTTGCCTGAGATAGGCTTAACAATAGAAGAGGCCAGCTGAGCAATTTGTGTTTCTAACATTTTATTATGACTAAGCTGGTTTTGCAGAGAGGTAATGAAAGCTTCCATACGAGAATCTATGCTTTCCAGGACTTTATCAGTAGCAATAAATTTTCTACTAATACTTTCATTGATTTTATATTGTCCTAAAACAAGATCATGGAAGGAAGGTTCATTACGAGTAAAGTTGCCAGAGTTACCTATGTTCTTCTCAAAGGAGAGGTTTGGCTTGGACTCCCATCCGAAGTTGTTTGTACAGGGCCTAAACCCGTTGTTGTTGCTGTTGTTGTTGTTGAGGTAGTTCACTTCTTCTTCTTCTTGAGTCTCTGGGCAGTGGCTACCCATGTGTCTAACATTGTCGTAGACTTCGCATGTCATGCGAGAGTCTAAGGATTGGGCAGTCTGAGGCAAATCCATTTTCTTCAAAAGTTGATCCATCTTGATCGCTAACATGTCAATACCATCAACTTGGTGGACTCCCCTCATCTTGAGTTGCGGCTGGCTCTGCCTCTCATCATAGCCACTGTAGTTGGCGACCATCTTTTCTATGAGAGTTTGAGCTTCTTTGACCTTCAAAGAGAAGAAGGAACCTCCAACGGCTGCATCAAGGTGCTCACAGGCGGGACGGTTCAGCCCATGGTAAAAGTTTTGGATTAGCAACCAATCTTGCATTCCATGATGTGGGCACGCCAAATTGTACTCTTGGAAGCGTTCTCATACCTCAGGGATGCTTTCATCGGTCAGCTGTGGGAAACTTGAAATTTTGTTTCGCAGTGCATTGATTTTGCCTAGCGGAAAGAACGTGGCAAGGAAGGCATTGGAGCACTTGTCCCATGTGGTGAGTTCTTCTTGATTGCTATAGAACCACTGCTTGGCCTTCCCCAAGAGTGAGAATGGGAAAAGGCGTGAGGCGAATGGCTTCAGGGGTCACATCCCTCATGGTGAAAGTGTTGCACATCACCAAAAACTGTTGGAGGTGGGCGTTTACATCTTCCGATGCCTTGCCACAGAAAGGACTGGCCAAAAACATGTTGATTAAGGCCGGTTTCAGCTCATAGCCTCCGTTCCCCATGTTCGGGTTTGGACCAGTGCGGATGTTGTCTGCAGATGGGGCGGAGTAGTCACGAATCGTCTTTTCAACCATGGTTGGTTGAGTGGACGAAGACAGGACTCGCGGCTGAGCTAGTGTGATCAGAGGTGCTTCAAGAGCAAGTACATGCCGAGGAGGGGTGAGTCGTTGACGCACTCTCCTCAACAAAGCCTCCGGATCGTTGTGGTAGTTGTCTAGTAGGTTGAAACAAGACATAAAGCATCCTGTTTACACCACAAATAAATAAAACAAGGGTAAGCCTCCAAAGGAAAGCAGTAACTTCCTGATAGAAATATCAATGTTAAAATTCTGATATCTTAGCCTATTTGTAACATCCCATAATTCAATTTTTGAAGTGTTACTAAAATTTCACTAAATTTAAAAAAATTTTACAATAGATTAAAAATTAGCTTTAACTAATTATAGTGTTACCATTTTCTTTAGACAAAAATACATATTTTCTAAATTATATAAATTAAAGTAGGTTTTTTTGTTGTATTCATGCTGGAGTAGTATGCATTAGGGTTTTCATTGTGTGCAAACTGATTTTAAAATTCGACTAGTTTCCGTTTTAGATTAGCAAAAGAAATTAGAAATAGAAAAGGAAACAAAGCAAAGAAAACCTCACGTGGCTCTTTAGGCCAATTCTCCTACAGGCAACCTAATTTTCCTTTTCCCCTCCATTTTTCTTTTGGCCCAGCGCAGCACTCCACCCAATTTTATTTTTCTTCTGTCTTTCACAGCCCATCCCCGGCCAGCCTGTGGCCCAACTACAGCCATGACATGTTCTTCCTCCCCTTGCACGATAGTTGCTGCCACCAGGAAACTGATGCCCCTCCAGCCATTGATCTGCCTCTCCACATGAGTAAGTGAAGCCCTGGCCTTTCAAACGGTTGTGCAGTCCTTTCCTCTTCCAATTCCATCTGTTTTCAACATTAATCATCCACCATGAACCTCAAGTGGTCATCAATGGCGCCACTAGACATTAAACCTTTAAGGAACCCGTTCCTCTGCCCTCCACCGCCTCCCCACCCTATAAAATGATGCCTGGATACCCCTTGTCTTGTAAGCCGACGTCCCCTGCCTTCACTCTCTAAGTCCCGAACCTTTGGAGTCCAACTTCATCGCCGTCTCCCCTGATCCCGTCGCGTCCAGACTGGTAGCGTCATGTTGGCATGGGCGTTCCCGGCGATCAACTATACCAAACGATGTCAAACTTCACCAGATCGTGCGAAATATATCCCTCTCCATCATATCCAAAAATCAGAACAAGTGAAGCCCTGAGGCGACCAGGATCTTGTTTGCCATGGCCGCTATTCCCTGTCAGTTCGCGGTCTCCACGCAACATGGTAATTTCGAACCTTGTTGTTATCAATTCCTAGTGAAGCTGCAAACTCCTATCCATATCGTGTTCCAGGATGTCTTCTTCGTGCTCGAAGAAGCCCTCCCCAAGAGTTCCAGGATGTCTTCTTCGCGCTCGAAGAAGCCCTCCCCAAGATCATACCTGATGCCTCCAGGAACGCATTTGGCCCGCCATCTGCCGCGTCTTGACCCTACCATTTTTGAACCTCGCGATCTCTGGACAAAGTGAGCAATGATCTAAACCAGTTTGCTAGTATTGTGTTCCACAAGGCTATCGAGTTGTAGATGGATTAGTGTTGCCAATCAACGGAAACGCACAGGCCAAACAATGTGTTGTTCTGTCCATAGCAGAAGCCGAGCTGCCTGCCAGCCCTCGGTCCACCATGGACCATAGACCAAAATCTAACCCTGGTCTATGAGACCCGTAGACTCGGCTCATGGGTTTTAAGATCTATTTGCACTACTTTAATTACAAATAGATGACCCCTTTACATTTAAGCTCCTGAGCTTAATTTAAATAATGTTTTAGCCCAATCTCCACATCACAGTTTGCCACCCTAGCGCGGCCCACTAGCTTAGCCCAGCTAGGCGCCGACGCCTTCTTCCTCCCCTACTGCCACCGCCGCCAGGAAACCACTATCGGCGCTCCACATCCCCACCTCCCCGGTTGCAAAACCGACCCACCAAACTCACAGACGGTTTCTCCATTTTCCCCGCCCCTACTCCCATATCTTAGTTGCCTTAATTGACCACTCGCGACCACTATTGTGCATCGATGGCCATGGCGGCCATTGATTTCCGGTGAGCTCCACTCACGTCCTCTCTCCTTTCTCTCCACTCCTATAAAATCTAGTGTGAGTTCCCCCTCAGCTACATTTGCCTTCCCCAACGTAGAAACACCTCCCCGGACACCGTCTTCCTCAGTGAGTTGCACCGCCGTGCGTCCTTTCTTCTTCCCGACCACCCCCCTCAACCCATTTGCCCATGCGTAGGAGCTCCAGGAGCGCGCCTCATTCCTCAAAGACGAGTTGTAGTCCTGGGAGCCTCGTCCCCAACCAACTGCATCATCCACCACCACAACCCTTTGACGCCCACCGCCTCCAAGCCCCTGCTAGACTTGCGACCATTCCGATGACCTGTGACCACTTTAAAACCCAGCGCAAGCACCCCTCAGCCACCGCTAAAATTTTCTAAGACTTTTCGCCTTAATCCTCTATGGAAACGTCGCACCGACCATCATCCCCCGGCCGTTGCTGCGCCGCCGCTAGAAGCCAACGTTGACCGCCCGCATACCGCCTCCCCGGCTTCCGAAACGACTCACCGAGCTCACAGCGTGTTGCCCAGCCTCTCCTTCCCACTCCCCAATCGTTATTGGCTTTTGTAGCTCTTCGGTTTGCGCTTGTGCACATCAATGAAATACCCACCATTGAAGGTCGGCGACCTCGCGCCCGCTCGCCTCTCCCCATCTCCCTTCCCTTCCTGTGCTCACGCTTTATCCCTAGGACCCCATAAGACGCTCCCAGTCAAGCTTCCGCCAACAACCGCCAGCACCTCCTATCATCGCGACTGCCTCCAAGCCTTCCCGACCCCGGGAGAGCCACGAGTAAGGACCCCCGCCTTCCTCGTGTCCTTTTGCCCCTTCTGCCACAGAGAATGGACCACCAGAGCGCCTCTCTAGTGAGCTCCGTCGCCGTCGCCCATGACGCTGCCGCTTGGTCAACACCGGCCACCGCCCAACTTGCTGACGCCCTTCTTAGCCGTCAATTTCTTGATTTGTGGCCAAGATTATAACCCCATGAAAGGTTATGAACTCAGTCCACCGTGGTCCATTGACCGCAACCTAACCTCGATCCATAGACCCCGTCAACCTAATATTTACGTTTTGTTCTAATTCATGCAAGTTCTAGTAAATGCCTCTTTTATGCTTAGGTCCCTGATTCTAGAGGAAATACAGTTTAGATCCTTCATTTTTGCATAAAAGCCCCTATACATTTTATAAATTATATCTTAGCCCTTGTGTTTTACACTTTGTTTCCTAAAGTTACATTTAACTCCCTAGCCTTTACTATTTAAGTCAAGTATATGTTTTCTAAAATAAAATCTATTTCTATAACATCTTTGCTTAATAAAACTAATTTTTATTTGCTTTATGATTTATAAAACTAATTAATTAATTAATTTTCCTAAGTAGGTAATTTTGCTAATAAAACCTTTAGACTCTAAACCTTCCTAACTTTTATCTTGTAAATCTGATTAAGGTGATTTTTGCGCTCACCAAATTATAGGAAGGAGTACTATATTTTAGTACTGTTTTTATAGCCATTAGGTAATGCTTGGTGTACTGTTTCTTATGTATTTATGTATGCTTTTTGGGTGTTTATCAATATTAGAGGACGAGCAAGAAGAGAACATCCAAGACTATTTGAGCAGCAACTAGCAGGGAAAGAGGCAAGTGTCCTTGACCATATTGCACCTATTAAGGATTAGTTTATTTTTCATGCATGCTTGTCTAAATTTGAATCCTATATTAGGGTTGACCAAAAATTGATTTGTCCTGTCCTTGTCGCCTGGTTTGGGACTTGGTGGTTGAGTTTGGGTGTGTCATGCTAGTGCAATACTTTGGGGGATTAAAAATTGAATAATAATAAACTTGACTAATTTTCACTTGAACCTAATTATCATTGGGGTAACTTAGATACCTAAGCAGGAGGATATTGATGATGGTGCGGGTATGCATAGGTACGGGTAATGTACTATTTGGTTTGTGGTAGTGCCTGCTTGTGGTCATAAAAACCAATTCGCGGAGCGGCCACCCAGGAAAACAGCGCAAAGCATAGGGCTGATATGGGTAGGCATGGTCCGGTATTAGATGTCTTCCTAGTTTTGAGGCCGTTCAAGGAAGGAGGACGAGAGGGTTACTTTCGGCCTCAGGCGATGAATGGTATGCTTTTAGCCATGGCGCCAGAGGGGGCTTCTGTAGGGATGGTTAATCCCGCAGTGGTGAAACCATAGCGGGGACGTTTTGCAAGCTGGGGAGCTCTTTGAAAGACCATGTGGTGATCTCTTGGCCTCACACCTACGATAGTGTGTTGTCAACAGGGAGACTTTAGTCACCGATGGGTGATGAAATCACCAACTGGTGGGTAAAGTTGTGGAACCTCTACAGAGTGTAAAACTATTATAACAACCGTGCTCACGGTCAAGAGTGTTGGTCGTATCTACGCACCCACTTATATACCGCAAGAGGACGGTGTACGATTGTAGCACTTTTTCCCTTGAATTGAGTATTCCAAGGTTTATCGAATCCACCGGGACCTTAGAGATTTATTAAACAAAGTTAACAGTAAAAGATCTAGTCAAGGCCACTGTCAAGGTCAGGTTGCATGAGCGGGAGACTGGCCAGTGCAAAGGTGCGCCAGACAGTAAATCTGTCGATGCGCCGATCGGAAACTAAGTCAAAGTGCGCGAGATCTATTAAATCTAGGGTTGTGCCGATCGGCACAGGAGTCGAGCCGATCGGCACACTGGTGAATCTAAGCCAAAGTTGTTGCGCCGATTGGCGCAGGGCTGAGCTGATTGGCACACCAGTGAGTCTAAGCCAAAGTGTTGCAGATCTTGTAAACCTATGCTGGTAAGTGAGTAGCCAGATATCTATTAGTGAGATCATAACCAGAAAGTCTAATTGAATAGCATCATAATGGGTAATTACATAGATCAATGAAAACCTATAATAAGTAAGACCACCCTGCTTTCCGAGTGGCTATCTATTAATCGCAGCGGGGAGGAAACCCTTAATCGCGCGAGTATCTTACTCTACTCAACTATCTGATAGTGCTGCGCAGGCTTAGTGCTGTCACCGCTAAACCACACTACTGGCATCATCAAGCAACCATAATCAATACAATGTCCGAATACTATCCTAATCACCACGATTAAGATAATATCTACTTACTTAGCCTAGAACTAAGCAATTGGAATAAGCACATGCATGATTATAGGATCAAGATAGACAAATCACCAAAACCATCATCAACATATTTAATCATCCTTGAGATTACATAGAGTAAGATTCATCCTCGTTGAGATGGCCTACCTTGACGGATCAACTCTTGATTCCAATGGTTCTTGAAACTCAACTAGAGATCTATTCTAACGGGGCAAGCCCTAGTGGCTCTAACTCACAGATCTGGTGTCCCTCTGTCGCCTCCTCTTCTACGGCGAGGGTTTACAAGTATTTATAGGGGTTCTACTCGTAAAGGACTCGGTTTCTAGCAAATAAGGCGGTTGCGCCGATCGGCGCAGGATTGCGCCGATCGGTGCAAGTCGTGTCTTCTCTGGTTTCTTCTCCGAGTCAGTTTCTCTGTCTTCCACAGCTGCCATGTGGGCCTTTCCCTTCGAGATAAAGTCTTGTACTGCATGTTGAGATCTTGAAGTTCCATAAATCTTCTTGAAGTTTCATAAATCTTCTAGACAAATATCTTCAAGTGTCTTGCGCAGATAAACTTCCATAAACACGTGGAATGGGCCTCAGTCACTTCTGTGGGTCAAAACACCCTTGCGCCGATCGGCTCATGGGCTGCGCTGATCGGCGCACTGGGCTTCTTCCGTGCTTTTCATCGATTCTGGACTCATGTCCTCTCCATCATCGCATTAATCACCAATTTTACCTATTTCTGCAATAAAGCTTCAAAAACGCATATACAAATATATAGGCAATATCACACGTAAATGACCTAAATTAGTATCAATTATGCTCTAATTGGGGTAATATTCACATATAAAAGGGGCACTTGGGAAGTAGCAACAGTTCCCCCACACTTAAACCTTTGCTCGTCCTGAGTAAAGTAAATGAAAGAAAAATCGAAAAACATACTCTTTCTATCATAAAAGATATCTCAAATCAGCAAATGTTGAGCATTGTTCTATTGTGGTGTATTTTATATTGGTATTCAGCAAAATAGATCAAATATGGGCATAAGCTTAAAGTTCTCCCCAAAGCAAAAGATCATGTCCAATTATAAATTATAACTTTTCCACACATGAGAATCACTTAAAAGATTGTTGTGAACATAGAGAATCTATCTTCCAAATAATCCAAGGCAACAACTCATCTTTCAAATCACTCAACCTATATTCTATATCATAATGATCAAATAATATTAGTGTATGGCTTATATGAGTAGCTAGGTGAGGTAATTCAAGGATTGCAAACATAAATCAATAATATATTGTATAGCTAGGAGATTATTCTTCATTGGAATTATAGAAACTTATCAAGATGGCAATTAAGAAAGAAAAATTTAAGAAAGGACTCAGACTTTGGATATGTGGACATGTGCATAGCAAAAAATTTGATCTTGGAAGATTGCACATGGTTGGAATGATTCATGGCTATATTGAATTTCGAGAATAAGCATGTCATATACCACCCCCCCCCCCACACTTAAAATTTTGCTAGTCCCTTAGCAAACAGCAGAGTTTTTTTTTCATCTCTGCTGCGCCGATCGGCTCAGGGTGCGCCGATCAGCTCTTAACCCAAATTTACCAACATTTGTTGGTATTTGATTTGTCTGGCTTCAACTTTTATTCAAGAATTAAATATAGCCAGAAATATAGGATGTGGTCAAGGAATGATACTCAACAAGATGTTTTGGGTTTATGGTAGTGTACTCAGCTGAATTGAATTTTTGCATGAGTAATTTCAAGGCTAGAAAAAGATACATAAAGAATTGCCATCTTAATAAAGTTCATACCAAAAACAATTAAATCCTAACTGAACTCAACCATCAATTTAATGTTTATCTACATATCAAAGATTCATGAGAATTACTCAAAATATGACATTGGTAGGTAAGGATCTTGAAAATAATAAATTCCAAAGTTCACAACATGAAAATTTACTTTTGAAAAGATTGGTACTAAGTTATCATTACAAACTAGACAACACAAATGAAGCACATAGGTACTCAAAATTGCTCCACCTAAGACATATTTGCTGAATAATCATTAAGTGTAAGTTTGAAATTTTATTCAATGCTCAACACTATTTGATCTTCATCAAAACTTTTCAAGAAAGAATAAAGAATTCAATTCTCCTAATAGAGCATAACCGCCACCATTATATTAAGATCGAAACTTGAATACATGGTGATGATTTTTGCACACACTTGCATGAAAATAAAACTACTACTAACACATTTGCATGAAAATAAAACTACTACTAACACACTTGCATGAAAGTAAGCACACTCGATACATGGTTTCCCAACCCGCTCACACACACATAAGTAAATAAAGAGAAAAAAAACTACAAAAGATAAAAGAAAATGCAACCTGGGAAACCGAAACACGTGCCAACTCCTAGGCACTCTAGTCATCTGAAGGTTGAGTCGGTGGCTGATCGAAGCCATAGCACCGCGCCTTGAGTCGCTCAAACTCCTCCACCATCACATCATGGTTGTACCTTCATTGGGACGTGGCTTCCTCCACGCGCTCGATGTAGTGCATGTTGTTGTCGAGGTACCCCTGCATGGGCACGAAAAAGTCTACATCGGGCATAGGAGGCACCACTGATACACGCCCTTGGTACCTGTAGTCAATGCCTGTGTTGCAGTAGGGTGCGCTGATCGGCGCGTCGCCTGCGCCGATCGGCGCAGAGGGCTGTGAAACCGCCTGCTGCATCGCTCCACCCTGACTGGTACTGCTGGTACTCCTGGCGTGACCCCCAGGAATCCCACTCGCTGCCGGCTGCTGTAGATGTGTCCGACTGTTGAACCCGTCCACGGCGGTCCTTGAGAACTCGGCCCCCCTCCAAGAGACCTTCCTCAAGCCAATTTCCTCCCTCTCGCTTGCAAGGGAGAAAAACTCCTAGCTCCGCACACGGGAGCGTTACGTTGGTGCCGCCGACATGGAAGCCGGTGCGAACACTTCCCGTGACAATATTGCCATGAGTCATATTCTCGCCGATCTCCATCGCGCACTCCCACTTGTCGTCGCGCCCTCCCGGTTCGTCGCTGTCGTAGACGAGAGCTGCTAGGCGTTGAAGATAGGCCCCGAAGGCCAACTTCTTGCTTGCCTTGCCGCTCTTGTCGAGCCAACCCCGCACCATTACCGACATGGGATTGCAATGAGACGGACTCACGATGGCATTGAAGAGCCACCGCAAGTCCGCATCGGTGATGTTGCTGGAGTCGACCTTGTCGCCTATGCGCGCCGCCAACCACCGATGGAAAACTTGAATGGTCGGGTTGCGGATGTTGCTGCGCTTCATCTCCTCTATGAACGAGAGCCGCCTCCAAAAGAAGTCCAACTCCCCACGTCCCAAGATGCCGGCGACGTCGGCGTCGAAGCCGAAGGCTTGAGCCGCCGCCTCCTTGGTCGCCGTGTGGCTGATGTCGCGGACGCGGAAGTTGACGGCCTCGCTACCGTCTTCGACGGTGCCAAGCCTCATTGTAGAAGCAACCTCGGTGACAACGTCGAGGTTCTACTCCATGGGGAGGAGGCGGAAATCCACCCAGCCGAGGTTGTCTAGCATCCTCCTTAAGTCCTCCCACATGCCGATCGAGGTGAGGAAGGTCTCGTCCAGGTCAAAGTTGGGGACGAACCTTCCCGTCACCGCGAGGTAGTGCCACTGTTCCTCCGCGCCCAGGAGGGTGAAGCCCTCCTCCACCATGCGCGGCATGAATGCCGGTGGCGGTGGTGATGTGGGAACCCCACGGCTTGCCGCCATTTGGCTCCTCGTAGCACGCCCTGTTGGAAGGGACGCGCCGGAGGCGGAGTGGCGGGCGCGGACCTCGTATGTCGCCGCCGCCGAGCCGGTGGATGCACCACCCACCGACATGTCATCGTGAGCGTCGAAGCCACCCCTCGCCAAGGAGTTACCGCTCGACTCGCTGCTGCCGCCGGAACTGCTCCCCCGGCGCAGCCTCTTGCCCAACTTGCCGACGGAGGAGCGGAGACGATCCATTTGCGAGGTATGCGGAATGTGTGTGAGATCGTGGGTAGTGGGGAAGGTGGAGAGATTACCGGGATGGTGTGCCGAATGGGGGTGCCTGGCCTCCCTTTTATAGTATGGGAACTTCCAATAGAAGGAACCGCCATAAAATTTCAAAATTTGAGAGAGCACCGATCGGCACGGGTACTGCGCCGATCGACACAATTCAAATTTTGAATGCTCTGACCACTCTGATGTTTGATTCTCCTCCTTCATGTCGCTTCCTGGCATATCATGTTGGTTGGCAGGGGATTAGCACGGAATCCTGATGTCTTATTAGCGGCGCCAATCAGCACGGGCCCGCGCCGATCGGCGCGACGTCTCCTTTTCAGCTTTTGGTCAATTCCGTGTCTCCTCTGTACTGCATACCTGTATAATAATCATACCTGTTCCTCAAAATCAATGCCTGCCGCCTTTGTCATCCATTGGGAACATCATGGGTACCCGCGCCGATCAGCGCAGTAGGGCGTCGAACGGCGCAAGTCCCTTGCACCTCGTCTTTAGGTCCAGCGTTGATTCTGATGCCTCGTGTTCATATCTTTCACCTAATTTCCACTTCTCCAATGTTCCTGTAGTATTGGCATACGTGTCGGGGCTCATCTGGTGACCACGCTGATCGGCGCTGACTAGCACTGATCGGCGCAACGTCCGTTTTTGCTTCTGGCCCCTCGCTTCTTCGCTAGATGTTGTCTTCCTCGAAAATAGCTCTGTCTCTAAAAATTATTATGCTGGTTTAGCACTCTTTCAATTCTGGGCATCGTCGGTCTTCTGTCCTGACTTGGGCAATGCTGAGCCGATTGGCGCAGATGTGCGCCGATCGGCGCAAGCTCTGTTCCTTCCGATTTTTGGTCTTTTTTTTTATATTCCTGGATTGTTAGTCTACAGTATGTATATACACAGTTTTGAACGAATAAACAGACAACGCAAGAGCACACAAGAATTAAGCACATACTTTTCTAATTTTTTTTTATTTTATTCGGGAGATTATTTTTATCACCAGCAAGCAAATTTTTAAAAATACCGGGTTGCCCTCCCAGCCAGCACTAATTAACTAAATGAAATGGGTTGCCCTCCTATAAGCACTGAATAACTTCTAAATCCCCCGATCATTGGGTTGCCTCTCAAGAGCGCTCTAGTTATTTAAAGGTCAAAGAGCTCGACCTCCCCGCAAACAATCAATCCTTAGTGTCGCGGTGTGGGATGTGAGACCGCGACACTACAAGGTTATCTGATCTCCATGGTTCATATAGCTTGGACAATCTATTCATACATCCCCTCCAATTACTTTTGATGCCACGGTGTCTTGTATCTTTTCACTTCATCAATAGCACGACACTCTTCTCCCTTTGGGCGAAACTTGAAAGAGTAGGGAGTCCCACTTATATCGAAGCTTATCTCACCACTCCCAACATCAATACTTGCCTTTGCTCTCCTCAAGAAGGGTCTGCCTAAGATCAACAGGGTCCTCGTCCTCTTATCCATATCAAGCACAATAAAATCAACAGGGACGATATGATCTCCAATTTGAACAGGCACAGCCTCAGCAATTCCATCTGGGAAGCGTACCGATTGATCGACTAACTCCAAACACATACCCGTAGGCTCTAATTCAGGCAAATTGAGATTTGTGAATATATGACGGGGCATAACACTTACGCTTGCTCCAAGATCGCACAAGCACCTATCAAATATCCTTGTTCTAATCATGCATTTGATGCTTGGTGATCCAGGGTCGGGTTTCTTCTCCAGTGCAACATCATTGATTGTCGCCGTTAGTTCCTTAGTGACCTTCACAACCTGCTCAGAAACTAGAGACTTCTTGTTTTGCATCATGTCCTTAATGTACTTGGCATAGGTGGGTACTTGGATAGCGTCAACAAAAGGGACATTGATGTAAAGCTTCTTCATAATATCGACGAATCTAGCAAACTGCTCGTCAAGTTGTCGCGCTCTTTCTGTCTTCGTTAGTAGTTGAGTATCTAGAAACATGGCAGGGCCATGCTCTTCTATCTCCACGCCCATCTTCAGACCAGAGAGGTCATCATCCTCCTTGCGCCGATCGGCGCTTTCAGGGAGCCGATCGGCTCCGACAGGGTCATCGCGCCGATCGGCGCCGGGTGTGCGCCGATCGGCGCGCAGCTTCTTTGCTCCCGCAGAGTGCTCTGGATCTTTTGTTTGTTTTCCTGATCACGTAGCTATCACCTTCAACTATTCTGCAGACATCGTATTGCCAGGAATAGCCCCCTTATTGCCTTGAATGGCTTGCGATAGTTGTCCCATCTGTTGCTCCATAATCTTGGTATGCTTCAAAATCTGCTCGTTGGAGCTCCCAATTTCTATCACCTTGTCATTAACTCTCTCAAGAACACGTTCAATCTCCTTGAATCTAGCTTGATTGTCCTTGTTGATCTTCTCTTGAGCTTGGAAGAACTCATGACATTGGAGACGAACTGGGATAGAGTTTTGCATGAACGAACTAGGAGAGAAAGAACTCCTTTGTTGTTGATATTGGTGCTTCCATCCACTATTCTTCATATATTCTAACATCTTCATCTCTTCAGGGCAATCTTTCTGCACATGACCAAATTCTCCACACTCACTACATGTTGAGTGTGATTCCGCCATCTTGAGTGTCTCTTCCTTAGGGATATGAAGATTATTGTCCAATCGTCTTTGAATAGCATCGAGGCGATCTATAATCAATTCTTCCTGAGTCTTCTCAATCACACTCTTCGCTACTCCTTTTGAAGGTTGCAAATTACTTGAGCTTCTCTCACCATCCCACGATTGATTTTCAACTAACAACTTGATCAAATTCTTAGCTTCAGTGGGGGTTTTTGACATGAATGATCCTGCAGCTGAGGCGTCCAAATGTTGACGTGACAAAAGATTCAATCCTGTGTAGAACTTCTCAACAACTTCTCCAACCGTCAGACCATGATGAGGGCATGCATCCATATGCTCACTGTATCTTTCCCATGCTTCTCCAATGCTCTCATTAATTTTCTGTGTAAATCCAAGAATCTTATTTTTCAAAGCTTGAGTCTTACCGGGGGGGGGGGGGGGGGGGGGAGTATTTGGCCAAGAATTCAGCTGCTAATGTGTTTCACACCGTTTTCACTATGTTTTCCAATCCATTGTTCCATTGCTTGGGGCGTCCAACTAGAGAGAAGGGGAACAGCCTCACACGTGCTTGATCTCCTGTCAATCTCGCTATCTTGAATGTGCTGCAAACTTCAAGGAAGTGTTGCAAGTGATGATTGGGATCTTTTGAACCTGTGAACGGTTGTTGCTCCACTATTCCAACATATCTCTCCAATTGATACGGAAGTTGATCCTGAGCTTCTTGAAAATCTGTCTTGACAATACTAGTCAATTGTGGCTTGAGACGATTAACCATAGGCACCTCTGCCATCTCCTCTTCTTCTTGCTCTTGAACTAAGTCTTCTATTGTGAATAATACTCGAGGTGTTGCACGGACTGCTTCCAAATCTCCAAGTGACTTGCTTCTCTTCTCCGCTGTTCTCTTCTTGTGTAAGAGTCTTTCTGGATCATCGGCGTAATTAGAGGGTTTGTTTGGCTTAGGACCGTCCATACCTGTTAGTTTCACTTAACAGAATATATGTACTAGAGAGACAAGTAAAGCACAATGACTAAACACTAATACATCAAACAATGTTTAAAAACCTGCTATGGTCCCTAGCAACGGCGCCAAAAAAAAGGGCTTGTTGGTCATATCTACGCACCCACTTATATACCGCAACAGGACGGTGTACGATTGTAGCATTTTTTCCTTTGAATTGAGTATTCCAAGGTTTATCGAATCCACTGGGACCTGAGGAATTTATTAAACAAAGTTAACAGTAAAAGATCTAGTCAAGGCTACTGTCAAGGTCAGGTTGCATGAGGGGGAGACTGGCTAGCGCAAAGGTGCGCCAGACAGTAAATCTATCGATGCGCCGATCGGCGCGGGGATTGAGCCGATCGGCACACTAGTAAAACTAAGTCAAAGTATGCGAGATCTATTAAATCTGGGGTTGTGCCGATCGGCGCAGGAGTCGAGCCGATCGGCACACTGGTGAATCTAAGCCAAAGTTGTTGCGCCGATCGGCGCACCAGTGAGTCCAAGCCAAAGTGTTCCAGATCTTGTAAACCTATGCTGGTAAGTGAGTAGCCAGATATCTACTAGTGTGATCGTAACTAGAAAGTCTAATTGAATAGCATCATAATGGATAATTACATAGATCAATGAAAATCTATAATGAGTAAGACCACCCTGCTTTCCGAGCGGCTCCCTATTAATCGCAGCGGGGAGGAAACCCTTAATCGCGCAAGTATCTTACTCTACTCAACTATCCGATAGTGCTGTGTAGGCTTAGTGCTGTCACCGCTAAACCACACTACTGACATCATCAAGCAACCATAATCAATACAATGTCCGAATACTATCCTAATCACCACGATTAAGATAATATCTACTTACTTAGCCTAGAACTAAGCAATTGGAATAAGCACATGCATGATTATAGAATCAAGATAGACAAATCACCAAAACCATCATCAACATATTCAATCATCCTTGAGATACATAGAGTAAGATTCATCCCCGACGAGATGGCCTACCTTGATGGATCAACTCTTGACTCCAATGGTTCTTGAAACTCAACTAGAGATCTATTCTAACAGGGCAAGCCCCGGTGGCTCTAACTCACGGATCTGGTGTCCCTCTGTCGCTTTCTCTTCTGTGGTGAGGGTTTACAAGTATTTATAGGGGTTCTACTCGTAAAGGACTCGGTTTCTAGCAAATAAGGCGGTTGCGCCGATCGGCGTAGGATTGCGCCGATCAGCGCAAGCCGTGTCTTCTCTGGTTTCTTCTCCGAGTTGGTTCCTCTGTCTTCCACAGTTGCCATGTGGGCCTTTCCCTTCGAGATAAAGTCTTGTACTGCACATTGAGATCTTGAAGTTCCATAAATCTTCTTGAAGTTCCATAAATCTTCTAGACAAATATCTTCAAGTGTCTTGCGCAGATTAACTTCCATAAACATGTGGAATGGGCCTCGGTCACTACTGTGGGTCAAAACACCCTTGCGTCGATCGGCTCATGGGCTGCGCCGATTGGCGCACTGGGCTAGTTCAGTGCTTTTCGTCGGTTCTGGACTCCTGTCCTCTCTATCATCGCATTAATCACCAATTTTACCTGTTTTTGCAATAAAGCTCCAAAACAACGCATATACAAATATATAGGCAATATCATAGGTAAATGGCCTAAATTAGTATCAATTATGCTCTAATTGGGGTAATATTCACATATAAAAGGGGCACTTGGGAAGTGCCAACAAAGAGCGGTCTGGATCCTCACACGATTAGTTGGATGGTTGGGTGGATCTGGAGGGTAACCAGATTTGGGTGGTAGCTGCAGGTGGGTAACCTGTAGTGTTCTGGTATGGGTGGGTAACTCATAGTTTTGCTATCGGTGGGCAACCGATAGTGTGGGACGAGTGGTTAACCTGTTGGGATACTTTCACCTAGTAAATAGGAAGCTTGTATAATTGAGTCATAGGATGCATAGTGCAGTAAACCTGTGTCAAGACTATTCTTGTTTTAGCCTGCATGTCATTACTTTCCCCCACTTGCTGAGTATGGTATGTACTCATGCATTATAATTTTCCTTGTGTTGTTGTTGCTATTATTCTTCTGCTCAGAGGACAATGGCAAGACGGTCTACGTCGATGAGGACTACTACGACTAGGAGTGCGACCCCCGGTTGACTGCCTGTGGTGTTATGGAGCCTTCCGCTATTTCTTTTATCTTCTTGGTGTAATCCAGACTATGTAAATACGGTATGATATAATAATAATAATAATAATAATAATAATAATGACATTGATTTTACTATTATTTCACTTTTGTCTTGTATGCGTGAAAACTTGATCCTAGAAATGTATACAGAAGCATTCGGTTTTGGCCTTAGAACCGGGTGTGACACTATTACTTCCCCGGCAACGGCGCCAGAAATGCTTGTTGACACTTTTTAATGTCGCATCAAGAATATCACTATTGCTGTTGTGACGCCCGAAGTGATTGTTGGCGTTTGTTAGTCTTTAAGAGTAAAGTGAATTAATCCGCAAGCGCACGGAACACCATTGTAGCATTTCACCCGGGAGTATTCCAAGGTATCGTATTTATTTTCCTCAGGGAAGCTACGTATAAGATTATCTTGTTTTAACAAAGATATAACTATAAGAATTATACCAACTGACCAAAGACAGGGGTAAGGATGTTCAATAATAATAGTAGGGGTAGTAACACAGGAGAAATCCATACTAAGATAAATAAAGAGATCGGTTAAGCTAGCCGGGAGGACAGTGAGTCTAAGTCTAAGATTCGTAAAATATATCTTCCTAATATATCTAAGTCAAGCATCAAATCCTAGTTACTCGAGTTGAGTGCTTACACCAATTTCTTGGTACAGCCTCGAGTCTTTCACCTGTTAGCTCACTTTGGGGCACGAAAATGATCCATTAATATGGGTCGATAACTAACCTCTGTACTAGTGGGTACACTATCGCTAGACAATCCTGCTTGAGACTTTCCGAACGTGGTGGATTACTAAAGAGATGGACAGGACTGTCACCACCTGCCACCTACCACACAGCCCGTGGGGATGAATGCAAATCCAGCTAGCGTCAACTTAGGCACCGCACGTGTGCCTTCATTAGATATTCTTCTGTTTGCCTAGCAGAAGAATAGCCGGGAAATAACCAAGTCTAAGTCCTAGAGAGAACTGAACTTAATTAATCCCTAGCCGGGAAACCTGTGAACTACGCAACAATGTTTTTCCCGATAATTGTAACTTGAGGAAATGAGTAAATTAAGATAAATACTTGACAAGATATAAAAGAAAAGATATGTATATTGATAAAGGATAAGTCTTACAAAAAGAGAAAAGATATAAGAGAGCTGATACCAAGACTCTGAGACAATTCCGGAACCCCGAGCAATGCTCTCGACTAGACTCTAACTCCCGACTAACTAACCTACTCTACTAAGTAGCACAAGTAGTGGGAAATTGACTCCTTGATGTGTTTCTTCGATTGATGATTCTTTTCTGCCAAATTAACCCTCTATTTATATGTGCCAATGCGTAGGCGGGTACTTATAGGTGGAGTAGAGTCGGTAGGCCAAAGTCGGTCCGCTGGGCGGCGGGCAAGGCCGTGTGGCCATGTGTGCCGGGTGGCCGGGCATGCCGGGCGCCATGCACCGCTGGGCGGCGGACTAGGCCGGGTCGCCCTATCATCGTGTCGGTTCGCGACCGACTTCTCTTGGATGGCTTGAATTTAATCTTGAAGTTGGTTGTTTGGTGGGTTCCCACCAACTCTCGCATTTTGGGGCCGGTAGGTCTCTTGGGCGTAGTGGGCTGGCAACCCCCCAGGTGGCAACCCAGGCCAGGCGGTAGGCCTGGCCGGGCGGCATGGTTGGCCGGGCGGCGGCCTTGGCCGGGTGCCGACCCCCTCCGTGTCACCGGTTAGGCCACTTGTTGGCCTCCTTTACTTAGCCATATTTGATCACTTTTGGTCCGAGAGGAGAAAACGACATCATGATGGAGTGTTTTGCAGAATTGGCCGGGTCGGATGATCAGCCGGAAAATGATTCCGGTTGATCAGCCGGGTGGCTGATTTTAGCCTCAAATGACCCTGTCGGCCAGATTTTGATTTCAGTCGTAAAGACCCTATCGGCTAGGTCCAGATTCAGCTGTAAACGACCCTGTCGGCCGGTGGAAAACGGCGGTTTCACAGTCATGATCGGCCGACGGGATGTTTCTTCATGTTTTTGCATATTTTAGCCCTTTTGTACGTGCAAACACATATTTCACCAAAACTCATAAAACTTTATTAGTTTAAACAAATATTTATTAAACTTTGGTCTTTACCTTGCATTTCCCGACCAGTTGGTGGCCGATATTGGGTTTTATGGGCCACCAACACCCTTGCCAAAGGTAAAAATTGTATTTCTCTCATATTTGATTTCTTTAATTTTCTACATTTGAATTTTCCAACTTTTTGGACTTTTCAAATTTGCCTTTGCATTTTCATATTTGGAGTTCACACATGCATGTTCGAATTTATTCCAACCTTTTCCTTCTTTTAATAAAATTAAAAAACAATCGGTTTTTGTTTCCAACTTTGAGAAAATATTTTTCTGAGCAAAAATTTTATCAAAACTTTGGACTCAACCCCTGCAACTTATAAAATATAGTTGTTAGGAAGTTGTGGGCCAAAGTGTGGGACCAATGGGACCCACCCATGGTTGGCTGAACACCCATATTCTGCCCAAGGGGTGTGAGCCCCACCAACCTTGGCCTTTTGCTAACGGTTGGATTTAGCCCCCTACTAGCCGTTTTTGACTGTTAGGAATTTTTCCTATAAAAAGAGTGCACAAGGGAGAGTGCTTTGCCATTCAAAGTTCAATTCTCATTTCACTCCCTCCTTCACTCATTTGCTCTTGAGCTCTCACTTTGTTTCTCCAAAGTTGTCATTTCAAAAAAAACACCAAAAATATTTCCCTTCTTTTGTTTGCTTTGTTTTGGATTGCTCGATTCTCTTTGACAAGCTTGACAAGAACAACACAACCGATAGATTTCATTTTTACTAACACATAACTCGTATGACGACGATCTACTCTCCACTACAGGTGTGGATCTTGAGTTTCTTTCTATTTGGGAAGTTTTAGGTTGGATCGAATTCGCACACATCACTGATGGGGTTCACGCCTCCTCCCATCTAGTTTTTATGCACTTTGCTAAAAGATAACGACGAGATACTTTTCCGCTTGTTCGGCAAAAAATATTGTTTCACTTGGAAAGACCTTAGCATCATTCTTAAGTTTAGAAGTTATTGCAACACTAACTTAGAAGGTGCAACCACGGGTTTTAAAAAGGGATCTTTTTGGCAAAGGATTTCGGACGAGTTTTCTTGTGAACGTCTTTGTGATACTCCAGTGTCACTATACCTATTTTATCATATTATTACACCCAAGTCTGATTTAGCAAGTCATCATTCAATTTTTGCTACATTTCAAATTTATTTGAAATTGCATTTGTACCAACTCCTAATTTTGCTACATAACAGGGTGCCACCAAAAATATATGTGGTAGGATATGCCATGAGATAATTTTAGACATTTTTCTGAAATGTTTCTCCAATTGAAAATACCCTAAATAATTGCTAGAAATTTGAGTTTTAACCATATTGAAATTAGTGGAAAAGTCTCACCAATTTGAATTTGAATATAAAGTCTGCACCATTATACTCTACACGTTTTAACCTTTCATCGTAAATTTTCCCTAAATTTTTCCGAGTTAGAAACCATTTTATTTGGACAGTTGAACCTATGGCTGAGAAAAATCAGAAAAATGAAAAATTCCAGTAGGATCCACCTGTCATTCTCTGTTCTCTCCTCCTTTCTCTTTCTCTCTCGCTGTCACCATCGACACCATGCCGATCGCCACGTCTCTGGGCAGCGTGTCCGCGCCCAAGAGCCGTTGCAGGAGTCTCAAAACCGGCGCCCGGTCTCTCTCTCGCACTCTCGGTTCTTTCTCTTGGCTTCTCCGCGCGCAGTTCGCTCTCCCCGCCTTGTTTTCTCCTCTTAGTGCTGCCATTATCGCCTCCTAGTCGAGCTCATCGCTTCACCGTGTCACTGATCCTCAGCTCAAGAAAGTCGTGCCTATGGCTTTGTAGTGGACTTATCTAGTTTCCACTGGAACGCCATCTCCAATCTCAAACTCAGCTGCTTCAATTTCGAGTAATGGCGAGTTCAACCTTCTTGGCGTTCCAAACCGCTTCACCCTGAAATTGCTTCACCTTGGTGAGTCCCTAACGCAACTCTCTGAACATTTGTCCCTAACGCAACTCTCTGAACATTATTGATCCTATGCGTTTGTGACTTCCTAACGCAACTCTCTGAACATTTATTCCTTTGTTTTCTCCAAAGAAAACGTAGCAGTTTGAGCTTTTCTGGTTGCCACGCTCACTGGACGGAGGTTTAAGACGACGATGGCATTATCGTAAATAACGCGAAGATTAAAAGAAAATTCAGAAAATACTCTAAACTCGTAAAATTCATATCTGGAGATTTAGAGATCCTAAAATAGCAAGATAAATTTTATTGGTTTCCTGTAATGATATCTATGCACTGAGCATGTTGTTGCACATGGTTTGCATACAGTATTTATATGTAGGATTTAATTGTTGTAAACCATAATAAATTTATATGTATAGTTATAAATATGATAAAATTACAAAATAAATTGTTTTATACTTCTCATGACATGCACTATCCATAACATATTTTTTTAATCCTAGATTCTATACATATAGCTCTAAATGAATTTATCTTTAAAATAAGTGTAATTACATTAAGATTTTTCTGTACACTCTTAGAGGTTTATCTTGTGCACACAAATCATGCTCATTATGTTGCATCACCATGAATTTTTGTAGGATTTTATCTGTTCATATTGTATTAGAATTTAATTAGTCAGAAATCTTGTTAAATGTATTATTAATGATTTTCTCATGATATATTTATGAAATCTGGTGAAAGTGATAATTATGCATGCAGATGTCATCATTATGTCACCCATGTCTAGTAGCATACTTTTAATTTGCTAAATGAATTAATTGCACCTCATGCTCTAATAACCCTATTTAAATGTAATAGAAAATTTTCTTTATGAAATATTAATACTAAGATTGCTAGCTATGAAGCATATGTCCTCCAGAACCATACTAAGGAATAAATTTGATTTGTTATGACTCATTCATCATGTGCACCATATTTTGTTGTATTTTCTATGTATTCACCTATGTTGACATATCGATATTGTTATAGAAAACGTTAATTCTACCAAGGACGATTTTCAGAAGGAATTTTTAGATTACTCGGCACCAGAAAATTCTAACATCAGTACTGACCCTGTGATTGTAGCTCAAGGCAAGCCCTAGAGCATTGCCTTGTACTTAATATGAGTAAATTCCAGTAGTTAATTTACTAGATGTGTATAGATGATTGTGCATTAAGTTTAGAAGTTGAATGAAAACCCACCTGCATTTTCTGGATATATCCTAGTGTATTTAGATATGGTATACAGGTACAAGTAGTTAATAGATAAACTATTATACTTAGTTGTAGGATCAACTTTGTTTATGGTATTTGGAATAATTAGTGAAATAATGATGTTCACATGGTTAAGTAAGAATATTAAAATTTGGACTAAATGGGTTTGTAATGGAAAGGGAGAAGGCAAGGGACCGGAAAGTTTTTTGTCTCATAAGGTGACAGACCGTTTATGTTAATAATTAAAATTTGAGATGTGCACAAGCCTCGTAGGTGAAAGGGCAAAGATCATGTGCCTTCAAAGGACATGTCTTGCAAGGCTGTAGCCCTGTGTGTGTCGACCTAGGACCCGTCCGTTGTCGGCCCCTTCGAGCAAGTATTGAACAGTACCGAACGCATGCTAGAATATGAAAACTAGTAAAATGATGTAGCATTATCATTTGCATGTTGGACGGTACCAAACTCTTGGTCATGTGATCCAGTAGGAGTGGACAGATTTTCGAGGTAGTGTGGAATGGCTGCCCACTCGAGACCTTGGACCCGGACCAGCCTGTATGATGTCTTTGCAAAAAGTTATCATACGTGTTCTTAAATGATGTGTATGTCATGTACTTCGGGTTTTCTCAATAGTAATGAGTACCGCTTGTTCACTAAGTCACAACGTAGCATATGCTATAGCCTTCCTTTGGCAGAACTATAAATGACAAGCTATTGGATCAATCCAATAGTGAAATGTTACAATGGTATTATCCGTGCGCTTGCGGATTTTATTAGTATGTCAACAAACATTTCTGGCGCCGTGCTGGAAATAGTAATATTTCTAATGTGATGTTAAGAAATGCCAACAAGCATTTCTGGCGCCGTTGCCAGAGAAGGCATAGATAAATATATCGTTAATAATAACGTAAGCATATTGATTGTATGGTAGTCATTGTTTTTGTAGGCTAACCTTATATGTTTTACTTTTGGTGTAAAAATAGGATAGTGCATGACCGGTTTCGATCTGCTTGAGAACTTCATTGAGAATCCGGAAAGAGTTCTAAGGAAAAGTAGACTAAACATCTCTTCTCCTCGATACTCTAAGCCAGAAGATCAACTAGTCATCACCGCACCACCAAGATCTAAGCCAATTGCTGAGAAGTCTCTCAGGGATTATTCCCGCTCCCTCTGCCAGTAACATGCTCACTGGGCCCGAGATTGACATCGGGGACGGAAACTTTGAGATCAGGACCAGTTTGATCATGATGGTGCAGACTAGCCTATTTTGCGGGAAAGCCAATGAGGACGCCAGTGTTCACTTGTAGCAATTTTTGGAGTTGTGCAACACCTTTACCATAAGAAACGTGACTCTATATGCCACTAGGCTCCATCTGTTCCCGTTCTCGCTGCTAGGCAAGGCCAAGTAGTGGTTCTACGCCAACAAGGAGGTTGTCAGCATCTTCGTTCCTCGCGAAGTTCTTCCCGTTGGGTAAAACCAACTCTCTACGGGGAAGAATTTCAAGTTTCCAGCAGGCGGTTAGGGAAACAATACTAGAAGCATGGGAAAGGCTACAAGGGTACATCCTGGCCTGTCCCCATCATGGAATGGATTAATAGTTTATTATCCAGAACTTCTATAGTGGACTGACGGCCTCAAGCCATCAGCACATTGATGTCGCCGTTGGAGGAGCCTTCTTCTCACTCACCGTCAAGCTGGCAACTGAGTTAATTGAGAAGATGGTTTCTAATCAAGGCTAGAATGATGAGCGACTCCAGCGACGTGCATGAGCATGCACACCGTCAAGGAGATGGACATGCTCGCCGCGAAAGTGGACCTTATCTCGAAGCGGCTCGACATCCACAACGACCCCAGTTTGAAGGGCACCGTACAAGCTCTAGACTATCGCATGACATGTGAGGTCTGTGACAACACGGGCAATGATTCCCTGCAGACTCGTGAGGAGGCTGCATTCATGAATAATGGGTATCACCCTCAAGGAGGTCAGGGGTGGCAACCACGCCCCTATCAAGGAGGTAACTATGGTAATAATTCTTTCAATCCTAACCAACCTTCCTTGAAAGGTCTTGTCTTAGGCTAAATTAAAATTAATGAAAATTATAGTAAAAAGTTTGTCTTCACTGACAAGATCTTAGAAAGCATTAATGCTAAGTTAGAAGGTCTTTTGTCTTCACTCAAGAGCCAGCTTAGTGTTAATAAAATGTTTGAAACTCGGCTAGCTCAATTAGTCGCTGCTCTGCCTATATTGAACTATGGGAAAATTCCGGGCCAACCCAAATCTACCACAGAAAATGTTAATGCGGTGGCGACGTGTGGAGGTAAGTTTACTCACGACCCGCCAAATTGTCACAATGCAGGGACAGCTAGTGAGAAGAAGGATGGACTCTCTGATGACATTAAAGATAAAGTGGTTCATGACGGGAAGACGGCTCCGCACGAGTTTTATGACCCAAGCACTCTGCGGTTTCCCCGCAGAAACAGGAAGCCAACTGTCGATGAGTAATTTGCCCGCTTTGTTGAAGTTATCAAGAAAATCCACATCAACGTGCCTTTGGTGGACGCGATGCAAGTTCCAACCTATGCGCGCTATCTCAAGGACATGTTGAGCAACAAGCGTCCAATGCCCACCACAGAGGTCATCAAGCTTACAGAAGAGTGTAGCGCTGTTATACTCAACTTGCTTCCTGAGAAGTAGAAGGATCCCGGTTGTCCCATAATCTCATGCTCAATTGGGACAGAATTCCTTGAGCAAGCATTATGTGACCTTGGAGCCAGTGTCAGCATCATGCCAAGAGCTATCTTCAACAAGCTGAACCTCTCAGGCCTAGCTCCAAGTCACATGTGGATACAACTTGCCGACTCTTCATTGCGGTACCCCGCAGGGATTGTGGAGGAAGTTTTGGTTGAGATCCACGGATGCTTCATCCCTATGGATTTTGTGGTGCTCGACATGGAGGTCAATAAGAGTATGCTGCTTATCCTTGGGCAGCCATTCTTAAGCACCACATTTGCAAAAATTGATGTCGGGGCTGAAATAATCCAGCTGGACCTCAATGGCAAGGAAGAAGAGTTTGAGTTCCAGCCCTGCGTTATGGGTGGAGTAAAAAGCTGGCCGAACCCACAGGACATTAAGAAACTGGAGGTAAAACCAAGAAGGGACAACCTAGAGGGTTCTATGCTAAACTTCTTGGCATAAGAGAAACCCACTCTTGTCACTCAGAAGAAGAAGACAACAGGCACATCTAAACTCTGGACAAAGAAGCAGCCAGTGAAGAAGAATACTTCATCCACACTGCCCAAGAAAGTGAAAAAGGTATGGCGGCCAAAGAAGACATCCACGTCCTCACCTCCTGACAAGGATGCGCTGACAGCAAGCAAAACATCAAAGGAGAGAAAGTCCTGTCCGCCGGACTCAAAATTGGTGAACTCTCGCCGGCAGGTTAAATGATATTTATCCATATTTCCCTTTTTAAAACTTTTTATTTCAATTTGCATATTTAAATTTTTCACTGCATGTTGGAATTTATTTCAACCCAATTTTGAAAACAAATTAGAATTTTTTGAAGTTTATCTTTTTGAGATTTTGGATTTGCAGAAAGATTGAAAATGTTTTTCTTCGAAACATATTGTTTTTCTTGTGGCCCACCACCTGTAGGGCCCACCGGCCAGAGTAGTGGACCAGAGAAGCCAGCCTCTGGTCGGGCGACCAAGCCTTTTGGTCGGCCAACCAGAGAGCAACGGCTCTTTGGCCCCCCTTACCCCTACCGCTAGCAGGCAACAGCCATGTTTCAAATTGATCGATGCTCTGCTCTGCTATTTAAGGCCATGGCCGGGAGAGGGAGTTCTTCACTCCATTCATATTTTCCACCTCTCCACTTTGCTCTAGCAATTTGCTTCCATTTTCTCCAAGCCTTTGCATTGATCAACACTCTGAAAATTCCACCAAAAATATCTTCTTTGATTCACATTTGCATTTACGAGTTGGTTTCACACTTGCAAAAAGTTTCCAACGTAGTTTTCGTTCGGTGTTTTCACTAACTTTAACCCCCGTTCGAGTTGCTCTTGTGTTGGTCTGTTGAAGTGTGTCGTGATGAACAAGATGAAGCAAGCTTTAAGCAAAATGAAGAACAAGGTGACGGGAAGCCCAAGAAATGCAAGTCCTACACATTCAACGGTGTATAGCACTCGCTCTCATCGCCAATGATGTGAAAAAAAGGTTCTCGATCTTCCTAAACAATACCTTCAGAACCCCACAATCACAACACAAGGTCTCCTCTGGTTATCAACCGTGCGAGAAGGATTGACCTCTCCGAGAAGGCTAATCCCTGACTGCGAGTCAAGAACACAAGCAAGAGTAAAGAAAATCGTAACACAATTGCAGATATATTATGAATCTCACGAAGTTAGGGTCTCACAGACCGATTAAACGGCAAAACTTTTATCAACAAAATAATCTAAGCAAAACCAAAACTCTACCCTAGGGTCATGCAAGACCCTCTGCACGCGCCCCTAATTGGACTGAACTGGATACAAAGCCCAAAGGCCAAAAACAGGTGACGCAGCACCAGAACAGAGTCTGGACCCTATTTATTTTGACGATTTCTGATGACTCTTAAGAATTTTAACATTAAACCGGTGGCATTGGAAAGGGCTTCCCCTTAGCTTTTCGTGCATATGTAGAACATCCAAATCTTAGTTCGTATACGTTCTGGGCGTCCGTTTTTGTGCAGACTGGTCCTAGGCCCCGATACAGACTCGAAGTCGGTTTTGATTAGGCCTCCACCTTGGTTTCTACAGGCTTGCTGGTCCTCCACGTCCCCAAGTCCTTCTTCCATCATCTCCTGGTCCTCTCCATGGTTCCTAATTATAATATAATAATTAGATAGCAAACTATTCTCAAAAGTAATATATAATGAAGAACGTAGGAACGAGCTCACCTCTAAATTTAGTCGTCATGCACGAGCCCTAGTCATTGCACCTTGCAAGTCCAGAATTAGAGGAGTGTTGCATGTATTCATAGGAGTGATGTCCTCATCATCCTCCCCCTCTTGAAGTGGAGTCGTCCTCGACTCAAGCTCATCCTCTTCTCCCAAGTATGGTTTGAAATCTGAAATGTTAAAAGTAGGACTAACCCTAAACTCAGGAGACAACTCAAGTTTGTATGCATTATCATTAATCTTTTCAATTATTTTGAAAGGATCATCAGCTATAGGCATCAATTTAGACATTCTCAATTCTGAAAATCTATCCATTCTCAATTGTAACCACACTAAATCTCCTACATCAAGCTTTATTTCTTTTCTACCTTTACTACCATCAATTTCATACTTTTCATTCATCTTTTCAATGCTAAGTCTAGTGGTCTCGTGCATTTGTAAAATAAATTCAGCATGTTCCTTAGCATCAACATGAACTCTCTCATTAAGAGGTAAAGGAAGTATATCAAGTGGAGTACGGGGATCAAAACCATACACTACCTTGAAGGGACTTACCTTCGTAGTAGAATGTGTTGCCCGATTATAAGCAAACTCAGCATGAGGCAAACATTCTTCCCATTGCTTCAAAGTTTTCTTCACAATAGCTCTCAACATAGTGTCCGAAGTGCAGTTCACCATATCAGTTTGTCCATCAGTTTGTGGGTGACAAGTTGTAGAAAACAGCAACTTTGTATCCAACTTATTCCAAAGTGTGCGCCAAAAGTGACTCAAGAATTTTGCATCACAATCTAAAATAATAGTAGAAGGCATACCATGCAAACGTACACTTTGAAAAAAGAAGTCAGCAACATGACTAGCATTACCAGTTTTATGATATGGTATAAGGTGTGCCATCTTAGAAAAATGATCCATAACAACAAAAATGCTATCACTGCACCTCTTAGTCCTAGGCAGACCTAAAACAAAATCCATAGAAATATCCGCCCAAGGAATAGAAGGAACAGGAAGTGGCATGTATAAATCATGTGGATTCAAGCGAGACTTAGCCTTTTGACATGTAGTGTAGCGAGCAACAAAATGCTCAACATCTTTCCTCATCTTTGGCCAAAATAAGTGTGTGGCCAAAATATCCTCCATCTTCTTAGCAGCAAAATGACACATCAATCCACCTTCATGCGCCTCCTGCAAAAATAAAAGACGAACGGAACCAACTGGAATGCATAGACGGTTAGCTCTAAATAAGAATCCATCATTCAATACAAATTTCTTCCAAGCACGACCTTCTTTATAGTGCAGCAATACATCCTTAAAATCAACATCATCCGCATATTGTTCTTTAAGTGCCTCAAGTCCAAAAATTTTACAATCAAGTATAACGCCTAGATAAAGTATCAACAATCACATTATCCTTTCCTTTCTTATGTTTGATAATATAAGGAAACGACTCAATAAACACAACCCATTTAGCATGTCTACAGTTCAAATTGCATTGTGAGCTAATATATATAAGCGATTCATGATCAGAATGAATAACAAATTTTTTGGGCAACAAATAATGACGCCATGTCTCTAAGGAACGTACAAGAGGATATAATTTCTTATCATAAGTGGAGTAATTCAAAACAGGCCTAGTAATTTTCTTGCTAAAGTAAGCAACATGTTTACCATCTTGCATCAAAACACCACCAATCCCTATACCACTAGCATCGCATTCAAGCTCAAAAGTCTTATCAAAATTGGAAAGTTGTAGCAGTAGTGCATGTGTAAGTTTGTCCTTCAAAGTATCAAAGGACTCATGATGTACCTTACCCCAATGGAACTCAACGCTCTTCTTTGTCAGCTCATGCAAAGGTGCAGCGATGGTGCTGAAATCTTTGATAAAGCAACGGTAGAAACCTACAAGACAAAGAAAACTCCTCACCTGTGTGATAGTTTTTGGTATAAGTCAGCTCTTTATGGCTTCAATCTTCACCTCATCCACCTCAATTTCCTATAGGGTCACAACATAGCCAAGAAAAGAGACTTGATCCATGCAAAAGGTGCACTTCTCAAGGTTACCAAATAAACGTGCAGCTCTGAAAGCATCAAAAACAGCACGTAAATGATTCATATGTTCATCCATTGACTTGCTATAAATCAAGATATCATATAAGTAAACTACCACAAATTTGCTAATGAAAGCTCTTAAAACCTCATTCATAAAAAACATGAATATACTAGGTGCATTAATTAATCTAAAAGGCATTACTAACCACTCATACAACCCGAATTTGGTTTTGAAAGCTATTTTCCATTCATCTCCAAGTTTCGTTCTAATTTGATGGTAGCCACTACGCAAGTCAATTTTAGTGAAAATTATAGCACCACGTAACTTATCAAGCATGTCGTCTAGCCTATGAATAAGATGACAATACCTAATAGTAATATTATTAATGGCTCTACAAACTACACACATATGCCAAATACCATCTTTCTTAGGAACCAAAAGTATAGAAACAGCACAAGGACTAAGTGATTGACGAACATACCCATGATCCAAAAGGTCTTGAACTTATCGTTGTATTTTCTTAGTCTCCTCAGGGTTGGTCCTATAGGTTGCACGGTTTGGCAAAGTAGCACCCGGAATCAAATCAATTTGATGCTCAATCCCTCTCAAAGGTGGCAATCCTAGGGGTATCTCTACTGGGAAAATATCCCCATACTCCTGCAAAATGTTACTGACAGCAGGAGGTAAAGCACTAGGAGCAATATCATCAAGCAAAAACAAAGCTTGTTTGCATATCAAGGCATAGCAAATATCATCACCAACAAAAATTTCAACAAGTTCAGTTTTTGTTGCAAGACATGAACGACCTTGTAATTTAATTTCAGCATCCTTAGAACTTGAAGAATCATTAACATTACTAGGTGTAGAATCAGAAGTAACAAGTTGCTAAATTTCAGGACCTTTATTTTTTGAACTAGCAGCTCTTTCTTAATCAGCTTTTACTATTTCAGTAGGGGTCATTGTAACAAAGTAATTTTAGTTCCTTTATGCATAAAAGTGTACTTATTACTTTTACCATGGTGTATAGCATCATTATCAAATTCCCAAGATCTACCGAATAAAACTGAACATTCTTGCATGGGTACAACATCACAATCAACAGAATCAGCATAAGAACCAATGGAAAAAGGAACTCTGCAAGTTTGTGTTACCTTAGCGTTTCCAGAGTCATTTAACCACTGAATGCAGTATGGATGTGGATGTGGGCGTGTGATCAAATCAAGTTTCTTCACCACATCAGAACTCACCAAATTGTTGCAGCTCCTTTTATCAGTGATAACACATGCTTGGTGGTTCTTGATGATGAAGAAAATATAGAACAAGTTGTGACGCTGTATCGTCTTGGTCTGCTAAACTTGTGTGCTAAGGACATGCTAAACAATAATGTTCATGTATCCCGTGGTGTCTCCGCCTCCAAGGACGAGGTCGCCGCTGGCAGGAGCAACATCCTCCTCATCCTCCACATTAGAGGCGCTCATATAACCTCCATCGTTAGTTGCCATATATGCCCGTCTACTTGGGCAATCTTTCTGCACATGACCAAGTCTATGGCAGCGGTGGCACTGTGTCCCTATAGTGCGTCCCGTCAAAGTAACAGAAGAGGCACTACTAGCTGGTACCTGCATAGAATTTTTACCTGAGCTCACAAAAGGTGCAGGTGGTGATCTTGGTGCTGCAGAAGCACCACTTGGGCCCTTAGCAGTAGTTGCTGGTGGGGGCGTCCAGAAAGATGGCTTGGGCAGCCCCAAAGTCCCCGTCGACCGCGGTGGGTAGAAGGTACGGTTGTAGTTCCTGTACGCCTCAAAACATCCCTACGATTCTTTCTCTATAAGCATAGCATACTGGAAACACTGGTTGAGAGTATAAAATTCTTTATAATCAAGAATGTCCTAAATTTCTTTTCTCAAACTAGAATAAAAGCGACAAATTTTATCCTCTACTTTTTCCACTACAGCATAATGAATCAAACCCTTCTGAAGCCCACTAAAGTACTCCTGAACAGTTTTATCTCCTTGTTCTAAGTGCTGCAGTATCTTACAATTCTCTTTATAGAAAGAAGGAGGAACAAAATGATCACGCATTGTAACCTTAAGTTCTTCCCAACTAGTAGGCAAATCAGTTTTAGAAGCTATACCACTCCGCCAAACAAAAGCAAAATCCTTCAACTCACTAGTGGCATGTCTAACTGTATATTGTTCATGCACAAGATGGGCATCAAATTTTTACTCTACAGTCATCCCCCAATTAAGGTAAGCATCACCATCATATTGACCCAAAAATGAAGGAATTGAAAACTTAATTTTAGCAAATGGATTGTTTGAAGCATAACCACGATTGTTACCTTGTGGATCATGGTTGTGGTTGTGGTTGTGGTTGTAGTAACCACCCATATCTTGAGTGTTACGATTCAAACGACATCGTAATTTCACGGTCCTTGTAGCAGCCCTATCCATGGTGCCATCAGAAACATACACCGTGTCCTCATCAGGGGCGTCTTCTTCAATGTTGTTGGTGATGGTGTCATTGGTCTTGTGAGCGATCTCCAACTCGGTAACCTGATCGGTTAGCTTAGAGACCCTCTTATCCAACTGCTCATAGCTTTCTCCTAGGTGAAGCTTGTTAACCGCGTCAGTCACGGCCCTGGTGATCGTCTCTGCCAAGTCACTCTGAGCCGCCTGCAAAGCCTTCTGCAGCTGCTCTTGGCTCATGTACTCATCAAATTTTGAGGGAGAAGCTCCCTCTCCATTGCTTCCTGCCATCACAAACAACAAAATATGAAACAAACAGTGAAGGTTATCCCTACAAAACTACTAAGCAGTGGTGCCTCTCAACACAACAAAAGGAAGCTGATTACAAGGTTCTTACAATGTTTTAAAAAGCAAAGCAAATGATACCAGGGAGGTCTATTCCATGATTGCAAGGGTCACAAAACAACCTGTGCTGTTCAGAAGAAATAGGTAGAGCTAGGAAGGCCAAATATATATATGTAAGTGGCACACAAATCAAAAATAGAGAGTAAAGCTGAATAAGTGCCTCAAGTAACTTGTCCCTAGTTGCTGGTCTACCTGTGTCCTAGAACAGTAGTGATAACAAGGCAGAAACAAGTAGGCAAAGGAACACAACCAAAAGCTTGGGGCTAGGTGTAAAACAGGCGAATAGCAAAAGTTCAGGGGTCTAGATGGAGCACTAGTAGAAATCCAAAATTTATATTTTTTTCTCTTTTATTTTTTTGATATTTTTCTCCAACTCAATGAAAAAGAGACAGAACCCACAGAAAATTTCAGCTCAAATAGAGGTAGGATGTGGCCTACAGAAATTCTGCAAGTTTAAGCAAACGTCGGGTTTCAACTTGAATAATTTTTTTCTTTATCTTCCTGATTTCTTTTAATTTTTTTGAGAATCCCAAACAGCCTATGGAAGTTTGGGGTAGGCTCCAAACCGAGTCACAAAGCTCCTATAAAAAGTTTAGCTAAAACGAAGCACCAAGCCAAAGTGGATTAATTTTGACATGAAACTGGTGGCATTGGAAAGGGCTTCTCCTTAGCTTTCCGTGCATATGTAGAACATCCAAATCCGAGTCCGTATGCGTTATGGGTGTCCGTTTCAGTGTAGACTGGTCCTGGGCGCCGAAACAGACTCGAAGTTGGTTTTGATTGGGCCTCCACCTTGGTTTTCATGGCCTTGCTGGTCCTCCATGTCCCCAAGTCCTTCTTCCATCATCTCCTGGTCCTCTTCATGGTTTCTAATCATAATATAATCATTAGGAAGCAAACCATTCTCAAAAGTAACATAAAATGAAGAACATAGGAATGAGCTCACCTCTAAATTTTATCATCGTGCACGAGCTCTAGTCATTGGACCTTGCAAGTCTAGATTTGGAGGAGTGTTGCGTGTATCCATAGGAGTGATGTCCTCATCAGCCAATGTCTTGAGGAAGAGCCAGAAGAAGACGCACCAGTCGAGGAACCGATGGAAGTAGAACCGGAAACATTGCCGGATTTTAGCAGTGTTCAACTCCGACTCAACACCGATCGCGACCTCAACTTGGTTGGAAAGAGAGAATGTGACATCTATCGGATGATCACTTGCCGGTATTACGTTCCTACGCAAATGTATGATCCGGACTTTCTTTCCAAGATAGGTATGGACACTGAATTTGCTTCTATCTTTCATGATGTGGGATGTGATGGTTCTATTCCGATAGTTGAGCCCTTCTCTCGCCTGCTTACCATTCAGTTCTTATGCACCCTTCAATGGGACAGTGATAGGATTTCATTCCGATTCATTGGAATGAATATCTCACTCACTTGGAGGCAATTCAGTGATTTGCTAGATTTTTCTCCTATTGTTGTTTTGGATTTTCATTCCAAAAATTTTGGTTTTAACAAAAGCAGTTTTTGGGAGGAAATAACAGGGCATACCCTTGCCCTTTCACCTAGGAATATGGATATCCATAATCCTACCTTGTGTTTTATGCATAAATGGCTGGCAATGACTTTGTTCTCTAGAAAGGATGGTAGACTATGCATGGGGATGAAATGTTTCTTCTCTATTACATGGTTAATAAAATCAAAGTCTCGCCTGTTATAGCCATGGTTAAGCAATGGGTCAAAGTTATTGTTGGTCGTATCTACGCACCCACTTATATACCGCAAGAGGACGGTGTACGATTGTAGCACTTTTTCCCTTAAATTGAGTATTTCAAGCTTTATCGAATCCACTGGGACCTTAGGGATTTATTAAACAAAGTTAACAGTAAAGGATCTAGTCAAGGATACTGTCAAAGTCAGGTTGCATGAGGGGGAGACTGGCCAGCGCAAAGGTGCGCCAGACAGTAAATCTGTCGTTCCGCCGATCGGCGCAAGAGTCGAGCCGATCGGCACAATGGTGAAACTAAGCAAAAGTGCGCAAGATCTAGTATATCTGTGATTGCACCGATCGGCGCAGGAATTGAGCCGATCAGCACACTGGTGAATCTAAGCCGAGTTGTTGCGCCGATCGGCGCAGGAGTTGAGCTGATCGGCACACCAGTGAATCTGAGCCAAAGTGTGCCAGATCTTGTAAACCTATGCTGGTAAGTGAGTAGCCAAATATCTACTAGTGAGATCGTAACCAGAAAGTCTAATTGAATGGCATCATAATGGGTAATTACATAGATCAATAAAAACCTATAATGAGTAAGACCACCCTGCTTTCCGAGCGGCTCCCGATTTATCGCTGCCGAGAGGAAACCCTTAATCGCGCGAGTATCTTACCCTACTCAACTATCCAATAGTGCTGCGTAGGCTTAGTGCTGTCACCGCTAAACCACACTAGTAGCATCATCAAGCAACCATAATCAATACAATGTCCGAATACTATCCTAATCACCACGATTAAGGTAATATCTACTTGCTTAGCCTAGAACTAAGCAATTGGAATAAGCACATGCATGATTATAGAATCAAGATAAACAAATCACCAAAACCATCATCAACATATTCAATCATCCTTGAGATACATAGAGTAAGATTCATCCCCGTTGAGATGGCCTACCTTGACGGATCAACTGTTAACTCCAATGGTTCTTGAAACTCAACTAGAGATCTCTTCTAACGGGGCAAGTCCCGGTGGCTCTAACTCACGGATCTGGTGTCCCTCTGTCGCCTCCTCCTTCTGCGGCGAGGGTTTACAAGTATTTATAGGGGTTCTACTCGTAAAGGACTCGGTTTCTAGCAAATAAGGCGGTTGCGCCGATCAGCGCAGGATTGTGCCGATCGACGCAAGCCGTGTTTTCTCTGATTTCGTCCCCGAGTCAGTTCCTCTGTCTTCCATAGCTGACATGTGGGCCTTTTCCTTCGAGATAAAGTCTTGTACTGCACGTTGAGATCTTGAAGTTCCATAAATCTTTTTGAAGTTCTATAAATCTTCTAGACAAATATCTTTAAGTGTCTTGCGCAGATAAACTTCCATAAACATGTGGAATGGGCCTCGGTCACTTTTATGGGCCAAAACAACCTTGCGCCGATCGGCTCATGGACTGCGCCGATCGGCGCACTAGGCTTCTTCAGTGCTTTTCGTCGGTTCTGGACTCCTGTCGTCTCCATCATCGCATTAATCACCAATTTTACCTGTTTCTGCAATAAAGCTCCAAAACAACGCATATACAAATATATAGAAAATATCACAGGTAAATGGTCTAAATTAGTATCAATTATGCTCTAATTGGGGTAATATTTACATATAAAAGGGGCACTTGGGAAGTGCCAACAGTTAAACCTTTGCTCGTCCCGAGTAAAGTAAAAGAAAGAAAAATCAAAAAACATACTCTTTCTATCATAAAAGATATCTCAAATCAGTAAATGTTGAGCATTGTTCTATTGTGGTGTATTTCATATTGGTATTCAGCAAAATAGATCAAATATGGGCATAAGCTTAAAGTTCTACCCAAAGCAAAAGATCATGTTCAACTCATAAATTATAACTTTTCCATACATAGAAATCACTTAAAAGATTGTTGTGAACATAGAGAATCTATCTTCCAAATAATCCAAGGCAACAACTCATCTTTCAAATCACTCAACCTATATTCTACATCATAATGATCAAATTATATTAGTGCAAGGCTTATATGAGTAGCTAGGTGAGGTAATTCAAGGATTGCAAACATAAATCAATAATATATTATAAAGCTAAGAGATTATTCTTTGTTGGAATTATAGAAACTTTATCAAGATGTCAATGAAGAAAGAAAAATTTAAGAAAGGACTCACACTTTGGATATGTGGACATGTGCATAGCAAAAATTTGATCTTGGAAGATTGCACATGGTTGGAATGATTCATGGCTATATTAGAATGAATTTCGAGAATAAGCATGTCATATACCATCCCCCCACACTTAAAATTTTGCTAGTTCCTTAGCAAACAGCAGTTTGTTTTTTCTCCACTGCTGCGCCGATCGGCTCAGGGTGCGCCGATCGGCTCTCAACCCAAATTCACCAACATTTGTTGGTATTTGATTTGTGTGGCTGCAACATTTATTCAAGAATTAAATATAGTCAGAAATATAGGATGTGGTCAAGGAATGGTACTCAACAAGATGTTTTAGGTTTATGGTAGTGTACTCAGCGAAATTGAATTTTTGCATGAGTAATTTCAAGGCTAGAAAAAGATACACAAAGAATTGCCATCTTAATAAAGTTCATACCAAAAAGAATTAAATCCTAACCGAACTCAACCATCAATTTAATGTTTATCTACATATCAAAGGTTCATGAGTATTGTTCAAAATATGGCACTGGTAGGTAAGGATCTTGAAAACAATAAATTCTAAAGTTCACAACATAAAAATTTATTTTTGAAAAGATTGGTACTATGTTATCATCACAAACTGGACAACACAAATGAAGCACATGGGTACTCAAAATTGCTCTATACAAGACATATTTGCCGAATAATTATTAAGTGTAAGTTCAAAATTTTATTCAATGCTCAACACTATTTGATCTTCATCAACACTTTTCAAGAAAGAATAAATAATTCAATTCTCCTAAAAGAGCATAACCGCCACCATTATATTAAGATCGACACTCGAATACATGGTGATGATTTTTGCACACACTTGCATGAAAATAAAACTACTACTAACACACTTGCATGAAAGTAAAACTACTACTAACACACTTGCATGAAAGTAAACACACCCGATACATGGTTTCCCAACCCGCTCACACACACATAAGAAAATAAAGAAAAAGACTGCAAAAGATAAAAGAAAACACAAACCGGAAAACTGATACACGTGCCAACTCCTAGGCACTCTAGTCATTCGAAAGTGCAGTGGGTGGCTGATCGAAGCCATAGCGCCGCGCCTTGAGTCGCTCGAACCCCTCCACCATCGCATCGTGGTTGTACCTCCATTGGGACGTGGCTTCCTCCACATGCTCGATGTAGTGCATGTTGTTGTCGAGGTACCCCTGCATGGGGAGAAGGTGGAAATCCACCCAGCCGAGGTTGTAGTCCATGGAGAGGAGGTGGAAATCCACCTAGCCGAGGTTGTCTTGCATCCTCCTTAAGTGCTCCCACATGCCGATCGAGGTGAGGAAGGTCTCGTCCAAGTCGAAGTTGCGGACGAACCTTCCCCTCACCGCGAGGTAGTGCCACTGTTCCTCCGCGCTCAGGAGGGTGAAGCCCTCCTCCACCGTGCGTGGCATGAATGCCGGTAGTGGTGGTGATGTGGGAACCCCACGGCTTGCCGCCGTTTGGCTCCTCGTAGCATGCCCTATTGGAAGGGACGCGCCGGAGACGGAGTGGCGGTTGCGGATCTCGTATGTCGCCGCCGCCGAGCCGGTGGATGCACCACCCACCGACATGTCATCGCGAGTGTCGGAGCCACCCCTCACCTAGGAGTCACTGCTTGACTCGGTGCTGCCGCTGGAACTGCTTCCCCGGCGCAGCCTCTTGCCCAACTTGCCGACGGAGGAGCGGAGACGATCCATCTGCGAAGATTACGGAACGTGTGCGAGATCGTGGGTAGTGGGGAAGGTGGAGAGATTACCAGGATGTTGTGCTGAATGGGGGCGCCTGAGCTCCCTTTTATAGTGTGGGAAACTTCCTGGAGAAGGAACCGTCGTAAAATTTCAAAATTTGAGAGCGCGCCGATCGGCACGGGTACCTGCGCCGATCGGCACAATTCAAATTTTGAATGCTCTGACCACTCTGGTGCTTGATTCCCATCCTTTATGTCGCTTCCTGGCATATCATGTTGGTTGGTAGGGGAACAGCACGGAATCCTGATGTCTTGTTGGCTGCGCCAATCGACGCGGGCCCGCGCCGATCGGCACGTCGTCTCTTTTTCAGCTTTTGGTCAATTATGTGGTTCCTCTACACTGCACACCTACATAATAATCATACCTGTTCCTCAAAATCAATGCCTGCCACCCTTGTCGCCCATTTGAGAACCGCATGGGTACTTGCGCCGATCGACGCAGTAGGGCGCCGAACGGCGCAATTCCCTTGCACCTCGTGTTCATCTCTTTCACCTAATTGCCACTTCTTCAATGTTCCTGTAGTATTAGCATACGTATCGGGGCTCATCTGGTGACCGCGCCGATTGACGCTGACTCGCGCCGATCGGCGTGACGTCCGTTTTTGCTTCTAGCCCCTTGCTTCTTCGCTAGATGTTGTTCTTCATCCTTTCCTGCGTTATTTAGCAACCATTTTGCACATAAAAAATTAATTTAAAAAGATTTTTGATTACCTTGAAAATAGCTCCGTCTCTGGAAATTACTGTGCTGGTTGATTTTTAGCACTCCTTCAATTCTGGGCGTCGTCGGCCTTCTGTCCTGACTTGGGCAATACTGCACCGATCGGCGCTGAAGTGCGCCGATCAGCGCAAGCTCTGTTCCTTCCTGTTTTTGTCTTTTTTTTATATTCCTACATTGTTAGTCTACAGCATGTATATACACAGTTTTGCACGAATAAACAGACAACGCAAGAGCACATAAGAATGAAGCACACCTTTTTCTATTTTTTTTATTATTCGAAGATTATTTTTGTCACAAGCAAGCAAATTTAAAAACACCGGGTTGCCGTCCCGGCCAGCACTAATTAACTAAATGAAATGGGTTGCCCTCCCATAAGCACTAAATAACTTCTAAATCCTCCGATCATTGGGTTGCCTCCCAAGAGCGCTCTAGTTATTTAGAGGTCAAAGAGCTTGACCTCCCCGCAAGCAATCAATCCTTAGTGTCGCGGTGCGGGATGTGAGGCCGCGACACTACAAGGTTATCTTATCTCCAGGGTTCATATAGCTTGGACGACCTATCCATACATCCCCTCCAATTACTTTCGACGCCACGATGCCACGGTGTCTTGTATCTCTTCACTTCATCAATAGCACGACACTCTTCTCCCTTTGGGTGAAACTTGAAAGAGTAGGGAGTCCCACTTATATCAAAGCTTATCTCACCACTCCCAGCATCAATACTTTCCTTGGCTGTCCTCAAGAAGGGTCTGCCTAAGATCAGCGGGGTCCTCGTCCTCCTATCCATATCAAGCACAATAAAATCAACAGGGACGATATGATCTCCAATTTGAATAGGCATATCCTAAGCAATTCCATCAGGGAAGCGTACCGATTGATCGGCTAACTCCAAACACATACCCGTAGGCTCTAATTCAGGCAAATTGAGATTTGTGAATATATGACGGGGCATAACACTTACGCTTGCTCCAAGATCGCACAAGCACCTATCAAATATCCTTGTTCCAATCATGCATTTGATGCTTGGTGATCCAGGGTCGGGTTTCTTCTCCAGTGTAACATCATTGATTGCCGCCGTTAGTTTCTTAGTGACCTTCACAACCTCCTCAGAAACTAGAGACTTCTTGTTTTGCATCATGTCCTTAATGTACTTGGCATAGGTGGGAACTTTGATAGCGTCAACAAAAGGGACATTGATGTAAAGCTTCTTCATAATATCGACGAACCTTGCAAACTGCTCGTCGTGTTGCCGCGCTCTTTCTGTCTTCGTCACTGGTTGAGTATCCAGAAACATGGCAGGGCCATGCTCTTCTGTCTCCACGCCCATTTTTAGACCAGAGAGGTCATCATCCTCCTTGCGCCGATCGGCACTTTCAGGGAGCCGATCGGCGCCGACAGGGTCGTCGCGCCGATCGGCGCTGAGTGTGCGCCGATCGGCGCGGGGCTTCTTTGCTCCCGCCGAGTGCTCTGGATCTTCTGTTTGTTTTCCTGATCGTGTAGCTACTGCCTTCTACTGCTCTGCAGACATCGTATTGCCAGGGATAGCGCCCTTGTTGCCTTCAATGGCTTGCGATAGCTGTCCCATCTGTTGCTCCATAATCTTGGTATGCTTCAAAATTTTCTCGTTGGAGCTCCCAATTTCTATCACCTTGTCATGAATTCTCTCAAGGACACGATTAATCTCCTTGAATTTAGCTTGATTGTCCTTGTTGATCTTCTCTTGAGCTTGGAAGAACTCATGACATTGGAGATGAAGTGGGATAGAATTTTGCATGGACGAACTAGGAGAGAAAGAACTCCTTTGTTGCTGATATTGGGGTTCCCATCCACTATTCTTCATATATTCTAGCATCTTCATCTCTTCAGGGCAAGCCTTCTACACATGACCAAATTCTCCACACTCACTACATGTTGAGCGTGATTCCACCAGCTTGAGTATCTCTTCCTTAGGGATATGAAAATTATTGTCTAACCTCCTTTGAATAGCATCGAGGCGATCTATAATCAAGTCTTCGTGAGTCTTCTCAATCACACTCTTCGCTACTCCTATTGAAGGTTGCAAATTCCTTGAGCTTCTCTCACCATTCCATGATTGATTTTCAACTAACAACTTCATCAAATTCTTAGCTTCGGTGGGGATTTTTGACATGAAAGATCCTACAGCTGAGGCGTCCAAATGTTGACGTGATAAAAGATTCAATCCTGTGTAGAAATTCTCAACAACTTCTTCAACCGTCAGACCATGATGAGGGCATGCATCCATATATTCATTGTATCTTGCCCATGCTTCTCCAATGCTCTCATCAATATTATGTGTAAATTCAAGAATCTTATTTTTCAAATCTTGAGTTTTACCAGGGGGGAAGTATTTGGCCAAAAATTCAGCTGCTAACGTGTTCCACACCGTTTTTACTGTGTTTTCCAATCCATTGTACCATTGCTTGGGGCGTCCAACTAGAGAGAAGCGGAACAGCCGCACACATGCTTGGTCTCCTGTCAATCCCACTATCTTGAATGTACTGCAAACCTCAAGGAAGTGCTGCAAGTCATGATTAGGATTTTCTGAACCTGTGAACGGTTGTTGCACCACTATTCCAACATATCTCTCCAATTGATACAGAAGTTGATCTTGAGCTTCTTGGAAATCTGTCTTGACAATACTAGTCAATTGTGGCTTGAGACGATTAACCATAGGTACCTCTGCCATCTCCTCTTCTTCTTTCTCTTGAACTAAGTCTTCTACTGTGAATAATACTCGAGGTGTTGCGCGGACTGCTTCTAAATCTCCAAGTGACTTGCTTCTCTTCTCCGCTGTTCTCTTCTTGTGAAAGAGTCTTTCTGGATCATCGGCGTAATTAGAGGGTTTGTTTGACTTAAGACCGTCCATATCTGTTAGTTTCACTTAACATAATATATGTACTAGAGAGACAAGTAAAGCACAATGACTAAACACTAATACATCAAACAATGTTTAAAAAACCTGCTATGATCCCCGGAAACAGCGCCAGAAAATAGAGCTTGTTGGTCGTATTCCAAGGTATATCGAATCCACTGGGACCTTAGGGATTTATTAAACAAAGTTAATAGTAAAAGATCTAGTCAAGGCTACTGTCAAAGTCAGGTTGCATGAGGGGGAGACTGGCCAGCGCAAAGGTGCGCCAGACAGTAAATCTGTCGTTGCGCCGATCGGTGCAGGAGTCGAGCCGATCGGCACACTGGTAAAACTGAGCCAAAGTGCGCAAGATCTAGTAAATCTGTGGTTGCGCCGATCGGAGGAATTGAGCTGATCAGCACACTGGTGAATCTAAGCCGAGTTGTTGCGCCGATCGGCGCAGGAGTTGAGTCGATCGGCACACCAGTGAATCTGAGCCAAAGTGTTCCAGATCTTGTAAACCTATGCCGTTAAGTGAGTAGCCAAATATCTACTAGTGAGATCGTAACCAGAAAGTCTAATTGAATGGCATCATAATGGGTAATTACATAGATCAATGAAAACCTATAATGAGTAAGACCACCCTGCTTTCCGAGCGGCTCCCGATTTATCGCTGCCGAGAGGAAACCCTTAATCGCGCGAGTATCTTACCCTACTCAACTATACAATAGTTCTGCGCAGGCTTAGTGCTGTCACCACTAAACCACACTACTAGCATCATCAAGCAACCATAATCAATACAATGTCCGAATACTATTCTAATCACCACGATTAAGATAATATCTACTTGCTTAGCCTAGAACTAAGCAATTGGAATAAGCACATGCATGATTATAGAATCAAGATAAACAAATCACCAAAACCATCATCAACATATTCAATCATCCTTGAGATACATAGAGTAAGATTCATCCCCGTCGAGATGGCCTACCTTGACGGATCAACTCTTAACTCCAATGGTTCTTGAAACTCAACTAGAGATCTCTTGTAATGGGGCAAGCCCCGGTGGCTCTAACTCACGGATCTGGTCTCCCTCTGTCGCCTCCTCCCTCTGCGGCGAGGGTTTACAAGTATTTATAGGGGTTCTACTCGTAAAGGACTCGGTTTCTAGCAAATAAGGCGGTTGCGCCGATCGGCGCTGGATTGCGTCGATCAACGCAAGCCGTGTCTTCTCCGATCTCTTCCCCGAGTCGGTTCCTTTGTCTTCGACAGCTGCCATGTGGTCCTTTTCCTTCGAGATAAAGTCTTGTACTGCACGTTGAGATCTTGAAGTTCCATAAATCTTCTTGAAGTTCCATAAATCTTCTAGACAAATATCTTCAAGTGTCTTGCGCAGATAAACTTCCATAAACATGTGGAATGGGCCTCGGTCACTTCTGTGGGCCAAAACACCCTTGCGCCGATCGGCTCGTGAACTGCGCCGATCGGCGCACTAGGCTTCTTCAATGCTTTTCGTCGGTTCTGGACTCCTGTCCTCTCCATCATCGCATTAATCACCAATTTTACCTATTTATGAAATAAAGCTCCAAAACAACGCATATACAAATATATAGACAATATCACAGGTAAATGGTCTAAATTAGTATCAATTATGCTGTAATTGGGGTAATATTCACATATAAAAGGGGCACTTAGGAAGTGCCAACAGTTATCAAATAAGTAGGAGATTTTGAATTTACGTCTCTGATCTATCGCCTTGTGCACAATCTTGGTTTACTTAGAAATGCACATATCAATGATTTAAATTTTGAACGGGCTGTCCTAGGCAAACAATTCTTTAGATCGAGACATTCTCTAAAACAAGGGCCCAATGGCTCTTTGGTTTATTTCTTTCCCGGTTATGCAAATGAAATCCAGTTACCTAACATAGATTTTCATTTGTATAACTGTGATGAACTAACCAGTCCTCTAGAGACATACTTTGCAGCTCGCAAGAACAGTGTTTCCGGTCCTATGACCAGGAACGAATCCCGAAGGTACACCGAGGCATCCATCCCAAGGGAGGAGCCAAGCACGGGTTCTTAGGATCACGACACTCCTCACGGAACTAGCAGTGCATCCTGGACACCGATGAATGGCCCGGAGGATCCTATGGTAGCTCAAGTTCCAGTGGCTTACCACCACCGTTCAGCACACATCACTCTCGTAGCGGTTCAACGAGGGGCACAGATGACCTCACAAGACAAATTGACAACATGTCCCTCCAGATCGAGCAATTGGACCATACCATCCACACTCATATCCAGCAGGAGAATGAGTGGAGAGATGATGTCCAACGTCAGCTCTCGAGAATTGAGGATAAGGTATCTTGGGGTAAGACCCAAATGAGTTCTTATTTTCATTCTCAAGGCTACTTCTGTCAGGGGCCACTGCCGTTCGAGTGAGCTCAAGCCACCTTGGGGGGAGTTCCTCCCCCTAATGTGAAGGTAACTTGTATCATTTTCCTTTCCAATCACCACATGCATGATAAACTAAAAACAAGAAAAATATTTATTTCCCTTTCACATGCATGATAAATAGAAAAACTAATAATAATAATAATAATGAATAAATCCATGCACGGTTTGAATGCATAAGGTTTCCTATGTTGAGATGATGAATAGTTGCTCTGTCTTTTATTCCTTTCATATGCCTAGTTTACATCTAGTTTTGGTTTGTTGGCATGATTTAAATTTCACCTCAAACACACTAGTGTGTAGCATAAGCATTATCCTTCTAAGTTGTTGGGGGATATGATATGGTTAGTTAGGGCTGCTATGATCTTGCACAATTTGTGAAACTTTACACCCGGAGAATTAATTTGATAAAAATGACAAGTTCCTCAATGATATAAATTCCTACCATAGCCATATGTTGTTCTACATAGCAAAACTTTATACATATGCTACTTGTATTTTCATTGAGCCTTGTCAAAATTGTGTGACCCTAGTGAGAAATATTTTCTGCATTCATGATCAAGTCCGCACACATCACGCTAAGTTTCCACACTGGAAATTACCAATCATTCCTATCACACCATCCATCCACAAAATAAAGACTTTGTCTTCATGATTGATCTCTCCCAAGGCAATCAAGGTTATGGCTATCAAAAATAAAAAAAAATAGAGAAAAAGATTCTTCCTCCATGAAGAGCTTGACAAAAAAACTCTTGCTCCATGAAGAGCTTGAGAGAAAAAGAAAGAAAAAGATAGCCAATACTGCAAAAGGGAGAGACAATAAAAGAGTCTCCATTCCACTCCACCGTATCCACTACACATGCACATCTTGATCATGCTTGTAGGAAATGTTTCCTCCATGGATCCACTCTTTTGACTCGGCGACATATGAAATACAAGTATGTCACATCTATCCTTACCTAGAGCTCCACATATTAGCCTTGGTGAGGAATTTATACAATTTGAGCGATCTGAGTGAATCGTTTGAGGTACTTAGATTTATCACAAAAGTTATCCTCCAGGCTAAAGTCGATCAAAAAGAGTAGATGTAATGGTAGTCCTACGAATTGTTCTGTCTTCCAACCACCCAAGATTTGGAGAAGCTACAACGCCCCCCAGGTAATAAAAGGTGAAATACTCGTGCCAACTTATTCAATCCTTTATAGAGTGTCTTAGTTGTGCATTTGGGTATATGTTAAGAATAGGACACTATAGCAACTCCTAATCAACACAAACCTAAGTTTTGCCTTCACTTGGGATGAGAAAAGGTTCAGCTTGGGGGGTTTGTTGACGGTTGTTAAATACCAATTCCGATCGTCAATATTCCTATAAAAGTAGGAAGACTTAGCATTTCATACTTGCATGTTAGTTAGCAATAATAAGATTTCACTTGTCCTTGGAGAAATATGTGCATCTAAAGATTTGATACAATATATGTGTAGAAATGGAGCACAATCCGGCGAAATACCAGTCTAGCCAATGAGACGTGCCAACTGGACATCCCCCGGATTGCATACGTGGCTACATGGGATTCCTCTAGAGAACACCGAGTTAAAATAGAAGAGGACCCATCTGCCAACTACCCTGAAGAAGCACACCCCAAGGGGTCCCACTCCCAGGTCGGCCGACCAGGTCTTGAGCCATTTCGAGCGGGCTTCCACATGTTGACTCCTGAGGCCTTTGGCAACGTCAGTGCATGGCAGTTCTATGGCGGTTACTCCTCATTACTGACCTTTTGTCCCTATAAATAGAAGGGGAGAGCTTCACTCCAACACACACACTCAAGAGTTATTCATTTCCCTCTTTCATTTATTAGTTTCCTACTCCTAGTGGAGTTTAGTGTAGGAGGAGCCTTGCACAAGTATCCAAGTCATAGGAGTATTGGTATGGCTCTTGTATCTTTGCCTCTATTCTATTTTATTATGACTTTATTCTATTCAATTAATATAGTTCTTCCTTATAGTTATGCTTATGATATGTGTTCCTTGTATGGTTATATATCATATTCATGATGATATAGACTTGCTACCTTCTTGTCATGATTGTCATATACCTTGACTATAGTCTAAATGTTATAATGCTAGTTATACTTTAGTCTAGTTGTTATGATTCAACATGGGTTTGATATCCAATTAGGATTGCAATTGCTTAGCTCATGACTTGATAATCCGTAGGGTTAGAGTTATGTATGCATTAGTACTTGTTCATCCAATCGATGATTCTAGTGTTTGATAGATGCTAGAATTCTACTTAAATGTGTAAGCGTGGTGCTTAGACGGCTAGGTAGTATTGATCACCTCGTAATCCACCATTTGTAGAGGTAGGCAGTAGGTGGTGACAGCCCTATCTGTCCATTGTACTTTCACACCCGATTTTAAGGACAAAAGCAAGTGCTTATTATATGTGTGCTCAGGAACAAGTTTCACACATATTGACAGTAAAGTGAATAACAGAGTAACCAATGTCATTATTACAGCGTATCATTATTACATAAATAATTGTCTTCAAAGACTAAAACGACACTCTCGGTAACTAGCAGCGGAAAACACCATAACACCACAGGCAATCGACCGGGGGCACACTCGCCTAGTAGTAGTCTTCATCGATGTAGTCCATCTCTCCATCTTCTGAGCAGCAGTTTATAGTACAATAACAAAGGGAAATAGCAAGGGTGAGCACATGTCGTACTCAGCAAGTGGGGGAAAATATGACATGCAAGCTTAATAGAAGAAAGGCTAACAGAATGGTTCATTTGCATAAATGAGCACTACACTTAAGACCATTTGAGAAGCACTCCTATTTACTAGGTGAAAAGTTCCCACAAGCTAACTCATTTATCCAACACTACAGGTTACACTGTCTGTAGCCAACCATGGGTTAAACCACCCATAAGACACCACACTATAGGTTACACTGCCTGTAGCAAACCACGGGTTAAATCGCCCAAACCAAACTTGGCTACCCTCCAAGTCCACCCATCATCAACCCCCTAATCGTGTGAAAGGTCCATGCCACTCATGACCGTAAGCACAGTTGTTATAATAGTTTTACCCTCTGCTGAGGTTGCACAACTTTACCCCACAGGTTGGTGATTCTGTCACCCGTCGGTGACTAAAGTCTCCATATTGCCCAAATCACACAACCGTAGGTGTGAGGCTAAGAGATCACCACAAGGTCTTTCAAAGAGCTTCCCAGTTTGCAAGCAATCCACGCTAAGGTTTCGTCGCTGTAGAATTAAACCATTCCGACAGAAGCCTCCTCTGGCGCCATGGCTAGGAGTGAACCATCCATCGCCTGAGTCCAAAAGTAAACCATTCTGTCCTCATTCCTCTACTGCCCACAAAACTGGGAAGACAACTTAATACTGAACCAAGCCTACCCATATTAGCCCTGTGCTTTATGCAGTTTTCATGGTTACACATTTCACAAACCTACCCTTGTGATCCCAAGCAGGTACCACCACAATCCCACAGTACTATACCGAGTACACGTGCATACCCGCACCATCCTCATCATCCTCCTGCTTGGATCACCTAGATTCCATGTTGCTAAAAAGGATTACCCATCCCTCATGATTATGTTAAAGTGAGCCATTATTCAAGATTAACATTAGACACTTCCATTCCTGACATAGCAAACTAAGCATGACATACCCATACTATATCTACTACATCATAACCCAGGCGACAAGAAATAATATGGAACAGGATAGTGACACATGGGATTAAATATCAACAAGCATGCATAGAGATAGAGAGGAATGTAAAATATAGGTTCAACATGCATCAAGGACATTATCTAGGTTCCCCTTGCTGCTGCTCAAAGTCTTCGGCCTGGAGGTCCTGGAAGTTCTCCAAATGTTGGTCGTCTACTATACGTCACACCGGAAAGACAAGCATACAAACAAACTAAGAAATAGCACAACACACAGTACCAAATAGCTAAAACAGAAGCACTATGAAATAGTACACGTCGCTACGGTCGCGTGAGCGCAAGAATCACAAAAAACGGAGTTACGAGTTAAAAGTTATGAAGGTTTGAAGTACTAGGACTAGAATAATAAAAATAGGCATGTTTAGGGACCTAACAGTAATTTCAGAAAAGTATAGGGACTAAAATGTAAAATACACAGGCAAAAATATAATTTAAGAAACATTAAAGGACCAAAATGTAATTTTGGAAAAGTCTAAGGGCTTAAGTGTAAAAGTTACAAGACAAAAATATAATTATTTATAAGATCAGGGGCCTATACACAAATTATGCATTTATGAATAATTAATCAAAATAGAAATTAATTAAATAAAACTAATTCTCGTGGACTAGGTCCACAGAATCCTGTACCGGGGGTTGACCAGAGTCCACGGTCCACGATGGACCGGGCTCATACCCCTTCGGGTTAGATCTAATCTGGACCATCCAAATTAGATCCAAGGGCTACGAGAGCTCCGGCGGGGCAGGTGGCAGCCGGCGATGGGGGAGGCGGCGGCTCGTGTAGATCTCAGCCTACAGGCCACTAAACTCGGCCCCGATTTCACCAAACAAGAGAGGAGCTCGCGGGGATGCTCACTGTCTGCTTGCACGCGGCGGGGAAAGGTCGGAGAAGGTCGGGCGACAACGAGCTTACGACGGCGGACATCAGCGGCGGTGCTAGGGCGTGCGGGGGCGCGATAGGCGGCGGGAGTTGGGGAAAGGTGACGCAAGGGGGCGAGGCCCCGCTATTTATAGGGGCGCGACCCCGGGGGTAGCCGTGGCTCGCACGCCAAGGATCGGCGGCGGTGGCTGGGCCCGGCTAGGGTTTCAGGTTACGGTGGCACGGACTAGGCTGGCAGGGCATGTGCGCGCTGGGCGGAGCAGGCCGGAAAGGAGAGAGGAGAGCGGGAGTGGGCCCAAGCCGAGAGAGAAGGGAAAAAGGGGAGGGGAAAGCTGGGGAAGGGGAATTTGGCCCAAAAGCCAAATCTGGTTTTCTTTCTCTCTTTTCTTTTCTATTTTTTTTTCTTTTCCTAATTTCCAGAACCAAACCAAATCAATTCCTACTTGGATTTTTAAATACATTTTACAAACAATAAAATCCTAATGCAGCTAACCAGCATGAATGCAACAAACACAAATAGTTTTATGATTATTAATTCCTTAACTAATTTACTCTATTAGGAAAATAACTATTTTGGCTAATACTAATCTCCTAACTAATTAAGAAAATTAATTTCATTGCAACAACTGAAAATTAGGGTGTTACAAACCTACCCCCTTAGGATGAATCTCGGCCTTGAGATTTGGACGGATTGGAGAAAAGATTGGCAAAATCCTTCATCAAATCTTCTTCTATTTCCCATGTGGCCTCTTCCTCGGTGTGGTTGCACCATTGCACTTTGCACGTACGGTACTTCTTATTCCGGGTCACTATCTCTACCGTTTCAAGAATCTTCACAGGGTACTCCTGATATGCCAGAACTTCTCCAACCTCCAAATCTTCTATAGGCACCTGTTCCTCTGGAACTCATAGGCACTTCTTTAACTGAGAAACGTAGAACACATCATGCACGTCCGACAGCTGCGGTGGTAGCTCCAACTGATATGCTACTTCTCCTCTTCGCTCTAAGATCTTGAAAGGGCCAATGTATCAGGGTGCAAGCTTGTCCCAACATTGAAACGACGAAGTCCTCTCATAGGAGACACCTTAAGATACACAAAATCTGCAACCTCAAAACTCAAATCCCTTCTTTTGTGGTTAGCATAACTCTTTTGTCTGGATTGCGCAAGCTTGAGGTTCTCCATAACAATAGGGACTTGTCTCTGCGCCTCCTGGAGAATCTCTGGCCCAAAAACTTGATTTTCTCCTATCTCATTCCAAAACAAGGGAGTTCTGCATTTCTGACCATACAGAACCTTGAATGGGGACATTTTCAAACTTTCTTGATAATGTTCTTATAGGATAACTCCGCATAAGGGAGGCTCTTGTCCCAACTATTACCATACTATAATGCACAGGCTCTCAACATATCCTCTAGAATCTGATTCACCCTTTCAGTCTGTCCATCCGTCTGTGAATGATATGCCGAACTAAAGTTTAGCTTACTATCCATAGATTCATGTAGTTTTCCCAAAACCTTGAAGTGAATTGGATTCCTCTATCTGAAACTACCTTCTTGGGCACACCTTGTAGACACACAATCCTAGACATATACAACTCCGCAAGCTTGGGGCCCTTATACGTAGTCTTGACCGGAGTGAAGTGTGCGATCTTGGACAAAAGATCCACTATTACCCATATAGAGTCATAGCCATTTTGGGTCCTTGGCAAACCCACAATGAAATCCATACTAATCTCCTCCCATTTCCATTCTGGTATCTTCAATGGTTGCAAAAGCCCTGTTGGCCTTTGACGCTCTGCCTTGACTCTCTGGCAAATATCGCATAACGCAACATGTTCGGCAACAGCCCTCTTCATACCATACCACCAATATCGACTCTTAAGATGATGATACATCTTTGTACTCCCCGGATGAATCGAGTAGGCTGAATCATGAGTTTCCCGTAGTATCACTTCCTTGACTTCCTTCACATCGGGCACACAGAGTCTTTCCTTGTACCATAGGGTCCCCTGATCATCTACGGTGAAGCCTGGAGCCTTACCCTCTGCAATTTGCATTTTGATTTCCTGAACCTTAGCATCTCCAAGTTGTCCCTTATGAATGTCATGCTCCAATGTTGAGTCGACTTCCATGGTAACAACCTCAGTGTTTGCCACCCATCCTAGGTTAAGCTTCTCAAATTCTTCGCACAACCCCGGTTGTAGCTCTCATGCGGCGAGCATACTCAAGTGGGACCTCCTACTCAAAGCATCTACGACAACATTAGCCTTCCCTGGGTGATAGTTGATATTCAAATCATAATCCTTGATGAGTTTTAACCATCTTCTTTTCCTAAGATTGAGATCTGGTTGAGTGAATATGTACTTCAGGCTCTTATGGTCCGAATAGATCTCACATTTCTTGCCAATGAGATAATGCCTCTAGATCTTGAGAGCATGAACCACAGCTGCCAACACCAAATCATGTGTTGGGTACTTTTTCTCGTGCTTCCTTAACTTCCTCGAAGCATAGGCAATCACATGACCACCTTGCATCAGCACACATCCAAGGCCCTGTCCCAAAGCATCACAATAAATAGAGAAAGGCTTCTCCATGTCAGGCATGGTTAGAACTTGCGCTGTAGTAAGTCTCTTCTTCAACTCTTAAAAACTGGCTTCACGCACAGGCATCCACTCAAAGTCCTTACCCTTTTCCAACAATTTCATCATAGGTTTGGAGATCTTGGAGAATACTTCTATGAACCGTCGATAGTACCCAACTAGTCCGAGGAAAATTCTGATGTCCATGACATTCTGAGGTGTATCCCAACTCAACATATCCTTAACCTTGCTAGGATCCACAGATACTCCTCTAGCACAGATGATATGGCCATGGAAAGATACCTCCTTAGGCCAAAACTCACACTTATTTAGCTTCGCGTACAACTGGTTCTCCCTAAGCTTCTGTAACACTAGATGAAGATGCTCCTCATGCTCTTCCTCTGTAACACCCCAGACTCCACAAACATCTCGGAATGTCACTAAAACCACATAACCAAACAGCCGAACAAATAAATAGTAAATTCGGCAGCATATCCTTGTATTTATAAGCAACACGGAAGCAAGAATACATAGATAACAAAAGAATTAACACATCACACTAGCATTAATAGAACATCCTAATGAAAGGTAAAGATAACTCCAAAAAGAATAAGTTTAACATTCACACTCTTTTAAGCATCAAGCACAAATCTCTAATGAACAAACTTTATTTATTAAGATTAAGTAAGTGCAAGATGTGTAGCTAATCCCTCTTCCCCTCCTAGCAATCATCAAGCACCTAGAGAGAGTAAGACAAGGGTGAGATAAAAATCTCAGCAAGCAAACTTGTTTTGATAAGCTATTTAAATCACAAGTTGGGATTAAGCAATGATTTGACATTGAACTTCACTTTTGGGATAAACAAGGTATGACATTGACATAAAATAAATAATTTCTAAATAGAACATAATCAGATGCAGGTTTTTCAATAATAACAACACGTCGCTTCAAATACTTCATGAGTGCATATGAATGAAAATGCAAATGTTTCCTGCTTGCATACCCAACAAGGTATGGAGCTGCATCCCATAATGTTGTACTGGTACGATCATGACCATCGATCAACGGCATAACTTCCAATGCAAATGAATGATGTAATGCACATGGCATGCTGCAATAATGATAATATAAACTTCAACTTCCTCCAAGAATGTGGATTGACCACATAAACCATGCTCCAACAAAAGAGATCATACATAGAGAATTAAGCATCAATTAATTATAATTGAGTGAATAAATAAGACAAGAGTTAATTCTTAGTGGTAAGACATGGCTCTGAATATTATAATGTAGGTGATAAAAATAACAAGTCAAAACAGTAGCACAACCACCGCTACATTCACTTACCTCAACCGATGAAGATCAAAAGTACTACGGATGACTTGGAGCACTACCATCTGTTTTGGAACAAATAGTTCAGTACAAAACGCCACCCTTCGAGCATCAAAGTTGGGCTATTTGGAGTGTGGTTTGTAATGGGAGTTAGGGTTTTAGATGATATTTTCGGGGCTTCTGCGTATAAAAAGAGAGTGACTATGGTAAAAAATTGTTTTTACTGCTCATCTGATACTTGAGCCTTGCGTGATGCCCGCCATTATGACTCGAACTTGGACGGTAGTCGTTTCTGATAGCGAGTCTTCTTCTGGAAGTTCACCCGGCTCTCTCGAAGGTAACACTTGGCTAATTTTAGGTGTCGCGGCTGTTCGTATTCCCTTGTTTTCTTTGAATTATTACACTCTCGGTTCCCGAGCCTTTGCAGTAAATGCTGATTCGTTTTTGCCCGACCATATAAGTGGGGGGTGGGGGTCGGTGAAACATACAAAGGTTTCTTGCGCAAGGCTTTGTTTGCTTTCTTTTGCCTTTGCTTTCCTAAGGCCCCGCGCGTTGTGGTTGCATAAAGTAAAATTGTATTTGCTTCGAAGCATAGTTCGAGGTATGCTTTGCAATAGCTGAACTATACCATGCTTCCCCGGCCATTTTACTTACTCGGGAGCATATATCTATTGTCCTTGTTAATTTTGTTGTTCGGTTTGGTTTCAAGATCTTAGGACATGGCTTGAGTTGCGCAAATGGCTCGACTCGATAAGACGTCTTTAGAGGGAAACCAGCCTCCGACAAATCCTGAGATCGCTACCACGGAGGCTGAGGCGCATACTGCCTTCACACAAAGCTTGGAGGAGACTCTAATTGCTGCTCATGACGACAAGGCTCAGAAACCACCTCGAGCTACGAGCGAGGACGCCGATGATGAGGAAGAAGACAATGATGACGAGGATGAAGAGGAGGATGAGGACGAGGAATTTCACCCTCGGGGTGAGGATAGAGTTGCCGCTGATGCCCAGGCTTAGAGCTCGAGCCGCCGAATCCGAGGCTCCGATCCCCTTGAGGAGAGCTTGGAAGGTGTGGAGGTTGAACTTAGTGACCTCTTGCCTGTTGGCGACTCTAGCCATCATAGGGGTCGGAAAGGGAAAAACAAAGAAGGCGAGGAGCCGAGGCCTCGAACCTTCGTGTTTGGCAGATCCCGCTTTAGGACTGCTATAGTTACACACCTCGTCAAGCTAGGGTGCTTTACTACTGCTGAAGCTCGGCTACCTGGTCAGGAAGAGACTCCCAGTCCCTGACAAGACGAGGCTGTGGTCTTTGAAGAGCATTTTACCGCTGGACTATGCTTTTCCTGCCATGAGAGCTGGTTGTATGTTAAGGTTCCCTCGTAAGTTGCAGTTGTGGATGGGAAAGAGACGGCAATTTTTCCTATGGCCCCGTGCCTTGTTCCCTGCGAGACTCGATGGGCGAGTACCTCGAGGTTGTAAGAATGATGCTATCTTTCGGATTGCCACTTATAACTCCAGCGGCTGTGATCTTGTTGAGGAATTTATTGCTGCTAACAAGTGGCCGCTGCGCGAAGGTCATGTGATACCAGGCTTTATTGAAAAGAAGATTCCTTCGAGGCCTAAAATTATGATTCCATTTCTCGAGGTCCCTATGGACAAACGAGGTCTTAGTGATGATGAATTTTTGACTTTCTTGCTCCGTACTGGTGAGGCTATGGTGGGTCCCTACACCTGTGAGGAGGACAAACACACACGCGAGAGGACTTCAAACAGCGGGCACCTCAACCATGTCTTGACTTTAGCTGGTGTTGCATATCCCACTCGTGTGGTGCCTGGTCCTCATGCTAAACGCAGCCGAGCTCCTAGGAATGTTGGCTCCGAGGCTGTTGTGCCGAAGAAAAACAGAAAAGGGAAGGGTCCTGCCCAAACTCAGACCAAGGCCACCAAGAGAAAAAGGGAAGAAATGCCTGTGGTGGATGCCCCAAAACGCGCGCGTATCGCTATGCCTCGTCACGATTCTTCAGGCTCCTCGGCTCCAGTTCTTCACGCCATGGGGACCCTGATAACGGCCAGGGCTATGGCAGATGCATTCGGCAGTGACGATGATAATGATGACGATGTGGCTGGGATTTCTCCTAGTTCTACGGCCAATGCCGATACTATGCCTCCCTCTTCGAGTCCTCAGCCCGTAAATCCGGCTAGTTGTTCTGTTGACACAGAGGTTGCCAACACCTTGGTTGGACTGAAGGGGCGATTTACTACCCGAGCCAAGATCGAGGCTCCGCTGCATGACTCGGCTTTGGACAGTGTCGGCCGAGGGTCTGCAAGTGTGGGGTCGCTGTTCTCTATAAGGGCTGAAGACTTCGTAGACCCCGCGGCGTGGGCTGAACTATGTTCTGCTCCAGACGACTTGGTTGCCTCCGTCGCTAAGGAATTAGAAACCAAAGATTTACGAGTTAACCTTGCTCACAGCTTGAGACATGTAAGCTAATTTTCTCTTCTTGAATTTCAACTATGACGACTCTTTTTGCCTAGTTTTTTATGTTTCTCTGTGTTTTAGTCCCACACATTTGCTCGTGTTGCTACTGAACGATCTGATTGGGAGTTTGCGTCTGTCGAGAGGTGAAAAATTTGTACGCAACAGAAAATGCCGCATTGAAGGAAAGCATTGCTTCTCTTCAGGAGGCGAAAGATCAAGCCACCCTCGAGGCAACTCAAGCGGGCAAGGAGGCAGAGACCCTGCGGGTTGAAATGGCTAAGTCGGAGGAGACTGTGACTCGCCTCGAAGCTACCGAGGCCAAAGTTGCATCGCTTGCGGAGGAAAACAAAGCTCTGATACATGCCGCTTTGACCTGTAACTATGGCTTCGCGTCTCAAGCACTGGCTGCCCATCATAGGTATAGCGAGGCCCTGGGTTGCGTTGGCACGGAGCCTATGTCTTTGACTGATGGGTCAGCCGTAACCGAAGAAGCTTTCTTTAAATGGTTGGAGGCTGAGTTTGTCGTGCTCCCCGGGGTTATGGATAGACGCAGCAATTTTGGCTCACTTTACACCGTGGAGGCCGCCTTCGGACTACTGGAACGTAAAGGTTGTAATCATTTTCAGAATATGGGAAGACAAGACTTTTTGATCGGGGCCAACGCTCGAGACAATCTGTCGACCGATGCTTCTGCTGCTGTGAAGTGCCTTGCTATCAAGTTTTGGCGTGATCATGGATGGGAGGCTGCTCGACTAATCATAGTTGAAAAGCTTGCTCAGGTGTGATTCTTGTTTTAATTGATTGCTTTTATTGACTCTAACGCTTCGAAGGTAATCGTTCGTTTTTTATTTGCTTAGGTTCGCACGGCTCGCGATGTTGCTCAAGCTGTTGACCCAACCCCGAGGGAGGAAAAGGGTCAAGAAGATGAGATTGCAACCAAGGCTACGGCAAGGGTGAAGGCGCACAGTCACCTCGCAAGGTTTAGTGTCTACTTCGATTTGATGCCTCCTAGCTGAACATATGTTTTGAGAAAGGGATAGGTAAAGCTGAATTTGTAAAGGGTGCTTTTGTAAAGGATAATTTTAATGCTTGCTTTTGGACCTGCGAAGGTGCCTGATGAGCCGCCTGCGCAGGGTGCCGAGGATGCTTCTGCAAGCGAGTGTTCTGCAATGCGTATTCTTGGTGATTTGGATAAGACTTCCCCTTTAAATGCACTTGGCAAAAGCGGTGCAATAATTACTATTACAAGCTCCGAAGCCAGCTTGAGCGGCTTCGAGGCATTGGACGTTGTTGACGCTGCTGACAAGGCCCAAAGTTAGATTTGGTCCGATTCACAGAGGGGTGGTGTCATTACATTAGACGCTAGTGTTGTATGTGTGGGGATTATTCTCATTTGTTTGGGCGTTGATCCCGATCTTCGGGGTCGATTAGGGGGTGTCGACATAATGATGCTGGTTCGAATAGCCGATGTACCATTCGAAGTGTTGGTTTAAATGCAACGCGTGATCATCCCAAAAACAGCTGCTTATCCAGCCGGCGCAAGCTACAAGTTTCTAAATGTTCATCTTTACGCGATCAAAGTTCAGAAACTCCGCGGGTTGAAACTGAGCCTGAGGCTTCAGCTCCGCGGCCTCGATGGCCTCGGCGCGCTGTGGCTAAATGTTCTATTAGTTCTGTGCTGAATGCTGGACGTGCTGGGTCTTTATCAAAAACTCAAGCTGCTTCTGGAGGAGCAACAGAGGGTTCCGGTATTGCCTGATGAGCACATCACTCCTATGGATACACACAACACTCCTCCAAATCTGAACTTGCAAGGTCCAATGACTAGAGCTCGTGCACGACGACTAAATTTAGAGGTGAGCTCGTTCCTACGTTCTTCGCTATATATTTCTTCTTTTGAGAATGGTTTGCTACCTAATGATTATTTTATGATTAGAAACCATGGAGAGGACCAGGAGATGATGAGAGAAGGAGTTAGAAACGTGGAGGACCAGCAAGGGCTTGGAAGCCAAAGTGGAGGCCCAATCAAAACCGACTTCGAGTCTGTTTCGGGGCCCAGGACCAGTCTGTACTAAAACAGTCACCCAGGACGCATACGGACTCGGATTTGGACGTTCTACATATGCACGGAAAGATAAGGAGAAGACCTTTCCAATGCCACCGGCCTCATGTCAAAATTCATCGGGAGTCATCAGGAATTGTCAAAACAAGAGAGAGTCCAGAATCTATGTCGGTGCTGCGTCGCCTATTTTTGGCCTTTGGGCTTTGTATCTAGTTGAGCCCAATTAGGGGCGCGTCCAGAGGGTTTTGCACGACCCTAGGGTCTTTATATACATCCGCCGCCGCACCATTAGGGTTCGGGTTTTGCTTAGATCAATTCTGTTCATAAACAGTTTCGCCGTTTATCGGTTTGTGAGACCCCAACTTCGAGAGTTTAATCATACATCTGCAATTGTGTTGCATTCTTCGTTGTTCTTGCTTGTGTTCTTGATTTGCAGGCAGGGATTAGCCTTCTCGGTGAGGTCAATCGTCTTTGGATGGTTGATAACCAGAGGAGACGTCGTGCTGCGATTGCGGGGTTTAGAACGTGCTGTTCTGAAGCCGGATCGAATTGTGTGTCGCCTTCGACCAAATCAACTTACCAAGAACCTTTCAGAAGATCGGGAACCCTTGTTCACATCAAGTGGTATCAGAGCTTCAGCTGCACCGTCAGGTTCACACTACCCTTTAGTTTTGTTTTCGTGTTCTTCCTATCGTCCACTGAAAATACCCAAAAAAATTTTTCCCCCGCCCATAACCACGTGTTTAGCCTTTGCATATTTCAATTTCAGAGTCCGTAGTGTTGAGTTTGTGCCCTAGTTCTTGTTTAGTCGCTGGTTTAGTTTGTGTTTTGTCGTCAGTAGTGTTTCCCTTGCAACCCTAGCCGCCATCCCCTTCACCATCCTCGGTTTTGTCGGCTTTGTGTGCTAGGGTTGATTGATCAACACGCCCACCCTAATCCCACCCTAAACCTACCCTCACCACCTCGGACCAATTTTCATAAATTCGACTTTCCGCTGCATCCACCTCGCCAAAAAAATCCCTACCCGACCCCAAGCCGACTCGGACTTCACTCAAACCCCCGGGTTCTTCATAACCGATTCCGACACCCCTTCGGTAAAACAGCCATAACTTTTCGCTCGGTTGTCCGTTTTGGCTGAAATTTTTACAGGAGATTCTTGACAAAAAGTTGACCATACCCACACTCGGCTACGCCCTGTGTGCCCTCGTCAAAAAATTCAAAAAAAATCGGGAAGATAAAGAAAAAATTCATTCAAGTTGAAACCTGACGTTTTCTGAAACTTCAAGATTTTCTGTAGGCCACGTCCTATCTCGGTTTGAGCTGAAATTTTTTGTGGTTTCTCCCTGTTTGCTAGTGAGTTGGAAAAAAATATCAAAAAAATAAAATAAAAAAAAAGAAATTTGGGATTCCTACTAGTGCTCCATCTAGCCCGCTGGAATTTCTGAGTTTGGCTGTTTTACACTAAGCACCCTGTTATCGACTGTGTCCCTTTGTCTCTTTGTTTCTTCTTTGCTATCACTACTGTTCTATGACATAGTTAGACCAGCAACTAGGGACAAGTTATTTGGGCACTTATTCAGCTTTACTATCTGTTTTTGATTTGTGTGCCACTCATATATATATATTTGGCCTTTCTAGCTCTACATACTTCTTCTGGACAGCACATAGGTTATTTGGTAACCCTTGCAATCGTGGAACACTTCTCCCTGGTATCCTTCGCTTTGTTGTTTTCAGAACTTTGTAAGAGCTTTGCAAGAAACTTACTTTTGCTGTGTTGAGAGGCACCACTGCTTAGTAGTTTTGTAGGGATAACCTTCACTTTTTGTTTCTTGTTTTGGTGTTTCTGATGTCAGGAAGCGATGGGGAGGGTGCTTCACCCTCCAAATTGGATGAGTGCGTGAGCCAAAATCAGTTACAGAAGGCTTTGCAGGCGGTTCAGAGTGATTTGGCAGAGACGATCACCAGGGCCGTCACCGACGCCGTCACCAAGCTTCACCTGGGAGAAAGCATTGAGCGGTTGGATAAGAGAGTCTCTAAGCTAACCGATCAGGTTGTCGAATTGGAGACCGCTCACAAGACCAACAACAACAACAACAACAACAACAACACCAATAACGACACCAACAACGACGTTGAAGACGATCATGATGAAGCAACGGTGTATAAGGCTGATGGCACCATCGATAGGTCAGCTACAAGGACCGCAAGGTTACGACGCCGTTTGCAACGTAACCCTCAAGGTATGGGTGGTTTCCACAACCACAACCGTCGCACACAAGGTAACTATACTCCAGATGATCCGTATGCTAAAATTAAGTTTTCAATTCCTTCGTTTTCGGGTCAGTACGATGGTGATGCTTACCTTGATTGGGAAATGACGGTAGAAAAAAAATTTAATGCCCACCTTGTTCCTGAACAACATAGAGTTAGACAAGCCACTAGTGAGTTTAAGGACTTTGCTATTGTTTGGTGGAGTGGTCTAGCTGCTGAAACCGATTTGCCTACTACTTGGGAAGAACTTAAGGTAGAAATGCGTAATCGTTTTGTTCCTCCTTTTTATAGAGAAATTCATAATAAACTGCAGCGTTTAGATCAAGGAGATAAAACTATTCAGGAGTATTTTAGTGAGCTTCAGAAGGGTTTGATTCGTTGTGCTGTGGTTGAAAAAGTAGAGGATCAGATTTGCCGCTTTTATTCTGGTTTGAGAAAAGAAATTCAGGACATCCTTGATTATAAAGAATTTTATACCCTCAACCAGTGTTTCCAGTATGCTATGCTTGCAGAGAAAGAATCACAGGGACTTTTCCAGGCTTTTGAGGAGTACAGCAAGTCCAGGAATTTCTACCCACCACGGCCGACGGGGACTTCGGGGCTGCCCAAGCCATCTTTCCGGCCGCCCCCACCAGCTAGTGTTGTTTCTGCAGCACCAAGATCAGCCCCTGCCCCTTCTACGCGATCAGGTAAAAATTCTGTGCAGGTACCGGCTAGTAGTGCCTCCTCTGTTGCTTCGACGGGACGCACTACAGGGATTCAGTGCCACCGCTGCCATGGTCTTGGCCATGTGCAGAAAGATTGCCCAAGTAGGCGGGCATATGTGGCGACAGATGATGGCGGTTACATGAGCACCTCCGATGTGGAGGATGAGGAGGAGGATGTCGCTGCCACTAGCGGTGACCTCGTCCTTGGAGGCGGAGATACCACGGGCTACATGAATATTATTGTGCAGCATGTGCTTAGCACACAAATCCAGCAGCCCCAGATGATGCAGCGACATAACTTGTTCCAAATTTTCTTCGTCATCAAGAACCGTCGGGCACGTGTCATCATTGATGGAGGAAGCTGCAACAATTTGGTGAGTTCTGATGTGGTTAAGAAGCTTGATTTGACCATACGCCCACATCCACATCCATACTACATTCAGTGGTTAAATGACTCTGGAAAAGCTAAGGTAACACAAACTTGCAGAGTTCCTTTTTCCATTGGTTCCTATATGGATTCTGTTGATTATGATGTTGTACCCATGCAAGCTTGTTCACTTTTATTGGGTAGACCTTGGGAATTTGATAATGATGCTGTACACCATGGTAAAAGTAATAAGTACACTTTTATGCATAAAGGAACTAAAATTACTTTGTTATCAATGACCCCTGCTGAAATTGTACAAGCTGATTTAGAACGAGCTGCTAGTTTGAAAAATTAAAGCCCTGAAATTCAGCAACCTGTTAATTCTGCTTCTACACCAAGTAATGTTAATGATTCTTCAAGTTCTAAGGGTGCTCCAATTAAATTACAAGGTCGTTCATGTCTTGCCACAAAATCTGAGCTTGCTGAAATTTCTACTGATGATATTTGCTATGCTTTGATATGCAAACAAGCCTTGTTTTTGCTTGGTGACATTGCTTCTAGTGCTTTGCCTCCTGCTGTCACTAACCTTTTGCAGGAGTATGAGGATGTTTTCCCAGCTGAGATACCCCCGGGATTGCCACCTTTGAGAGGGATTGAGCATCAAATTGATTTGATTCCTGGTGCTACTTTACCAAACCGTGCTGCTTATAGGACCAACCCTGAGGAGACTAAGGAGATACAACGACAAGTCCAAGACCTTTTGGATCGTGGGTATGTTCGTCAATCACTTAGTCCTTGTGCTGTTCCTGTACTTTTGGTTCCTAAGAAAGATGGTTCTTGGCGTATGTGTGTAGATTGTAGAGCCATTAATAACATTACTATTAGGTATCGTCATCCTATTCCTAGGCTAGACGACATGCTTGATGAGTTATGTGGTGCTATAATTTTCACTAAAATTGATTTGCGTAGTGGCTACCATCAAATTAGAATGAAACTTGGAGATGAATGGAAAACAGCTTTCAAAACCAAATTCGGGTTGTATGAGTGGTTAGTAATGCCTTTTGGGTTAACTAATGCACCCAGTACTTTCATGCGTTTGATGAATGAGGTTTTAAGACCTTTTATTGGCAAATTTGTGGTTGTTTACTTTGATGATATCTTGATTTATAGCAAATCCATGGATGATCATATGATTCATTTGCGTGCTGTTTTTGATGCTTTGCGAGTTGCACGTTTATTTGGTAACCTTGAGAAGTGCACCTTTTGCACGGATCGAGTCTCTTTTCTTGGCTATGTTGTGACTCCACAGGGAATTGAGGTGGATGAGGTGAAGATTGAAGCCATAAAGAGCTGGCCTGTACCAAAAACTATCACACATGTGAGGAGTTTTCTTGGTCTTGCAGGTTTCTACCGCCGCTTTGTCAAAGATTTCAGCACCATTGCTGCACCATTGCATGAGTTGACAAAGAAGGGCTTTGACTTCCATTTTGGTAAGGTACATCATGAGTCTTTTGATGCTTTGAAGGACAAACTTACACATGCACCATTGCTGCAATTACCCAATTTTGATAAGACTTTTGAGCTTGAATGTGATGCTAGTGGTATAGGCATTGGTGGTGTTTTGATGCAAGATGGTAAACCTGTTGCATACTTTAGTGAGAAAATTACTGGGCCTGTTTTGAATTATTCCACGTATGATAAGGAACTATATGCACTTGTACGTTCTTTAGAGACGTGGCGTCATTATTTGTTGCCCAAAGAATTTGTTATTCATTCTGATCATGAATCACTTAAGTATATTCGTTCTCAATGCAATTTGAACTGCAGACATGCTAAATGGGTTGAGTTTATTGAGTCTTTTCCTTATATTGTTAAACATAAGAAAGGGAAGGATAATGTGATTGCTGATGCTTTATCTAGGCGATATACTTTGTTGTCTCAACTTGATTGTAGAATTTTTGGACTTGAGGCAATTAAAGAACAATATGTTGCTGATGTTGATTTTAAAGATGTATTGCTCCACTGTAAAGAAGGTCGTGCTTGGCACAAATTTGTGTTGAATGATGGATTCTTGTTTAGAGCTAACCGCCTATGCATTCCAGTTGGTTCCGTTCGTCTTTTGTTGTTGCAGGAGGCGCATGGAGGTGGATTGATGGGTCATTTTGGTGCTAAGAAGACAGAGGATATTTTGGCCACATACTTCTTTTGGCCAAGGATGAGGAAATATGTTGAGCGTTTTGTTGCTCGCTGCACTACATGTCAAAAAGCTAAGTCTCGATTGAATCCACATGGTTTATACATGCCACTTCCTGTTCCTTCTATTCCTTGGGCGGATATTTCTATGGACTTTATTTTAGGACTGCCTAGGACTAAGAGGGTGAGCGATAGCATTTTTGTTGTCGTGGATCGTTTTTCCAAGATGGCACACTTTATATCATGTCATAAAACTGATGATGCTAGTTATATTGCTGATCTTTTTTTCAAAGAAATTGTACGTTTGCATGGTATGCCTTCTACTATTGTTTCAGATCGTGATGCAAAATTCTTGAGTCATTTTTGGCGCACGCTTTGGAATAAGTTGGGTACAAAGTTGTTATTTTCTACAACTTGTCATCCACAAACTGATGGACAAACTGAGGTTGTGAACCGCACTTTGGGTACTATGTTGCGAGCTATTTTGAAGAAAAATTTGAAGCAATGGGAAGAATGCTTACCTCATGTTGAGTTTGCTTATAATCGGGCAACACATTCTACTACCAAGGTAAGTCCATTCAAGGTAGTGTATGGTTTTGATCCCCGTACTCCACTTGATATACTTCCTCTACCTATTAATGAGAGAGTTCATATTGATGCTAAGGAGCGTGCTGAATTTATTTTGCAAATGCATGAGACCACTAGACTTAGCATTGAAAAGATGAATGAAAAGTATAAAATTGCTGGTAGTAAGGGAAGAAAGGAAGTAAAGCTTGATGTAGGAGATTTAGTGTGGTTACACTTAAGAAAGGATAGATTTCTAGGATTGAGAAAGTCTAAACTAATGCCTAGAGCTGATGGTCCATTCAAAATAATAGAGAAGATTAATGATAATGCATACAAACTTGAGTTGCCTCCCGAGTTCGGGGTTAGTCCTACTTTTAACATTTCAGATTTGAAACCATACTTGGGAGAAGAGGATGAGCTCGAGTCGAGGACGACTCCACTTCAAGAGGGGGAGGATGATGAGGACATCACTCCTATGGATACACACAACACTCCTCCAAATCTGGACTTGCAAGGTCCAATGACTAGAGCTCGTGCACGACGACTAAATTTAGAGGTGAGCTCGTTCCTACGTTCTTCGCTATATGTTACTTTTGAGAATGGTTTGCTACCTAATGATTATTTTATGATTAGAAACCATGGAGAGGACCAGGAGATGATGAGAGAAGGAGTTGGGAACGTGGAGGACCAGCAAGGGCTTGAAAGCCAAAGTGGAGGCCCAATCAAAACCGACTTCGAGTCTGTTTCGGGGCCCAGGACCAGTCTGTACTAAAATAGTCACCCAGGACGCATACGGACTCAGATTTGGACGTTCTACATATGCACGGAAAGATAAGGAGAAGACCTTTCCAATGCCGCCGGCCTCATGTCAAAATTCATCCGGAGTCATCGGGAATCGTCAAAACAAGAGAGAGTCCAGAATCTATGTCGGTGTTGTGTCGCCTATTTTTGGTCTTTGGGCTTTGTATCTAGTTGAGCCCAATTAGGGGCGCGTCCAGAGGGTCTTGCATGACCCTAGGGTCTTTATATACATCCGCCGCCGCACCATTAGGGTTCGGGTTTTGCTTAGATCAATTCTATTCATAAACAGTTTTGCCGTTTATCGGTTTGTGAGACCCCAACTTCGAGAGTTTAATCATACATCTGCAATTGTGTTGCATTCTTCGTTGTTCTTGCTTGAGTTCTTGATTCGCAGGCAGGGATTAGCCTTCTCGGCAAGGTCAATCGTCTTTGGACGGTTGATAACCAGAGGAGACGTCGTGCTGCGATTGCGGGATTTAGAACGTGCTGTTCTGAAGCCGGATCGAATTGTGTGTCGCCTCCGACCAAATCAACTTACCAAGAACCTTTCGGAAGATCGGGAACCCTTGTTCACATCATTGCCGGAACCGGGAATTCGAGAAGTGACCTAGGTCCTCCTTCGCCCGGTTACAGTGTGGAGGAGTGGTCTATTTTGTTTCCTCAGCTTTTAGCGTCTGGGGCTGTTGTAAAAGAAGAGCCTGTTGACTATGATTTTTAAATGTATGAATTTGTTGTTTTGATTTTGAAGAACATGTGAACTTTTTGGTTGTGAACCTTTTGATAAGTTTAGGCTACGAACGAGCCCCTTAGTATGTTTTGCTAGGTTTTTTGAAAAATGTCGCCCTCCCCCTTGAAGTGCTAGGACGAGGTTTTTTGAGCGGACCCTTCGAAGGGTTTGGGCTGCAACGAGCCCCTTGGCGTTTTTTGCTAAGTTTTTTGAAAAACGCCACCCTCCCGCTCGAAGTGCTAAGGGCGAGATTTTTCAAGCGAACCCTTCGACGGGTTTGGGCTGCCACGAGCCCCTTAGCATTTTTTGCTAATTTTTTTGAAAAATGCCACCCTCCCCCTCAAAGTGCTAGGGGCGAGGTTTTTCGAGCGAACCCTTCGACAGGTTTGGGCTTCCACGAGCCCCTTAGCATTTTTTGCTAATTTTTTTGAAAAACACCACCCTCCCCCTCGAAGTGCTAGGGGCGAGGTTTTTTGAGCGAACCCTTCGACGGGTTTGGGCTGCCACGAGCCCCATAGCATTTTTTGCTAAGTTTTTTTGAAAAACGCCACCCTCCCCCCTCGAAGTGCTAGGGGCGAGGTTTTTCGAGCGAACCCTTCAACTGGTTTGGGCTGCCACAAGCCCCTTAGCATTTTTTGCTAAGTTTGAAAAATGCCACCCTCCCCCTCGAAGTGCTAGGGGCGAGGTTTTTCGGGCAGACCCTTCGGAGGGTTTGGGCTGCAACGAGCCCCAGCATTTTTTGCTAAGTTTTTTGAAAAAACGCCGCCTTCCCCCTCGAAGTGCTAGGGGCGAGATTTTTCGAGCGAACCCTTCGACAAGTTTGGGCTGCCACGAGCCCCTTAGCATTTTTTGCTAAGTTAGCTAACTGCACGGCTATTAGCTCTTTGGGCTTAATCCGTGCAGTAGCTATGATTTGAGAGCTTTTGCTCTTTGTTGAATATTACAATCTCCGCAATGGGGAGTTGTTTTGATGTGCGCTGTTGAGTGAGGCTTTCCACTTTGGGGAAGACAGCTTTTATAGATTTAGCTGGGGTTTACATAGGATCCGCCTCGTTAAAAACCTCATCCCTGCGAAGGGTTCCCCTTGTGAGGAAAAGAGTATGGTCCTTTTTTACAGCTAGTAAAGGGAAAATCTGGAAAGGAAATCTAGCAACTAAGCTCAAGATAGCACTTATAGTTTCGTGCTATGCTTGGCTGTTTAAATGCATCGAGTGTTACTTTCCTAGGTGTAGAACTTTTGAAGGTTGTCCGCATTCCAAGAATGCGGCAACTCTTCCCCTTGCGAAGTTTGGAGCCTATATGCTTCGGGTCTATTTGATTTTGCCATAATGTACAGGCCCTCCCACTTGGGTTCTAGCTTGCCTTTGCTCTCTGTTTTTGGGCTTCGGAGTAGGACCAGATCTCCTACTGCGTAAGCTCGAGGTGCGACCTTTTGATCCCTCCATTGACGCGTTTCTGTTTGATACTTGTCAAGGTTGGCGGCTGTGTCTAGCCTATCGACTTCCTTGAGGTCCTTCGATTCTACTTCTGTGGGCTGCGACAGCCTTGTGTTTAGGGTTCTTGGACTTTGATGAGCGATTTCTTCGGGGGTAACTGCTTCCTCCCCATAGAGTAGTCTGAATGGTGAATACTTGGTTTCCCTGGTTTCAGTTGTATTGTGTGACCATATGACCCTTGGCAATTCCTCTGCCCACTTTCCTTTCTTGTCGTCAAGGAGTATCTTTTTTATTACCTTGAATATGAGGCTATTTGCTCGTTCAACGGCTCCGTTCGACTGGGGATTGTACACTGACACGAAGTCAACTTTGGTTCCGATAGAATGACAAAACTCCTTGAACATATCGTTTTCAAATTGTTTTCCATTGCCAACTGTTATGTCCCTTGGAACTTCGAAGCGGCAAACGACGTTCTACCAGAAGAATTTTTTGATTGTTACGGCTGAGATATTGGTGATTGGCATGGATTCGATCCACTTGGTGAAATATCCGAGAGTGACAACCGCCCATTTGTAATTGCAGGGAGCTGTGGGCAGGGGTCCGATAATGTCTATCCCCCAACGCTGAAGGGGCCATGCTGGCGCTATAAGTTGTGTTGGCTGTGAAGGTGTTGATTGTTTGTTTGAGATTATTTGGCAGGCTTCCCATTTGGTTGCTAGCGTCTTTGACCATTGATGGCCAGAAGAAACCTTGCCTTACTGCTTTTGCGGCTAACGGCCGAGGCCCAATATGCGCTCCGCAAATACCCTCGTGTATCTCACTGAGCAGTTGGGTACCCTCCGTCTGGCTTACACACTTAAGCAATGGGGCACATACTCCGGACTTGTAGAGCTCCCCCTCAATGATTCTGTAATTTCTGGCTCTCTATTGCATTCTTTTTGCCTCTGACTCAGTGTCTGGCTCATAAAAACCCCTGAGATATGCAATGATTTGAGTTCTCCAATCTTTTCTTGTTACCGCGTGGATTTGTTTAGGGTCTTGAAGGGCAGATTTGATCGAAGGTTCGGTGATTGTTTGAAAGAACACGTATTATGGCATCACCTCTTGCCTCGCAGCCATTTTTGCGAGCTCGTCTACCTCTATGTTAAATTTCTCTTTATATACTATATATCGAAGCCTCTGAAATATTTCTCCATGCTTTGGATGACGCTGTGGTATTTCTCAAGCTGAGGGTCCCTGATTGTGAACTCTTTGTCATGTTGGCTAGCGACGATATTGGAGTCGGTTTTGACTTTGCACCTCTGAACTCTGAGTGCTCTGAGTTTCTTGAGTGCCAGCAATACTGCCTCATATTCTGCTATATTGTTAGTGCACTTGTCTGTTTCTTTACTGAACTTGAGCCTTGCGGCATATCTCATTTTCACACCTGTGGGCGAAATGACTATTGCTGCTATGCTTGCTCCGGCTAATCCCTAGACTCTATCGCAATGGGCTGTCCACTCTGGCTTAGAAAATGCTTGGTTTTTTGTGTGGTGTAGAGTCGTCCAGTCTGCTATAAAATCAAAAAAGTACCAAAGACTTGATGGCACTGTGCTTCTCGAAGTCTACTACATGCTCTGAGAGTTCCATGGCCCATTTGCCAATTGTTCCCGAAGCTTGTCGGTTGCCAAATATTTTATTAAGTGGCTGGTTGGTGAGAACTTTGATGTGGTGAGCCTCGAAATAATGCCGCGGCTTTCTAGAAGCCATGACCACTGCGTATGCAATTTTTTCCATCTCAGAATAGAGCCTTTTGGAGCCAGACAGTGCCTCACTAACATAGTACACTGGGAGTTGCACCAAGAGTTCCTTCGGTTCCCCTTTGACCATTTTGACTATTTTCTTTTCCTGCACAAGAACTGCACTGACTATCGAATGAGATGCGGCAACGTATAATAATAACATGGCCCCCAGCTCTGGGTTGGTTAACTTTGATTGCTTCTCAAGGTAACTTTTCAGATCTACAAAAGCTTTTTGCTACTCTGGGCCCCACTCGAAGGGTTGAGCCCCTTAGAGTGTTTGGAAGAAAGGTAAGCTTCGCTCGGCGGATCTAGATATGAATCGGTTCAATGCTGCCATCCTTCCTGTGAGTTTCTGCACATCCTTTCTGCATTTAGGTTCTTGCATTTGGGTGATTGCTTTTATTTTGTCGGGGTTGGCTTCGATGCCTTTGGCTGACACTAGGCAACCAAGTACTTTTCCTTTTCAAATCCCGAAAACACACTTTTCTGGGTTCAGCTTTAGTCTTGCTGCTCGAAGGTTTGCGAATGTTTCTACCAAGTCCAAGATGTGATTACCCTTTCTCTTGCTTGCTACTATGATGTCATCCACATAAATGTGCACACTTTTTCCAAACCGTGACTCGAAAGCTTTCTGAGTCATGCGGTAGAATGTGGGGCCGGCATTTTTCAAACCTTGAAGCATCCTTACGAAGCAATAAGTACCAAAAGGTGTAATGAAACTTATTTTTTCCTCATCCTCCCTCCTTAACCAAATCTGATGGTAACCAGAGGAACAATCAAGCAAAGACAACAGCTCGCTCCCAGCCGCTGCGTCCACGATTTTGTCAATTCGGGGTAATGGGAAATCATCCTTGGGGAAAGCCTTGTTGAGATCTGTGAAATCTATACACATTCTCCATTTCCCATTCTTTTTCCTAACCATTACACAATTTGCCAGCCAACACGGGTATTTGACTTCGCGGATAACAGATGCATTGAGGAGTCACTGCACTTTTGCTTTGATGGCTTCGGTTTTTCATTAGACATCTTTCGAAGCCTTTGCTTCTTTGGTCTGATCTTTGCGTCAATCTCTAACTTGTGCTCTATGATGCTTCTGTCCACTCCCTCGAGGTCTGCCGAAGACCAAGAAAATACATCTTTATTCTTGCCGAGGAATGCTAGTAATTCTTTCTCTTCTTTGGGGTCTAGGCCGAAGCCCATTGTAATAAACTGCCCAAGGACTTGTTCATCGAGGAGTACTTTTTTGGTTTGCTGCACTGCGATTTTTTCTTTGTCAAGACAGTGTGTCTCTTCCCTTGTATTCGTCTTATGTTGCTCACGAGCCTTTCGAGTTCTTTCTTCTTCTTCTAGCTACTCTTGGCTGAAAACTTATATATTATTGCAGTTTCTTTCCCCCGGTGCATAACCTTTTTCTGTGTCTCTTGCCATCTGCTAGTTTCCCTTGACTGTGATGACCCCTTCGGCTGCTGGAATCTTCATGCATAAGTATGCGCTATCGATGACGGCCTTGAATGTGTTAATTGTGCCTCGACTGAATATGACGTTATACGGGTGACAGAGATCCACTACGTCGAATGTTATGTATTCAGTTCGAGGGTTTTGGGTGTTTCTGAACGACACCAATAGGGAAATTGTGCCCATAGGTGTGATTCTTTTTTCCTCCGAAGCCTATAAGTGGTACATTTGATAGCAGTAGGGAGGTTTTGCTGAGGCCCATTTGCTCGAAGGCGTTTATGAACAGTATGTCTTCTTGACTGCCATTGTCTATGAGGACCTTGCTGACCATCTAGGTGTGGATATGAGCTTCGATTACGAATGCGTCGACATGCGGGTAAGCCTTGGGGTTGAGGTCGGACTCTGTGAATGTAATGGGAACATGGGACCACTTTGTCTTGATGATGGGTCCTTCAGTGAAAACACTATTTACCATTCAAAAATGGTCTCTTCTTCTTCTTTTGTTTTTGAAATCTGAGGATGATCCCCTGCATATCATTCCAATTAATCCTCGCACTGGGAATGTTGTGGCTTGGTTTGGGTTGTGGTAGCTGTGGTGGCTCTTGTTTTTGTCTTTGTTGCTCTTGGTTTGACGTTGGTTGTTGGGCTAACTGTCTTGGTTGCATATATTGGCTCGGAGGTTGGGTTGGATGAGTTGCGTTGAAGTATGGGGATGGTGTATATGGCTGGTGTTGAGTGTTCGGGTAGTGATAGTTGATTTGAGCAGGTTGTGGATATGGTTGTTGGGGCCATGGGTTGGGCGATGTATAGTTGATGATTTTTGGTTGGGTTGGGACTTTCTTTTCTTCTTCCATTCTTTCTTGGATCTCTTTTGCTTTGAGGCAGGTGGACAATTTATGTCCCTTGTCCTCTCTGCAATAGAAACAGTATGGTTTTCTGGATGAACGACTTTGGTTTAGTGGGCCTCGGCCTCTGTCGCGACCTCGATAGTTGCTCTCTCTGTAGTCACTGTTGAACACGTGTCGCCTTCTGCATGCCACGCCTGCTCTTGGTCTTGAACAACGTCTTGTCCTTTGAAGGATGACAGCTTCATCCTTCAAAGGTACGACAGTATCGCTCGAAGGGGCTTGCTACCTTCGAGCGCACTTGCCTTCTTCTGCCAGAGCCGAAGGGCCTTGATTCTTCCGAGGCCTCTGATGGGTACCTGTACCTCGAAGTCATGGTTAATGAGAGGGTAATGATGGTTAGTCTTGACCTTTGTTCACAGCCTGACTTTGATAAACTCTCGAGGGGTGGCTTTCGAGGTGATCCCCCAACACTTTCTTGTTTTTATTTTGGGACATCACATTCTACCCCCCTACAAAAGAATTCGTCCTTGAATTCTACCACTTCTAGAACAACTATCAAACATGAAGGAAAGACAACAACCGCATAAAACTCACCGGTCTCAAAAAGATAGGGATACTTCTTGTGCATTTGCTCCTCAAGCTCCCATGTAGCCTCACGCTCAGACTGATTGGTCCATAGTACTCTCACATATTTGATAATCCTTCTCCTCATAACACGTTCTCATGATTCTAGGATACGCACAGGGCGACACTCTAAAGTCAAATCCTGTTGCACAGTGATCGACTCTAATTCGAATTTCTGATCTAGATCCCGTAAATACTTCCTCAACATCGACACATGGAAGACATTATGTACCCCCTTCATGGACTCAAGCAACTGCAAGCGATAAGCCAAACTGCCAACTCGGCTATAATATCAAAAGGTCCAATATACCGTGGACCAAGCTTTCCCGCAACACCAAAACGCACAACACCTTTAGTAGGTGATACTTTGAGAAGCACTTGATCTCCCACTGCAAACTCGAGGTCTCGCCTCCTCTTATCAGCATAACTCTTCTGGCAGCTCTGAGCGGTTAACATATTCTGTTGTATCTCCTCTGCCTTCCCAGCTGTCTCATGAATCCAATCTGGACCAACCATCGATCTCTCTGAAGATTCCCAACACAATGGAGACATATACCATCTACCATACAAAGCCTCATATGGAGCCATCTTTATACTAGCATGATAGCTGTTATTATAAGCAAACTCAACCAATGGTAAATGATCCTCCCAACTGCCCTTCCAAGAAAGGACACAAGCTCGAAGCATATCCTCTAAAGTTTGAATGGTACGTTCAGACTGACCATCGGTCTGTGGGTGGAAAGCAACACTGAGAGAAAGTATTGTACCCAAAGTGTTGTAAATACTCTCCCAAAATTTAGAAACAAACTTGGAGTCTCTATCTGAAACAATAGACATAGGCACACCATGAAGTCGTATCACCTCCTTCATGTATAAAGGAACCAATTCATGGGTTGCGTTAGTTGTCTTCATTGGAATGAAATGCGCTGACTTAGTGAGTCGATCAACCACAACCCATATAGCATCTCTAACTCGAGGAGAATGAGGTACACCAATTACAAAATCCATAGTAATATGCTCCCATTTCTATTTTGGAATCTCCAAAGGCTTCAATAAACTGGCAGGCCTCTTGTGCTTAGCCTTCACACCCTGGCACACATCACAAGCTGCAACATACTTAGCAACATCAACCTTCATCCTCTTCCACAAAAAATTCTTCTTCAGATCTTTGTACATCTTGCTCTCACCAGGATGAATGATATAAGGAGTTCTATGAGCCTCCTTTAAATTATCCATCTTCACACTTGATTTCTGGGGCACACAAAGACGTCCCCTAAAGAGGACAACATCATTCTCATCTATACTGAATTCCTGAGGTTTACCATCACCTATCCTCTTACAAGCCTCCTGAATCAAGCGATCATGTTATTGTGCCTCGCGCACCTTCTCAACAATCGAAGACTGAATGAGCATCTAAGTTTCCTCTCTAGCTGCGCCTGCATAGCACAAAGTGATACCCATATGGTCCAAATCTGCAACCAAGGGCATTGCCACTTTAGGTACACCAGTCCTACTAAGAGCATCTGGAACCACATTTGCCTTCCCTGGGTGATACTGAATTGTAAGATCATAATCACTAATTAACTCAAGCCATCTTCATTGCCTCAAGTTCAACTCCTTCTGAGTAAAAATGTATTTGAGACTCTTGTGATCAGTGAAAATATCACAAGACTCACCATAAAGATAATGCCTCCAAGACTTCAAGGCAAACACCACAGCTTCTAATTCCAGATCATGAGTAGGATAAAGCCTCTCATGCTTTTTCACCTGCCTAAAGCCATAAGCAATGACTTTGCCATCCTGCATCAACACACAACCAAGGCCAATACGAGAAGCGTCCGTATACACTGTGTAGCGCTTCTCACTCTCAGATAAGGTCAAAATAGGAGCATTCACCAACTTATCCTTCAATGTTTGAAAGCTGGTCTCACAATCATTGGTCCATTTAAAGGTAACACCTTTCTCTATTAGTTTAGTCAACGGCTTTGCAATGCTAGAGAAATTCTACACAAAACACCAATAATAACCAGCAAGACCCAAGAAACTGCGAGTCTCTGTCACACTAGTCAGTCTTTCCCACTCAACAACCGAAGCCACATTCTTAGGATCAACAGAAATATCATGCTCATTAATAACATGACCAAGAAAAGCCACTTCAGAACGCCAGAAGGCACACTTCTTCAATTTACCATAGAACTAATTTTTCCTCAGAGCATCCAGAACAAGAGCAAGATTTCTCTCATGCTCCTCCTCGGTCTTGGAATAGATCAAGATATCATCGAGGAAGACAACAACGAAGTCATCCAAGTGTTTATGCAACATCCTATTCATGGCTTCCATAAAAGCAGCAGGAGCATTTGTTAGTCCAAAAGACATAACAATATATTCATAATGCCCATACCTTGTACTAAAGGCCGTCTTCTCAATATCCTCTTCCCTTATCCTCAATTGATGATAGCCAGAATTCAAATCAATCTTTGAGAATACGTTAGCACCCTTCAATTGCTCAAAGAGCACATCAATGCGAGGCAAAGGATACTTATTCTTGATAGTAACCTGATTAAGGGCACGATAGTCAATGCATAGCCTCTTACTCTTATCCTTCTTCTCCACAAATAACACCGGGAACGCCCAAGGTGACTTGCTAGGTCTGATAAAGCCCTTAGCAAGAAGATCACCTAACTATCGCTTCAACTCCACCTGCTCCTTGGGAGCCATCTGATACGGAGCCTTATCGATAGGCTGAGTACCAGGAATCAACTTTATCTCAAAAACTGCATCACGCTCAGGCGGAATACTTGGAAGCTCAACAGGGAACACATCTGGATAATTGCACACCACCCGGATGTCCTCCACTCACAAGATAGCGTCACTACCATCCATCATAGGAAAAAGAATTCCTAATTTCCTTGTCCAGCGATCAAGGAATAACTGGTATAGCAAGTCAAGAGAATACTTCATAGCACTACCAATAAAGATCACCTCTCTCCCAGACGGTGCCTACAAAGACATTGTCTTCCAGAAACAAGATATAATAGCCCGATACTAAGAAAGCCAATCCATACCCAAAATGACATCAAAAGACTCGAGAGGAATCACCACTAGATTAGCAACAAAGGTCTCATCAGCAAGAAAAACGGAACAACTTGGGCAAATAGAACAACTAGATATAGGACCTTTAGCAGAACTGACCACAATGGATTGTCTAATCCTCTGCATAGAAAGTCTAGCACGAGCCACAAAACCCTCCGAGACAAACGAGAAACTAGCGTCGGAGTCAAAAAGAGCATATGCATCAAATGAATCAACTAAGATAGTACCTGTCACCACATCTCCACGGTCCCTGCCATCAGTAGAAGGCAAAGAGTAAGCTCTAGGAACACCAGCAGAAGAATAAGCACCATGTGTAAAGCCACTAGAAGTCCAAGGAAGTGAAGGCGCTATAGGCACAGTAGCTTGGGGCAGTCGAAGAGCCCTAAACTACGGTGTCGAAGGAATGATCGGTGTAGAAGGCGTTGTCAGATACTGAGGGTGGAACAGTGTAGGCAAGAACTGCTGAGAAGGTGGTACTAGAAATTGCTGCTGTGTAGAGGCCAACACATTAGCGGTGCCACTAGGAGCTGAAGAAGACACTAGCTCCCAATGAAGCTTTGCATTTAGATTCTTCCTACACACCACATCCTTATGGTTTTGGCTGCAAATAGAACACCTCCCACTCCATTGATAATCAGCATGACGATGTGCATCACCACAATGGAAACACACCAGCCCCATGCCAGGCTTAGGGACAATCCGGTACTGTGGAGCACCTCCTCATGTGCTACCAGACTGAGCAGACTTGCCATGGTATGGGTGATGACGCTGAAATTTCCCCTTCTTAGGAACAGGACCACCAGACTGGCACTTCTTGTCATCCTGACTATGAGACTGATCCGCACCTGAAGGCTTCGTCTCATTAGTGTACTGATGTTGCATCTCCACACCTAAAGCTTGTTCCACAGTAGTGCAAAAATTTACCAATGGAAGAGCTCCCAAAATGTGCCTGATAGAAGACTTCAGACCCTAACGAAACTGACTTGCTTTGTCCAACTCAATATAAGCCACATGTGAAACAAAGCGCATAATCTTGTTAAACCCCACCTCATACTCAGCCAGTGTCTTCTTATCCTGCTTATAGCTTTGTAGGTCTATCTTCATCTTCTCGAGGAAAGTGGCTGGGTAGAACCTCCTCTCAAACTGCCTAACAAAGACGTGCCACATCAACGAACCAGGTGCAGCATGAGCATTGGCACTCTGCACACCTCTCCACCAAATCTGAGCCTCTCCCTTCAGCAATTGTGTTCCATAGCGAACACGATTCCCATAGACCACCTCAAAGACCTTCATCTTATCCTCCACATAAGTGAGCCAATCCACTGCATCAACTGGAGATCCACTGCCATCAAAGTGATCCAACTTCATGCCAATCCACTGCATCAAAGAAATCCCACTAACTTAGAGTGGCTCCTGACGAGCATCTGCAACAGGAACATTGCGTGTAGCAGGAACACCTCTAGTAGCAGCAGTAGCACCAGCAGTAGGGGCATTAGGGATAGCATGCCTCAAGGTTGCCAACTCCTGCTGCATTGCCTGCATTGCAGCGCGCATCGCCTCTGGACTATCAAGATCAGAAGCCTGATTATCAGCCATTTCATTGTCACCCGTATTATTATTACGAGCAGGTCGGCCACATTTCCCTCTCTTTGGTGGCATAACTGCAGCCACCACAACAAGCAAACAAAATCCTCATTAACTTCAAACAAAGCAATAAACAACTTCAACAAACATGTCAAACAACATGAAGTAAATAAATAAACAGTTACCCCATCCTACAAGTGCAAGTGTGTCAATTAAGTTTCTTTATACATATAATCTATAACCTAGGCTCTGATTACCAACTGTAACACCCCGAAATCCACAAACACCCCAGGATGTCACTAAAACCACACAACCAAACAGCCGAACAAATAAATAGTAAATTCGGCAGCATCTCCTTTGTATTTATAAGCAATGCCGAAGCAAGAATACATAGATAACAAAAGAATTAACACATCACACTAGCATTAATAGAACATCCTAATGAAAGGTAAAGATAACTTCAAAAAGAATAAGTTTAACATTCACACTCTTTTAAGCATCAAGCACAAGTCTCTAATGAACAAACTTTATTTATTAAGATTAAGTAAGTGCAAGATGTGTAGCTAATCCCTCTTTCCCTCCTAGCAATCATCAAGCACCTGGAGAGAGTAAGACAAGGATGAGATAAAAATCTCAGCAAGCAAACTTGTTTTGACAAGCTATTTAAATCACAAGTTGGGATTAAGCAATGTTTGACATTGAACTTCACATTTGGGATAAATAAGGTATGACATTGATATAAAATAAATAACTTCTAAATAGAACATAATCAGATGATAGAGCTTCAATAATAACAACACGTCGGTTCAAATACTTCATGAGTGCATATGAATGCAAATACAAATGTCTCCTGCCTGCATACCCAACAAGGCATGGAGCTGCATCCCATGATGTTGTACCGGTATGGTCATGATCATTGGTAAATGACAGAACTTCCAATGCAAATGAATGATGCAATGCACATGGCATGCTGCAATAATGATAATATAAACTTCAACTTCCTCCAAGAATGTGGATTGACCACATAAACCATGCTCCAACAATAAAGATCATACATAGAGAATTAAGCATCAATTGATTATAGTTGAGTGAATAAATAAGACAAGAGTCAATTCTTAGTGGTAAGACATGGTTCTGAATATTATAATATAGGTGATAAAAATAACAAGTCAAAACGGTAGCACAACCACTGCTACATTCACTTGCCTCAACCGATGAAGATCAAAAGTACTACGGATGACTTGGAGCACTATCACCTATTTTGAAACAAATAGTTTAGTACAAACACTCTATAAATCATTTGCAATCAACATTCATATCATTTCTACGCCCCAACCGATAATTGGCAAAAACAGCAACACCTCTCTTTGATAAACAGCAGCAGCGCTGCTTATCTTTTCATAGCATTAAATTTATAATAGCAATGATAGCAAATAAATACTCCACGACCATCTATATTAAATGATCTACAACTTTGGTATTCATTACCAAATTTAATTTCGACGTTTACTAATTCTAATTGCCTTTATAAAGTGACCAATAGAAACTGTCAAACAGCAGAACAGCACTGATTTTGGAGACCCATAACTCCATGATTAATGAGCCAAATAAAGCATCTAAGCACTCTATGGAAAGAGGATACATTGGTCTACAAAATATTCCATACAATCCTGGACTAATCTAAAGTATTTTAAATAGCCACTCAAAACAGAACATTGTAACTGAAACCGATTCAGTTCTGACCTGAAACTGGAATCGACAGTCAGATTCAAACATCCGTAACTCCTTTAATTCTCAATGAAACACAGTTTATAAATACTCGTCGGAAAGGTTTTTCAATAATCTATAACTTCCCTTATACACCACTAGTCAGATTAGGCTTCTAAAACATTGAAAATCAATCACAAACAGGTATAGTCCAACTGACAGGACAACACAGCGACAGTCAACTTCAGAAGGCCATAACTCCTAAAATACTTAATTAAAAATAGCATATAAATATGCTTTGGAAAGGCCATCCAATCCTCTACAACTTTCGTGTTAACACGATTTTCAGATTCTGCACCTAAAGGCCTCAAAAGCGTCCCGAAATGCTACTGCACTCTGCAGATTCGAGAACACCATGGATAACTAATGGTTAACTGATCCTAAGCAGCGTTGGAAAGAAAGAAGAACAGATTAATTCATCCATTAGCTAAGGATACACCTGCCCTTTGTTGGAAGACGTAGCATAGGTAATGAGCACCAACAGGAACTCGTTTTTCCTTGCTAGAGGGATGAATTCAGCATCAAGGGAGAAGATCCATGGGTTCTAACCTATAGAGACAATGCAACGACAGCAGTGCCGCCTTCTTCTTCCTTTGACGGCAGAACAAAGATCGTAGGAGAGGAAAACAACATGAAAAAGGGTATAGGGTTCGGATTGGGCTCTAGTTAGGCTTTGAATTGGCTACTCGGCCCAATAGGAATAGATCTTTCTTTTTTTTATTTTGGGACATCACATCCTCATTCCTCTAGAATACCAAAATATCATCGATGAACACCACCACAAACTTATCTAAGTATTCCATAAATACCTTGTTTATCAGATATATAAAGTAGGTCGGAGCATTAGTCAATCCAGAAGACATAATGGTATACTCATATAATCTATACCAAGTGGTGAAAGCAGTCTTGGGTATATCCGATGCCCAAATCTTCAACTGATTGTAGCCGGAACGCAAATCAATCTTGGTGAAAACACATGCTACTCTCAGCTGATCAAACAAATCATCTATTCGAGGCAACGGATACTTGTTCTTGTTGGTGATGGCATTAAGGGCCCGGTAATTTACACACATCCTTTGGGTACCATCCTTCTTAGGAACAAAATTAACATCCTATGACCTTGTTTTTGTTAGAGCAATTAGGAGCCATTGATTTGCTCTATTAGGGTTGACTTTTGGATTAAGCCTTCGATAGGAAAAGGAGAGGGTCAGACCTCGTCGTTTTTTTCCGTCTGCGCCGCCATCTTCCTTGGATCAGCCTTGCCATCGCCCTGCTCCAAACCCCTGCGCATCTGCATCCTCCAGTTGTGTATTGCTTGCGTGAGAATTCCCGTGCACACTGTTGCCTGCTGTTCATGCAGCAGGGAGTAGTGCTAGGCTGCGCTCCTGTTTCTGTCCAAGGGAATCCGGGAGAGGGAAGAAAGGAGAGAGGAAGGAGGAAGGAAGGAGAAAAGCAAAGGGATTTCGGTAGATTCATCAAATTCTCTCCAAATTTTGTGGTCATTTCATCAAGGGTAATCCCTAGTAATCCAAGACATTCTTAGATCAATTCTTGATGGCCTTATTTGGCACAGTCATGAGATGTGTGGCTCAAATTAGGTGCAGCAACCTTCTTTTGAAATCTGGTAATTATTGGCGAGGAATTTGACCCTAAGAAAAACACAAAAGTTATAGATGGTGCTTACATCTTTATAACAAAACTTGTTTCACTCGATTCAGATTAGCGGTTTGGGAGCAAATGTCGTTTTACTGCTGCTGTTGCAGATTACACATACTGTACAGTATATCTGTTTATTTAATTTCGTCTAATTTTGATGTCAGATTTGCAAATTTGGTAGTAACAAAAGTTTTAGGAAATTTCGTGTAGATATTCAAAACATTTTTATTCGCACCAATTGGTTAAGTAAATCAAGAGCTATGATCAAAACAGTGAGCCGGTCTGATTTTCTCTATATTCTGAGAAATTAGAGAAAATCAAATTTTTTTGGTTTTTGACCAATACAACATAGGGATCATTAGTTGCATAGACCTACCTATGTGTTCCTAAGAATGCTTCTAAGCAAAGTTTTCATTCTGTAGAGTTGGTTGGTTCCGGTACCGAGAGGACCTCTTCGGGATTGCATCGATCCTAGTTAAGGCAAGTGTAATGACGAACTTTTCCTTGATGTGGATGTGATATTGATGTGAAGTGTTCTACTTTTGTATGCTTATTCGACTATGCTGATTTCATATGGTTATTACTTTAAGTATTCACGTCGGTCTTCTGAGTTTCAAGTATTTCAAACCTTATTTTTCAAGTGTCGGAGTGTTTCTAAACTTCGGTTGTGGTTTCTTTTCATACTATTCAAGTGCCAGGGGTTTGTGCAAACACCGGTTGTGTAATTTGGTTCTTATGTTCAGGTTCCTGTGTAAGTGCTGGCCCCACTTATTCGGCTTTACAGGTAAATGTAAAGGAAGTTTCAGGTGACGTCCGTTTTAGACGGAAACTACTGTTTTATAGTTATTTCAAGAAATGAGTTGTACCCTTTAATTTTAAATTTCTTTTGTTCTTCATGTTCTTCTTCTAGTTCTGATTTGTACTTGCTGAGTGTTTTTACTCACTCTTATGTTTATTTGGTTTTTAGATACATGGTGATCAAGCATATATGGGAAGGGAGTAGCCACGTCATTTTGAGCACTCATATGTGTAATTGCTAAACATTTATTTAGTTCAGTAGACTTGAATAATTATATTGTTGAGGATTGTCATGGAGACAGTTGTGTATCGTTGAGGGTTATTTATGTTAAAATGGTTGATGAGATGATTTACTATTGCTTCATATATGAACTATGTATTTTCTTGTGATGTGTTAGCCCGCAGATATTAGAGAGTACAGGGGAAACTCTATGAAAATTTCTTATAATTTATTTACTTAGTAATATTTTACTGTTTTAGTAGTAACCGCTAGGTAGGGTGATACTTGGGGCGTTACAATTGGTACTCAGAGCCAAGGTTGTATTTCCTTGTTATATTATTAAGAGCTAAATATTTAGAAACTTGACTTAGGTCTATAATTTAAATTGGACACACTGATGCACTATAAGATGGGTTGCATGGACATATTCTACATTGTTTTTGTTGTCTATTTTGCTATGTATGTGTATTTAACTTTTTTCTAATCATACCCTTGTTGATATTGTAAATTATTAGAGCTATGCGTATTTAACTTTCTTTTAACCGTACCCTTGTTCATAAGAAAACTCTCCTGAAATCCTTTGCCAAAAAAAACCCTTTTCAAAACCCACAGTAGCACCCTCTAAGTTAGTGTTACAATAACTTCTAAACTTAAGAATGATGCTAAGGTCTTTCCAAGTTAGACGGTATTCTTTTCTGAACAAGCGGAAAAGTATCCCGTTGTTATCTTTTAGCAAAGTGCACAAAACTAGATAGTGAGGAGGTGTGAACCCCCCTCAGTGATGTGTGCAAATTCGGTCCAACCTAAAACTTTCCAAATAGAAAGGAACTCAAGGTCTATACCTATAATGGACAGTAAGTCATCGTCATGCGCCCTAGTGTGGACGAAGCTACGGTTGCGTAGGCGGGTGTAGACTTGTTTCTCTTGTTCATCCAGCAGCTTGAGGTCAGTGTCGACGAGAAGAACGAGTGGCTCATCCTCCTCCATGTTGTCCTCAACGGGCGTGTGCCTCGTTGATTCACACTCGAGGGAGAGGCTTTTGCTTGAGCTGCCATGTGACCGGCATGAACTCGAACGCGTCACTCACTGCATCAACGCCTTAGCTTTCTTCATCTGTACCACTTTAAGCAAAAACACAAGAACAACTCGAACACGGGTTATGTGTTAGTAAAATCAAATCTGCCGGCCGTGTTGCTCTCGCCAAGCTTTTCAAAGGACTTGAACAATCCAAAAGCAAACTAAAAAGAAAAAAAAATTGGTGGTTTTTGGAATGACAACTTTGGAGAAACAAAGTGACAGCACAAGAGCAAATGAGTGAAGGGGGGAGTGAAATAAGAGATGAACTTTGGATGGCAAACACTCTTTCCCGGGCATTCTATTTATAGGAAAAATTCCTAACGATAAAAAACGGCTAGTGGGGAGCCAAATCCAACTATTGGCAAAAGGCCAAGGTTGGTGGGGCCCATACCCCTTCGGCCGAACATGGGTGTTCTGCCGAACATGGGTGGGTCCCACTGATCCCTCACCTTGGCCCACAACTCCCTAACGACTTTATTTCTTGAGTTGCAGGGCTTAGGTCCAAAGTTTTGACAAAAATTTTTGCTCAGAAAAATATTTTCTCAAAGTTGGAAACCAAAACCAATTTTTATATTTTTATTGAAAGAAAGAAAAGGTTGGAATAAATTCCAACATGCAGGTGTGAAATCCAAATATGCAAATGCAACTACAAATTTGAAAAATCCAAACAAGCAAAAAATGAAAACAAAAATATGAGATAACTACCAATTTACCTTTGGTAAGGGCTCACCAATTTTTAAAGTCCAATGAGCGGGACTTTTCTCCATCACTTTTAGCTTGATGTCGCTACGTCCGGTCCTGGATGGCTGCACTTCCTTCACTCGCCACACCTTCTTTATTTTTGGTGCGGTTGGCGGCTTCTTGGATTTAACAGGCTGTGGCTTTGCCCATAGTCTTGGCCTCACCGTAGGTGGGTTCTTCTTCTTAAAATGGTACGACATCTCCTTAGCCATGATCTTTATGTAGAGAATGAGGCTATCCTTCTTCGGGGGTGTTACTTCGACCTCTTGAATATTCTTTGGGATCGGCCCGTAATTGATCTTAATCATTGAACATTGCTCTATCCTTGGTCGAAAATCAAACCTTTCCTCCATCCCATTGATGAGGAAATAGATTTCTCCGGCCCCAACATCAATGTGTGCATCTACGGTGCTTAGAAACGAGCGCCCAAGAATGAGCGGCGTTTCCTTCTCAACATTCATGTCGAGCACCACAAAATACACAGGGATGAAGCAATCCCGGATTTTTATCGAAACATCTTCCGTAATTCCCTCTGGATAGCGGACCGATGAATTGGCCAGATGAAGCTGCATCGGTGTAGGAGATAGAGCTGTGTAGTTCAACTTGTCGAAGACCGCCTTGGGCAGAACGCTTACGCTTGCACCAAGGTTTATGTGGACAAGGGTTCCCGATCTTCCGAAACATTCTTGGTAAGTTGATTTGGTCGGAGGTGACACACAAATCGATCTGGCTTCCGAACGACACGTTCTGAACCCCGCAATCACAGCACAACGTCTTCTCTGGTTATCAACCGTTCAAGAACGATTGACCTCACCGAGAAGGCTTATCCTTGCCTGCAAATCAAGAACACAAGCAAGAACAAAGAAGAATGCAACCAAATTTGCAAGTATACGATGAATCTCATAAGTTGGGGTCTCACAAACCGATCAAACGGCGAAACTGTTATCAACAGAATAATCTAAGTAAAACCCAAACCCTAATAAAGAGGCGGCGGCTGTATATGAGGACCCTAGGGTCGTGCAAGACCCCCTGGACGCAGCCCTAAGTGGGTTGCCGACAGCTCGGGACGAATTTTGACATGGGACCAGTTGGGTTGGAAAGGTCTTTTCGTTATCTTTCCAGGCATATATAGAACGTCCAAATCCGAGTCCGTATGCGTCCTGGGCATCCATTTTAGTGCAGACTGGTCCTGGGCTCCGAAACAGACTCGAAGTCGGTTTTGATTGGGCCTCCACCTTGGCTTGGACGTCCTTGCTGGCCCATCACGTCTCCAATCACCTCCCCAGCTATCTCATCATCATCTCCATGGTTTCTAACAACAATTAATTCATTAGGTAGCAATCTATTCTCAAAATCACATAAAGGAATCATTAGGAACAAGCTCACCCGTAAATTCAGTTGTCGCGCATGAACTTGTATTTTGGTTGGCGGAGTGCTGGGTGTATCCATAAGGGTGATGTCCTCATCAAAGGTCGCAAAAGGCTTGATCAAATTTCTACAACCTGATCGAACACGTGATTGTAGAGCACCCCAGATCTTTCTTTCTCTGGGAACCGGTTGAATATAGATAAGCTACACTCCTCTATCAACATTACGACTTCTGTGGTGGGCATCGGACGCTTGTTGCTTAGGATGTCCTTAAGATAGCGAGCATAGGTTGGAACTTCCATTGCATCCAACAAGGGCACATTGATGTGGATCTTCTGGATAACTTTAACAAAGCGAGCAAATTGCTCATCCATAGTCAGCTTCTTGATTCGACGAGGAAACAATATGGCGGTGGTGTCGAAGAACTCATGTGGAGCCATCTTCCCGTCATGTACTACTTCATCCTTGTTAAAGGGTACTTCCTTTTCTCCTTCCTTATCCTTTCCTGCAGTGTTAGGATATGGCGGGTCCTGAGTGGTCTTACCCCCTCTCGTGGTCACCACATTAATATTTTCACGGGAGACTTTGGTTGCCCCAGAATCTTTGCCAGCTCTAAGGGAGAAACAGCAGCAGCTAGCTGGGCTAGTTGGGTTTCTAGCATTTTATTAAAGCTAAACTAATTCTTAATGGAAGAAGCAATACCTTCTAACTTAGCACTAACACTTTCTAAAGTCTCACGTAGAACCACTGTTTTGCCCTCCCCAAAAGGGAGAACGGGATCAGACGAAGGCGAATGGCATCTTGAGAGACGTCCTTCATCTTCAAGGTGCTACAAATCTCTAGAAACGGTTGCAGATGGGCGTTGGCGTCCTCATTGGCCTTTCCACAAAATGGGCTGGCCTGCACCATGGTAATGAGACCCGTCTTGATCTTGAAATTCGCATCTCCCGTGATTTTGGGTGCAACAGGAATGTTGGACGTCGAGGGAGCGGAGAAATCGTGAAGACTCTTCTAGGCAATGACCTTGAAGCTTGATGGTGTGGAGATGACTAGTTCACTTGTAGACATGAACTTCTGAGGACTAGCATTTCACCCGGAAGTATTCAGGGTATTGTATTTATTTTATCCCAAAGGAAGGCGGGGGATTCTTGATCAAAGTAATTACCATGCTCTAACCGCGCATAACCGATTATGAGACAAAGTCCTTACAAGGGTAAGGATAAAGATAAACATGGGTAGTGGACACACAGATAGCATACCCAAAATAAATAAACACTAGTTTATTGAAGAAGGACAAAGAAAGAGCTAAGTTCCTATGTTGCTTTGATATAGTTATATAGTCTACATTATATACTAATATACAGATACATAAATAATGCAAGACAATCAGATCATCACACCCTGGGCATCTGGTTTTCTCCTGCATCCATAGTACGATTCCGGCCAAGAGCCTATTGCATAGCCGAACGTGGGGGATTTCAATGGACAGATAGGGCTGTCACCACCTGCTGCCTACCCCTAGCAATCCGTAGGCTACACGACAAATAATGCATTCTGTTGATCTAAGCACGATGCTTACAACTCTAGAACAATAGCCCTAATCCCCTAGTGATTGATCAGAAAAGAAGTAATCACATTGAAGTGAACACTAAGCACGTGGAAATGATCTAAGTCAAACATTAGTTTTGCACCACTATAACGATATAACGACTATAGTAACAGCTTATGTCTAACATGGTAATATAGTATAACTATATTACTAACATGCAAGCATAACAATCACATACATGAATGGATCATATAATCAAACAAGAAACACATGACCCAAGCATAACTATATAGAAAGACTAAATATGTTAAATAGAGCAAAGTCTTACAAAAGGAGAAAGATACAAGAGCCATACCACAACTCCAAGGAAGACTTAGGAACTAAAAAAGACTATATTCTAAGGCAAACTCCACTAAAACTAGAGAGAAACTCGAAATACAAAGAGAGTGATGCTTCTTCATGTGTGTTATAGAGTGAGGCCTCTCCCTTCTATTTATAGGGCCCAAAGTTACTTCCCGGAGTCGGTAACCGCCGCCAAACCCGTACAATCGCCATTGGGGAGCCACCATGCGCCAACACATGGAGGCCATGCACGAGGGGGCCCACTCCCTGTTCGGCCGAACAGGGGGGATTCCCCACGTGTCCTCCTTTCTCTGGCACTCTGGCAGGTGGGTCCCCCTATCCAGTGACACCCTGAGGTCGGTTGTTAAGGCGGTTTCTTCTATAGGTGGGCCAGTCGATCCCGGTGCTTCGCTGTGATTGGCTTGAAGTTCATTTCCACGGATCAGGAGGCATTTCTTCACTCTTTTGTGCATATTCCCTGCATGTGAGCATTTCTCCAAGAATAAGTGGATATTTATTAATTCTAACTAACATGCATGGTGAGAATGTTAAATCCTCCTTTATTTTGAGTAATATTGATGGTCGAAAATGGTATTAAATAACCGTCAACACAAGAGTAGAACTAACCCGAAAGCTCTCCAAGACTAGGTCAAGGACCTCAAGACAGCTCTTCTCTCTCCTAGACTCCACTAGAGCCTAGAGACTAAGTGTAATGCTAGAGAATGGATTATTATTGGTGTCTATTGAGGAGTGAGACACACCCTTCTATTTATACGGGTCCAAAGGCAGTTCTGAGGTTGGTAACTCTTGCCCTAAGAGGGACAACCACCTTTGGAGAGTCGGTGGGATCCCGCCTAAGGACGTTGGGCCCCACTGGGCCCACTCCTTGTTCGGCTGAATAGGGGTGGGGCCTAGTGGCCCTCTGGCTGTTCTAGCACACTGGTGGGTGGCCCCCCTTGACCCCTCCATGGCTTAGGCCTTCTGTATGTCGGTTTGGTGCTGTAGGTGGGCTATTTGATCGGTGGCAATCCTGTTGGTGAGCTTTGATTGGTTGACATTGTGTTTCTTTGTCACATTGGTGTGTTTCGTCCTCTCTTTTCTTATTTGTCCTATATGTGAGCATTTCTCCAAGCACAAGTGGATATTTATTATTTCTAACTAAAATGCATAGTGGAAATGTTGAATGCTCCTTTATTTTGAGTAATATTGATGGTCAGAAACGGTAGTTAACGACTGTCAACACCCGTATCTCGTTCATCGAGTTTAACCAACGGGAGCTGCTGTTGTCATGGATGGAAAACAAAATGAATACACGATGAATGGTCAATGATTAAAGCTATATCTAGAACCTGGCACTTTTGAGCTTAAATCATTTGATATTTATTATGTTAAGTGAAGCATTGAGTGGTCGAGCCTAAAGACGTAAAACAAAGGCGTTGTATCTATTTATTTTCTTTGTTTTTGTGTAGTTTTTATTTATTTGATTTGGTACAAGCAGTTTTGCCTGCGTGCCGATCATCACAGTCATTGTGCAGATCACCACGGTAGAGTCTGAGTCGGTTGCGAGTCGGCAGGTCGCTTTCCTTCGAGATATGCCTATGAATTTTCCATAAATACGTGTTGGAGTGCAATACGAGAAAGAACTCAAGGACTATAAATATTTGACCAAACCTTCGGTTCCAGTATTACAATTTTACACCTGAGTTCTTTAGGAAACCCTAAATATGGGAGCAATGCTAGGCAGCGGATCTGGTGGAGAGTCTGCTGGTGCCGAACGGCAGCAGGTTGATGCAGATCGACACATGGACGATGTTGTTCAACGCACGCCTGATGCCGATCGACATGACATAGAGTATTCCACCATGAGCCCCATGCTGCCATGGAAGAGGGATAGATTGGTTTCACCAACTATAGAAGATCCAATAGTGTGGTCTTCCCTTTGGCAAGCATGGATGTACAAGAGCGAATCTAACATTAGGAACAAGGAAAAGAAGGAGATGGATGCAACTCTTCAGAAGAAGGTCATAGAAGTACTCGTTCATAAGGGCAAATCAATAGTGTTTGATGAACTCCAAGCCGTTTCTGAAAGATATACCATGGAAAGCCTTCTCTCTAATGATCGTCCATTGAAATATCAAGATTTTGTCGCTTTTGAGAAGATGCTTTCTCCCGAAGAGAAATAGGATTTAGATCAAGATTGCTTCTTAACTATTCATAGATCAAGACTCTATAGTGAGTACAATATTGAGTTACAGAGCATTACTGCTAAGGCAGACAAAGCACCAAGTCAACAGGAAGATCATGTCAATCAACACACGTCTGATGTTGATCGGCACGAGACCCAGCCGCGTGTTCTTTCCACTTGGCAGTTGGCACTTTGGATATTACAGATGCAGAAGAACACAATAAGGATAAAGAGCCGATGAAGGATGTTGAGGAAGAAGAGCCGATGAAGGAAGTTGAAGAAGAAGAGCCGATGGAGGAAATTGAAGAAGAAGAAGAGCAGATGGAGGAGGTTGAGGAAGAAGAGCTAGAAGAGGAGCCTTATGAGGAATCAGAAAAAGACAGAAATAAAGAAGATATGGCTACTGATGAAATTAATAGAGGATTTCAGGAGACAAAAGATCAAACAAAAGATTTGGGAGGAGAAGCCGTGGGCTCTAGAGAAGGAAGAGAGCGATGCCGATCGGCATGGTGTGCGTGCCAATCGGCACAAAGACAGGTTGCAGATTTTCCATCCCGTCCTGCACATCATGGTCCTCCTGGTCTGAGTTGCTGCTATAAATGCAGAGGTAATATAAATAATCTTCACAAACAAGTTCAAGACATAATGAATATGAATGAGATGGATTACTCCTTTCTAAATCGGAATACTCAGAAACTCTTTGGCATATTGAGAAGGAACGACATGTGTCCTTAGGTTAATATTGGTGATTCTCTGTTGCAATGAGGACATTGCAAGTTTTGAGTGTGGGGGAGGGTCATCTATACTTCTAGAGTCGATTGTTTTGAGTCTTGTGAGTCGTGAGTCTAAGTATCTTGTGGTGTGAGAGTTTGTTTAGCAAGTGCTTAGTTAAGTATGAAGCCAAATGATTATCATACCTTGAATAAAGTTAGTGTTGGTTGTCAAATTAATGTGCAAACCCCATATTATATATCTTGTTTTGACAATCGTTTCACTAAAATTACTTGTTGTTGAATGTTGTTTGGCTCATTATCTAATTTACAAAAACCCCTTCTTTCATAAGAGTTGATGCATTGAATCGAGATTACAGAATTACCTATTATACTTAACCAAGTGAGTTGGAGATTATACAACATATGAACCCTTTGATAAGAAGCATCTTTGTCAACTTTATGCTCATGATTACGACTAAGCTAGAACGTTGACACTATTTGTTCATCATGAATTTTTCTAGCTATCCATGATTGTTTCTTCTTCCATCCAAAAACATATGTCTTTGCTCTCTCTACCCCCTCCTTGATACAACCTACAAGCAAAAGTGCTACTGGCCTGGAAACTAGAGAGAGATTCTGTATTCAAGAAAAGAAAAAAAAGGAAAGAGAAAAGAGAAAAAAATAAAGGGTTGTGTCGACTGGCACAGTATGTGCCAATCGGCACGATGAAATAAGAAAGGTAGAAGTGTTAGTGGAAGAATTTCATACATTCAAGAGTATAAATCCAGAAGCTCGGTATGCACTGCTATGCTTGATCTCATTCGTTATCTTTACTTCTTAGTTTCTTTTGTCCGTTCCACTGATTCTCCGTATTCACGTCATTCTGAGAGACTCTCCCTTTTAGAAGGCATGATTGAGCATATTTTTGACTTAGATGACTCTCTGATTCAATTGGTTATTTACCCTATGAGATCCACAAGTAAGCTTCATGTTAAATAAGAGAGGGAAGGATACACATTTGAGCGAATGAGTGAAGTCGTGAAATTCATGCATGTTTCATCTATTGATACGAAGGGAGAATGAAAATATCGTTTTAACAATGAGCCTTGTGATAAATTTCATTGATTCAAGTGTTAAGGTGAAACAGTTTTTAAACTGAGAGAAAATCTTTGTGGAGGGATAACAAGTTGATGCGATGACCGACATTCATTAAATGAGAGGTATTGTAAAAAAAATTGACTTAATCTTTCCAATAGGATGATGATTGGTTGAATGATTGGATATTGCTCGAGGACTAGCAATGATTTGAGTGTGGGGGAGCTATTGACGCTTTCTAGATACACATTATAGGCCATAATTAAGGTGTTTTGCGCTTTACTTTATTGGATTTGCAAACAATTAACTCCCAAATATTACATATATTCATAGTTTTTTTTTTGTGTGTGTGTTATGGAGAAAATAGCTGATAGCAGAAAATTTATGGATCAAGAGCAAAAAATTGGGCCAAGACGAAGGAATTGCAAGGACATGTCGATTGACACAGCTCATGTGTCGATCGGCATATCTAGAGGAGGCTCGAATCATGGATTGATTCTACCGAGGCGAAGCCCAACATTGAATTAGAGTCAGTGTCGATGCAACTCAACCTAGAACATGACGATTGTTGGTATTATTAACGAATGGAGATGAGTCCACAAGCGCACGGATACCGCTGTAGCACTTCACCTCTAGAGTATTCCAAGGGTATTGAATTCATAGGGAACATGTGTTCTAATCTTCTATTCTAATCGTCCAAGGACACCAAGATAATTATGGCTCGGGTAGAGAGGATTCTAACTGGTAAAAGAGTCCTATTCAGAGTAAGTCTGACACTAAGCTGCTTGTATTGGGTATCCGGTTTTTTCCTGCATCCACAGTGCGATTTTGGCCAAGAGCCTATTGCATAGCCAAACGTGGAGGATTTCAAAGGACAGATAGGACTGTCACCACCTACTGCCTACCTCTAGCAATCTGTGGACTACATGATAAACAAAGGCAACCTACGGCCTAGACACCACGTCTATGCTTTCTATTACTCCCTTAATCTCTATGTATGATGGGACAAGACTAAGGTCTCTAATTAAATAGAGCGTTCACCGAGCAAAGCAACTAAGTACTAAGACTTACCTAAAAAGAAAACTAATAACCATAGAAGAATCACGAAAACTTACTAAATAAGGCAAGCATCCGTCGAGGTACAAGCGCGAAGAAGGGGTTGGACAAGCCTGAACCTCCTCTCCTAGACTCCTCCTCACTCTCTCCCTATTTTATAAACGCTTTGGCAGCGTTGAGCCTTTTAGAAATAAAGTGCTAATTCTATCTTGAAGTGTTGAGAGAGTGAAGCCCTTTCCTTCCTTTTATAGCACTCCAAAGGCAGTTCCAGGGTTGGTAACTCCGCCTTAAGGGGGGTAACTGACATAGGAAAGGCGGTGGAGAACCGACCTCAGAAGATGGGCCCCACTAGGCTCAGCCCACCTTCGGCCGAACACCCCTGTTTGGCCGAACAGGGGGTGGGACCTAGTGGGTCCTGTCTCCTCTGGTTGCCTCCTGGTGGGTGGCCCCTCTTCGTATCTGGCATCGTAAGGTCTTTGGTTATGTCAGTTTCTTTCTAGAAGTGGGCCACTTGATCCTCATGCTTGGCTCTGATTGGCCGGAAGTGTGTTTTCTCCCTTGATGATGTGGATTTTCTATGAATTCCGTAGAATAATTACCTGTAGCACATATTTACCAACACTAGTGGAATTTGTTAGTAATAAACTCCTACCACTATGTCAGTTGTTCATTTTATTGTTTTTATGCAGAGACGGTCTAAATTAGGTATTTAGTGACCGTCAACAATGATATAAAGAGAAGACAATTATCTGAAAAAGGGATCGATCAAAAAACTCTTAACATAGGGTTTTGAGCAGTTGTGGCGGCGACGGAGGTAGACACCAACCATCACTGGCAGGGAAGAAGAACGTGTCGACCAGCACATCACCGTGCCTATTGGCACCTGTGCATTCCACGTTGTATTCCTTCATCCCATCGAACCATGTCCATGGATCTCGGTAGGATGAGTGAGTAGTCTTCATATTCTCTCTCGTGGGGAAAGAAATATAGCTATGTAAACTCTCAACATTTGTGAATTCATTGGGTGCGATTAGTCTATGTGTGATGAACTTATTCCGTATGAGATTATGCATGATCCTATATATAAATCTATTATCATTGCTAGATGTTTAGTTGTGTTATGATGATCGCATAGTGCAAGAAACCAGTGCGGAACGATTATCTCCTACTGTGATGGGGCCAGAGTGAGCGGAACTATCATGTCTTATAGTATACTAGACTCACTGAATGAATCTATAAGTATGAGTTGCATGCTAGTTACCTGAACCATAGGAGGGAATTCTTCCATAACCTTGATCAAACACTTAGTTCTTTTGTGTTTAATTAGTTTCTATTGTTTATACATTCACCCTCTTGTTATATTTTAGTTAGTAGATTAAATAAGGGTTAATTAGATACATGCCATTATAATTTTACGGGTTTTAAAATATACCACTATAATTCATGGAATCGGGTTAGTGCCATTATAATTTACATCTAGTTTGAAATATACTACTTGTGTATATTTTGTCTATATTGGACAAAAATACCCATCTTCTTCCTCGTCCCTCCTTTTTCTCCACGTCCATCCTAAATTCCTAATCCTCAGTGATGGCTAACAGGTCCATGGTCATGGCACCGTCGCATCTTATCGCTTCAACAGCATGCCACTCAGAATCCACATGTACGGTGGCAGGTGTGCGGTATATAAGCTCATGTAGCTTACAGCGACAACAGGAGCAAATTAGCAATATAGGAACATCAGCAGTGCAAGGACCTCGCGTGGAGTGGAGGTGGAGGGCGGAGCGAGCGTGGCTGCAGCAAGAGGAGCTTGGTCCCATCGTGCGTGGCTTGCTGTGCAGCTGAGGCATTCATGCGAAGATACTAGTCCATGAAGCATGTAAGGCTCAGGAATGTCCGGTATCGAGAACATATCTAGTGCTACTGCCGGGTTAGGTGCTCCCATACTCCTGTGAAAAATTCTGTAATACAAAAGTACTTAAAGAAATAGAACAAAAATATGGTTGAATAGTCCATATTATCTTTTATAAGCACACAAAAGTTGAGCTGCAACCGATACTTGTACAATGTATAAAAAAAAGAAAAATAAGCATGTACACAATAACGGGTTATGGATCTGCTATGAACAGTTTCAACTCGCAATAACTGATGCTGATTAAAAGTATCAGTTGTATCTTAACTTTGATATGCTTATAGAAAATAGCATGCACTATCTATTTATATTTTTGTTTGAATTTTTTATTTACTTTTATAATACAAAATTTTTGTTGGAACATGGGAGCACCTAAAGGTGTGGGAGCACCTGATATGTTCTCGTCCAGTATCTAGCACTCAGAAGATGTTATGTCACGAGATCCAATCGTCCCCTTGAAGTACTGCTGCCAAATCCATACTTAAGAGTCTTATTTTGTTTCTTCTCTTCATGGTTGGTCACCAGATTTGAAGCTTTGGCATGGTTTTCACGGTGGATCGGAAGAGGAGGAGTGAGCCGGTGAAGAAGAAGAAGGGTAACTGTTTAAAATTTTACATAATGGCATATTTCAAATAAGACGTGAATTGTAATGGTACCGATCCGATTTTACAAATTGTAATGACATATTTTAATACTAGTAAAATTAGAATAACATATATCTAAAGGACTTGCTAATTTTCAGCTGACTGAAAGTTTGGGCAACTTTCAATCACTGTTTTGAACCATCAGATCTAGATCTAATGATTTATAATTATTATACAAATAATCTTATAAAAGAAAAATCAAAACTCAAAATAACAAATCATTGATGGAAAGCTTTCAATCAGCTGAAAGCTAGGAAACATGTATATCTAATTAACCCATTAAATAATAGTGAAGGTCCCGTTTGCTTTATGTGGATTCGATTAAATCTTAGAATACTTTAATAGAAAATATGTTATAATTATACATCATCCTCTTACAACATATAAGTAGGTGCGTAACTACGACCAACAGTCGTCACCCGCCGCTGCCTGTTGTCAGCTGTTGCTACTCGCTCGCCTGCCCGCGCCTCCATCGTCGCCGCCACTCGCCCATGCCACGGCTACTCCCCCACCATGGCGCCCGACCGCCTGCGTAACCGCTTGCACAAAGCCGTGACGAGCCGCGTGCTTGACCATCATGTCTGACGGCCTTTCGGGCTGGTCCGACCCAGCTAGCTGATTTCATGTGGAGGCCAAGGTCCAGACCCATGGGCTGGCACGGCACGACCCAATTTTTAGTTCGTGTCATGTCGGCCCGATTGTAATTAGGCCTTGCTGAGATGGGCCCATGCTGGGCGATCCCAATGTTCATCTATACTAGAAAAATACCCGTGTGTTGCTACGGGCATTTGGATTTTATCGTGAATCAGAGGCCGACAATTACAATCAAGTATAACTCCCTTGCGCGCCGATTGAATACAAAAGGCAGGTGAAAAAATAGTAAATTAGTAAGTTGGCACTTGTATGCACATCAAAGGTTGTGATACGCAACATCAAAAAGTTTGTATATAAACACATATTAATAAGATATGCAATTTTATCATAAAAACAATTGATAGAATTTCGCAAATGGCAAAATAAAGCAACAGAAGTTCCCGCCAATATCTGCCTAATTCCTTGTTACAACAGCTACGCTCATGTAGAACTTCAGTAGATATAGAATGTGCTGAAGCAGTGAAGGAGACTCATTGGAGCCCATGATCTCTGCATCGGAGAGGATGAAAGATAAATTTGTTTTAAAAAAATCTTTATATGTCAATGACAGCATAAGATTTTCATGAGAATCATAAAGGAGATTTGCGTGTTATTTTCCTTCCATGTTTTGTGTGTGGTGTATGGCTCGATTTCAGTTCCAAGGTAGTAAACAGGAAATATGATTCCTTATTCCCATGATAATGGATGCAACTGATGACATAAACTATCCTTTTACTCCAATATGCTTCTAGCACTATAAGCCAAAGAATAGACCGCACCTATGGAACTGTAAAGCCACATAATTTAAGCTTTGAACTGTTGCAACAACCATACAAGCCGTTTTTTACACGTAATAATTTGTTGGTACAAAATAACTTCAGAAAAATAAATCAATAGGTGTGTTTTGTTTCTGTATTATCTACTGAGAGAATCACTCTGTTTCTCCATAGTCCAAATGAGAATAACTCATCGCTTCTACAATGAAGTTCAAGATAGATCTTTAGAATGGTAAAAGGATACAGACCTAGAACCAAGGGAGTTATACACAGTATCTGTAGGACTGCATGATTAAGCAAGCGATGTCTTAACCTGAAGAGCAGTTCTTTAGAAACCAATGAAGAATTCACTGCCTCAATCAGCTAGAGAGAAGTTCGAACCTACATTAAGAGTAATTGTTATTCGGAGATACCATATCCATTTTCAATTATGTAAAATTTGTCGCAGTAGCAGACCACTTTAACATAACACAGAATTTCGAATTGAAAGAGGTCACTAACATCTGAAACATAAAGATATTTTAGTATATAAAGCAGTCTGTTGAAACGTAGAGAGTGTGGACCAAAATTCATGCAAAACAGATAATAGTTCTCTACTGATAAAAATGTATTACATTTCATAAAGCTAAGTTGTAAGGAAAAATTACTCTAGTTTATTGGCATTCTGTTTTAATAATTCCTAACAAATATGATGTGATGTGATATGAAAGTGATATATAAACAAGCTGTCAAAGCTATGGATGTAGTAAATCATCTACGCAGTTACATAAAAGAGATTTTGGTGCTTACATAAAACACAGATGCAATCATTACGTTCCTCTTTCAGTTGGTTGAGTCATCTGTTGCATGTGATTTAGACAATACACAGTTGAAACCTGCAGTAATAACAAAAGGCATGAGTGTATTCAAAGGAGGGAGGGGGCATCAACTTTTTTTTCTGAAAAAATAACCTTTGATTCTAGAATATATGAAAGAAAAAACTTTCAGTAGCTATATCTAAAGCATAAATTCAGCTCAAGGACTGTTATAATGAAGAAAAGCACTGCAGAGCCATGAACTGAAAAAAGTAAATTTGCAGGTGAAATTCTTTTTTAGCACCAGCAAAGGGCTAGTAGCTCATGAGGCAAGAAACAATCCATACCAGTAAGAAAGAGTTCAGCCTATTTTCTTTAGGAGCATATACATTTGTGTTTTTTTTTTTCCTCTGCTTCCACCACCACAATCTGAATGTTGCGCTCCTGCTACAGGATAGTAACATGTAAGAAAAGCACAAACAGCAAGGAAAAAAATGGGGAGGGGAAAACAAACAGATCTTGCAAGGCAAGAAACTGAAGACAAAAACGAAAGTGCCTAATCTTGCATGGTAAAACCAGAAGGCTCATCAGTGCATTAGAAACAAGAAATAAATCAAAGAAAAATGGAAAGAACAAGAAAAGCAACATAATCCTTATGTAAAGGTAAGATTCAATAGGAATTGTGGGCCACAACAAAACAATCTGAAATCTCTATATAAATTAAATTGTTCTATACTGAAATCAAAAGATGATGTTGTAACTTGATCCGAGGCCCAGCAAGTCTTACTGGTCCTGCAGAATGCACTCCAATATATGTTGGTACACAAACATAAGCCACTGGAATGCCGCAAGTGAACATCTGGTTCTACTTTATCTCTGATGTTTTGTGACAAAGTGAGAATTGATGAATACATATATCATAAATTCAATCAGAGCACATAAGATATAAACATTGTAGCACACCTATAAGCCGAAACTACTGACCAACAAACCAGCTATGCTAAATTTCCATTAAAAACAATCATAATAAACAACGCAAGAACAGGGCACTCTCAATGGCATCACACTGGCACGTTAAAAATTAGAAGCAATGGTATGAATGCATAAGTGTTGAAACCAACTAAATCTTTCTTCAGCAAGCATACCTTCTCCGCTAGCACCTTCTATCTCTTTAGCTGAGTATTTACTGCTGTAATCACTATCGTCTACAGTAAACATCAGCAAACAACCCATCACCTCTAAAATACGAAGTAAATAGGTCTTGTTCAAGTATTATCTCAAACGGATGATTAACAGGACTGCTAAGAATAATGCATTGCAACGGCACGGTTTTGTATTAAAAAATGAACAGAGCTCTCTACCTATTTCACGATGCCGCAATGGCGGTTCACCTCCTCCATGCTGGCTGCCGGAACAAGGATTATTGCAAGGATCCCAAATGGCTATGAAGCATCTGCAATAATAAAGTGAGATGCATCTAAATTCTGAGAGTTTACTGCCTCAAGTTAGAGCCTAATCTATTTTACGGATTGAAATAAACTGAATCAGATGGTAGATATACCCTCACCTTGAACCCATGTGAGTCATGCATCCAACCAGAAGTCCCCCTGAAACACCAAAGACAAAACTTTAATCAGCACCCAAACACACAGAGCTGATCTTAGTTTTCTAAAATCCATAACAAGAGAACAAATGGTGAATGGAAAAAAAAAATACAGCGATGACAACAACAGCTATTGTCAAACATGAGGTTTGGCGACTTGCTTTCCGACGACCATGCCCTTACCTTGTCCAAGAGGCCACCCAACGATGTGGTCTCGTTCTCCATGAGGCAAACCCAGCCACATCCCACATCCACAAGCATCATCCTTCCTCTCCTCTTCCCACCTGAACGCTAGCTGCCTGGTGAAGATTACAGCACAGGGGAGGAGAAGCATCAGATGGGTTAAAACGCTAGGAGGTGGTGACTGGTGATGTCATGGGATAGGGCGAATAGGGGAGAAGAGAGGAAGACAGGAGGAGAAGAGTAGGCGGCTTGGGTGGCGGCGCATAGAGGAGATTGAGCAGGAAAGGCAGGCACCTAGGTGAGGGGCGCTTGGATCCGGCGAGCGCGTCGGGACGGGGGTAACGAGGGAAGAGAGAAAAATTGAATCGGTTGAGATCGAAGGAAGAGGAAGAAGAGAGAAGGCACCTGCTTTGACGGTGGTGAAGAAGTCCCTTCAACAGCTCCTGTCGTGGCTCCGCTGGGCCGTCTTCGCGGTCGTCGGTAACCACTTCAGCCACCATGGTAGCTTCGTCGGCTCGGTGCTGCAGCTGCCTCTTCATTAGCTGACGGTACGCCTATCCCCAATCCCCATATTCAGTTCTCCTGATCAGGGCAAAAAAAAGAACGACACAAGAAGAAGGAAAGAGCAGGATTTGAAGACGAGCCGTCGGAGCTAACACAACGGAGAAGTCAAGGAAAAGGAGCCGAAGAGGCAGAGAGGAGGAAGAGAAAGGAGCGAATGGAGAAGTCGGACACCCGCAACCAGCGATTTCAATGCGCCGCAGGGCACAACGATGCAATGGGAAAGGAACACGTGGAAGAGCCCCACAGCTCACCAATGAGAACGTAGCAACGATAAAACGATCGTACAATCTATCTTTTATCACCCGATCAGCTGAAAAACACCATAACTTACTCCTCAGCGATCCTAATTCGATGGTGAAGAAAAACACGATAGACGTGGCCACCGTGTCTGTCTGGGGCATCTGCAAATCTAAAAAGTCAAATTCGTATCCAACATCTCGCGCTGCCGCGCGGTGGGCTGGCCCCTTCCCCGCGATGGGCCTAGGTGGGCCGGGTAGTCGTGTGCTACGGGGCACACAAACGCTCTATAGTCCCGATCTACTGGCACAAAAACGCGGCGCTAGGGAGGGTTACCAGTTACCACATCGCCTCTCCCGCTGTCGGCTGCCTCCGCCTCGCTCTGGCTGCCTTCGCCTCCGCCGTTAGGTTAGGCTTGGTCGGTGCCGCCGTGGGTTGCCGTGGCTTCGTCAAGCCGCCACGCCGCCACCCGCTTTTCGGCATCGGTAGCTTTCTTTTTCCAACCCCTTTCTCCTGATTTTTCCGTTTCTTAGAATGCGAATTCGAGATACCCTAGTGCTAGGTCTTTTGTGCTCTTTAATATGTTGTTCATTAGGTCGCAGTGTATTTTAATCTGTTGTTCCTTACATCACTGTTTATTTAATCTGTGGCTTAGTACTTCCGAATGTCCTGTAGGCTTCAGCGTCTCATTCTTAGGGGTGTTGCTCTTCGTGTGGGTCTGAGTACCTGAATAATGGGTAGATTTAGGCTTCGTTCCATGTTTTTCCCATCTGTGTTTGAGATATACATTGAATGTCAAAACTCAAAATAACCTTACGTCAGCTGGCCAGGCCTAACCTGGTTAGGATCCTACCCAGGTTACAAATTGTCCACATAAACAGAACAATACAGATGTGATTGGTTGTATGTGGTAATGTAGGCAATTTTGATCTTTTCTTCCTTATTTAAGGATTGTGTGATTGATCTATATAAATGAAAGTCAGCAGAGGCCATTCATTGTATGAAGCATGTCTTTATGGTTAATGTTTGTAGGTCATATTAGAGTAGTAAACATGTAAAAATGGAATGACTCCAAATAATGCTGATTGCATGTTGGCTGAATATTTGTGTTGAAAAAGTTTTTCTTATCGAAGCTTCATTTTTCGGTCCAGGCCAGTTCTAGTCCTCAATTATTTTATACTTATGATTGAATTCCACTTCTGAAATTTACTATTCGTAATGAGCTGCAGAATCCTAGCTGTGTGCACCGCATTTATATAAAGCAAAAACACGTGTGAAGGAGGAGAGCAGATAGTAGAGTAACAACGTCCAGTTTCACTGAATCCATCTCTGCACAAGCTCTCATCTCTCTCAAAGTCAGTTTCTGTCCTCTCTTTGTATCTGATGAAATATTTGTGAACAACTATGAAACAATTGTCTTTTTTGATTGATCTTCTGCTTGGAAGCCTGTTCTGTGAGAAATGTTTTCAATTCACTGTTATCTGTTTTGAATCTTGGAATCTTTTATTTTGGAACCTTATTCAGTTTTACTTATTTCATCTCTAATTCCATTTGAAGTCCATCTGGTCAATGGCTGTCTATATTGAGGATTTTCTTTTCTATGCCATGGTTATACATGTGGTGTTTAGGTGGCTGTGTCATTCAACTTATCGTCGAACAAGTTTAGAATTTAGCACAGAAATCTCTAAAATTTGTCTATGTACTTGGTATTTGTTGAAATGCCTTTCAAGAATGCATATTCTGTCTACATAAATTTAGTTATGTTTTTGGAGAAGTAGCAGTCTTACTGTATGAATAGAATTTTTATGTTAGCAAGTCCTTTTCAGATGGACAATGAACATCTATCTGATGAGTACATTTACCAAGAGCTCGAGAAGATATTAAAGAGAGGTGAAGAGAAGGAAGGGAAAGAAGTTCTGGTAGAGAAGAAGTTTTTTGATGATTGGTCTCTATTGCAGCGGAGGAGATACTACCTTGACTTACAGAAAGTGTTGCCAGCACCAAGTTTGGTTCCTGATTTAGAAGCATTCAAAAAGAAGGCGTTGGGATTTAAGGATGAAGAGAGCCTTGATGTCATGGTTAGTTCCAGAAACAGAAGCTCCTCTTTATATCTGTGAACTGATCTTATTATGTCTAAACTAACCTGTTTTTGTTGTTCAAATTCCCAGGACAGTTGCCTTTTTTATGCGACCTACCCCATAACTATCCAAAAAAACTATATTCAAGCGATAATACACTATCAGTCTTGGCAGCTTGCTGGGACTGACAAGATCTATACATTTGGTTCCTCAGATGTAAGATTGTTTGTTACAAGAGCTTCCAAGGCCTTTGTATTTTGGATCAGGTATTCAATTATGGCATTTTATTCCTATTTGCATCATATTGATTACTGATTATACGGCATCCTCACTCTCATCTGGTGCATCTTTTTCTATTTGCTACAAATTGTTTTCTAATTGTATATCCTTTATATGGTCTCAGAAATGATTATGAAGATGTTGGGATGGTCATTGATGGGTAGACTGGCTGGGTACAAGGTTTCCTGCACGAACAGTGGCTGCTGATGAATCTTTTACATATGGACCTGAGCTGCTATTTGAGTATGATGGATCTGATCCCAAATGCAATTCGGATGAACTCTTTTACATAAAGAGCTCAAACCGCATCGTTCTTCCCTGGTCTGGCCGGTACTCGAAGAGTGCTTCTGACATCAAATTCAACATTCGTTCTCTTCTGCTCTCTGTGAATTTAATACGGAGATGTAACTCCAGAAATTCCTTTCGTTTGAGCCACAAAGAAGCATGTGATATCCTTATTTTGTTGGGACCTGAGGTAGCAAAGAACAAGGCCATTTTGCAATACACTTTTGACGCTTTGAATACAGCCGCACTTCGTCTCAGTCAGATTCCAGCTGCCCTTGACCCCACCGTGACCAAGTATGATATGACCAGTCAGAGCGCAAACAAGTGTCTTGCTGGGGAGGACTACAAGATCGTAGTTGGTTCTCCAATCAGAAATCTGCACCAATGCATTGACATTCACTCATTCGTGCTAAGGAAGAGAACTTATGCCTCTGCCTTCTATTTAAGTGCGAAAGAATTTGCAGCAGCAAAGACAAAGTTGAAGAAGGTGAAGAGGGAGAGCAGAGAATCTACTGAAGATTTTGAAGACAGAAAGCACATGGAAGCTTTGAAAGGAGGAACTTTATTTTATGCAAACCGACATGACGGCCTAGGGGGATTTGAAAAAGTAGAACTGCTTTACCCTCCTGTGCCTGCTGAACAAACAAGGTTTCTCTTTCATTTCTGTTGCTGTATTCCTTTCTTTTTTTTGAAGCTGTTAAAACAGTTATCTGGCCTAATTTTACTGATTTGTAGTTTATGTACTGCAGATGGTGTAACTGTTGAGGCGATTCGAATGGGTAGAGTTGTCTTTTTTTTTTTTTGAGGGCTAATGGGTAGAGTTGTCTTACATGTTTGTTGTTGAAGGTTAGTTGGTCAAGCAGGACACCCTGTTTCCCACTCCGTTTTTCCTTTGTTCCCTCCCTCTCTTTTATCAGAGATCAAGACACCCAGAAATTTTAACATAGTTTGTCATTTGATACATGTTTTGATGTGTTATAACATATTTGAACAATCTAATATGCATGTTTTCTCTTTCACATATGTTGGATATTAAAGCTGTTTTGTCAGTTATATTTTTTATTGATGCAATTTTGTAACATTTCTAACACATTAGCTAACTGTTTCTTTATCTTTTTGACTGTAGGCATTGGTTGGATGAATCAAAAGAACAAGAATTTGATTCCTTGAGAGGGTTTAGAGACTGCATTAGTTAGTTTATGATAGGATTCTCGAAAACTTTGTTCGTTATTCATGGCAGTCTGTTGCATGCCCTCACACTTTTGGTCAAGCAAGTCGTTCCAATTATGCCATTAGTTGTCCATTAGATTCTCTTCGTGGCTTCTGAATACTGAAGCAACTATGCCCTCCTATCATGTTTCTTGTAGAGCTGACACTTATGAAGTTTGACTAGTATGAACTCACCTGATCCTCGCTTAAATTATGTTACTGTTGAATTTGTTTTTGCTTGTACCTGCATGGCTTCTGGCAGTCCGGTTAGCTTTCCTCTATGTAGTGTCGTAGTGTCACTTACGGGAGAGAAATTCCTTGTATCTAGTTTATGAAGCAATCACGGTGCTTGAAGTTGTGTGTGTCATTTCCAGCGTTGTTTTTGGGGCCCTGACACTTGTTTAAACCTCTCTGTTGTGGTGGTAGACGCAAAATCTTTAGTCTTTTTGTTTTTTATTTACAAATGAAAATCTTTAAATGGCTGTTCAGAAAAGAAGTTTCTTTTTTTATCCCAAAAAAGGAAATAATTTTTTATATTCACTTTTCTAACAAAAACAAAATGTGGAATTAGGCTCAAACTACTCACGACGCCCACTTGGCCGAACAGCTTACGGAATGCTAAACCGCCATTATATTGTGGCCCACACGTCTCTATTTGCTGCCTCCGTCGCGATGGGTTTTCTTTCCCTCCTCGTCGAGCCATCGTCGCCGCCGGCGAGCTGCTGCGGCGCGCCGAACCACTGTTTACAAACTCTGAACCCTAGCTCCAGCGCACCCATTCCATTCAACATGGAGGACGCCCTGGCGCCGCCGCCCCTTGCGCCTTCCCCTACCCCAATCGGCGCCGCCGTGCTCACTCGCCGGCGGTCACACCTCGACAGTGCTTCCTATCGCACGCTCTCCCACCTCTTCTCCCACTGCCTCCATCTCCAAACGTCAAGCAGCGAGGCCTCCGCGTCGCCCGAGGCCGAGCTCGCCGCTGCGAACCCTACCAGCGTGGACTCCGGCGATTCCCCGCAGGTGCCTAAGGACGCCGATTTTGATCCGCGGACGGAGGATGTGGATAAGAAGGCGGCGTCGTCTGGGAGCCCGTCGCGCCACACGACCTGCGCGCCAGCGAGGGATGAAACCTCCGTGGCCAACCCTACCGGCGACCAGGGTGAGGCTGAGGCCCTGCAGGTCGGGCTGGAGGGCATGGGTGTGCTTGTAGAAAGCACTTGCGGTAAGCCTGGTGCCGTGAGTGAAGAGCCGGTGGTTGCTAGACTGGATGTGGAAGACGAGGCTTTGAAATCGATGGAGGCTTGTTTGGATGGTGAGATTGACGGATCGGCAGTGGAAGCAGTGGGTAATGACAATGGACAGCTGCTTCTTTATAAGATGATGACCGACTTTACAGGGCCGATTGATGACATTGGTGTTGGCCCGATGCCAGCACTGAGTAGTGGGGTTTCTGAAGGCGAGCTGCAGAATAGCAAGAAATTTGAGGAGTCCAAGCAATTGGGAGGTGAGACTGAAGAAGAGAGACCTGCTTGTAATTCAGATTGCAGGCAGTTCGATGGTGGTGGTTTTGAGGAAGGAGAAATTGAGGGTGAATTGCAGGATTTGGATGCAGAAGAATCAGATTCAGACGATGAGGAACCAGGAGGGGATTCTGTCAGCAGAGGCTCAGGGGAACATGAATCTTGTGGTCATGAGACATGGCATCGGAATGCTCATTTGACACCTGAAATTAAAGGAAATGATTGTGTACTGAACATAGATGTCGATGTTAGGAATCATGGACAAATATCTATTACCAGGGATCAAGCCGTCAGTTATGATGAAGTTCTAGATTGGAATGAGACGCCGCTGCCTGACAATGAGGTATTGGGTGCATCATTGTTTTTATATACTAAAATATTGGATGCAAACAGGTTTGTTAAACGCTTGGTGCTTCATGTTTTCAGTTGATGCCTGTTATAACTGAATTCAGTGACTTAATTATGAAAGTCTGGCTTGAAATTCAACACTTTGCTAGAATACGTAGTGTACAGGTTACACTCAAATCATGTATTTTTCCAGCTTATTTGGCTAGTGCCTAGTGATGTTCAACCTTTTTTTTATCATTAGTCAAACTTTATGAGTGGTATACTATTTTACTAACATTACCAGGATACAACATATTCCTATGTTCTTTTTGTGTTGACATTGGTTAGCTCAAACAATATCAGAATGTAGGGAGTATACAATGTTTAACTGGATCACAGAATTCATTCCGTTCCATGACTGTCTTCATGCCATGCATATTTTTTCTCAGATGATGCTTTCTGGCTGGATATATTGATGTTCAGTATATACTTTTCCAATCTTTTACAGGATCTCAAATCTGGAAAGAAGAGAAAACGCCATTTGACGGAAGAGAGAAAGGCTAAGAAGACGGTATGTTATGGTCTTGGCACCATTTGATTTCATACCCTGTTCTATTAAACTGTATCTAGATTATAGACTCTGAAACTTGATTCCTGATATTATTGACAACCGATGTGCAGAAAAATAAAAGAAGGAAAAGAGCGCAACAACGAATAGCTGAAGGAGTTCACAAACTGAAACTTCCACATGTTATAAAGCCAAAAACAGTGAAACCTTGCCATTTCTACAACCATGGGAAGTGCCAGCAGGTGAGCCCCAACCTAACTTATTTTCTTATTATCTGTTCACATAAAGGGGATAGCATTTGCTTCTTGTGCTTCTTCCCATTTTACATTGAGAGAATTCCTTATTTGGCCTCAAAAAAGATGGTGCTTCCTTCCATAGTCCTTTACAAATCGAAGTTCCCTATTTGACCTAAAATCAAATTTTGATGTTTTCTATGGCCCATCCGTCAATTTTGACACTTAACGGTAATAAGTGAAGGGTAGAAAGACTAATTTACCCTTGATATGATATTTTTCAAAAAAAATAGAAAACCATGCAATTCTGCACAAAATGTATAATACCCATATATGAATTAAATTTTAATTTATTATTGTTTTTATTTAAAAAATATGTATCTCAGTTTGTTTTAAATCAAAATTAATCAAAAGCCTGATGGCTAGATATCATGTTTGAGTTGTATCAAATGCTAAATGATATAATTTTGAGTTGTTTTATTTAAAGTTACCCCATCTCCTATGCTGTGGATACTCTTTTTAAATAGCAAACATATATTTTATTGAATTTATTGTTGACAGATTCTCTGTTTTTTCTTTTGCAGGGTGATAGTTGCAAGTTCTCCCACGATTTTGTACCATCGACAAAGTCTAAGGTATCTATGTTATCAAACTTAGTCCTATTTTTTAGAACTTTAGTCTGTTATACGCACTGTAATGGTTACACTGTTACATTCAAACTATAGGGTATACATCCTCCAAAGTGAAGCCTTACTCAATCAAAGCCATCCCTCACTTTGTACTGGGTTCTGTCATAATTACCTTTTGTCTCTAGGATCCCACTCACAAAAGAACGCGTGCACATTTTGTACACACCTATTTATGTTATATATTTCAGCTATACTTTGTTCGAGTTAGAGAAAAACTGTACTAGAATAAAATACCCTATTGATACTTGAAAATTGAAATGAAGGGTTTGCACAAATGTACATAGAGTATGCTGAAATCTGTTAGATTCAGTTCTCCTTTTGGAACTACGTCCTAAAAGCATGCTGAAATCTGGTAGATTCAGTTCTCCTTTTGGCAGATAGGGAGATCCTGGAGCAACCCTTTATCAATCCTGTAATGGCAGTTAGGTAACTAGATCTTATGCTCCCCTAGAGCTTGAGAGATAGGGAGATTAGAAATATAATTCTTATATCACGCTGGCATTATAGCCGCCATAGTACGAAACATAACCATATCGAACTCTAACTAACAGTTTCCAAACTCTAATTTAACTAACAAGCAATCTGTTAAACAAGGAAACATAATCTCAGCCACTACATAACAAGTCCAAGGCTGATACAGTAGCATTCTTTGCTTGTCTTTCGTAGTTTCGCCCCCACATAACAAATCCCCTGAAGCAGTTTCTCCTAACCACGAAATGTGCACACAGAGGAAGAAAATGTCACACTTTTTTCCAGTAGGGGGTGAGGACAGGCACAATACAGGCTACCGTTGCCTAATTTATGTGTCCCAAATCGGAGAAACACATTTACCATCAAAGAAGTGAGGAGGCTTCTGCAAATGCTTCTACGGGGAAGAAGCGCAGAAGAAAGGCTTAAATTGGCTGCTCTTTTCATGGATCTGCATCCAAGATTGACTCTGTGTAGTCCAAAAGGTTACAGCAGTACACCATGAATGGATTGTAACTTTGAGTTCAGTTACCATTTGAATTTTTGTATGATTGTGCATTTAATAGGTAGGGATCGTAGCAACATTCGCTCTAGTTAACATTATCAAACTGCATATATATTCCTCTTACTTTATGTATGTCATGCTTTTTAATACCTTTCTCTCTCTTACAGGCCTGCACACATTTTGCTACTGGTTCTTGTCTAAAAGGAGATGATTGCCCATATGATCATGAATTGTCGAAGTACCCTTGCCATAAATATCAAAGTGGAACGTGCTTCAGAGGTGATACATGCAAATTTTCTCATGTGGTACGTCATATGTTGTTTCATTTTGTTTATTTAAATATGATAGCCTGTTAAACCATACTGCTGCTCCATTGTTTAAACTACTGAAATTCCCTTTTTTTTATCAGTTGTCAACTACAGGAGGTACTGCTACAACAGATGCAAAGAAATCTGACGCTTCGTTGGCATTTGGAAAAACAAACCTCATAGAGCAAACAAGTAGCCTGAAAACCTCGACAGTTCACAATGGTGAACCTGTGATCCCTGCTCCTACCAAACAACAGTATTCTATCCTGAAAAACCTGGCTGGCATCTCAATCGATTCTCAAAAGAAAATATCTACTCGTATTCCAAAGGGTGTGCAGTTCCTTCCTATTGGAGGTGGATCGAATTCAAGCAGTAGACATCAGGATGCTTTGTCCATTGAGAAGCATAGGAATTCAAATGGCAGTCAAGATCAGTACCTTGGAGGATGTCAAGCAGAAGCACAAAAAATTGTGAAGCAAAATGGCCAAAAACCAGTTACACTGCTTGATGAGAAGAATTCATCAAACAAAGCTACCTTGCCTACTGATTCTACTGAAACACCTGGGTCAATTCACACTCAACATGAAGTCTCAGAGGCATCCAGAATTTTGCAGGAGTTCTTGTTTGGTGCTGGCAGTTAGACTAAAGTGTTGAAGTAATTTCTGCCTTTTGATGCCGCTTTGATATTGCAAATATCTTTGTGTGCTATAGTAATTCAATATGAGTTTTCACTATCTGTAGTTTACATGGATATTTTTCAGTTATGAATAGGCATACAAATCTTTTGATACTGTTCCATCAATATCTTTACAGCAACTGCATGGTGCAATAGAAAAATGTATATCACAGATAATTTACTGTTTACTGGAAGGTTAACTTGGGCTTATATTCTACAGAAGTCAAAATGAAAATATGAAGAATGATACTAGGATTCAGTGAACCACATGGTAATTGCACAGATTGTTTCTCTCACTGGATGTAACTTGTAATCTTACTCTAAGAATTTTTTCTCGAATCGGTACTTAGCTCATTGCTTGAACTAACTGCAACACTTGATTGTGGTGGATACATTTGCGAACTAGCTTTACCATGTAATTTGAAAGAACTGCATTTTGCAAATGGTTTATCAATTAACTAAACATGCAGGTTTTCTTTGCATGGCTCATGCAGTAAATGTGAATAACTTAACGATACTAGTCCAACGCTTGTAAAACTATTCCAGCGTTCTTACCTATAGTTCGGTTGATATTGGTGATAATGACTCGTACATAATTCCTCTGGTTTAATATTTGAAACCATTTTTTTCTTTAAAAAAAAACAGCATAAACGGCCTGGTGCTATTTTGATGTTATGTTTTGTCGAAAACCATGAAAGCACTTCACTACTTTAACATAGCCTATAAGAGTTTATTTCAATTGCTGGTGTGTTATTTTTTGAATATTGATTAGATGATGAATTTATCCACAGCTTTGGAATGGAAAATTGGCGTATTCTTTTGTTTGGTATCATGGAAGAGTACAAATCCATCAAATCCACAAGGTAACACAAGGGAACTTGATATGTGATTTTTCTTTTTCTAGTGAGGACTGCTTTCTGAGGTACTTCACCTAGTGTCCATTCAGGTGGTTGAGTACACAGTTCTTTGTATTGAAGAAGGGATCTTCTATTACCCATGGATGTCAACTGTGTGCGGTATGGTTTCTCTAGCTACTTAGTTTCTTCTGCCAGGGAATCCATTATTGTTATAAGATGAGGTCGAAAAAAGAAAAGTGATCAACAAACATTTTCATGCTAGGGAATCAGGATTCTCCATGCAGAAGCTTTATGTTGCTGCCACATGATGTCAGCTATCTTGATTGCAACAAGTCGCGTACGAGCACATGTGTGGCAGACTAATGGGTTCTTGACTGGAGAACAATGTTATCCTGGTGCAGTGCATGATTTGAACTTATACGCATGCACCTATTTCGTTGGTGCAGAATTACTTGTGAGCTAATTGGAGACCGCAGGACAGCAGGCCAGATGCTGAAGGCCCCAGATATGAGCTGGACAGTATGGTTGTTGCTTGGTCTCAAAATTGGTTCGGCCTACTTACTGTCAAAATCTCAGCTGCTGTTGCATCAATTATGAGTTACATTCACATGAGCTCTGGAGAAGGCTCACATGCTGGTGTATCACTTCCATGCAAGCAGACATGTGAGTTACGGTAGTCCCGCTACTCTTGCTTGACTGCTGTCATGTACATGACCCAATGACATTGACACTATCTCACCCTACAATCAATTTCTTGTATTTCTCATATGATGATTGATGATGTCGTTTCCCTTGGATCAAGGTACCGTCAGCGTATCGTGTGTAGTACTCAGTGGTTGAGATGTAATTGTCAGTCTAATTTCTTTTTCACCATGAATGTGACGCGAAGTTGAGGTATGGTTTGTTATCTTAGACGGTCAGTTTGTGCTGGGGTATTCCCGTCACTCCTGAAAGCTACTAACTTGAAACCAAGATCTGAGCGATTTGTGTACCTCAACTGCTGAACATGTCATTATTTCGTGTCGTGGGAACTGGATAAGTTCATTCACGTGTCGATCAGGTGAAATCCTGCTACTTGATGCAGAATTTTCGTTTAGTTAATAAATTGGACACTGATCTGTAGTCTTACTGGATAATTTTATCCTTAACAGTGATATTCTAGTATAATTCAAGCACATACGCCGTCATAAATTGTGTAATATAAAAGAAAGTCTAAATGTAAAATTGCATTATTAACGAATTATTATATAATGTCAGCAGATAAACACCGTTATGAGTTGTGTAAGAGATGAAGGCCAGGTTGACTCCTAAACAAGAACGTAGTCTCGTTCGTTTCTTTTGCGAAAATGTAATCGCTGTTAACACTCGCGTACTGCGGCCGCGCGCCTCCATGCATGCCGCCCATGCCGGCCGAAGAAGGTCAGCCATTGTTTTGTTCTGTAGTTCCCTGAAATATTTCCTCTGTTTGTTAACAAAAACAACAAAATAAATGTTTTTAACTAATTTTCCAGCATATTTGTTGTCCCACTCCCATCTAAAATAAGAGTACTTGCCTAATACTCTTATTCTTTATCACCTCCAAACTTTATTCTTGCTTTATTATTTTTTTTGCGAGGGACTTTATTAGTTTATTTACAGTGCCAATCTTTAGTCTTCAACCTTAACTAGAATTTTGAGCTAAAACAAAACCTTCCTTTAACATTTCATAATATCTAATAGTTATCCTTCATTCCTTCTTGTGATCTGATGCAGAAACCATTCCCATCGGTTGAGCCTGGATTGATTGTTTTCTAATTTTTTCTACGGTCAACATTTGACTCCAACAGTCCGTCCGATGCAGGTAGCAAGATGGGAGCATAATAGCATTTCCAGAGATCCCTACCGTATTTTTTGCATGTCCAATATCAATTCGAAGCCTCCTACTTGAGCTTTTATTTTGTATGGACATGAAATTTCTCCCTTTCAGCCTTAAGTTTTGGAGTCTTCCGTCCATCTCCCAAGGCCTCACTCTTTTCCTCCCTCCTCTCTCTCCCTCCTGGCGCCGATTTTTTCTTGCTTCTTTCCTCTGCCACGCATGCCCGCGCCGCTCCACCTCCGCCACCCTCTAGTTAATGGTCGTCAGAGTCAGGACTTCGTTGATCACCGTAGGGAGGAGAGACACGCACCGGATGGATCTACGCCACTAGGCCAGTCGCAGGCTTGAAGGCATGAAACAGAAGTGGCTCGAGGTCGCAAAGGTTGCCGAGGTGTCATGGCTTGTCCGGCGGCGAGCAGCCTCCTAGGCCGCGCGTGCCTGCTCCATCGCGTCATTCACGCCTCCTACCACCTCGTTACCTGCCCCTACCTCCTCCTCCTTCCTGCCATCAAGCCCAGCCCTCACGCCATCACCCCACCGCAGCAAGATCCAGTGGCGCGGTTGCGGGGGCGGCGCGGCGGCGCGAGAGGGACGCGGTCGATAGAGGACGCAGATGACACCTTCTTCCCCACATACGGCAAGCTCTGGTGGGAGCTGTGCATCGGCGTCCCCTGTGGAAGAGGAAGCGGTCACTTATAGGTGGATCACAAGCGAGGGGATGTTCTGAGTCACTAGCCCATAGGGCCCTCCCATGGGAAAATAGAGGGCTTGGTTTGGGTTTGACTGCTAGATTTGAGAATAATGTTTTGCTGTCCAAGTATTTATGTCAGTCCCTGTCGGGGATAGATGTTAGTGATGCCACGTGACAACAATTACCCCCACAATAATAGTGATAGCCGTATCCAGACCCTGCAGTAGGCCCAAGAGTTGTGTCTCAGGTGACTCAAAGTCTACGCAGTCAAACGGGCTCGCGTCCCGTCCGACCATCAAAGGAAAGGCCTGATGGTCCTCGCCTCACTCGACCCCCGTCGAGGGGAACGACCACGGTACGCCTCGCTCGACCCTCGCCGAGAGGGTCGACCGCACCACGTCTCGATCAATCCATTGGAGAGGCTGGCCCCACTTCGCCTCGCTTGACCCCCACGGCCAGGGTCGAGTGAGTCGCGGATAAGATCGCCAGCTCCGCCTCCACAGTGCCGATGTCTATCCGTACGAGTACAGTGACGCTTACGTGCCTGCCACCCCCTCCAACTCCTGGCAGTGGTCCACCACACTGACAACGAGACAAGGCACCGCACCACTGGCCACGCGGGAGTAACAGAGTGGAGAAACTCGATTATAGCACCTGAGACGGGATAGGACGGTGACCATACGCCTCGCTCCAAGCGCTATGCGACAAATTGACTACTAGCGAAGGGGGTCAAGCGAGGCAGAAGTCAACAACCACTCCCTACACCATCTTGGGCGATGGACTAAGCGTGCGGCTACAACACCAGAAGGTCAAATCTGCCTGCAAACCTACCCCTATCGCCATCATCATCTTGCCCAATGGCAAAAGGCGTGATGCCATGACACAACTCGTCATGATGACATATGTCACAGTGGTATCCAAGGACACCTTGACCTACTAGCGCGACAGGACGATGCATGACACCATATTAATCGCCCTCACTGCGCCATGCGTGTTATGCAGACCACGCCATCTGCAGGAACAACAAGCTCCGACCCATCGACGAAAGACAGGGGCATGCCTCGACACAGTGACTGGAAACGTGAAGACTGGATCAGCAAGACCCACGAAGATCAAAGACCACGCCATCGACCGGAGTCCATGCCACCTTCAGTACGGCTTCACCAACTCCCGCACTCGTCACTCTGTTTCACTTTGTCTCTTTCTCTCTCTCTCTCTGTAAAGTGGGCCCATACCTTGGAGTATAAAAGGGGAGGTCTTTTCTTCTTCCTAAAAGACAAGAAGAATCACACATACACACACGCTCATCATCACATAGAGACTTGGAGTCCTCTCTCACCTCCTTTGTACACCCCGGTGCAAGTAACACGAGCAACGATCCGAACTGGGCATCGGGGCATACCCGAACCAGTATACATCCCTATGCCCTTTTGCATAGCCATCACCAAACTTGTGCGCGCATCCCCTAGACAAATTATACTAGCTGGTAACCGTAACACCGACAGTTGATGTGTCAGGTATGGGACTTCTGCGTGCTTTGATCGCCTTTTTTCCCACCAGTTCGGATGGCCAACTTCGTCGCCTTCTGGGCTCCTGAAGCTCCGTGTTCTTCGGGAGCCTAGAGTTCATCGCCACCACCAACCAAACGCTGGTGCGTGTCAGCGCATTGGCGCTACTCCCACTACCCATCACCCCGGCCACCACCAAGGCACCGTCGAGATGGTGGCTGGAAGACCTGGCCAGCACACTGGACTTCGTTGTCGTAGCAAACGGGACTCTTGAGCTTGTCAACGATCCAACCCCGGAACCCACTCTACCCAACGTCATCGCCCCTAAGGGGGCGGCAGAGGCAACACTGTTGGATCCCGCGAGACCAGGGGTCTCTGCAACTCCCTGCCACCGGCTCGGAACAACGGCAATCAGATGTGCTATTACCTGGATCGTATCCTGGGTCCCACTCTGGCCCACGATGATCTCCGCTGCATCGTGTTTGCCCTCACGAACATCTAGGGCCAGCTCCTCGGAGGGGAGGCCAGCTCCTCGGAGGGGAGTCCCATGTTCTGGGCCTCCTCAATGAAAACCCCCCTGAGGGTTTCCCACATGACCTTCAAAACGTCGCGTGGGCACTCCAAAACCTCGCCGTACACCCTAGCGCACTGATCGCCGTGAAGGAAAAGTTTGTGGGCATGATCGACCGCCCTTTCGAGTCCTTGTTCGACCTCTTCGGACCCCGAAGGACGAGTTTGTGGGCGTGATCGACCACCCTTCCGAGTCCTTGTTCGACCTCCTCGACCAGGGGTCCGACGAGGACTCTGAGTCCGAAAGCAGCATGGGGAGCCACGATCCCCTATGCGAGTGCCATATGGTGCAGCTCGCCCCCGCGCCCAACACGGGCGCCGCCAGAGCCGGGGCAGCCGGCAACGCGGTGAACCCCACAACCAACACGCCGGGCAACCCACTGAAGGGTCCTGTCGGAGGGCCGGCCCCGAACGCGCCCGTAAACCGAACGCAGGCGCCGTCGGGGAGCCACTCGTAAATGTGCCCATAACCTTGGCAGGCAGAGCTCAGTCCGGGTCCCAGTCGGATGACGCTCGATAGCAACTAAGGGCACGGCAGCAAGAATTGGGGGAGGCCAACCGCCAGCTGGTAGATGACCAAGCCGCGATCGATCGTGAGCTAGCTCGACGAGCCGCTGGAAGACACGCCCGGGCAATGACTCGCGAGGTCTACCAGCACATCGTCAACAACGATCAAGGGCAACTGCAGTTCACCCGGGTAGAACATCACTACGGCTGTGGCATTGCTCCAGACGATCCCTGACCCCGTGACACTCGAGGCCCAATGGGCCAAGCGGGAAGTCGCAGCCCTACTGGCGAAGGCCGCTCAGCTGTAGGTTGAGAGCTCGCTGCGACGCGTATCTCAGTCAAGCCAATAAATGACCATCTCCGGGGGGGGGGGGGGGGGGGGGGGAGGGAAGCAACATCGGAGGCTCACACCTCACCACGGCAGGGCGGAACCCTCCCGCGAGGGACGAAAATCAAAGACCCTTGGTCCAAGCCCGGATCGGAGGTGCATGCGCGTGCTCGTTTGACCATTCATGCATGTTACCTCCAGGAGGACCAAGTGAAGGAAGGGCGAGGCTGCCAACCGCATCGCGGCTGACAATACGATGATAGTGACGAGGACAGGAGCCGGAGCCCCGGCCCCCTGGGGCCGTGGGTCTTCGGCCTGCGCATTCGTGGCGCCGAGTTCCCCCAGCATCCACCCCCCCCCCCCCCCCCCCCCCCGCGACAGTCTCCAAGTACGGACCCTGGCCTCTGGCTGGAAGACTATCGCCTCGCCTGCCAGGTGGGTGGGACGGTGGATGACTACGCCATCATTCGCAACCTGCCACTGTACCTCACTGAGTCGGCGCGAGCGTGGCTCGAGCACCTTCTCGAGGGCCTGATCTACAACCGGCCCGACCTGAGGGACGTGTTTGTTGGAAACTTCTAGAGGACCTACGTCCGACCAGGGAACCACTGGAACCTCAAGAACTGCCGACAGAAGGTCGATGAGACGCTTTGCAAACTATATCCGACGCTTCTCCAAGAAGTGCAACGAGCTGCCCAACATCGGTGATGCCGACATTGTCAGCACCTTCCTCTCCGGCATGACATCCGAGCGGCTCATCCACGAGCTCGAGAGCTCCTTGACATCGCCATGAGCTTTGCTTCCAGCGAAGAGTGTGTTGGAGCCATCCTGAATCGCACCCTAGAGGGCAATGGGAAGAAGCAGTGGAATGAGGATGCCGGCGAGGGTCCCTCTAACCTTCCCAAAATGAAGAAGAGCAAATCACAGCAGGGCCGTGAAAGGACCATGGCCGTGGTTGACCGCAACGCCGCCAAGCTGCTGACTGGCAAGGTGGCGAACCACTTCGAGAAGAAGTGGAACGGCCCAAGCCCCAACCACGAGTTCCCCGTGAAGCATCTTCTCAAAGACTGCTCTTTGATGAAGAAATTCCTCACGGAGCAGAGAAAGGATGGAGACCCGAAGGAAAAAGCAGATCCAGCGTTGAAAGGCGTTAGAAACAACGACGGCGCCGACGAGGATGGGTTCCCGAGCATCAAGGCTTGCCTCATGATTTTTGCAGGCGAGGCATGAGGGAATCAGCGCTCGGCCAAGGACGAGCGACGTGAGGTCTTCACAGTCGAACCCGCGACTCCCAATCACCTTCGACCGCTCGGACTACCTGAGTCGCATTCTGCGACCGGGGCGTTATCCACTCATGGGCAACCCCATCATCACCGAGACGCATCTCACCAAGGTGTTGATGGACAAAGGCAGTGGCCTCAACATCCTCCATGTCGAAGGCCTCGAGGCCATGCGGATCGACCTATCACGCCTTCGCCCGGTGGGTGCTCTATTCCACGGAGTCGTGCCAAGGACGCAGGCCATCCCGCTCAGGCAGATCGACTTGCCCATGACGTTCGGGACTCCATCAAATTTCCGGATGGAGACCCTTATGTTCGAAGTGGTCGGCTTCCCGGGAGCCTACCGCGCTAGTTTAGGGCGGTCATGCCATGCCAAGTTTATGGCCGTCCTGAACTACACCTACCTGAAGCTCAAGATGCCTAGGCCGAAGGGTGTCATCACTATGAGCGTGTCGCTCCAATGCGTCTATCTATGCAAAATGGAGAACTATGACCTCGCCTCAGCCACAATGGCATCGTCCGGGAGCTCACGGCCTTTCGCGAACAAACCATCAAAGACCCACCGTTGACCAGTCGCAAGGCCGCCTCGTTCGAGCTGACAGAGGGAACCAAGGAGGCTCAAATCGACCCCAACGGCGACAAGGGGAAAACCGTGAGGATAGGCACATCGTTCACGGTCAAATAGGAAGGCAAGCTCGTCAACTTTCTCTGCGCGAACGATGATGTGTTCACGTGGAAACCTTCGAACATGCCAGGCTTCCCGAGGAAGGTCGCCGAGCACTCCTTGAACATCAAGCCAGGCTCCAAGCCGGTGAAGCAACGCTTGCATCGCTTCGACGAAGAGAAGTGCAAGGCAATTGCGGAGGAGATCGCGAAGCTACTGGCGGTCGGGTTCATCAAGGAGGTGTATCATCCTGAATGGTTAGCTAATCATGTTCTTGTATGAAAAAAGAATGGGAAATAAAGAATGTGCATTGACTATACTAGCCTGAACAAGGCTTGTCCGAAGGATCCTTTTATTTTACCGTGCATCAACCAGATAGTTGACTCGATATCGGGGTGCAAGACCCTCTGATTTCTTGATGTGTACTCTAGGTATCATCAAATTGCAACGAACGAGTCCGACTAGCTTGTGACCTCCGTCATTAAGCCGTTCGGTTCGTATTGTTACGTGACAATGCTGTTCAGCCTTAACAATGCAGCCGCCACTTTTCAACGCTGCATGTAGAAGTGTTTTGACTACATGATTGGGAACACCGTCGAGGCCAGCATCGACGACATTGTTGTAAGTCTCAAAAAACGATACGCTCAGGACTGAAAGGAGCGAAGGCCTACCGAGAGGGGGGGGGGTGATCGGTAGCCGACCACGAATTTTATTACTTCAATTTTACACCACTAGAACTCGACAAGCGTTGCAACCTAAGCAGTTCTAGTAGGCCAAGACCCTATGCATGCTAGTGATCATGAAGCAAAACAAAATGCAGAAGCTAAACACACTAGTCCATGCAAGCCACAAGTCACCCTATCAACTAGAGCACACAATTGTAGAATAGTAAAGAGGGGGTCAAGGAATGCTCATGATTTTTTTCCTGAGGTCTCGAAAGGATGGCGCCTTTCCCTACTCCTCGTTTTACCACTCCCGTCGGAGTCCCGGTCCCTCCCGCCACCAAGTGGAGTTCTCGCACATGAGCCCGCAATCACTCCCGGAGTGAAGACACGGTGTGCGTCACCGCTGCCACCAAGGCACAAGCTCGCCTTCCTTGAGAACTTACCGGACTCCCAGAGCTGGCACAGGCGCTCACTAGCGATGCCCCGTTCACCGGCGGGCTCAAACCATGTACAAATGTGTGACGACCTTCATAACTAATCACGATAGGCTCGATCACCGACACCTAACCGGTCTAGGTCTCACCATAGACGAAGAGTAACAACCTAGATCACACCCTCAATGACACCCTAGCCTTAGAGGTGCAAGATCGCTCCTTGTTACTCTCACTAGCACTCTCAAGATATCTAATATCCTCCCCTAGTGCTCTTCTCTTCTCCTCTAGGACCTTACCAAATGCTCTGAGGTATTCCACTGGCCAAGAGAGGTCTCCAAGACCCCAGCAATGAAGTTATATAGGCTTCCAACCTCAAACTAGCCATTGCTCCACGAAATCAGCTTTCTGGGTGAACTGACCGTACAGTCCGGTCACTCCTTGACCGGACCGTCTGGTCTCCACAGGACAGCTCCTCCAGAGGCATAGGCTCTCTGCCCATAGCTGACACTTGCACTGACCGGACCGTCCGGTCTGTACAACCGTCGGACAAGTCCGATGCGTCTGACATTATCGTCGGACTCTAGTACGCTGGCTTCCTCTCTGTCCTATTCCTCAGCTAAACTGACCGTACGGTCCGGTCACTTGACCGTACCATCCGGTCTGTATAGCTCCTGCACACATAGATTCCTCGCTCCTCGCTGGAAGTCCCAGACAACTCCACATAGTGACCATACAGTCCGGTCACCACTGACCCCTCTGTCCGGTCACTTCGTCCAGAAGCTGAAACTTATTGTCCTCACATGACTTTGTTTCCCGGCTTCTCCAAACTGTTCCTTGGCTTCTCCACTGTCACCTAGTGTCTATGATTTCATCGAGCAACCTTGCACATCACCTACTAGACATGACCTAAGAGAATGACCTAGACCCCCTTGATAGTCCGGTTTTTTCTATGGACTCAAAGCCCTAACAACTAGACAAGTGTTCGCAACACTTGCTCCATAGCTTGTCCTCAGCTTTGATCCATCTCCATCAACCCTTAGACTCCATCAAGCTCACCAAGCCTCCATACTTGTGGTCATTGTCATCAATTGCCAAGGCAACCGTCATCCATATGATTTGTAGTAGAGATTAATGAAGGTTCCTACATGGATAACACTCGTGTAGATATTAGCTCATAATTTCATAGTTGTCATCTATCACCAAAACATCCGTACCTCAGGGATCCAATGGTCATGAAGCTTATAGGAACGGACTTGGAGCGCACCTTTGCTAAGTTGAGTGAAAGTGACGTCAAACGCAACCCCTAGAAATGTGTTTTCGGGGTGCCTAAAGGCATGCTCCTAGGGTTTATCATTTCAAAATGAGGTAGATTGGACCGATTCAGAACTTGAACGGATTGCAGCATGTCACGGGGTGCTTGGCAGCATTGAGCCGCTTCATTTCGCGTCTTGTTGTTGACTTTTGCTAAGCCATATTAATAAATCATTCCCGGCACGGGGCCAGAAACGGTTGTTGTAGAGATTAATGAAGGTTCCTATATGGACAACACTCGTTTAAATATTAGCCCATAATTTCATAGTTGTCATCTATCACCAAAACATCCGTACCTCGGGGATCCAATGGTCATGAAGCTTACAATCTCCCCCTTTTTTGGTAATTGATGACAACCACTACTTATCAATAAAACAACAAGGCTAAAAGAGCTACACTACGATCGAGAGGAACCACTAAAGCATAAGAGAGAACACACAAGGTCCTACTCAATCAAGCAATCAAGAGCTCAAGAGAAAAACAAGGAAAAGCACACTCTAGATGATAATGCATGCATGTCATGGCAATATATTAAAGGAAAGCATAAATACATGTAAATGCAAGACATGAATGATGAGATGCAACAGGATAGGCATGAACATGCAAGGAAATAAGCAACAAGCACTCATCATCATGGCATCATACACAGTCAAATAGGATAAAAAGAAGGAACAAGCACTGCGTATGAAAATAAATCAAGTGAGATCAAAATGAGTCAAACACAGCGAATGAAACACATGACTCATGATAATCCACGAACATCGAATAACTCCTGCAAAATAAGAGCCAAATGTATCTAACTCCCAAAACCGATGTACAAGTATGCTCCCCTAGATACATGCTACTCTCGATCACGCAGGATCACACTCCCACTCCCCCTAGACCTAAGACTACTTCTCCCCCTTTGGCAACAAGCACCAAAAATGTGGGAAAAAGTGAACATCTAAGCGCTCATGGTCGAAGGAAGTGGTGCAGTGACGTCCTCTGAGGGCTCTGCTCCTGGCTGCGCCTGTGTTGGATCCTGCTGTGCCTGTGCCGCCTGAACGTCTAGTTTCTCGAAGAACTCAAGCTCCTCTGATGGCGAATCAGACTCTTAGTCCAGCTCTATTGGTGTGGCTGTGGCGGTCTCCTGAGCAACTGAAGCCTGGAGAAGTGCGAGATCCGCCATGTCCTGCTGTGTGAAACCTTCGCGGACAAGATCCTCTGGTACCTGAGGTGTGAGCGTGCTAACTATAGCAGTAGGAAGTGGAGTTGTAGCTGTCTCTGTCTGTGGAGCTCCCTGTGTGGTGTGTACAACCTCTGAGAAGATCAAACTCCTGACTGGCAACTGCTAGTGGATGGAGGGTCCTGCCATCTGTGAAGTAGAAGAGTGTGTCGGTGAAGAGAACAACGCAGATACCGAGAAGGCTGACACGGGGGAGAACTGAGTCACTGGTGAGAAGGTCAGTGCTGCTCCCCTGTCGGTAACACCCCTGAGTGAGACAACCCGCTAGACTGAGCTGTCATCAAGGTAGTGAATGGTCCAGGGTGTGTCAGCAGCAGCTGAGACTATGGAAGTGAAGACTATCCCTGCTGCTGACTGGCCTGCCTCTGAGTCATCTCTGCCATCTATGTCATCAGGGTGGTCAAGATCATCATCTGCTGTCTCTGAAGCTCTGCCTGTTCCCTGATGACCTCCATCATCTGACCTCTATCCTCAGCTGTGCTCTGGATGAACTCACCCAGGTGTCCTGCAAGTGCTGGTACAGTGATAGTGTCTGTGGTCTATGATCCCGTAGGGTGGGGAGGTGCTCCTGTACTGGCTGACTCAGGATCCACAGTCTCTGGATGAGCTGCCTGCTCGTGAGGGACTAGCGTTGACTCCTGCTCCTCCTCCCCTGTCTGCTGACTAGAGGCCGACTGCGATCCCCTGGGGACTCGAGGTGTATAACTAGAGGTCACCTCAGGGAATACGTCGTACTGCTCCTCTGTCACTAGGCCCATCCTCCTCAAGAGATAGCAAATGTAGGGAGCATAGACCAGGTGACATCCTCCTACCCTCTTAGAAATAACCTCCTCTATCTCTCCAATCAATAAGTCTGCCAAGTCAAACTGCTCTCTCCTCAGAATAGCTGCTACGGCCCATTGGTGAAGTAGTGTAAACTCCTCTCTATAGCCAGACCTGGAGATGATAGTCCTGGTGACTATCGCTCTAACCACATAATCCTCTGCGGTGAGTCTCGCAGGGCCTCTATCAAAGCCTGGGGTGTGTGGGAGTGGAAAGGCAATAGACACCATCTCATCTCAGCGTAGCATCCCTCCCTGTGGTCTGCGGGGTGGAGCAAACGTCCTGTAGGCACTCCTGTATAGCTGGAAGTCTGAAGCAAGGAGTCCTAGGTTAGCTATGAGGTCCTCCTTGGTCACACGCTGTGGCTGCCCTCTGAACAGGAACCAGATCTCTGAGCGGTCTCTGGCAACCCACATTGTCGCGTTGAACTCTAGGACTATGTCCTCCCTGTACCTGTATGGAGCAGTAACTAGCTCTGCTAGCCCTGGCAAGTACGTGAAGTACTGGTCCATGTCTATGCCGGCGGCCTTCCTCATGGCCTGGTAGGTCATGTACTGCTGCAGCATAAACAGTCCAGCCTTGCCCTTCATGGCAAGATAGCGTCTCAAGACCTCTCCATCCTCCTCTGGAGGCCTATGTAGTACCTCTCTCCTGCAGCGGGGTCCCTAGGGACTGGAACCCACTACTCGAAGGAGACCAGACGTAGCGCCTTAAGGTCCTTTGCAGGAACCTTAAGTATGTCCGTCTCTCCAGCTGCCTCAACACGTCTCTGCAGCCTCCTCGTGCACACTACACAGGTGCACCTCAGGTCTCCTGCCCCGTGAGCTGTCCTCTAGGGAACTGTCTGCTTTGGCTGTGTCTGCTCAGTCTCCCCTGCCTCTTCGAGCTCCTCTGACTCGTACTCTGAGCTCTCCTCAGACTCCTCCTGCTTAGACTCCTCCTCCTGTTGTCTAGAGGATACCTGCTCCACAAGTCTTGATGACCTCCCCTAATGAGAAGCCAGAGTACGCTGCGACCACGCTGGCAGAACGACTCCTGTAGCCAAGGGTGTTGTCCTATGCCTGGTACTCCTCCGTAGTCCCTGTGTCTCTGACTGTCCAATAATCAAACATGCACCAGGGGTCCTACGTGTTGTCTCCATAGCCTCAAGGTACTGAGCGACTCTCCTAGCCCTCTTTGACTCTGGGTCTAGTCTGGTCCTCTTCCTGCTCTTGGGCTTCTCTGGCATCTTACCATTGCCCTTGTGTTGTCCTGATCCTGCCATCTCTATTGCTACTGACTGCTGTCACTGCACGTACGTAGGTATAGATAAGATAAGCATAGAACCTATATAAATCTACAAGCAAAGCACCGCTAGGAAAGAATGCGCAATAGAAATCCTAGCACTGAATGAAGGACATGATCACTAGGCAAATAAGTCAATGTGAGAATAGTGATCATCGACTATAAGTGGCTGGTGTGAGTCATCTAGTGTACAGTCAAATAATAGACAATTAATCTAACTACAGACTAAATAGGAGACAAACCCTAGACATGCAATTAATAGATAATCATGGAACTAATTGCAGCTAGGTTGAGCCAATTAATTAATGCAACTAAGGATGGGAATTTGATCTAATTGCATGAATTAACCAAATTGCTCAAAATTAGGGCATAACCAATGAATTGGGGGATAAGCTCAATACCCTGGGAGACTCGAAGCCGAAATCGGAAGGGAACTCGCAGCCGATAGCCCAAAAACTGGAACTTTTGGGCTTGCCGGCAATGGAGATTGGAGGGAGAGGCAACTTCCCTTAGCTGTCAGTGGAAATCGGCACTAGGCAGCCCTGGGCACGTGCGCGTGAGATGATGGACAAGGTGGCGGCACGGACTTGATGGCGACATGGCTGCTCGGTGCCTAGCGGCGACTGGCAGCGGCTTTAGTCGAGGCGGCGGTGTGCGCGGCGGTTTTGCTAGGGTTTGTGAGCAGTGTGGGCGAGCAGAGCGGGGGTTGGGGGCTGTGCGGCGGCGTGGCGTGGTGAGGGCTAGCGGCGACGTGCGGAGGCAAAGGCGACTCGGCGACGTCGACGAGGTCGAAGGCGTCGGGGGCGAGCTCTCGGCGTCGAAGACGAACGAGGACGGGGCCAAAATAGCTGACCGACTTTGACCTAAGTCAAGATGAGATCGATGGCCGAGATTCTCTGAGGAACGAATCAATGGTCACAGATTGAAACTATTTTTGCATTTTCAATCATAGTGACCGGACCGTCCGGTCAGTTCAGGGTTTGCTGGCCATTGTGAAGACCGGACGATACGGTCTTTAGATCCGTTCTGTCCGGTCTCTACGACCAGACTCCCCCTAGGCAGTGTGCACAGAGCCACTGACTGGACTGTAAGGTCGAGTGATTGGACTGTATGGTCACTACATTAAGTTTCGCTGAGTCAAGAAATTTCTCCATTTTCCAAGTGCCCTCACTTAACACCCAAATAAAACACTGCTCTAGGAATATGGAGGGAACTCTCAAACACTCCTTTTCAAATAGCGGCACTCTATGGCCTTATAATTTTCGCAAATACTAAATGAAGAATCGAGCAATTAAGAACCAAGGCAATAAAGCACCAAATGGGTATGTATGAGCCTTAGTCCATAGACCGCACGAGTAGATTTAACCTCGGAGTTCATAAGAGCTTGCTCAACGGGCATGAAGCACAATTCTTTCCTTTGGTCAGACTTACGGAGATGTAATATCATATAGATCATGAGGCACACAAATCTCCAAATGTGACAAGCCTCCTTCGTGTTTCCTATATGATGCATGCAACAAGCATTTTACATATGCAATGAAAGTAAACATGCCATATGAATGCAAGCAATATTAAAACAAGACACAAAGGAAACCTAACAATGTCAAGTTTGAACCCCTCTCAAGCTTACTCACTATAAGCCATACCCTTGCCTTGAGAGAAGTCAACCCACCATCTCAAGCACTTCCCCTTGCTTATAGCTATCTTGAGTGGGTTATATATTGACTAATTTTTATGTGTTTTTCTTTTAGTTATTTACACATACATGGATGCAAAGCATACTAGTCACAAAGGAGTCATAAAGTACCATGCAATGCAAGAGAAGGAAAAACACACTACAACTAAAAAGAACAAAGAAAGACACACAGATACCTCCCTCATGAGTAGATAGGTCGTTGAGGTCCATGTCACTTGTGGTGGACTTCACATGATCTTCATGAAGCTCTCGGTCCACCACCACCACCATCTAGGTCTTGTTCTTGGGCACCCACTTGTACGTGGTCGACCTCTCAAGATCAACTATGCACTTAGGCACCCATATGCTCTTGACCTTTCTCTTCTTGTTTGGTGGTCCCAAAGCCTTTGCTTTCACCTTGCCATCCTTGTTCCTAAAAAGCTTGAAATAGGTGTTCTCATGAAACAAGTTAGCGTTAGGTAAAACAATGGAACTCCTCACCATAGGACAATCCTTGATGGTGTGGCCATCCTTGCAACACCTCTCGCAATAGTAGTCTTCGGCGAGTAGGGGTTTGACCCATTAGAGAATGGAGTCACTCGTCCTGATAATGTTGATGGAGGCAGGATATGAGCCAAGTACACGGTGGGAGACGTTGTTCACAAGATTCTTCCTAAGAATCTCCTTGTGGATGGCTCTACCACATGCAAGTCTCTCAAAGCCGTCCATCACCATTTTCCTCTTTTCCTTAAGCTTGTGATATTCCTTCAAAACAAAAGGCTCAAGAGAAGAAACCTCATTCGAGGTGGTTAGTTCATCACACTTAGTAGAAGCATTGCTCATTGATGAACTAGAGGAGGGAGAGGCAAGGTTCTCAACATTGATGGCCTCATAAGCAATCTCAAGGGCCTTGTACTTCTCATAAAGCTCTACATGATCACCCTTGAGTTTGTCATAACTCTTATTAAGGGCATCATGAGATGTGACAAGGTCCTTGAGCTCACTCTCAAGGTCAACAACACGGTCCTTAGCAAACTTACACTCTTTTCTTGCCACATCCAACATTTTGGATTTCTTGACAGTGATGTCACGGGCTTGCTCAAGCATACTCCACAACTCAGCACAGGTGTGCTCCTCGTCATCGCTGTCACTGCTACTCTCGCCCTCACTCTCCCCAAGGTGGCTGGAGGCCATGAGACACGTGGGAGGTGGAGGGAGAGCTCGTGGTGATGTGGTCTTGATCATGGCTAGGCCGACCACTTCTTCATCACTTGAGGAAGGGGACTCGTCACTTGAATTGTCGCCTGTCCACTCCCCAACAAGAGCCTTGCGTGAGAAGCTTTTCTTGGAGTCATTTTCTTTGCCTTTGCCCTTGCTCTTCTCTTTGTTGAAGAACCTCTTCTTCTTTTTCTTGGCTTTGGGGTCTTCTTCTTCTTCTTCACTTGAATCTTGTGACTTGAATGCTTCTTTCTTGGCCTTTGGGCACTCTCGGACAAAGTGATTCTTTAAGCCATAATTGAAGCACTTGCCCCTGGACTTGGAAGCAAACTTGTTCTTGAAGGTCTTTATCTTCTTCATGAGAAGAGCCAAGTCCTCGGTCAAGTCACCCTCATCATCGTCTTCATCATCATCATCATCATCAATGATTGTCTTCTTCTTGTTTTTCTTGCTCTTGCTTGTCAGCCTGTAGAGCAAGGTTGGATGGTTGAGGATCATCCATCCCCAACTTGTAGCTTTCGAGGGCAGTGATCTTGCCAAGTACATCCTTCATGGTCTTGGTCTTGAGGTCACCCTATAAGGTGTAGGTGATGATGGACTCATACTTGGGGTCTTTGAAAAGCCTCAAGAATCTTATGATGACCTCCACAGGCTTGAGCCTGAAATCATCCCCAAGTGCATTGATCTCCTCCACTAGCACATGAAAACGAGAATACATAGTGTTATCTCTCTCATGTGGTAATCTAGCAAAGTTATCATACTTGTTCTTCAGCACATAGTATCTTTCCTCTTTGACATCACTAGTACCCTCGTGGATACTCTGAATCTCAGTCTTGAAACCGTGTGCTGTCGAACTTGAGTCCAATCTAGCAAACACATCCTTAGAGATGCATGAAAACAGAGCTTTCTTGGCCTTAGCATTGTTCTTAATGAAATCAGGTTCAAGAAGGTTCACATTCGCATCCGATTCATGGGTCACCATCCATATCACTGGATCAAGGGACTCCATGTTGGCTTACATACGTACCTTCCAATACCCGTAGTCCTTCCCATCAAAAATGGGAACACTCCCCACCTTTTCCGGCATCCTTACCCAAGGCGATGAAGCCTCAAAGTTGAGCACTCGGCTCTAATACCAATTGAAAGGACCGAAGGCCTACCGAGAGGGGGGGGGGGGTGAACCGGTACCTGACCACGAATTCAAATACTTCAATTTCACACCACTAGAACCCGACAATCATTTCAACCTAAGCAGTTCTAGTAGGCCAAGACCCTATGCATGCTAGTGTTCATGAAGCAAAACAAAATACGAAAGCTAAACACACTAGCCTATGCAAGCCACAAGTCACCCTATCAACTAGAGCACATAATTGCGGAATAGTAAAAAGGGGGTAAAGGAATACTCATGATTTTTTTCCCGAGGTCTCGGAAGGATGGCGCCTTCTCATACTCCTCGTTGGACCACTCCAACCAGAGTCTCGGTCCCTCCCACCACCAAGTGGAGTTCTCGCACACGAGCCCGCAATCACTCCCAAAGAGAAGACATGGTGTGCGTCACCGCTGCCACCAAGGCACAAGATCGCCTCCCTTGAGAACTTGCCGGACTTCCAGAGCCGGCACGGGCGCTCACTAGCGATGCCCCTTTCACTGGTGGGCTCAAACCATATACAAACGTGTGATGGCCTTCACAACCAATCAGGATAGGCTCGATCACCGACACCTAACCGGTCTAGGTCTCACAACAGACCAAGAGTAACAACCTAGATCACACCCTCAAGGACACCCTAGCCTTAGATGTGCAAGATCGCTCCTTGTTACTCTCACTAGCACTCTTAAGATATCCAATATCCTCTCCTAGTGCTCTCCTCTTTTCCTCTTGGACCTTACCAAATGCTCTCAGGTATTCCACTAGTCAAGAGAGGTCTCCAAGACCCCAGCAACGAAGTTATATAGACTTCTAACCTGAAACTAGCCATTGCTCCACGAAATCAGCTTTCTGGGCGAACTGACCATACAGTCTGGTCACTCCTTGACCAGACCGTCAGGTCTCCACAGGACGGCTCCTCGAGAGCCATTGGCTCTCTACCCATAGCTGACACTTGCACTGACCGGACCGTCCGGTCTGTACAACCGTCAGACAAGTCCGACGCATCGGACATTGTCGTCGGATTCCAGTACGCTGGCTTCCTCTCTGCCCTGTTCCTCAGCTGAACTGACCGTACGGTCCGGTCACTTGACCGTACCGTCCGGTCTCTATAGCTCCTGCACACATAGATTCCTCGCTCCTCGCTGGAAGTCCCAGACAACTCCACACAGTGACCATACAGTCTGGTCACCACTGACCCCTCTGTCCGGTCACTTCGTCTAGATGCTAAAACTTGTTGTCCTCACTTGACTTCGTTTCCCGCCTTCTCCAAACTGTTCCTTGGCTTCTCAACTGTCATCTAGTGCCTGTGATTTCACCGAGAAACCTTGCACATCATCGATTAGACATGATCTAAGAGAATGACCTAGACCCCCTTGATAGTCCAGTTTTTTCTATGGACTCAAAACCCTAACAACTAGACAAGTGTTCCCAACACTTTCTCCCTAGCTTGTCCTCAGCTTTGATCCATCTCCATCAACTCTTGGACTCCATGAAGCTCACCATGCCTCCATGCTTGTGGTCATTGTCATCAATTGCCAAGGCAACCGTCATCCATATGATTTGTAGTAGAGATTAATGAAGGTTCCTACATGGATAACACTCGTGTAGATATTAGCTCATAATTTCATAGTTGTCATCTATCACCAAAACATCCGTACCTCAGGGATCCAATGGTCATGAAGCTTATAGGAACGGACTTGGAGCGCACCTTTGCTAAGTTGAGTGAAAGTGACGTCAAACGCAACCCCTAGAAATGTGTTTTCGGGGTGCCTAAAGGCATGCTCCTAGGGTTTATCATTTCAAAATGAGGTAGATTGGACCGATTCAGAACTTGAACGGATTGCAGCATGTCACGGGGTGCTTGGCAGCATTGAGCCGCTTCATTTCGCGTCTTGTTGTTGACTTTTGCTAAGCCATATTAATAAATCATTCCCGGCACGGGGCCAGAAACGGTTCACTAATATGTCCCAGAGTCAAGTAGGTAAAATCCGCAAGCGCACGGAGAATACCGCTGTAGCATTTCACCCGGAAGTATTCAGGGTATCGTATTTGTTTATCCCAAAGGAAGGTTATGATCAAGAAGCGTTACTAACATATAAGATCATGTTAACAATTAGCAAGGATATCTAACCAAGACAGGCGGGTACATGATAATAACCGGGTAGTGTGACACACACAGAAGATTCCTACTAAATAAATAAAGTCTAGTGGAGAAAAGACTAGGCTAAGCTACTCCTACTATACATTTCTATACAGTTGCATAGCCTAAGTAGAATACATACAGACCCACACTCAGGTTCAGCAGTCAATAGTATAGCACTTCAGGCACGGACTTACCCCTGCATCCACAGGCGACTTCCGCCAAGAGCCTACGCACTAGCCTAGCGGGGAGGATTTCAAAGGACGGACAGGGCTGTCACCACCTGCCGCCTACCTCAACGAACCAGTAGACTAACGAATAATTGATGCAAATCAGTCACCCAAGTACCATACTTGCATGACCAAAGAGCACTCTGCCCCTCCGCGATTACTATTAACGAGGCAGAGCTACCGTACGAATACGATCACCAAACCCATGCTATACTTTATCAGCTAAAACTAAGCATAGAGACTATAACATATAAACTAGACTATAGTGACGGTATATAACTAGCATGACAATAGTAGTATAATAAATATAAACTACTATCACACAAGTAGACTATACTATCACATATATGGATCACAATATCAAACAAGAAACTCATGACCCAAGCACAACTATATAGAAAAGATATATATATTGATAAGAGTAAAGTCTTACAAAAGGGAAAAGATACAAGAGCCATACCAATTCCAAGTGAAGACTTGGGACTAGAGAGCTCTAGACTCAGCCTAACTCCACTAAAACTCCAAGAACTACTACTAGCAAGAGAGAAATGCTTCTTGTGGTGTGTGTTGAGTGTGAAGGCACACCCTCCTATTTATAGCCTCAATAGGTCGGCAAGGGAGCGTAACCGCCACGGAAGGCATCTCAAACCGTCATCAGGAGTCGCGGAGGAGCCAACACGTGGAAGCCCAGGCGGAGAGGGCGCCCGGCCGGGTCGGCCGACCTGACCAGGTCGGCCGACCTGGGGGTGGCCCCTCCTGGCCTGTGCTTTCTCCAGGTGGCTGTCCTGTGGGCCCTGACGTCGGTTTGCGCGGTATTACAGGGAGTTACGTCGGTTAAGTGCTGAAAATGGGCCCTTCAATCCGTGTGACGTCCATGTGGCGCTCTCTGATTGGTCAAAAGTGTGTTTTCTTGCCTTTTGAGGTGTTTCCTTCACATTTCCTCCTGCATGCACAAAGTTCTCCAAGTACAAGTGGAACTATATTATTGTGCTAAAGCATGCGTGTATGAAATGCCAAATTCTCCTTTATTTGAGTATAGTTGACGGTTGAAGATGGTACTTAACAGCCGTCAACAAACTCCCCCAAGCTTACCCTTTGCTCGTCCCGAAGCAAAGATAAACTTAAGTTGTTGATCAGGAGTTGCTACAATGTCCTACTCCTCAATAATACTATGCGCACAACAAAGTACTCTTCCTAGAATTAAATATATTGGCGCATAACTTACCCATTTACCTCGATCCATGGGGCTTTTACACCTCATTGTCTTGGGCGGTTGAGAGATAGAACAATTGCAGGGCACCAATCACTTGCTCTAGATTCCGCTATGTTATTCCGGAGGTTTTCAAAAGATTTTGAAAATAAAAACCAAGTTCCTCAAATGATTCTCTCGGATCACTCAATATGTGTATGATTCCTCACCAAGGCAAAGTGTTGCCTATAATCACCTACTTCTAAATAAGGCTTTATGTGGAGCTCAAAGTAGGGATATATGAAGCACTCATGTTCACATAATATTGCTATGTCAAAAGACCGGATCCAAGAAAAACATCAATTCAAACAATCTTGATCAAGATGTGCAAGTGTGTGGGAGAACGGAGGAATGGTGGATGGGAAGAAATAACTCCTGTTTGAATTTTCCTTCTCTCTTTTGGAGTTTCTAGGCTATGGCTATCTTTTGCTTGCTCTCTTTTTTTGAGCATTTTTTTTTCTTTTCTTTTTTTGCATAGCCATAGTCCTAGTTTGCAATGAATACTTTGAGAGAGGAATTTTGCAATGGATATATGGAGTGTTTCTTTGGATAGATGGATGGATAGTGGCTTTCTTCCGGTATAGAAGAATAGCTCACGGTGGATATGGTGGATGCTATCTTCTTGATTTAGAAGGATAGCTCATGCCGGTGGATGTGTGTATATGATCTTGATCAAGAAAGCATGAAAAGAGTTCTACTAGGGTCACAATAATTTTGACTAAGCTCAATGTGAAACAAGCAGCATATGTGTAAAGGTTTTCAAATGTAAACACTACATATGGCTGTGGTGGGAATTTCATCATTGAGGAACTTATCAATTTGTCATTTTGAAAAATAAAACTCCGGAATTCAAGCTTTACGTTGAGCAAGATCATAGCAGCCCTATCTATCATATCATACCTCTCAACAACTTAGAACTAGAGAATGCATATGCTACCCACAAGATTCAAGTTCAAGGCGAGATTTACCAACAAACCTAACTCTTGAGAGAGTACTAAGTTGTAAACTAGCTTTAGAGAGGAATAAAGGACAGAGCAACTATTCATCATCTCAACATAGGAAAATTATACACATTCATACCGCGCATGAAAAAGGGAAATATTTTTGTTCTTTTTATATTTTGCAAATTTTTATGGATTTTCAGATTTAGCAAATGCAAGAAATAAAGGGAAGGGGAAAGATACAAGTTACCGTGAGAAGGGGGGTCCTCCCCCAAGCTTGTTCTTGCTCATATCTGCTGGTTCGGGTCGTAGCCTTGGGAGCGGACGAAGGCATCCCAATTGCTCTGATTCTGAGCCATCATCGCGTTCAGCTGGCGGAATTGGTTGTCGCTGAAATTGACGGAGGATGCTTGACTCGTGCTTGCACGAGTGCTTTTTCTCCGCTTGATTCCGGCGACTTGCTTCATTCGTTTGAGCATGGCTGCACACAAGAACAAACACAAGACAAGAACAAAAACAAGATCGAACAAGTGTTCGGGTGAGCGTTAGTGAAAACGACAAACCCAAGCTTCTCCGAAATTGGTTTTCTTCTCACAACAACTTGCAAATGCACTAAAACAGAGGGGAAATATATTTTTTTTTTTGGGTTTTTGGGGCTGTAGTAAAGTTGAAGAACACGAAATTTTGGGAGAGCAACAAGTGAGCAAAGGAGGGGAGTGAAAGATGAGCTTGGAATGGTGAAACTCCTCCTCCTGGGCGGTTTTTATAGCCAAGGAAGCAAGATGGCCGTTAGAAAGGGACAGAACAACGGCCATATAGCCGTTGGGAGAAAGGAGCACAGAAAAAGGTGGGGCCAGGGGGTCGGCCGACCCCACCAGGTCGGCCGACCTGGCAGGTGGGCCTCCTGGCAGCCCCCTTTTTCCTATGTGTTCCCCAACGGCTAGGGGATTTGTCCCCTGCTGCCTTTTTGCTCAAAAAGCTCAACAAAAAATCTTTTCAAAATGGAAAGCCCAAAAACCTATTTTCTAAATTTTCAAAAATGCAAATGAGTTTTGAAAAAAATTCCAAGGTGGCTGGAAAAATTCAAAAGTGCAGAAATGCAGTGGTCGGGAAAAGTCAAAATGTGGTGGAAAGCAAATATGCAATTAAAAGAGCAAATATGGATAACTACCGGTTTAACCTCCCGGCGAGGACTCACCTTTTAAAGTCCGACGAGCGGGACTTTTCTCCGGCGTTCAGCTTGATGAAGCGTTGTCCGGTCCCGGAGATGAAGACACGGATGATGCTTCTTGTTTCACTCGCCACACCTTCTTGGTCTTTGTTGCGGTCGGTGGCTTCTCGGGCTTCGGAGGCTGCGGTTTTGTAGGCTTCACAGCCTGTTTCTTTGCAGACCTCGGAGGTTGCTGCCTTGTGGACTTCGGAGGCTGTTGCTTAATGTGTGACCTTTGCCTCCTTGCCGTCATCAGTTGTTGCTGTGCAGCCTTTTCCTTCTCAAGGAAGTTCTTCATGAATGTGATGAGGCTGTCCTTCTTTGGCGGAGTGACCTCCACTTCCTTGATGTTGCTTGGGTTCGGCCCGTACTTGATACGGATCATGTTGCACTGTTCTTTCCTTGGCCGAAAGTCAAACTTCTCCTCCTTGCCATTGATGTGGAAGCGGATTTCTCCGGCTCCTACATCGATGCGAGCATCCGCAGTGCTGAGAAATGGGCGTCCTAGGATGAGCGGTGTGCTCTTCCCGACGTCCATATCAAGCACTACGAAGTCGACGGGGATGAAGCAATCCCGGATTTTCACCGGAATATCTTCGGCGATCCCCGCCGGATAGCGGACCGTTGAATCGGCCAGCTGCAGCTGTATCGGCGTGGGGGATAGTGTGGTGTAGTTGAGCTTGTCGAAGACATCCTTCGGCATGACGCTCACACTTGCCCCAAGATCACATAAGGCATGGTCGAAGTTCTGTGTCCCGATCGAGCAGGTAATCGTGGGACACCCTGGATCTTTCTTCTTCTCAGGAAGCTGGTTGAGTATAGCAGCGCTACACTCTTCCGTCAGCTTGACAATTTCTGTGGTCGGTAGTGGGCGCTTGTTGCTGATAAGATCCTTGAGGTAGCGAGCGTACGTGGGTACTTGTATCGCATCCAGCAAGGGCACGTTGATGTGCAGCTTCTGGATCACCTCAACGAAGCGTGTGAACTGCTCGTCCATGGTGGGCTTCCTTCTTCTTTCAGGAAACGGCATGAGGTTCGTGTCATAGAACTCATGTGGGGCCGTTTTCCTGGGCGGCAGTTCTTCTTCTTCTGTCGGCTTCTCAGCTGATGTGTCCTTTCCTGCATGGTTAGGGTATGGCGGATCCCGAGTGGACTTACCTCCTCTCGTGGTAACCGCATTAACATTTTCTAAGGGGGTCTCGGGTTGCCCCGGGATTTTCCCCGACTCAGCAGTAGGAACAGCAGCAGCTAACTGAGCTAATTGGGTTTCTATCATTTTATTAAAGCTCAGCTGATTCTTGAGAGCAGAGGAAACACCCTCTATCTTAGTGTGGATGCTCTCAAGAGTCCTATCAGTGGTGGCAAGCTTTTTACTGATGTTTTCATTAACCTTAGCTTGACCAAGCACAAGATCTTTCAAGGAGGGCTGATTATAACCGGAATTAAAACTAGAGAAGTTGCCAGAGTTACCTCCTTGGTAGTTGGGACGTGGTGGACCCCAACTTTGACCTCCTTGTGGACGGTAGCCGTTGTTGTTGTTGTTGCCCATGAACATTGCGTCCTCACGGGTCTCAGGGCAGTCATTGCCCGAGTGTCCCGTGTTGCCACAGACCTCGCAAGTCATACGAGCGTCTAGGGCTTTCACTTCTCCATTGGCTTGGTCGTCCATCTTCTTCATGAGAAGGTCAATCTTGGCGGCGAGCATGTCAACCTCCTTGACGGAGTGCATGCCTCGCTGGCGAGGTTGGAGGCGCTCTTCATTCCAACCTTGGTTGGACACCATCTTCTCGATCAAATCTTTTGCCTTGCTCACAGTGAGCGAGAAGAAGGCTCCACCAGCAGCAGCGTCGAGGTGGTCGCGGGCCGACGGAGTAAGCCCGTTGTAGAAGTTCTGGATGATCAGCCAATCATCCATCCCGTGGTGGGGACATGCCAGGATGTACTCATGGAGCCTCTCCCATGCCTCAGGAATCGACTCCTTTGACTCCTGCTGGAAGCTTGAGATCCTTCCGCGGAGGGCATTGGTCTTGCCCAGCGGGAAGAACTTTGCAAGGAACGCAGCTGAACACTTCTCCCAAGTGTTCACAGCTTCAGGGTTTGCGTAGAACCACTGTCTCGCTCTCCCAAGGAGAGAGAACGGGAACAGTCGAAGGCGAACAGCGTCGGGGGTGACGTCCTTCATTTTGAACGTGTTGCAAATCTCCAGGAATTGCTGGAGATGAGCACTAGCGTCCTCATTGGCTTTCCCACAGAATGGGCTAGCCTGCACCATGGTGATGAGACCGGTCTTGATCTCGAAGTTCGCATCTCCCACATTGCCAGCTGGTCCCGTAGGGATGTTGGCAGCGGAGGGAGCGGAGAACTCGCGGAGGGTCTTGTCGGCCATTTGCTCAGAGCTTGATGGTGCGGGAATGACAGGTTTGATTGGCCGAATCTCCTTACGAGGAGGGGTGAGCCTGGCTCGTGTCCTTCTCAGGAGTGATTCAGGATCTTCAGTGAAGTTTGTCGGCAAGTCGAAACCAGTCATACACTACCCTGTTTTCATACAAAATGCAGAAAACAAAGCAAGGTTAGCCTGCCTAGGAGATAGCCTTAATAATTGCAACACTACTATATACATTAGTAATTTTTCTTAGATCATACGCCTTCCCCGGCAACGGCGCCAGAAATGCTTGTTGACATTTGCTAAGCCATATTAATAAATCATTCCCGGCACGGGGCCAGAAACGGTTCACTAATATGTCCCAGAGTCAAGTAGGTAAAATCCGCAAGTGCACGGAGAATACCACTGTAGCATTTCACCCGGAAGTATTCAGGGTATCGTATTTGTTTATCCCAAAGGAAGGTTATGATCAAGAAGCGTTACTAACATATAAGATCATGTTAACAATTAGCAAGGATATCTAACCAAGACAGGCGGGTACATGATAATAACCGGGTAGTGTGACACACACAGAAGATTCCTACTAAATAAATAAAGTCTAGTGGAGGAAAGACTAGGCTAAGCTACTCCTACTATACATTCCTATACAGTTGCATAGCCTAAGTAGAATACATACAGACCCACACTCAGGTTCAGCAGTCAATAGTATAGCACTTCAGACACGGACTTACCCCTGCATCCACAGGCGACTTCCGCCAAGAGCCTACGCACTAGCCTAGCGGGGAGGATTTCAAAGGACGGACAGGGCTGTCACCACCTGCCGCCTACCTCAACGAACCAGTAGACTAACGAATAATTGATGCAAATCAGTCACCCAAGTACCATACTTGCATGACCAAAGAGCACTCTGCCCCTCCGCGATTACTATTAACGAGGCAGAGCTACCGTACGAATACGATCACCAAACCCATGCTATACTTTATCAGCTAAAACTAAGCATAGAGACTATAACATATAAACTAGACTATAGTGACGGTATATAACTAGCATGACAATAGTAGTATAATAAATATAAACTACTATCACACAAGTAGACTATACTATCACATATATGGATCACAATATCAAACAAGAAACTCATGACCCAAGCACAACTATATAGAAAAGATATATATATTGATAAGAGCAAAGTCTTACAAAAGGGAAAAGATACAAGAGCCATACCAATTCCAAGTGAAGACTTGGGACTAGAGAGCTCTAGACTCAGCCTAACTCCACTAAAACTCCAAGAACTACTACTAGCAAGAGAGAAATGCTTCTTGTGGTGTGTGTTGAGTGTGAAGGCACACCCTCCTATTTATAGCCTCAATAGGTCGGCAAGGGAGCGTAACCGCCACGGAAGGCATCTCAAACCGTCATCAGGAGTCGCGGAGGAGCCAACACGTGGAAGCCCAGGCGGAGAGGGCGCCCGGCCGGGTCGGCCGACCTGACCAGGTCGGCCGACCTAGGGGTGGCCCCTCCTGGCCTGTGCTTTCTCCAGGTGGCTGTCCTGTGGGCCCTGACGTCGGTTTGCGCGGTATTACAGGGAGTTACGTCGGTTAAGTGCTGAAAATGGGCCCTTCAATCCGTGTGACGTCCATGTGGCGCTCTCTGATTGGTCAAAAGTGTGTTTTCTTGCCTTTTGAGGTGTTTCCTTCACATTTCCTCCTGCATGCACAAAGTTCTCCAAGTACAAGTGGAACTATATTATTGTGCTAAAGCATGCGTGTATGAAATGCCAAATTCTCCTTTATTTGAGTATAGTTGACGGTTGAAGATGGTACTTAACAGCCGTCAACACTTGTTGAGTGAGTGCTCCCTCTCTACAAGCTTCTAAAGAGGTCTGACCGATTCGAGTGGACATCCGAGGCACAGGCCGCACTCAAGCGCATCATGAGTAATGCCTCTGTGTTAACTCCTCCAACCCCGGGTGAACCGCTGTTACTCCATAGCAGCGACGACCCGGGTCATCAGTACTACATTGGTGGCCGAGCAGGAGAAGGAAGGGCACGTGCTCAAGGTTCAGCACGCTGTCTACTACATCAGCGAGGTGCTATCCGACTCGAAGATGCGGTACCCATAGATCCTCAAGATCCTCTACGCTATGATGATTGCAAGGTGCAAGGTACACCACTACTTCGACTCACGTCCGATCCACGTGGTAAGCTCTTTCCCTCTCCAAGAGATGATCCAAAATAGGGATTCAGTAGGCAAGGTGGCAAAATGGGCGCTCGAGCTGATGGGACACGACATCATGTACTTCCCTTTGTAGGCAATCAAGTCCATGGTCCTCATCGACTTCATGGCGGAATGGACCGAGGCGTGGCTCCCTCTTGCTCCGATCAAGCAAGAATACTGGGTCATGTACTTCGACAGGTCACTCATGAAAACGGGGCTGGTGTCGGCCTTGTCTTCATTTCTCCACTCAGGTACGTATGAAATATTCAATTCTCTTACATTTCCCCGTATTGAATATTGTTGCGGAGTATGAAGCCCTCGTCAATGGGCTGAAAATCACCAATGAGCTTGGTATCTGTTGGTCGTATCTACGCACCCACTTATATACCGCAAGAGGACGGTGTACGATTATAGCACTTTTTCCCTTGAATTGAGTATTCCAAGGTATATTGAATCCACTTGGACCTTAGATATTTATTAAACAAAGCTAACAGTAAAAGATCTAGTCAAGGCTACTGTCCAGGTCAGGTTGCATGAGGGGGACACTGGCCAGCGCAAAGGTGCGCCAGGCAGTAAATCTGTCGTTGCGCCGATCGGCGCAGGAGTCGAACCGATCGGCACACTGATGAAACTAAGTCAAAGTGTGCGAGATCTAGTGAATCTGGGGTTGCGCCGATCGGCGCGGGGGTTGAGCCGATCGGCGCGGGGGTTGAGCTGATCGGCACATGGGTGGATCTAAGTCAAAGTTGCGCCGATCGGCGCGGGGGTTGAGCCGATCGGCACACCAGTGAGTCTAAGCCAAGTACACCAAATCTTGTAAACCTATGCTGATAAGTGAGTAGCCAGATATCTACTAGTGAGATCGTAACTAGATAGTCTAATTGAATAGCATCATAATGGATAATTATATAGATCAATGAAAACCTATAATGAGTAAGACCACCCTGCTTTCCGAGCGGCTCTCGATTTATCGCTGCCGGAAGGATACCCTTAATCGCGTGAGTATCTTACCCTACTCAACTATCCAATAATGCTGCGCAAGGTTAGTGCTGTCACCGCTAAACCACACTACTAGCATCACCAAGCAACCATAATTAATACAATGTCCGAATACTACCCTAATCACCATGGTTAAGATAATATCTACTTACTTAGCCTAGAACTAAGCAATTGGAATAAGCACATGCATGATTATAGAATCAAGATAGACAAATCACCAAAACCATGATCAACATATTCAATCATCCTTGAGATACATAGAGTAAGATTCATCCCCGTCGAGATGGCCTACCTTGACAGAACAACTCTTGACTCCAATGGTTCTTGAAACTCAACTAGAGATCTATTCTAACGGGGCAAGCCCCGGTGGCTCTAACTCACGGATCTGGTGTCCCTCTGTCACCTCCTCTTCTGCGTTTACAAGTATTTATAGGGGTTCTACTCGTAAAGGACTCGGTTTCTAGCAAATAAGGCGGTTGCGTTGATCGGCGCAGGATTGCGTCGATCGGCGCAAGCCGTGTCTTCTTTGATTTCTTCTCCGAGTCGGTTCCTCTGTATTCCACAGCTGTCATGTGGGCCTTTTCCTTCGAGATAAAGTCTTGTACTGCACGTTAAGATCTTGGAGTTCGATAAATCTTCTTGAAGTTCCATAATTCTTCTTAGACAAATATCTTCAAGTGTCTTGCGTAGATAAACTTCCATAAACATGTGGAATAGGTCTCGATCACTTCTGTGGGTCAAAACACCCTTGCGCCGATCGGCTCATGGGCTGCGCCGATCGGCGCACTAGGCTTCTTCAGTGCTTTTCGTCGGTTCTGGACTCCTGTCCTCTCCATCATCGCATTAATCACTAATTTTACCTGTTTCTGTAATAAAGCTCCAAAACAACGCATATACAAATATATAGGCAATATCACAGGTAAATGTCCTAAATTAGTATCAATTATGCTCTAATTGGGGTAAGATTCACATATAAATGAGGCACTTGGGAAGTGCCAACAGTTCCCCCACACTTAAACCTTTGCTAGTCCCGAGTAAAGTAAAAGAAAGAAAAATAAAAAAACATACTCTGTCTATCATAAAAGATATCTCAAATCAGCAAATGTTGAGCATTGTTCTATTGTGGTGTATTTCATATCGGTATTCAGCAAAATAGATCAAATATGGGCATAAGTTTAAAGTTCTCCGCAAAGCAAAAGATCATGTCTAATTCATTATAACTTTACCACACATGAAAATCACTTAAAAGATTGTTGTGAACACAGAGAATCTATCTTCCAAATAATCCAAGGCAACAACTCATCTTTCAAATCACTCCACCTATATTCTACATCATAATGATCAAATAATATTAGTGTAAGGCTTATATGAGTAGCTAGGTGAGGTAATTCAAGGATTGCAAACATAAATCAATAATATATTATAAAGCTAGGAGATTATTCTTCATTAGAATTATAGAAACTTATCAAGATGGCAATTAAGAAAGAAAAAAATTTAAGAAAGGACTCAGACTTTGGATATGTGGACATGTGCATAGCAAAAATTTGGTCTTGGAAAATTGCACATGGTTGGAATGATTCATGGCTATATTGAATTTTGAGAATAAGCATGTCATATACTATCCCCCCACACTTAAAATTTTGCTAGTACCTTAGCAAACAGCAGAGTTTTTTTTTCTTCTTGTTTCTCCCTTTTTTTTTATTTTGCTCTCTGCTGCGTCGATCGGCTCAGGGTGCGCCGATCGGCACTCAACCCTAATTTATCAACATTTGTTGGTATTTGATTTGTCTGGCTTCAACTTTTATTCAAGAATTAAATATAGCCAGAAATATAGGATGTGGTCAAGGAATGATACTCAACAAGATATTTTGGGTTTATGGTGGGATACTCAGCAGAATTGAATTTTTGCATGAGCAATTTCAAGGCTAAAAAAAGATACTCAAAGAATTGCCATCTTAATAAAGTTCATACCAAAAAGAATTAAATCCTAACCGAACTCAACCATCAATTTAATGTTTATCTACATATCAAAGGTTCATGAGTATTGTTCAAAATATAGCATTGGTAGGTAAGGATCTTGAAAAACAATAAATTCTAAAGTTCACAATATGAAAATTTATTTTTGAAAAGATTGGTACTAAGTTATCATTACAAACTGGACAACACAAATGAAGCACATCGGTACTCAAAATTGCTCCACATAAGACATATTTGCCGAATAATCATTAAGTGTAAATTCGAAATTTTATTCAATGCTCAACACTATTTGATTTTCATCAACACTTTTCAAGAAAGAATAAATAATTCAATTCTCCTAATAGAGCATAACCACCACCATCATATTAAGATCTAAACTTGAATACATGATGATGATGATTTTTGCACACACTTGCATGAAACTAAAACTACTACTAACACACTTGCATGAAACTAAAACTACTACTAACACACTTGCATGAAACTAAAACTACTACTAAAACACTTGCATGAAAATAAAACAAAAACTAACACACTTGCATCAAAATAAAACTACTACTAACACACTTGCATGAAAGTAAACACACCCGATACATGGTTTCCCAACCCGCTCACACACACATAAGTAAATAAAGAAAAAGACTGCAAAAGATAAAAGAAAACGCAAACCGGGAAACCGATACACGTGCCAACTCTTAGGCACTCTAGTCATCCGAAAGTGGAGTCGGTGGCTGATCGAAGCCACAGCACCGCGGCTTGAGTCGCTCGAACTCCTCCACCATCGCATCGTGGTTGTACCTCCATTGGGACGTGGCCTCCTCCACGAGCTCGATGTAGTGCATGTTCTTGTCAAGGTACCCCTGCATGGGCACGAAAAAGTCTGCACCGGGCACAGGAGGGACCACTGGTACACGCCCTTGGTACCTGTAGTCAATGCCCGCGCTACAGTAGGGTGCACCGATCGACGCGTCGCCTGCAACGATCGGCGCAGAGGGCTGTGAACCGCCCGCTGCGTCGCTCCACCCTGACTGGTACTGCTGGTACTCCTGGTGTGACCCCTAGGAGTCCCACTCGCCGTCGGTTGCTATAGATGTGTCCGGCTATCGAACCCGCCCACGGTGGTCCTTGAGAACTCGCCCCCCTCCAAGAGACCTTCCTCAAGCCAATTTTCTCCCTCCAGCTTGCGAGGGAGAAAAACTCCTAGCTTCGCACACGGGAGCTTTACGTTAGTGCCGTCGACATGGAAGCCGGCGCGAACACTTCCCGTGACAATATTGCCACAAGTCATATTCTCGCCAATCTCCATCGCGCACTCCCACTTGTCGTCGCGCCCTCCCGGTCCGTTGCTGTCGCAGACGAGGGCTGCTAGGCATTGAAGATAGGCCCCGAAGGCCAACTTCTTGCTTACCTTGCCCCTCTTGTCGAGCCAACCCCGCACCATCACCGATATGGGATTGCAATGAGACAGACTCACGATGGCGTTGAAGAGCCACCGCAAGTCCGCATCAGTGACGTTGCTGGAGTCGACCTTGTCGCCTATGCGCGCCGCCAACCACCGATGGAATACTTGAATAGTCGGGTTGCGGATGTTTCCGCGCTTTATCTCTTCTATGAACGAGAGCCGCCTCCAAAAGGAGTTCAACTCCCCACGTCCCAAGATGCCGGCGACGTCGGCGTCGGCGTCGAAGCCGAAGGCTTGAGCCGCCGCCTCCATGGTCACCGTGTGGCTGATGTCGCGGACACGGAAGTTGACGGCCTCGCTACCGTCTTTGACGGTGCCAAGCCTCATCGTAGAAGCAACCTCGGTGACGATGTTGAGGTTGTAGTCCATGGGGAGTAGGTGGAAATTCACTCAGCCGAGGTTGTCTAGCATCCTACTTAAATCCTCCCACATGCCGATCGAGGTGAGGAAGGTCTCGTCCAGGTCGAAGTTGGGGACGAACCTTCCCCTCACCGCGAGGTAGTGCCGCTGTTCCTCCTCGCTCAGGAGGGTGAAGCCCTCCTCCACCGTGCGCGGCATGAATGCCGGCGGTGGTGGTGATGTGGGAACCTCACGGCTTGCCGCCGTTTGGCTCCTCGTAGCACGCCCTGTTGGAAGGGACGCGCCGGAGACGGAGTGGCGGGCGCGGACCTCGTATGTCACCGCCGCCGAGCCGGTGGATGCACCACCCACCGACATGTCATCGCGAGCGTCAGAGCTACCCCTCACCGAGGAGTTACTGCTCGACTCGCTGCTGCTGCCGGAACTGCTCCCCCGGCGCAGCCTCTTGCCCAATTTGCCGACGGAGGAGCAGAGACGATCCATCTGCGAGGAATGCGAAACGTGTGCGAGATCGTGGGTAGTGAGGAAAATGGAGAGATTACCGGGATGGTGTGCCGAATGGGGGCGCCTGGCCTCCCTTTTATAGTGTGGGAAACTTCCAGGAGAAGGAACCGCCATAAAATTTCAAAATTTGAGAGCGCGCCGATCGGCACGGGAACTGCGCCGATCGGCACAATTCAAATTTTGAATGCTCTGACCACTCTGATGCTTGATTCCCCTCCTTCATGTCGCTTCCTAGCACATCACGTTAGTTGGCAGGGGAACAACACGGAATCCTGATGTCTTGTTGGCGGCGCCGATCGGCTCAGGCCTGCGCCGATCGGTGCACCGTCTCCTTTTCAGCTTTTGGTCAATTCTGTGTCCCCTCTGCACTGCACACCTGCATAATAATCATACCTATTCCTCAAAATCAATGCCTGCCGCCTTTGTCGCCTATTTGGGAACATCATGGGTACCCGCGCCGATCGGCGCAGAAGGGCGTCGAACGGCGTAAGTGCCTTGCACCTCGTGTTTAGATCCGGTGCTGATTCTGATGCCTCGTGTTCATCTCTTACACCTAATTTCCACTTCTCCAATATACCTGTAGTATTGGCATACGTGTTGGGGCTCATCTAGTGACCGCGCCGATCAGCGCGATGTCCGTTTTTGCTTCTGGCCCCTCGCTTCTTCACTAGATGTTGTCTTCATTCTTGAAAATAGCTCTATCTCTGAAAATTATTGTGCTGGTTTAGCACTCCTTCAATTCTGGGCATCGTCGGCCTTCTGTCCTGACTTGGGCAATGCTGAGCCAATCGGCGCAGATGCGCGCCGATCGGCGCAAGCTCTGTTCCTTCCTATTTTTGGTCTTTTTTTTTATATTCCTGCATTGTTAGTCTATAGTATGTATATACACATTTTTGCACGAATAAACAGACAACGTAAGAGCACATAAGAATTAAGCACATACTTTTCTAATTTTTTTTATTTTATTCGGGAGATTATTTTTATCACAAGCAAGCAAATTTAAAAACACCGGGTTGCCCTCCTTGCCAGCACTAATTAACTAAATGAAATGGGTTGCCCTCCCACAAGCACTAAATAACTTCTAAATCCCCTGATCATTGGGTTGCCTCCCAAGAGCGCTCTAGTTATTTAGAGGTCAAAGAGCTCGACCTCCCCGCAAACAATCAATCCTTAGTGTCACGGTGCGGGATGTGAAGCCGCGACACTACAAGGTTATCTTATCTCCATGGTTCATATAGCTTGGACGATCTATCCAAACATCCCCTCCAATTACTTTCGACGCCTCGATGCCACGGTGTCTTGTATCTCTTCACTTCATCAATAGCACGGCACTCTTCTTCCTTTGGGAGAAACTTGAAAGAGTAGGGAGTCCCACTTATATCAAAGCTTATCTTACCACTCCCAACATCAATACTTACCTTTGCTGTCCTCAAGAAGGGTCTGCCTAAGATCAACGGGTTCCTCGTCCTCTTATCCATATCAAGCACAATAAAATCAACAGGGACGATATGATCTCCAATTTGAACAGGCACATCCTCAGCAATTCCATCAGGGAAGCGTACTGATTGATCGGCTAACTCCAAACACATACCCGTAGGCTCTAATTCAGGCAAATTGAGATTTGTGAATATATGACGGGGCATAACACTTACGCTTGCTCCAAGATCGCACAAGCACCTATCAAATATCCTTGTTCCAATCATGCATTTGATGCTTGGTGATCCAGGGTCAGGTTTCTTCTCCAGTGCAACATCATTGATTGCCGCCGTTAGTTCCTTAGTGACCTTCACAACCTCCTCAGAAACTAGAGACTTCCTTGTTTTGCATCATGTCCTTAATGTACTTGGCATAGGTGGGAACTCGGATAGCTTCAACAAAAGGGACATTGATGTAAAGCTTTGTCATAATATCGACAAATCTTGCAAACTGCTCGTCGTGTTGTCGCGCTCATTCTGTCTTCGTCAGTAGTTGAGTATCTAGAAACGTGGCAGGGCCATGCTCTTCTGTCTCCACGCGCATCTTCAGACCAGAGAGGTCATCATCCTCCAAGCGCCGATTGGCGCTTTCAGAAAGCCGATCAGCTCCGACAAGGTCATCGCGCGTCGATCGACGCGGGGCTTCTTTACTTTTGCAGAATGTTCTGGATCTTCTGTTTGTTTTCCTGACCGCATAGCTATTGCCTTCAACTGTTCTGCAGACATCGTATTGTCAGGAATAGCCCCCTTATTGCCTTGAATGGCTTGCGATAGCTGTCCCATCTGTTGCTCCATAATCTTGGTATGCTTCAAAATCTGCTCGTTGGAGCTCCCAATTTCTATCACCTTGTCATTTACTCTCTCAAGGACACGATCAATCTCCTTGAATCTAGCTTGATTGTCCTTGTTGATCTTCTCTTGAGCTTGGAAGAACTCATAACATCGGAGACGAAGTGGGATAGAGTTTTGCATGGACGAACTAGGAGAGAAAGAACTCCTTTGTTGTTGATATTGGGGCTTCCATCCACTATTCTTCATATATTCTAACATTTTCATCTCTTCAGGGCAATCTTTCTGCACATGACCAAATTCTCCACACTCACTACATGTTGAGCGTGATTCCGCCAGCTTGAGTGTCTCTTCCTTAGGGATATGAAGATTATTGTCCAACCTTCTTTGAATAGCATCGAGGCGATCTATAATCAATTCTTCCTGAGTCTTCTCAATCACACTCTTCGCTACTCCTTTTGAAGGTTGCAAATTCCTTGAGATTCTCTCACCATCCCACGATTGATTTTCAACTAACAACTTGATCAAATTCTTAGCTTCGGTGGGGGGTTTTTGACATGAATGATCCTGCAGCTGAGGCGTCCAATTGTTGACGTGATAAAAGATTCAATCCTGTGTAGAACTTCTCAACAACTTCTCCAACCGTCAGACCATGATGAGGGCATGCATCGATATACTCATTGTATCTTTCCCATGCTTCTCCAATGCTCACATCAATATTCTGTACAAATCCAAGAATCTTATTTTTCAAAGCTTGAGTCTTACCGGGAGGGGAACTATTTGGCCAAGAATTCAGCTGCTAATATGTTCCACACCATTTTCACTGTGTTTTCCAATCCATTGTACCATTGCTTAGGGCGTCCAATTAGAGAGAAGGGGAATAGCCGCACACGCGCCTGATCTCCTGTCAATCCCGCTATCTTGAATGTGCTGCAAACTTCAAGGAAGTGTTGCAAGTGATGATTGGGATCTTCTGAACCTGTGAACGGTTATTGCGCCACTATTCCAATATATCTCTCCAATTGATACGGAAGTTGATCCTGAGCTTCTTGGAAATCTGTCTTGACAATACTAGTCAATTGTGGCTTGAGACGATTAACCATAGGTACCTCTGCCGTCTCCTCTTCTTCTTGCTCTTGAACTGAGTCTTCTATTGTGAATAATACTCGAGGTGTTGCACGGAATGCTTCCAAATCTCCAAGTGACTTGCTTCTCTTCTCCGCTGTTCTCTTCTTATGTTACAGTCTTTCTGGATCATCGACGTAATTAGAGGGTTTGTTTGACTTAGGACCGTCTATACCTGTTAGTTTCACTTAACAGAATATATGTACTAAAGAGACAAGTAAAGCACAATGACTAAACACTAATACATAAAACAATGTTTAAAAACCTGCTACGGTCCCCGACAATGGCGCCAAAAAAAAGAAGCTTGTTGGTCGTATCTACGCACCCACTTATATACCGCAAGAGGACGGTGTACGATTGTAGAACTTTTTCCCTTGAATTGAGTATTGCAAGGTATATCGAATCCACTGAGACCTTAGGGATTTATTAAACAAAGTTAACAGTAAAAGATCTAGTCAAGGCTATTGTCAAGGTCAGGTTGCATGAGGGGGAGACTGGCCAGCGCAAAGATGCGCCGGACAGTAAATCTGTCGTAGCGCCGATCGGCGCAGGCATTGAGACGATCGGCACATAGGTGGATCTAAGTCAAAGTTGTTGCGTCGATCGGCGCAGGGGTTGAGCCGATCGGCACACTAGTGAGTCTAAGCCAAGTACACTAGATCTTGTAAACCTATGCTGATAAGTGAGTGGCCAGATATATCTACTAGTGAGATCGTAACCAGATAGTCTAATTGAATAGCATCATAATGGGTAATTATATAGATCAATGAAAACCTACAATGAGTAAGACCACCCTGCTTTCCGAGCGGCTCCCGATTTATCGCTGCCGAGAGGAAACCCTTAATCGCGCGAGTATCTTACCCTACTCAACTATCCAATAGTGTTGCGCAGGCTTAGTGTTGTCACCGCTAAACCACACTACTGGCATCATCAAGAAACCATAATCAATACAATATCCGAATACTACCCTAATCACCATGCTTAAGATAATATCTACTTACTTAGCCTAGAACTAAGCAATTGGAATAAGCACATGCATGATTATAGAATCAAGATAGACAAATCACCAAAACCATCATCAACATATTCAATCATCCTTGAGATACATAGAGTAAAATTCATCCCCGTCGAGATGGCCTACCTTGACGGATCAGTTCTTGACTCCAATGGTTCTTGAAACTCAACTAGAGATCTATTCTAACGGGGCAAGACCCGGTGGCTCTAACTCACGGATCTGGTGTCCCTCTGTCACCTCCTCTTCTGAGGCGAGGGTTTACAAGTATTTATAGGGGTTCTACTCGTAAAGGACTCGGTTTCTAGCAAATAAGGTGGTTGCGCCGATCAGCGTAGGATTGCGCCGATCGGCGCAAGCCTTGTCTTCTCTAATTTCTTCCCCGAGTCGGTTCCTCTGTCTTCCACAGCTGCCATGTGGGCCTTTTCCTTCCAGATAAAGTCTTGTACTGCACGTTAAGATCTTGGAGTTCTATAAATCTTCTTGAAGTTCCATAATTCTTCTTAGACAAATATCTTCAAGTGTCTTACGCAGATAAACTTCCATAAACATGTGGAATGGGCCTTGGTCACTTCTATGGGTCAAAACACCCTTGCGCCGATCGGCTCATGGACTGCGCCGATCGGCACACTGGACTTCTTTAGTGCTTTTCGTCGGTTCTGGACTGATGTCCTCTCCATCATCGCATTAATCACTAATTTTACCTGTTTCTGCAATAAAGCTCCAAAACAATGGATATACAAATATATAGGCAATATCACAGGTAAATGGCCTAAATTAGTATCAATTATGCTCTAATTAGAGTAATATTCACATATAAAAGGGGCACTTGGGAAGTTCCAACAGTATCCGGAGACTCGAGATCCGAGGCGACTCACAACTCGTGATCGACCAGATCATGAAGGAGTCGAGTTGTCATAGCGACGTCATGGCGCTCTACTGCCAAGGCGCCTAAATGTGGCGGCGTAAACGTCCCAAGGCACCTAAACGTGGCGGCCGACTCGCTGGCCATAATGGCTTCTGGTCGGGAAATAATCCACTGGCCTAAATGAGGCGCTCGACTCGCTGGCCAAAATGGCGTCGATAAAGGCGTCGAGGAGCCCAAAAAGGGGTTGAGCGAGGCGGACCCGAGGGCTGAACAAATCTCGACCCCACGGGAGGCCGACATCATGGAGATTGACCGATCGGTCAAGAAAATCGACACGTCGGTCGAACCAATCGACCCACTGGCCGCGATTGTCAATTCCCCAAATGAGCAGGCTGAGCCCCCGATCGACTGGCGGGTCCTGTACATCAAATACCTCACCTGAGGCACGCTTCCCATCAATGGGACCGAAGCAAAACGCCTCTATCGACACGAGAAGTCTTTCATCCCAGTCAACGGAGAGCTATATAAACACAGCATCACCAAGATTACGCAGTGTTGCATCACCATCGAGGAGGGGACCAAGCTCCTCGAAGACATCCACGGAGGGGTCTGCGGCCACCTCGGCAATGCCTTTGGACAGGGCTTTTACTGGCCCACTATTGTTGGGGACGCAACTCGCATCGTTCGAACCTGCAAAGGATGCAAGTATTATGCCCGACAAACGCACATGCCGGTGCAGGCTCTCCAAGCCATCCCCCTCACATGGCCCTTCACAGTCTAGGGGCTGGTCCTGACGCGGTCGACAAGTTCACAAAGTGGATCGAGGCCCGATCGATCGCCAAAATTTAATCTGAGGAAGCAGTTGAGTTCTTCCTTGACATTATCCATTAGTTTGTAGTACTAAACACCATAATCACAGATAACAGCATGCAGTTCACAGGAAAGAAATTCCTCAGGTTCTGCGATGACTACCATATCCGAGTTGACTGGGCTGCCATCGCTCACCTAGAGACGAACGGCCAGGTTGAACGGGCAAATGGTATGATACTCTAGGGGTAGAAGCCTTGTATCTTTGACCCCACCATGATTTTCAATTGCCTAAAGCGATTCAATGGTCGATGGGCAGCTAAGCTCCACGCTGTGCTCTGGACTCTTCGGACGATTCAGAGTTGGGCAACAGGCTTCATGCCCTTCTTCATGGTCTAGGGATTGCAATCTTGCCAACGGATCTCGACTCTGGTGCGCCATGAGTGCACGCTTACAATGAGCAAGGCAACAAAACATCGCTCGAGGACACGATGGATCAAATCGACAAGGCTCGAGACATCGCGCTCCTTCACTCGGCCAAGTACCAGCAAGCTCTCCGCCGCTACCACAACCGCAATGTAAGAAGCCGAGGTTTCGTTGTCGATGACCTCATCCTATGCAAGGTTCAAGACAATAGGAGTCGACACAAGCTCTCACCGCCGTGGGAAGGTCTGTTCGTCATCGCTCGAGTAATCCGACCTGGCTCCTACAAGCTCAAGACTTTGAAGTGCAAGGAATTCAAAAACATGTGGAACATATCACAACTTCATAAATTCTACCCCTAACGCTATGCCGATCCCAATTTCCATGAGCGCCCATAGCTCTTTAGTGACCCTCGACCCCATTTTTCGAAGAATTTTCCTAAGTCCAAAACCATTGACCCAAGACTTAATTGTGGTGACAAACAAAGTGAGCCACGGGCAAAAGAAACACGGCAGTCGAGTCGGTTGGATGCCGCAATGCCATGCGAGTCCTAGCGGCCATGGCAACAACGATCGCCGATTAGACTAAGTTTCAAGAGGCCCGGGGGCTCGAACTTTGTCAGTCAAAACAAGGACGAAAAGGACCGAGCAAACGAAAGAAACTTAAGACAAATAGAACTAAAATTGTTTTAAGACCACCTCGGGTCGAACGATAGCGAACAAGCACGAGTTCAATACCTAAGCCATTACATAAATTCGGGCATTATGACCCATTGTCCAAAACTACTTTTCCTCTACTATCTTAGGGAGTGCCTCGTCCTCATACTTCTCAGCCAGAGCATCCGTGTGAGGAAAGGTGGCAGCACGGATCTCCTCCATCTCCTCGGGGGTGTGCCCCTCGACGAAGCCCGTACTCACCATGTTGGATTTCAGGCCCTAGTAGTGGGATGCGAACACCAAGAAGGCGGTGCACACGCCAAAATGCACCCCCCCCCTGGATCCACCACGGCCAGCGGCCATCAGTAGACCGATCCGCTCCGACAGATGTCACAGCCCTATACCAAAATATAGAGTGTGCCGTACAGGATCACCTCAGGAGATGATTACCAAAGTAACCATACATAGCTTACACACATGAACATCCATCATTTACAATGATACATCATTAAGTGCATAATATTATATATTACAAGTTCAAGAGTCATAGCGGAAGTAAATTAAGTTACATTATAATACATATGTTCTTGGTTCAGATTGCATAAATAAGCGGAAGTAGAAATACGGTAACTCAACGATAGATAGGTTAAGTAAACCATGCCGGCCCTATGGCAATGGCTCACTCATCCTGGATAGGCGAACTAGGAACCCACTAGATGGTCCAATCTTGTGGTTCCTCACCTTCTCATACAATCTTGTTACAACAATCACAATAGGTAGCCTGAGGGATACCTGAAAGTAACATAAATCGCAAAGCCTGAGTATCTAATATACTTCGCAAGACTTACCCGACAAATGGTTATCTAAAACTGACTCCTAGCATGTAGGGGGCTGACCGGGCTTACTTGGTATTTTGCATAAACAGCACCTATTAGCTCTATGTTTACCAGTTGGTCACTTAGCCAAATTTTAAATTATGGTTACAGAAAAAAAACTTTAGTTGAACCTGGCAATCCACTAAGGTTGTACAAATATAAAGAACAATACATCATAGCAATATGTAGCCATAGAGTAAATAAAAATTCAGAATCGTAATCAATCCTCTCTACTTAATTATCATTGCCAACTGCTCAAAATAAGAGGTACTCATAACCGCAAGGGACGGCAATTCGAATTGATTTACATTCTGCAGGAGAAAACCCAAGGACACGACATACGCATCGTTTAAGAACACGTATGGCCACCCTTCATGAGATTGCTATAAAGTCAGTCTGGAGCCATTGATCCCGATTACATGTCCCTCCCCACGATACAGTACTTCGTATCCGAGGCTTAACCCTTGCACTCTCCAGCGGTCCTCCAACCCGTGCAACCACCATGCCATTCACATCACCTCTGGATCGATGAGTGTATCCGTCCAACAATACGGTGTCCAAGTTACTAGGTTTACCAATTCCCATATAAAGGTATGCACTTGGTATTGTTCGATACTTGTTCGCGGAGTTGCAACGATAGGTTCTCAAGTCTTAACCAAATTCATTTTTTCATGTGAACCATAAGTGTATCAAGTGACTCCATAACCTATTGTTCACTCCACTAGAGTAAGCGTAGCATTTTCTAATGAAAGGCTTACTAACATAGACTAATATAGGTCATTGTTGGTTTATGCAAGTGGATTTTCATTCAAGCCCTATACCTAATGCACAATACAATATCCTGATGTTGTGATTAAACAAAAAGGACTCTCAAATAAATAGGTGTGCACCGGGGCTTGCCTTGGGAGTGATCGTAGTTAGTGTCTTCGGTGAAATTCACGTCAGCACCGGCCTTCTCCGATGTGGTCTCCTCGGATTTGTGTCCTATATGAAAATGGAAATGCATAATTAAGAGATGAATGCTCAAGGATTTATGGAATGTCTCGAATAAATATGACATGCATGGCAATGAGCATATGATGATGCACACATAAACCTACTGCTATTCATGACCTAAATATACTGAATGAACAGTATCAGGGAGCCAATACTAGTAAATAATCTAATTGTGCATAAAAGTCAATATTTATCTAAATGATTTCTAGGCTATTTATTAAATAAACTAATCAAGAGCAAAAACATACTTCTATTGCTAAGGATTTAACATGGAATTGTATATGAAGGTGTCAAGCCATAAGTAACAATCATGCAAATCTTCATAATTAAATTCCTAACAGAGAATTTATAAAAATTCATTTACTAGAAATAATGATTATGCAATAACTCTAACAATATGCATAAAATGAAGATCTACTATTGCAGATAGTTTAGAGATGCCATGAGATCCTTACTTACCAAATTTCATGATTTTACAATTTATATATTTTTACTTATGAATTTATTAATCTTAGAAGTGTTCCAACTTTGGTGATTTGTTTTAATTAATAAACTTCAGAACCGTGATGCTCATCTTACTTTTTAGATAGAGGAGAATTTTCCGAGTCTAAAAAAATTGGTTTTGCATTTTTCTGACCTTTAGTTTTTGAGTTATGGATTTTTTTAATATTTAACAAAGTTCAGACTAAATTACAGAATTGCCACTCGGCATTTTGAACAGCAGAGCGCGCGTGGTGGCCAGGCTCGCCAGAGGCTCGCCGCCGGTTTTTGCCGAGGGAGATGGGGGATGGGGCCACTACGGCTAGGCTATGCGCGACGGGGAAGTCTACCAGAGGGTCTCCGGCCATTGGCTATGGCCGGAACAGTGGCGACGTCGACGGCGGGGGCAGGGGAGACGTACGACAGCGTCGCGCATAGAGGGCGAGAAGGGCCGAGTGTTGGTCGGGGAGCTTCACCATGGTGTGAGGATCCTCGGCGTGGAAGGAGTCGATGGGGATGGCCGGAACCGTGCTCTCGCCGTGCGGGGGGGGGGGCGACTCCGGCGGCGGCGGCGCTCCTGTCTTTCCGAATTCCGGCGAACCTGGAGGACGGAAGGGCAGGGCAGTTAGGAAGGAGCTAGAGGAGGTTGTTGAGCATCGATTTGATGAAGAAGAGGCAGAGGAGAGGGGGCTCCCTAGGCGGAGATCGACGCGGCAGCGTCCATGGCGGCCGAAACAGGGGAGCGGCTGGATTTTTCTTCGCCTGGGCTCGCTGGCAAAGGAAAAGAGTGGGGCTGGGGCTTGGCGCGTTGAGAGAGATCAGAGGGAGAGTGAGGGTGTGCTGGAGGGTGGGAGCTCGGCCTGCTGCAGTTTTCTCCAGGGAGAGGTGAGCACGGCGGTCAAGGGCAGGGAGAGCAGAGGGAGAGCGGGAGAGGACGAGGCAGTTGGGTGGATGAGCGCGGCTTCAATGCGTTGTCATTTGCTCCGGGAAGGTAGGCAGCACAGTAGATGGCATGGGAGGACGTCAAGGTGGCAGTTTAGCCGACGGTCCGAAGAAGGAGGCAGCGGGTGCGGCCGGTTGTCCGATGGGCAAAAACAAAAGTTGACTCCAGTTTGACCAGGGTGGGAGCCGGCTGCAAATGTGTAAAATCCGAAGTTACCTTGCTCCAATAATTATGCAACTTTTTGTGCATGTCCAGCAAAATATTTGCTCCAACTTTGCTTTTGGGGTCAGGTTGTGATCTCTGCTGGAAAAGTATTAAAATTTCTAGAATAGAGAAAACTTTTTCTGCATTTAGGGAATTTTTTAAGGGTATTTATCCTTTACAAAAAAGTCTGATAAACTCCCTAAAAATCATTCTTGATATGACCCACTGGAATATACAAAAACATTGGCACACTTTCATAGAGTTTTGTGATGTTTGTGTAAAATTTGGTTTTGGCCGATTTGGATATAATTAACTCAAATTCCCCTTTTCTTTGGCAATTTAATTTCTCTCATTTTTAATTAGCTAGCAATTAGCATTAGGATTAGGTTAAATGCCTTTTTCGTGACATGGGATGTCACAACAGAGTGGCCGCCGGGGGCAGCTCTACCTCGAGCTCCTAGGCCACCCATCCGGTCACAACGCGTGCCGCTTCGAGCTCCTCAGCTCCCCGCCTCAGGGTCTCCTTGGCCTCTGCCAGCTCTTTCTCCATGTCTATTAAGTCAAAAGAGTGGTCGCATGGAGAGTGGTCGCGGCTTCAGCGGAAGCCTAGGCAGCGACCCCGGCCTGCTCGCGTTGCGTCCTCTCATGCTAAAGCAGAGCGTCCAGACTTCGGGCCTCCTCCATGCTAGCGGTGGCCTTAGTCACAATATCGCCTTGCTACTTCTGTGCGGACGCAAGATCACGCTCCACTCTCCCCGCCTGGAGTCCTTTCTGTTCTGCCAAAGCCTCTAACTCTAAAAACTTCGCACCCATCTCTTCGTTGTGACCGCGCGCTTTGCTCAGTTCTCGGTGACTGGCGACCGGAGTCATGCAGCACCAGGGTGAATTCGTTGTTGAACTCGCCCGACAATGTCATGATGGCCTTCATCCTCTTCTTCTCCTTCTTCACGAGATCGTACTCATCGTAGAAAGGGCGGAACATCTCCATGGCCCTCGTCACCAGCGGCCGCACCCAAGGCTGCACCGCCAGCGCAGATAGTCACGCCCGCCGCCACAGAGGCGGCTCCTGGAGCAGCACGGCCGGCGGCGACCGCAACAACATCAGAAACTATGCCACTCCCGCCAGCGGTCACGCCCACCGCTGTGAAGGTAGCACTCAGAGCGGTCTAGCCAGCGACAACGTGAGCGCCCACCACCCCCTTTGATGCAGCGGCATCCCGCAACGCCGTCTTCCCGGACAGAGTCAACGACTTGCGCAGGGAAATGGTCAGAGCTTGGAAAGACTGGCCCATGACCTGCCACTTCGCCGATGGCGCATTGATGGCTAGCTCAGAGTTAGGACCCGCTTTGACAGGACCGCTGCAGCTAGATCGATTGTCGTCTCTGTGGCAGCAACCAGGTCCCCGACGGCCCGATCAGACGCGTTTGGATCCTCCTCCACCCCGGCCTTCTCGGCTGGCGGTTCTGCCTGCGGAGGCCGCGAGTCAGCGCCAATCCCATCGAATCACGACAAGTGGGGATCCTCTGCCAAACCCCCTCCGACCTTGTCGACGACCACCACCTCATGAGTCGAGCGTAGAGCCACAAGGGCCCCCGACTGGGCCATCAGGGGGTGCGAAGTTACCGATGCCCCCGACAGGGCGACACCCAATGAAGTAGTGAGGATGGGGTCCATGACGTTGTCGTCACCGCCATCCCCGTCAACAGTGATGTGCTAGTCATCTTTGTCAGCGCAATCTTTGTCGTCATCTTCGTCATCCATCGTCGTGGTCGATGGAGTGTTCGGGCTCTTCCCCTCCACGAGGTAGGCCTCCCTCTTGGCCATCCTCTCCTATGCCCTCTTCTATTTCTCCATCCTCTTCATGACCTTCGCGGCCTTCTCCTTCTGCCACAGAAGTATGACAACCCTCTGCTCCTCGTTGTGAGCACGGTTCTCCACCCTTTGGCCCGCGCCCTTCGGGAACCTATGAATCCAATGGCGGAGGTACGCCCTCAAATCGGACTAAAGATACAGGAGTCCGGAGATGACATCATACATAAACGTAAAGGAAAGGATGGACATTGATACTCACCATGACGATCGTTCCCTTGGAAGGGATCATCGGGGGACACCCCGGGATAGGCTAGGCGCCCGGTGAGAACAACAGGACCTTCTGGATTCGCCTCGCCACCTCCATGGAGTCATCGAGCTCCTCAGCTGCCACTATATTCTCCCCAGCCACCCGATCGGCCGGGAAGATCTGGAACATAGGACGAGAGTGAGGCTTCAACGGCACGAAATGCCGTTGTGAAAGGACCGAGTGACCGAGAGGGGAGGGGTGAATCGGGAACTCGCACTATGTATCAAATTTGCCAATTCCTAAAACCAAACACTCAATCAACTCCTATAACAATTCTAGTGGTGATCACACTAACAAGATAATAGCCCTATGAAAGGAACAACAACTTAACCATACTAGTGGATCACACAAGGCAATACAACTCCTATGCAAGATAGTAATAAAGCAACACGAAAGCACATAACAAGCTAGCAAAGGAGCCTACTCATGCAAAGCTACAAGATAGAGAACTAGAGCAAACGAGCATGAGTACGACAATACATACAAGGGTGAGCAATCTAGCCAAAGCAACTCCTATAAGCCAAAGCAACTCCTATACATGCTAGAGATCAAATGCGGAAGCTCAAACACTACTAGCAAGCAAGAAGCCTATTCATGCAAGTAATGCATCATAGTAAGGAGTAGAGTATGAGATGGATCGTGATTTTTTTCCCGAGGTCTCAGAAGGATGGCGCCTTTCCCTACTCCTCGTTGGACCACTCCCGCTAGAGTCCTGGTCTCTCCCACCACTAAGTGGAGTTCTCGCACACGAGCCCACAATCACTCCCGGAGTGAAGACAAGGTTGTGTCACTGCTGCCACCAAGGCACAAGCTCGCCTCCTTTGAGAACTTGCCGGACTCCTCGAGCCGACACGAGCGCTCACTATTGATGCCCCTTTCACCGGCGGGCTCAAACCATGTACAAACGTGTGACAGCTTTCACAACCAATCACAATAGGCTCGATCACCAACACCTAACCAGTCTAGGTCCCACCATAGACCAAGAGTAACAGCCTAGAGCACAACCTCAAGGACACCCTAGCTTTAGATGTGCAAGATGCTCTTATTACTCTCACTAGCACTCTCAAGATATCCAATATCTCCTCATAGTGCTCCTTTTCCTCTTGGCTCTTACCAAATGCTCTCGGCTATTCCACTTGCCAAGAGGGGTCTCCAAGACCCCAACAATGACGTTATATAGGCTTCCAACCTCAAACTAGTCATTACCCACGAAATCACCTACCTCGACACCAATGACTGGACTGTCCAGTCACTGCCAGACCGGACCGTCCAATCTCTCTAGAACGGTTCCCAGAACCGCTGGCTACTCTATTTGGGCGATCTCCCTGTACTGACCGGACTGTCCGATCAGTACATCGGATCGTCCGGTCTCTCCAAATATTGTGCATTAATGAGAGCTCTCGAAGATGGTTTCTCTCTGTCCTGTGCAAGTCCACACAGACTGGACAGCCCGGTCTATAGATCGGACTGTCCGGTGTCTGTTGACTCCAGCACAGACAGAATCCTCGCAAAGTCCTCTCTGGTCTCCTAGTGACCGTACAGTCCCGTCTCTCTTACTCCTTTGTTCGATCACTATGTCCAGAAGCTAAAACTCCTCATCCACACTTGACTTTATTTCTCAACTTCTTCCAACAGCTCCTTGGCTTCTCCACTGCCACCTAGTGCCTGTGATTTTACTGAGCATTCATGCACATCACCAACTAGTCGTGACCTAAGAAAAATGACCTAGACCCCCTCGATAGTCTGGTTTTTCCTATGGACTCAAAGCCTTAACAACTAGACAAGTGCTCCAAACACTTGCTTCATAGCTTGTCCTTAGCCTTGATCCATCTCCATCAACCCTTAGACTCCATCAAGCTCATCAAGCTCAATGCTTGTGGTCCTCGTCATCCATCACCAAGGCAGCCATCGACAATCATCATAAGGTAGATAAAGTTTCCTACACGCACAACACTTTTGTAGACATTAGTCACATTTCATATTTGTCATTAATCACCAAAATATCATACCTTGGGGTGACCTCAATGGTCATCATCCTTACACGCTGGAATCACCATCCGGCCACCCCCCTCACGGTAAGCCCAGCCTGCCTGAGCCGTACAATGGCCTGAACCACGTCGGTCATCGGGGTCGGGGTCTTCTCCGGCCACCCCCACTCCCATGAGGCCAGCGTGTTACAGATCGAGCGGCCAGAGAAGAGAGGAAGGGAGTCATAGTGATCTCGAAGGTAGAACCCCTCCGGCGCCACCCGGGGACACTCGAGTGGAGGGCCACCGGAATCGAGTGGAGGGCCACTCCTGCCTGACCTAAAATGGAGGCTACAGCACCCGATCGCCGATGGGTACTTGTCGTCCCCCACCCTCCTTCTTTGGAGGGTAGCGCGGAAGAAGTAGCGCCACAGCTCGAAGTGTGGCGCCACCCCCAAGAACCCCTCGCACAGCATCATGAACAAAGCATTGTGCAGGAGTCCGTTGGGGGTCAGATGCTGCAGCTCGATGTTGTAGTTGAGCAGCAGCTCCCAAAGAAAGACGTGCGCCGGCATGCGAAAACCTCGCTTGTAGAAAGGGAGGAACAAGACGCAGAAGCCTATTGGCAGCATCAGCGTCTTCTTACTCCCCGACACGTGCTATTCATTCCTCTCAGGGGAGTTCAAGCGGAGATGATCGGTACGGATGTTGACTTTTGCTAAGCCATATTAATAAATCATTCCCGGCACGGGGCCAGAAACGGTTCACTAATATGTCCCAGAGTCAAGTAGGTAAAATCCGCAAGCGCACGGAGAATACCGCTGTAGCATTTCACCCGGAAGTATTCAGGGTATCGTATTTGTTTATCCCAAAGGAAGGTTATGATCAAGAAGCGTTACTAACATATAAGATCATGTTAACAATTAGCAAGGATATCTAACCAAGACAGGCGGGTATATGATAATAACCGGGTAGTGTGACACACACAGAAGATTCCTACCAAATAAATAAAGTCTAGTGGAGAAAAGACTAGGCTAAGCTACTCCTACTATACATTCCTATACAGTTGCATAGCCTAAGTAGAATACATACAGACCCACACTCAGGTTCAGCAGTCAATAGTATAGCACTTCAGGCACGGACTTACCCCTGCATCCACAGGCGACTTCTGCCAAGAGCCTACGCACTAGCCTAGCGGGGAGGATTTCAAAGGACGGACAGGGCTGTCACCACCTGCCGCCTACCTCAACGAACCAGTAGACTAACGAATAATTGATGCAAATCAGTCACCCAAGTACCATACTTGCATGACCAAAGAGCACTCTGCCCCTCCGCGATTACTATTAACGAGGCAGAGCTACCGTACGAATACGATCACCAAACCCATGCTATACTTTATCAGCTAAAACTAAGCATAGAGACTATAACATATAAACTAGACTATAGTGACGGTATATAACTAGCATGACAATAGTAGTATAATAAATATAAACTACTATCACACAAGTAGACTATACTATCACATATATGGATCACAAAATCAAACAAGAAACTCATGACCCAAGCACAACTATATAGAAAAGATATATATATTGATAAGAGTAAAGTCTTACAAAAGGGAAAAGATACAAGAGCCATACCAATTCCAAGTGAAGACTTGGGACTAGAGAGCTCTAGACTCAGCCTAACTCCACTAAAACTCCAAGAACTACTACTAGCAAGAGAGAAATGCTTCTTGTGGTGTGTGTTGAATGTGAAGGCACACCCTCCTATTTATAGCCTCAATAGGTCGGCAAGGGAGCGTAACCGCCACGGAAGGCATCTCAAACCGTCATTAGGAGTCGCGGAGGAGCCAACACGTGGAAGCCCAGGCGGAGAGGGCGCCCGGCTGGGTCGGCCGACCTGACCAGGTCGGCCGACCTGGGGGTGGCCCCTCCTGGCCTGTGCTTTCTCCAGGTGGCTGTCCTGTGGGTCCTGAGGTCGGTTCCCGCGGTATTACAGGGAGTTACGTCGGTTAAGTGCTGCAAATGGGCCCTTCAATCCGTGTGACGTCCATGTGGCGCTCTCTGATTGGTCGAAAGTGTGTTTTCTTGCCTTTTGAGGTGTTTCCTTCACATTTCCTCCTGCATGCACAAAGTTCTCCAAGTACAAGTGGAACTATATTATTGTGATAAAGCATGCGTGTATGAAATGCCAAATTCTCCTTTATTTGAGTATAGTTGACGGTTGAAAATGGTACTTAACAGCCGTCAACAAACTCCCCCAAGCTTACCCTTTGCTCGTCCCGAAGCAAAGATAAACTTAAGTTGTTGATCAGGTGTTGCTACAATGTCCTACTCCTCAATAATACTATGCGCACAACAAAGTACTCTTCCTAGAATTAAACATATTGGCGCATAACTTACCTATTTACCTTGATCCATGGAGCTTTTACACCTCATTGTCTTGGGCGGTTGAGAGATAGAACAATTGCAGGGCACCAATCACTTGCTCTAGATTCCGCTATGTTGTTCCGGAGGTTTTCAAAAGATTTTGAAAATAAAAACCAAGTTCCTCAAATGATTCTCTCGGATCACTCAATATGTGTATGATTCCTCACCAAGGCAAAGTGTTGCCTATAATCACCTACTTCTAAATAAGGCTTTATGTGGAGCTCAAGGTAGGGATATATGAAGCACTCATGTTCACATAATATTGCTATGTCAAAAGACCGGATCCAAGAAAAAACATCAATTCAAACAATCTTGATCAAGATGTGCAAGTGTGTGGGAGAACGGAGGAATGGTGGATGGGAAGAAATAACTCCTTTTTGAATTTTCCTTCTCTCTTTTGGAGTTTCTAGGCTATGGCTATCTTTTGCTTGCTCTCTTTTTTGAGCATTTTTTTTTCTTTTTTTTTTTTCTTTTCTTTTCTTTTTGCATAGCCATAGTCCTAGTTTGCAATGAATACTTTGAGAGAGGAATTTTGCAATGGATATATGGAGTGTTTCTTTGGATGGATGGATGGATAGTGGCTTTCTTCCGGTGTAGAAGAATAGCTCACGGTGGATATGGTGGATATGGTGGATATGGTGGATGCTATCTTCTTGATTTAGAAGGATAGCTCATGGCGGTGGATGTGTGTACATGACCTTGATCAAGAAAGCATGAAAAGAGTTCTACTAGGGTCACAACAATTTTGACTAAGCTCAATGTGAAACAAGCAGCATATGTGTAAAGGTTTTCAAATGTAAACACTACATATGGCTGTGGTGGGAATTTCATCATTGAGGAACTTATTAATTTGTTATTTTGAAAAATAAAACTCCGGAATTCAAGCTTTACGTTGAGCAAGATCATAGCAGCCCTATCTATCATATCATACCTCTCAACAACTTAGAACTAGAGAATGCATATGCTACCCACAAGATTCAAGTTCAAGGCAAGATTTACCAACAAACCTAACTCTTGAGATAGTACTAAGTTATAAACTAGCATCAGAGAGGAATAAAGGACAGAGCAACTATTCATCATCTCAACATAGGAAAATTATACACATTCATACCGCGCATGAAAAAGGGAAATATTTTTGTTCTTTTTATGTTTTGCAAATTTTTATGGTTTTTTTCAGATTTAGCAGATGCAAGAAATAAAGGGAAGGGGAAAGATACAAGTTACCGTGAGAAGGGGGGTCCTCCCCCAAGCTTGTTCTTGCTCATATCTGCTGGTTCGGGTCGTAGCCTTGGGAGCGGAAGAAGGCATTCCAATTGTTCTGATTCTGAGCCATCATCGCGTTCAGCTGGCGGAATTGGTTGTCGCTGAAATTCTGCCATTGCTGGGTGTCGGTGACATGTTGCGTGAGAGTTTGTTGCATGCTCTCGGTGCGCAAATCAATGTCGTCCACCCTCCTTGTCAACTCGGCCATCCCATAGTTGAGTTCACGGAACCCACGGGATGAGAATGACCGAGTGGCAAAGGATGGCGGTCCGCTTGAACTTGATGACGTCTGCATGGGGTAATCGTACTGAGATTCCCATGTTCCGGCCTGCCATGTTGATGCACCCGCCTCGTCCTGTGGCGGGGGCTGCTCCCATACCGGATCTCCGGTCGGAGTGCGAAACTCCGGTGTAGGCTCCATATGCCTACGGGAACGTGTCGGTCGCCCTGAAACACTATGCCTGCGAACTTCTCCCACTGGCTCAAGTGGGAGGGTTAGTGCCCGACAGTGATACAAACGAAGACCCGGGTTAGGTAACGGGAATTCATTTGTATACCCGGGAAAGTGATAGATCAAGGTGTTATTTGGACCATGTTTCAAAGTATGTCCTTGCACAAAATAGTCCTCGCCTAGAAATTCTCTATCTACCGTCAAATATTCAACATGAACATTCTCAAGCAGACCACACTTCTGCGCAATGCGAGTAACTAAAGAGGTGCACTCAATTGGTCCTGTCAACTTTATATTGTCTAACCATTGATCAATCATGCATTCCGCGGGTGACACCCTAATTTTCTTAACCATGGCATAAAGTATTTTCAATTCATCTTGCCGGACAACCCTAATGTCACCTCGAGGAAACAAGGTCATAGCCAACCACACATGCATAAATCTAAGTGTAGGATTATGGATGGCACTTGTCCTAGGCTTGGGACCCCACTCGTTTCCGGAAATCTTTTTCCAAAAACTTTCTTTATGGAACCCCTTTAGCGCTTTATCTAAGTCTAGCCTACATTTAGGATTTAGACCTAGCATAGCATGAAGATCACCCCATGTGACCAAGCGCTCTTGCCCAAACAAGCGAAAAGAAATGCCTTCATCATACTTTCTAAGGGTGCATAAAAACTGCATAGTAAGCAAACGAGAACCCGGCTCATCTACTTCTACGAAATTTAGCCAACCCATAGTGCGAAAAATAGAGGCAAATTCTTCTCTCATACCTATTTTCTCGAGGAAGTCCGGATCGAAGCGTCGGGTGTGGGCGAATGGCCGCTCTCTCATGAGCGCGATGGCTTGGCCCTCGCGGTCGTCCGTGATGTCGAGATGCTCCTCGGTGATGAGCAAGGCCGGCCTTTCCTCCGGAATTTCAGCTTCGGGGTCACCATGCCCCGGACTTGGTGTGAGCTCGACGGAGGATGCTTGACTCGTGCTTGCACGAGTGCTTTTTCTCCGCTTGATTCCGGCGACTTGCTTCATTCGTTTGAACATGGCTGCATACAAGAACAAACACAAGACAAGAACAAAAAACAAGATCGAACAAGTGTTCGGGTGAGCGTTAGTGAAAACGACAAACCCGAGCTTCTCCGAAATTGGTTTTCTTTTCACAACAACTTGCAAATGCACTAAAACAGAGGGGAAATATTTTTTTGGGTTTTTGGGGCTGTAGTAAAGTTGAAGAACACGAAATTTTGGAAGGGCAACGAGTGAGCAAAGGAGGGGAGTGAAAGATGAGCTTGGAATGGTGAAGCTCCCCCTCCTGGGCGGTTTTTATAGCCAAGGAAGCAAGATGGCCGTTAGCAAGAGACAGAGCAACGGCCATATAGCCGTTGGGAGAAAGGAGCACAGGAAAAAGTGGGGCCAGGGGGTCGGCCGACCTCACCAGGTCGGCCGACCAGGCAGGTGGGCCTCCTGGCAGCCCCCTTTTTCCTATGTGTTCCCCAACGGCTAGGGGATTTGTCCCCTGCTGCCTTTTTGCTCAAAAAGCTCGACAAAAAATCTTTTCAAAATGGAAAGCCCAAAAACCTATTTTCTAAATTTTCAGAAATGCAAATGAGTTTTGAAAAATTCCAAGGTGGCTGGAAAAATTCAAAAATGCAGAAATGCAGTGGTCGGGAAAAAATCAAAATGTGGTGGAAAGCAAATATGCAATTAAAAGAGCAAATATGGATAACTACCGGTTTAACCTCCCGGCGAGGACTCACCTTTTAAAGTCCGACGAGTGGGACTTTTCTCCGGCGTTCAGCTCGATGAAGCGTTGTCCGGTCCCGGAGATGAAGACACGGATGATGCTTCTTGTTTCACTCACCACACCTTCTTGGTCTTTGTTGCGGTCGGTGGCTTCTCGGGCTTCGGAGGCTGCGGTTTTGCAGGCTTCACAGCCTGTTTCTTTGCAGACCTCGGAGGTTGCTGCCTTGTGGACTTCGGAGGCTGTTGCTTAATGTGTGACCTTTGCCTCCTTGCCTTCATCAGTTGTTGCTGTGCAAAATTTTCCTTCTCAAGGAAGTTCTTCATGAATGTGATGAGGCTGTCCTTCTTTGGCGGAGTGACCTCCACTTCCTTGATGTTGCTTGGGTTCGGCCCGTACTTGATACGGATCATGTTGCACTGTTCTTTCCTTGGCCGAAAGTCAAACTTCTCCTCCTTGCCATTGATGTGGAAGCGGATTTCTCCGGCTCCTACATCGATGCGAGCATCCGCAGTGCTGAGAAATGGGCGTCCTAGGATGAGCGGTGTGCTCTTCCCGATGTCCATATCAAGCACTACGAAGTCGACGGGGATGAAGCAATCCCGGATTTTCACCGGAATATCTTCGGCGATCCCCGCCGGATAGCGGACCGTTGAATCGGCCAGCTGCAGCTGCATCGGCGTGGGGGATAGTGTAGTGTAGTTGAGCTTGTCGAAGACATCCTTCGGCATGACGCTCACACTTGCCCCAAGATCACATAAGGCATGGTCGAAGTTCTGTGTCCCGATCGAGCAGGTGATCGTGGGACACCCTGGATCTTTCTTCTTCTCAGGAAGCCGGTTGAGTATAGCAGCGCTACACTCTTCCGTCAGCTTGACAATTTCTGTGGTCGGTAGTGGGCGCTTGTTGCTGATAAGATCCTTGAGGTAGCGAGCGTACGTGGGTACTTGTATCGCATCCAGCAAGGGCACGTTGATGTGCAGCTTCTGGATTACCTCAACGAAGCGTGTGAACTGCTCGTCCACGGTGGGCTTCCTTCTTCTTTCGGGAAACGGCATGAGGTTCGTGTCATAGAACTCATGTGGGGCCGTTTTCCTGGGCGGCAGTTCTTCTTCTTCTGCCGGCTTCTCAGCTGATGTGTCCTTTCCTGCATGGTTAGGGTATGGCGGATCCCGAGTGGACTTACCTCCTCTCGTGGTAACCGCATTAACATTTTCTAAGGGGGTCTCGGGTTGCCCCGGGATTTTCCCCGACTCAGCAGTAGGAACAGCAGCAGCTAACTGAGCTAATTGAGTTTCTATCATTTTATTAAAGCTCAGCTGATTCTTGAGAGCAGAGGAAACACCCTCTATCTTAGTGTGGATGCTCTCAAGAGTCCTATCAGTGGTGGCAAGCTTTTTACTAATGTTATCATTAACCTTAGCTTGACCAAGCACAAGATCTTTCAAGGAGGGCTGATTATAACCGGAATTAAAACCAGAGAAGTTGCCAGAGTTACCTCCTTGGTAGTTGGGACGTGGTGGACCCCAACTTTGACCTCCTTGTGGACGGTAGCCGTTGTTGTTGTTGTTGCCCATGAACATTACGTCCTCACGGGTCTCAGGGCAGTCATTGCCCGAGTGTCCCGTGTTGCCACAGACCTCGCAAGTCATCCGAGCATCTAGGGCTTTCACTTCTCCATTGGCTTGGTCGTCCATCTTCTTCATGAGAAGGTCAATCTTGGCGGCGAGCATGTCAACCTCCTTGACGGAGTGCATGCCTCGCTGGCGAGGTTGGAGGCGCTCTTCATTCCAACCTTGGTTGGACACCATCTTCTCGATCAAAGCTTTTGCCTTGCTTACAGTGAGCGAGAAGAAGGCTCCACCAGCAGCAGCGTCGAGGTGGTCGCGGGCCGACGGAGTAAGCCCGTTGTAGAAGTTCTGGATGATCAGCCAATCATCCATCCCGTGGTGGGGACATGCCAGGATGTACTCCTGGAGCCTCTCCCATGCCTTAGGAATCGACTCCTTCGACTCCTGCTGGAAGCTTGAGATCCTTCCGCGGAGGGCATTGGTCTTGCCCAGCGGGAAGAACTTTGCAAGGAACGCAGCTGAACACTTCTCCCAAGTGTTCACAGCTTCAGGGTTTGCGTAGAACCACTGTCTCGCTCTCCCAAGGAGAGAGAACGGGAACAGTCGAAGGCGAACAGCGTCGGGGGTGACGTCCTTCATTTTGAACGTGTTGCAAATCTCCAGGAATTGCTGGAGATGAGCACTAGCGTCCTCATTGGCTTTCCCACAGAATGGGCTAGCCTGCACCATGGTGATGAGACCGGTCTTGATCTCGAAGTTCGCATCTCCCACATTGCCAGCTGGTCCCGTAGGGATGTTGGCAGCGGAGGGAGCGGAGAACTCGCGGAGGGTCTTGTCGGCCATTTGCTCAGAGCTTGATGGTGCGGGAATGACAGGTTCGATTGGCCGAATCTCCTTACGAGGAGGGGTGAGCCTAGCTCGTGTCCTTCCCAGGAGTGACTCAGGATCTTCAGTGAAGTTTGTCGGCAAGTCGAAACCAGTCATACACTACCCTGTTTTCATACAAAATGCAGAAAACAAAGCAAGGTTAGCCTGCCTAGGAGATAGCCTTAATAATTGCAACACTACTATATACATTAGTAATTTTTTCTTAATCATACGCCTTCCCCAGCAACGGCGCCAGAAATGCTTGTTGACTTTTGCTAAGCCATATTAATAAATCATTCCCGGCACGGGGCCAGAAACGGTTCACTAATATGTCCCAGAGTCAAGTAGGTAAAATCCGCAAGCGCACGGAGAATACCGCTGTAGCATTTCACCCGGAAGTATTCAGGGTATCGTATTTGTTTATCCCAAAGGAAGGTTATGATCAAGAAGCGTTACTAACATATAAGATCATGTTAACAATTAGCAAGGATATCTAACCAAGACAGGCGGGTATATGATAATAACCGGGTAGTGTGACACACACAGAAGATTCCTACCAAATAAATAAAGTCTAGTGGAGAAAAGACTAGGCTAAGCTACTCCTACTATACATTCCTATACAGTTGCATAGCCTAAGTAGAATACATACAGACCCACACTCAGGTTCAGCAGTCAATAGTATAGCACTTCAGGCACGGACTTACCCCTGCATCCACAGGCGACTTCCGCCAAGAGCCTACGCACTAGCCTAGCGGGGAGGATTTCAAAGGACGGACAGGGCTGTCACCACCTGCCGCCTACCTCAACGAACCAGTAGACTAACGAATAATTGATGCAAATCAGTCACCCAAGTACCATACTTGCATGACCAAAGAGCACTCTGCCCCTCCGCGATTACTATTAACGAGGCAGAGCTACCGTACGAATACGATCACCAAACCCATGCTATACTTTATCAGCTAAAACTAAGCATAGAGACTATAACATATAAACTAGACTATAGTGACGGTATATAACTAGCATGACAATAGTAGTATAATAAATATAAACTACTATCACACAAGTAGACTATACTATCACATATATGGATCACAAAATCAAACAAGAAACTCATGACCCAAGCACAACTATATAGAAAAGATATATATATTGATAAGAGTAAAGTCTTACAAAAGGGAAAAGATACAAGAGCCATACCAATTCCAAGTGAAGACTTGGGACTAGAGAGCTCTAGACTCAGCCTAACTCCACTAAAACTCCAAGAACTACTACTAGCAAGAGAGAAATGCTTCTTGTGGTGTGTGTTGAATGTGAAGGCACACCCTCCTATTTATAGCCTCAATAGGTCGGCAAGGGAGCGTAACCGCCACGGAAGGCATCTCAAACCGTCATTAGGAGTCGCGGAGGAGCCAACACGTGGAAGCCCAGGCGGAGAGGGCGCCCGGCTGGGTCGGCCGACCTGACCAGGTCGGCCGACCTGGGGGTGGCCCCTCCTGGCCTGTGCTTTCTCCAGGTGGCTGTCCTGTGGGTCCTGAGGTCGGTTCCCGCGGTATTACAGGGAGTTACGTCGGTTAAGTGCTGCAAATGGGCCCTTCAATCCGTGTGACGTCCATGTGGCGCTCTCTGATTGGTCGAAAGTGTGTTTTCTTGCCTTTTGAGGTGTTTCCTTCACATTTCCTCCTGCATGCACAAAGTTCTCCAAGTACAAGTGGAACTATATTATTGTGATAAAGCATGCGTGTATGAAATGCCAAATTCTCCTTTATTTGAGTATAGTTGACGGTTGAAAATGGTACTTAACAGCCGTCAACAAGGGACGATGTCAGTCAGCTCCTTTGGCACCACCGTCAAATGGATCCAGGCAGCCGCGTCCATGGCGAAAGCGAGAGCAAACACGGGCACCGGCAGTAAGATTGATGAGGCATAGCGAAAGCAGAAGGTGTGAACTCGGAAAGAGTGGAAAGGGAAAGAAGACTACTGTACACGGCGTTAAATTGGAGAACTGCTTTAGGGGACACTCCGATTTGACCGCATGTCCCAGCCACAACCTACCTGAGGTAACCCCCTTAACTCCCCACCTCGCACGACGTGCGGCTAAAAATGCTCCGCATTGCCCTGTTACTCCACTCCTCCCACGACTCTGCAACTTCTACCACACTCGACGGCCCAATACGGTGCAGGCCCACCACCCACACCATTCGACGTGAAGAAATCGCCCCCACGATAGCCACGTCGCGGATGGAGAAACGACTCTACGCTTTGCTGGGGCCCACCATGACGCACGCATGAGGTAAATGCGCCATACTCTCCTTGGGCCATGGTGAAACGGCTCAAAGCCGTTCGAGTTCCCGTGCCCGACCTCAAATCCTGCTGCTGAATTTGAAATTTGATATGGGTTCACCCCTATAATTCTTTTCGCGTGTTTCACTGGAATCCATTTTGATACAACCAGCAAGTACATAGGGAACGGGTTGACCCTTGCTAGGGACCCCGCGACCCCTTTGCTAACTTCATTTCTACAGCACCAACCCGATCAACCCACACGGTAGAACCGACGACCCCATTGACCAGGACGGGCTTGACCAACACAGGTAAATAGGATAAGAGGCTGAAAAACTGCCTCGATGGCCCGACCCTGTCGAGGTTCGAAGGCTAGCCCCACGGAAGGGCTCGACGGCCGCCTTGAGCACCAAAATAGAGTGAGGCGCATGAGTGATGGACCCACCTAGCGGTCGACACCCTGACACCCCATTGTCAAGGGCATTGCGGAGTTGCATTTGAGTCCTGCTTCGACTCAACCATTGCTATCCTGCCGTAGGGAGGCATCGAGCCCCTGGGTCCCATCGAACAGATCCGGGAACCAGTCGAGGCGAAATAACGGATTAATGAAGTCGACCACCAGGTGGTTCACTCGGACCCATTGACGGGGAACCACGGGCTTCACTCGAATGAACCCGGTAGCAGCTCAACAAGGACCTCGTTTTCGGCCTCCGTGGCAAAGATGAGGATCAGCTCTATCCTCCATTTCATGAACGAAGCGCAGAAGGAGAAATCAACAAAGACAAAATGACCACTCGACCAGTCCCACCGCATCACGGGGGGCTCTAGGGATGACATCGCCAGCAGAGACCCAACTCCGGGGTCGCACCTACACTCCCAAAAAAATGCGGCTTCGAAGGACCGATTCCCATACAAAGTTCCTAAAAACAAAGGCTTACATCGGAGAATAACACATAAGGTAGCAAAGGCTAAAGTTGTCACCTGAGTTACATTATTAGGAGAAAAAGCATTTCCTTCGAAGGAATGCCATCGAGTTCCTCGATGGTAGGGCCTAGGGACCCCATCGTTGGCAAAGCCAAGCCAACGAAGATTTCAGCTCCCCCGGGTGGCAGAAGAACAATGAATTCCCTCGAACATCGGCTCCCCAAGAATCACGTGCTATCGCCACCAGTGCAAACACCACAAAAGTGGACAGGGCGCGGAGCGATGCGACGGCTCTACTTCATGCGGCACCTGCTGAAGTCGAGAAAGGCGTCAAGAAGCCCGTAGACAAGGAGGTACTAACCCCCCGCCCCCCCTCCGTAAACACGGTCATGTTCCCGTGCTGACCGATGATCACAGCAGGAAATCCAAGGATATTACTTTTCTCGCTGAAGCGGACATCACAGCTGCACTCTACATCTTCACCGCCCCCGCAAGGCACGGCACCTTCATCCTCGCTTTCGCCATCACCGTCGAACAACGAGTCACCAGGCATGATCACGTCTCTCTTGGAAACCGAAAGGGAGCAAGGCTAGAAATAGTGGCATAGCTACTCACTTCTGAGCCGCTCGGTTTGGGATGGGGAGTATAGCATGTTAGAATGGGTGGAGAGAACTTGGGAAGAAGCCGCTCGGACCCGACCATAAATAAGCAAGCCAATCACGTATCGAGACAAGCGCAGTTCATGGGCTGCCCATGCACCGCCACACGCTCTGCCCAAGGCAAGCAAACACTTTCATCGGCGCCACGCTTGTAAGCTTCATGACTATTGGTGATTGGATCCCCAAGGTATGAATGTTTTGGTGATATATGACGACTATGTAAATGTGGGCTAATATCTACATGAGTGTAGTCTATGCAGGAATTATCTCTAAACTATATTACAAATCATATGGATGATAGTTGCCTTGGCGATGGATGACAATGACCACAAGCATGGAGGCTTGGTGAGCTTGATGGAGTCCAAGGGTTGATGGATATGGATCAATGTTAAGGACAAGCTATGGAGTAAGTGTTGGGAACACTTGTCTAGTTGTTAGGGCTACGAGTCCATAGGAAAAACCGGACTATCAAGGGGGTCTAGGTCATTTCTCTTAGGTCATGTCTAGTCGGTGACATGCAAGGTTCCTCGGTCAAATCACAGGCACTAGGTGACAGTGGAGATGCCAAGGAGATGTTCGGAGAAGCCAGGAAATGAAGTCAAGCGAGGACGAGGAGTTTCAGCTTCTAGACATAGTGACCGGACAGAGGGGTCAGTGGAGACCGAACTGTACGGTCACTAGGAGAAAAGGAAATCCAGTGAGAAGACTCAGCGAGAAAACTATCTGAGTCAGAGTCTGTAGAGACCGGACGGTCTGCACAGGTTGACTTGGGGCAGCGAGGAAGCAAGCTCTGGAATGTTTCTGTAATGGAGAGAGAAAGTCTGACCGGACGGTCTGTTCAGTTCAGAGAAATCGTCTGGACAGAGCAGGCAACGGCTTTGGGAGCCGTTCTAGAGAGACCAGACGATCCGGTCTGGCAGTGATGGCCAATTTGAGGTTGGAAGCCTATATAACTTCGTTGCTGGGGTCTTAGAGACCTTTCTTGGCCAGTGGAATACCTAAGAGCATTTTGTAAGGTCCAAGAGGAAAAGAGGAGAACACTAGGAGATATTGAATATCTTGAGAGTGCTAAGTGAGAGTAACTAGAGCATCTTGCACATCTAAGGCTAAGGTGTCCTTGAGGGTGTGATCTAGGTTGTTACTCTTGGTCTATGGTGAGACCTAGACTGGTTAGGTGTCCGTGATCAAGCCTATCGTGATTGGTTGTGAAGGCTATCACACGCTTGTACACGGTTCGAGCCCGCCGGTGAAAGCGGCATCGCTAGTGAGCGCCTGTGTCGGCTCTGAGAGTCCGGCAAGTTCTTGAGGGAGGCGAGCTTGTGCCTTGGTGGTAGCGGTGACGTGCACCGTGTCTTCACTCCGGGAGTGATTGCGGGCTCGTGGGCGAGAACTCCACATTAGTGGCAGGAGGGACCGAGACTCCGGTGGGAGTGGTCCAACGAGGAGTATGGAAAGGCGCCATCCTTCCGAGACCTCGGGAAAAAAAATCATGAGTATTCCTTGACCCTCTTTTTACTATTCCGCAATTGTGTGCTCTAGTAAGTAGGGTGACTTGTGGCTTGCACAGGCTAGTGTGTTTAGCTTCCGCATTTCGTACTCATCATGAACATTAGCATGTGTAGATTCTTGGCCTACTAGAATTGCTTAGGTTGCAATGATTGTCGGGTTCTAGTGGTGTGAAATTAAAGTGTTGGATTTTATGGTCGGCTAACCGATTCACCCCCCCCCCCCCCTCGCTCCTCTCGGTACGCCTTCGGTCCTTACAACGCTGCATGGTGACAAGAGTCCTATAGCTTCGGCTGCCGTACAGCTCAACCTCCGATAAAGAGAAGATGCTCTCAAAAGACGATGAAAATACGCTTCGACACATCCCGTCCCATGTGACCGAACAGGGTCACTCGACCCATCGACGCCCTGACATTTAGGCGTCGCAAAGCTTTACGGAAATCGACTCAGACCAATATAGCTGGAACACGAGTTTCCAACTCCCCCTCTGGCTTGGGGGCTACACCCGACAGGTGCGCTCGCGTGCACCCGGCCGAGAGAAATATCAAGACAAGAGCCCTACTTCGGCCAAAAAGACGACGAAACACCCAGAGCGACTCCACGACTCGCTCGAGGGCTTAGGGGCTACTATCAGGGATAGATGTCAGTGATGCCACATGGCAACAATTACCCCAACATTAATAGTGATAGTCGTATCCAGACCCCGCGGTAGCCCAAGAGTTGTGTCTCAGGCAACTCAAAGTCTACGCAGTCAAGCGGGCTCGCCCCCCCCCCCCCCCCCCCCCCGACTGTCAAAGGAAAGGCCTGATGGTCCTCGCCTCACTTGACCCCCGTCGAGGGGATCGACCATGGTACGCCTCGCTTGACCCTCTCCGAGAGTGTCGACCACACCACGCCTCAATTGATCCTTCAGAGAGGCCGGGCCCACTTCGCCTCACTGGACCCCCACGGCTAGGGTCGAGCGAGTCACGGATAAGATTGCCCCGCCTCCACAGTGTCAATGTCTGCTGGTACTAGTACCATCATGCTGACGTGCCTGCCACCCCCGCCAACTCCTGGTAGTGGTCCACCACATTGACGACGAGACAAGGCACCGCGGCACTAGTCACACGGGAGTAACAGAGTGGAGAAACTTGATTATAGCACCTGAGACGGGACAGGTCGGTGTCCATACGCCCCGCTCCAAGCGCTATGCGACAAATCGACTGCCAGTGAAGGGGGTCAAGTGAGGCAGCTGTCAACAAACATTCCCTGCACCATCTTGGGCGCCGTACTAAGCGTGCGGCTACAGCGCCAAGAGGTCAAATCTCCCTGCAAGCCTACCCCTATCGCCATCATCACCCTGCCCGATGGCAAAAAGCGTGATGCCATGACACAACTCGTCATGATGACATATGTCACAATAGTAACCATGGGACGATGCATGGCGCCATATTAATCACACTCGCTGCGCCATACATGTTACGCGAACCACGCCATCTACAGGCTCAGCAAGCTCCGACCCATCGACGGAAGACGGGGGCACGCCTCGACACAGTGACTCAAAACGTGAAGACTAGGTCAGAGGGACCCATAAAGATCAAAGACCGTGCCATCGACCGGAGTCCGTGCCACCTTCAGTGCGGCTTCACCAACTCCCGCATGTGTCACTCTCTTTCTCTTTCTCTCTCTCTGTAAAGCGGGCCCATCCCTTGGAGTATAAAAGGGGAGGCCTTTTTCTTCTTCCTAAAAGACAAGAAGAATCACACACACACACACACGCTCACACTCATCGCACGGAGACTTGGAAAACTCTCCTCTCACACCTCCTTTGTACACTCCGGTGTAAGTAACACGAGCAATAACCCGAACTGGATGCAGGGACATACTCCGAACCAGTATATATCCTTGTGTCCTCTTGCATAGCCATCACCGAACTTGAGCATGCATCCCCTGGACAAATTCTATTAGCCAGTGACTAAAACACCAACAGTCCCTAAATAGAGAACTAGGGGCCTTGTTTTATATGCTTCGCTGAGATGCTCTAAGGGCATGTTTGGTTACCTGCTTATCTTCTAGCCAGGCTAGTATAATGCAAGATTTTCCTTTCAGCTCGTTTTTGATTGCCGGCATAGGAGAGATAGCCAGGTTATATTAATGCAAATCGGAGCTTGAAGCCTGGCTAGCTGGAGCCGATGAAATCGGTCGCACAACTCTAGCCAGCCTCGAGCTAGCCTAGGCCCACCACCCGACATGGTCTAGCTTTAGCCAAATCTGGCCCGAGCGATGCACCCCGTGTGCTAGACTTACCTCCGTGTGTCGCCTTCGCCCCAGCCTTCCCGTCGCGCTTGCCTCCGCCTCGTCCTCCCCGTCGCGCGCTGCCTCCCCATCACGCGCAACCTTCGCACCCGCCACCTCGTAGCATGTCATATCCGCCCTCCCTCCCTATCGCACATTGCCTCCACCCCGACCTCCCCATCGCACGCCGCCTTGGCCTCCCCATTCGTGTCGCCTCCAATCGTGCCTCCCAGTCGTTCCAATCACGGCCTCTCGATCAGGCACCGCCTCCTTCTCTCTCATGTTCATCAACAATAATAGTAGTTTTAAAGGGTGATAATCACACCACAACAGGCTGTGGTGAGTAGATCAAACTTAAACTAGGCAACCAAACATAATCCAACATGAGACAAAATCGTAGCCAAGGCCGCTGGCCAGAAACCAAACACGAGGTATGTTGTAAAGGCCCAATTTAACCACTCAACCACCTGGCCATGGCTTATTCATAGCTAGACCAGAATTAGGCCAAGCAACCAAACACACCATACGGCTCCGCAAATGTCCTCTTTTGGAAGAAAATATGATTATGTGACTCTTTTTGGATATTTCTACATCAATCCCACCATTTTTATTCATATTCAAGCCAGAGCTCTCTCTCTCTCTCTCCTCCACCTTGCTACTTTTGACCCTCTTCAGGTCATTTCATCTACCCTCTCTTGCTCGTCATTTCCTTTGCAATGTTTTCATATGATTGTGCAAAAGAAAAAAAATCATGCAGATCAATTCTAGGAACAACCTCATGAATCTTAGGGTCCGTTTGACTGAGTGAAACGTTTCAGATTCAAGGCTGAATCACCTGAATCACTTCCAAACATTAAAAAGGTGAAATGTTTTAGGGGTGAATCACTTGAAACGTTTTAATTTTTTTATACTACCAACCTGAATCACCCAAAATGGTGTTTCACCTGATTCATGAATCACTTAGTTTATTTTACTTCAAGAATCCAAATCCAGAATTTTTGCCAAACATTTAGAGTGATTCACTAGATAAACGTTCCAAGAGAGAATTTGAAATATTTCTAATTCAAGATGAATCTGGAACTGTACCAAACGTACCCTTAATCTCCTTTATGGACAGTTTTTTTTGTATCGAGAAGACAACAATATTACAGAGCCATATAATCCTATGAATCGTCCTCACCTGAATATTCATTGCTTAAGGCGAGAAATTAAATTTGCTAATCACGAAAGACGAAAACATACAACAACCAACAACAAAACACAGAGCACACCCATCATTCGCGCGCGCGCATAGATACACATATAGGACTAAACACCACCATGCCGACAAACAAGTTGACATTCAAGTTTTGCTGAATACCCGAGCAATAACAGTGAGCTTGTACTCGCATTCCGAGTTCATTATCATTGGATATCAACACCGTATAGATTGTAATATGCACCAGTTTCTCTAGTAAATGTTTTCACTTCCGGATTCTTTCTGTCCTACTGCCGCAATGTGAGCAACTTTCCAAAGAAACAGCCCCTGACGTCTTCTTCGACTAAACAGGGAACTCCTGCGTGCATTAAGTTCATGTCTGAAGAAAAAAGGTCTCTAGATTCAGTTGCTGATGGGCTGCCGTCTGTTTCTGTTGAATTTGTAATAGGATTATTCCTGTATGTATGTGTACTTCACTGTTTCTTAACTGTTGTGCATTGGTAGGTGACTCGGAACCCTGCAACCTGCATACTGCATTCCCGGATTAAATAAAATGCTTGCAAGAAGAAGACGAGATGAAGCCCGGCGAAAGAATGAGGTTTCACTATCACAAATAGAGGTTTTAGCCGCGACAGCCTAAAGACCGTAGCGGCGCAGTCTAAAGTGGACCGCCGTTACAGAGCCTAGGAGGGCTGCCATGAAGCAAACCGCTGCTATTATGCCCTTAATAGCGGCCTTTAACATTGTCAACCACCGCTATTTGTTTCATGTCATACCGTCATTTCTCATGAAACGTTCAGGTGATACAACATATTTATATTCACATAATCAAAGCACGCTTGATTCTATCTGCCTAATTATATTTATGAATTAGAGTCTCGACCGTTCATGTCTTCATTTGGACTCAAGGACTAAGGTTATCATGAAGTATTTGAGCAGCAATCAACAGCTGATTATGTTGGGTTGGTTGTGGCTTATCGATAAGTATCAGGAAAATTTGATGAACATTAATGATGGGTTTCAGACATCTGGAGAGTGAACCATTCCAATGCCGTCTAGCTCATCCTGTACTGTGGATCACTTTCTTCCTGTATTTGGTGACAAAACAATGGCATCATGAGTGCATCCTACCAAACCACAATTTTTGTTGGGGGCAAAGTTTCAGGTAAGCGGCCAGCTAGCTGTCACCCCCCTACATCTTTAGTCAGAATCAAAATGGATCCCATGCATCACCCGGGTGCCTCTAGAACGATGAAGACGGCGGCTACGATGATCCGTGAACCCTGGCTTGTGCCTCGTCCGTATCGTGCTCCCTGATCTGGGTGTTATGCGTATCATTTCTTCTCGTTAGCTAGTTAGCTAACCATTTTGGTGTTTCAGTATAAATTTTTTCTTTTCTTTTTCGGTGACAACCAACAAACTCAGTTCGTTGTCCAGGAGAGCATGAAATTGCACTGTGGATCACATTCCAGTTTTCATGGTTCCTGTTGCTGAATTCTTATCTTCTTTCTCCCAATTGGTGATTTCCTACTGCCTGGATTAAAAAACAGCGCTTGCATGAGGGGGCCAACCGTCCTTTTCATGAGGCAGATTTGCTTATATTCTGGCTCATAATTCGCGCCTTGACCTCCTTTTGTGAGAAACATACATGATTAGAATTTTAGTCACTGATGCTGACGACGTGGACGTGCACGAAGCCAAAAATTTACTATGAGCACAGCCCCTGATGGAGCTGCTCGCATTGACCGATGCTGATGTGTAACTGTGTTTGTTATATGCATGATGCTTTCACAATTTCAGCTCAGTTTACAAGGAAATCTTACCATTTGCTGCCGGACGCTGCCAATTATCTGCTAATCATTGTCGTTGATGTTCTCGTGGTGCATGTTCTTTTTGGCCTTGTTGTGTAGGGAAAAAGCTGGGTCAATTTTCTTCCCCCTCTGGGTGCTAAAGAGTTGCGACTTTTGCTGTTAGCTGAGAATGATGTGCTGAAAAAGGCAGATCAAGAAGTCGTGTAGTGGATGAGTGCTTTTTGCAGCACAAAGTGATGCCAGAGCAAAAGACAGATGGAGTGAATAAATACATGTGCATACCGAAGTGAATTGGTAGTACATTGTTTCGTCATGGATGGAACAGTACGATTCGATCCAAAGAGAGATTTAGGGTGTGTTTGACACTGTTTATGCTCAAAATATTTATAGTGCTTATTTTTTAAAAATTATTTATAGTGCTTATAGTGACTATAGTGCTTATAGGGTATAAGCAGTCAATCCGTTTGATAAAATTGTTTATCATATTTTTGTGAAACTACTTATCCTAAGAGAAAGGATCACCATAAGCACTATAAGTTACCTTTTGCTGTTTTACTCAAAGTGCTTATGAGTAGTACAAAATGATAAAGTGCTTGTACCACATAAATATTTCTCTATTTTGTTGTTTGGCTGTCCAAACTACTTATTAAGTATAAGCATTTTCAATAAGCAGTTCAACAAGCAGTGTCAAACGCACCCTTATCTGACTAAAATGAATCTTTGATGGGACTCAAGCGATATTTCATTAAGAAAAAAAAAAGACAGTTACTAATGGCAGTTTGTGATTATACCTTTTTTTTGTAACTGGAGTTACTTCTATTACTTTGCTGCTGACAAATCGCCCCAATAACACGTGTACAAACCGGGAGTGAGCTTAGCATGTGCTTCCTCCCTTCAACACACACCCCAGCGCCGCGCATGAGCAGCCCTTATTACATTCTCTAGGCTTAAAAACACGAAAAATTCAAAAGATTTGCTTGCACCAGGATTTGACTTGGCGATGAGACCACACACCCACTGCAGAAGCGTCGAATAGCAGTTTGCGACAATACTAGTAGTGCGAAGTTGATAAATTAGCACAACTTCTTTTTTCAGAAAAAGAAGCACAACTTTTGGGAAAAAGGGTTGGTTTGAGGAGTTTTTCGAAATTAGTTAAACTTGCACATAAATGGAAGCATCTTGGGCCACAGCAATGTTGTTTTATTTAGAAAGAGGAGGAATGGGAACCCAACTTTTTTCTAGAGGCATTTTTTTTACTAATCCTAATTATTTAATTTAGGAGGAATTTTTGTGCCTCTTTTAGAGATGTTCTTGCATTGTGCTGGTAATATAAGTTGGGTACTCAGCACTAACATTTCAACATTCTATAAAACATCTATCGGGTAAACTCAAGGTTCCGTTGTCTTTAGGTGTTTGTAGTCTCTCAAACCTAAAATGATTATTACAAATAGTTGCCAGCCAAGCCCCAATAAGACAAGAGAAGCATTTTTTTCCCCCTCTACCATCGTGAGAAAAGTTCAAATTTTATTAGTGAGCAAGCACAGGCGTTCCTCACTTGTTCATGCTAGGATTCCCCGCTCCATTGCAAGTGCAACCAGGAAATGAGGCTACCTACGGCTGCTGCGTGTGATCACAAGGCGGGGGTAAGGAAGAGATTCTAAATTTTTTTTTATGGAGGAGAGATGAGGTGGCACATGGCATGTCCGGCCCCTTGACGCTTGTCTGGATGCGATCCGGCTGAATAAACAACACGCACAGCAGCAGACAGCGACCTACTGCAGTTGCACACCACAACGCAGCGTGCCCGTCGCTGCTAATCAACCGTAATTAACAAAACGCCTTAGCCCTAAACTAATCCGACGGGCAGGGCCGTCACGCTCTCTCTCTGCGTGCAATGCAACCGGCCGGCGGCGACATGATGGCGCCAAAAGGCAGCACGGCTCTGATCGCCTCATCATAATCTAATCACACCTCTGCTGCTTATTACTCGATCGAGTGATTAAGCATTAGTTAATTCATTGGTGGGGGTTAACGTTTTCCGGTCGATCTCTGTTTTGTTTTTAGAGGGTTGGAAGCTAACGACGGCTTATGTACACGTATATCAATCGATTGGGGTACTGGCCTCCTGCTGTTTTATACATTTTTATCATCTTAGTAAATAATAATGCTTCCTGCGCCCGAGTGGTTGGGACAGAATCAAGGTATCCTATGCGCAGGGAGCTCGCCACAGGAATACTAAGGAATATAGGGGTATTGTTTCAATGAGGAATTGAAAATTTGGGTTATCTCACAATAATTGCCCTCAGAATCTTAAATTACAGGGGAACTTATTACCACGTAAATCATTTTTACAAGAATTTTACAGATGCTAGGTATTCTCACAGGAAGTAAAGAATGAAATCTAGATCAAGAAATCATATCTTTACAATACACAAATTTCACATATACTCCCTTCATAATAATAATAATAATAAACAAATCATTTTAAGATTGTCCTAAGTCAAATGCTTTAAATTCTGACTACAAATAAATTTCTATGTGTTAAGTTTGGAAATGTAAAAATGACATAGTATATCTGTCTCGAAATATGTTTTTATAAAAGTATTAAAATGACATAGTATATCATGCCCATGTCCTAAAATGACTTATTTTTTAAGTTAAAATCAACAATTTGTCTCGTCAATTTTCATCCTGCACCACTCGAAGCAAGGGAACTGGTTGAAAATTTTGTGTAGCAATTGGAATCTAAAACCACTTTGCGGTTGAAGGTTGAGAAGTTCCTCCAACAAAAAGATATTCACATGATCATACACGATTAGTTCCCCATGTTTTTCTTGAACAATTGACTTTGATTTGAATGTAATATCATTTTCTTTCTGGTACATCTTAACATTGATAGTATTTACTTTCACAATTCTATAAAGTAAGCTTAAAAAAAAGTCTATAAACTAATATCATAATTGTAAAAAGAAATAGCAATTTATGAAAGATCATTTTTCCCGGTAGTCTGCCGTGTACTGTAGATCCATGAGTCGGGTCTATTTGCTCTTTTCAAGATTCCATGCACATAAATGCAGTGCACGGTGGCTCTGAAAGAAAGCGGGAACAGTGTCGTTGTTATGGGACGAATATGCCACTGCCAGCAAAAACAGTATCATGCATAAAAGCGGCTGGTTAATAAAATCTCGCAGGTGAAAATTTGGCTGATTTCCTGGGTCCCCCGATCTCATTCCTTCTGGCTATGGCCTATGGTAAATGCTGTACTTTTTTTTCTCTCCCTTTACGACGATGCCGGACACTCAGAATGCTCGGTGTCTGAGTCAGTACAAACCATGCATATGCACGTCCATGAATCTTTGGTGTTCTCAAGATGATCTCAGATCATCACGAGGGAAAGAAAAAGCTTGATACTGGAAGCCTAGAACAGTAGCCTCCACTAGTACAAAAAATTACTCCTGTGGTACCCCACGAAGATCTCTTGATTCTCTTTTGAAGTTCCTGGTTTTGCATGGCGCACAAAAAATTTACCTGCAGTAAAAAAGTACAAACACCTGGCCAGCTCTTTAGAGTACTGTACTCGTGGTGTGTCACATGAAGTTCTTGGCTAGGCCCCTGCAGCCTCTAGCTAACTTTGGAAAATACGTCTCTATCTTTTTGAGGCACCAAATTCTCAGGCCTCGCATGGCACCCGGCCTATACGTGTAGCTGGTCCTCCTACCAGCGCTACTAGTCCTGTTACTACTGTAGATGCACCAAACTACTTCATGACTTGTGATTTGTGATCAAGCAAAGAGAAACAAAATAAAACGAAAAGTTTGATAATGCTGCACCCAAAGATTATTAATCCTTAAACTCCAAAAAGATCATTAATCCTAGTACTCCCCTAGGTTCCAGAGAGTTGAGGTTAAATTTGAAACCTCATCATTCTGTGATGTACTTGGCCTCAAATAAATTGAAAAAAAAGGCTTGTGAGGCACTGTACATGGGATCAACTGTGGGTCTTGCCCGTGAGACCATGACGACATGATGATAGGAATTCTATTTTTGAATTATGACCATCCCATGATATGCACGTATGGGGCCCATGGTGACTCATCACGGGAAAGAAAGAAAGAAAATGAAGATAAATAATCACATGGTACGCAAATATGTGTACTACTAGTAGTGTTCTTGGTCACTGACATGCATGCACTATGGTTGGTACATGTAAGTATGTAACATATCATGATATATGTAGTAGAAGTATTATTATAATGTATTAGTGTGTATATCACACATATTTTCTTGAACGAAAAACTAATATGAAAAGCACTCGTAAAATGTCTATTTATCTGCAGTGAGTGAGAGAGCGAGAGGGAGGATTGATCTCCGGTGGTGTACCAACCGGGTAGGTGTACAGTGTACATAAAGAAAAAGGAGTTTTTGATCAGAGAGCGGATGGAGAGAGAGAAAGTAGAGTATCTGCATTTGCAAGTAGACAGGGGAAAAGACAAGAAAGCTCAGCATCGGTGCAGCATTGCTAGGAGTGTTAGCTGTGCTGTGATATGGAAAGGAAGCGGGAGAGAGAAAAAAAAAACGAAGAGTTGGGCAAGTGCACGCACTTGCTCGCCATCTGTGAGGTACCAGTAGAGTAGTACTAGTATACTGACGGTGCTCTACGATTACTAGGCTCGTCTGCCGCTACTGCTCTTCATTACCTCTCATCTTTCACATCTACATATACAGCCGTAAACAGTGTTTATATAACCACTGTTTGTAATCATTTCCATTATGTAGAATCGCTGTTGTTCTTGCCGAAACGTACGTGATTGGTTGCTCAAAGAAAGAAGAAAAAAAAGTCCCCTTTTCACTTGTTTTCCTTTAATTTTCTAGAGAGTACAAAGCATGGAACTGAAGGAGGCCAAACCAAGGGGCAAGAAGAAGATAAAAGTGGCGAGGGGACTTGGTTTGGCTTTGGTGCCACTGAGACCTTCTTCTTCTTCTTCCCCTCCTTTGCTTCTCCACCGATAGCTGACACTGTTCCCCTTCTCTCTCCACCTTTTTCTCTCTCTCTACCCTGGCCGCGGCGGCTCCCTCTCTCTCCTCTTCCGGCCGATAGCTGCTGCTGATCAAGAGCAGTGGACAGAGAGAGAAGAACAAGAGAGAGGAGAGAGAGAGCGAAGGGGAAAGAATCTGGATTTGCTTTCCAGTCATTGACCACCCAGTTTCCCCCTGGTTTGTCCCCTGCCCTCCTTGATTCCTGTGTTGCTTGCTGTTCCTTGTTATTCCCTCTGCTGAGCCTGCCTGCCTGGGAGGCTGGCTGCTCAGCTCCTCACACATACCGCCGTGTCTAGCGCCTTGCCCCATCCTCATCCTCCATTCTCAAGTTAATGCCTCTCTCCTTCCCAATTTATGTCCAGCACTTGTTCTCACCAGCTCCATAGATTGGATTCCCTAGCTAGTTGGGGGTAGATATATATACACAGATACACATAGATACAAGATCAAGATCAGGCCAAGCTCCTTCTCATGTTTCATCAACAGCAGCAGCTCGTTCAGGAACAACAGCAAGCGCCAGAAGCAGCAGATCAGGACAGCAGCATGTCCAACCTCACCTCCTCCGCTTCCGGCCCCAACCCGCCTCCTCCTCCTCCCCCGGCGCCGGCGGCCTCGGCCGGCAACAAGCGGAAGCGCAGCCTCCCCGGTAACCCTGGTAACAAGTCTTGCTTGCTCTTGCGAATTGATGATTGACTTGATGGATGGTAAACACAAAGAAAAAGTAAATACTAAAAACTTGGCCTTTCTTGCAACTGCAGACCCTGACGCTGAGGTGGTGGCGCTGTCTCCGGCGACGCTGATGGCGACGAACCGTTTCGTGTGCGAGATCTGCGGGAAGGGGTTCCAGCGCGACCAGAACCTGCAGCTCCACCGTCGCGGGCACAACCTGCCATGGAAGCTGAAGCAGCGCGGCACTGGGAAGGACGCGGCGAGGAAGAAGGTGTACGTGTGCCCGGAGGTCTCGTGCGTGCACCATGACCCGGCACGCGCGCTCGGAGACCTCACCGGGATCAAGAAGCACTTCTTCCGCAAGCACGGCGAGAAGAAGTGGAAGTGTGACAAGTGCTCCAAGAAGTACGCCGTGCACTCCGACTGGAAGGCGCACTCCAAGATCTGCGGCACAAGGGAGTACAAGTGCGACTGCGGAACCATCTTCTCCAGGTCCGGCCACACGATTTCTTTTCTCTCTCTCTCTCTCTCTCTCTTTTAATTGTTTGTCTCTTATCTAGATGATCCATTGCTGCCAGCCGAGCCAAGAATCACAAGAATCTCTCATGGCCAAGGAGCTAAGCAAGTAGGAGTAGATAGTTGCATGTGTGTGTTCTGACAGCGTGTGATTCTAGAACTAATGGTACAGCGTGCTTGGCTTCTTGCTGTTTGATGGTAGTATTGGGTGAGGAGACAAACAGCAGTGAGCATGCAGCTCCGTGCACCTGAGTCAACGCAAGTGTGTGCACCGGTCAACTTCTTCTCTTACCTTGGTCCTTCTTTCCCATTCGCTGATTCCCGTGAAGAGGAGCTTGGAATAATGGAGCAGGTGATGAGAGATTAACAAGTGCCCGTGTGATGGTTTGAGTGAGACGAATAGGGAATTGAAAATTCTGAATTGGACATTTCAGTTCAGCAGATTACTAGGCCGGGCTCCGGATTAGAGAAGGGAATAATGTGTCAGCAGGCTAGAGCTAGGTTGACTGCACTAGTAGGTTGCTTGCTGGCTTTTGTATTGCTAGTATTACGTGCATCAGCAGAAGATTTGGGGGATCATATGTCCATGGAAAGAAAGAAAGATGGACCACTCTTTAGACCTTCTTTTCTTTTTGTTCTGGCCATGGTTTTGAGAGGATTCAGCAGCTGGCCTGACCTGCATGCATGGTCGTCCGTAGCCTAGCTTGTGCGCATGCGCGTGTCTGTATCGTGTTCGTGTGAATATTTGGTTTCTGTGCGCGTGTGAGGGGGTAGAAGAAAGAGGAAAACAGCGAGGAAGAAAACAAACAGCAAAGCTATTGGCGTAGGACAAGGAGAAAAGAGATCCTGGATGATGAGGAGCTATGAGCCTAGAAGAGGGGAAGCTCTTCAGACATGTGAATCCTCTTTGCAGAGATGAGCTCCCTTTCCATCTCGCTCCTCCCAATGTCCTCTCACTCTGCCAAATTGTCTATATGCACCATGACTATATTCTCTCTCTCTCTCTCTCTCTCTCCTGTCACTTCTTCCACGAGCCGTCCTCTAGGCTGATTGTTGATTCCCGTTGGTTCTCTTTCTCTCTGTACAACACCAGTCACGCACGGCAGCGTAGCGTAGCGGCGATGACGATTCATCAGACGAGTGGAAGCTTTTGCTTTTACAGTAGTAGTATTCGTTTTCCGTTTTGTTTATGAATTCCACTCTGCAAGTGCAAGGATGGCAAAGATTTGATGTTTGTGTTTCATGTGATGCATGCAGGCGTGACAGCTTCATCACGCACCGCGCCTTCTGCGACGCGCTGACCGAGGAGAGCGCCAAGGCCGTCGGCCTCAACGCCGCCATGCACGCCGCCACGCCGGCGCTGCTCTTCTCGCCGCCGCCGCAGCAGCACCAGGAGCTCGCCGCGTTCCAGGAGGCCATGCAACCTCAGCCAGTGCAGCAGCAGCAGCATTGCAACTACCCGATGAAGACGGAGATGCCAGCGTGGCAGACGATGCCCTACGACCACCACCACACCCACCCGCTGCTCGCCGCGCAGAGCTCCGCCACGTCAGCGCCGACGCAGCCCCAGGCCCACCTGTCGGCGACGGCGCTGCTGCAGAAGGCGGCGCAGATGGGCGCCACCATCAGCAGCAGCGCGGGTTACACCCAGATGGCCGGCGCGGCGGCGACGAGCAGCGCGTCCGGCACGTTCGGGCTCGGGCTCCCGGGCCTGAAGAACAACGCCCACGGAGGGCTCGCGTCCAACCACGGCCGCAGCGAGGACGGTGGGAACGGAGACGGCATGACGACGAGAGACTTTTTGGGGCTGCGTGCTTTCTCCCACCGCGACATCCTCAACCTCGCCGGATTCGACGACTCCTGCATCGGCGCCACCACCGGCATGACCTGCTACGACCCGCAGCAGCAGCATGCACAGCCACAGCAGCAGCAGCAGCAAAGCAGCAACGAGCCGTGGCATGGCATGGGTAGCCATAGCTAGCTTAGACATCTTCTTCCTCCCAATGCCGACTTGCTACATCCGATCGATGGTGCAGAGCCAGAGCGAGTAGCTAGGGCCATAGCTAGCTTCTTTCGCTGCAGTTCATGCTATACTGCGACGCCATGCATATGCACGCCTTTTGAGCTGGGTAATCTCTCTCTTCTTTTGCTTCACTTCATGCTACATCATCTCATCATGCCGTTGCAAGTCAAGAAGCATCGACGTGCTCCTGGCCTAGTGGTTTCAAAACTCTCAACCAATCGAGAATACAGCTCGCAGTGGACCTGTAATTTTTTGGGTTTTGGGTTGTTGGACAGGAGATCTCAACTGTATACTAAGCTCTCTCAGTAAGGGAAAACCAAAACTATTAGTATGTCACAGCAATAATAATACATGCATGCCGTCTCCTCTCTTTTGTTGCTTATGTCTTTAGCTTCATGATCTTAAGTTTCATTGTACAGCTTTACATGCCTAGTACTAGTGATGTGAAATTTGTGAAATCAATAATTTGGGTGAATGAAGTGACACAGGAGTCCCTGTGTAGACTGTACACCGGTAGTAGGGGCAGCATCCTTCGCTCTACATGACATCCATGGCCTACAACAGGTCGTGATACATATGTTTATTCTTGTTTATTCACACTACATATGTGTGCCTGTCTGCGTACTGTGCCGTGCAATCAGTCCGTGTACTGCGCAAGTGCCGGATACTGTTCGCCCGTGACAAGGTTTTGTTGGTATTGGACCTATTTGGTCATGGGCAGGCATTATTCCATGCTGGAGTGAGAGAATGGAAAACCTACTATATAGGTCGTGTAGATGCTTTCTACTCCTACTAGCTTTTTCTGTTTTGTTTTACCCTGGCAACTCGCGGTACCCAATGAGTTGAATGATTTGTAATCTGATTTGGTTATATAATCATTTCCGTTAGGAGAAATATTGGGAAATAAGCTAATCCACATTTCTTTCTAGTTAAGTACTGGTAATATAACCAACCTTACAATGCATATTTAACTAGCATAAGAAGGCATCACTCGAAACCAATCAGTCTTTGGGTCCAATTGATCTATCAAATAATGACATATGGATGCATGTGTATATATAATCAAATTATGAAAAATGATTTGTGATTCTTAAAAATTCGTACTTTATGGAGTGCTCCAGCCATATTCTCAATTTTTGTACCATAAGCATTTATTATAAATGGTTGATAATTTTTTAATAGAAAATTAAATGTAAATAATATAGATGTATCTACAGCTAATGATAAACTTTGAAAATGTAGCAGCATTAACCATACAAGTTGTGCTTACACACTTGAAAAAATCCTTAATAACACCGACATACTTCTTTGCACGGTTTGATGTTAATTAAAATTTATGTTTGATATTGTTAGTCTTGTTAGCTTCATATGGGCTATGGCCATTGGAATTTAAAATTCTAAATATAGCTTGGCATAGTTTCACTATTGCTTTCAAGATGCGTGATTCGCATACACAATATGACAACTACAATATGTTGTCACCTTTAATCACTTTACATGCTATTATTATTGCACCTTCAGTAGTACAATTATATGTGTCAATCCATTTTAGCTATATATCTTGACAGTAGATGTAATCTTTGTGTACTCTTCTTTTCATTATCATATTTATAATTCTTATAATTAATTATATAAGTTTTTTATACAAGTAATAAAAACAAAAACCACTTAACTATCCTTAACTCCATCCTCTTATTAATGATCCTATATATCCTTCATTGTCATCAACATTTAGCATATTAGATTACCATTTCATCAATCAATTGACTCTCGCATGTTAGATGTAGTGGTTACCTTTTTTTTTCTTGTTCGGGTCTCCAACCATTTTTGCTCTCACGTGTGGGGATGGATTCACTGGGTAGTAGGGAGCATGAGCCCCCTACTTTTTTTTTCTTAGATTGAGGCCCTCCAAACCCGGCCTTCCTTGGAGGCCTTCCACAGGGGTGTGCAGGACTCAGCTCCACCCTTGGAGTGTGTCTACACTTATTTTTGTAGGAGCCAGGGATCGAGCACGGACGGTCGGCATCTCAACGAACGCACTAGCCATTGAGCTAGCGCTCAGTTCAGCTACAAACTACAACTCCATAGAAGAGGAGGAGAAAGAAAAAACACACTCCTAAAACTTTGAGTGCATCTGCTATTGCTCATGTGGTTGTCTTGTTGCACCAAGAACATACCTTACAATTTTGAATGATTTGTTTTTTTTTTTTTGGAATTTTTCTTCACCTCATCATGAATAAAAACCGTTGTAGCTTTTCCAATCTATATCAGCACGGCGGAAGAGAAGACCTAAAAATTTAATATAATAAATTGTTTTGCACTACATATCGAATATATGCCACATAAAAGTTAAAAATATATGAGTTACATGCTCTTTAAAATGACAAATGTTATTAATACACACTAGTTGTAGTGGTTATATATCAGTATGGATGTAATGTAATTGCTTTCATGGGTCAGGTGCGCTCTAACGTGTTCATCTGTGTTGCACAGTTCATGTTAGGCCAGAAAGAAGACTTGACAGAGCATAACAACATGCGCCAGTAGTGTATCCCTTTATTTTAGGTTTCAATAAATGTGTGCGATATGATTTCTGCAGGCCGGCGGCGGTCATTGTAGCACACTAGTACCTGTGGAAATTAAACCGGTCATACTTTATGTTGAACTCGAATTCTTCTTGCCTACAAACAGAGAGATTATGCACGCCAAACACACTTAAAAATATATTAGCAAAATACCCGCTCGTGCGTTGCTACGGGTCTTTGTTAAAAAATTTTATGGTTAAAATGTTTTTTTGTAACTGTAAAAGATTTTCAATTGATCAAATTTTTTGGCTTGAGCATTTGCTCTATTTTTATTTTGCTTTATCTTTTTGAGTTTTTTAAAAAATATTTATTATAATAATTTTGGAGTAAGTTGTTGTTGGAATTGTTGTTATTAGTTTCCATCTAAAATATGATGTTAAAGCAATAGATGATTAATTATTGTTAGTATAACATATCGAATTGATATCGGAGTCTAATTTAATAAAGAATTAAAAAATGGTTCAAAAATGACTCAAACTGATTGATGAATCATTATAGAATACAAATTAAATATGACAATGTTACGAACACATCTGAATAGGAAAAAAATAATTTAGACGAGCTCATCTTAATTAATAAATTGTAGAGATACAGTGTACGTAAACAACACGTGGAACCCATATCTGTTGGTTCCAGCGTGGCGACACGAGTCAGCCCGTGCCGGACCCCGATCGAAGCAGGAGGAACAGTAAGACAAAAAATGCGGTGGTGGACCGGCCGGGTCAAGCTCGCACGAATACGGCAAGGCACGTGAACGCACGATGTAGCAGCCCGGGACCCGCCCGCCTCTCTCGCGGACACGGGCCTGGGCTGCCACGCAGGCTCAGAACGGGCGTGCAGTGCAGCAGTGACGCATACCACTGGCTGGTGATCCGTGCGGTGCAGCAGAGGCGATCGATCGTGCACGCTGGCCACTGCGATTCTTTGATGCGTCCTTCGTCCAACCCATCATCATCCCTTGCGCGATCATGCACGGCACTGGACTGCGTGGTTTCCGAGACGCGCCAGGGGTGATGCACGTTCCATGCAGACGAAAAGATGAGGATAGTAGTTTACCTAACGGTAGAAACCGGCCGGTTACTCTGGATAACCGTTTTCAACCAGTTGTTCTAACTCGTCGGTTTCTTCCGACTAACTATAACTAACTACTATAGTTAAATGACTAATCAATTGGTTTCTCAATTAACTGATTGGTTTTCTGTCAAACCGATCAAACTGGTTAATTCAGTTTCTATCGTGCACGAAACTGGATCCCAATTTTCTCGGTTTCTCCGGTCTAGCGTTTCCGTTTTGTTTAATGGGGTTTTGATTTTTAATTTCTCGATAGAAACTGAAGCACGCGGTGCCGATTTCTATCAAGACACCTTGCCAAACGTCTTATTTCTAGTTGTAGAATCAAAAGAAAAACATTTTCTAGAAACTGTTAAAACCAGATAAATAGAAACTCTCTCTCTCTCGTTTTTATTTTTATAAAATAAAGATAACTTGGGAAGAAACCCATATACATGTTGCGCGAGAGAAGCCTTTTACGACAAGCCCATTTGACCAACAGTACACTGCCTAGCGACTTGTACCTACTGGGGTTCCTCTTCAGATTCACAGGCTCACAGCATGTGAACGCGTAACCGGACGCCGCCGCCGTGCGTGGATCGGAGAACTAATATATCTAGGAGTACTCTTCTACGGAGTACTATCCTCGAAGGTGGTAAAAGGAAGCCGGCAAGTAAACCTCGCGCAACGTGTAGGCTGATGTAAACGATGATCTGTCCGGGTCTTTTCTCGAGCAGGGAATCAGACCGGGTTCCACGTGTTTGTTCTATGCTATGCACGTGGCTAGTGCCGTCGATACTCCAGTGAGATACTAAGCTCTATGTATATCCAACGGCCAACAACGCCACGCGGGTGTTTCAGAGCTCAGCAGTTTCAGTGGGTATCGGTAATCCGCGTCATGTGACACAAATGCCTTTTGCTCGTAACTTCGATTTGTAATTAACTTTACTTTTAACTACTTCACCGGCAAATTATAACAGCCGTCCAAACATTTTTCTCTTCTATATCTTCTGTACTACTTATTAAAATAGGTGCGGTCGTCTCTTTACCTATTTTTTCTGCCCCCTGCCCTCTATTCCAACGTTCCATCCTGCTATGAACTCTAGGAAACAGAGACGAAACTTGTCCTGCTATGAACTCTAAGAAACGGAGACAAAGCTTAAACTGGCGTGGTTTTTTGACTGTTGTGGACTCTAGAGAAAATTGAAAATAATAACTGACATGCAATCGTCTCCGACCCAAAATTTTGATGTCGCCCTGTCGTACATGGTTTAGAGTCAGTTCGTGCCATGGACTCTAAAGTGAAGATATCGTAGAGACCGAATTAGTTATGTATTATGTAAAAAAAAAATACAAATGATATGTGAGGACATATAGGACTCCCTTTAGCATGGCTGATGGCAAGATCCATCTAACTGGACGACAGATTGAAGGGAGGTGTGCTAGACTGAAGAGGAGGAGGAGAGAGAGGAGATATAACGCTTTGAGAAGGAAGACGATTGATGATTCATCTGAATCGTCTATACGATCCCGAATAGATATCACCCATAGACAAAGTTAGGCCTTGGACCTGCATGCAAACTCCGGACGTGGGCCTTCATGCGTTCATGCAAATGCAAACTTCCGATGTTGGCTTGCATGCATATAACCTCTACTTTTAAAAAAAATGCATGTAACCTCTGCTCCTTTTTTTACTGTTTTTAGTGCCACATGTTAGCTAAATTTATTTGGGTTTCAGTTAGTTGAACTTTGGACTTTGATGAGAATGTATTAAGTGACTCCTTTGCCCACATCATGGGTAAATAAATATTAAAATAATACTTTTTGTTTTATGAATTTATATTTGTATTTATAAAAACTATATAGATATAGATATATATTGTAAGTTTTTTAATGTCCGTAGCAACACATGAACACTTTGCTATTATAATGAAATATAGAGTACATTTTAAATTTTAAAAGCCCGTAGCAATGCACGGACATTTTGCTAGTACTACTCTCTAATATCGGTGCGGTCGTCTCTTCCTGTGCCCTGCCCCCATTCTATTTCACATAGTCAATGTCCATAAAAACTAGAAGCCAATATTCCTACATGAAGTATTTTTTGTTTCATTCCATTGCATGTACATAGGCCACATAATAGTGATGATTACTTTCTAAATTAAAAATTTATTAATAGATTAAATAAGCTGGACAACAGGAGAGACCATGTCATGCACGATGATTTTCCAAACTTGAAAATATTGACATCGAACACCTAAAGAAATTATTTTCTGAAATATAGTTATTTAAGTCTGAAACAAATACAATACATACTCTGATGCGTGTTTTCTAGATCTCATAACCTACACATAGCAATGTTAATGATGAGGCCATGATCCTAATTGCATGGAGCTTGAGCATCCTCTAGGACTACCAAACAGTAAATCGACACTAATAATTAGCGATGGACATAAACAATCATGTATTAGTGCAGGGGCTGTTGGACACCACGTGCGCGGTACTGCATACGTATTGTGCACATTCTTCATCTTCTCCGACTGCTACACCCCCGCCGCCTACATCGCCCATCGCCGGCCTGCCGCTCACGGCTCCGATGACGCCTTGCCGCCTCGCTGCACCGCCTCCCACCGTCGAGTCGTGGCTGACGCCCCCGGAACCCTCCCTTTATAGCCTGGGAGGATTAAAGCTCGTCGGAACCCTAATGCCGCCACCATCGAAGCTCGTCGCCACCGCACCGCACACGTTAACCCAGCTCCCCTAATTGCCGGTGATAACAACCTCCGGCGGTGCCCTCGCCGCTGCAGCGCCCACACCACCACCGCACCAGGCCCACCGCCACCCCCCTCAGTGTCGGTCACTTAAACCGCACGCGCGGTGGATACGACGGACGCGCACTCGGTGTATATGAAATCCGATTGGTGCGTCGTCATGCTTCGTCGACCATCGGTGAAACATTTGGAGTTTTATGTACATGTTTGACAGATATTCTCTTAGTGGGTAATCACTCCGCGATGCCGCTAGCCCGCCTTATGGCTGCACGCCTCGTTGGCTGCCTGTCTTGCTTTGTCCATCTATGTCGACGCCCACCTCTCTTTGCCCGCGATACAACTACACGTGCACGAGCTGGTTGTCCTATGTTGCTATCAAAAGTGAGTGAGACAAGTGTTGTAGAAGTTTATAAATATTTTATAAAAATATTTTATTATTTTAAACCCGTAACAAAGCACGGACATTTTGCTAGTTCAGAATATAAGCCTAACTCGTAGCTTCACTTTAACTTAACTATTCCAAGACGAGATTGTAATGGGGCAATTACACAGTAATTATTGCAATTTCACACAATTTCATATATGCCACTGGTGTTTCAATGACATATGGGACCCACTTGTATCACTGACAGTGACATATTTAGGATTGAACAATTTTATAATGGTTTCTACGAAATTATTCCGATTGTAATAGTGGTAGCTCACTCTCTAGCTGAACCTAGGGTGTTTGTGCCAGGCTAGAACTTATCCAGTCCTGGATGATCTGCCAATATGTCTGGCTGACAGCGATTCTGCTGTCTTCGTGATTTAAATGGAAGATCCTTTCCATTAAAGAAAAAATCAAGCCCCACAAGAAACCATTGTACGGAACACGAGCGTACTAGCCCTGCATCCTTAGAAATCCATAAAGGCAGGTGCCAGATCAATTGATGTTAAGAGACATGGATATCCTACAATAATTCAACAATGCCTCCCCTATCCATTCTGTAATCATGAAGCAACGAATTTCATGTTCCAGGCATCTGAGAGGCTAGCTCGCTGCTGATTAGGATTGAGACATTTTGCCAGAAATAATTGAACTCAGTATTTCAGACACCAAGCAACATGATGCATGTCAGCTCTGTATTTATTCATCAGATCAGTCATCACTCAATGTTCTCTAAGGACTACAGATATTTTTACTAGATGGAGGTAATGACAGCTCAATCTGAAAAAAAAAAGGTCATGACCCCACTTGCCACGTAACATCGCTGGCAGGCAGGTACTGTGAAGATGCCATTTTCCGTTCAACCAAAAAGAAATTAAAGAACCAAGTAACTAAGACTAATTCTTATACATATGACACTAGCTCTAACAACTCCATTCCATTAGAGCTATTTAGTCCGATCCCTTGTGTGCACCATCATGCGGATATGTTTCATCAAATGCATGGCCCCGATACTGACATTCTGCAAACATTGATAACTTAGTCATGGTGTAGGGATGGCAGCAATGGGCATCAGAATTATACAAGTACTTGATGGAAAACAATTTTGGTATATTGGAGATAGAAAGAGAAGCATACAAGTCCAGCTGCAGATGTCTCAGCGGAACTCGTCATGGAAGTAGTCTTCATCGTCGCTAAAGTAAACGCTTCCATAGAATGCGTAGGGGTTCTCCAACATCTCCTCCAATGTTAGCCTCCCATCATGGTTTTTGTCTGCCTGCATTATTTTAATAAAGGAACCATGCATGTCAGCAGAAATACGATTGTTTGTGCTGCAAAACTTTCTATGCATGATTTAGGATTACCAAGCTTGAGATGCCACCAGAGACAAATGATTTCACAACTATTACCTCCATCCCAATATATAAGCATTTCTAGCTATGTATCACGATCTATGTGTGCAAATAATGGATACTCTATCTATTTGGTCTTTGTGTTAGCTATATCTGTTAGTGGTCCACCTGTTTGCCTATGCAAACATATACTACTTTACAACAATGACATGTTGGAAAGACTCAGGATAACCTTTTAAACCTGTTGCAAAGTATAAGCCCACCCACAGCTTTGCACAGAAAGGAAAAATAATTGGAATGAATCAGCAGGGGAAAATTCTGTTGTAAATTTAGAGATCATTTGAAATTATTTGACTCTGCTTTACTAGTTTCTGTTGAAATGCCTGATAATGAGTATTGCCGGATAAAACTATATACCTAGTTCCAGTGATGCAAAAGAAGAAGAAGCAAAACTCAAAAACTTAAAACCAAATAAACTAGAGCTTACAATCTGCCCATAAACCATGATAACAGTGTCTCAACACATTGAAGTAGTAAAGCAGATCAAAAGTTACATATGCATAGTAAGCAGACCATGGAGAAGATTTTCAGTCCTCAAATAAAAATAAAGGAAGCAGAAGCAAAGAAGGAAACATGAATCAAACCTCTGAAAGAGAATGGACAGCTTGCTGTCTAGCATAATAGCGTTCAGAAAGATAAAGCTTATCGAGAACAGGTTCTAGCTCATGCTCTGAAATAAACCTACAAAAGGGTTTTTCTCAAATGAATCAGGAAGATATTCATAAATTCTGGTAGAGAGATTTCATATAGAATTTCTCGATTAGAGGCCACTTGTATACCCATCATTATCTTTGTCAAGTTTGGAAAAACGCTCCTTTGCAACTGTAATGTTCCCAATATGGGAAATATCTGCATTCTCGTCATCATAGCCATGTATGTGGTCATGTAACCCATTAAAGTATTCTTCAAAGTTTAGCTTTCCATCGACATCTTTATCTTTGTGCCTGGATATAGCATTATGAGTAACGAATTCTAAGTGCAATCTCAAAGAAACTATAAGCATTTGACACTTTAAAGCCATATAATGACACAATATCGACAATATTCCAGACACAACAGAGAGTATAGATGGCCATTCAAAAAGCTCATTACTAATGATTGCACAAGCCTGACTAAGGTGTGCCCTGGTTAATTTGTCGTGCTTCAAATTTATCAGAAGACATAGTGTAGCTATAGCCTAGTGTTAGTTCAACAAAGAGGTGGCATATTTTATAAAGTGTTAGTATATGTATTTTCAAAACTCTGATCTTCAAAGGCGGTGCATAAAAACTTGTAGCTATTGAGAGGAGGGCCGAAAGGTAATTGCCAAAATTATAAGGAGCACAGAATTACTTCCATGGAAGCTAATGTTCTTTCACAAATATAACACAAGTATACGTGCATTTTAATACTAGTGTGCATCTGGTATCATTAAGTGCTCATATCAAGAGAAAAAGGAAGGTTAATCACTGACCTAGCAACAACTAGAATAAGCCCAAAAAACTCACCAAGGCCAACCGGACATCTCGTCTTGACTCTTGAGTAAGCCCACTCTTTGCCCTATTGCAGGTCCAGCCATGCTCAACTAACCTGACTTGAGAACTACCCCACCAAAGCCCATTATTTATATGGTGTAAACAATTTGTTAACTTGGTGGCCACAGTTATGCAGTAATGTGGTACAATGGCTGAGGCTCTTTCACAGTTATGTAACTTGATGGCTCAGGTCTCATATGTAGAAACTACTGTTCACATTTCATATGCATGTGAACACTGAGTCAATAAGGCGATGTTAACTAGCCTCACATGTGAGAATGCAAGTAAATAAAAGATAATTCAAGGACAATAACATATGCTATAATGCTTTCATGAAACATAACAAAGGTTAGACAACTTTGTTAGTCAATGCTCAGCCATTGGTGCACCAAACATGCTCAAAATTTTGAAGGGTTGTACCAACTAAGGTAAATTAAATAAACTTGCATACATGATCATGGTATTTGTACATTGGTTTCCGTTAAAGAATGTTGAATTTATCAATGATTCTGATTGCCACAGTAGCAAGAAAATGTACTAATTGTCAGCTTCTTACTGACATGAGAATATGAGCAATTTTCTCATACTAGCAAGAACTGTACAGTTGTGAAAGAAGTATGACTTGTCAGTTTTCTCATATGTATAACAATAAAAGTTACTACTATAGGTCTATAACTACATTTTCATACTGTAGAGGGGAACTTGGTTCAAATAGGTGACTGTTCTTTTTTGTAATGATTAATTCCAAGTATATAGTTAGAATGACTTGAGGATACGAACAGATACTTCAGGTCTCAGTTGCAGATGTACTTCAGGTCCCAATCACAAAGGTCTGTTTTGAATTATGTGCCTTTAACGACTAAACCTAGCACAGCACATCATGAGTTTTACAGCTAGTTATCCAAATTTATGAGTACTACATAGGAAGTGCTAAATATATGCCTTTAATGACCAAGCCCAGCATCAAACCAACACCTGTCTTCTACAGCTAAAAAGTGTTGAAATGTATGTAAACATAGAACTATGATAGGGAGTGATAAATGTGAAGAAGCACTCACGTTATTTCTTGTCTGCAGAGTAAATTGATGATTTTGGTATTCTCAGAATCGCTTGGATTAAGAAAACTGAAGTGGCAATAAAACAATCAAAAGGAAGACATCAGTACATAATTAAGAATCATAAAGTAGATTTGATCATTTGGTACCCAATTCAATTGAATGCTTACTCATTAAACTCAGCTTTATCTAGGAAACCATCACCGTCTGCATCTGAAGCATTGAAGTGCTCCTCGTTCCACCACGGGAACCCCAGCAAATTACCCTGACCTGCAAATCATGAATAATACAATCAGCTCGTCAATAGACTTTGGGAAAGAATTATTTCAACACATTCTTCATTCATGATAAAAGCAGAGCATCTGTGGTGGCATGTTACCGTGGGACTCTTGGCGCCGTGCATTGAAATCCTGAAAGGAGATGATCCCGTCGCCATTCTTATCGTAGAGCTCCATTTCCCTGCCGGAGCGGTGGTGCTGGTCGGCCCTGGCCTGATCGAGGTTCCACTTGGTGAGTTCGTCGAGGGATACGAATCCGTCTTGAGGGGCCAGGTCGATCTTCGGGAAGAGCGAGCGGATGCGATCATTGAGGTTAAAGCGGTCGTCGTCGTTGATGAGATCTTCCTCGTCCTTGAGGAACTCCTCCCAATCCTTCATGTGCTCGTCCGGCCCGCCTTCGCCATCGCCGCCGTGGAGGAGGCGGTAGTGCTCGCGCTCCCATTCCTTGTCCTCTAGCCGGTGCTCCACCTCGGCGATGGCCGGGTCAAAGGCGTGGTGGTGATGCTGCTGCTGCTGTCCCCCGTTCACCCCAGGAGCGGAACCAGAGGAGGAGACGGATTTGGAGCTCCTCGGGTGGAGCTTAAGCCGGCGGTGCTGGTGGCTGCTGCCGTGGGGCTCGAGGCGAGGGGAATTGGAGGCGAGGAGGAGCAGCAGGAGGAAGGAGAACACTATGCAGAGGAGCAGCACAACGTTCGGAGGCCTCCGCCCCGTCGCGGCCGCGGCCGCTGCCGCCGCCGGCCTCATCGCCGGCGAGAGGGCGCGAGCGAGATTGCGGATCAGAGATTTGGACCCGCTTAACTTGTTGTCCTGCTAGCGGGTGCCATTTGTGCAAGTAATCAATTGCTGCTCTCAAGTTCTCAACCCGCTAGGCGGAGACGTGGAAAGCACTAATCACGCCAATCTACTTTCGACACGTCGTCCGCGAAGTGAGACACACGTTCACACAACACACGAAGTCAGTCTTGCTGGATTTCCTTTTATTAATAACTTGCAAGGTTTCCAATCCTATCACAGCACAGGTGGTACGAACAAACAATAAATCGTAGCATATCTCAGAACAATCCTCTCATTATCTATGCCAAGACTCATGACAGATACACATGCCCACAGCACAGCAGTATCTGAAGAAAACACAGCACCTATCATTGTGGTATACTCATGTGAAAGGTATTGCAGGATTGCTACGTGAGGACTACAAATATAGCCCTTCTGGCACAAAACATGGCTACAAAAAAGTAGCACCCAGCTCAGCAGCTCCAGATTATCTGACCTAATAGGTTCATCTGGTTCGGACAAGTTGACAGCGATGCATTTGTGATATCCGGTTACTGCTTCAGAGGAGCTTTCTTCACCCTATCAGATATCCGATCAGGTGCATTCGTATGCGATTTGAACCGGCCTCGTCCGCCCTCCTCCTTCTCCTGAAAGTTTCAGTTCAAAGGTTTAGCAACTTTGCAGTCACTGAATACATTATACATCTACCATACATTACTATCGAAACTGAAATGTTCATATGAAGACTACATATTGATATCTTTTATTAATTGTTTATAGATGTGGTGACTTTAGTCTCAAGGCCGGTGGTAACCTTCTTCTTTACTATCTGGACAACATCCTCGTCTTGAAGAACATGGCTAAGCCCACAATGCTGCGGATAATGCCTTGCACTGGTTCCCCATACAAGCACATATTTCACGTCCTTCAGCAAACTTCTATGGATATGATTGCAGAAGTCTTCAACTGTGCAACCACCTCTATCCTGATGGCACAAAAGAAAGGTTATCAACCAATCAGTTCCTCATAACCCTTAGAATAGTACAGCAGGACGTGAAAAAACACAAAGCGAAGAAAACATACAGTAGAAAGAACAACTGGATCTGTGAAATCAGGTTGCTGACCCTGTGGCTTAGTGTACACTCTCACTAAGCCCATTTCATCCCACATTCTTGCCAAAAGTCTGTCCAAGTTCAGCTGCAAAGATAAATACTTTCAGCCACATGAATATACAGGAACATAAATCAGAAGAAGTATGGGGACATTACATAACTTGATTGTATGCACTGCAGTTTAAAGATGCCAATACAGCAATATAATTTTTGAGAATAACACCAACAAATATAGGGGTCATAATGACGAAACGAGACAGATGGAACATGCCTTCAAATTGCAGCTGATCACAAGTGAATTTGGTTGCCGAGCAAGATTATCCACATCGTCAATACCAACAACATCAATCTTGTTATATACGTAAACACACTTGATGTACTTCCGATTTCCTTCAATCACATCAATGAGATCATCCACAGTAGCATCTTCACGGAATAACACCTAAACAAACAACAGTTGAGTCAACTGGAAAGACACACATGCACACCCACACGAGCATACATACCTCAGCATTATGAATTTTGTACTCATGCAGGATCTGATAGCAGAGCTTCTCATCAATATGAGTCAAAGGTGCTGTAGTGTTGAACGAAATCCCACCAGTCTTCTTCCTTTTGAAGTATATCTATTTGTAAAAAACATATAAAACTTAGTAAGGAATATAAATGGTATAATATTATAAAATGTCACATAAGTTAAAAGCAAAACTACACAGCATTTTATAATGGACCACACTCTACAGCAAATCAAACATTAATTTGAATACACGTCTATGATATCAATAAAAAAACAAGAAACAGAGATTATTATACACATAATTCAGTGCATTGTAGTATTAGGGATATGGCTGCTTCAACAGGAGACACTAGATTGAATTATTGTTTTGTGAAGATACAACATTCACTTATGATGTCATTAATGTTTTGTGCTTACAGCATTACATCATGGATCCTGACCCCCTAACAGATCTGTGATTGTCTATAATTGCTTACTGATAGTGCTTTATGAGGAACTAACATACGTTCCTTTTGTAGTGAAAGGACAAGGGAGTAAGGTCTATGAGATTTATCATTTGACTGTACAAAACTTTTGGCTACTTTGCAAGAATTTTGAACACATTCCTAGCTAAAAAATAAATCCAGTTATGGATTGGATTACGACATCATGTACCTAAGAGAAAGATTAGTTCACTGTTATGTTTTACATGCCCATGTGTAACAAACCATTCAACGTAGATTGTGCAGTACACAGCTCTCTACTGTAGGGCTGGCATACTTGATCCTGGGATTCAAATCATACCCCGCATGTTCAAAATGTTCGGTTTCTTGGGAACCAGGTGAAAACAATCTTTGATTGAGCCTCTATAGAATCCATCTTAGTTCTTATACTCATAAACTAATTTTGAAATAGAATTTCCTTCTGTATGTTTTCCTACATCCAATTTGTTCGTCACATTTTCAACTAAGCTTGTATACCTGGGGAGGCCTTTTGTTCAGACGAAGTCCAACAGCTTCCAATTCTCTAGTTAATATTTGGCGATGCCCTTCACTCTGATATGACATTAAGAACAATAATCTAATCAGTAAAATAAAATCAGGTAGATAATGTACAATCACATGCAAAGGTTGTATACAGCTAAATCTCCTTACAGACTACAAACAGGGAGAAAATCTAAACTTGCATCACCTCTTAAAGCACAACTATCTACACCAACACCACCCACTAAGATTTTGGACAATTTTCAAAGCAAACATATATCTTTCAAAGGTTCCTCCAAGGTTTTATAAGAATTTTCAAGTTAAAATATAACTTCAACATTGAGGTATCTAGATGTCTTTATTTGAGAAGTTAGCACTATTTCAGCAGACATAGACATAAAGAAAATAACTGAATTTGAAGCATAGAAACTTCACATTACATGTCTTCACTGACAACTAAAAGAAATCTGAAAACAGCTGATGTGGTACAGATACAACAAGTAACATGCAATCTTAAAATGAGGAGAGATCCCCACTTATACCACTTAATATAAGTGATACCCTTTTATAGTATGCTAGTTGACAAATTTGATTGCTGAAGGATTTACTTCAGAAATTTATAGTAATCAAAAGGAGCACGTCAAGGAAGACAAGATATTTCCTCTACTGTCAAGAATATGATGAAACTATTGGGACTCCAGTTGTATGACTGGATGAGAAACCCATACTACACAAAAGCCCTAGATATTTGCCCTTTCCCCTCGCTGACCAAAAAATTTTAGTTATGCCTAGCAAGCCTGCCTAACATTTATAAAGTTCGAATAAGAGAATGCAAAAGCAGTGAGAAAAACTTATCCAGTTAATTAGTTACCTTTGATGCGTCCAGAACCATCAGCACAAGATCTGATGACTTTGCAACAGCAATGACCTGAAAACATGAAGTCGTGTAATATGTGTCACTAAAAAATATCAAGGAATGATTAGTGGTTGAAAGAATCCAGAGTATTATAAATAAGTGAACAGTTTGCAGCATATACCTGCCTACCACGACCCTTGCCTTCAGAGGCTCCTTCAATGATACCAGGAAGATCAAGAAGTTGGATTTTGGTATCATTGTAATGAATAATACCAGGAATGCAAGTGAGAGTGGTGAACTCATATGATGCAGCTTCAGAATGTGTCCCAGTCAACATAGTTAAAAGAGTAGACTTTCCAACACTGCAAGGTAAATAAGCACAACACATGAGATATATTACGCTATAATCTGAATGGGTAACTACATTGAACATTTTATTCTTTGCACTACGAATATGAAACAAATTTTCAGCATAAATTAGTGACACCACATAAAAGGGACATAAGATAATATTTGGCAAAAGAAAATAAGGTTTAAATAAAGAATGGCGTGGATAATCATAAATCCCATGGTTGCATGAGTTAGTTCAGCAGACATATATGCACCAAAAATACAAGGCAGCAGATGATGTATGTGGAACACACAAGGTTCTCCAATTGATTATAACAGACTCCATGAACAATAGATTCACTGGCATAGACTCAAAGATTTAAAACACAGGACTTTTCTGGTAGCCGAGTTGTAGGCATAAGAGGGAGACCTGGGAAATCCGATTAGTGCAACACGACCATGTCCAAACTTTGTGACTTCAAAACCATCTCCTCCTCCACTGGAACCCTGTATGACCAAAAGAGATGTCAGGTATGACAAAATAGATGCAAGCAACTCCCATGTCAAGAATTGTTTTGCCCAATTAGGCCATGTTACTAATTAGAAAGCTTCAAAGCAATGAATAAACAAAAAAAAAAGATTCACTTGCTGAAAATTTGTGATTCAGTTTACCAAGCAAAATTTTAACAAATGAATTTAAACATCTCAAAGCAGTTTCACAATCCATTGATACCTTTGGAGGCTCCAATAACTGTGTCCTCAACTTTGCCAACTTTGCCTTCAGTTGTCCAAGATGATATTCTGTATGGCAAAAAAAAATGTATCATTGCCAGATACACCATGCAAGACTAACTTGTGGACAAGAATAACTACCATAACAACATGCTGAAAATTTAGGGGAAACGAAGCAAGCAAGCAATAGCCATAGCTTAAGCACTGGTTTATGCTTAATATTCTACAAAAACGAAAAAAAAACGAAGTTGTCTGAGTATGTATCACAACCTAACTATCAGTGAAGAGAAAAGAACACCAGTTTCCAAATACATGATAGTACTAGACCCTATGTGCATCACAAAATGCATAAAGATACACGTGCTGGACTAAATATACATCGATTGCATTGCATAGCAACATGATAAGATATTCCAGCTACATAGATAACATGCTGAATTGTTAAAACTAAGGAGCCGAAACTGGATGCAATAGATGATCCAGTGTTATATGTGGAGCTACAGTTTCATTTGAAGTGAAAAAGAAAAGCATGCAGGGGTAATAACGAAATCGGTTTGTTGTAACTGCAGAAGGCCAGCTGTAATATCTAAACCTGTCGCTTTGTTTTTCTGTGTCCGGGCCATCTCGGCCTCGATCTCCTTGATCCTCTCCAGGATACCCATCTTCTACCTCGTGCTGTATGCAGCTTACCCCGCAATGTGTCCTGCCAAGTAACAATACATAAGCCAAACCATGAGCGGACCTTATCGAAGTTAGTAGTTAGCATAATACATGTTGATACTTGTGACTGAGTCAGATCCGAGTGCTTAGGCTATCTCCAACGGTGAAAATCCAAATCGAAGACCCAAACCATCAAATAGGTCACCGTGAGCTTGAAAATAGGTGAGTCAAAAACCTGTGTCTCCCAACAGACGTCCGAGATTGGGTCTCCGTCCACCGTCGCTGCCGGAGAAGAGCGAGGACGAGGCCTCGCGCGGCGCAGGGGGCGGGGGCGCCGGACCGGCGAACGTGGGTGCGGCGGGGTGCGCCGGAGGCCGGGGAGGTGGGGTCGGTGGGGTGCGTCGGAGCGGGGGGACGGGGGTGTCCGGAGCCGACGGGCGGTAGGGGAAGCCCGCGGGCGGCCGGGGGAGCTCGCCCGGCGGTAGGAGAAGCCCTCGGGCGGCGGGAGATGCAGCGGCGAGATCTGGCAGCGGGCGCGGGCGGCAGATGCGGCGGCCGGCGAGCCCAAGCTCCTCCGCCGCGTCGTGTGCTCAAGTCTTGAAGGTTATATTAGGGTTTAGTGGTGCACCCTTTGGCACAGCAGCAAGGGAAGAGAAGGGGCGGGCATACCTGGTGGATTCTCGTCGCCTGCGAAGGGGTGGCGAAGGGCGTCCGACGAGGACGACGATGAGGAATGGATGAGTGCTTCACTGATGAGCGGAAGGCGGCTCAGGCGGCGCTGGCGCTCTCCGGAGAATTGGAGGAGAAGAGGAACAGAAACCACGATGGAATGGAACGTCCGTCGTTGGATGAAGAAACAACGGACGCAGTCGGTACTGGCCCATGCCCTTTTGTACATTTTTCTGGAGCACCCCTGAAGAAATTATTCGTTTACCAAGCGATACCTGAATCATGACTTACGGCTGCTCCCCTAACATTGTTCCCCTTCTCAGTCCAGATCCTTCTGTCGGATCGAGTTTTTCTTCTCCGCGAAGCCAGCTCCCACGGTCTAACCGCCGTTCCGAACGCCCGAGCTACCATGCCGTATGTTTCACCAGCACATTTTCTCCACTATTACTCTTCAGATTGGTCCAAGAGCTCCTTTTTCTTCTGTTACCGTGAATCGTAGGGTTGAAATGATGTGCATTTTGCTCTGTTACCCACTTGCAGCCAAGTCATATTAACACATTCCTTACAATCTCTCCTTATTTATCTCCAAGATGTATGCCCAATTGCTAAATAGAACCACACGGATCTATATCCTGTCATCGAAGAAATTAACATGCTTATGCTGTAGCATTAGAGGGGTTTCAGAACCTTTTTTAAAAGTCAGGACAGGATGAATCTACCAACATTTTAATTAAAAAAAAGTAAAATATACTCGTGGTCCTTAAATTTATTCCATGGTGTAATTTAGATCCATACAAATTACATAAAAGTATCACTAAACTAATTCGCTAGATTCATGAACTTGTAAAATACAATAACACATCTTTAAACTTATCATGTAGTGTTATTTAGGTCCAAATCTCTATTATGAGACAAAAAAACGTGCCTATACGACAGGTCATTTGGATTTTGGAGTTCTAAATCATTGTCTTCCACTATCGTGAAGTGTCATGCTTGTTTGTCTCATCTACCTCTCGCAGCTGCCTTCTCCTCCTTCTGCCTCTCACCACCAGACTTCCACCATGCTGCAATGGTCCATCGTCCGTTCTTTGTCATTGACAACCACCATGGTCATTGTTCCATCAATAGAAGCACATGATGATAGCACGTCCACGTGCTATAACTCTTCATTGATCCGTATAACATTGTGCCAAAGTTTTGTTCTATTATTCTCAACCAAAAGTGCTCCCAGATTTATTGTAAGTAGTCAACAGTGGTGCGGAGCCGAATAACACACATACAATTTTTTTGCATTCGAATAAAGATTTGGAACTAGATAACATCACAAGACAAATTTAAGGATGTATTTATGTAATCTATAAGTTCATGTATCTAGATGATATTAGAAACTCACTTGTGTAATTTTACAAGTTTATGGACCTAGATGACGCTATCCAACAAGTTTAAGAACTGTTGGTATATTTTACTCTTAAAAAATTATGGGCCATGCACACGTAGGTGAAATTCCCAAAAAAAAAAAATAATTACATTTTATTAGTGAACAATTTTAAGTTTGTTTAGGATGCTTGTAGTTCTTGTTTAGGCTTCTTTGTCTTGTTGCTTGTCTGAGATGTTAAAATTTATTTTACTTTATTCTACAATGGATTTTTAAGATCCTATATCAACATACTTTACTCATATGACACATAAAGTCATAAGGCAAAAAACACTATAGACTGCAAAGATGAAAAGGAACGACGAGATCAGAAAGGTAATGATTCTTAAAGAACGCGTTCACTTGAGTACAAATGTCATATATCTAGTTGTAACTTCTTTTTATCGTTTTTCTTTTGATGGAGGTAAAATTAGTCCAGAAGAAAAATGTTTTGATTTAAACGGTTTAATAGCAACAAAACATATTGTCGAGACTTATGCTCAGTAATAAATTTATAGGACAACGTCAGGATTAAGAACTCGATAATTAAGACACAAGACGTCGAGTTATACAGGTTCGGGCCCCCACGATGAGAGTAAAAACCCTACATCCTGTGTTCTCTGGTTGTATTGCTTGATATGAATCGATGCCCTCGATTGGGGGGGGGGGGGGGAGGTCTCCTGCCGCCTTATATATCCAGTTGGCAGAGGGTACATAAAGAGTCCTACTTGTAATCTATAAGGATTGACATTAAAAGTCTATCTCTAATTGTTTTGTGCTCCAAGCCGTCTCGGTCGGTTCCCTTATTGGTGGGCCACCCGGTCATCTACCAACTTAGGCATATCTATGGATACCCGAAAGGTAAGTATTCCACAGCAGCCCCCGGGTGCTTTCTAATTTTGAGCTGTGAATTGCCGAGTGATCTCAATGTTGATATGAACAGGTCATAAATTAGGAAGACCTCTTAACTGAAGTTCCTGATAAATCTGGTGCGCCGACTAGGTGCACCTGATCAGGTGTAGCCCCCGACTCTTATATAATTTGGAGACTAACAAATAATGCAAGAGTCTAATAATATTAGCTCTTAACATTTTGTTGTATATGATTCACTCAAACCATCAAGTTCGAGCTAATAAACCTTTGATCATCTAACCAAAGTATCGGTCAGCACAACATCAATCATGCCAATCGATTAATAGTAAAGCCAAGTGGTATACACTCTTATCCGAGTGACTCATAGACCCAAATATCATGAAATCAATCATGTTAAGGCCCATATAAAGTTTATGACATCCATCATAATATAGTACTAAGCTAAAATGACATCAATCATAATGTAGCCTTTCCTTAATAATTTGTCACTCAGATTAATATAAGCCAATTTTGGTAGTTTTTTACCAACATCGATCAGTAAAATACCCTTTTGAACTTATACCCGTACGACCATCAAGTCCTCTGCTACATGATCATCAAATCATATAGATACGAAACATATTTTTAAGTGGACTTGCCACTGCTTCTCATCAAAGAAGCCCTCGAGATTAGTTCTCAAGGTACTTAGCAATAGTTCTGTTTAAAGAATACTGCTTTACTTTATTTTTAATCAAAGGCAAAAAGCCTGTTACTGTGCTGCCCACGCCAGCCCATAGGACCCCCCAAGACTAGGTCAAAGGGCGAAGGTATAAAAGGGCAAATAGGTGATGACGGCAGGTCCACGCCGCCATTTTGCTCACAACGCTTCATTTTCCTTGCGCATCCTCTGTTCTTGTACTCCTTCGGCTCCTATTGCTAGGGTTAGCGCTTTTCACCTGCCACCGCAAATTCATCGCCTCCAAGCCCCCGAGTTTCTACTAGGGTTAGATCTTGGAATCCAAATCCCTCGCGATGATTCATTCCTTGAAGATGACGTGCGAGCTCACCAAGGGGCAGAAGGCCGCCGTCCGGACCAGCTACAGGAGTTCCCAAAGAGCAGCATCACCACCAATGATCTGAACACCATGGTGGTCGACGGCATCCTTCCGGAGCAGGCGCGCATGGACTGGAAGGTACCAGGATCGAAAATCCATCCTCTTCTAATCCATAAGCAGATTGTAGTTTTTTGCTCATTCTTTGAGCATGGATTCAGAGTTCCCTACTGCAGTTTCTTGCACGGGCTCCTTTTATTTTATGGGATTGAGCTTGTCAACCTAAATCCCAACTCTATCCTCCATATTTCTATCTTCGTACACTTGTGGGAAGCATTCTTGGGCGTACTGCCCCACTTCTCTCTGTTTTGCCACATTTTCCTCCTCCGACCGCTACCAACGAAGGAGAACCAAGTAGCCATTGGTGGAGTTGGCTTCCAGTTGCGCAAGAAGGAGGTCTACATCAATGTGCCATTAAATACCGGGAACAAGAATTGGAGGGATGAGTAGTTCTACTATGACAATCCTCCCCCTGTTCTTGCGGATTTCTCTGGTGCAAAGGTCATCCCCCGACTGACTTGGTCAGAGAAACCGGACCCGAAAGATGCCCGGGTGGTCGAACTGCTGAAGAAGATCGCGGAGTTGAAGAAAGAGGGGATTGATGGCGTCACGATAGCTAATAGCTTCATAGTGCACCGAGTGCAACCCCTCAAGGAGCAAAACCGCCCCGCCTGGATGTATGCCATTGATGCTGAGACAAGGGAGGTGCCCGATCCACCGAACTCCACCTTGCGTCGGTCGCGATTGATGAAGATGTTTGAGACGGTCGTCCCTGAGGGTCACTCATTGATCATGAAGGCATACAACATGGGCACTCATCGGACCCGAGTAAGCTTCAGATGTTCAATGTGTGTTTAATATCCATCTTGGTAGAGTGAATAAGCTTGTTTGATGTCTTGATATTTGTTTTCAGGTTCTGGACACTTATGTGTCGCACCCTCTGCTCCCTCCAACCAATACCGAGGGACCAGATTATGTAGAGAAGCCGCCGCAGACCGGTACCGGTGGGTCAACCTCATCAGCGAGCGCGCGTCCGACCGAAACGGTCGTTTCAAGCAGCCCTGCTATCCCCGCCGCCAGTCTTCCCTCCCCAAACCTTTGAGTGAAGCAGACTGCTCACCGTCGTTGGCAATATCGGGGAGATGACGATGATGACGAGGAAGAGCGCCCTCGGGACGTCAGTCTGCCAAGCCCTGCACCCTCCGACCGGCCATCAATCCAGTCGTAGCCCCCAAGGAAAGCGACGAGTGGTGCAGGAGCGGCGAAGAAGACTTATGAAGTCGCAAAGTCTTCCCAGAAGAGGAAGGAAACCGATTCACAGACTTCTTTAAAGAAGAAAGTCTGTCGGATCAAAGTTAAACAGGCCTTCAGGTAAATTCCTTCATGTTATCGAATCTTCATTAATGTAATTTAAAATATATTTCGTCTCTAATTCCTTGCTCTTTGGTGATCATAGTGGTCAGTCGAGTGAAACTTAGAGCGCCCCCGGGTCTCAAGACACTCGGTCGACTCCTACTCCTCGTCCGACCGACCCGCTCCAGTCTGCTGCCACACCATCAAGCGTGTAGACTGAGGTGAGGAAGTCTCCAAGAGCTCCAATGCCAACGCCAATGCCGACACCTATGCCGTAGACCGTCACTCCTCCCCCGACCGGCAACGTGCCTTCTCCCATCAAGGATAAGGCTGTGTCGGTCGAGCAACCTCTGGGTCAGCCTAAGGCTGAAGATATGGAGATTCTCCATTAACACCGAGAAGTTAACAAGGTACATCAATACCAAGTTTCTTTTCTTTCTTAAATCATTATGTCATCTAATCGCACTATTCCTCTCATCCAGAAAATATATTCTCTGGTGGAGAAAAAGCAGGCCAGAATAGAGAATCTTGAGGCCGAAACCTTTGGTATGTTCTGAATTTGTCTTCCATATAAGATTATCTCATCAAATTATTGACTTGCTGCTGGTATCTTGTCAGTCACCGGCGAGCAGCTGACCCAAACCAGGAAACAAGTGGAGAAGCTACAGACCGACTACAAGGAGGCCACCGATGCTCTAGAGCAAGGTCGCCTTGATAGCGCCGGTAAGACTGTAGACCACCTTTTAAGTCTTTTCGTTTGTCTAACGCTAAAGACTTTTCTTTGTTCACTCTAACGCTAAAGACTTTTCGTTTGTCTTCAGCTTATGAGCAAAAAGTTGCCGACCTAGAGATGCTAACTTCAAACCAGCAGAGATACTTGGACGCTCTGACTGCTGAGAAGAACGAGCTCTCCAAGTCGCTTGGAGAGCAGAGCGCTGAAAATGCTCAACTGAAGAAAAAGCTGGAGGAGGCCGAGGAGAGGTTGAAGGATGCAAAGAGCACTGCGAAAACCTTTAATTGTAATCTTGCCAATAAGCCCTCCATTGTGCCTTTGTTATCTCCGCTACTGACTTAATCTTCTTACAACTTTCATGGCTTTTGCAGCCTTATGCTATAGTGCTCGGAAGGCAATGGATTATATCCATGCCAACCAAGTTGAGAAGATCGGACACTCCTTGGAGTATTTGCTGGAGCATTCTTCGAAGTTGATCGCCAATCATACCAGGAGGGTGGCGACCGAGGCCGGGAGTCAAGTGCTGGCAATTTGCCTGTCTTGGTCTCCAGCACTGCATTGGACAAGATCAAGGAGGGCTTCAACTTAGAATTGAATGTCGATCAAAGTCAGCAGCTAATGGACTCGATGCTAGAAACCTCCTGTGCCCTGGTTGATAATGTTGAAGTCGATCCTGTTGTGCCGACTCCTCCAGCAACACCGGAATTAGAATTAGAGGATGATGCCTCTTTTCCTTCGCAGGAGCTGTAAATATCTGTAAAATGAAATACATTAGTAGTATTTGAACAAGGAAACTCTATTGTCTCCATGTAAATAATAATCATTCTTTTTCTTTCTTAGTTACTAAACAAGTTAGAAAATCGACTGAGTAGTCATAAGAGCAATCTCCTGTTACTTATAGCAAATCGATCGGCACTTAGCTGCGTTATTCGCGCTTTAGCACTTAGACCTTTTTACCACAAGTCTTTAGAGATAAAAAAAAAAGAAGTTGTATCGGTCTACCTTAGCATATTAGGTTGTAATTCATAGCCACGTAACAAGCAGAATGGACCAATCAACACATGACCTCTCGCACTTTGGCTCTGGGTTTAGTGTAGTGGCAGTCTGTTGTGCAGTACGAATTGTATAACCATAAAGCTTTAGCGTTAGACCAAAAATAAGACCGTGTCAAAATATGAGAAATCGGTCAGAAAAATCCAAAAGCAGAATTTGTCAAGGTTAAGGAGTAGTGGGACATTATTACTAGCCCCCCTGGCTCAATTGTTTAATATATAAATTAAGGAATCGAGATAAATAAGAATGAAATCAACAAAAACGTCTTTCATCAAAAAGGCTAAAGTTTCATTCAATAATAAAGTATGAGAATACAAAAATAGACTAAGTATAAAAGTGACGTAGATGATTAATGTTCCATGAGTTTGGTATGTCATCGCCATCTTTATAAATCAGTCGATAAGCCCCTAGTGGTGTGACTTCTTTGACCACATAAGGCCCTTCCCATTTAGGGAATAGCTTGTGCTGATTCTTTGTTGATTGCATTCGGCACAACACTAAATCTCCAACATGAAACTGTCGACTTCGAATATTTTTGTTGGAGTAATGTCGTAAGCCCTGCTGGTATACTGCTGATCGGAACATAGCGCGATCACGCAACTCCTCAGCCGCAATCAACTCAATCTCTCGGTTATCTTCAGAAAGCTTCTCGTCATATCCCTTGACTCGCGCTGAAACGAGGTTTACCTCGGTCGGCAGCATAGCCTCGGAGCCATAGACCAACGCGAAAGGTGATTGGCCAGTAGCTCGACTGACATTGGTACGCAACCCCCAGAGAATCGAAGGTAACTCTCGAACCCACTGACCGGATAAGGCTTGAGTCTGTCAAAAATCCGGGGCTTCAACCCCTGAAGAATCATACCGTTGGCCCGTTCGACCTGCCCGTTGCTTTGAGGATGAGCCACCGACGCAAAGTGGATTTTTATTCCCATCTCATCAGCAAAGTCATGGAACTTCTCAGATGTAAACTGAGTACCATTGTTGGTGATGATATCATGAGAAACTCCAAACTGAGTGAAGACCTCTCTGACAAACTCGATCGCCTTCTTTAAAGTTATCTTGCCGACCGGCTTCGCTTCGATCCACTTGGTGAACTTCTCAATTGCAACAAACAAATGAGTAAACCCGCCAGACGCTTTCTTGAAAGGACCAATAATATCGAGCCCCCAGACCGCAAAAGGCCAAGTCATAGGTATCATCTGAAGTTGCTACAAAGGCACGTGCGTTTGCTGAGCGAAGAATTGACAGCCTTCACACTTCCGAACGACTTGGTGTGCATCTTCTACCGATGTGAGACAATAAAACCTTGCCGGAAAGCCTTGCCGACCAAAGTCTTGGAAGCTGCGTGATTGTCGTGTGCTCCTGCATGGATTTCCTCCATCAACTCTTTGCCTTCTGGAATCGAGATGCATCGCATCAAGATATTCGATCCTCCTCTTTAATAGAGCAGGTCATCCACCATTAAATATCCTCAGCATCTAGCCTTTAGTCTCTGCTGCTCATTAGAATCCATAGGCAGCAAACCCTTAGTCAAGAATTGAACAGTTGGATTGTGCCAGTTAGTCTCCATGTTGACATCCTCCAAGAGGTCAGCAGCATCGGTCGTTAAGACATCAGACCATGAAGAAATAGTGGGAGAATCTAGGGTGTGTAAGAAAACACCGGTTGGGACAATCAATCACGATCCCATCTTGGCTAACTCATCAGCCGCTTGATTATTATCGCGAAGAACATGCATGAACTTGAGTCCATCAAACTTGTCCTCTAACTTCCTTACTTCTTGGCAGTAAGCAACCATGTTGTCGTCCACACAGTTCCAATTCTTGGTGACCTGGTTGATAACCGGAGCTGAGTCACCGAAGATGTTGAGGCGCTGAATGCTGAGTGATATGGCAATGCGCAGACCATGTAGAAGAGCTTCATACTCCACAGCGTTATTGGAGACACGAAACTTAATTTGAAGAACATAATAGAGTTTCTCTCCTTGGGGTAAGATGAGCACAATTCCTGCACCCATGCCTGGTAACTGGAGTCCCCCATCAAAGTACATCCTCTAATACTCGATGTCTTGTGGTGCAGGCGGCATCTAAATCTCTATCCACTCAGAAACGATGTCAGCCAGCGCCTGTCCTTTGAACGCCGAGTGAGGTACAAACATAATGGTGTACTGACCCAGTTCGACCGCCCACTTAGCAATCTTGCCGACCACCTCGTAGTTGTGAAGAACCTCTTCGAGTGCAAAAGTTGTATGCTCTTCAATTGGATGAGCTTGAAAATATTGCTTTAACTTTCTTGAGGTGATTAAGAGCGCATACAGCAGCTTCAAGATCTGGTGATATCATGTCTTGGAGGCATTAAGGACCTCGCTAACAAAGTACACCGGGTGTTGTACTTTTTGTACATGACCCTCGTCCTCTTGGTCGACCGTTGAAACGGTACTCACAACTTGAGTTATGGCCGAAACATAGAGCTGAAGCTTCTCTTGTGGCTCTGGAGGCACCAAGACCGAAATATTGCTGAGGTGAACCTTCAACTCTTCCAAAGCCGACTGTGCCTCCTTTGTTCAAATGAAGTCATCCTGCTTCTTGAGCAGCTTGAAGAATGGTAGACCCCTAACCCCTAGTCGGGAGATAAAGCGACTAAAAGATGCCATGCACTCAGTCAGCCTCTACACATCCCTTTGAGAGTTAGGTGGCCCCATATCAAGGATCGCCTTGATTTTATCTAGGTTAGCCTCTATACCTCGTTTTGAAATGATGTAACCGAGTAGCTTTCCCAAAGGAACCCCAAAACCACACTTCTTAGGATTCAGCTTCATCGAGTATTGTCTCAAGTTGTCAAACATCTCTGCCAGGTCAGAGAGAAGTTCTTCAAAGTTCTGAGTCTTTATTACGATGTCATCCACGTAGGCTTCTGCATTCTGACCGATCTAAGTTTGGAGGCAGCGTTGTATACCACGTTGATAAGTCGCGCCAGCGTTCTTTAGACCGAACGGCATGGTGATATAGCAGTAGGCGCTGAAGGGTGTTATAAAGGAAGTCTTGATTTGATATTCGACTTTCAGTGGGATCTAGTGATAGCCTGAATAGGCATCCAGAAATCTTAAAAGCTCACACCCAGTTGTTGAGTCTCTGATCTGCTCTATACGTGGCAGAGCGAAGGGGTCCTTAGAACAGACCTTTTCAAATCGGTATAATCAACGCACATCCACCACTCTTTATTCTTCTTGGGTACAAGGACTGGTTTCCTCTCGGCAGCGATAAATCGGGAGTCGCTCGGAAAGCAGGGTGGTCTTATTCATTATAGGTTTTCATTGATCCATGTAATTACCCATTATGATGCTATTTAATTAGACTTTCTGGTTACGATCTCACTAGTAGATATCTGGTTACTCACTTAACAGCATAGGCTTACAAGGCATCTGGCGCACTTTGGCTTAGATTCACTAGTGTGCCGATCGGCTCAACTCCTACGCCAATCGGCGCAACGACAGATTTACTGTCTGGCGTACTTTGGCTTAGATTCACTAGTGTGCCGATCGGCTCAACTCCTGCGCCGATCGGCGCAATGACAGATTTACTGTCTGGCACACCTTTGCGCTGGCCAGTCTCCCCCTCACGCAACCTAAATTCGACAGTAGCTTTGACTAGATCTTTTACTGTTAATTTTGTTTAATTATCCCTAAGGTCCCAGTGGATTCGATAAACCTTGGAATACTCAGTTCAAGGGAAAAAGTGCTACAATCGTACACCGTCCTTTTGCGGTATATAAGTGGGTGCGTAGGTACGACTAACAAGCTACATTTTTCTGGCGCCGTTGCCAGGGACCATAGCAGGTTTCTAAACATTGTTTGATATATTAGTGTTTAGCCATTGTGCTTTACTTGTCTCTCTAGTACATATATTCTGTTAAGTGAAACTAACAGGTATGAACGGTCCTAAGTCTTCAAACAAACCCTCTAATTACACCGATGATCCAGAAAGACTCTTTCACAAGAAGAGAACAACGGAGAAGAGAAGCAAGTCACTTGGAGGTTTAGCTGGAGAAGTAGTCCGCGCAACACCTCGAGTATTATCCACAATAGAAGACCCAGTTCAAGAGCAAGAAGAAGAGGAGATGGCAGAGGTACCTATGGTTAATCGTCTCAAGCCACAATTGACTAGTATTGTCAAGACAGATTTCCAAGAAGCTCAAGATCAACTTCCGTATCAATTGGAGAGATATGTTGGAATAGTGGCGCAACAACCGTTCACAGGTTTGAAAGATCCCAATCATCACTTGCAACACTTTCTTGAGGTTTGCAATACATTCAAGATAGCGGGATTGACAGGAGACCAAGCACATGTGCGGCTGTTCCCCTTCTCTCTAGTTGGACGCCCCGAGCAATGGTACAATGGACTGGAAAACCGAGTAAAAACGGTGTGGGACACGTTAGCAGCTGAATTCTTGGCCAAATACTTCCCTCATGGTAAGACTCAAGCTTTAAAAAATAAGATTCTTGGATTTACACAGAATATTGATGAGAGCATTGGAGAAGCATGGGAAAGATACAATGAATATATGGACGCATGCCCTCATCATGGTCTGACGGTTGGAGAAGTTGTTGAGAAGTTCTACACAGGATTGAATCTTCTATCACGTCAACACTTGGACGCCTCAGCTGTAGGATCATTTGTGTCAAAAACCCCCACGAAGCTAAGAATTTGATCAAGTTGCTAGTTGAAAATCAATCATGGGATGGTGAGAGAAGTTCAAGGAATTTGCAACCTTCAAAAGGAGTAGCGAAGAGTGTGATTGAGAAGACTCTGGAAGACTTTATTATAGATCGCCTCGATGCTATTCAAAGGAGGTTGGATAATAATCTTCATATCCCTAAGGAAGAGACACTCAAGCTGGCGGAATCACGCTCCACATGTAGTGAGTGTGGAGAATTTGGTCATATGCAGAAAGATTGCCCTGAAGAGATGAAGATGCTAGAATATATGAAGAATAGTGGATGGAAGCCCCAATATCAGCAACAAAGGAGTTCTTTCTCTCCTAGTTCGTCCATGCAAAATTCTATCCCACTTCGTCTCCAATGTCATGAGTTCTTCCAAGCTCAAGAGAAGATCAACAAGGACAATCAAGCTAAATTCAAGAAGATTGATCGTGTTCTTGAGGGAATTAATGACAAGGTGATAGAAATTGGGAGCTCCAATGAGCAGATTTTGAAGCATACCAAGATTATGGAGCAACAGATGGGACAACTATCGCAAGCCATTCAAGGCAACAAAGGGACTGTTCCTGGCAATACGAAGTCTGCAGAGCAGTTGAAGGCAATAGCTACTAGGTCAGGAAAGCAAACAGAAGATCCAGAGCACTCTGCGGGAGCAAGGAAGCCCCGCGCCGATCGGCGCACACCCGACGCTGATCGGCGCGACGATCTTGTCGGCGCCGATCGGCTTCCTGAAAGCACCGATCAACACGAGGAGGATGTTGACCTCTCTGGTCTGAAAATGGGCGTGGAAACAGAAGAGCATGGCCCTGCCATGTTCCTGGATACTCAACAACTAATGAAGACAGAAAGAGCGCGGCAACACAACGAGCAATTTGCAAGGTTCGTCGGTATTATGAAGAAGCTTTACATCAATGTCCCTTTTGTTGACGCTATCCAAGTTCCCACCTATGCCGAGTACATTAAGGACATGATGCAAAACAAGAAGTCTCTTGTTTCTGAGGAGGTTGTGAAGGTCACTAAGGAGCTAACGGCGGCAATCAATGATGTTGCACTGGAGAAGAAACCCGACCCTGGATCACCAAGCATCAAATGCATGATTGGAACAAGGATATTTGATAGGTGCTTGTGCGATCTTGGAGCAAGTGTAAGTGTTATGCCCCGTCATATATTCACAAGTCTCAATTTGCCTGAATTAGAGCCTACGGGTATGTGTTTGGAGTTAGCCGATCAATCGGTACGCTTCCCTGATGGAATTGTTGAGGATGTGCCTGTTCAAATTGGAGATCACATCGTCCCTATTGATTTTATTGTGCTTGATATGGATAAGAGGACGAGGACCCCGTTGATCTTAGGCAGACCCTTCTTGAGGACAGCAAAGGCAAGTATTGATGTTGGGAGTGGTGAGATAAGCTTCGATATAAGTGGGACTCTCTACTCTTTCAAATTTCGCCCAAAGGAAGAAGAGTGACATGCTATTGATGAAGTGAAGAAATAATAGACATCGTGGCAACGTGGCGTCAAAAGTAATTGAGGGGATGTATGGATAGGACGTCCAAGCTATATGAACCATGGAGATAAGAGAACCTTGTAGTGTCGCGGCCTCACATCCCGCACCGCGACACTAAGGATTGATTGTTTGCGGGGAGGTCGAGCTCTTTGACCTCTAAATAACTAGAGCGCTCTTGGGAGGCAACCCAATGATCGGGGGATTTAGAAGTTGTTTAGTGCTTATGGGAGGGCAACCCATTTCACTTAGTTAATTAGTGCTGGCCGGGAGGGCAACCCGGTGTTTTTAAATTGCTTGCTTGTGATAAAAACAATCTCCCAAATAAAAAAATAGAAAAGTATGTGCTTAATTCTTGTGTGCTCTTGCGTTGCTGTTTATTCATGCAAAACTGTGTATATATATACTGTAGACTAACAATACAGGAGTATAAAAAAAAGACAAAAAACAGGAAGGAACAGAGCTTGCGCCGATCGACGTACTTATGCGCCGGTCGGCGCATTATTACCCAAGTCAGGACGGAAGGCTGACAACGCCCAGAATTGAAGGGGTGCTAAAAATCAACCAGCACAATAATTTTCCGAGACGGAGCTATTTTCAAGGTAATTAATAATCTTTTTGAATTAATTTTTTGTGTGCAAAATGGTTGCTAAATGACGCAGGAAAGGATGAAGAGCAACATCTGGCGAAGAAGCGAGGGGCCAGGAGCAAAAATGGACATCGCGCCGATCGGCGCGAGTTAGCGCCGATCGACGCGGTCACCAGATGAGCCGCACTACGTATGTCAATACTACAGGAACATTGGAAAAAGTGGAGAATTAGGTGAAAGAGATGAACACGAGGCATCAGGATCAGCGCTGGACCAAAAGACGAGGTGCAAGGGATTTGCGCCATTCGGCGCCCTTCTGCGCCGATCGGCGCAGGTACCCATGCGGTTCCCAAATGGGTGACAAAGGCGACAGGCGTTGATTTTGAGGAACAGGTATGATTGCTATGCAGGTGTGTAGTGCAGAGGAGACACAGAATTGACCAAAAGCTGAAAAAGAGACGACGCGTCGATCGGCGCGGGCCCGTGTCGATTGGCGGAGTCAACAAGACATCGGGATTCCGTGCTATTTCCCTGCCAACCAACATGATGTACCGGAAAGCGACATAAAGGATGGGAATCAAGCGCCAGAGTGGTCAGAGCATTCAAAATTTGAATTGTGCCGATCGGCGCACTACCGTGCCGATCGGCGCGCTTTCAAATTTTGAAATATTTTGGCGGTTCCTTCTTCTGGAAGTTTCCTGCATTATGAAAGGGAGGCCAAGCGCCCCTAGTTTGGCACACCATTTTGGTAATCTCTCCACCTTCCCCACTACCCATGATCTCGCACACGTTCCGCATTCCTCGCAGATGGATTGTCTCCGCTCCTCCGTCGGCAAGTTGGGCAAGAGGCTGCGCCGGGGAAGTAGTTCCAGTGGCAGCGACAAGTCGAGCGGTGACTCCTCGGCAAGGGGGGGGGGGGGGTTCTGCCGCTCGCGATGACATGTCGGTGGGTGGTGCATCCACCAGCTCGGCGGTGGCGACATACGAGATCCGCGCCCGCCACTCCGTCTCCGGCGTGTCCCTTCCAACGGGGTGTGCTACGAGGAGCCAAACGGCAGCAAGCCGTGGGGTTCTCACATCACCACCACCACCGGCATTCATGCTGCACATGGTGGAGGAGGGCTTCACCCTCCTGAGTGCGGAGGACTAGCAGCACTACCTCGCGGTGAGGGGAAGGTTCATCCCCAACTTCGACTTGGACGAGACCTTCCTCACCTCGATCGGCCTATGGGAGGACATAAGGAGGATGCTCAACAATCTTGGTTGGGTGGACTTCCACCTTCTTCCCATGGACTACAACCTCGACGTCGTCACCGAGGTTGCCTCTACGATGAGGCTTGGCACCGTCAAAGACGGCAACGAGGCCGTCAACTTCCGCGTCCGTGACATCAGCTACACGGTGACCATGGAGGCGGCGGCTCAAGCCTTCGGCTTCGATGCCAACGCCGACATCGCCGGCATCTTGGGACGTGGGGAATTGGACTCCTTTTGGAGGCAGCTCTCGTTCGTAGAAGAGATGAAGCGCGGCAACATCCGCAACCTGACCATTCAAGTCTTCCATCAGTGGTTGGCGGCGCGCATAGGCGACAAGGTCGACTCCAGCAACGTCACCGATGTGGACTTGCGGTGGCTCTACAACGCCATCGTGAGTCCGTCTCATTACAACCCCATGTTGGTGATGGTGCGGGGTTGGCTCGACAAGAAGGGTAAGGCAAGCAAGAAGTTGGCCTTCGGGGCCTATCTTCAACGCCTAGCAGCCCTCGTCTGCGACGGCGACGGACCGGGAGGGCGCGATGACAAGTGGGAGTGCGCGACGGAGATCGGCGAGAATATGACTCGTGGCAATATTGTCATGGGAAGTGTTCGCGCCGGCTTTCATGTTGGTGGCACCAACGTCAAGCTCCCATGTGCGGAGCTAGGAGTTTTCCTCCCTCGCAAGCTAGAGGGAGGAAATTGGCTTGAGGAAGGTCTCCTGGAGGGGGGCCAAGTTCTCAAGGACCGCCGTGGACGGGTTCGACAGCCGGACACATCTATAGCAGCCGGCGGCGAGTGGGACTCCTGGGGGTCACGCTAGGGGCCTCAACAGTACAAGTCAGGATGGAGCAACGCAGCGGGCGGTTCGTAGCCCTCTACGCCGATCGGCGTAGTCGGCGCTTCCTACTTCAGCATGGGTATCGACTACAGGTACCAAGGGCGTGTACCTGTGGTGCCTCCTGTGCCCGGTGCAGACTTTTTCATGCCCATGCAGGGGTACCTCGACAACAACATGCACTACATCGAGCGCGTGGAGGACGCCACGTCCCAATGGAGGGACAACCATGATGTGATGGTGGAGGAGTTCGAGCGACTCAAGGCGCTGTGCTATGGCTTTGATCAACCACCGCCTCCACTTTTGGATGACTAGAGTGCCTAGGAGTTGGCACGTGTATCGATTTCCTGGTTTGCGTTTTCTTTTATCTTTTGCAATCTTTTTCTTTATTTGCTTATATGTGTGTAAGCGGGTTGGGAAACCATGTATCGGGTGTGCTTACTTTCATGCAAGTGTGTTAGTAGTAGTTTTATTTTCATACAAGTATGTTAGTAGTAGTTTTATTTTCATGCAAATGTGTGCAAAAATCATCACCATGTATTCGATTTTCGATCTTAATATAATGGTAGCGGTTATGCTCTTTTAGGAGAATTAAATTATTTATTCTTTCTTGAAAAGTGTTGATGAAGACCAAATAATATTGAGCATTAAATAAAATTTCGAACTTACACTTAATGATTATTCGGCAAATATGTCTTATGTGGAGCAATTTTGATTACCCATGTGCTTCATTTGTGTTGTCCAATTTGTGATGATAACTTAGTACCAATCTTTTCATAAATAAATTTTTATGTTGTGAACTTTAGAATTTATTATTTTCAAGATCCTTACCTACCAATGCCATATTTTGAGCAATTCTCATGAACCTTTGATTGGTAGATAAATATTAAATTGATGGTTGAGTTTAGTTAGGATTTAATTCTTTTTGGTATGAACTTTACTAAGATAACAATTCTTTGTGTATCTTTTTCTAGCCTTGAATTACTCATGCAAAAATTCAATTCCGCTGAGTACACTACCATAAACCCAAAACATCTTGTTGAGTATCATTCCTTGACCACATCCTATATTTCTGGCTATATTTAATTCTTGAATAAATATTGAAGCCAGACGGATCAAATACCAACAAATATTGGTGAATTTGGGATGAGAGCCGATCGACGCATCCTGAACCGATCGGCGCAGCAGAGAGCAAAATAAAAAAAAGAGAAACAAGAAGTGAAAAAAAAGAAAAAAAAAAGAGAGAGAAAAGCTCTGCTGTTTGCTAAGGGACTAGCAAAATTTTAAGTGTAGGGGGATGGTATATGACATGCTTATTCTCAAAATTCATTCTAATATAGCCATGAATCATTCCAACCATGTGCAATCTTACAAGATCAAATTTTTGCTATGCACATGTCCACATATGCAAAGTGTGAGTCCTTTCTTAAATTTTTCTTTCTTAATGGCCATCTTGATAAGTTTCTATAATTCCAACGAAGAATAATCTCCTAGCTTTATAATATATTATTGATTTATGTTTACAATCCTTGAATTACCTCACCTAGCTACTCATATAAGCCTTACACTAATATTATTTAATCATTATGTTATAGGATATAGGTTGAGTGATTTGAAAGATGAGTTGTTGCCTTAGATTATTTGGAAGATAGATTCTCTATGTTTAGAACAATCTTTTAAGTAATTTACATGTGTGAAAAAGTTATAATTTGTGAGTTGGACATGATCTGTTGCTTTGGGGAGAAACTTTAAGCTTTATGCCCATATTTGAACTATTTTGCTGAATACCAATATAAAATACACCACAATAGAACAATGCTCAAGATTTGCTGATTTAAGATATCTTTTATGATAGAAAGATTATGTTTTTCGATTTTTCTTTCTTTTACTTTACTCGGGACGAGCAAAGGTTTAAGTGTGGGGAACTGTTGGCACTTCCCAAGTGCCCCTTTTATATGTGAATATTACCCCAATTAGAGCATAATTGATACTAATTTAGGCCATTTACCTATGATATTGTCTATATATTTGTATATGTGTTGTTTTGGAGTTTTATTGTAGAAACAGGTAAAATTGGTGATTAAAATGATGCTGGAGAGGACAGGAATCCAGAACCGACGAAAAGCAACAAAGAAGCCCAGTGCGCTGATCGGCGCAGTCCATGAGCCGGTCGACGCTAGGGTGTTTTGGCCCATAGAAGTGACCGAAGCCCATTCCACATGTTTATGGAAGTTTATCTGTGCAAGACACTTGATGATATTTGCCTAGAAAATTTATGGAATTTCAAAGATCTCGACGTGCAGTACAAGACTTTATCTCGAAGGAAAAGACCCACATGACAGCTGTGAAAGACAAAGGAACCGACTCGGAGAAGAAACCAGAGAAGACACGGCTTCCGCCGATCGGCGCAACCGCCTTATTTGCTAGAAACCGAGTCCTTTACGAGTAGAACCCTATAAATACCTGTAAACCCTGGCCGCAAAGAAGAGGAGGTGACAGAGGGATAACAGATCCGTGAGTTAGAGCCACCGGGGCTTGCCCCGTTAGAATAGATCTCTAGTTGAGTTTCAAGAACCATTGGTGTTAAGAGTTGATCTGTCAAGGTAGGCCATCTCGACGGGGATGAATCTTCTCTATGTATCTCAAGGATGATTGAATATGTTGATGATGGTTTTGGTGATTTATCTGTCTTGATTCTATAATCATGCATGTGTTTATTCCAATTGCTTAGTTCTAGGCTAAGTAAGTTGATATTATCTTGATCGTGGTGATTAGGATAGTATTCGGACATTGTATTAATTATGGTTGCTTGATGATGCTAGTAGTGTGGTTTAGCGGTGACAGCACTAAGCCTGTGTAGCACTAATGGATAGTTGAGTAGGGTAAGATACTCGCGTGATTAAGGGTTTTCTCTCGGCAGTGATAAATCGGGAGCCGCTCGGAAAGCAAGGTGGTCTTATTCATTATAGATTTTCATTGATCCATGTAATTACCCATATGATGCTATTTATTTAGACTTTCTGGTTACGATCTCACTAGTAGATATCTGGTTACTCACTTAACAGCATAGGCTTACAAGACATCTGGCGCATTTTGGCTTATATTCACTAGTGTGCCGATCGGCTCAACTCCTGCGTCGATCAACGCAATGACAGATTTACTGTCTGGCGCATTTTGGCTTAGATTCACTAGTGTGCCGATCGGCTCAAGTCCTGCGCCGATCGGCGCAACGATAGATTTACTGTCTGGCGCACCTTTGCGCTGGCCAGTCTCCCCCTCACACAACCTAAATTCGACAGTAGCTTTGACTAGATCTTTTACTGTTGACTTTGTTTAATTATCCCTAAGGTCCCAGTGGATTCGATAAACCTTGGAATACTCAATTCAAGGGAAAAAGTGCTACAATCGTATACCGTCCTCTTGCGGTATATAAGTGGGTGCGTAGGTACGACCAACAACGAGCTCGGTGATCGCGCCATGGAATTGGCTGCGGTCGTGTCGGATCGGTGATTGTCGAGGCCTAGCGCTCTATTGGAGTCAACGGTGAAGTCAAGCGACCCGAAGGAGATCTTGAAGTCTGGCGAGTACTAGATGGTGGGAATCTCTGCCATCGAAGTCGATGGTGAATCTCGGCGAGCCTTGTCCCCCATCTGGCGCGCCAACTGTCGAGACTTATGCTCGACAATAAATTTATAGGGCTACGTCGGGATTAAGAACTTGATGGTTAAGATACAAGACGTCGAGTTATACAGGTTCGGGCCCCCTCGATGAGAATAAAATCCTACGTCCTGTGTTCTGTGGTTGTATTGCTTGATGTGAATCGATGCCCTCGATAGGGGGTCTCCTGCCGCCTTATATATCCGGTCGACAGGGGTATTTGAAGAGTCATACTCGTAGTCTACAAGGATTTATATAGAAAGTCTATTTCTAATTGCCTTGTGCTCCAAGCCGACTTGGTTGGTTCCCTTATTGGTGGGCCATCCGCTCGTCTACCGGGCATATCTATGGATACCCGGAAGGTAAGTATCTCACACATAGATCGCTTTGTGAGTGGGCTGGTTCGAGAGCACCATATGAGTCCAATGAACCGAAGAAAGATGATGACTATGCATTAGGGCTCGTATAAGACGTTTTGTAATATGCATTGAACAAACTAGTGTGTACACATATTGTGACTTTGATGAGATATTGTATATATTCTGTGATAACATGTTGTAAATTTCTGTGATGAGATGTTATAAATATTATGTATGCAGATTTTGTCATTTCTGTGTATATATCATAATTTTAATTTTCTTTTGAAAAACAAGTAGCGGTGGTTGAAGATGTCAACCGCCGCTACTAATCGAGCACAATAACGGCGATTGACGTTGACATCTTATACCGCCGCTACAAAGGTGTCTGTAGCGGCGGTTTGTTTCGGCGCCAGACCACCCATCGCTATAAATACTTATTTGTAGCTATGATTGCATAACGACGGGGTGACCTATCCGCCGCTACAGAGCCTTTTGAACCGTCGCTTCAGTCCTTTTTTTTTAGACACTACAGTCTTTTTTTACTGTAGTGCTTGCCACTTAATCCAGCAACGCTAGTCTAGCTGTACATCGACATGCCCATCCATTTCCCTAATGACGTGCTCGCGACACACCAAAATTGTGGGAATGATGACCCACACGGCGCTCCTGACTCCAACTTGTAAGATTGGTTTCAGATTGTGTCCCTGGGGTGAAGAAGTAATCTTGGTACTGTACTGCATTTGGCATTCGTTTAAATAAGTCTTAGCTCTAGTTTTTTTTTTTAATGTTTTGCTGCTCGCTAGCACGAACAGGACATGAGAAATATATGTTCATACAGAAGTAGGAACATTTGTAATGTTTGTGCATACTGTGTAGCTGAGGCGCATCCTTTTTTTTTTCTGTTGGCTAATCTTTTCACAATTCTGTCTTATTCGTGCTAACCATAGGTATTATAAGAGCATCTCCAGTGGAACATATAAATTTAGACTCTCAAATTCTATTTTATATGCTCACTTGTAAAATTTAAAAGACTAAAATTAGAATCAACTCCAATGGAGCATGTATTTCTGGCTCCTATCCACCACTGGTCAGAAAAAAATAAAAAAATCTCCTTCTCTCCACCGGTGGCCATCGCTCCGGCCAGCCACCACCCCACCTCAGCTCCCGCCTGACACCACCCTCGAGGTTCTTGGCGCCGGCCGCATGCGACTTTTGACTGCTCCCCCCCCCCCCCTCCTCGACCATTAGTCCGCCGCCCGCCCGCGCCCTTGTCGGCCCTCGTTGAGGAGCATCAGCACGGCTCCAGCCTCCACCGGTCCTGCCCGGACCCTCGCGTCATGGGAGGTCTCGCGTCGCCGTGGCTGCGGGTTACCATGCTCGCGGCCGCACTCGATCGCGGCGCCAAGAAGACTGCGGACCTCCATGAGTGCTCGTCCGTCATGGCCTATGGGAGAGGAGCTCTGCAGGCTCCTCGGTGGCGAGGGATGAGCGCCGCCCAACTCAGATCGAGCCAGGGCGGTGTGTGGCGGCGAGCCTCCGACGGACGTCCGGGGAGAGAGGAGGCGCCGATGACGTAGCTTCCAAATGGGCGCGGGAGAGGAGCGAGAGGAGGGTGGAGGAGGTGAGGCGGAGGAAGGGGCATCCAAAAAGTGGGCGCAGGTGCCACCGGCGACGAGGTGGTGCCGGCTGCGTGGTGGCGATGGGAGACAGACACGGGTGAGGAGAGAGACGCGGTCGACGAAAGTAGAAAGAAAATGAAAAAAAAAAACTGAGAAAAATGAGGTGGGAGCCATATTTAGGAGGGGGATGGGAGGCTCCTATTGCTGGTGGTTGGGATTAAAATTTGGAAGGACATAAAAATTGAGAGGCCATTTAGGAATCCTATTTAAGTTAGTTTTGAAATTTGGCTCTTACAATTTAGAGTAGAACCCTATTTAGGAGGTTGCAGTAGCGATGCTATAAGTTAATTTTTCTTTAGGCTTTAGTTACCTCCTGTCCCTGTATACTCTTGCTGCTGACTTTGTGATTAACTTGGTCACGTTTCGAGTCCGACTGGTCCACGTCCTCTTCCTCTAATCGGAGTCTGCCGAACAGGGCAACCTTTCCTTTAATTTTCTCGTGTGTCGTGTCACGATGATATATATATGTATATATATGCCCGGCTAACACAATGCATATATATTCGATCCACTCGACTACTGCTCGATCGGCGCATCGATCCCATCGATGGATGTTCTGTGCGACGACCTGCTCGTGGCGGAGATCCTCCCCCGGCCGCCTGCCACCCAAGTCCCTCTTCCGCCTCGGCACCGTCTCCCGTCGCTACCATGCCCTCGCCCATCTTTACAATGAACTCAACGTCGTCTACTGGCAACGGACCAGCGTGTTCTTCCAGCCAGAGAAGGGCCTTCCACGCTTCGTGGTCGACCCCGGCGACATGACAGACCCGCTCGTGTCCATGGAAGACCTGGCTGCCTCCTTGCCCCGCCCCAGCGCGACGGACGAGGAGCGCATGCGGTTTCACGCGGACGGCATTGTCATCGTCCACTCGGCGAGTTCGGACGGCCTGCTCCTCTACGACAGCAGAGGCAGCGCCTACTGGATCCAGTCCGACAAGGACCAGGCCATAGTGTACAATAGCCTCAGCAACTCCTTTCGGGCCCTCTTCCTCCCCCGTCGTCTCGCCGACGGTCAACAGAACCGCTGCATCGGCGAGGGCGTGCTCAGTGATCTCCAGTACGCGCATCAATATATCAAAGTGTTTATAGTCACTACCAACATTCATAGTTTTAAAGAATTCTCACATAAACTAATTTTATATTAAACAAGCTTCATCGTGTAAAATGTATGCTCAGTTGTTACATTTGAAACCGGTAAAATTAGAACAAGACGAATCAATCTATAAAAAAAAATATATATGTAATGAATATCATATTGCTCATCTAATTTGTCGGTTACAACTAGCCGGCAATAGAGATCAGCAACAGTGGATAGATTATAAGTATCACCTTAGATTCGAAAAATTCTGTGGTCACCATGGAGGCAAGCGGGCGATGGCGTCGCGTCGTAGACTCGCGTGAAGGACTGAAGGCAGCGGCGCAGGCGAGCGACAGGCGACGGCGTCATGGATTAATTTGCGTTGCGTGTCGCGTGCGTGGAGGCGGCGGCGCAGGCGGGCGACGTGCGACGCCTACGACTCCCAAATCCCGATCACAATCACGATCTCCAAATCCAATCCATCTACGCAGGGTCCAGGACTGGGTACGTCAACACGTCATGGGCTGTTGGTTAATAGGCTTAGTAAATTAATAAATAAATGGAAGATTGACAGTAATTAATGGCCCAAGTTAAATCAGTTTTTTTGGCCCATATACTCAAATATATGAACTAAAATTGTACAGCGTTGGCAGGGGCCATGGGCTGCACCCCCCCCCCCCCCCCCCCCTGTGCCTCCGCCACTGAGTCCGACGCGGCCGTGTTTGAGGTGTGGAGATCAAACATAGATGATGGCATGTGGACGCTGGTGATGTGGGTTACCGTCGCACAACTCATGGAGAGGAATCCACTGACAGCTGTGTACATGACGAGGAACAGGAATAACCTCCCCCTCAAGCCGCTGGGCTTTTCCATCCCGTCTACAAGGATATCGTCTTCGTAGCACTGCCTGGGGCTGTCTTCCTCCTCTCCATACGACATGCCTCAATGGACCTGTGGTGCACGCATGATGGCTTCTTGGCCACTCCTCAACAGATGTTCGAATATCAGCATTCGTATTCCCGCAAACGAGTTCCGCCGATAAACAACTACTGTTCAATCCTAGCAGTGCCGCCAAGAACGAAATTACCTGCCTTTGTGAAAAGAGGAAAAGAGCCAAGAAAAAGGGCAAGGGACGAGATTTATTGTTCATCACATAAACCAAGCAAGCCTCGTCATCGAAAACCGAATCATCTAGCAGAGCTAAAGGAGGGCGCCCGAAGCGGGTCCGAAAGCCCACTTGGAAGATCCTAGAGCACCTGGAGACCGACAGTGAACTTGACGAGTCAATGTACTAGCATTCTACTCTTCCACCTCACCTAAAATGGATGTCTCTAAAAACTATATAAAAAAACTAATAAACAGCTCCAATAGAAAATCTAAATGGATACCTATCCTACACAATTTTAGATTACAACCTAAATTTCTCCATCCTCATCCAAATACACCAATCCAACACTTGATGTGGCCATGTGGGTAATACAATCACTTCCGGAAAAGGAAAAGAGGGATCCATCCTCTCGTTGTACATCATCCCGTTACTTGTGACAGTTGAGTTTATCACAGAGAAACTAACATGGCATGAATTGTGATATACAGAGGACAACATGGCCCAAAAACATGTGTAGCACTCACAGCTTGGCAAAGTTCTGATTCCTAACTATTACAAATTTACAATACAACTTATTATATTTGAAATTCGATAGTGCATACCTCAGGGTATCAAGAAACGAAGCATCAATATTCAGGGTGTAAACTAGAACATCAAAAGTGCAAGTAGATTAGGTGCTACAAAAAAGGCATTTCAACAAAATTTGAATACAGGACAGGACATACCGGATAGAAAAAGTCACGCACGAGTCTCTTTTGGAAAATCAGCCCATCATTAAAACCGTGATGAGGGCTCGGCTCGTTTAGCATCAAATCGAATCAGCCCAAGGCGAAGGCAAGCCCAGCACGGGCCCAGAGAAACACGACATGCGCGATCGGCGTCAAATAAATTCCCCACCTGGCAGTGACCCAAGCAAAAAGCAATCGGCAGGCATAACAACTTTCTCTCTCCTCCGACCACCCGCACCAGCCTCTCTCCTCCGCCCCCGGCCGTCTGCTTCTCCGCCGCGCCGCAGTCCGAGCTCGCTGCCTCCGCCGCCCTACCGCAAGTAAGAGGCAGCGCTCCTGCTTCATCTCACCGCCACTGAAGTTTCGACGCTCGCGGTGTTCGTTGCCGTTGCGTTTACTCTGGGGTTTCTGATCGCACGGCAGGTGGTGACTGGTGAGCGTGTGGTTGGCTGAAAATGGCGACGGCGGGGAACCATGGCGGTGGCGGAGGGAATCTCCCGCTCAGGGATGAAGAGAAGTACAAGGAGAAGCAGATGGATAAGAAGAGCAGCTTCGACTCCATCGAAAACTGTATGCTGCTCCTATTTCTCCACTCCGCCTCATATCATCTCATCTCATCTCATCTCTGGAATCTGGATTACCGCTATGTTGTGTGTTCAGTTCGACCTCTACACGTTGAAATCTGCGACCGCTTCATAGATCATGCGGTCTTCCTCCATAGGGCCTAGATACGTTCCGCTGGTCGTTTTGTTCTGATTTCTGAAGCGAGTGGTTGATCAGCAGTTCCAGCGTAATCCCAAGTTCTGTTTGATTCCGTGCCTTTGCGTGCACTTGTGGTTGTCGATGGTTGAAATCAGTTAGGTTTCTGAGGATTTTCGGTCTATACTCTGGGGTGCATGCATTTCGGTACACTGTTATCTGAACATTTGTTCCGTTTTTATAGACTGTATTCTAGCGTAATCTGCAGACTATAATCAGAACACATTTGTTCTGTTTTTGTTCCATGTGCAGTACGATTGGGTCTTTGCATCCACAGAACTTATAAGGATTTGGCTCTTAAATATCAATTAGCTAGTGCTGCTTGGTGGCCTAAATTCGAGGCGATTTTGGTCTTCAGCAAGATTCCGTCTCTCTTGCGCAGTTCGTTTTGTTCTGATTTCTGAAGCGAGTGGTTGATAAGCAGTCCCAGCGTAATCCCATGTTCTGCTTGATTCCGTACCTTTGTGGTTGTCGATGGTTCAAATCAGCTAGGTTTCTAAGGATTTTGAGTCTAAACTCGGGTGCATTTCGTTACACTGTAATCTGCACTTTTGTTCCGTTTTTGTAAACTGTATTCTAGCGTAATCTGTGGACTGTAGTCTGAACATTTGTTCTGTTTTTGTTGCATGTGCAGTATGATTGGGTCTCTTCTTCCTAAAAAATTCTGACATTTCTCCTCTGAAATCTCAATTAGTGTTGCTTGTTTGCCTACATTCGAGGCAATTTCGGTCTTGAACAAGTTTGATAGTCAGTCATGGGGATCAGAAAAATTCAGTCAAGTAGGCAATGATTTGATTCAGGCCTGTATGATTTCTGAGGAAATTGTAGCTTGTCACCTTTGTTTTAGTCGCCATGAATTTGGTCAATGGATCAATGGGTCAAGTGATCTTTGCAATTAGTTTGTTCAACGTTGCACGTTTTCTGTGTGGATTTTGTTTGTTTGTAACCATAGTTCTCTCCTGCGTAAATCATATTACTGAAGAAACTGTCACTTTGTTATCTTTATCTGCGTTGTGCTGAATTCAGCTGTCGTGTTGATCAGTAAAAAGTAGTGACAGTGCTGCTAGTTTGTTCAATCCTATGCACCTTTTGTTCCAATTGGTTCTTTCACAGCATTTGGTCAGTATACTTGCATCACTATTATATCTGAAACTGAATATCTATCATGCTTTCTGTCTGTAACAGTGCTCTCTTAAGGGATTGATGAGAATGACGTGAAAGAGCTGCAGGATGCTGGGATTTACACTTGCAGAGCACTACTGAAAAAGACTAAGAAGGTTCTGAACCATCCATCATAACTCCGTTTCTCCACTCATTTTTTATGTAGCGCGTAACCAAGTTTCCTCTTGTCAATATTCTTAACACATTTGCTGCTCCCGGGTTCACCTTGCAGAGGCCTACAGACATCAAGGGTTTAAGTGAGGCCAAGGTTGACAGGATCTGCGTGGCAGCCCATAAGATTCTGGTCCGCACCTGCTTCCGTTAATTTCGATTTAAATTTTCCAAGCAGTACTGTGTGTCTTTTTGGTTCATCAGAGTCTGGGGTTCATGCTGCAGGACCCATCGTCAGCGCATCAGGCGGAAGGGGCGATGGTGAGCATCTCGTCCTCCTCGTCACAGGCGGAGACGACCATGGACTCCAAGGACTGGAGGTTCCCGATCTTGGTTGCAATGGAGGCGTTGGTTACCACGCCAGCCTACGAGAGCGAATGGTGGGGCCGGCTGGGGAAAGCAATGGTTTGTTGGTCGTCCTCGCCCACCCGGGGGCGTTGTGCCGTATGCAAGCACGAGCAGCGCGGGTGCCCCGTGGACTGCCCGCTCGCCCGATTTTTTCCTGTCTGCGAGGACCAGCTCTTCAAGAATGCTCACCACGTCTTCGGCTCCAAAGGACTGATGCGCGACGCGACCAAAGACCTGAGCCAGGAAAAGAAGACTGATCTGATGATGACCATCATGTATCAGGCAAATGCCCGCAGGATTGACCCGGTCCTTGGCATCATGGGGATCATCCGGGCAATCAAAGCTGACACACATGCAGCTTCAGCTGACAGGAAAAGCGTGCAGCTCGCGACGCGCATCCCGGAGGCTGATGACACTGATGCTGGTGCTGGAGCGGCAGGTGCTGCTGGGGCTGACACTGTGAAGGAGGCGCCGGCGCGGAGACCTCGGTGCGGGGCCTGCAAGGCAATGAACTGCAAGTGCTCCGATGATTGCAAGTACGCGCCCTACTTCCCGCCGACGACCAAGGAAGACTTCGCCGCTTTGCGCCGCGAGTTCAGTGAACCATGCATCAGCAGTATGGTGTTCGACAGCGCTGTCCTACCAGAGCAGAGGCAGCACGTCATCGCGTCGCTCCTGTACGAGGAGAAGGCGCGGCGGGATGACCCAATCTACGGTTGCTTCTCTAGCATCGCCGACTGTCTGGTCAAGCTGAAGGAGGCCCAGCAGTCAACCAACAAGGAGGAGGACGGCGTGGATGACGTGTCCTCTGGAGGCGCGGATACTGAAAGCAAGGAGTAGTAGATCAATGAACTGCACTGCACCTGCGTATCAAATTCTTCCAGACTTGATCAAATCCTCTTGTCGGTTGTCTTTGACTCTACGCAGTTTGCGGAGCTCTGCAAAAGTTTTGCAAATGAGTTGTTTTCTTCGCATTGAGTGATGCCACGGCCCGATGTATCTCAGTATAACCCATCATATATATAAATGCTACATATATTCATGTTTAGTATTCCTTATGTCCGTGCTGGACGATAGCGACAGCGCCATCATCCCTCTGTTCTTATACTTTCACAAGAGATTTAACGCTAAGTTTCAGATTTCAAGGCGAAGTTTCTAGTTACTAGTGTTCAGCTGGGAGAATTGGTTCCATGTCCCATACAAAAAGAAATGGCATATTTTAAAATTTACCATTAGTGCCGTCAAAAGAATAAGTCATTTCGGAATGTAGGATTGTCCCAATGTGAAATTCGAGTCAGTCAGCCCAGAGGCCAGAGCCAGGTTGGTCATACCATCTGACGAGTGCATGGAATTCAGGCACAGTTTGTACCATCCTTTAACAGAGCATCCATATAGACGTGCAACAAAATATACGAGTCAAGCAGCATACGTTTTTTCACTTCCCAAGTTCCCATGGAAACACGTGATAAGAGTTCCGTAAAATTTGGAATGTCACAGGACTAGTCCAGACAAAGACAAACGTCACAAGAGTTCAGTTAATAATCTGGGTCGAGCAAGTCTTCACGACGACCAACTTTGCAGGGCTGGCAACACATGATCTTGGTAGGTCAACCTGCTTGCAATCCATTTCTCATAATACTGTGATATCACCGACGTCACGAAGTCCTCTTTAGTGCCAGAGCTAGATGAAAATGTTAGGGGATGTGACTGTGACACCCAGATGTCTCATTTTGACCTTAGCTAGCATTAGTCCATTAATGTGTAGCTAAGAGATACTCCCTCTGGCCTTTTTTTGTTGACGTTTTCGACCAGTGCGAGGGAAATAAGGATGCGGTGAATTGACTCTTATGTCCTTTAGTTTTTCATCCCTAAGCTCGTGTCGCACGGCTGCTCCGCCGCCGCCCGCCCGCACCTCACCACCGCACCATGGCGCCGCCATGGGACCATCTCCCTCACCATGAAATCGCCTCCCCAATAGAATCCCCTTTATCCTTGCGCGTTTGCCCCCCTCCCCCCCCCCCCCCCCCGTATCCTTGAAAATCCCCGGAGCCCTCGATCTGGAGCTGGTTGGATCGTCAAGAATGGAGGTCGCGGCGGCGGAGGTGTGGTAGGGGACAACGCCTAAGGTGCAAGCGCATCATAGGGATGAGGAGAATCGACCCTGAAGGCGAAGGTCGCGGCTGCGGTGACGACGGCGATGGGGAGAGAAGCCTACTTCGTGGGCGACTGCGAGGGAGGAGCCCAGATCCATGGGCGGGCTGAGATGGTGATGGCCGCCGCGAGTGCATGCTCTTCAATGTCGATGGATGTGAGCACATCCACACTGATGTCGACATCGCTGTCATTGCATAGGGTGTTGCCTACTCCAACCTGTTCACTTGTAGTCAACAGTTCGATATCCTCGTGCACACCAGGATTGTCATCTTCACCCTCCTGCAGGTTAGTGAACCCTCACGTTCCTCGCTCACCACCTGTTCGACATATTGTCAAACTAGCCTACCTTTTTATTGTTGTTAATTTCTGCAGTTATTTGAGCAAATATGCATGCATATTGATGTGGTCTTTGTGATCAGTAACTATTCCTCCTTCTAATCATGAATTATTGTTGTTAATTGCATCTGGCAAATACTACTGGTATATGCAACACATGGTTAGTGCAACAATAATTTTCTTTTATGGACATCCTGTATAGAGCTTTGTTGATCAAGTTTTAGAATCAACCTTTCAACAATCTATATTTCTAAAGAAGACAGTCACCCTATACCACATATCCTTGATATTTTGGTGCAACCTGAACTATCAATTTTGCTATTATAGCTCATATAGATTCATTTGCCTGATGGTGAAAATTTCTACTTCAGTATTGTCCAAACAGTTTACCATGTTGTCCATTTGCTTTTCTTCTAAAAATGCTAGCTATATGGCAAACGAAACACCGGTGCACAGGCAGTTGGTTATCATAGTTTTGTACTAGTGTAAAAGGCATACGCTTTCAGTTGCTTCTAAAATGCTTGCTATGTGGAAACTAAGCTCCTGCATATGCAATCAGTTATATCCATACTCCATAAACTCAACATATATCCTCAATTAGCACTGCAAAGCGTAGGCTGCTATGCTGAGTTGTGATGAGAAGCAATTTATTAGGATTTTTATAGCTATTTTTTCCTTTTCACACTGAGAATTTTACATTTAAACAAATTAAGAACTAATAGTCTATTAGCTTAATATCACGGAACCGCCTTACCACGGAGACGGCTCCGTTCTAGGATCTTTCTCGGTGGCGACACGCGTTGTGACGCCCAATAGTATAACACATGACGGAAGAATATAATTGCAACAAGAGCATAAGTGGAGAACAGAGTTTTACATAAATCTGAAGTTATATTATAAACCAGAGTTTTATCAAAATAAATTACGGAGGCGAATTGTTCAACATTGATTCAACTAATTCGATGAAATAGATAGATACAATCGCCCTCTCACGGCGACACACAGGGAGCAACCCGGCCATAATAGGTGCCTTGCCCAGGCACCGCGGCAAGCAAGGAACTACTCCTCGTCTTCATTCGTGCACAACTCCCACTCAATGTTCCAGCAGTCGGGACGCTGGCCCTCCGAGTGGAATCTTCCACCGTAGTGGCAGTCTCCGTCCTGGTCATCTGAAAACCATATAGAGCTACGCCCTGAGTAACTAATTTACTCAGCAAGACTGACCCGTTAAAATGGCCATCTACAGCCGACACCTAGACATGCAAAGGCTAGGGATAGGGTTTATATTGCCAGGAAGCCAGCCTAGGAGTGGATTCTCATTTTTCAAGTTTTAGCATCAAGTTAAGTTGTCATATGGAATAATAAATTTAGTTTAACTAAAACTATAACAATCATGGTTGCAATATAATCTTGATAATTCCAAACAGCAGTATTAAACCCACTTATCATCTTAATGGCTTCCAACACTGTTCCGGAGCAGCGATCAAGCGGTACTCGTTACTGTGAGGGACAGCGATTCGAATCGATTTACATCCTGCAGGAGAAACCTGCTTGCACGACCCATACGCGCTTCCTGGAAGCCGCATGGAGCAACCTTTCGCTTACGGTACCGCAGGGTCTTCCGGGTCCAGACTCCCCCGAGAAGGGTCCCCCGACGCGATGCACCCTGTGCCGCCATCCGTGGGTGGATTGCTCCCTCCTCTCAGCCCCAGTTCCACCGAAAAAGGGAGAAGGCTATCTTCCGACCAGGCAGTAGTCGTAGCTACGTCGGTTTACTGGGCCCATAACTCCAGCATGCAAACAGTGCGTTCAAACTTGACCTCATAGGACCGGACACGAGGCGTAGCATTAGATGACTCGAACGGGGCTACCTCCTTGAAGACAAGCTGTCCTTCCCTTTCCAGCTAGTTGCCCGCCCGGTCTTCATTGTGATCCCATCCACACTTTCCTTCATCCGACAACATTTCCCAGTGATAATATTGCCTGTCTACGAGTGGTCTCCATACCACTCGATGAGTAGTCGTCCTAAATTAAGCAGAGCGACTACTGACCTAAGGCTAAATATCTGGAAGGAGGGATCTACTGCACGCTAGGGTTTCAACCAACTCCTATCACTTAATGCATAGTCAAGTCTACATCCCTAGCTAGTGATAGAGTAAAAATTTAAAACGGGGATAATGCACCGAGGCTTGCCTGGGTTCTACTCTTGCTCACCTACGACACCTCCGGCTCCTTCTGGATCCTGCTCCGGTCCCGTCTCCACGTGGTTCATTACGTGATCTATATGATGCAAAAGATGATGCTTATGAGAGAAGATTCATGGCACTTCCTCAATAAATACATTAATGTACACTATTTCTCGTGGAAGTGAGCGGGATGTGTTGATTAGTTCAGCAATATAACGTATTTAGTGGAGGCACAGGGTGAGGGCGTTTAGTGTATTTCCTTCATGGACTCCAGTATTTAATCGCGATGACGTTGTATAAAAATATGGCGGTCGGCAATGATCGGACGGAGGTGCAACATATATATTACTAAGGGGTGCGGGTCAAGGCATTACCTACAGCTTATATGATGTTTATCATGAAAGACATAGTAGTCAAACCTAACATATCGGAATGAATTTATAACGCCCAGTGAATTATTAGAGCTATCATATCATTAATTATTTTAGCCTAGTTCTAGAAACCAAATGCACATGGGGAATTTACTGTAATTAGGTCATGCCAGGGGTGAATTATGACCCAAGTTCCATAGACATGCAATGAGCCAATAATTTTAAATAATTAAAATAAGGAAAAGGTATTAATTTCAATTATGATAAAAATACAGAGACTCACCCCAAGACATTTTTCAGGAAGACTAAAAACTGAAAAACATAATTGGTGGCCAAGTTTCAAGATTTTATCAGCTCCCTATAATTAGTTATGAATTAATAAGTGTTTTTCTCATTTATTTTAATCCTGAAAATAATACTAACATGCAACATGGTTTAGCATTTTTCTACAGTAGTATAAGTCTAGAGGGTTCCAGAGAATTTTTGGTTGCCCCTAAGTTCACAGTATTCATTTATCTGTAGATTTTATAAACTAATAGGCTTATTCTGGAATTTATTTAACCAAATAACAGTGGAAAAAGACCTTGGGCCAATAGCTGAATGGCCACACAAGGGCCACACCAACATGGCCGCACCAGATCCAGGCTGGACCAGCACTAGGTCGAGCAGCAGCTCGGCCGGGGCGGCCACAGCACGCCGGAGGCCGGCGGCGCGTTGCCGGAGTGGACCAAACGGCCACGAAAAATTCCAAATAAAATACCTATGCGAAGCTTAGCTCGACGCGATCCCATTTGAGGTAGTCCCAAGGGAAGGAGCTCACCGTGGTAGCCGGCGGCGACCGGCGAAGCTCCGGGGACGTGTTGCGGTCGACGAATTATTGTGGCTTGCACGGTGGGTTTCAAGTGATGAAACTTGGTAGGATGGGGGAGGAGGGCAAGGCGAAGAGTTTGAGCCGGCTGATCTACGCCGGGAGGGGCTGGAGCGGCGGCGCGGCGAGCTCCTGCCGGCGGCAATGGAGGTGGCGGTGGTGGCCTTTTCTTTCCAAAAACGGGATGGCCGAAACAGGAAAAAGGCAAGGACTCGTTGGGGAGGGGGTCGGGCCTCGGTTAATCCCCGGTCGGGTCGACCGCGGCGGCTCCCCGTCGATGTACGGGCGCCACGCGGCGCATCGGCGCCGGCAGCCCGGGCCCGCGCTGGAGGTTGAAGACACAGGCGTGGCTGACAGGTGGGGCCCAACGGGGTTTTTCTTTTTTGTTGGTTTTTGAAACAGCGCCCCTTTAATATTTTCATATATTTACAAATATAGATCCCATAAAAATTCTAAAAATATGTGTGTGTTCATCCTGGTGTGTCCTAATTTATAAAAATGATAATGCTCAGTAGATGCCATTTGAATTTGAATATGAATGTTTCAAAGAAGGTTAGTTTTTGACCCTTTTGGCATTTATTTGGGGCACTTAAACTTGGAATAAAAATCTGAGAAATTCCCCAAAATTATGATTGATCATGGTCCTCAATATATATTTTTGGTAGGTATGAGTCATGTTGAAAAATCTGGACTTGTAGTTCAAGTGGCATTCAAATATGCTTAATTTGACTTCAAATTTTGTAAATTTCAGTTCAAAGTTTTGGGTTTTACGCTCTTGTGATTCCTAAGGTGTTGTTCTTGGAATGTTTATTACTCTAGGGTGTCACACTTAATTCAATCAACAATTGCTTAACGCTTACCTTTAGATGCAATGTACGTACTGTCGGTCTGCATGACCAAAGATAAGACACCTAACTTTCTATCATTCTGAATAGTCATAGAGTTTGAAGGAGGGTAACTTTAGCTCTCAATATGCATAAGCTCTATTTTTAGCTCTTAGATTTCTTCATTATTGATCCTGTCATGTTTATTTCTACAGAGCTATGCAAGAATGACAAAGTTCTATGAAAACAAAATCTCCATTGAGCATAGGCATGTTCAGGTCACCATTGAGCAAAATGTTACTTTCTCCAAGGCTACATTTATGGGTGAGGTCCCCTCCATCAAGCCAAGGGACATCAGGTTCAACACAGATTGATCTCAATGTACCAATATGCTCTGATATTGACTTGAATGCGAATCCGGAGGAACAGGTGGATCTCACCATAGGTTTGGACAATGCTTAGCATGCTGATGACAATGAGGGTTCTCTACCTACTCAAGGGAATGCTCATCGTAAGAGAAAAGAGGTGCCTAACAATATACGGAATGCAATTGTTGAAGCTTTGCTTGCAAGATCCAACAATGGTTGTTTGAAGGGTCATGAGACAAGAGAGGTTTCGGATGCATTCTTAGTACCCATAAGGACATTACAGCGTATCTGGGATGAGGGAAAGAAATGTTTGGATCAAGGAATCCCCGTTGATGTTTCAAGTAAAAAGTTCAAGCGTGGTCGAAAGAAGAAGGAAGTCGATGTTTCTTCGCTTCGTGATCTACCTATCGGAAAGCGTGCAACCCTTTTAGATGTGGCAAACCATTTTTGTGTCAGCAAAAGCAAAGTACAATCAATGAGAAAAGATGGTACAATTACTCAAGTCTCCAATACTGTGAAACCATACTTAATGGAGCAGAACAAAAGAGAGCGATTGAAATGGTGTCTTTCTATGTTGGATCCAAGAACTATACCTACTGAACCTTTGTTTAAAGGAATGTTTGATTATGTCTTCATCACCGAGAAATGGTTTAATATCACTAGGAAGAATGAGAGATACTATGCACTCCCAGGTGAAGAGCAACCAGAGCGTACTTGCAAGAGTAAGAATCATATTCCAAGACTCATGATTTTATCTGCTGTAGCTAGACCAAGATTTGATTCCCAAGACAATTGCACCTTCGATGGAAAAATTGGTTGTTTCCCCTTTGTAACATTTCAAGCAGCAAAGAGGTCAAGTCAACCGACCTGCAGGTACCATTGAGATGAAGCCCCTAGTTTCTGTTAACAAGGATGTTATTCGAGAGTTTATGATGGAAAAAGTGTTGCCTGCTATTCGCTCTAAGTGGCCATCTGAAGATGCACACAAGCCCGTATATATTCAGCAGGATAATGCTCGATCACATCTTTCTCCAAATGATAAACTTTTCTGTGACGCGGCCAAACAACATGGGTTTGATATCCGACTCGTATGTCAGCTAGCTAACTCACCAAATTTAAATATATTGGATCTTGGCTTTTTTAACTCAATCCAATCAATACAGTACAAGACAACATAAAGAACATTAGAAGAGCTCGTGGATGTGGTTGACAAGGTAAAATATGCCAGATTTCTCTCCTTTGTTTTGTATTTTTAAGAACTTGAAGTTGTCATTGGCTTCATGGATTGTTGATGTTTTGTCATATGAACCAGGCCTTCCAAGATTACGAGGTGAGAAAAGCAAATCGAATCTTTCTTACCCTTCAAGCATGTGCGAAAGAAGTGATGAAGATTGGAGGCGGCAACAAATATGATACTCCACATATAAGAAAAGAAATGCTGGAAAGACAAGGACATCTACCTTTGCAGCTTGGGTGTGAACTGTCATTGGTGCATGAAGTTATGGCCAAAATAAACGAATAAGTCATGTCAATGGTGTAACATATATTGAATCTTGTGTCTGTGGGATTTCAATTATTTAGAACCAAAAATTTGTGTGAGGGTCATTGATCCATGAATCTGTTTGTACTCCGGTGATCTGAATATTATACCGTAAATTTTTGCTCGCAATGAAGCTCTGTAACACTTCTGTTTTTAGCAATGGCTATATGGATGTTTTTTAACACAGTTGTGGCTCTGTTTGTATTCTGAATAATAGTTGCTGCTATGGTGTAGCATTAACAGATCGTATGAGGTTGTGTATGTACAAATTCAGTTAACTATCCTGGAACAATCCAAGCAGAGATGCAAATATAACCTGGTGTAGGAATCATTCCATAACCATCTCACATTGTTTCTGAACCTTCTTTCAAACATGCAAAACTAAGCAGTAACTTCAGTTAACTGTCATGTGCATGCATCTGCTTGGATTGTTCAGTCTGATTCAGTTCAACCTCCAGGTTCACAATCTGCACATCTCTCCTTGGAATGTTCAACCTAATGTAGCAATCACTCCATTGACATGCAAAACTGATTCAGTTAACTATCAGGTGCATACATCTTTGTTTGGATTTTTTCTTGATAGAGGCAAATTTTAAATTTTACAGAACTAGGAAAATTAGGAAATGTAATTCAAGGTCCATCTTTAGCAAAAAGTACGAACACAAAAATTGCAACTTTTGACCATTCTTGATTCATTCATTTCATCAATTTTCTTTAATGGGAATGGATAGGAGTTTGTCTTCACAGCCATCAAAAAAATTGCAAGTTTTTACAAATGCAAATGGCGAGTTTTGACATGGACAAGAAGAATCAGTATCCATCGTGACCTTGTCTTCTGGCGAGCTGTGACCTTGTCTTCTAGTGAGCCATACTGTCAAGGAAGGTAACACCCAAAGACCTGCATGTCTTGGGCTGCACTGTGTGTTCAAGGAACAAGCTTGGCAGCAGTGAGGTCAGTCATGGCTTGACGAGCAAAAGGATGCAGTGGCGACAAGCTCGTCATGGGTTCCAAGAACAGGGTTTGGTGACGATGAGGTTAAGCATTCATGGGCGCCGCCGGTGGTGAGGTCAAGCATGAATCTCGTCGTCGAGGGGCACGGGATCTGAGGGTGCCGCCACGCCAGACACCGTGCAGTCGTGAGTCTCGTCGACACCAGGTCACAAGGGCAGACATGGAAACCAAATTTTCAACTGTATACCGACGTCAACAATTTGTACCACTTCCTAAATGAACTAGGACGTCAATAAAAAAAAGCCGGAGGGAGTAATAAATAACCAGTTTAAACTAAGTTTGACTTAAATTGGATTTAAATAGAACCCTACAAAACCAAGTTTTAAAGCAACTAAATTATTTTTTATAATGCCAAGTAAATATATTGAAACAAAAGAATGTTAAGATAGAATTTTAGAAGAAAAATTAGCAAAATATCTTATTTAGAAATGCTTTAAATAAATATAACAAGCCCAAAAACCTTTCCAAATAAAATATTAATTCTAATAATTTTTGAAACTCAAATCAACTTTTGGACTTCACCATAGTGTTCTACATTTCATAAAGGATCTATGTGAACAAATTTCATTTTAGTTTGAGACCTATAACTATTTAATCTAATTTTTACACAAACTAGGGACTAAATCATAATATTAGAAAAGTATAAGGGCTTCAGGGAAAACTGCCACCTTTCTTCTTCTTGGACCAGGCACGCGCGACACGCCCAGCGATAGCTGCCCTCGCCCCTCCAGCGCTAGTGCGACTCAGCCTCCAGGACCTCAAAACAGCCCTGGCCTTCCTCATCGACCCCCACGCCCTCTCCCTCCGCAGCTCCATCCTCTCGCCATTGCCGCTGTGGCCAAGTTCCACTGAAGCTTGTGCCCTCGCACTGCCTCGAGCCACGCCAAGAGCTCAAACAGCTCCGCAAACTCCCTCTCAGGCTCGCCCTACTCTCCAAGTTCTCTGCTATTAGAAATAACAACAGTTTAGTGATGATAAACCTAATTTTAGTAGATACAAACACTAGAGAAACTACACGTAATCTAGACATGCATATCATCATGAAAACTTCTATCTCAGTTACGTGTATTCGTAGATCATGAGACAAAAACAAGGGACAACCGCTAATCGTAGTGACTAGCAACAAGCTAGGGACAAAGCCTATGTGATATTCCGGCCCAGTGCTTAATAGGATTGACAGAATACTCATACCAACAAGTTGCAACTTCTTTTCTGGAAACTCATTCCCAAAGAACTCTAAAGTTAAGCATGCTTGGCCTAGAGCAATTTAGTGATGGGTGACCGACCAGGAAGTTTGTTCCGGGTGCGCACGAGTGAGGACAAAGTGCGTAGAAAAGACATGTGTTGGTCTGTGAGGATAATCTTGAGGTCCTAGAGAGCTGCCAGGTGTAAGCGGGCCTGGCCTCCGAGGGCGGTACATTACAGTTGGTATCATAGCCGTTCCTTACGGTTTGACAGGCGCATGGGGTCGTAGTTGCGTGGGCATGGTGTGCATGGCTGGTCTGGGTCCGGAGTGGTCATACAACATGGCACATGCGTTGGCACTGGGCACACGAATGTGGCCAAGAGGGGACGTTCCTAGCCTGGGGTTGACCGATGAGGACGTCGGTCTTCTAAGGGGGTGAGAGTGTGATATCCCGGCCCAGTGCTTAATAGGATTGATAAAATACTTATATTAACAAGTTGCAACTTCTTTTTTGGAAACTCATCTCTAAAGAACTCTAAAGTTGAGCGTGCTTGGCCTAGAGCAATTTAAGGATGGGTGACCGACTGGGAAGTTTGTCCCGGGTGGGCACGAGTAAGGACAAAGTGCGTAGAAAAGACATGTGTTGGTCTGTGAGGATAGTATTGAGGTCCTAGAGAGCTGCTAGATATAAGCGGGCCTGGCCTCGGAGGGACGGGACGTTACAGCCTAGATCACCAATCTAATCATCAGAAGATATTAAATGGTGACTTATAGGAAAGCGCTCCGGTGGGATAGGAAAGCGCTCCGGCGGGATAGGAAAGACGATGCCACAGCACAGTGGAGAATGGCGAGAGAGGCAAAAAAACCATGTGGCCTGTAGGAGACGTCTCATCCTTTATACACACACAACACAACACACTTATGGTAATTAAACCACAATTAAGCAGGCGTGTTAATCACCATTACGTCCCCATCTCACCACAATAAGTTGGAAGCTCAAGAGCAACACCTAGCCGTCTAGGAGACCAAGTCTAAATCAAATCTTGTATGGGGAGAGAAAGATGTACTTAACCTTTTGAGTGGATGGATTCAAGCTTTTTATGGTTGGATCTCTCTCACAATTGATTGGAATGTCAAGAACAAGTGTATGAGGGAGAGGGAAGAGCTCTAGCTAGATGAGGTGTGAAATGCCAAAGTGTCCAACCCTTCACACGGGGAAGGGGTAGGCTATTTTAGAGCAGCTCCAAAAAATTAGCCATTGCAGTGTATTCTGGGTCTGACGGAACTTCTGTGGTTACCCACGGAACTTCCATGGATTCGAAAAGAGCCGTTGCATGGTAGGACTTTAACTAAGACAAGGAATGACGGAACTTTCATGATAGCCATCATGGAACTTTCGTAGCTCTCGGGTTGCAACAACCCAGGGAATTGACAAACTGAACTTCCGTGAAGGACCTCACGGAACTTCCGTAGCTCTCGGGTTGCTAGAACTTGGGATTTTGGCACTGACAGAACTTACGTGAGAGTCCTCACAGAACTTTCATAGCTCTTTGTTTGGCTTAGAATGAGTTGGTTCTTTTTAGTCTTTTGGTGGCTAATTTTCTCTCAAAGCTTTTGGATTGGCTTGTGCACACTAATTCCATGTAAGTAAGATTAGTTTTATCCCTCTTAATGGTTCGACATACCTATGACTCAAAAAAATAATAAAAGCTACACTTCAATGCCTTTTTGAGTCCTTTTCTCTTTTCTTCTTTTTGTAGAGGGATGAACTATCTCACAATGTGGGTTTAAATATTCTTTTGATAATCTGCACATTTTCTCTATATACACGTTAGCACAATTTTAATCTATGTTATCGTATACCAAACCCCAATAGAGGATCCTAGATGCATCTTCAAAGGGGTCTGTCGTTCTTCAAGTTATTAAAAAAACAGGACAACTTCATTTGGACAGAGGAGGCTCAGTCTTGGTGACCCCGAGGCCAGAAGATAAGATCCAGCTCTACGTCTTAGCGATGACACAAGTGGTGAGCACCATTCTGACAGATGACCAAGAGGAAGAGGGTCACGTACAAAAAGTATAGCACCCGGTGTATTTCGTCAACGAGGTTCTTAGTACTTTGAAAGTACGATACCACCAAATAATGAAGCTGCTATATGCGCTCTTGATTACCTTGAGAAAGCTGAAATATTATTTTCAAGCTCATCCAATTGAAGTCCACACGTATTTTCCGCTCGGAGAAACACTTCACAATCGCGAGGTGGTCGGCAAGGTTGCCAAGTGAGCGGTCGAACTTGGTCACTATACCATAACGTTCATGGCTCGTGAAGCAATCAAGGGACAATCTTTGGCAGATTTTATGTCCGAGTGGACGGAGGTTCGGATGTCACCTGCACCGTAAGACCTCGAATACTGGAAGCTGTACTTTGATGGGTCGCTCCAGTTACAGGGCGCGGGGGCTGGTGTCATTTTTATACCGCTCAGGGAGAGAGGCTTAATTACGCCATCCGAATGAAATTTTTAGTCACCAACAATGCTGCAGAATATAAAGCTCTTCTTCACGTCTGCACATCTCCATTACGCTCGGGATCCTACGATTGGACATCTTCGATGATTCAACCCAAGTCATCAACCAAGTCATCAAGAACTAAAACTAGGTGGACGACAATATGGCTGCCTATTAGTTGCTTGTATCACAACTCGTGTTCCGTATATATGACACTGATTGGTGGTACATCCCGTGCATTATAGGTGTGAGGACCGGATGAAAATAAGTTTATTTGTTGTTACGAGAAGAGTGTATGTAAGAGTGTTGTGAGCACATCTAATGGTCTGTATGACTCAAAGAAGCGATCCGATGAAAATTCGTTGATGATGTGAAATGGCTATTTTATATGGAAACACACACAATTTAGAAATATAAAGACACGTGTTAATTGCATATATCTATCCGTTAGATCATTCACCTGCTTAATAGAATAATGAACAACCAGTAGGTGCAAATACTAGCCATGGGGTACGTAAAGAGCGTTTTTTTGATTTGCTGTATCGTACAAAAGCAGGTTAAGGCTAATGATCAGAACTGCAAGCAAAACTTACATGGTGCATAAGCTCTACTCCATCGTTTTTAAATTGTTGTCGCCATTAATTTTTATAATTTATGTTTGACAATTTATCTTCTTTATTTTTTTAAAAAATATCATATATATTTATGGTTAGTTTTATTATCAAAGTAAATATAAGCATAGTTTATAATTTTTTATATTTAAATTAATATTTTATATGAGATCAATGGTGAAAATTAAGTAAAAGAATCAACAATAAGTATAATTAAAACATGTTTTCTAGCTTTCAATCAGCTGAAAGCTTTTAGTCAATGGTTTGCTACTTGTGTTTTAATTTTACTTTTATAGAATTATCTGTATAATAATTGTAAACCATTGGATCTACATCTAATGACTCAAGTATATAAGTGAAAATTACCTAAACTTTCAATCAACTAAAAATTAGCGAGTTCCTAATTGAAAAATAGAGAGAGTACGTCAGGAAACATGACATTTATGGAAACATGACATTAATGGTACCGTCTACACCTCCTTTTTTGGTATAGTGAGATTTAAATGCCGCAAATAAACTTACGTGGCGCATCAGCTCTTTTCATGTACTCGGACACGGAGTCTGCTTCGTTTAGGATGAGCTAGGACTAGGACTGTTAGCTTGTAATACAACTCGTGTTCCGTATACAACACTGACTGGTTTAACATCCTGTGCGTTATTATATAATAATAATAGTAAAATATTCGTGCGTTGCCACGGATCTTTGTTAAAAAATTTTATGGTTAAAATATTTTTTTATAACTGTAAAAGGTTTTTAATTAATCAATTTTTTTGATTTGAGCATTTGCTCTATTTTTATTTTGCTTTACCTTTTTTAGTTTTAAAAAGAATATTCATTATAATAATTTTGGAGTGAGTTATTACTGGAAATCTTGTTATTAGTTTTCATTCAAAATATGATGTTAAAGCAATAGATGACATGATTAATTGTTGTTAGTATGAAATATCAAATTAAAATCGGAGTCTAATTCAACGAAGGATTAGAAAATGATTCAAAAATAACTCAAACTGATTGGTGAATCATTGTAGGATATAAATTGAATACGATAACGTTACGGACATATCTGGACACGAAAAAAGTAATCTAGACAATCTCACCTCAATTACAACCTCAATTACAGCATATGCATGTGCAAAGCGATAATCGAGTTTTGTCTTCCCGTTGGCTTGGTGATCGTCGGTAGGGCGCACCTATTGATCAGGCAATGGATAGTTTGTGCGACACCCTGATGGTGGAGGAGATCCTGTCCCGCCTCCAGCCCAAGGAGCTCCTTCGCCTCCGCGCCGCCTCCCGCCGCTACAACGACCTCGGCCTCCGTCCCGACTTCGCGGCCTCTTACTGGCAGCGTGCCGCCCAGCACTGGCAGCGTGCCGCCGTCTTCGTCCAGCCACTAGAGCAGCCCAAGGAGGCTGTTCCCCTTTTCCTGACCACCCCTGGCGGCAACGCGACCGATCTCATGCCCGGTGCGGGCCTGGCCTTCTTGCCTGGTCCTAGCACGGAGGATGAGGAGGCGGCGGCCATGAAGCTCTCTGACGAGGACCCTCAAGGCATTGTCCTTCTGCACTCCGCTGCCGGGCTGCTGCTGTGCTGCAGGGGCCGCAGTCTCACTACGCGCTACTACGTTTGCAACCCGGTGACGTGCCAGTTTGTGGCTCTCCCGAAGCATCCTCCACGGTCCCCAGTCATGGACTGCCGGTGCGGGCTCTTGACGGTGGCGGACGGCACCAAGAGCTTCCAGGTGACCATCATGCACTGGCCCGAGGATGACCAAACGTTCCTTAAACTGAGCATCTTTTCCTCCGACACCGGCCAGTGGCAGATGAGGAAAGTATCACTCCCCCAAGCCCTCGACGATGACGAAATCTTCACCACGCCGCCAATACTCGGCCAGAGCGGCACCGCCTACTTCATGCAGGAAAAGCAAGATTACGCTATAGCGTACAACAGCAGCAGCGCTAACAACTCTGTCCAGGCCGTCGCGCTTCCTCCTCGTCTCGCCGGTGACCAAGAGAACCGTTGCATAGGGGAGAGACAATCTGGGGGTCTCCAGTATGCAAATTCCAATGCCACGGTGTTGGAGGTGTTGGCATCGGACGTAATAGGTGCCAGCTGGGGGAGGTGGCTCAAGGTTAGTGTCAGAAGCATAATGGAACGGAATCCACAAGCAGCCGCTTTCATGGGTAACGACGAAAATTGGAGCACCCTTAAGCCGGTGGGATTCCATCCAACCGACGAGGATATCGTCTTCCTGGCTCTGCCTGGCGCTGTGTTCGTCTACAACACTGAGCATGGAACAATGGATCTGCTGTGCACGCATGACTGCTTAGCAATTCCTGCTGACATTCACCCATATGTGCATCCGGTTTCCGTCCAGATTCCAGCGATAAAGGACTCCAATATCCAGGAATCTAGAAGAAAGCGACCATGCATTATTGAGACACAAGTAAATGGAGGAGTGGAACAAACGAAAAGACTAAGAGAGCTGTTTTATGGTAGGCTCACTTCATTTCGCTTCCCTCGTAGGAGGTAAGACAGGAAATAAATCTGAGCCCTTCATATTTAGAAGTGGAAAACAAGTGAAAATATAAATAAGTTGCTGGCATATATTTATCCTTTGGAAAGTCCTGATTTTTTTTTTCAGCGTTTGCGATAACGAAATTTTAAAATGTCCGAATTGAGTTATGCATGCGATTGAATAGGAAGGAGTTTATGCATGGTTTATGCGTCATGCACGGAAGTTAAATTGTGCGCAATTAAATTGAAAGAGGAATTTTGCATGCAACCAATCAGATCATGCATGGCTGCATGCCAAATATTCGTGGACAATAATTAAGCCAAATAATAGCTTGGTTGTGATGGAACGTACACGGCCAGTTTGATGAAAATGTTCATATTGGCCTCTTGTTGTTTGTCACATGTTTTTTTTTTTTTGTCATGGATGCAAGATATATGGCAAAATATTGATGTTGTACTTAATAGCATATATCACTACAAGAAACCATATGATCAATGACAAAAAAAAAATTCATAAATTTTGTTATTAACTATTAACACGTGTTATTGATGAAAAAACTCTCTTAATGACGGAAAATTTTCATTAGCAATCATGTGTCATTAGCCACGATTAGTGACAAAAAAGGCTCTGTTGGAACAGTACTATGGAGAAGATGGTGACAACCATTTTCATCGCTAGAAAGCCGTTTGCCACGTACCATGGGCTGACATGGCACCAAACATTATGACACAAAAGATCATCACTAATTGAGTTCGGTCTGGTAAGGCCCATTATTTCGGCCTATTGTATTACTGTTTAAAATTCAGTATGGTAAGAGCCCACATCTAGGTTCTATTTCATCACAAATACAGATAAGACTGAATACGAGCCCATGTGTTCCGATCTAGGCCTATTATTGTAGTAAGCTTCCAACCCATGTTTTTAGGCCTAGCCCGCTTACAAGCCATGTTTGCGTTGGGCCTTTTTTTTTGCTAGCCCCTTATCAGCCCATTTTTTATATCATCATAAACAGTAATCTTCTGAATCCCCAATAAGAAATAATAATAATATCATTTCGATAAATTATATATAATGGCAAGAATACATGACAATCGTCCAGAGACATGAGTTCACCATTAACTCAGCACAAAAATTCAGAAAATGTTGCACGACTGATAAAATGTTACACAAAATACCAAATAGCAAGATCATAGCCATATCTACAGGGATGCTGAACTAAACAGCATAGATCAGCTTGGATTGTTACGAGCATTAAGTATACGGACGCGTGTCCTCATATCATCGAATTGTTTATTCAGAGATGCAATCTCATTTCTCTATTGGCGAGTTACGTCTGATTCTTCTGCTTGCTTCTTCAACACTTCCAACGTTTCCTTATGCCTATCAAGTTACGCCTTAACATATGTTGCACCTTCTTTCTTAGAGTTTAAGTTGACGATGGAGCATTTCAACCTGCGCACAAATGGTACTTCTGAAACTTTTCTTTATTTCAATGCCCGCGACCTCCAATAACATGGTTGAATGAACAATGGTTTGAAGAGCTTCTCATATAGACTCGGGTTTGTTCACCATCTTCTATTGGTTAACTGATCAATGCTTCCATGTACTCCTAGAAAAATGAAAGAATAGATCGCAATCCATAATAAAAAAAATAGGTACAAAGTGGCAGATGGACTTACAATTGCTTTCATGATTGGAGAACTTAAACAAGTTTTATTGCTACGGTGAAATTCCTTCAATAACTCAAACTCCATGGACTCTGCATCTTTAATTTTTTCCTGTCTCTATAAATATTGTGCAACCAATTATCTTTCAACTCATGAAGCTATCACATGTCACACCTCAACAACATTTCATGAGTAGTAATGTCATGCCAGTTTAGGGCCTGTTTGGTAGGGCTCCGGCTGTGCTGGCTTCAGCTGTGGCTGTGGCTTTTCTGAAAGTAGCTTTGCTGGCTGTGGCTGTGTCTATGAACGTTTGGCAGAACGACTTCTTCTACAGCTTATCCTTATTTGTATGAATGGATGTATAATACAAATGTCCATATTGTCCTTGAACATAAGACTTGATTGTATACATGAAATTCATGTTTGCTAATAATTAATAGTATTAAAATTTATTACACCTCAATTTTTATGTTATTTTACACATATGCATTATTATGAGAAATCATATAATATTTAATAATTAGTGCAAAAGAGTATCTTAATTATTTTTTATTTTGAACAAAACTATCATTAGTTAATCACATATTATATGTCAAAAAAAAAAAACTCATCACTTGGCTCCAACAAAAATGACACCGACTCGCCTCTTTTTCGTGCTTGCATCAAGGGTAATTTCGGATGGTGCTAATGTGGAGGAGGATGAAGCCGGCGAAGCTACCTTTCGGTTGCTGCTGGCTTCGCTTGATTTATGGTCTCGGCTCCTCCCGCATTTCCTGGATAAGCTAGTGGAGAAGTGTCCCGTTTGGCAGCGCATCAAGAGAAGCTGCTCAAGAAGCCGGCGGAGAAGCCCGGCCAAATGGGGCCTTAGTGTCTTACCACAACATAGGTCTGTGCAACATAACACCAAGAGCCTGTATGATGAAGAAATTAGACTTTTGCATGATTTTATTTATTTGCAGCACACTGGTCCTATATAAGGTACATTTCTATCAGCATGACTTAACAAATGCAACTTTTATAACATAGGCAAAAGAGAAACCAGGCAATTTGAAATTGAACCATACCTTGTACTTCGTGCTACACCACATTTGTATCAGTGACCTCCATTGCTTGTTACTCATACATGTCACAGGTGTAGTGGTCCTCAATTCATTTGCTGGTATGCCATCGAAGTACTTCTTCAGCTTATATCTCATCTGGCGTGTTCCGGTCCTAACCATATCAGCACATGTTTCTTGCACCACATTGCAGCTGGTGTCCATGGAACTCAAGACCTTTAACCCTAATATGCCATATTAAGTTACTATGTATCAACCAGTTCACCCAAAAGCTTAACCTGATGGAGAAGAATGGACAATTCACTTATGATTCAACAAAAAAAAGCGTGAATCCATCGGACCCCCTAAAAGAAAAAAAAATAAAGTAGAACAATGTAAAAGACTAAGAGATTAGGATATTGTTCACATGACCCTTATGTCTTTTATTTTCTTTTTCATATGTTGGGAATTTCGTTCTTCGATGCTTTCCAGAAAGAAAATAGCATGCATCTCAAAGCAAATAAAAGACCCTTCTGTTAACTACTCTGTTAACATGTTTTACTCCCATTCAGGGCAAGGCCCCTAGGTTGCGCCTGAAACCGTTCACTTCGCCATCACCTAATGCCACTACCATAGGAGTACTACTATGATCCTTTTTTTTCTGCCCTCAATTCATCAAGACTCAAGCTGACCTTGCCGGCTTATCGCATGGAAGCGGATCCACGGACGTATGTTGCTTTCGCTGGCGAGCAGGCCAGCGGCCACGCATGGCCCACGTGCAGTGACGGAAGTCCCACCGACGTACATCAGTGGATCCGCTTCCCTTCTCGCACCCCGTCGACTGATCAGATGGCTTTTGCTACTACCTGCTCTTCGTGCAGGTGGCCCGGAATAGTGATGTTGCATGTCATCACGCCCCACGAGTGTTCGTTGGCCGGCAATAACACAGATGACGCCCTGGCCATGGGCGCTAATAACGAATGCTAAGGTGTCGTGTGAGAAGAAGAAACGACAGACGTGCACGGGCGACGACGCCGAGTAGCTGGCCGTGAATTTGATTCTCAAGAAGCTGACTGGGTGCAGCGAGTCCAATTATGGCGTCACCACTCACCACCAATGATCAAGACATCTGGGCGCCGACGCCCACTGTGGATGGTGGCCGGAAAGCATCTCAATGAGGAAAGCATGGGTGTGTTGATTTTTTTTTTTTCTAAAAGTTCCATGGCATGAGTAACACTACCTGGGATTTGTTTGAGAACATCTGCGTATATTCTCCTTTTTAATTATATTTGAAATAATTAAAACATGTTTGCTCATCTTGAACTAATTCCATGTAATAACATTCTGATATGTCTCAGAGCTCAAACCTCATGCAAACATTTACGGAGTCATGTATTATCGTCTTCTCGGCAGCGGCACGCCGGCACCTCAGAATATAGGTGCACGTTGAACAACTACAGATTTACCATACTCCCAGGCGTTAAGGATTACATCTCAGCACACGGAAAGATCCTACACTACATATTATTGCATTCCAGGAACTAGCTAATTAATTTGAACGTTGAGAAAAGAACTGCCGTGAAATCTCATCGCGTATTACCGAACTGCACATGAACGTAATTAACGAGCTAATTAAAGGGACTCCAGACAATATGCAAGATGAAACCTTTTAATAATCTACCCATAATAAAAGACTTCTCCAGATAAAAAAGGTACACTGACAAGCAAAATTTTGGACACATAACTAACAACGCTAAACCTACCAAAATTTCATTAGATCTGAACAAGGTAAAAGCTCCTGTGTTCATAAAAACGAGACGAATTTAGCAACTTGACAAATGCACGCCTAATCAAACAAACTAAGGCCCAAGTCTCCGTCAGACTCTTCGCCGAGGTCCTCTTCTTCCTTTAAAGCAGCCACGGAAGCAGCATCAGAGTCCACAGCAGCGACTGTGGCAGCAACTGCGAACTTGCTGGGGTCCTGCATAAAAAAAACGCGAGAAAAATATGTAAGAGACTTCTTTCAAATCATCACCTCTAAATTAGCATCATATATGATCCAAAATTATTCAGATTTGACTAAATAATCAATAACATCCATGCACCTCACCATGAACAAACAGCAAGATGCTTAATTACTTATGGGTTCAACATTAAAGAACACTTGTGTGGGAACAAAATATTGCTTTTTATATTAGGATTTTACTTGGGAGGATGCAGTAATGCGTACAAATTCAAATATCCTTAGGGTTTTAGTTTTCCTATATACCATCTCAGAATCTGAGGTAAAGAGTTTGCAGTTTAGGATTTACCTTCAGGTACTCCTTGATCTGGTCGGCATGTGGGTAGGAGTAATCCGTCTCCACAGCAACAGCAAGCACGTTCTTGTACCCATTGATGAACAAGTGCGGTGCAGCAGCAATTGTTGGGTATGAGAGCGCCAGGGACAGAGAGGCAACCATAGAAACGCCAGCGGCAAACTTCTCAACCAAGTCATCATCGGTTAGATCAAGCACCTCAGGACTGAAGACCGACCCATTGTCATAGACATTTGTGATCACCAGACCATAGGAGAACGGTCGGATACCCAACTTAGAGAGCAGGGCAGCCTCGGATGAGCCCACCTTGTTACCCTTCATAATCAGGTCCACAGCAGTAATGATTTCCACAGTACCCTTGTTAATCTTGGTGGGAATGTTAAGCACCTGAAACAAAGCTTCCCATGTCAGAAGCCGTGGATCACTTCAATTTTTTACAGAGATACGTTACCATGAATATACTTAGCTTACCTGGAAGAAAGAGGTCTGGGAGGGGTCCAAACCAGTGTTTCCCGGGGGAACCACCACATCAATGGGAGCAATCAGTCCAACACGAGCAGGAGCTCCGACCTGTTTTATCATAAAAAAAATCAGCAAAACGGTTCTATAACACTATTGACATGCCATATGCTTGAACAAGCTTAAAACTGACAGCTCAACCAAATATTGCCTTCCACGTCAATACATTTATTGTTTAGGAACTGTTTGAGTGGCATTACCGCACAAAAGGAATTCAACAGAACATCAAATATTTGTAATGTGAAACAAACAGTTCTAAACAATAAATGCTAACCTCAATATTTTAGATCTGTTCTGCGTAATCTTTTAGCTAGGTCAGTTTTGGAACACAGGCTAATATGTCCACTAATGAAGTCTAGCATGCTTGAGACTTGAAGTTTAATCGTACTATATATGCCAGCAGGTAATGCAACTAGTACTAACCAAACGATCTTATAGAATTAAAATAGGGCGTGCATCAATTAGTTCACTGGTACCAGAACAATTCTATTAGAAGTTGCATCCACAATAACGAAATATGATCTGCAATAAAACAATCAACAAAATTCTGACAAAAGTCTAGCAGAGTTAATTCATACAAGAACAGATGCAAAACTAAACTTCTACTCACCTTGTACTTTGCGATCTCCTCGCGGACCTCCTTGAGGTCACCCTTGGTAAAGATGAGCCCAACGTTCCCCTACAAAGATCCAAATCAGGAAGTGCACATAATTTTATTAGCACATATGTTTACTTGAAAAGCAAAACAAACATAACCAAGAAAGACTGAGGAAAGTTTACGTACGACAAGGAGTTCTCCAAGATTCTCTATATCATTGTTGCCAGTCTTTTCGGCGTGCACCTTGATGCAGCGCCTGATGAGCGTGTTCTTGCCCATGAGCACGACGGAGTCGCCCCTGATCCCCTTGCGGATGTCCTGGAGCTGCTTGGAGCCGACATTGTCGACGCGAGCGATGAGCACCTTGGTGTACTCGTCGAGAAGCTGGCATAGCTTCTTGTCGTACGCCGACTTCTTCTCCGCCCTGGTCCACTTGGCCGCAACCATTGCAACAAGCTGCGGGGAAACCTAACTAAACCCTAGCTAGATGATCTAGAAGAGGAGATCGGCGAAACGCGTGTTTCGTAGACGAGGAGGGCAAAAGCCTTGTTGCTGGAGGCGCAAAGGGAGGCGCGGGTTTTATAGGGGTTGCGCTTGCGTGGCGGTGGGGTTTCCGCATAGACCGTTCTCTTCGGTCTACCGCACCGGCACTCTTTTGATCCTTGGCGGTGCTAGAGATAATTTTCTGAGAATCTGATTCGTTCATACGGAAATCAAAGGCCGATCTAGCCTCGTTGTAGCTATTTTCTTCTTGCCTAGGATGAAACGGTCCAGAGTCGAGTTATTAATTAATAATGCATAAAAGTGCCTCTGTCTGTATGCAGGATCCAAATCACATACGTCCGGGACGGCTATGAGTTCTCCTGAATCACGCACGTATGGAACGGAACGTACGGCAGATGGTCAACGCAATATGACATGGCAAGGAAGATTTGATTTTCTCCGTAGAGAAAATGTTATTGCGATCATGTTTGGCATGCACATGGCCTCAGCATTCAATGGATTATTGCGATAATGTTTGGCAACTCTCTGAGATGTCCCACCAGTTCCCCATCATCATCATCATTAATTCCTTCTCTCGTACACCGCCGCAACAACTACTCGACGGAAGGGGGAAGGATCCTAATCCTGTCCTAAGGCGATGCAATCTAGAACAGCAGCAGGCACTCCTCTGCTCTTCTCCCATCTTCCGTGTCAAACTGATCAAGATTTCATCATTAGTGCTCCTTCCCGACATCGTGATTCCAGCCTGCTTCATTCATGATTCTTTATACGTTACCAATTCGCCGCCACGTGCCAGTCTACATCGCCGATCGGCCTCTATGCCAATTGTGGCTCTGTGGAGGCTGACATGAACAAGGATACTATGGTTCGAACTCATGAGATACAGTATGATTTCCATTCTCTATCTCGTCGTGTGTTGCAGGAAGTATGCAAGAAGAATGGTGTTTACGCGAATAGTTCTACCAATATACTGATGATACTATCATCTTCATGGATCACGATATAGAAAAGGCAAAGAATATGAAGCTTTTGCTATGTGTCTTCGAACAATTATCAGGCCTTAAAATTAACTTTGAAAAAAGTGAATTATTCTATTTTAGTGAGGCCAAGAATTATGAGGCACAATACACTAGCTTTTTCGGTTGGAAAGTAGGAAAGTTACCATTTAGGTACCTAGGTATTCCTATAATCCACAGAAGGTTCAGGAATAGTGAATGGAATGATGTGATTGAGAGGTTTCAGAAAAAATTAAATAAATAGAAAGGTAAATTGATGTCTGCTGGTGGACGACTAATACTGGTCAATGTTGTACTCAGTAATCTTCCTATTTTTATGATGTCCTTCTTCGAAGTACCGGAAGGTGTCTTACAGAAATTGAACACCATTCGCTCCAAATTCTTTTGGGAGGGAGAAGGACACAAAAAGAAGTGCCAACTTGAAAAAATGGGAGATTCTATGTCAACCCAAAGATCAAGGGGGTTTTGGAATAATCAATCTACGTACAAAAAATATATGCCTGCTGAGTAAGTGACTTTACAGTTTGCTTAATGAAGATGGTGTATGAAAAAGATTGATTTGAAATAAATACTTTCCTGACAAACCTCTCACTAAAGTTCAGAGGAAACCGAGTGACTCCCACTTCTGGGCAGGGCTCCTAAAAGTCAAGGATGAGATTTTTAAATGGGGCTCATTCCAAGTTGAGGATGGAGGCTAGATGGAAGAATATTACTACTCAGCAAGTCCTCCAATCCTCGCCTCTCTATCTTTCATTTAGAAGACCCATAACTGATAACAAGCTATTTGAATGGAACAACATGAACTGCATGCTTAATAATATTATGCTTACTGACAGACCTCACAAGTTAAAATGGAATCTATAGGAGAACGGAACATTCTTGGTCTGTTCCATGTACAGTGCCATGTTGCTCCAAAATAAATCCAGATTGAGATATCTCTGGAAAATTAAGCTCCCTTTAAAAATAAAAATTTTCATATGGAACCTCTCTAAAGGAGTGACTTTGAGAAAAGACAATTAGTCTAGGAAGGAATGGAAAGGGTTTAAAAAATGTTGTTTTTGTAATTCTAATGAATCCATACAACACTTTTTCTTTGATTGTCAATTGACTCATAATGTTTGGAGGATTTTTACCATTGCTACTGGTTTAACTAAACCTCTTAATCCTAATCATATTGTGACTAATTGGCTGAGCCTAAAGGGAGCGAAACAAAAGAGACTAATTTTTGCTGGCGTAGCCGCAATATTATGGTATATTTGGCTATGCAGGAATGCTATCGTTTTTAATAGGAAACCAATGACCTATTTATTTCAGGTGATCTTCAGAATAACCTACTGGCTCTGTTACTGAAGATGCATCTTGGTCCCCTGGTGAGTTTTGGTGATTAATGATATGAGATTAAAAATGTACTAATATGACTATAAAGAATATGTGCAGATTATCAAGAAAAAAAATAATTGCCCACATTTATGAGAAAGTTCATCCCTCTACAAAAGAAGAAAAAGAAAAGAGACTCTTAGTGCTTCAAGTTTAGCTTTTGCTAATTTATTTGAGTCATAGGTATGTCGAACTATTAAGAGGGGTAAAACTTATCTTGCTTTAAGGGAATTCAAGTGCTCAAGCCAAACTAACTCTTTGTGAAAGAATTAGCCTCCAAAATCCAAAAAGAACCAAACCTTTCAGAGCCAAACAGAGAGTGATGGAAGTTCCGTCGTTCTCTCATGAAAGTTCCGTCACATGCATTTCCAGCCACTCAGCCAACCCTAGAGTAACGAAAATTCCGTGGGCCTTTGACGGAAGTTCCGTCATAAGAATTTCCATCGTCCTTTGACGGAAGTTCTGATGTGTGTCTACTTTCAAACCGAGCGAACCCGAGAGTGACGGAAGTTCCATCACCCCCTGACGGAAGTTCCATCATGACATCTGCCTTGGAACCAGGCCCACACAATGGCTATATTTGAACTGACGGAAGTTCCGTGAGCCGTCACGGAAGTTCCGTTAGACTAAAAAATCACCCTAACGGCTAGTTTTTGGAGAAGGTCTATAAATAGCTTACCCCTTCCCTCGTGGGAAGGATTGGACACTTTGGCAATTCACTCATTCTTCAGTTAGAGCTCTCCCCTCTCACTCCTAGACTTGTTCTTGAGATTCTAAGCAAAGTGAGAGAGATCCAACCACAAAAAGATTGATTCCATCCACTCAAAATCTTGAGCACATCTTTTTTCTTCCCCAAACAAGATTTGATTTGCTTGTTACTCTTGGAGACTTGGTCTCCTAGACGGCTAGGTGTCACCCTTGAGCTCCCAACTTGTTGTGGTGAGACGGGGACATTTGTGAAGGTGTGATTCACCTCCGGAGGAAAAGAATCAAGTGAAGAAAGAAATCCGAGCATGATCTTTGTGATTGCTTGGCGGGGAAAAGGGTTGAGAGAGACCCGACCACTTTGTGTGGCTCCTCAACGAGGACGTAGGAACTACTTAATGTGGTTGCCAAATCTCAGGTTAATTTCTTGTGTCTCTCTTTTTGTTCCTGTATTTCTTATTGTGCTTGTGCATTTCTTTCATATTATTATGCTCGATTCACTTATTGTTGTATTGCTAGCTATCTATCAAAGATCCCTAGGCGTACATTGCGTTAGCTTCACTACTCTCAAGTATTGTATCTCTTTCTCTTAGTTATCCGTATTTCAATTAGCTCTAGAGAAAGGATTGTTGAAGTTCTATCATTTGACAGAATTTTTGTGGTGATGAAAGTTTCGTCATTGCTGTATTTGATCAAAGCATAGTGCTTTTTCAGGTTTAATTTTTAGATTGCCTATTCACCCCCCTTTAGGCAAATTTCAATTGGTATCAGAGCCAAAACCTTCTACAAGGCTTAAAGCTTGAAGGTTAAAGAATGTCGAAGCCGGGGGAAGGCGACAAGCCTCAAGACATTGCTTCGGCAAGCAAGGGAAGTGATTTGCACATGGCTATGCCTTTCAACCATGCCGATGTGGCAAATATACATGTTAGTGGAAGTGGAATATTGCCCTACTTCGAGGGCAAAGATTTTAGTTGGTACAAGCATTACATGAAGATGTATCTCATGTCAATTTCCACCAATTTGGGAAATTATGGAGAAGGGATATACCTTGGAGGACAAGGACAATCCTACAATCGTGGACCAACTGAACATACATCACAATGCTCAAGCGGTGGCGGCCATTCTCTCTTCTTTGAATCCGAAGGAATATTCAAGAGTAGCCGGAATTGAGAATGTCTGGAGAGTGTGGAAGAAACTTGTATGTGCTCATGAAGGAGTAGATGTGGTGAAGAAGTCAAGGCTTCAAGTTCTCAAAAATCAATTCAACTTCTTCGTCATGAACAAGGGAGAAGAGCCTCAATAAACTCATGATAGGCTCATGGATATTGTCAACGAAAGAAGAGCTTATGGGGACAACATTAAGGATGAAGAGGTTAACTACAAGCTCCTCATGGCTCTTAGGATGTGGAATCCTACTCTTTGCACCATCATTGAAGAGAAGGATGGTTTTGAGAGCTTCACAACAGATGAAGTAATTGGAAGAATAAATGCCTACAAAAGTCGTGATGATGAGGGCAAAAGAGTGATTGTGCTCATTGGTGATAAGAGCACAAGAAATAAGGACTTGGCACTCAAAGCCAAGAAGACTCAAGATGACAATGATGATGATGATGATGAAGAGAATGAAGATGAAGAGGAAGACAATGAAGAGTTTGCTCTATTTGTCAAGAAGTTTGGCAAATACATGATTAAGAATGGCTTCACTAAGAAGAGTTTTGACAAGGCCAAGGCTAGAAGAACAAATAGAAGATGCTATGAGTGCCATGAACAAGGGTACATAATTGTCGATTGCCCAAAACTCAATGGTAAGGGCAACAAGAATGAGAAGTACAACAAGAAGAACAAGCCCAACAAGAAGCCATACAAGGGTCAAGCTCACATTGGCCAAGAATACATTTCCGATGATGATGAGCAAGATGATGAGGGTGGCATTGCCAACATTGCCATTGGTCTACCTTCGGCCAAGAAGTCACTCTTCAATGACCTCACCGATGATGAGGATGATGCTCCCCGATGCTTCATGGGCAAGGAAACCAAGGTATCTCCTTGTTCCAATTTCAATCCCTCTTATTGTAGTGATGAAGAGGAGGACTTGGTCCCTTCTATGCATGAAATGATTAAAATGCTAGATAAGCTACAAGGAGAGTTGGATAACCAAGAAAGAATCATTGAGAGATAAGAAGAGCTACTTGATGAAGAAAGGGACAAGAATCAAGAGCTCACAAGACAACTTGAGCAAGAAAAGAACAAGAACAAGAACAAGAACATGACCAAGGAGCTTGTCAAGGTCAATGAATCAAGTGATTCATGCACCTCAACTAACAAGAAACTTCAAGAAAGGTGCAACTCATTGATAGAAGAGAAAAAAGCCCTTGTGAAGGCAATTGAAGATCTCAAGACAAGCTCCTGCTCATTGTTGAAGAAGTTAGAGTCCTCCCAAGCTTCAACAAGAAAATGTTGTGGAAGGTGCCACAACATTGATGTTGAGATGATTGCCAAGCTAGACGCAATAATTGAAAAGCTAACCAACCAAGTGAAGGAACTTGAGAAGAAGGCTCCAGTAGAAACCATAAGAAAGATGGTTGGTGAGCCAAGAGCCTCTCATGACAAGAGAGGATTAGGCTACAACAAGAATGGACCGAAGAAGGGCTACAACAAGAGATCCAACTTTGTGCCCGAAGACAAAGGAAAGCAAGTGGCACAAGAGATGATAAAAAAGCTAAAGAACAATGCTCCTCAAGCCAACAAGAACAACAAGACCTCTACGATATCTTTTTATGATTTTTATGCCTCTTATGCGCGAACCCATAATGCTTATGGTTGAGTGGTTGTAAAATTTGTTGAGCCACAAGACGCAAGGTGGAAGCCTTGTGTGTGGGTGCCCAAAGTTCTTGTATCTAGTGTTAAGGGATCCAAACCAACTTGGGTGTCTAAAACATATGCTTGATTTTCTTTGTAGGAATACTCCTCCGGTGGTGCAATATAGGTGCTTGATAGCGGGTGCTCCAATCATATGACCGGAGAGAGATCGATGTTCTCCACACTTGATCATGACAACCTACCAAGTGGAGGCATCTCATTTGGAAATGACAACAAAGGAAAGGTAATTGGTCATGGACGGATTGACGTCACCCATGACCTTTCAATTTGTAATTCTTATCTTGTGAATGGTCTTGGGTACAACTTGATGTCCGTGTCACAACTTTGTGAAATGGGCTATAGTTTTCTCTTTGACGATGATGGCGTAACCATGTTTAGGAAGAAGGATTCTTCAATAGCTTTCAAAGGGTATTTATAGGACAAGATCTATCTTGTTGAATCACCAAAAGAGGTATCTAACCTAAATGCTTGTTTGGTCGCTAAAACCACCTTGGGTTGGCTATGGCATCATTGGCTAGCTCATGTTGGGATGTGGAATCTTTCCAAACTTCTAAAAGGTGGTCACGTTGTAAGACTAAAGGATGTTGCTTTTGAGAAGGATAAAATATGTAACGCATGCCAAGCCGGAAAGCAAGTTCGAGCATCACATCTATCCAAAACATTGATGACAACAACAAGACCACTGGAGATGCTACACATAGATCTATTCGGACCGATCACCTACATAAGCATTGGCAGTAACAAATACGATCTTGTAATTGTTGATGATTATTCTCATTTTACTTGGGTATTCTTTTTGAAGGACAAAAGTGGAACACAAGGTATCCTAAAGAGGTTTTTGAGGAGAGCACAAAATGAATATGAAGTGAAGATCAAGAAGATAAGGAGTGACAATGGAACCAAATTCAAGAACACTCAAGTTGAAGAATATCTTGATAAAGAAGGCATCAAGCATGAATTCTTCGCTCCATACACTCCACAACAAAATGGTGTAGCCGAAAGAAAGAACCGCACACTCATAGAGATGGTAAGAACAATGCTTGATGAGTACAAGACACCGGACACCTTTTGGGATGAAGCCATCAACACCACATGCCATGCAACAAATAGTTTCTATCTTCACAATATTTTGAAGAAAACACCTTATGAGCTTCTCACCGGTAACCTTTCAAATGTCTTATATTTTTGGGTTTTTGGGAGCAAATGCTTTATTCTTGACAAGAAACCAAAATCCTCTAAGTTTTCTCCCAAGACTCATGAAGGTTTCCTCCTTGGTTATGGAACTAATGCCTATGCATATCGTGTCTTTAACAAAGACACCAGAGTTGTTGAAATAACTCGGGATGTGCAATTTGATGAATCTAATGGCTCTCAAGTAGAGCAAGTTAATCCAAGTGATGTAGTTGATAAAAATCCTTGTGATGCAATAAGGAACTTGGCTATTGGTGAAATAAGACCACAAGACCCAAATTCAAGTCAAGATGTACCATCTTCCTCAAACCAAGATGAGTCTCCTCCATAAGATCCACAACATGAACAAGATCAAGGAAATGGCCAAGCTTATGGTGACGACCATGCTCAAGGCGATGACCAAGATCAAGTTCAAGATGGTGGTGTGGATGATACTCAAGACATGAGCAATCAAGAAGGAGAAGATGCATCTAGACCCATACATCCATGAGTTCGACAAAGCATTCAAAAGGATCACCCCGTTGACAACATTCTTGGTGACATCGAAAGAGGGTTAACTACTCGATCTCGAATGGCTACATTTTGTCATCAGTACTCGTTTATTTCCACTATGGAACCCCTTAGGGTGGAACAAGCATTACAAGACTCGGATTGGGTGATGGCCATGCAAGAAGAATTACATAAATTTGAAACTAACAAGGTGTGGTCATTGGTGGAAAGACCCAAGCAAAATGTTGTAGGTACAAAGTGAGTGTTCCGCAACAAGCAAGATGAGTATGGTGTGGTGGTGAGAAACAAGGCAAGACTTGTTGCAAAAGGCTACTCACAAGTTGAAAGTTTGGACTTTGGTGAAACTTATGCACCTGTAGCTAGGCTTGAGTCAATTTGTATTTTACTTGCCTATGCCACTCATCATGGTTTTAAGCTTTTTCAAATGGACGTGAAAAGTGCATTTCTTAACGGCCCCATTCAAGAAGAGGTGTATGTACAACAACCTCCGGGGTTTGAAGACCCAAAGAAACCAAACCATGTGTACAAACTTCACAAAGCTCTCTACGGTCTCAAGCAAGCTCCAAGAGCTTGGTATGAACACCTCAAGGGATACTTGATCAAGAAAGGCTTCACAATTGGCAAGGCCGATCCTCCTCTTTTCACAAGAAAAGTTGATAATGATTTATTTGTGCGCCAAATACATGTCAATGACATTATATTTGGTTCTACTAATCAATCTTTTTGTGATGAGTTCGCCAAGATTGTGACTAGGAAATTTGAGATGCCCATAATAGGGGAGTTGAAGTTCTTTCTAGGTTTTCAAGTCAAGCAACTTGAAGAAGGAACATTCTTAATTCAAACCAAGTACACTCAAGACATACTCAAGAAGTTTGACATGGAGCATGCAAAGCCAAACAAGACTCCCATAAAGACAAATGGACACCTTGGACTAGATATAAACGGTAAGCCCGTGGATCAAAAGGTATATCAATCCATGTGTGCATCTAGGCCCGATATCATGCTTAGTGTGTGCATGTGTGCAAGGTTCCAAGCGGCTCCGAAGTAAAGTCACTTAGTGGCTGTCAAAAGGATATTGAGATACTTAGTTCACACACCCAACCTAGGATTGTGGTATCCAAAGGGTTCCAAGTTTGAGTTAGTTGGTTATTCTGATGCCGACTATGCCGGATGTAAAGTGGATAGAAAGAGTACCTCCGGGACTTGCCAATTCTTGGGTAGGTCCCTTGTGTCATGGTCATCTAAGAAACAAAATTCCGTTGCCCTATCCACAGTCGAAGCGGAGTATGTCGCAGCCGGAAGTTGTTGTGCTCAACTACTCTGGATGCGACAAACTCTAAAAGACTTTGGATACACTATAACCAAAGTTTCCCTCCTATGTGACAATGAAAGTGCCATCATGATTGCATATAACCCCATTGATCATAATAGGACTAAGCATATAGATATCCGGCACCACTTCTTGAGAGACCACTCATAAAAGGGGATATTGAGATTAGCTATGTGCGAACCGATAAACAATTAGCCGATATTTTTACCAAGCCCCTGGATGAGAAGCGGTTTTGTGAGCATAGGAGTGAGCTGAATATCTTGGATTCATCCAATATGGAGTAGAACCTTGTACATTGCTTGATGTGTTTTTACTCATGCAAAAGAACTTGAAATCAAAATTCTTCAAAATTCTTTTATGTCCTTGATTTAAAAAAAATGATGTTTTTGATCAATAGATCATAATGTTGTAACTTGTGAATATTGATTTGCTTGATTGTTTGCTTTATTCACAAGTTGGAACGTGTCTTATATCTTTATTCCTCAACTTGTCCAAAAGTTCATTGTTAGTAGAGGCTGTTTTTGTGTTCCAGATAGAGAACGATGGAACTTCCATCACACAATGATGGAACTTCCGTCATCCTCTGTCAAAGGAATTCGAGGGTCATGGAAGTTCTGTGATAAGTTCCGTGAATTTCAAATTGTTTTTTGCTCAGACCTAAGAGCGACGGAACTTCCGTCACCCAATGACAGAACTTCCATCACTCCCAGGTTAAGTGGCCCGAGCCCCTCTTCTTCCTTAGTCAACCAACCACTTCTTTTTTTCTCCCTCTCTCTCCTCTCTTCAAACCCTAGAAGGTGATTCCCGGCGATTTGGAGTCTCAACCGATGATTCCTTTGAATTTGGTGGAGATTCAACTCTTCCCCTATGGAAGTTCCGCGATCTTCATCAATTTATCCTTCTCTTTTGCCCTAGGTATGAGCTTTGACCTAGATCTTCTTGTTTTAGGTCAAAATCTCACAATGTCCTCGTTTGAATTGGTATAGAATGGTTTCCTTGAACCTAGTACTCCTTGTTGTAGAGGCATTTTGATTCTCGCGGTAGGATTTAGATGTTACGTCAAGTTTGTTCCAAACTGCAAGTGACGAAAGTTTCGTCAGAACTTCCGTCATGACAAAACTTCCGTGACCTGTCACGGAACTTCCATCACCTGTAGTTCAGTGCACTGAATTTTGCTTGCTTCTCTATTCTTGCTTGTGACTCATACCTATTTCTCTTGACCTTCTTGCTAATCTCATAGGCTCGTAAAGATGGTCCGCATGAAGTATGCCTCCAATGCACCAAGTGTTCATGAGGAGTCAAGTGAGGAGGAACAAAACGTGGAACAACATCAATCCTCGTCCTCAAGTCAAGACCTAGTGCCTATTGCTAAGCGACAAAAGGCAGTGGTATCAAGATGTAAGGGGCAAGGCACCAACAGAGATGCTCAAACTGTCACTGTGGAGTGAGGAGGCTCTCTTCCTTTTAGGAGAGCAGCAGACAAAGGCAAAGCTCCAATTAAGAAGAAGGGCACCAAACCTCGGAAGATCAAGAGTCAAAGGGATGAGTCCTTGAACATTGTGAAAGACCTTCGAGTCCAGGCCCCTGTGTATTTTGCGCACCAAGATTTCAAGGACTACAAGAAGGATGCATAGGCACTTAGTGAGGCAAGGAAGCAAAATCACTATGTTGTGGCTAACAAGGAAGCTAGTGACTACCGGTTCCTCACTTGGTTTCAGCAGGACTACTACATGTCCATGCTCATTGATATGAACAGGAAGAACCGGTTGGCCACTCATCAGTGGATTGATTTGAAGTACATGGAGGAGAAGGATGACACTACCTTCAAGGAAATTGTTGCAGCGTGCAAGGACAGAAACATTTATGACCTCATGGGGTTTAGCTATGACTGGAATAAGGAGGTCATCTGCCAGTTTTACTCCACTCTTTATATTGATGGCAGAGGTTATTTCTATTGGATGACTCAGGGAGTGCAGTATGTGGTCTCCCCCTCTCATCTTGCCACATACTTCTTTCAAGATGAGGATGATGACAACAGAGAGAAGATCTCCTATGAGTGAGTTTTGAAGGATGCAGATTTGACCTTCATGTATGAGGATCTCCATCCAACATATCTATGCACCACACATGGGATGTACAACTTCTACTTTACACTCAATAGGATGCTCCGAGTCACCATAGCTCCAAAAGCGGGTACGCCACTTCTCTTGTTGAGCACTCAAGGAACATTCTTGCTAGAGTCAGAGCGCTGCTCCTTTCAGTGTAATGGACTTTATTGTTCAAGAGATTTACTCTTCATCCCTGGACACATGGAAGGTCCTTGCCTTTGCACCTTATCTTATTAGGATGATTGAGTCTATAACCGGATTGGTATTTGAGAAAGAATGCAAGCATCAGCCCCTACGACCCTGTGTGCCAAAGATGACCCGTCTTTACCATGAGATAGTTCGGGCAGACATAGCAACAGAAAAGGCAGCAGTAGCAGAGGCTTTGGTGATTAATGGCATAAGATTAAAATTGTACTAACATGACTATAAAGAATATGTGCAGATTATCAAGAGAAAAATTAATTGTCCACATTTGTGAGAAAGTTCATCCCTCTACAAAAGAAGAAAAGAAAAGAGACTCTTAGTGCTTCAAGTTTAGCTTTTGCTAATTTATTTGACTCATAGGTATGTCGAACTATTAAGAGGGGTAAAACTTATCTTGCTTTAAGGGAATTCATGTGCTCAAGCCAAACTAACTCTTTGTGAAAGATTTAGCCTCCAAAATCCAAAAAGAACCAAAGCTTTCAGAGCCAAACAGAGAGTGACGGAAGTTCCGTCGTCCTTAGACGGAAGTTCGATCACATGCACTTCCAGCCACTCAGCCAAACCGAGAGTGACGGAAGTTCCGTGGGCCTTTGACGGAAGTTCTGTTGTGTGCCTGCTTTCAAACCGAGCCAACCCGAGAGTGACGGAAGTTCCATCACCCCCTGACGGAAGTTCCATCACAACATCTGCCTTGGAACCAGGCTTGCACAACGGCTATATTTGAACTGACAGAAGTTCCGTGAGCCCTCATGGAAGTTCCGTCAGACTCAAAAATCACCATAACGGCTAGTTTTTGGAGAAGCTCTATAAATAGCTTACCCCTTCCCCCGTGGGAAGGGTTGGACACTTTGGCAATTCACTCATTCTTTAGCTAGAGCTCTCCCCTCTCACTCCTAGACTTGTTCTTGAGATTCTAAGCAAAGTGAGAGAGATCCAACCACAAAAAGATTGATTCCATCCACTCAAAAGCGTGAGCACATCTTTCCCTCCTCAAACAAGATTTTATTTGCTTGTGACTCTTGGAGATTTGGTCTCCTAGACGGCTAGGTGTTGCCCTTGATCTCCCAACTTGTTGTGGTGAGACGGGGACATTTGTGAAGGTGTGATTCGCCTCCGGAGGAAAAGAATTAAGTGAAGAAAGAAACCCGAGCATGATCTTTGTGATTGCTTGGTGGGGAAAAGGGTTGAGGGAGACCCAGGCCACTTTGTGTGGCTCCTTAATGAGGACGTAGGAACTACTTAATATGGTTGCTGAACCTTTGGTTAATTTCTTGTGTCTCACTTTACGTTTCCACATTTCTTATTGTGCTTGTGCATTTCTTCCATATTAATGTGCTCGATTCACTTATTGTTGTATTGCTAGCTATCTATTAAAGATCCCTAGGCGTACATTGCATTAGCTTCATATCAAGTATTATATCTCTTTCTCTTAGTTATCCGCATTTCAATTAGCTCTAGAGAAAGGATTGGTGAAGTTCTATCATTTGACAGAATTTCCGTGGTGACGGAAGTTCCATTGTTGCTGTATTTGATCAAAGCTCAGTGCTTTTTCAGGTTTAATTTTTAGATTGCCTAATAACCCCACCTCTAGGCAACTTTCAATTGGTATTAGGGCCAAAACCTTCTACAAGGCTTAAAAGCTTGAAGGTTAAAGAATGTTGAAGCCGGGGGAAGGCGACAAGCCTCAAGAGATTGCTTCGGCAAGCAAGGGAAGTGATTTACACATGACTATGCCTTTCAACTATGCCGATGTGGCAAATATACATGGTAGTGGAAGTGGAAGATTGCCCTACTTCGAGGGCAAAGATTTCAATTGGTACAAGCATCGTATGAAGATGTATCTCATGTCCATTGGTCCACCAATTTGGGAAATTGTGGAGAAGTGATATACCTTGGAGGACAAGGACAATCCTACAACCGTGGACCAACTCAACATACATCACAATGCTCAAGCGGTGTCGGCCATTCTCTCTTCCTTGAATCCCAAGGAATATTCAAGAGTAGCGGGAATTGAGAATGCCCGGAGAATGTGGAAGAAACTTGTATGTGCTCTTGAAGGAGTAGATGTGGTGAAGACTTCAAGTTCTCAAAACCTGTACGACCATTCTCTCTTCCTTGAATCTCATGAAGGATTGGTGAAGTTCTGCCATTAGACAGAATTTTCGTGGTGACGGAAGTTCCGTCGTTGCTGTATTTGACTAAAGCTTAGTGCTTTTTCAGGTTTAATTTTTAGATTGCCTATTCAACCTCCCCCCCCCCCCTCTTGGCAACTTTCAGTTACTAGAGAAATTTGTAGAAGGACTATCACAGGAAGGTCATCGTGCAAGCATGCCACTCATTGGAGGTTGTGGCCATGAAGATCTTTGCATCCAATGGATGGTCATTGCAGTATAGGTTGTGCTGCTAGTCTTGTTATTCTCTTTTTATTACACCATGTGCGTCAAATCCTATAAAAATAAGTAACTTGTATGCCGAATGCAAATCTTGCAAAAGGCGGGATTTTTTCCATTTTCTAAAAAAAATTTATAGGAGACTCGATCACTCCCAACATCGTGATTCGAGCCTTGCTGTGGAGCCAATGCTACATGGAACCGGATTATAGGAGAGTGCAAGGACGGACATCTTTCAATTTTCTCGTTCTTCCAACTGGTCCGTGTTAGAGGTGTGGAACAAACAAGTTGAAAATGCCATGTGGGTGCTGGTGCACAGAATTAGCGTAGAAGAACTGCTGAAACAAAATTAAGAGTTGGATGCTTTTTTATGCAACAACGTCATCAATTAAATCTTTCATCATGGAAATTAATATTAAGATTCTTTGTTCAGGTTCTTTACAATTCATGGTTCAGCTGTTGAGGTCATACATGTGGAAGATGCATATTTTTTTTAGAAAATAGAAAAGTCTTCCCGCCTCTGCAAAATTGCACATAGCATTTACAAAAATTATTACAAAGTTCAGATTCTATAAAATATTCTAGGGGACATTAAAATGAAAGTCAGGATAGATTCTATTATGAAATTTCCAGCCATGCAAAGCAAGGAGCTCCAACGCCGTGGTCTCCACATCAATCTACTCACATGTCTGAAAGAATCTTTTGTTTCTTTATCACGCTGAAGCAGTGCCCAGATTCTCATCCAGCATTGGAAGATGCATATGAATTTGCAAAACGTTTACCAAACCACAAGCTGCATGTCATTGGGGGAGCAAATCACTGCTACACTGCTCATCATAAAGAAGTTTTAGACGCCCTCTACAAGGTTTTCGGTGTTTTGCAACATAGTGAAAACGTTGCAATAGGGGTATATTCGTTGCAATATTATGTTATCACAACAACTTCGGGTCGCTGGGAGGCATCGCAATTGCAGCCGGTGCGATAGCATATTGCATCGTTTTTTTTTAGCGTTACGGTAGCTATGATGTGTTGCAACGACATGTGGCGTTGCCTGTAGATAATATGGTAATGACGATTGCGTTTCTGTGATTCGCAACTACGCTATATCGTTGCTATAATGGCTATTGCATCAATGGAGCCTTGTTGCAAATACGTGATATTGCAACGTCCACGAGTTGTAGCGATACCCGCAATTGCCACACAGGTACTCGTCGCGATATGTGACCCCCTACTGCAACCATCTGATCCTTGTTGCTATACGTTTCGCTACATTCGCAACGAGTCTGCCGTTGCTATACACTTAACTGGAATGGCGACGAAGAATGTGTTGTTGCTATACGCTCAAGTGCAATCACAACAATGTACCTGTTTAATGGGTATCGCATCGAAAAAATAGCCGTTGCTATATATATAGAGGGTATCGCATCGAAATACTAGACGCTGCAATACATATAGAGTGTATCGCATCAAAATATCAGTCCTGACAATATGCGTTTAGTGTATCGCAAAGAAATGAATAGCATACATCAATCCAATAGTATTGTTATGTTCATCAATACAATTTTATTGTTACGTACATGAATCTAATATTCACTCATACAATCCATTCAAATCAAGAAGTCCGATTGTCCCCATAGAAATTTGTGCATGCCAAAATGATAAAAATAAAGGGAGAATGGAGGTTGCTTCACACTGAGGTACTAAGCAATCATGAACCTTATATATCGCCCCGCTAAAGCTTAAATGTCGTCCTGCCAAAATAAGAAAAACATATAGGGTTTCTAGTGAGATGAGAATTAGAGCTCGTAGAGCCATATAGAAATGCAATGATAAAAATTAACACCAGTATGAATGAAGGTAATTTTCCAGTTCTTATCCTAAAGAAATGTAACTTCTTGATGACTCATGATCACGACATTCATTCGCTAAATTCTTTGATAGCTTGGTAGATTTTTGTTTAGGATTAGGTCGAATATTTTCTTTGTGTGTTGTGATAATGCTTCTTGACTCAATCTGGTATATGTTGGAACATTGTTAGCTATAATCCAAGCACAACATCATCATGATTGCCATGGTTGTTCAAAACCATTACCTGCTCCAGATCGGGTGTTCGAACACTATTATGCACTAGTCTTGCATCAATATTGTCCTCAGTGTTCCTAGCTTCGTGTTCTGTTGTATTGCTGCTTATATTGATCGTCCCTTCATTGGTCTCCTCTGTAATGATCCCTTCACTGTTCCCTACTGCAATGTTGGTTTCATTGGTCTCTACTGTAATGTTGCCTTCATCGCTTCTAGTGTTTGTTGCTGCATTGCTCTCTAGTACATTGTTGGTTTGGGGGTAGTAGCCTGCAAATTACAAACAGGGCACAAATTATGTAATATGACAAAATTCAAGTGCATTATGAATCTTTAATTGGCAACAAATTGGCAGTGGCGGGGATAGGCCCAAGCTCTAGGTTGGGCCGAATGCTATCGGGCTGGTTTGGGTGGGCCAAAGAAGGGAAAAATGCCAAAAACAAATGCAAAAAAAACTATATCTTTCGGAAACCACTAGAACATTGGTGTAAAAATAGGCGAAAATATGATCACACTGTTGTATGCCTGAGAGTGTTACCTCTAGGTTGCGGTTTAGTGCTATTATTATTTGAAACTCTTGCATCAATGATTCTCGAACTGAGGCCATGAGTTCTTGCTTCTCTGCTTCCTTATCGGCCGCTTGCTTTGCAAGAAGCTCTTTTAGTTGTTGAAGCTCATGCGCTTGTCCTTGGACTATCTTCTGAAGCAGTTGCTTTTTGTTTGTATTCCACATGTAACCTTGGCCACGTAACCTGCTTGACTTGGCACGGGTTGTTTCCTTGTACGTTTCCTGGAGAACAAAGCCCTCTTTACCAGATGCAGATGTGTTACTTCTTGCATCATTCAGACCCAATTCAGATGATTCAGTCATATGCAATCTCCTGGCTGCATTGCTCTAAGAAAAAAAAACAAATGTATGCGATCAATGTTCGTACTGTTGCGACAAAAAGAAAACTAGTTCACAAAATTTATAGCACTCATATAAATACTTTCAGACATCTAATTTGACCATTGCCCTTGCTTCATGTGAGTAAACGTAAAGAGTTCCATAGGGCCTAGCTCAACACCAGTTTCTATATCTCCCTACAAATGCATGCATACACATCACTAATATATCAGATTAATGTGTTACAAGCAGAGAACAATCATGACAATGTTTACCATTCCCAACTACACTGAGCGAAAGGCTTCTAACCCATCACATGCATGGTTTTCATTTCTTAACGATCCGTAGAGTTCTGGCTACTGACCTTCTGCAAAAAGTTAACAATTAATGTCAGAAAACTCAAACTACCACTGCAAAACAGAGAAGGTCAGGACTTTCCAATAGTTCAATACGCAGATGATACACTCCAAATAATGGAAGCATATCAGCAATGGCAACTTCTAAATGATCAAGTTATTGGCATTGAGCCTATAGCATCTCCTGATGTTTGGAAACATATGGGACAAATGTAACAAATACTCCGCCTCAAAAGTATATGAGCAACTAATAGGTCATATCCCGGTGCACCCTGTTTTTAGGTGGATGTGGCTTTGTTCTTGTCAGCCAAAGCATAAGATTTTCTTCTGGTTATTGTTGCAGGACAGGCTGAACACTAGAAATATGTTGCAAAGAAGAAACATGCAACTGGATTCCTACACCTGTGACATGTGTATTGTACAGAGAGAAGAAACACTCAAGCACTTATTCATAAGATGCAGCTTTGCAAAGCAGTGCTGGGACTCCATTGGCATTCAAATCCCAGTAGGCCTTACTATGCATCAGATTTTCAGCTTCCTAAAAGACAAAGTGCAAATACATTTCTACATGGACATCGCCATTCTGATGTGTTGGAGTATTTGGTCAGTCAGAAATGAATGAATCTTCGATAACCTGGACCCAAATGTTCAAAACTGCAAAAACAAATTCTTCAGAGAATTGGCTATACTAGTCCATAGAACCGATGTTCACAGTGCAAATAGGATAACTTGATGGATTGCAGAGAAAAAGTAGTTCTTGGGACGCCCATTTAGAGCCCCATGAAACACCTCTCCATGAGACGCCTCCCCCATTCGTATCCTGCTCTAAAAAGCCCTTGATGTCTCGTCTCCCCTTGCTCCCCAACCGTCGTCTCTCACTTCTCCTCCTCACTCGTCATCTTTCATCCGCTCCATTCTTGTCGTCTTCGTCTCCACTTCCATCTTCTACAGAGGCCGAAGAAAACAGGGTAAAGGAGTGATCCTGAGATCCCCGCTGTCGGTCAACGTCATGGCCGAGCACAGAGTTCCTCCCGCGGCAAAACGCTGCAAATTGGCTTCGGGCGGCCTCGGTGTAGAGGAGTCTAAAGCAGAATGATCTGATGGTCATAACTCGGATAAACTGTATGTTACCTTTTCCAGCCCTTTTTCCATTGAGTTGTTTTAGCGCATGCAATCTCGCGCGTTCCTGCCCTCCTAGACCAGGGTGGAATTCGTGCCAGGGCTGTACCGCAGATTTTGGAGGACCGATCGACCTGTGCTAAAAGCAAAATTGGGCCCTCAGTTCAAGTATATTAATATAATTAAATTTCTTTTATTTTGTCCATTTAATTATGCATTTCTTAGATATTCTATCCATATAGTTACATGCATATTCTAGTTTGCAAGGAAGACGATCGATAGGTGCCACATCATTTTATTTTTTTGTAGGCTGGTTTGTGGGCTGCCTGTTGTTGTTGAGGCGCTTAATACCTTTCTGTGATGAATCTGCGTTTGGTTTTGATCTTCCGCGCTAGGTTGGGAGAAGTACTTCCATAGAGAAGATCACCATTCATCAACTATTTTTCTCTCCTGATCACTGATCATATGTCGTCATGTTTACGTTCCCCGAACTTGTGTTTCATTTTCGTTTGTGTCTACAGTTTGTGCTACCTGTTTGTGCTACCTGCCTTCTTCCTTCTAGTATAAGTGTACAATTATTGTTTGAGCTTCACAGTGCGTGCCTTCTTCCTTTGTCTTCTTAGTATCACTGTATTACTATTAAAACTTCACAGGCTATATTAACTATCAATCTTTGCTACTAGGACTTAGCTTTTGGACACGTTCATTATCTGTTAACAAATAAGAGTAGCGCACCTCCTTTGAGATTCTCTTGTGCATCGTGCGAAGACTGAAGCACAATTTCAAGAAGCTCCTTTGGCTGTTATTTCCCATCATAACTATTTGCCAAACTCACCATGTTAGTTTGGCCTTGATTATAATTAATCGGCATATGAACATGATTTGGTGTCGATATATGAGGATATGTGGGTATATGTTGCATGTTACTAGTTGCATTATAATTCAAAGCATGCATATTATTTGGCACAGGATTCTGCAAATATCTATTGGATCCATAATTTGTATATCTAAAACCACTATCCGAATAACTACTAACCATTGCAGCATGCTCATAAGTAGGTCTAGCAACATCAACATGAGAATTCATGGTACTTGCAAAATAATTATTAGTAATAGGCAGTGTATTTGCAATTTGTACCTTGGGCTCATTGTAGTAATACTGTTGTGTAGTGTACGGATAGCCCGCCATGTGATTGCTTTTATTCTGAAACCGCAGCACCAAAGAAGCCTTGATTTCTCCTTTCCTTTAAAACTTTCAGCAATCAACAACAAAGCTTTGGATTCCTTACTAGCAATACCTGTCCAACAAGGAAAAGGTAGTAGGAACAATGGAGTCGGCTTGTACGGCCAAATTCAATGGTGATGGCAAATTCTAAGAATAGATCAATTAGAGAATTAGCTAGGGTAGAAATATTCGGTTATTTAAATAACCTGAATAATCATCCCCAGTGGAGTCGCCAATAGGTGTGTTGACGCTAAAACACGCCGTTAAACACGAGCACGCCCAAGTGCAACCCGCAGACCCGCGTTTCATTGCTGAGTCTGCGGAAACCAGATGCTCTGGTTTTGAAACCGGAGGGTCCGGTTTTATTGGGTTTGATGGAAAGGAGGGTAAATATCACCATTACGTGGTGAAGGACGGCTAGGTTTACGAGCAAACCAACAAAGAGGTAAATGATGCCTTACGTGACGAAGAACGACTAGTTTACGAGCAAACTAGCAAAGACCGTCGAAGCTCTCGCCTGGGAGGGACCCCGTCAGGACGTGGGCGTCGTCGGTGTGTCCTAGAAGCCTAGGATGTCATCTCTGGTCGTAGAGATTAGAAGACGAATAGCATGGAGTGGTTTGGAAAGAAGGGTAAAGGGAAAAAGTAATGTAAATTTGATAGATTCGATTGGGTTGTTGCCTCAATCGGCCATGGCCCTTTTTATATAAAGGGTGGGGAAGTCTACCACCGTGGGAGGCGTAATGCATAAGGAAAACCCTAAAGAAACTGACCTAAAACGGATCTAGAACTCTAGTCTCAGACAGTCAAAACCGGACTATCTGGTTTCCCAAACCGAAACCTCCGGTTTCCCTAGAAAACCTGTCAAAACCAGACCCTTCGGTTTACCAAAAGCAGACTGTCCGGTTTTGCAGCCTGAGAGTACTTTGTAAAAACCATAACTTCATCATCACGAGTCCAAAGTAAGTGTCTCATATATCCATTTTGATCATCTCTATGATGGCTTCATCATGGAAACTTCAAATATGCATTTTGGCTTTATCATATTAACTTTTTAAACACTTCTTTACTTCTCGGGTGAAAATTAGCCAAAATGCATCTAAAATACTCCCATAACCTGCAAAATATGTCTAAACACCAAACTTGTGAAATAATCGCTGTTAGCCTCAGTTTAGACAATTTTGACCACACTTGGTCTGTGAAAATCGGACCATCCGGTTTTGAAAAACAGAACATCTGATTTTCCCAGAGTGCCAATTTTGGTTGTCAACACCACCATTGTCGTCAAACAGCGATGGGAATGAGGAATTGCTATCTGCTGTCATGAAGGATACTGGTGGTCGTAGACGTATGTACATCGAGCGTGCAGTCCTCTGTAAGACACCTAGGAAAGATGATGGACCCTTTGTGATCCTTCTATTCTCTTCAGGAGACAACATGATCCATGAGAAGACTGATGGTTTGTGGATGGCGTTAGTGAAAAATGATTTCCAGTAAGATTTCTTGATGTTGCTTACTGGGATGGGCACGTGGTGGCACTCGGTCAGTGGGGGAGACCTGACGGTTTGGGACCTGGTCAGGAAGCCCAATATTGGATCTCCCGAATAGGTCAAGGCCCCCCTTATGCTCGTCCAACAAACTGCAGACACAGGTCAACGATGTATCTTGCGCGGTCCGCTTGTAAGCAGCCTATGATCATCCAACTGTGGGGAGACTTTTGGGAAAGACGAACCCATAGGCAACTAAAGAGCCACCAGTCAACATGCATGACAATGGATGGCGTGACATTATATGAGAGACCAGTAGACGGTGGTGGATGGATGGAGTTGAGAGGTTTGCAAAGTGAACGCTTTCTTTTTCTGGGAGCAAATTATCAATTCTTGTTTGCTATACCAGAAGGAGACAAGAAAGTGGGTCCGCCACGTCTTTATGTTTTGGACCATATGGATGGAGAAATGGTGAAGATCCCTGCTGATGATCATCACAGTCGTGTCAGGCGATATGACCGGTTCAATTTCACATGGGGCCGACTCAATATATCTCTGCAAGCCCCTCTTTTTATCCGCCCATACCCATGTTTCAAGTACCCCCCCCCTTTTATTATTATTAATCTTTGATGTTTAGTTTAAGTTTGATGGATCATTGGAATACTTGTAATGATGTATGCACTCAGATTGTATGTTAACCTGTGAATGCTCCATGTTTTTTGTTTGTTTTAATGTTGTTCTCAATTATTACAAGCGAAGTAGGCTAAGTGATCACTTATTTGAATTTATTTTAATGTGTTGAGAAAGAATACCCCGTTGGATGACTTTAGTTTAATGTTCATTGCGATACCATGATAATGCAACGACAAACACTTTCGTTGCAATATGTAAGATGCAGTCGCAACTCCCACCACCTTCGTTGCTATATCTATGCACAGTTGCAATGACAAACATTTGCGTTACAATATATAAGACCCAGTCGCAACCAGATGAATTTTTGTTGCTATATCTATGCATTGTTGCAACGACTAATAATTTTGTTGCAATATGTAAGACCTAGTCACAACCAGACAAATTTTCATTGCTATATCTATGCATTGTTGCAATGACTAACAATTTCGTTGCAATATGTGAGACCCTGTCGCAACCATAAAGACTTTCATTGCTATACCTATGCCTCTTATTGCAACACCTCGTTCTTCTATTCTGAAATGACCTTATTGCACCAATTACAGGAAAGCATTGCAAAAATGTCACCCTCATTACAACACACATGCAAACGTGGTGATATATCCAATCTATCGCAACCAAAATCACCTTTCGTTGCAAATACCCATGTCTATTGCAACAAAAATCACATTGTTGAGATGAATGTCGTGGCAATAGCCCTGAAAGCTTGTAGTGGCCATTGTGGATTGCATCACATTGAACGAGGTAACACAAAATTGTGAATTCACAATTTGCTTTTTGTTCTTCCTTTTCAGTTTGTTTGAACAACTATTTCATGTGTGGACCGGTCTTTATTAGGGGACACCCCGCCCTAGAGCGACGACACCCCTGCTGTCGTGTATGGCTTCCTTCTCCCCCACCTTTGCACCTTGCCACACAGCCTTCAGTCACCATAATCTTTACAATATGTAAATTTAGGTGTGGTCGTCCACTTCATGTTCACAAAGTTAAAGATTGAATCTAAGTCAGTTTTATACCTTATATATTAAGCACCGACTTTCAAAAATCATAACTCCCACATCCAAAGTCCAAATAAGACAAACTTAGATTCTATCTCGTAACTTGCAAAACGTTCTACAACTTTGGTATTCAACGGATCTCCAGATTCGGCCGTATTTATGTGCAAATATGCGATACAAAAATATATATTCCGATTTGGATTACTCTATGTTGGTCGCCTTATGGGGCCCATATCTCATAGCTCTGGAGTTCAAATAATATGAAGCATATGTATTCCAGAAAGCTCTCGATGAGATCTACAACTTTTGTGGTCAATCTTTTCCCATTAGAGCATGACTTGAAGTTCAAAACCATGTCATAATGCAGTGTTGTTTCTAGACTGTGTAAATTAATCTTTCCTTAAGGACAAACATTTTAGAAATACTTATGCATTGGACCATGTTGACACCAGCTAAGTCACACCAAATAAATAGACCTGGGCAAGGCGCCAGAACTACTTGTTGGTAGAACTCAACAGATGGTTAGTGTGGGCAAGTTAAATCCACAAGCGCATGGACATCCCGTTGTACCATTTCACCACCGGAATACTTCTAATGGCTGTCATTTATAGTTCTCCCAAAGGAAGATGACGGTCAAAAGATAGCATGTTCATAGATAGGGGCAATGATAATAAAGATAATAGGTAGTGACACACTGAACAATACAATCTAACATTAGTCTAGAGTCTACGTTAAGCGAGTTAGGAAGAGTTAAGCTGGGTCCCTATGTACTTCTATACTCCTGCCTATAGGTTATATACATGCAACACATACAAGCCTAAGTCCTATGCCAAGTCGATACAGGGAGGATTAATAAGCACATCAGGGCTATCACCACCTGCTGGCAATCCATTACTAGGACACGTGATAAAAGGCAATTAAGTCCTTATCGCCACACCTATTCCTATTCGTGAGGCACCCAAGCACTCAAAGATATTTACCAACCTAAGCACCATGCTTACATTGCTAAATAATACTCTTTTTTCCCATGGGACTTTTGCCCTTCGGACCAACAAGTCTAGAGTAAGAGTACACCTAACTGTTACCCGACAGATCAACAAGTGAAGTACTAAAGAATGCATAACTATGACCTTACGGATCAACAAGTAAAGGGATGGGACATGCATAGTTTTAACCGTACAGATTAACAAGCTACAGACTATAGTACACATAACATTAACCCTACAGATTAACAAGTTATGGACTAAAGCATGTCTAACCACAATATCATGTCTTACTAGAGAGGGATAGTGTGGAAGTATACCCAAGATTCCAAGACTACGCCAAGGATCTCAAGACAGCTCTCCTCTATCCTAAACTCCACTAGGACTTGAAGACTAAGTACAATGCTAAAGAATGGATTCTTCTTGGTGTGTGTGTTGGTGTGGAGCTCTCCCCTTCTATTTATAAGGGGGATAAGTCGGTACTGAGGAGTAACCGCCATGAAATGACCATGCACTAACCTTCTAAATGAGCTCGGGAATTGACATGTGGAAGCCCGCTCGAAATGGGCTCAAGACCTGGTCAACTGAACAAGCCCCTAGGTCGGTCGATCTGGGACTAGGCCCTCTCGGGTTGTGCTTCCTCAGGATGGCTGATAGGTGGGTCCTCTTTAATTTTGACTCGGTGTTTCCCGGAGGAATCCCATGTAGCCACGTATGCAATCCGAGGGAGGTCCAATTGTCACCGTCTCATTGGTTGGACTTGTGTTTCCTCGGATTGTGCTCCATTTCTCCACATATATTGTATCAAATCCCTACATGCATATAATTCTCCAAGGACAAGTGGAATCTTATTATTCCTAACTAACATGCGTGTATGAAATGCTAAGTCTTCCCTTATATGTGGCTATATTGACGGTCAGAATTGGTATTTAACGACCGTCAACAAGACCCCCCAAGCTGAACTTTGCTCGTCCCGAGCAAAGCTAAACTTAGGTTTTGTTGATCAGAAATTGCTACATTGTCTTATTCTTAATATATACCCAAGTGCACAACTAAGATGCTCTACATAGAATTGAACAAGTTGGCACAAGTAATTCACCTTTTTATTTACCTGTGGGGCGTTGTAGCTTCTCCAAATCTTAAGTTGTTGGAAGCCAGAACAGTCTGTAGGATTCCTATTTCACCCACCCTCTCTAATCGACTTTAGCCTGGAGGTTATTAGTTTTAGTGACAAATCTAAGTTCCTCAAATGATTCACTCAGATCGCTCAATGTATATGTATTCCTCACCAAGGTTTATGGTGCCTAAAAAATCCTATCTCTAAAAGTTAATATGTGGAGCTCAGGGTAAGGATAAATATGGCATACATGTATTTCATATGTCATCGAGTCAAAAGAGTGGATCCATGGAGAATGCATTTCCTACAAGCATGATCAAGATGTGCATGTGTGGTGGATATGGTGGAGTGAAATAGAGAGTCTTCTTATTTGTCTCTCCCTTTATTTGGCAGTTTTGGCTATCTTTTCTTTCTTCCTTTTTTTTCTCTCAAGCTCTTCATGGAGCAAGAGTTTTTCTCTTTTTCTCTCTCTCTTTGTTTTTGTCAAGCTCTTCATGGAGCAAGAATCTTTTTCTCTCTTTTTCTTTCAATAGCCATTACCTTGATTGCCTTGGGGAGAGATCAATCATGAAGACAGAGTTTTTATTTTTGTGGACGGATGGTGTGACATGGATGGTTGCTAATTTCCAGTGTGGAAACTTAGCTGATGTGCACGGACTTGATCATGAATGCAAAAAATATTTCTCACTAGGGTCACACAATTTTGCTAAGGCTCAATGAAAATACAAGTAGCATATATATATATAGGTTTTGCAATGTAGATCAACATATGGCTGTGGTAGGAATTTGTATCATTGAGGAACTTGTCATTTTTATCAAATTAATTCTCTGAGTGTCAAGTTTCACAAATTGAGCAAGATCATAGCATCCCTAACTAACCATATTAGATCTCCCAACAACCTAGAAGAATAATGTTTATGCTACCCACTAGTATGTTTAAGGTCAGATTTAATCATTCCACAAACCAAAACTAGATAGAGTGCTAGGTTGTAAACCGGGTATATAAAAGGAATAAAATACAGAGCAACTATTCATCATCTCAACATTGAAAACCTTATGCATTCATACCGCGCATGAATTTATTTATTTATTTTAGTTTTTCTATTTATCATGCATGTGAAAGGGAAACAAATCTTTTTGTTGTTTTTGGTTTATCATGGATGTGGTGATTGAAAAGGGAAATGATACAAGTTACCTTCACATTAGGGGCAGGAAGTCCCCCCAAGCTGGCTCTTGCTCACGGTTTGCCGCAACGTGTTGATGGAGTATTTGAAGTCTTGGCTGCAATAAGAGAGCAAGGGTACACAAGAACAACTACTCTTTTTTCTCATGGGACTTTGACCCTTCAGATCAACAAGTCGAGAATAAGAGTGCACTTAACTCTGACCCGACGGATCAACAAGTCAAGTACTCGATGGTTATGAAGCCCCCATGGAGTTTGTTCTTATGATGATTTGAAGGCAACATGAATATGCAAATGAAACTCAAAGAAACTATTTTTCGTAGAATTTTAGAGTGTTTAGTGATGCCAGAGCCTAGAGAAAATGACAACAAATGGCCAAAGCATAATGGAGAGGTGAAATATGTGAATACGCTGAAGAACTTCCTCTCAAAAACCTTGCCTCAAAATGCAGAGTGAAACAACAGTCATATTGGGACATGACAGTTGCAAGCTAGCAGTTAGGGCAAGTGGGGCTTGAGGGCCATTTTTCTCTGGTCGGCCGACCAATGGGTTTGATCGCCCGACCAAGGAATGGCCCATCTAGTCCTTTGCTCTAGTTAGTGGGCCCTACTTATGGTGGCCCACACGAAAGAAAATATATTTCAAAGAAAAACATTTTTGATCTTTTGCACTCTCAATTTCTCAAAAGATAAACTCTAAAATTCTATTTTTTATATATAATTTTAGAAAAAGCAAAATGGGTTGGAATAAATTGCAACATGCAGATGTGGTGGAAAAATTCAACTATGCAAATGCAAATAGAAATCCAAAGATTAGAGGAAAGCAAATATGAGATAAGTTCCAATTTACCTTTGGCAACGGCTCACAAATTTTAAGTCCAATGAGCGGGACTCTTCTCCATTGCATTTTAGCTTGGTGACGCAGTGTATGATCCCGAAGATGAGAATGCAGACGACTTCTCGCATTGGAGTTGTGGCTGTCTTTTCATAGTACTTGTGCGAAGCATCATCCCCTTGTGTCCTTCTTTCTTGGTGATGTTAGATAACTTCTCTTCCTTGATGTAGCTTCCTGCATCTTGGTTAGTATACGACTGTTCGCGAGTGCATTCACATCCCCTCGGATTCATCGTATCGATAGTTCTAACATAGGAAACAACAACAACTAGCTGAGCCAACATAGTTTCTAATAATTCATTAAATTATTGTTGGCGCTCAAAAAATGTAAAGAAGGTTTTAACCGTAGTATTGACATGTTCCAAAATTTTCTCATGATCCCTTAGCTTTTTAAATAGTTTTTCATTTAGCTTAGGTTGGCCATGAATAATATCTCTTAAGTAGGTGCAACACCCTGATTTTTCAAAATTTGGAATATTTTGAAATTTTCTAGAATTAATTAGGTTGTTAATATTTTACTAAGAAAAAAGATTTTTTTAAAGAAAATAATTAAATATAGGTTATTTTAAAATTTTATTTGTTGCATTCATGTTGAATAGTTGCATGCAGGGTTTTATTGGGTGCAAAAGTATGTTTAATATCGTGTAAAATTCAGTTTGTAATTTTATTAGGGAAATAGTTATCAGATTTGGAAAGCAGAAAAAGAAAGAAGAACTTTCCTCAGACTTTGGGCCGAAATCTCTCTCCCTCGGCCCAGTTTCCCTCCCCTTCTCTTTTTCTCCCTCTCTTGCTGGCCCTACTTCGGCCTAGGCCGATTCCCTCACCCGTGCGGCCCAGCCACTTCCCCCACCCCGAGCTCGGCTTGCCAGGCCCACGACCAAGCCGGCCCAACACTTTCCTCCCCTTCCCCTCTACCCCGGCTATGGGCCAGAACCCCGCGCGGCCCACCTCCCTCCTCGCCCCTCAGCCAGCGCACCCCCGTAGCCTAGCAACCATGCCCGGCCCACTCCCGTGCACGGCCCACATCGCATGCCCGCCTGAAACCCTAGGGTGCCACCACCCAGCCCTGACCGCTGCCGCCACCTCGCCTCGGCGTGTGTGCCACAGTAGGCCTAGGGGGTCATGCCCTTATAAATAGGGGGACCCCTCTTCCCCGCGCCCCCTTCGGCTCCCCCGCCGCTTGCCCCCAACCTGCGCTGCCGCCCGTGCCGCTCGCGTGCCTCGCTGTCACCGCCGCCGCAGGCCGTCGCGCCGCCGCAAGCCATTGACCTGAGCTCTAGCCTCCCTGCACCCGCGTAACCCACAGTGAGCTCGTCTTCCTGCGCCACCTCCCATTCGCCCCTCCCCGTCGGCCCTCGCTCGCCGGCACGCCTCCCCGGCGGAGATCCGACCGCATCCAATGGCGCCACCGCCACTCACCCTCACCGGCGGTAGCCACCCCCGCCGAGCCCCCTCCCTAGCCATCCGATCTAATCTGGACGATCCAGATTAGATCGAGCCGAACGGGTATGGACCGGACCCAAGGTCAACCCCTGGTTCACGAGTCCGTGGACCGAGGCCATACGTTTTAGGGTTTATTTTAATTAAACTAAATCCGGGATTTATGCCACTTTGTGTTTAGGCCCTTGCCCTTTATTTAACTTATATTTTTTTGAACCTTGTTTTCTTCAGAACTTTTAGTTAATTATATTTAGGACCCTTACTTTTTATATAATTATTTTTCAGGATCATATGTTTATAGAAAAGCCCCTAGACTTTTTCTAAATAATATTTTAGTCCTATAATTTTACAAAAACACCCCTGTACTTATTTTTAATTATATTTTACTCCTTACTTTTATAGAAACAACCCTAGACTTAATATTAATTATATTTTAGTCCTTTCATTTTACATTTTAGTCCATAGATTTTCCATAAATTATATTTTTCACCCTGATATTTTACAAATTAGTCCCTATACTTTTATAAAATTACTTTTAGGCCCCTAAACTTATCTGTTTTTACATTTTAACCCTTAAAACTTCAAATCGTCATAACGTTTCAACCATAGCTCGGAACTGAGAAATTCTTGAACTAGAGCGATCGTGGTGTTTAATATTAATTATTTGTACTGTTTCATAATATTTTGCTAATTTATTATTTTAACCCTAGAACTTGAAACCTTCATGACTTTTTACTCGTAACTCGGATTGAGGTGATTCTTGCGCTCACGCGATCATAGCAACACGTACTTTTTTGTAGTATTGTTTTCATTGTTCTTTCTTACTGTGTGGTGTGTTATTTCTTAGTTTGTTTGTATGCTTGTGTTTCCGGTGTGACGTTGAGTAGATGAACCGCTGTTAGAGAACTTTCGAGATCTCCATCTTGAAGACTTTGAGCAGCAGCAAAGGGAACCAGGCAAGTGTCCTTGATGCATATTGAACCTATGTTTCACATTTCTCTCTATTCTCTATTCATGCTCGTTAATACTGAATCCTATGTGTCATCATCCTGTTCTATATTATTCCTTGTCGCCTGGGTTCTGGTGTAGCTTATTAGTATGGGTACGTCACGCATAGCTTGCTATGTCGGGTTTGGAAGTGTCTAATGTTAATCTTGACTAATGGCTCACTTGAACATAATGATCATGAGGGATGGGTAATCCCTTTTAGCAACATGGAACCTAGGTGATCCAAGCAGGAGGATGATGATGATGGTGTGGGTATGCACGTGTACTCGGTATAGTACTGTGGGATTATGGTGGTACCTGCTTGGAATCACAAGAGTTAGTTCGTGGAGAAGCCACCCAAGAAAACAATGCAAAACATAGATCTGATATGGGTAGGCTTGGTTGAGTATCAAGATGTCTTCTCAGTTTTGCGGGCAGTCGAGGGATGAGGACGGGACGATTTACTCTCGGACTCAGGCGATGGACGGTTCACTCCTAGCCACGGCGCCAGAGGGGGCTTCTGTAGGAACGGTTTAATTCCACAGCGGTGAAACCTTAGCATGGATTGTTTGCAAGCTAGGAAGCTCTTTGAAAGACCTTGTGGTGATCTCTTGGCCTCACACCTACGGTAGTATGATTTGGGCAACATGGAGACTCTCTAGTCACTGCATAGTGTTGAAATCACCAACCTGTGGGTAAAGTTGTGCAACCTCTGTAGAGTGTCAAACTGTTATAACAGCCATGCTCATGATCATGAGCGGCCTAGATCCTCACACATTTAGGAGGGTTGATTGTGGTTGAACTTGGTGGGTAGCCAAGTTTGGTTTGGTTGGTATTGGCTGGCTTCTTAGTGAATAGTGTTCTATGTGAACTGTTCAACTCTGTGTGAGTTGGTGGCTCTAGATTCTATGCGAATCAAAGTTCTGTGTGGGCTATAACTACATGACATTAACGGGTTTTGGTTTTACAACTCATCTAGTAAATAGGATTGCTTTTCAAATGGTCTTAGGTATAGATGTTCATTTATGGAAATAAACCATTGTGTTAGCCTTTCTTCTATTAAGCTTGCATGTCATACTTTCCCCCCCTTGCTGAGTATGGCATGTGCTCACCCTTGCTACTTCCCTTTGTTGTTGTACTATAAACTGCTGCTCAGAAGATGGAGAGATGGACTACATCGATGAAGACTACTACTAGGCGAGCATGCCCCCAGTCGATTGCATGTGGTGTTATGGTGCTTTCCGCTGCTATTTAGTTTGAGAGTCATTTTAGTCTTTAAAGACAATCTTTTATGTAACAATCATATGTTGTAATAATGACACTGATTATACTGTTATGCACTTACTGTCGATATGTGTGAAACTTGTTCCTGGGCACACATATGAATAGCACTTGGTTTTGTCCTTAAAACCGGGTGTGACAGGAGGGAAAACTATTATAAGAAGTATTGAGATTGCATTTGTTACCTCCATGTTGATAAGGGCATTGTTTCCACCCTTGACCTCCTTGTGGATAACCCCTGTTGGTGCTGCATGACATGACCTCATATGTTATGTGGTGGTCATCCTGATGTGAACAAGGGTTCCCGATCTGTCGAAAGGATCTAGGTAAGTTGATTTGGTCAGAGGCGGCACACAAATCGATCCGGCTTCAAAACAGCACGTTCTAAACCCCGCAATCACTGCACGACGTCTTCTCTGGTTATCAACCGGCGTTGCACGGTTGACCTCGCCGAGAAGGCTAATCCTTGCCTGCAAATCAAGAACACAAGCAAGAACAAAGAAGAATGCAATACAATCACAGATGAATGTTTAAGCTCATAAAGTTGGGGTCTCACAAACCAATGAATGATGACACTGTTTATGAACAGAATTAATCTAAGCAAAACCCTAACCCTAATGGTGCGGCGGCAGCTGTATATGAATACCGATGAATGGCGACACTGTTGATGAATAGAATTAATCTAAGCAAAACCCGAACCCTAATGGTGCGGCGACAGCTGTATATGAGGACCCTAGGGTTGTGCAAGACCCTCTGCACGCGCCCCAAATTGCGCTCAACAGGATACAAAGCCCAGAGGCCAAAAAACAGGCGACGCAACACCGACACAGATTCTGGACCCTCTCTTGTTTCAATGATTCCCGATGCCTCCGGATGAATTTGTGAGATCCTAAAATTTTGGCCAATCCAAAAATAAACACCCTAAAATCATCTTATTTGTTTCAGGAAACTATTTACAAAGTAGAGAGGAAAATCTAAAAGCAAAGTAGACATAGACTAAAACATATTTTCAAAAATCTAAAGCCAAGAATATGACAAGTTCTTGTTTTTATTATCCTGTTATTTGATTTGAAATTCCGGGGTTAAAGTTGCTTGGTGTGAATTTAAATTTTGCTTTCATTGGAGAGAACCAGAAATTAAAACCCAAAACCTTTTTCTTCCTCTCAAGCCACCTCCTTCCTCCCCCGACCCACTCTCCCGCTGGCGCGCCCGCTTGCACGGCCTCCCCGGCCCAGCTCTCTCTCCTCACTCCCTCGCCCGCTCGGACCATTTCCTCGTTCGGCCATCTGTCCTGGCTCACGCACGTCCGCGTTTTCCCATGCCCGCTCCCTTTCTTCTCGTTCCTCCTCCCGACGCCCTTGCCACACCACCATGCCCAACCACCCCGTCGCACCGACACCGCACCTTCACTCCTGCTCGGCCCCGTGACACCTTAACACCGCCCCATCGTGACGCGGTTAGGGACGAGTTTCGTCTCGCCCTAACACGCGCTACGACAAGCACAACGCCGCTGTCACTCCACCGGTCCCCGCCGCTCTAAACCACACCACGACAAACATAGTGCCGTCGCACAACAGCACCGACGAGACCCCTCCCTGCCACCGCGACCGATCACCTCGCCCTACATCGCCGCTCTGCTTAACTTCAAGCACGCTGCAACGCCACCTCACCCCCAGCGATGTGACTCAGCCCAGCCCACTGCGATTTGACCGCTCTCTGCCTCGGTGCCCTAACTCGCAACCAGCCACCGCCACACTAAAGACTGATGCGACGCCTCCCTGATTCGCTCGACTAGACCTGTCGCTGTCCATCTCCTAGCCATTAGCTCCTTGCGCACTGTAAGCCGCCACGTCGCCCTCCCCCTTTACTCTGCTGCTGCCCGAGTCGTCGCAACAAGCAAAGCCGGGCCGGAGTAAAGTCACTAGCCGCCGTAGAAGTATGAAACACACCCCCGCACCGCCTTCCCCTTTCCTACCTATAAATAGGCCCCTCCTCCCTCGCCTTGCATCTCACCACCGCTCGCTATCACCAGAAGGCAAGTGCCTTGTAGACCTTCCCCCTGTTCCTCTCCCAATAGCCACCGAATTCTCCCATAACCCCATGAGCTCGCCCCAGCTATCATACCACCCCGCAATCACATCTGTAGAACCCAACACTATCCCCGCACCCGTTTAGACCTAACCCCATCGAACTCAGCCCAACCTAAAGCTCCTCGGTGAGCGGCGGAGCTGCCAGCCATGGCGCCGCCGTCGCTCTCCCCTCCGGCCGCCGCGTGCAGTTGCCCGTCACCTACGGCCGTTCATCATCTCACCTATGGCCCAGATTAGAAGCTAAATATCCCTTTGATCTATTTAAATCGAAGCTGTAGATCTGCTAACCGACGACCCACGATGCTCTGGCCCATGCACCAAGCCCGTATACCCGGTCCACGACCTCGTAGACATATTCTATAGGATTCTCAATAGGAAAATTATTCGAGAAAACTTAGAAAACCCCTGAGCTTGAGCTTTATTCTGTTTTAGCCCAATATTTTTAGAGAAAAGTACCCCAACTTTTCTATAATTATATTTTAGCCCCTATCATTTTTCAACCAAGCCCCTAAAGTTTTCTATAATTACAGATAGGTCCCTAGAATCTTCTAGAACCTTGCAAATAGGTCCCTAAAAGTTCCGAAAGCCCTAGTTTCCAAACCGTAGCTCCGATTTAAGCGATTCTTGCGCCATTGGAATCGCTGTCGCAAACCCTAATCGATAAGAACCTCCTCATAACTCTTCAAATTCTGGTTTCTCACTATTTGGTTTTTTCTTTCATTACGTGTTATTTTATGCTCCAATAGCTTACGCGTAGCTTGCGTTTTTGTAGATGAAGAGAACCAAGAGCAGGAGCCCGAGGACCCGAACTACGAGGAAGACTTCGAGGACATGTTAGGAGGCAAGCTCTATCTATTCCTTGATCATGATTGCTCCTAGTAATTTAAAAATGCGCCCAACTTAGAGCCTACTTCTTATATGCATTATTCCTTGTCACTTTACCAATGCTTAGTTGAGACCCACTTGTGTGAAAGCTAACATTCTTATCACCTATATAAGATATGAACATTAGATCCTTGTTTGGCTACAATTGATATCCCACTGCCTTGATAAACATAGGAAGTTATCAATAGCTTGCTAATGATGACGCCACCCTTGCTAGTATACGCTTAGGACCCTGTGATCTACATCACCATACCTTACACTACAATGTTTTACAAAATGGGTGAAAATGTGTTTGGTGGTGTGTGTACGGACGGGTGGGTGTTAAATCAATTATGTGATGATGAAACTAGGTGGGAGAGACATGGTCGAGGGCGAGACTCCTTAGTACTAGTGCAGAGTATTTGGTGATGATGTCTTCGGTGTAGATCCACCTATCGTGGATGAGTGCTTGCCCGGCCGCTCAGGAACAACTAGTTAAGACCTCAACTTGGTGATATTCTCAGTACGACCATAGAACCTGTATGGGCAGGACTAATGTGGATCCTGGGTAATTTATGATTCTTGGGCCTTTCCACTAACTTCCATACTTTGCATCTCTGAAATTTGTTCAATTCTTCTTGCATGGCAATAACCCACTTGTGATCATTTGTTGCCCCTTCCATTGTTGTGGGCTCAATCATGGATACGAAAGAGAAGTTCTCAATAGCAACAATGGCATCATCATCATTTTCCTCATTGTTCACATAGTTGGCCTTGTATTGATTTCTTCTTGTCCGTACTCCTTGAGATGGACTCCTAATGATCAAATCCTGAGTATGGTCCTTGTTGATAGCTTTGGGTCTAGGATGATGTTCTTTTTGAGTGGAAGGTGGTCTAGGTGAAGTATATTGGGCATCATGGATAGCTTGATCTCTTGAAATATGAGTGTCTTGGATTCTTAGAGAGGTGGGAGAGTCACTCTTATGCTTTCTTGTTTTGGACTTCGAGCTTGAAGTGGATGGGAGGGTGTCTTGTGAAGATCTTGGAGAAGTAGCTTGTGGTGAAGTATGTGGGGAGGCTCGTGGCTCACTTCTCATTTGGATTTCCTCATCACTTGGTGGGTGAACTCTCACTGAATTTTGGGAGGAGCTAGAAGGTGTACTTGTGGCATTTTAGGTTGGTTCTTGCACCTCGGAGGAAGAGGTTGGTTGAGGTGGTGGAGTAGAGGGCCCATCAATATCACCATCATTGCCCTCATGGGGTAAAACCTTGCCCACGGGCATTCTTCTCATAACCTCCCTCATGGGTTCATCACCAATGTTCACTTCAATAAATTCATCTCCCTTTTGAGAACCATTTGACTCATCAAATTTCACATCATAGGTTTCCTCCACACAACCTGTAGCTGAGTTCTAGACCCGATATGCTTTAGAAGTTCCAGAGTATCCAACAAGTATGCCTTCATCTGTTCTGCTCTCAAACTTCCCGGGCTTCCTCCTCGTCTTGAGAATGTAGCAAGTGCAGCAAAAGACCCGAAAATAGGAAACATTCGGTTTCCGTCCAACCAATAGCTCATATGGAGTCTTCTTCAACAACCGGTGAAGATACACACGGTTGGAAGTGTAGCAAGCCGTGTTGATTGCTTCAGCCCAAAACCTCTCATGAGCCCCATACTCATCTAGCATAGCACGAGCAAGAGTGATGAGCATCTTGTTCTTTTTCTCTAGTACTCCATTCTGCTCGGGAGTATAAGTTACGGAGAATTCATGCTTGATCCCTTTCTTGTCACAATACTCCTCCACTTTTGTGTTCTTGAACTCTGTCCTATTGTCACTTCTTATCTTCACAATGCTAGCTTTGAATTCATTCTTTGCTCTTCTTGCAAATTTCCTGAAGATGTCACTAGCTTGAGACTTGTCCACAAGAAAGAAAGTCCAAGTGTACCTCGTGAAGTCATCCACAATCACCAAGAAATAGAGATTGCCTCCCAGACTCTTGTAATGTGTTGGCCCAAACAAGTCCATGTGCAAGAGCTCCAGAGGACGAGATGTAGACATGAAAGACTTGGTGGGATGTGAAGATGCAACTTGCTTTCCAACCTGACAACCACTGCATAGTTTGTCCTTCTCAAAGGTCACATCCTTGATTCCATCAATCAGATTCCTCTTGACCACTTTTCTGAGCTGATTCATTCCAACATATGCCAGTCTTCTATGCCACAACCATCCCTTTGTTGCCTTAGTGAAGAGACAAGTACTTCGTGGCATGTTACTTGATTTGAAGTCTATGAAATACAAGTTCCCATGCCTCACTCCATGAAATACTAGCCCTTTGTTTGAATTTTCAATCATTACACCATCCTCATCAAATGTGCACTTGAAACCCATACCACAGATTTGACCAATAGACAGGAGGTTGAAGTTGAGGGTTTCCACAAGATGCCCTTGGAGAGATGGAGGTCCTCAGTAATGGCCACCTTGCCTGATCCTCTGACTCTCCCTTTTGAGTTATCCCCAAAAGTGACCTTCTCATTGTCTTCGTCTTCATCAATGTTGGTGAACATGGTTGACTTCCTGGTCATATGCTGTGCACCCACTGTCAAGAATCTAATGAGTACCTCCACTCTTGTAGTTGACCCTAGTGGTAGCCATAAGATAAGCACTAGAGGAAGAAGGGTTAGTATCCAAAGCATTACTTGATTGACTTGCACCAACCTCATCATGTTGAGCGATAAGTCCATCCTCATAGATAGGGATCCTTGAAATCCCTTCTCGAAGTCTCCTTCTGATGGGATAGTGAAGAGCACGATACCTCCAATGTCCATGACCATCCCCCATGTGCACATTGTCGAGGTCGATATAATAATGGGGAGGATCATAGAGTCCAGTGACATGCTCAAGCACATGTCCCACTTGTGAGTGGAGCACAAGTATCATCTCCATTGCCCTCTCAATTGAGAGCTCATGCCTTCTGTTGACTACCTCCTCAAGTAAGAAACCCCTCTTAGGAGTTATGATTTGCAAGAGGAGTCTATCAATCACTTCATATGATGGGATCCTCCGAAGACCTCTGAATGAGTTTATCCTACATATAAGATCATAAATGCTTAAGAGAGTATTACAAAGGTCATCATTCGGATTTCTCACAAATTCACCAAGTTGAAAGATGAGATCCTGTTGGTGAGCTCAACGAAGATGCCAAAGTCGATCTTGTGGTGGAGGAGGTGGAGGCGCCGGAGCCGTAGTGGTGAGATTGATCATCTCCAATGACCGTGTGAGCATTGTTGTTGGCGCTTCCCCTACACCAATGCGTGGTCCACCCGAAGTGCTTGGAGTAGAACATGGAATGACACTTGAGGTAGAGCTTGATGAAGCGTCTGATGAGGAGTTTGGTGTAGGTATTGATCCAGAAGGGTTGTAGAAGCTGCTACAAGGCAATCTTGTGGAGGGATCAAAGAAGTTTGAGCTTGAAGCTACTTCTTTCCCTTTTGTTGAGGATACTCCATTGTTCATCTTGCAAGTCTTCTCCCCAGTCCAACTTGCGGTTGTCTTCTCATTATCAAAGAGCAACCCAATCACATCCTCGACGGAGAGACCCTTCTCCTTGATGAGATCAATGGTGATGTAGAGGAGCTTGCTTCTAGGGAGCAAGGTGAGGATCTTCTCGACTATCATGATCTTGGGAAGTTCAAAAGTAGTTGTTCCAATCCTGTCCACAATATCTCGCAAGCGAATAAGAGAGTCAAGTAAGTCCTTATTCTCAATAGCACAAAAAGCAAAGAACTCCTCAACAAGTGTATCACAAGCATGACCAATAAAAGACTCACAAACATCATCATCACTAGTCATACTAGAAGAGCAAGCAAGATCAAGAGAGCCAACATCACCAATCATCACATTAGGCACACTAGTAGAGCAACCTATCAAATTATCACTAGTAGAATCTAGGCACTCACTAGAACTAGGCATATCCACCCAATCATCATCATATACATGATCATCGGTAAAAGTATTGGCAAAGTATACAAGTGTGTCCATCAACTCATCCGGAATCATGGCATTTAGGTAGCTTTTTAAGCGATCCTTCCATGAGCCATGACCCGGCCCCGAATAGGATGACATCCCAACTCAATACGGTCACTACTCAAGGCGGTTAAGTCCTATATTGAGCACTTGGCTCTGATACCACTTCAAAGGATCGAGCGATCGAGAGGGGGGTGAATTGGGAACTCAAACTATGTACCTAGTTTTACCAATTTCTAAAACCAACCACTCAAACAACTCCTATGCAATTCTAGTGGTGATCACACTCACAAGATAATCCTATGAAAGGGAAGACAATCTAAGCATACTAGTGGATCACACACAAGGCACACAACTCCTATGCAAGCTAGTAATCAAAGAACACGCGGAAGCACACAACAAGCTAGCAAAGGAGCCTACTCATGCAGAGCTACTAGATCATCAAGAACATGGAAGGCACACAAGCATGAGTAGCATGGTACATACTAGTCCTGGCACTTCTCTTTCCCCTTACTGCGGATATTGTATAGAGCCGACTCCCTTGAAGCGTACTTGTACGCAATCTCGAAGCACTCCGGAGCTGTGAGATCGAGGTTATGATTCCGCCGACCGATCTCCCAAACCAGGTCATCACTCTGCAACCCTCCTTGGAAGGCAGTAATGATCTGCTGATCTGGGACGTTGGGGATCTCCATCTTTTTGGCATAGGAACGCTTGATAAAGTCGCGCAGGGACTCATCGGACTTCTGCTTAAGTCGGGTGAGGTCGAAGTGGTTGCCCAGACGGTTGTAGGTAGCTTGGAAGATCTGAATGAACTGCTTGTTGAGCTCTCTCCAATTAGAGATGGACTTCTCAGGGAGAGATGTGAGCCAAATCCGAACGGGTGGCTCAAGGCAGACCGGCAGATAATTGGCCATCACATAGGTGTCTCCCCCTACAGACCGAATAGTTGTGCTATAGAACTGGAGCCACTCCTTTGGATTGGTCTAGCCATCATACTTTTTGATGGTGATTGGCTTGAAACTCCTCGGGAACTTGCACCCGCGCAGCTCGGGAGTGTAAGCCTTTATTCCATCAAACTCCTCGTCGGTCGGTGATGGGGTCTTGCGCTGACGTTCTGGAGATCGTGAGATTGAGGGAGTACGACGCAGTGGTGTGGACCAACATCATCATCATGGCGCCGACGGCGGTTGTCCTTGCTGTGGTTTTTGTGCCGGTCCCGATCATCATAACGACGTCGGTCGTCGCGGTTATCCCTCAGAAGTGGATCACGCCGATCTTCTCATCGGTCTTCCCGACAATGGTCATCCCTCTGGTCAAACCACTCTTCTTCATAGCAGAGATTGTCTCCAGCACGCTCTTCATATTGAGAGTTGATGACTTGTCAAAGGTCACGAGTGCCGAGAGAATCTCTCAGATCATGACGTCCTCGGCGTCCGTGTGTAGTAGCGTGGCTAGAGCTGGCCACCGACTGGGGTGGCTCTCTGGCCGCGTCTTGAACGGCAGCTGCTTTAAGCATGGCCACTGCCTTCTTCATCATGGGAGTCTGATACGCCTCATTAGCCATCAAGCTATCGAGTAACGTCTACGCCCCAGTGATGTTATTTTATGGGGTGTCGCAGACCTTGATACCATCCATGTCAATCTCTAGCCCCCCGAGATTCAACTGTCACGCGAGAAGAGACCCCCGTGATCCTCTCGGTCGGCGATGATGATCGCCTGAAGTGGCCTCTCCCTCGTGTCTTCTTCATCTCAGGTTCCTTCTTCATTGTTTGCCGGCGGATTTTCCACCAGGTTGGCCATATTTATCGTCAATGGATATGCACAAGAAGTTCCATCTGATTCCTCATCAAAGGAGCGGACTGACTTTGAATCATACCCGGTGGGTAGGTCAGTTCTGCCGAATCCGAGTGGTACTAGGGCTAGGATTAGATCTGACGCACCCAGGGATCACGCCATTGAGTTGGCTGCGGTCGGGTCAGAACGATGTTTCTCCATGCCCAGCGCTCCGTCAGCGTCCATGGCGAAGTCAAGTGATCCGAAGGAGATCTTAAAGTCCGACGAGTACTGGATGTTGGGAATCTCTACCATCGAAGTCAATGATGATTCCCGGCGTGCCTTGTCCCCTTATTGGTGCGCCAACTATCAAGACTTGATCTCGGCAATATATTTATAGGGCTACATCGGGATTAAGAACTCGATGGTTACGACACAAGACGCCGAGTTATACAGGTTTGGGCCCTCTCGATGAGAGTAAAAACCCTATGTCTTGTGTTTTGTGGTTTGTATTGCAATGAACTCTGGTGTGATTGTTGTGTCACATCTCTCCCTTGATGGGAGGTTCCTTCCACCTTATATATCCGGTCGGCAGGAGGTACATGAAGAGTCCTACTCGTAATCTATAAGGATAAACATAAGAAGTCTATCTCTAATTGTCTTGCATTCCAAGCTGACTCAGTCGGTTTCCTTATTCATAGGTCACCCGGTCATTTGCCAAATTAAGCCTAGCTATGGATTCTGGTAAGTATTCCACACTTTTCAACGTAGCTCTGTTTCAGGCGATTCTTGCACCCACATGATTGTTCCGACAAGAGGAACCTTTTGCTACCCACTATAATTCTACTCCCGTCATAATATTTTCCATTCTCCCCCCTAAACATTCTGCCTTCACTACTCGACCTCTGATTCCACTAATTTTGTCACCACCGACCTTCAGAGACCCAACCTACGCAAATCATACCCCGTAAACCCGAATCCACCAAGTTCCGACCTACCTAAATCCTCCCCTGGTATACACCGAACCTCCCAAATATTCTATCTGGAGTTTTAATTGGAGTGTTGATTGTTCCTTATTTATTTTATTTTCTTCGTGCTAGTGTCACGTGCCATAGCATGCGAAGGACCTGAGGAGCCCGATGCTGGAGATGAAACCTGAATGCCCAAGTCTCAGGACGGACTCCGCCACCGTTACGTGAAGCAACGTAAACCACGACGTTTATGGATTTAGCATTGCCAGGCAAGCTCTAACTTTCCTTAATCATATTTATCCCACCTAAGTAGACTAGAACCTACTTAGAGCCTACTCTTTATTGCATGCTCTCTTGAGTGCTATTGTTGATACTTGCTTGCATGATTAATACCTACTTGTGTATCAGTAACTCTGTTATCATTACCGCAACCCCTCCTTGTCTGCCATACCCTACCACCTCATAAGCCCCACATACACCGACATTAGATGCCGAATGTACGGAATGCTATTATGCTTAGAAGCGCTTAGGAACCCCGCAATGTCGCAATACCATATTACATACTTCTATTTCAAAAATGGGTGAAAAAGTGTTTGGTGGTGTGCGTATAGTACGATATGGGTGGGTGGTAGACCAACTGTGTGAAGGTGAAGTTGGGTGGGATGTACTTGGTCGTGGGCGAGACTCCTTAAGTACTGGTGCAGAGTACTTGGTGATGGTGTCTTCGATGCGGGTCCACCTGTCGTGGACGAGTGCTCACCCTGCCGCATAGGGATTGATAGCGAGACCTCAACTTGCTAATACTTTCAGTGCGACCACAGAACCTATATGGGCAGGACTAACATGGAACCTAGGTTACGCAGCAAGGAAGTGTCACCCAGCGAAGTAGGAACGGACTCAGGGGTTGGTTTTGGTGCAAGTGGTGATAAGTCCAGTACTTGGCAAGAATATGATATGACTGTGTCATTGTTGGTGATATGACTGTGTCATCGTTGGTGATATGACTGTGTGTCATAGTTGTAGAACCCCTGAGATCCGTGGTGGACTTGTGGGCATGCCTTGATGAAGTAAGAGCGTTATGCACTTACTTGCAAAGCGTGCATAGCCTATGGGTACAGCGTACTGAGCTCTATAGAGTTATTAATTAAATCATTTGGATGCCTATTGTCACTGGTCATGACACACCAAATCATTGGGCTCTCGTTGATTAGCCAATCTCCTTGATGTGTGAGTGGGTGAAGTGGTACACGTGTTTTGGAAGTGCAAGGTTTGGATGGTGGAGATCCATTCCTTTTAAAATCTACTAGAACTGGTGGGAATGATTTGTACTCCCTCTAGGGCCAACCTACTAAAATATTGACAGGTCCCCACTTCCTTGAAATCTATTCTTCGTAAACCCCGCATGTTTAGCCGCTAGCACAAATGACAAACCCCTGACCTACCTCCTTGCTACAACCTCAATGCATGATTATACCCTTGAGTAGTGTCAGTGCTTGTTGAATACCTTATGTACTCACAGTTTGTTAATTGTGGTTTTTAGCGAACGAACCCCAGGAGAGTAAAAGAAGTAGGGTTTCGTCGTATGCTCAAGTTTGCTTGTGGATGTGAAGTGAACCAGTTTCTGTGCCCAATTTCTGCTGCCACGTCTTGTTTGTAATTTAGCCATGCTTGGTAAGTCATCCGTATATCCTCATATTTTAGTATTATATGGATTTGAGATAATCTGTATGTGCGTACCAACTATTTATCTTGGGATTGGTATAGGATACACAGGGACGCCCTCGGAGAAGGGAGGACGTGATGAGGACATCACTCCTATGGATACACACAACACTCCTCCAATTCTGGACTTGCAAGGTCCAATGACTAGAGCTCGTGCACGACGACTAAATTTAGAGGTGAGCTCGTTCCTACGTTCTTCGCTATATGTTACTTTTGAGAATGGTTTGCTACCTAATGATTATTTTATGATTAGAAACCATGGAGAGGACCAGGAGATGATGGGAGAAGGAGTTGGAAACATGGAGTACCAGCAAGGGCTTGGAAGCCAAAGTGTAGGCCCAATCAAAACTGACTTCGAGTCTGTTTCGGGGCCCAGGACCAGTTTACACTAAAACAGTCACCCAGGACGCATACGGACTCGGATTTGGACGTTCTGCATATGCACGGAAAGATAAGGAGAAGACCTTTCCAATGCCGCCAGCCTCATGTCAAAATTCATCTGGAGTCATCGGTAATCGTCAAAACAAGAGAGAGTCCAGAATCTGTGTCGGTGTTGCGTCGCCTATTTTTGGCCTTTGGGCTTTGTATCTAGTTGAGCCCAATTAGGGGCGCATCCAGAGGGTCTTGCACGACCCTAGGGTCTTTATATACAGCCACCCCCGCACCATTAGGGTTTGGGTTTTGCTTAGATCAATTCTGTTCATAAACAGTTTCGCCGTTCATCGGTTTGTGAAACCCCAACTTCGAGAGTTTAATCATACATCTGCAATTGTGTTGCATTCTTCGTTGTTCTTGCTTGTGTTCTTGATTCGTAGGCAGGGATTAGCCTTCTCGGCGAGGTCAATCGTCTTTTGGACGGTTGATAACCAGAGGAGACGTCGTGCTGCGATTGCGGGGTTTAGAACGTGTTGTTCTGAAGCCGGATCGATTTGTGTGTCGCCTCCGACCAAATCAACTTACCAAGAACCTTCCGGAAGATCGGGAACCCTTGTTCACATCAGGACATCATAGTGAGGCTGATGTTATTTTGAACATCAAACTAATCAAAGGAGAGAATAGGATTACTCTTACGCAATCTCATTATATTGAGAAGCTCTTTAGCCGTTTTGGTTACAAGGACAGCAAGTCTTCTCCAACATCATATACTAGCATTTAACTAGAAAAATCTTATATGATAGTACATGCAAAGGGGGCCAGTGGAAAAGTCGACAGATAAGTCACCCTTATTGTCCCTCTATAGAACCGTACATGAGATTTTCACCTCATATGGCTCCTCGATCAATTCTTTCGAAGGGATCATTTTCCTTGTTCGAGAGCCTTCACCCTTCTTCCACTCTGTCCCGCAGACTAACTAAGACCAATTGAGTCACGTTTTCATGTTCTTATTGAACACTTTCCAGATCAGTTGCAACTTTTCTTGCTAGTTTCCGTAGCCCATTCTTCTTCTCTTTTTATTCGGCTAGGAAGTTGTTCTTTCACTGCTGACGAGACTGCTTTTAGCATAAATAAAGGCATGCTGTGAAAGAATCCACTCATGTGAACTAGGTTTGCACGCCTTTTCCATTCTCAAGAGACTTCTGCCTTGAACTGTTTTTTGCTATCAACTACTGACCTGGATTGGAATTGGTTCTATCGAGATATACAGACTTGAAACAAGAATTTCTTGGTAACAACTTCTTCTTTGAAGCAAATGCTTTCATATGATCCCAGCTTGATCCTTCGAAAGAATAAGAGAATTGGCATAGACCAATTAAGATATTCTCATATTATAGGATCACTTATGTATTTACCTAGTGCTACTAGGCCTGACATCTCGTTTGTTGTGAGCAAACTGAGCTGGTTTACTTCTTGTTCGTGAGATGACCATTGGCGTGCGCTTGAGCGGGTACTGCACTACTTAGTTGGTACTATAGATTATGGAATTCATTATTCTGGATATCCAGCAGTACTAGAAGGCTATAGTGATTCAAATTGGATATCTGATGTTGATGAGCTGTATGCCACGAGTGGATATGCATTTACTCTTAGTGATGCTGCTATTTCATGGAGATCATGCAAACAGACCATCTTAATAAGGTCTACCATGGAAGCAGAGCTTACCGCACTGGATACAGCTACAGTTGAGGCCGATTGGCTATGTGAGCTCTTGATGGACTTACCAATTATCGAGAAACCTATGTTGGCAATCCTCATGAATTATGACAATCAAACGGTGATAGTCAAAGTGAACAATTCTAAGGACAATATGAACTCATCAAGACATATTAAGAGAGTTTAAAGTCTGTCAGAAAAATGAGAAACTTCATAGTTATATCAGTAGAATATATTTCAACTGATGTGAACCTAGCAGATCAATTTACCAAGGGGCTGTCACGGAATGTGATAGACAGTGCATCAAAGAAGATGGGTATGAGACCCATATGTGTTATTCCATAGTGGTAACCCAACCTATGTGATCGGAGATCCCGTGAAATAGGACCTGGGAAGAACAAACTATTGGTTAGCATGAGAGTAACCCTTTAACCCACTTGGGGAGCGATGCTTTACTCTCAATATCTATATGGCAGGTTGGTTGTTGCCTTAATGTATTCAGTTGGCTTTAAATAGTGAAGATGTTGTCCTACAGAACATTCTTGAATGAATACACCTATGTGAGCCTGATTGTTATAAGGTCGCAATTTGTGAGATTTGGGTGATCTATATTAAACTCATGAAATACCAAGAGAGTATGACCTATATACTCCACCATCGAGAACCCTACTGGAGGTTTAGTATCAGTTACGACAGTAATTGAAACTTGTTTGCACAAAACTTGCAATTCAAGGCATAGTCCATTGTTCAAATTGTGAATGAGTGTAGCTTATTGTTCTAGGTGGAAGTTTAATTTAACAGTCTCCACTAAAAACACTAGTATATTGAACAGAAGAGGGGTAAGGCAAAGTCTAGCTAGGACTTTGAGATCTGGTGGGAGATTGCTAGAATTTTGTGGGCTTGGCCCATTTAATATTCATAATAATTTCTAGTAAATCTCAAAGGCCCATTCATTAGTGGTGAGAGTGCAAATGTTTAGTCCCATATTGCTAGTAGAGGTGGAGGGAGTTCAACTTATAAGATTGGTTGCTCTAGTATCTCTTGTAAGTGTGTGGATGGGAGAAGTGAAGAACACACGCGCGCACTCGCTCGCCTCGCCTCGCTGGGTGGCGCGGGGTAGGGCGGGGCATGGGCGATGGGCACGATCATGCATCACCTGCGTGAATGGTCCGCCAAAATTCGGTCCCCTGTCTAGAGGGGGCATAGCTTCTTTTTGCACTTTCTTTTTGTTGCGTGTATAATCTATTTGGATATGGAAACCGACGTATTAATATAGAAACCGACTCAGTTGCAGGACACCAAACCCTAGTGGTTCCTCCCTATAAATACATACGGGTACCGCCACAAATCATATCACGCAATCGCCTAGGGTTTTGCCTCTCGCTATTGTTGCGCCGCCAAGACTTCTCCATCCCGATCGTCGGTATGCACCAGCGAATGAGAGAGCAGGTCTTCGAAACCGTCGTCCTCTATGATTCTGCACCGGAAGAGGGTGAATAAGGTTTTTGGAAAGTGCTCTGCACGACTGCTCGATTGCTTCATCGTCTTCGTCAAGCTCGTCACCACGGCTCGTCTTCCTCGACATCGAGTCGATTTCATCCGTCGTCGTCAACAAAGTGACGGTATTGCACGTCATCACCGCCTACTCTACCCTGTCTAGAAGGAAACGTACGTACTCTCACCTCAAACCATGTCTTCTATACTAGCTATCGTGATGTGTTTATTTATAATAGTTGTGGATAGTATGGTAGATGTTATGAAGTTGACTGCCTTTGTAGACCTGTCTAGATCTTGCGTAGACTCGTCTAATTTACCATGCAATCTGTTAGTCATGTTTATGATTTATTTTTGGATTAATATAAAACTAAAAATGCTAATTTATCCAACAGTGAAGGGCTTATGTGACATCCCAAAACTTCCATTTAGGAATGTAACTATTTAAAACATTTAAACTAAAATCTTAAAAGGATTTACATTGAATTTCAATTCCTATTTCTTTTTATTTTATTGATTCAAATGAATATTATTTTGTGTAATGTACACGTTTTAAAAAATATTAGAGTATGATAAGGACATTTGTTGTTGGACAAGCTCCGTATAAATTGTTTCCACCCAAATTTCCTATAATACAAATACCCAAAACTCACATTGGGCTGAAACTACTTGTTGTCTTTGGTCCGAGCATAACACCATAAGATCATCAGCCCACACTCGTCTCTAGTCATTGACATTTGGGGCCCGCTTGTCATTCCCTATCTCCAGATTTCTTGCAACCGTCGATGCCCACAACCTCCATCCCGTGCCCCTCCTCTGCTGCAACATGCCCCTCATTTTAAGCCGCCCCCAAGCGCATCCCTATAGTACCGCACCCACGCCTCGATCCCATGTGCCCCCATTAGAAGCCGTGCAACCACCACCATGTCGCCATGGTCAAAAAGAGCATCGCTGCATCGATCTGTCCCATAGAGCCCTCCCCAACCTCCTTGATGTGATTCCAGGCATCATGAACCTGCACAAGTGCTTCCCCAGTGTTCCTCGTCGTCTCTCCGCCTCTACATGCCATCCTCGTCGAGCTCCATTGAAAGCCATAATCCATCACCATCACGAGCCGCCATCGAGCCGTCTCTGCCTCCTAGAAACGCATGGTGAGGATCCCCTTGACCCTCTCTTCCTCGGAAGCCCCAAATCCCATCGAGTCCACCACAGCCATCCAATTCCGAGCCAATGGCCCAGATTAAAACAGCAGCATACCCCTTCATTTTGGTCCACCGTGGACCATAGACCAGCCCTTCTAGCACGGCCCACAGGCCCATCCATGTGGTCCACATGATTTCCCATTCAAAAATAAATCCGACGAATCCAAAAGAATGTGCTATTGCACTTCAGCCCTTATCCTTTCTGATAATCAACCTGCAGTACCTCCAGACCTTGCATTTTGCTTAGCCCCTTACCTCTTTGGTCTCAGCCATAGTTATCTTGTATCTAAACCCCTGTCATCTTCGTTTATCTTTTGTCGGTAACCTTTGAGTATCTAAAACCTTTGAATCTCCATATCTTTTTATCCGTAAAATATTAGATTTAGGTAATTCTTGTGTCTAAATCTTTGTTTCATCCTAACCTATCCAACCATAGTACTTTTACAAATTGTTTATATGTTTTTGTACTGTTCTAAGTTGTTTTTGTTTATCTTTTGTCGGTAGTTTACACGTATAGATATTTCATCCAAAAAATCATACGAGAAGCTCAAGGAGCGAGAATTCAAGATGATGAGCAGCTATATATGAAAAGTTAAGTGCCCTTGACCACATTATCAATTTATAAATTACATGATTGTCTTAAATTGAATCCTATATTATGGTTTACTAGTTATTTCTCATTATTCCTTGAAGCTAGTTAGGTAGTGTCTATGGTTTGGATAGATTCATGCTTAGTTATGCTATCAAGGGTTGGAAACTAGTTATTAATTTGACTAATGCTCTACTTAACAATATTAGGATGGTAATGGTTCTTCTAGCAACATGGAACTTAGAGAATTTGAGCCGGATGGGTTGTTTGGTATGGTGCATGCGTGAAGGAGACTTTGGTGAGTGCTAGTGCCTGCTCTAGATTCTAAGGACAGGTTTATGGACTTAGTAACCTGGCTGACAGCATAACTATCAGACCTATATGGGTACGGCCTAGGTGATTAATTAGATGTTCACTTATCCTTGTACGTGCCATTTGGATGTTGAGTGGTGCTAGAGGGGCCTTTGCAACAGAGGGAAAAATAGACTTAAGTATGCTGTTAGCGATGAAACCTTAGTGGGTGCCTACGAGATAAGTGATGCTTTGTAAAGACCTTGTATTGTGACCCTAGATGCACACCATGGAAGTGGGAAGCAAAATAGGAAGCACGAATCTTGATAAATATGTGCAAAGCTTTTAAGGATAAAACTGTCATGACAGTCATACTCACAGTCAAGAGTAGGCTTGGACTTTTCTATGATTAGTGGACTTTATTGGTTGGGTGGTTTGGTTCGTTGGTAGTCGGATGGAATTTAATGAGTCGGTAGTCATGTGTTGGGATCTTGGTGAGCTTGGTAGTCAGATTTGGAATCCGATGAGTTGTCTTTGTCTGGAGCTCGGAGAATTCACCAGTAAATAGGTTGCTTTTTATAAATGAGTTTAGATTAGCTTGGCGTAATATAGTGAACTATGATCTAAACCTTTCTTGATATTAGTATGCATATCATATTTTCCCACACTTGAGTACAACATGTAATCATAATTGCTATATTCTATATTATAAATTCTACTCAGTGAAGAGAAGAATCATAAATGAAGATGGTATATAGAAGGTCACCTTGCCGAGAAGAATCATAAATAAAGACGATATATAGAAGGTCACCTTGCCGCCAGTCAATTTGCTCGTTGTGTATCTTAAAGTTTTGCTCTTCCGCTATTGTTCAAAATTCTGGTATTCTTTTTAAAGTTGATTGTATTCCATATGACATTGTTTATGACTATTTGTCCTACATGTATGATTAAACTGATCGTACATATATGTAGCTTGTATGGGAATTATGTTTATAAAAACCTGTTGTGACAGCTTCCCATAACTTAATATACTCATATAGGCCGATCAAAGACAACCCTCCCTCGATATCACCGATCCATGGATGACTAGCAAAAGCTTATGCCGTGTAATGTGTCAGAAGCTTCAGCTGTAAGGCCGCTACGACGGATGGAGCCATATCACCAATGCAACACCAACCTATCGGTGATAAAAATTCTAGATTAACTAGTTACTTTTTTTAGGGAACTAGTTACGTTTTTTAGGAACTAGTTACTAAATAAGAAAATTCGGGGATAAAAATTTAAAAAAAAGAACTTGTTTTGTGGGCCGCAAATGGTACAGCCCAGGGCGGCAGGGCCTGCCCACAGATATCTATGATCATCCTATATCTTCCTCGGCCATCGCTGCGACGCCGCCTCCATCAACGAAAGCAAGAACACAAGTCGAGGCACTGGGAGTCCGATCCTATTCTATATGGCCACGCACTCAGGATCAGGAACAGCAGCAGGTGATTCCTCGCCCCGCATCCCGGCCCCATCTATGCGTTCATCAATCAACGATGCCAGCCTTCATTGTTTTTGTTGCCGATCAGCAGATGGGTCGATGGATCTCCTGTGCGACACGCTCATGGTGGAGGAGATCATGCGCCGCCTGCCGCCCAAGTCCCTTCTCCGTCTCAGCGCCGCCTCCCGCCGCTACAACGCTCTCGTCCTCCAGCCCGATTTCGCCGCTCGCTACTGGCAGCGCGCCGGCGTCTTCTTCGAACCTTATCGGTGGAGCCGTCCTGTTTTCTTGCCCGGAGAAGAAGACCACGGTCGCCCGCCCATGTTGGGTGCGGACCTCTCAGCTTCTTGCCCAGGCCAGGCGCGGGGGAGAAGGCTCACCTGAGGCGCTTTGGCCCTCTTGATGTTTTGGAGAGCCCCTTCACCATCATACACTCGGCAGCTGGCCTGCTGTTGTGCTCCAGGGCATGTTACTATCCGGCGCACTACTACGTCTTCAGCCATCCAACGTATTGGGGAGAGCCAGGCGAATGCATCAAACTGAAGTTGTTCTCCTCAGACAGGGGCCAGTGGAAGGCAAGACAGCTCCAGTGCCCAGTCCATATCGACAGCAGAGTTTACCATCACGTCCTCGGCCAAAGTGGTACAGCCTACTGGATTTGTAACGAAGACAAGGCCGTAGTGTTCAATAGTGTTAACCACTCTGTCAAAGTCATCACACTGCCTTGCTGTATCGACAAACGTCAGGAGAGCCGGGTTATTGGGGAGAAACGCCCACAAGGCGGGGGTCTCCGATATGCTCACTCGAACTCGTCGGCCTTTGAGGTGTGGGATTCATCACAGACAAAAAGTGATGATGGAGACATCACATGGATGCTGGTGCACCGCATTGGCGTGAATGAATTGTTTCAACGGAATCCAGATGTCCTGTTTGGGCCCTCAAGCCACATCAAACCCATAGGCTTCCATCCTACTAATGATGATATCGTCTTCTTTGGTATGCCCAAGGCTGTGGTCGCCTACTCCATTGGGAGGAGCACTATGAGTTTACAGTACACAGATAATTACATGTCATACAATGATGTTTTCCCTTTCGTGCATCCACCATACCCCGTGCCTATTCCAGCAATAAAGAACTCCGTTCACCAGTGGTTTCATGGATCATAAGCGCTAATACTTTGTGAGTGTATCCGGATGTAAAAATCTTTTGTTAGTTAAAAAAAAATTGTTACTATTGTGCCAAATATTTCTGTACATATGTATTTCTACTCCTTATTAATTCAGGTGGCCATGTTCGATTCTGTCGTACGCCAAAAAAAATGTCCAAACACATCCACCTGCCGTAATTCCAAACACAAACGGACAGAGCTCCAACTCTGATTCTGATTATCTAGTCCAAAAAAAAATGTCGACGTACAGCAATAGACTCCTACTCCCACAAAAAAAATGCCGACTCTAATTCTGATTATCCAGTCCAAAAAAATACCGACATACAGCAATACAGACTCCTACTCCCACAAAAAAAAATGTTGTAATCCCAAACACAAACGGACAGAGCTCCGACTCTGATTATGTTCAATTCTGTCGTACGCCCCAAAAATAAATGTCCAAACATATCCACGTGTCGTAATTCCAAACACAAATGGACAGAGCACCAACTCTGATTCTGATTATCCAGTCCAAAAAAAATACCAACGTACAACAATACAGACTTCTACTCCCACAAAAAAAAATGCCGACTCTGATTCTGATTATCCAGTCCAAAAAAAAAATGACGACGTACAGCAATACAGACTCCTACTCCCACAAAAAAAATGCCGTAATTCCAAACACAAACGGACAGAGCTCCGACTCTGATTATGATTATGTCCAAAAACAAACTCGGAGATGAAGTCCACATGCATGGAAAATATATCCAAAACACACACGGACCTGTACAGAAACACATATGTGCATATATACACCTGGAGTCTCAGTTCAACGCCTGCCTGCAAACAAGTTCAGTTTCATAGATCAGTTCTGCAAATTGGAGAACAGACAAGGAGAAGGAAGGAGGCAAGTAGAAGAACCCTATAGATAATTTGCAAACTTTATTTCAGGTATTCTGCTTGCTGTGTATGAAATACAAAATTTTTATCTGCTATACCTAGACCATTGAAAATGCTGGTGGGATACAATATTTTCTGATGACATTACCAACAAAATCTTTCAAGCTTCAAATTCAACATGTAACAAAAAGATGTGAAATGCTATTCAAATTGATTTATTTAAACGAGCTTTCAAAGTAAAATAAAGGCAGCCTAACAGCTTGAGCATACCAAGTCCAATTGCATCTGAACCAATCATGATCATAAGCCTGTGGCAAGAGACAGTAAACATCCTGTAGGTGTACCAAAACCACAACAAATCACCATCACAGCGCTCTCACATACACCCTTCTTTAATAATACATATATTTTTTTATTGTGGACCTAAATATAGTTGTTACATATCTCAGGTGCGGTTTTGTTTGATTCATCTGTGGAAAAAAAATGGAGAATAGTGGCTCTCCATTTGCTGACAACGGTCACGATGGCGACACAACAGAGGAACATATTGTTGAAACTCCAGGTAAAATATTATTTGTATTCGTAGAGCATAACTTATATATATCCTAAATGTTATTGTTTTGCAGCTTTGTGTGATACTTTTATACATCCTCCGAAACGGACACTTACTGAAGCACAAAAAAAGGCAAAACGTGCAAGAGATAAGGCCCGTTATGCTAAAATGACCCCAGAACAGAAGAAGGCAAGACAAGGTGACCGTTGCAAGAAAGAAAGAATCTGATTTGTTTTATTTAATTTTCATATGTATGCATTTAAGGATCTGCTTTTTGTGTCTCCTGACTTGTGTAGCAAAGCAAATATTATCTGAAGGACAAAAAGAAATGAAACGTGCAAGGGAAAAGGCTCGATATAATCAATGTCCAAATGCTGCATTGGCTAAACGTAAGCAAATTCCCACGGAGGAACAAAAGGAAGCAAGACGTATCTATGAAAGAAACCGCTATGCTAAAATGACTTCAGAACAACGGGCATCAAGACTGGACATATTGATATAATATTTGAAATCAAGCCCATTGACATGAAAAAAAAAAGTCCTCCTATTCTGATCCTATGTGTATAATGAAGTCTCGCATCATATTTAATTTAAGTACCATATACCATGCATGGCACGTCTCTTCGATCTACAATGCAAAATGTTATCACATCCTGCAGTTCCTTAAGCATAACATGATGCGTTGGATGGTAGTGCCTAGGTGTTTGGGTTCGGACAGGGAGTCTGCCCATGGGCTCTGCAAGTAGCCTGCCGCACAGTCTGTTCCTTCCACGTCCAGCGCAATACGCATACGTGTAGTCGTGTACGTCGACAACTTGATAAACGTATTCTATTTGTGTAAATAAACAAATCGTCCTCCTATTGAGAGTATTGATATGCCAGCAGCTAGTATCCTTTCGGTTGGCTTCCAGAGATCGACGTATCGATCTGATACGTCAATCATCAATGGATGTTCTGTGCGACACCCTGATGGTGGAGGAGATCCTTCCCCGCCTGCTGCCCAAGTCCCTCCTGTGCCTCCGCGCCGCCTCCCGCCGTTACAACGCACTCACCTCCCTCCCTGACTTTGCCGCCCGGTACTGGCAGCGCGCCGGCATCTTCTGTCAGTTGAATTCGATCCCTGTTTTCTTGTCTGGAGGAGAACAAGGCCTCGCAAACGACGCGCTAGCAGTTGACTCCATAATAATTGGCGCGAATCTTGCCTTCTTGCCCAGCCCAAGCGACAAGGAGAAGGCCTACCTGCGGCGTGTCGGCGCTTCGGAGACGGTTGTCACCGTCGTGCACTCGGCGGCCGGCCTGCTTCTGTGCTCCAGAGGATATTTCCACCCAGTTCACTTCTACGTCTGCAACCCAGTGACGTGGCAATGGGTGGCTCTCCCCGAGCTGCCGTGGCCGTCCAACCAGTGGCAGTCCGGGCTCCTGACGCTGGACACCAAGGCAGACGGAGACGGAGACGGAGACGGTGCGGCGAGAAATCCCATGCGCTTCAAGGTGGTCCTCTTCAACCATCCTATGCATTGGCAGAAGCCAGACGGACGCATCGATCTGAGGTTGTTCTCCTCGGACACGGGCCAGTGGAAGGTAATGCAGCTCCGGTGCCCAATTCATATCGGCGAAGATGCTTGCTTATGGGCACCGAAACTTGGACAGAGTGGTACGGCATACTGGATGACGACCAACGCTAAACACCAGGCTGTGACTTACAATAGTGTTAACCACACTGTTCAAGTCATCCCACTGCCTCGTTGTGTCGCCGATGGAAAATGGAACCGGTTTATAGGGGAACGACATGGTGGGGGTCTCCGTTATGCCCATTCCAACTTGTCGGTTCTTGAGGTGTGGGATTCACGGACGAAGAGTGACGGAACCATCATCTGGATGCTGGCTCACCGCCTTGGTGCCATGGAACTGTTGGAAAGGAATCCAGAAGCAGCCAGTTTCCTGCTTGGTGGCGACACGACTTCAAGTGTCATAAAACCCATAGGCTTTCATCCGACTAATGATGACGTTGTCTTCTTGGGGTTGCCTAGGGCTGTGGCCACCTACTCCATTGAGAACGGCACTTTGAGTTTACAGTGCACAAGTCATTACGACTTGTCATACTCATACCCCGATGGTATGTTCCCATTTGTGCACCCACCGTACCCCTTGCTGATTCCAGCAATAAACAACTCCATTCAGTAGCTATTTTACGAATCATAGTGCTTTGAACAATGTTTACTTGTTATTGTGCACCATGTCTGTTGTGCTGTCGGGATGTATGATCTGTCAAGAGTTATAATCGGGTTTTTTTTGGCAAGAGTTATAATCATTTGGTGCTGGCGGTGCTATTTTCTATATACACTGATGTAATACTTGATACCAGGCCCATTGACATGAATGGTTCTCCTATTCAAACGGTGTCCGGCATCATTTTTACCAGGAATGACATTGTCAGATCCAAAGATTGGTAAAAAAAAAATGCAATACGGATTCTCATCCAGCAGAGCATTCCACAGAATGTGATAATAATCTGAATTTTGTTGAAGAATAATTTGATTTAGAAACCCCAAAATGCACATACTTTGAATAAATTATGTAATCTTCACCACTTATTAGAATAGCTTTCATGACAGATTGATGTTATTATTAGACATAATACTCCAATGCCATTTCAACATTATATGAATTAATGTGCATTCAATTTCTTTCTTTTGCCTTTGAAAGAAACATGTTTAATGTGGCCATGATTCTTCCCCTACCGTAGTGATTTGGAAACCCCAAATGCACATGCGTCGATTAAATTGTGTAATCAATGCCTCTTATTGGAAAAAATTTCATGCCACATTGATGTTCAATAAAGTATTAAAAATTTCATTCCAACATTATATTAACTTTCAACAAATTTCTCTCTTAGTTTTATTGACTTATATTAATGAAGCATGTCCCTTCTGTACATAGCGAGTAACACGATTTTTCTTTTCGAAACAAACTCTGGTTTGTTGGAGTTTGTTATAGATGACATAGTGCCTTTGGCACCCTATAAAATCTCTGCCTTCTTATTGTAATACAAGCCAGGAAACCGGCTGTTTTGGGGGGAAAAGAGAGAGAGAAAACTTGTTTACCGTGAGCATGATTCTTGCATGGTAATAATCAAACAATGGAACATCAGGAACAGTTCTTTGATGGCAGCAGGTTGCTTATACATGACATGCAAAATTCTTAAAAAAAACCAGACGTGCTTTATTTTTTACAGAATGTATTATTTTCAACCTCAATGCACTGTTGTGTCAAATGATAAGCATATGTGAGTCATAAATTCAGTTGTTGTAAGTTCTTTCTACTACCTTAAAGATTTTGCTTTGATGGTTTAATAAAACGATGGAATGACAAAATACATCACCGAGATGGTCAAAAATAAATTAGCATGTCATTCCTTCCTTGGTATCTCTACAATCTATTAATTTAGGTGTGGTCGTCTACGGCCATAAATTTTGGTGTCCGCACCTACCAGTTTGGTTCCACGAAGAATTCTCGCGTTTGAGTCGTTCTCCAATCGAATTGGAGTCGTATATAACAAAGACATGTCCATGTGGCATTTTTTTTCTTCGTGTCACGCCCGCCCACCCGTGTTTCCGTCTTCCTTCCACCTCATCCAATCTGCCCCAGTAACAAGTATGGCCACGTCCCCGACATGGATATGTACATACAAAGTCTGCCTCGTAAGTTCTGAATAGATATGTATGAACCCTGCAGCCCCGACGTGAAGGTACGTACAAATTAAACTCTACAAAGTCGACTGTCCCCTTGAGTCACGAATACATACCTCCTTCAGTGATGAACTGTGTCCTAACAAGCTAGGTCGCCTGGCAAGTGCCAACTGCCAAAGGACACAACGTCATCATGCGTCCATGGCGTCGTGGCACTAGCGTCGACTGTCGAAGTCCACAACAATGTGCATTCCAGTGCATCACCGCACAGTGCCAAAGGCCACAACGTGAGCTAAGATGCTCGACGATTGCGCATGCCGCTGGTTCAATTGTGTTAACCTGGAGGCATGCGAGCAGTTCAGACGGTGTCTATGTGCGATCAATAATCAGGCATCAATGTCCACCCTAGGTGCTTAATTGTCTTGTTTATTTGCAATCAGTGTTTTCTGTCATGAATATTGTGATAATCTTGTGGCTTGTGGCATAATCTGCATGTTATGACGTTGGTTAGTGGTAGCTATTTTGCTCTATCTATTGTGTTGTTCGAAATGCATCTCAATGGTCTCATTAACTAAAGATTTATACTATTTTCAGTTCCACAAAACATTTGTAGTTCAGAAACTATTTTCAATTTCTCACCACTTTTGTAGTTCATAAAAGAGGATAGGATCATGCATATTTTTTCTTTAATCAAGTTATTGACGACTATGTAGACTGCTTATAGTATAGAAAGAACTTAAGTTGATATGAGAAGAATCAAAAGTTCTGAAGGACCGAGAAGGCGACCAGAGGGGGATGGGTGAATGGGAGCCAATTAAAATTCTTAACTAGAACTTGGCCTATATCCCAATTACAACCCGAACCAACTTCCAAACCAATCACCATGGCCACACACACCAACTTGTGATGTGCTACCCTTAGGAGTGATCAACAACAACAGCGAAACACAGCAGAAATAAAAGAGAACTGCAAAGACTCAAAATAGTCAAGAACCACACACAAGTTAGACCTTGCTGGACCACTATCGGTAGGGCTGATCACTACCATCGGCAGTGCCGGTTGGCACCATCGGCAGTGCCGGTGCAGGATTCTCAGGACTTAGGTAAGCAACATTCGGAGCGCATCGGCAGTGCTGGTAGTTGCCATCGGCAGTGCAGGTGCGGAATCGGACTTAAGTCACTAGCAGTGTCGCTCCGAGTTCAGACCTAGGCTACTGGTAGTGCCGGTCCAGCCATCGGCAATGCCGATCAGGGGTTCTTCCTCGGGCACCGGCAATGCCGATTCAGCGATCGGCAGTGCCGATCGACACTTTCCAGAACCAAAAACTATGCTCAAAACTTGGTAAGAAAAATATCAAAACTTATCCAAACAAACTCCAAAAATCATGAAAGTTGGACAGAAGGTGTCTCATGGTAGGACGTTCCTTCTCCAAGTGGAATCACACTAAAAGCTCAAGAATTCATCGCGAATTTGATGATTTACCGAAAGCTCTAGGGTTTGAATGTTCTTGAGGAAATCCATGAAATCAAAGGTGCTCTTGCCTAGGATTCAATCAAGGATCCATAGAGGATTGTTAAGGCATGTCCTGGCACCAAGATCCCTCAAGAAATTCGTACCAAAACCCACTCAAAAATGAGATTGAAAATCACCACGAAAATAGCTCCAAAAATAGAAAAAAAGAGAAATTTGGGATTTAGGGAGAGAGAAAGATCTTGAGCACGAAAATAAATCTCATATCATAGAAACATGCTTACAAGATCCATGGGTAAAAAGGCTAGGAAGCCACCCTCTTCCTCCCACTCTTTGGAAGAGCAAGAGATGTCTCTCACACACCCACTACTCTCCTCTTTTCATGAAGCACTCTCCTAACTCTTTGAATGAACACCTAACACAAGGCCAATGGGAAGAGGCGCCTCTCCCACCAGCCACAAGTCTCCTTATATAGGCCTAGAGGTTGTCCTAAAGACCATCCTACCCCTCACCTATAATACACTACCACCTACCACCAGGGGCAAAACGGTCCAACTCTTTTTCCTTCGCCCGAACACCATCGAGCCCTTCACAACTTTACTTTTCCTTGACGCAAGCTCCGCGATGGTGCTACGTGCACCTCCAATCGCCGCCACCGGTTTTGAGGCCCAAACCGGGAAACCGCCATGAATGCTTTCTAAGGCGCGACTTCTCGATCTTGACGCGTGTTACCTCGTCTTGTGATCCTTCTTGTCGGCAAGTCTCTCCCACCTCCGATACATTGGAAGCCTCTACTTACACCGACGCCCGATCACCTTTGCCTTGGTCAACCCCACCGTCTTGATCACCACCCATGGTTTTAAGGCTCAACCGTGAAACCGTCCGTGCTTCTTGCCTCTCCACGTGTACGGTGTGGATCACCCTTGACTTCACCCGACCTCCTGATCGTCTGGCCCCAAGTCTCCTACTTGTGCCCGATCCTCTCGCTGTTGACCGCCAAGTTGACTCTAGTGACCTACACATCATGAGACAAGCAAACACATTTCCCATCTCCTGCAAACTCTCCAACATCCTTACCAACTCCGGTTAGTCAAAACCATGATATGCACAACTCCTGCAATCCCCAGATTCCCGTATTTCAACTCAAACACAGACTCAACCAATGTCAATTACTCATCACATATTGCAAACCATGGCATATATCCACATGGTTTCTCAATCTCCCCCTTGATGAGTACATTGACAACACCAAATGCACAAAGATTAGAGATTGAAATGCGAAGCCGAATAAGCACATTCAAATGGCCAAGCCCAAAAAAAAGGTGAAAAGTAGGCCATCTAGCAAAATAGGGATCACAAAACCAAGAGTTGGCAAAGACAGCGACTTGAGACGCAAAGAGTGTGAAAAAGCACAAGAAAACGCTCAAAGACATGAAATGCTCCCCCTCAACTTGTGTTAGGTCTCATGTAATGCAAAATGGACCATTTTAGGTTTCTTAGCATTATTTATGCATTACCCACAACTTTCTCCCCCTTTGGCAATGAACCCATCAAAGAGGCAAAAGAACAAACAAACATGTAATGCATGAAGATGCAAACCTAATGAGCTTCAACACTTATGCAAACAAGCATTTAACCTTGCTAATCATATTCATAGAGCCGTGAAGTGTAAAAGCAATAGCTCACAATCATACAAAGACTAAAAATAGATAGCAAGGCATAAACACCAAGAGCTATACAAGCTAAGCAAAAAGATTAACTAGCTTAGATAGAATCAAATTTGCTCATCATGAGAAAAACTGCCACCACTTGTGTAAGTACTCCCATCCAAGGCAAAACAAGTATCAAGTGAATCAAAAGAACCTAGCCAGTCTCCATCTCAACCAAGGCAACAAGCATTCGTAGAAAATGAGCTTTACAAACACTCATATATGCAACAGAGACTCAATTGATCAAGTGTTTATTGTTTATCCTCATGTGTCCCCTTATCCATGCGGAGGGTCGCACGACTGGTTACGGCAAATACCCCGAGGCCTCAAGTCACAGTGTTTGGATTTAGCATTTTAGAATTATTTTGATCAAAGCACTTAGCAGATTTTTCATGATTTATTCACATGACAAAAGAGCGTGCCTTTGCGGCAAAAGGAACATATGTTCCCACAATGTTCCATCATGAGCTAAACATTTGCAAAGCCTTCCATTTCGCAAACACAAGGTGCCAAAGCCAAGACATCCTCTAGACTAGCCTCAACACAAGTTTTGACAGGGATAAAAGCAATTATACACATGATGAGCAAGTCTTAACAAGATTAGTTCATAAGGTTCACAAGAAGCTCAGTTTACCTTTAAGATTAGCAAGTTGCTCAAAAGAGTCTATAACAAGCCATCTAGAAAATCTAAGCATGAGAGATTACTATCACATCCACGCCACTTAGCTCAAGCTCAATGATAGCAAAGAGAAATGCAAAAAAGCATAAGAATCAAAGCTCATCTACCAATGCATATATTACATATGAGATGCAATGCAAAAAGGTAACATACATATATACAAGAGAACACCAACTCCCCCTCAAATGATGCCATAAGGATGGCAAACACCAAGCTCCCCCCGAAGAAAAGCAAATCTCAAAGCATCTAGGGGCTTGGTAAGGATATCAACCAATTGGTTTTTGGTGTTGATGTATTTGACCTCAACATCTCCCTTCTCAACATTATCTCTCACGAAGTGGAATCTCACATTTATGTGTTTGACCTTACCATGTAGGACTGGGTTCTTGGCTAAGCATATGGCACTAGAGTTATCACACATGAGTGGAACACCCTTAAAGGTTAACCCATAGTGTCTTATGGTGGATACAATCCATAGGATTTGTGAGCAGCAGCTAGCAGTTGCAACATACTCAGCCTCTGTGGTGGATTGGGCTATACTCGACTGCTTACGAGAAGACCAACAGATCAAGCAAGTACCCAAGAAATGGCAAGTACCAAAAGTGCTCTTTCTATCAATTCTACACCTAGCAAAGTCCATATCTAAATATCCAATGAGATCAAGAGATAAAGATGCAGAGTACCAAAGACCGAACTCAAGGGTGTATTTGAGATACCTGAAGATGCGCTTGACAGCCTTGCGATGAGTCATCCTTGGGGAAGCCTAAAATCGAGCACAAAGACACACTGCAAAGTGTATGTCGGGTCTTGTCACCGTGAGGTACAAGAGAGAGCCAATCATGCTCCTGTACTCCCTTTGCTCCACCGCTTCACAGTCTTCATCAGGGTCAAGTGCCGTTGTTGTGGACATTGGTATTGACAATGGCTTCACATTGACCATGTCGAACTTCTTCAGGAGATCCTTCGTGTACTTGGCTTGATGTATAAAGGTGCCTTGCTTGCACTGCTTGATTTGAAGTCCAAGAAAGAAGGTGAGCTCACCCATCATTGACATCTGAAATTCACTTTTCATAGCTTCCTGAAATCTGGATACAAGAGCATGAGAGGAACCTCCAAAGATGATATCATCCACGTAAATCTGAACCATTAGAAAGTCATTGCCATGCTTTAGAGTGAACAAGGTTTTGTCAACACACCTCATGACATACCCGCGCTCTAGCAAGAAAGTCTTAAGCCTAGCATATCATGCTCTAGGTGCTTGCTTTAGCCCGTACAAAGCCTTTTGAAGCTTGTACACACGGTTTCGGTATTTGTGGTGCTCAAAGCCAGGTGGTTGTCTCACATAAACCTCTTCCTCTATGAAACCATTTAGGACAGCACTCTTGGCATCCATTTGGTAGAGTCTAATGCTCTTAGAGGCAGCAAATGCAAGCAAGATCCTAATGGCTTCTATGTGTGCGACAGGAGCAAAGGTTTCGCCATAGTCTAAGCCCTCCACTTGACTGAAACCCTGGGCAACAAGCCTAGCCTTGTTTCTAACAACCTCACCATCTTCCCCATGCTTGTTTTTGAAAACTCACTTGGTTCCTATGACATTGACACCAACAGGAGGCTCTACTAGGGTCCACACTTTGTTTCTCTTAAAGTTTTCCAACTCCTCATGCATGGCATTAACCCAATGTTCATCATATAATGCGTGTCCAACATCTCGAGGTTCAAAGGTGGTAACAAAGAGAGAATTAGTAAAGCAGGCGAGATGTACGGACCTTGACCTTGTTGTCCTCTCATAGAGATTACTGATCATCTGTTGAGGTGGATGTTGACGTTGAATGTGGTGAGGGGCCTCTCTTTCAGAGCGTACCTCCCCTTCAACCATAGATAGAGCTGGCTCAATAGCTGCTGAGGTCGATGTAGAAGCTTCTGGACCCTCTGCTGTAGTGGTGGAAGCAGCAGGAACAAGCTCGGATGTGGGATGGAAAGACTCATCATCGTCATCATCCAAGCCCTGTAGGCCACAAGAGTTTGATTCATCAAAGGTTACATCACAGCACTCTACGATGGTGTTAGTTTCCAAATTCAAAACTCTGTAGGAATGGCCATGAAGGGTGTAGCCAAGAAAGATGCCATCAGAAAATCTCGACTCAAACTTATCAAGATTGCCACACTTCAAAATGAAGCACTTGCAACCAAAGGCACGCAAATGAGAAATAGATGGCTTCCTCCCAAAGCGTAGCTCATAGGAAGTCACATTAAGAATTGAGCGCAAGAAAACCTGATTGGAAACATAGCAAGCAGTGCTAATGGCCTCAGCCCAGAACCGCCTCGGAGTCCTATGCTCTTCGAGCATCGTCCGGGCCATTTCCACCAAGGTTTTGTTCTTTTTCTCGACCACACCATTCTGCTAAGGGACACGAGGTGCTGAAAACTGATGCTCAATACCATGCTCAAGACAGAAAGCATCAAAGAAGGAGTTCTTGAACTCGGTGCCATTATCACTGCGAATTGCTCATAATGCACCAGGAAGTTCCTTGAACAACCTCAAAGCTAAGCTCCGAAAGTGATGAAACACTTCATCTTGCTCTCAAGAAAGTAAACCCAAGAGTAGCGAGAGTAGTCATCAACAATCACAAGAACATACCACTTCCCACCCGCCGAACGAACCCGAGAAGGACCAACAGTGTCCATATGAAGCAGCTCTCCAGGGCGTTCAGTCATCACCAAATTGATTGGTGGATGAGAAGCGACAATCATTTTCCTATGATGACAAAGAGCACAAACCAAATCCTTATCAAATTTGAGCTTAGGCAATCCTCGGATCCAACCTAGGCCACTCAAGCGACAAAGCGAGTCAAAGCCCATGTGATCTAGTCTCCTATGCCATTTCCAGAGCTCAGAAGAAGACTGAGCAAACAAGCACTTGTGAGAACCAGCAAAATAAGCCTGAAAAACCTTCCCAATGCTAGAAATCCCACAAACCAAAGAGCCATTTGACTCAAGAACACAAGAAGCATTTTTCTTAAAACGCACTTCCAAACCAACATCAAGCAACTGAGAGACAGAGAGGATATTGTACTTGAGATGCTCAACCAAACCAACATCCTTGAGAGTGAATTTTTCATTTACCTTTACCGTGTCTCTTGCCTTCACTCTCCCTCTCTTGTCATCTCCAAAGGTCACATACTCCCGGCGCTTCAGAGGAGTGAGGCTGGAGAACCACTTTGCATCTTCGGTCATGTGGTGCGAACACCCAGAGTCCATCAACCATTTGTTCTCCAGGCCTCCATCTACTGCCTACAAAGAACGAGAAGGAAAGATCGATGACTCAGTGCTAGGGTTAGAAAGAAAACTTTTGGAAAGCCAGCACTGAATCACACGACCTGCAGGGGTTATCACAGTTTTTTGCACATTACCAGTCGAACGTGTGGGATGAGTACCACGATGGGGAAAGCATGGTCTGTCAAAGCATCTCAACTCAAACCTGGGGTTGTGAGGATAGAAATCATCAATGAAAAAGCCAAATCCATGCGAGTGACGCTCACCACGATGGGGAAAACATGGGGCGCCAAAGCGCTGCTGCGTAAAGCCTCTGTTTCGTGAATTAAAGCCATATGAGGAATGACCTTGTCCACGATAGGCACTAGAGAAAGAGCGAGGTTGAAAACCAACAAAATCATCATGATGCACATTCCTAGTTAACTCAGCTTGCATACTCTCAATTCTCTTACACCCATAACAGTACTCATCCAAGTGACCCTTACGACCATAGAACATGCAAATGTAGAACTCTCATGTTTAGGCTTAGCTTGCACAGTGGGTTTGGGTTTTGGCTTCTCGGCTTGCTTTGGGTTGAAGGAAGGATTAGGGTTAGGTGGATAGTATGTGTTAGTCGGTTTGATGGATTGTTCCTCATCCTTGTAGTTAGAGCTAGGCACAAACTTGCCCACATTCTCACTCTCCTCGCCACACCTCTCAAATCCCAAGCCCAAATTGTAGGTTTACCTACTGGCACTTTCTTTGACTCTTGCCAAGTCACTCTCAATCTTCTCCTCGCTCACTAGGGTTCTTTGGAGACGAGAGATGAGATAGTCATTTTCTTGGGTTAGGATTTTGTTTTCCTCTCTAGTAATTGCAAGCTTATCCTTAAGAGAGCTACACACTACACATGGTGGTGGGAAAACTTTCAAGCGAGTCTCATCTAGCAGCTTGGACTCGAGCTCTTTGACTTTGAGGGTTTGAGCTTCCAACTCATTAGTGAGCTTGGGGCACTTCTGACATGCACCCAAAAAAAGTTGGTCTAGCTTTGAATTCATCAAGCTCTTTAAAACAACTCTTAAGCTAACTGGCAACTTGAGCATGCACACTTTCCCTTTGTGCAAGATCATTCATCATAACTTGACAAGACTCACACTCAACAACAATGTCATCTTTTGCAAGCTTAGACCTAAGCGAAGTGATTTCATACTCAGCACTCTCCAACTTAGACTTAAGCTCTCTACTCTCACGTACAGTGCTGCAAAGCTTATCATCTTGCATGAGCAAAACATCACGCAAATGATCAAATTCAGAAGAGAGCTCATCAAGAGTGGGAGGTACCTCACTTGTGTCAGAGTCAGAGTCAGAGTCGATGTCATGGTCGTTCTTTGTCATGAAGCAAAGCCCAGTGGAGTCATCCTTCCTCTTGACTCGTGGCTTCTCAGCCTCCTCCTCTGAGATTGTAAGACCTTCGCTTGATGTGAGGTCGATGTTGCTCAAGGCGGCAACGTAGGCGCATGCAATGGCCTTGGCGAACTTCTTGGAGTTCTTGCCTTTCTTATAGAAGCAGTTCTTCTTCTGCTTGAAATCTTTAGTGTTGTTGTCGTGGTACCCAGACTTCTTCTTCTTCTTGGGGCAGTCAGCGATGAAGTGTCCAGGGTCACCATACTCGAAGCAGGTTCTTGAACCACCTCCTCTTCTCTCCTTCCGGTTGTTGTAGAACTTCTTGAACTTCCTTGTGAGCAAGGACAACTCCTCGTCAGGAATGCACTCCATCTGTTCATCGGAAGCTGCAACAAGAGAAGACAAAGCAAACTCCAAAGAGGACTTGTCAAGTGAGGGGTTAGTTCTATAAGAAGCACCACTATGACTACCCTTCTGAGAGCTAGAAAGCAAAGCCATGCTAGAAGCAGAATTAGCAAGATTAGGACGAGACTTCCTAGACAGTTCATGAGATTTTAGCTTGCTATACAGCTGCTCACAGTCCAGGATATTGAAATCAGCAGTTTCTTCTAGTGCAGCAATCTTAACCCCCCAAGCATTTTCATCAAGTGAGTACAGTAATTGCTTAGCTCTATCATTATCACTGTACACAAGGTTACCACAAGCCCGCAAGTTGCACACAATGGCCTCAAACCTATGAAAAGTGTCATCTAGTGACTCGCCAGGTTTTTGTGCAAAGGTTTGGTACTGTCTATTGTAAGAATCCTTACGCATAGACTTGACTTGATTGGTACCATCATGGTACGTGCAAAGCTTTGCCCAAATGGCATGTGCAGTATCAAGATGAGCAACACTGTCATGTTCATTCTTACCTAGAGCAGAAAGTAGGATATTGACAGCTTTGGAGTTGTTTTCATACCTGGTTAACTCACCTTGGCACGGTGTTGAGGTCGTCCGGTATGGCGTAGTCCTGCTCCACGATCTCCCAAATTGCACGTCCTTGGCTTAATATATAAGCCTTGGTCCGTGACTTCCAGTAGCTAAAGTCCTCTCCATCGAACATCCAAAGCTTGACCGCACGCTTCTCCATATCGCCTTTGGATCACAAAGCCAATGAAGGTCAACTAGTGATCAAACCTACTCTGATACCAATTAAAGGGCCGAGAAGACGACCAGAGGGGGGTGAATGGGAGCCAATGAAAATTCTTAACTAGAACTTCGCCTATATCCCAATTACAACCCGAACCAACCTCCAAACCGATCACCAAGGCCACACACACCAACTTGTGATATGCTACCCTTAGGAGTGATCAACAACAGCAGTGGAACACAGCGGAAACAAAAAATAACAGTAAAGACTCGAAATAGTCAAGAAGCGCATACAAGTCAGGCCTTACTGGACCACTATCGGCAGCGCCGATCACTACCATCGGCAGTGCCGGTTGGCACCATCGGCAGTGCCGGTCACGCCCATCGGCAGTGTCGGTGCAGGATTCTAAGGACTTAGGTAAACAACATTCGGAGCGCATCGGCAATGCCGATAGTTGCCATCGGCGGTGCAGGTGCAGGATCGGACTTAAGTCACTGACAGTGTTGCTCCGAGTTCAGACCTAGGCTACTGGCAGTGCTGGTCCAGCCATCGGCAGTGCCGATCAGGGGTTCTTCCTTGGGCCCCGGCAGTGCCAGTACAGCGATTGGCAGTGCTGATCGACACTTTCCAGAACCAAAAACTATGCTCAAAACTCGGTAAGAAAAATACCAAAACCTATCCAAACAAACTCCAAAAATCACGAAACTTGGACAAAAGGTGTCTCATGGTAGGACATTCCTTCTCCAAGCACAATCACACAAAAAGCTCAAGACATCATGAATTTGAGGATTTACCGAAAGCTCTAGGGTTTGAATGTTCATGAGGAAATCCACGAAATCAAAGGTGCTCTTGCCTAGGATTCAATCAAGGATCCATAGAGGATTGTTTAGGCATGTCCTAGAACCAAGATCCCTCAAGAAATTCATACCAAAACCTACTCAAAAATGAGATCAAAAATCACCACGAAAATAGCTCTGAAAATAGAGAAAAAGAGAAATTCGGGATTTAGGGAGAGAGGAAAATCTTGAGCATGAAAATAAATCTCATATCATAGAAACATGCTTACAAGATCCATGGGTAAAAAGGCTAGGAAGCCACCCTCTTCCTCCCACTCTTTGGAAGAGACACACCCACTACTCTCCTCTTTTCATGAAGCACTCTCCTAGCTCTTTGAATGAACACCTAACACAAGGCTAATGGGAAGAGACACCTCTCCCACCAGCCATACCTCTCCTTATATAGGCCTAGGGGTTGTCCTAAATACCATCCTACCCCCTCACCTACAATACACTACCACCTACCACCAGGTCCAAACCGGGAAACCGCCTTGCACGTTTTTCAAGACACGACTTCTCGATCTTGACGCATGTTACCTCGTCCTGTGATCCTCCTCGTCGGCAAGTCTCTCCCGCCTCCGATCCATTGGAAGTCTCTACTTGCACCGACGCTCGATCACCTTTGACTTGGTCAACCCCGCCGTCTTGATCACCACCCATAGTTTTGAGGCTCAACCGTGGAACCGTCCGTGCTTCTTGCCTCTCCACGTGTACGGTGTGAATCACCCTTGACTTCACCCGAACTCCTGATTGTCTGGCCCCAAGTCTCCTACTTATGCCCGATCCTCTCGCCGTTGACCGCCAAGTTGACTCCAGTGACCTACACATCATGAGACAAGCAAACACATTTCCCATCTCCTGCAAACTCTCCAACATCCTTACCAACTCCGGTTAGTCAAAATCATGATATGCACAACTCCTGTAATCCCAGATTCCCGCATTTCAACTCAAAAACAGACTCAACCAATGTCAATTACTCATTACATATTGCAAACCATGGCATATATCCATATGGTTTCTCAAGTTCTATTACAACCGAATTGCTGCTTCTAGCAAATGACATCATCAAAAGACATTTCAAACATTGGTACCTATGTGAGTGTGAGATTAAAGGACGATGTTAAAACAAATCCTAAGATCATGAAACATATATTGGTAGTGAAGAAGCGGAGACTCGCAATGTTCTACACAGTCTGACTTGAAATATAAAGAAACATCTTATAAGAGAATAAAAGAAATCGAAGACATTGTATGGCAGAACTGCTATTAAAATTTGGAATGAAAATATAGCTTGACTTTCTACATTTTATCATATTCTGTTAAAATAATTAGTGTAAACATATGTAATCTATCATGATATTGGTGTTTACAGTTTTATGTTTAGCCCGTAGCAACGCACGGGTATTTTGCTAGTATATGCTATATGTGACATCCCAAAATTTTATTTGCGGATACAAACAATTTAAACATAGAAATTTTAATTTCTTGAAAGATTTTCCTTGATTTGTAAATAATTTATTTTAATAAATAGATTTTTTATGCGGTGACCATGGTTTATAAAATATTAGAATAAGTTAAGAAAATGGTTTGTTGGATAATATACTTGTATCAATTTCATATAGTCTCCCTAACTCATGTGAAACAAATTAAAATCCTAAAATATATTCAGCCAAATCCACCAAATGCAATAGGTGGATCCCAGCACATCCAAGCCACCAACCTATATTTCCCAGCTCTTCTATATGCAAAGTTGAGGGGAATATATTTAAGCATTGTGGTATTGTATTCGATTCACTATATATGAGGGGCATTCAGTTATGATTGGCTATTTTGACCTACAGTGATGGTACATCAAGAGCCACGGTGGTCAGACAATATTAAGGGGTATTTGAAAACTAAATAGAACTTGTAAGTGTTTGATTGCAACAAAAGATGTTATAGATGAGTGTATATGGAAATTACCTTAAAATATAGATGGGGTTTTTTTACAATTTTACCTAAATACTTAAGATTTTGGAGCATACCTACTTTCAAATTTATACTTGATCCATTTTATATATTTTTGTAAATCACTGAGTGGAAACATGCATGCAGGCTGCAGGGGCAGACAATAGTACTGGGCCCTCTTTAAGTTTTTTCATGCACATTTGAGTTTAGGAAGGACAAGCATGCGCATGAATAATCAATCAATCATTGAAATATCAGTCGATACAACTACAATGTCTGATATATATGCGATGCCACAGGAGAAACTCATGTTTCTTTCACAAAAAAAACTCATGTTTGTTCTGAATACAGAAGCAATAGATGATTAAGAAGAGTGCTGAATTTCATAGAATTCACTACTACATATGTTCGTGACTATGTTAGCAACTTAGCATCACAGCTTTTTTGAGCCATCACTACCGGAAATCCCTAATTTGTCAAGTACCCGAAGCACTCGGCAAAGCCAGTTAAACACTCGGCAAATAGTTTGCCGAGTGTTGTACTCGGGAAACAACACACGGCACAAATTTACTCGGCAAACCGGGTTTGCCGAGTGTTTTTCTTTGGACACTCGGCAAACACTCTGCCGAGTGTCGGGACACCTCTCGGCAAAATAAAAAAAAAAAGCATAGTTGACGGAGTTGACGGTGACGGAGGCTTTCCAACGGACACTCGGCAAAACCTAATGGCCGACACATGGAAGGCGGTCGGCATTAGCACGTGATGGACACGTGCCACATTTGTCGTGTGTCAACTCTTTGCTGAATGTCGGGGTCGGTTTTGCCGAAAGCTTTTAAAATAGCACTCGGCAAACATTGATGTTTACCGAGTGCTAGGTTTTTGCCGAGTGTTTTCTTGGGACACTCAAGAAACCTTGTGTTTGCCGAGTGCCCGAGGGAAACCACTCGGCAAAATATGTGACACTGAGCAACTACCAGGTTTCCGGTAGTGCAGATTTGTATAATATGCAAACAAGCTCAGACATTGCACCAACGAGTTGTAGAAGGTACCAGCCATATCACGAGTGAGAAGTGAGAACTGTCAGCTTACGTAAACAAGCTTAATTCAGATCAGTTTCATACACCGACAGAACAGCAGAATTTCTAAAGAAACGCCAGCTCAGGAATCGCGAGTGCTTCCACTCAAATGGTTGCCAGTTTGGATCGGAGTTCTTATCTCTTGGCGCGGATCCATACTAGGAACGACGGGTGCACATACGGGAACACATGTTCCTTGATGCATTGGCGAGGGCTTATCAATCTTATTGTACCATGAACAATGGAGTGGGGCGGCAACGTTGCTACCGACATCAAAGTAGAAAACATCTTCTGTGGGATGGAAGGCAATCACATTGAAGAGAGAGTTATACTTCGCAAGGTTGATGAGGCCCTCATCGTTCACTCCCATTCCATCGTGCACGAGAGTTGCCGCAGCCGGATTCTTCAGCAATAGCTCCAGGAGAACATTAGCTCGATGTACCTCCTTCCACCAGATGCCTCCACCTTGTACGTCCTGAATGAAACTCCCAAACCTCAAACTGTTGGTTTAGATTTTGTTGACCGCAAGGTCAACAACCGAACCGAGATGGGGGGCCCAGCCTCCCGTGGACTCGGGATCGAGCCAACAGTTTTGATTCTGTTTTTTTTACCTTGATCGGGAGGTAATCTTAAAAATAGAAACGGACTTGGCCTTGTTGCTACAGGGCTATAAAAAGAGGGGTCGCCCCACAGGACGCCCCATGATTTGATTCCACCCAAAACCGATCGATCAGAGTCCTGGAAGCCACGGAAGCTCGAGGTCCACGTCCAGGACAGTGTCGCTACCGCCCGAGGGTTTCCGCTATCCAAGAAGACCCTCAAGGAGTGTTTGCGCTACGTCCCAAACAACGCCCTCATCGTCGAGCTCATCACCTCTGCACCGATACCAATAGAGTCCAACGCCAGCGCCGGTAACAGCCGAACCTATCCCTATTCCACATTAGATTAGTTCGTGCTAAGTGTGATCTTAATTAACTAGATGTCATCCTGTTAATCTGCTATGTCTAAGTTTGATTAAGTCATATTACAGATTAATTAATTCTATCATTTGGTATCAGTTAGCCTTAATCTAGTTGATTAGATACACTAGTTTAAGTTAGCAGGTTTGGTTAGTACTAGATCTAATCATGTTTAAGTTAATTAGTCGATCTAGTACTATAAAATCAGAGGTGTTTTTTTTTATCTAGTCATGTTTTAGCTAAAAAAAATTTTAATCAGTATCATGAAATTTTAATCAGTATCATGTCCATGCCTAGATTGATTAGATCAGTAATATAACTAAGTTAAATTATCATGTTTTAGTTTAGAACTAACATTGCTAGGGTTTCGGTTAAGTCTAGATTAAGCCATGTCACACAGAAATTAGAAGGAGGGGATTGCGAAAATACCGAATCACATAACACACACACGCAACCCTAACCCTAACCCTAGATCTAAGAACCCTAACCCTAAGTTCAGAGAGCACTCACCTCTCGGTCGCCGTCGTTCACCAAAAACGGCGTCCTCCACTCCTCTCGGTCGCGTCGATGGAGCCGCGCGCATCAGATCTGCGCGTATGCTCCGACGGGACCAAACCGGCCGCGCGGCATCACTTGCCACGCGTGCACGCCAGCACATGCCCGGCCTCGCGCCGGTGTCACCGTCGTCGTGTCACCTCCGGTCGCCGCCTCAAATCCGCGCTTGACGGGATTGCCTTAAGGGCGCCACGGCGGAGAAGCTCGATGGAGCCGCGCGCGATCTCTTGCACGCGTGCGCTGGCGAGCAGCTCCCCATGGCGCCGTGGCGGCCGGTCGGCGTCGTCTTGCTCCTCGAACTCGCCGGCGTCCGAGGGCGAGGTAGAGAGAGTGAGGTGAGGCAAGAGAGAAGAGTGAGGCGCGGCGGGTGAAAGTGGGGAGCGAATGGCTAGGGTTTCACACCCAGCACTGGTTTTTGTTTCCCCACTGACTGCTCACCGCCGTCCATCTCGTTCAACGGCCGAGATCAGAGCGGGTTCGCCCTCCGCGCGCGTCGCATGGGCTGAATTGGCGGCCTGCTCGCAGGTTGTCTCGGCCCACGACGCACTGAGCCGCGCAAGCGAGCCGTGGTGCCGCCTTAGCCGAGCCGAGTCATTAGCCAAGCCGAGTCGCAGCCGCGTGCGCCAAGCCGAGCCGCTGGGCCGCCACGCTAAGTGCTTCTGGGCCGCGCCGCACCAGCTGGGCCGCACTACGCTAGCTGGACCGCGCTCGCTCGGCCTCCCTGCTGCGCGCGCTGGGCTGGTCCCTTTTCTATGGGCCAAATTAGTTCACAACGAGCCCATCTGATTGTTAATTCATTTTATTAAGTTTTAAGTGATTCTTCTAATTAATTGCTTGATTAATTTTTTGTTTTTAGTTAAGTAAATTATTTTAAGCTTAATTATTTAAGTGTTGGTGTTATTTAAGCTATTGCAATTTAACTTTAAGTATTAATCCACCAATATGCTTTGAGATGCCTCTAAATAAACGGAACCACCGAGAAGTTTATTTAGAGTAAACTTGTGATTATTTCTGACCATCGTTGTTTAATCATGAGTATTAAGATGAATTTCGTTTGTTTTTCCCACCGGTGATGTAAATTGAAATTTAATTGTATGATTTTAATCAGACCACCGTAGGGTTCTTTTCATACACTTATTTGTATTTCATTGTATATGATCACTAAGTTAAGTTTTCTTGCTTTGTTTTTCAGTGAGTAATGTCAATGTTGTTGCCTCCTACCTCAACAACATCGAGCCGCTCAATGGAGCGAACTTTTCAGACTGGAAGGGTAAGGTCATCACATGCTTAGCATGGAATGATCTCAATGTCACGCTGAGGGTCGATAAGCCTACCCCTCATGCTGATGGAGCTGCACCTTCTGCCGCTTTAGAGAAGTGGGAGAGGTCTGACCGGATGGCTACCATGGTCATGCTTCAGACCATAAGTGCTAGTATTAAGGGTGCCATCCCCATTAAGAATGCAGCTGGAGTTGATCTGACTGCTAAGGAGCTACTAGTCACTATTGAGGAGAACTTTAAGAGCTCCTCTAAGACCTATGCTAGTACACTCATCATGAAGTTGGTGGGTTCTCAGTACAATGGTTAGACTGGCATAAGGGAGCACATTCTTTCTATGTGTGACATGGCCAATAAGCTTAAGGAGATAAAGATGGAGATCTCTGATGGTTTTCTTGTTTATTTTATCATGACCTCACTACCGTCTCAGTATGCTCCATTCAAGATCAACTACAACACCAACAAGAACACTTGGTCTATCACTGAGCTGATAAGCTATTGTGTTGAAGAAGAAGAGAGGCATAAGACTGAGAAGATGAAGGAGAATGTTGTGAACATGATTGGCAACCTCAGTCTCAACAATCTTTCTAAAAACAAGCATGAGGCAAGCAGCAGCAAGCAAGGCCAAAGGAAGAAGAAGAAGAATGGGAACAAAGCTGTACCCAAGAACAACAACAACTTCAAGAACCATCAGTCTAAGGGTGGTAATAAGACGTGCTCTTTCTGTGGCTCACCCAAGCACCTTCAGAAGGCTTGTCCAGGCTTTAAAAAGTGGTTGAAGGAGCAAGGTAATGATAAGTTTGATGTTGTTTCTTTTATTGATGAGTTATTCTTAGCGAATTTTTTCCTAATACTTGGTGGATTGACTCAGGTGCCACTGTGCACATCTCTAATTCATTACAGGTATTCCGTTCGATCCGAACTATAAGAAGGGGGGAGCAAAGCCTAAGAGTGGCTGATGGGAATATCGTCCAAGTTAAAGGCGTTGGGAGCTTCCACTTAGAGTTGTCGGGTGGCTTCCAGCTTAATTTAGAGGATGTTCTTTATGTCCCTAGTTTAAAGAGAAATTTAATTTCTGTATCAGTCTTAGATGAATCGGGACATGTTTGTGAGTTTGGTAACAATAAGTGTGTGATAAAGTTTAATTCAATAAATGTCGGTCTTACAGTTAGGCAAGGCAAACTTTATATGCTCTCTCTTGATGATTCTGTGATGAATGTTGCTAGTATTTCACATAAGTGTAAGCGTGATGATAAGACTTCTTTGAAATTGTGGCATTGTCGCCTCGGCCACATTTTGAAGGGGAGAATAGAACGTCTCATTAAAGATGAAATACTATATGAATTAGACTTCTCCGATTCAGAGCAGTGCATCGACTGCATTAAGGGAAAATACGCTAAGACAATTAAGAAAGGAGCTACTAGAAGTACGAGCGTGTTAGAAATAATACACACAAATATTTGTGGCCCGCTCTCAGTAACATCAGTAGATGGCTATGATTCTTTTATAACATTTACCGATGATTATTCCCGTTATGGACATATTTACCCCATTAAGAAGCATTCAGATGTGCTAGAAATATTTAAGATTTATAAGTTGGAAGTTAAAAAACAACATAACACTTCCATTAAAATAGTAAGATCAGATCGTGGGGGAGAATATTATGGGAAACATGCAACATACGGTCAAATTAAAGGACTATTTGCTAAGTATTTAGAAGAAAATGGCATAAGAGTGTAGTACTCTATGCCAGGAGAACCACAACAAAATGGAGTGGCTGAGCGGCGTAATCATACGTTATTAGATATGATAAGTAGCATGCTCAGTCATTCTAATTTACCTATGGAGCTGTGGATGGAAGCATTAAAGACAGTTGCCCACATTCTTAATCGGGTTTCATCTAAGTTAGATCCCAAGACACCATTTGAGCTGTGGAATGGGAGGAAACCGTCACTCAGTTATTTGAAGGTATGGGGCTGTCCCGCTGAGGCTAAGTTATTCGATTCACAACATAAGAAACTGGATTCTAAGACAGTGAGCTGTCATTTTATCGGATACCTAGATAAGTCAAAGGGATACCGATTCTACTGTCCTGGTCGCTCTACTAAGTTCGTTGAAACACGACAGGCTGTGTTTTTAGAGGACTCGGGAAGTTCTACTAAGAGGGATATTAGTCTCAAAGAATTACGGGTTGATCTTCCAACTCTGGATTTTCTAGAGCCTATGGATGTATATCAGTTTGTACCCTCAATTATTCCTCAACTTAGCAGCACTGTGGCAGCCACTCAGGCACAGGCGCCACCTACTGGGGCTCATGCACCAGACACTGATACACAAGCTTCAGCTCAGGAGCAGCCTGTGCCAGAAGAACAGCCTCAGCCCGACCCAGAACCAGCTGTGAACAAACCATTAAGACGGTCACATCGGGAAAGGAGACAGGCGCTTCCTGACATTTATGAGACATATTTAAGTAAGGATCAGTATGATATCAGGAAAATAAATGATCCTGCCAATTTTAGAGAGGCAGTTGAGAGTAAGAATTCCACTAAATAGATTGAGGCCATGGAGTAAGAACTTAAGTCTATGAGTTCAAATCAGGTTTGGGATTTAGTAGAAATTCCTAATGGGATCAAAACAGTAGGCTGTAAATGGGTCTACAAAACTAAATGTGATTCCAAAGGGAACGTTGAAAGATTCAAAGCAAGACTCGTAGCTAAAGGGTTTACACAGAAAGAGGGGTTTGATTATAATAAGACTTTTTCTTCTGTGTCTACAAAAGATTCCTTAAGAATAGTCATGACACTTCTAGCTCATTTTGATATGGAGTTACATCAGATGGATGTTAAAACTGCATTTCTAAATGGAGATTTAGATGAGACTATTTACATGACGCAATCGGAAGGTTTTGCTATTAAGGGTAAGGAACATATGGGATGTAGATTAAGAAAATCCATTTATGGACTTAAGCAAGCGTCCAGACAGTGGAACCTTAAATTCAATAAAGTTATTAAGAGATTCGGATTTAAGAAGAATGATGCAGATAAATGCATCTACATTAAGGAAAAGGGTGGAAAATTAATAATCCTATTAGTATATGTGGATGACATACTATTAGCGTGCAACAATAAGAATATGTTGTATGAGACTAAGAATTTTCTATCATCACATTTTGACATGAAGGATCTTGGTGAAGCCTCGTATGTACTTGGCATTGAGATACACCGCGATAGAGCCAAAGAAATACTAGGATTATCTCAGAGAGCTTACATTGAGAAAATGCTTAAGAGATATAAGTTAATAAGTGCAATACGTCACATGTTTCGATTCAAAAGGGCGATAAGTTAAATGGAAGTCAGTGCCCTAAGAATGATTTAGAAAGAAAGAAAATCGAGAACATTCCCTATGCATCAGCTATTGGAAGCTTGATGTATGCACAAGTCTGTACGCGTCCAAATTTGACATTTGTAATCGGAGTACTTAGCAGATATCAGTCTAATCCAGGCTGGACTCACTGGGTAGGTGTCAAGAAGGCATTAAGATATTGCCAAGGCACTAAAGATTACATGCTCACATATAAGAGATCAGATAATCTTGAGATTGAGTGTTACACTGATGCTGACTTTGCTGGTGATGAAGATGAAAGGAAGTCAACTTCTGACTATGTCTTCATGCTAGCAGGGGGAGCAATTTCGTGGAGAAGTTGTAAGCAAAGTGTAACTGCTGCATCTATGATGCAAGCAAAATTTGTGTCATGTTATCATGCTATAGGACAGGTAGTGTGGCTTAAGAGTTTTATTCCGGGATTAAGAGTTGTTGATAGTATTTCGAGACCTATCACAATATACTACGATAATCATTTCGCAGTTTTCTTTTGCGCCAACGATAAACTAAGTGGTGCTTCCAAGCACATAGATCTTAAATATCGTGTCGTGAAAGAAAGAAATTAGGACAATACACCTAAGATTAAGCATATAAGTACTAAGGATAATATAGCGGATCCGCTCACAAGTTTACCATCAACCCTTTTTCAGAAACATGTCCTAGGCATGGGTCTGGTAAATACCTTTTGATCAGTCCTGATTTTAGGGTCATTTCTTTCCCCAACTAAGAGTAACAGTTCTAACAAGGTTTATCAGTAAGACTATGGGTAATGTTGTCCCAGTACGCCGTGGTGCTGCTGATGACACATTGGTCTAGTACTTACTCTATTTTCTGAGGAAGAGCTTTAGTTTAAAAGTAAGTTTAAGTTGTTGACCTTTTGGTCAGGGGGAGAATATTGGTTTAGATTTTATTGACCGCAAGGTCAACAACCGAACCGAGATGGGGAGCCCAGCCTCCCGTGGACTCGAGATCGGGCCAATAGTTTTGATTCTGTTTTTTTGCCTTGATCGGGAGGTAATCTTAAAGATAGAAACGGACTCGACCCCGTTGCTACAGGGCTATAAAAAGAGGGATCGCTCCACAGGACGTCCCACGATTTGATTCCACCCAAAACCGATCGATCAGAGTCCTGGAAGCCACGGAAGCTCGAGGTCCACGCTCAGGACAGTGTCGCTACCGCCCCGAGGATTTCCGCTACCCCAAGAAGACCCTCAAGGAGCGTCTGTGCTACGTCCCCAACGACGTCCTCATCGTCGAGCTCATCACCTCTGCACCGACGTCAATGGAGTCCAACGCCAGCACCGGTAACAGCCGAACATATCCCTATTCTACATTAGATTAGTTTCTGCTAAGTGTGATCTTATTTAACTAGATGTGATCCTGTTAATCTACTTATGCCTAAGTTTGATTAAGTCACATTACAGATTAATTAATTCTATCAAAAACACCAGGAAGTCGAAGTGCGCATACCGAATCGCTCCCCTAAACACCGATTGCGTGGACCGTCTGCGACACGGTCAGGCAAGGAGTTGGACAGTGTGGATAAAACTGTTACTATGCTATGAATCTGTCCTTGCTGTTGTACGCGATCCAGTATGCGGTGCCTCTCAGACCAAGTAACGTTGGATGACACGCTTGGACATCTGATAATCTTCCACTACCACAAAATCAGGTTTTAGTGACGCGAGTTTAGCGATGGTTAAAACAGTGTTATGATAACTCCGGTGCTGGAGCGGCAGTGTCAGTGCCATCCACTGACCGGTATGCCATGAGAAAATCTTCAGGTCCAGTTACGTTCTATGCGTCCATTATTGTTACCTTCCCAATGTGAAGGATGGTTTACGAGGACCACCTGAAAACTTTCGACGATGGTGCCATAATAACCATTCGTAGCAACCACGGACAAGTAACCGGGTTGCACACGTAATACTGCACCTTCTTCTCGTCGTCCCTGGAGCATAGCAGCAATCCAGATGATGATGAATTCACGATGAACATCATGTTTTCATGTCTCAACGAAGCCGGTCTGCATCTGAGGCAAGAACCCGAGGTCCGGCGCGAGAACGGACTCTGCCGAGCGGCGGCTGCCCTGAGCGGTGAGGAAGCAATGGCGCCTCCCCCATGGGCGGATCAGCATCTCGGACCGGAGGAAGACGCCAGTGAGCTTCGTCCCGTGCGTGCGCTAGTAGCGGATGCACACTAAAAGAAAATCAATGCTTGCCGAATGTCCTCCTCTTTACCGAGTATTTTTACTCAGACGTTTCGTAAAAGAACGTCTTTGTTTTTGTCAAATATCATATAAAAAACACTCGATAAAATAAATACACTTGATAAAAAACACTTTGCTAAGTGCTAAAAAATTACTCGACAAAGAAGAGTGGTTGCCGAGTGTTTTCTCTAGCACTCGGCAAAGATAAGGATTTGCCGAATGTTTTTTCTTGACACTCAGCAAAGACAAGGGATTTGCGCGGGACAGGTGGTTGAGCGGCAGCCGGCAGGTGGAGGAAGATCTCTTCCACGAGGTAGTCACAGAGATCATCCATATCCATTCAATACTTTGAAGTATGCTCGGTGTACCAGGGATTATTATCGATATAGTACTTGCCCTAATTCGAGACTAGTTATCCGCTGTAAATTATATATTGAATCCAGTCGATCGATCCGAGATGAACATGCCGCATACAATACTCCGATCTGGCAGACAATTTGTATTTCTTGCGTGGAGACATGGGATGGATTTCTTTTATTCTTTTTAGGGAACGTGGAGACGTGGGAGTTTAGTAGAACGTTTACAGTAAAAGTTTTGATAGCAAGGTCCTAAACTTCGTCCAACCGACGAATTGACAAGTACTGGTTCCGAGCAACATGCGCAGCAATAATAGAGAAGGTGAGCAGGAGAAAGTTAACACTTAACATGAGTAATCGTCTAGCCGTCTAGGCATCGTGAAACATACGGAAGGAGTAATACTGAAGAAACTTTCAGCATCAGGATCCAAAGAAGCATCAACGAAAGGTGCATTCTTGGCATAATCACAATCGTAAGAGCCGATACTCAGAACATGGATAGAGAGCAAAGGTTGGGCAGTAGCCCGTTTCAATTCCTTTTCTAATTCCCATCTCCTATGCTTCGCTAGATGTCCAAGCATAATTATGTAATTTTTAATAAAATTTGTGCAGCGGGGGTTTCCCTCGCTGTTTTCCGGTCAAAAAAAAGCATAATTATGTATTCTGATCCTCTGTGTTACTTCCTCCCTTGGAAGCCGAATGAAGCTACTACCATAGTGTGTTGGCATGTAAACAGTCCTTTTGAGACTCTCTTTCTGCTCTTAATAAAATGGCAGAGTCACTTTTTCACTTAGAACATACAAAAAATAAATGGGAATCCCAATAAAATTTTCAGAACATTATGCTTTAACATATAAACAAAGGCAAATCATCTTGCAAAACAAGGCTGTCAATTTTCTAAATTGAAATCTCAATGTATGATCGTTCAAAATAGTCAGTCCATGGAAACCTTTAAGAGCAACGTTATATAATTCAAAAGCAGAATGGCAACCATCTTTCTAGAGGAAGAAACAGAAAGCCACCACTAGGAGCCTAAACTGTGGAAAAAAAACAGAACAACAACAATGTGATAAGCATCTCCAAGGTTCATGTTCCTGAAAAAAAAGTATGGGGATCACTATAAGAGTTGTATCCATAATGTGCAATGAAAGATTATATAACCCAATTATATATGGAAAAAAAAGTGAAACTAATTATGTGCAGCACATAAACAGACTTATAAAAGGTAAATAACTTGTGATGCTTTGTTTGGTACACTGCATAGTTGAGCCAGACAAAGGTATAGGCCAACATTGATGCACAGAAATTAATTCATAACATTCTCAAGTAGTATGATTTGTTCATCACATTAGAGCACGTTCTAAAAGTTTTAATTGAAGGGGGCTGTACTGATCATATATATCTAGTAGTAGATGAATTATATGATATTTCAAGATAGCAAAAGGCATGGTTGATAAGTATTTGCCAATTGACACAGCAGTTAATTCTGCATTTACACATGATTTGGTACATCAAAAGTGATATCCAGCAAGCATCTTCCATCACAAAACAGTTCCTGTTGTTCCAATTTTTTAATATATCACTATGAAACATAAGCTTTAGTAGCATCAACAATGCTAGAAAGAAACACAATTTAGACATAAAAGACAGATTTCAATAGATGTTCAATATAGGACTCCTAGCATATTTAAATGAAACAACTGGTCCAACAACTAGATTTGTTCGATATGACAAAAGTTCTTACACCATACAATACAAGAATTTCAGTATGCAACAACACCATGATTCAAACCACAAACAGCACCTGCCATATATAGCTAGTAACAATAACTTAAGCAAAGTTCATAAGTCATTACTGGCTGATCAAAAGCATATAGCGCAAACACAAGTAGACATCACATTTTCAGGAGTGCCCCAACTCATGCTATGCCAGGATCAGAGTTCTTTATAGCTGGAATCTGCAGTGGGTGAGGTGGGTGCACATATGGGAAAATACAAAAAGAAGGCCTTGAGAATATATCTTGTGTGCACTGTAAATTCATTGTGCCATGCTCAATGGAGTAGGCAAACACAGAATCAGCCATAGTGACGAAGACAACATCCTCATTAGTTGGGTGGAAGCCCAATGGTTCAGGGTAGTCACACAAAGCAGCTGCTTCGGTATTTCGTTCCAGTAGTTCTGCGACACCAACCCGGTGTACCAGCATCCACATGATATTTTTACCTCCTTCCTTCGAATCCCACACCTCGAACACCGACGAATTGGAATGAGCGTACCGGAGACCCCCTCCCAGGCGCTCTCCTATGCTCCTTTTAAATTTGCCTTGAGTGAGGCATTCAGGCAATGGGATGACTTGAACAGAGTGGTTAGCACTGTTGTATGCTATGGCCTGGTCCCTAACTACACACCTGATCCAGAACGCAGTGCCATTGTGGTCAAGTATCGGTGGTGGCACAAAATAGTCATGGACAACCACAGGAGGCTGGCGTTGCATTGTTTCCCACTGACCAGTATCTGAGGAAAAGAGCCTCAGATCAAAACACGCGCCTTCGTACTGCCAATGCATAGGATGGTTGAAGAGGCAACTTGGAAGCGCTTGGCGCCGCCGTCTTCATCGGTGTCCACCCTTAGGAGACCGGACATCGACTTAGAGGGCGGGCACGGCAGCTCAGGCAGAGCCACCCACAGCCACGTCACGGGATTGCAGACGTAGAAATGCACGGGACGGATACGGCCCCTGGAGCAGAGCAGCAGGCCGCCCGCCGAGTGCACGACGACGGCGACGAGCCCGGTGGCCAGAGCGCCCATGCTCCTCAGGTGGGCCTTCTCCCTCGCGCTTGGCCCGGGCAAGAAGGAGAGATCCGCACCGGACACCAGGTCCGTGCCGGGCTCGTGTCCTCCGGACAAGAAACGAGGAAGGGGCTCCGTTGGGCACACGTAAGGCTGGAAGAAGACGCCGGCGCGCGGGCGGTGCCAGTAGCGGCCGGCGAAATCGGGGTTGAGGACGAGTGCGTTGTAGCGGCGGGAGGCAGCACCGAGGCATAGCAGATCCTTGGGTAGCAGGCGGGGGAGGATTTCCTCCACCATGAGCGTGTCGCACAGAAGATCCATCGATCCATCTGCAGATTAGTAACAAAAGAAGCTATAATCAAGGGCCCCGCGGAGAAGGGAGGAAGGAAGCCTGATCGATCCAGCAGGTAAGCGCGGCGAGGATTTACCTGGCGCTAGTCCTGGGCGCGTCGCCATCGGATCGGAGCAAGGGAAGTGGGGAATTTTTTCCAGAGAGAAAAAGGAAGGGACGAAGGGGAGGGGTGCAGCTAGATAGATATTCTATAAACAAATTGCAGCCCAAATAACAATTTTCAAGAACTTTGTGTATAACGATTAACGAACTGAATTTAACCGAAGTTTTTACCAAGCTGGATTTTATAAAACGTGCTGGAAATATATTCAACAAACAAGGAACTTTTTGTCGTATCGTGTGAAGACACTTGAGCTTAAAGTTGCTTCAGGTTCAGCTTACAATTATGATTAGTGGCATTTTGGTTTCGTTATCTCGACCACCAGCTTAATCTTTTTATATATAAAAAAAAAGAACTCGTTACAAAGGATGAACAGAACGCTGTTGTTAAACCGGCATTCATCACTGGACTGGACGCTTGGTTACTTGAGAAGACTCGTGCACAGTTCAGATTTAGATATTTTTCTCTTTTTCAAAGTCCAACGATCTTGCCACGTGCAACATGACAACACATTGCAAGTAGCCAAGTATAATCATGCATACACATCCAGAGGAAGTTGAAGCCAAGAGCTCCGATAATCCCACAATTGACTGTCCCTGCCTGTCACCGCCATCAAAAACTCATAAATTTAAGACGCTGATACCAATTACTCTTCCACTGCTGAAATCCGTATAGTTTGCAGCATAAACTGACGCTTCGTGTACTACCATACTAAAAGATACGTAGAACGGAATGAGGATAAAATTTTCCTAGAAATAACATATCATTATATTCATAATGACATGAAAACATTATGGTTTCCGAACACCTTTACACAAAGTAAGAAGTATTGGCATAACAGTTCAAATTTATAGAATACCCAAGGCAAACTCGCAATAGCAGCCTGTCAATTTTCTAAATGGAGTCTCAATATCACAATACTATTTTTACAACTTAAAGTTAATCTATGCAGATTTATAAATTCTAATCATGTATAAATAATAGATACTTAGCCCCTGGAAAGTTCCGATTCTTCCTCTGGCTGACTGCTCATGATAGGTGCTGGACAGCTGATCGCCTAGCATGAAGAAACCTCCCTCATCTAGAGCGTTGCCCATTCTGTGACCAGGGCAATGAAACCATTGACCACCTCCTCGCTGGATGTGTGTTTGCAAGGCAGTTTTGGCACATTGCCCTACAGCGAATTGGTCTAGCAACATTCTCTTCTCAGCCACTGGATGCATCTTCCAAGAATGGTGGAGGATCAGGTCGAAACTGGTTGGCACAAGACGCAAAGCTCTCAACACAATCATAATCGTTAGAGCATGGACACTATGGCGACACCGGAATGAATGTGTGTTTTATGGTACTCCTCCTAAGCTTTGATCAAATTGGCGAAGGAAGGCACTTGGTGGTGCATGACCGGGACCAAGGATTTATCCTTGTTGATCGGCCTGCCCAAGTGAGTGACGATTAGATCACCTGAGGTTTCATCTAGGCCGGGTTGTTTTTTTATTAAAAAGGGACGAATGTAATTAATATTTATATTTGTATTTGTTTTCTCTTTCTATTAGTGCAATAATACATAGCTCTTCTATGTATTCGGAAAAAAAAATAGATACTTAGATAAGTATCCATTAAGAGACACAATCGCCACTCAAAGCCTAAACTGAAAAGAGAAAAACAACAATGATGAAAACATGGTAAGGATCTCATAGGTTCACGTTCCCGAAAAGGATTATATATGGCTCGCCTCGGATCCATAATGTACAACAGCCTAATAACTGACAAAGTATGGTTTAGAAAGGTTTTATATTGTTGAATATATATAGAACAGTTCCATATATAGTGGATAATGAACGTGTTGTCTTCAAAAATGAGTGAACCTGAATATTTGAACACATAAATAGGCTTAAAAGGTAAATATGACTCATGATGATTATTCATTTGGTGTATTCACTAATAGCGGCGTTGCAAAAAAGCTCATAGCGACGGTTTTGAAGAAACCTGCCGCTACAGTGACCCTTCAGTTTTTAGCGACAGTTTAAGATGTAAACCGCCCTTAAAAATCGATTTTTAAGGGCAGTTCACAACTTGAACTGCCGCTAAAAATAAAGGTCATTTTTAGTGGCGGTTCAAGGTGTAAACCATTTTTAGCGGCGGTTCAAGATGTGAACCGCCCCTAAAAATCGATTTTTAGGGACGGTTCACATCTTGAACCATCGCTAAAAAGGCTGAGACCCATTTGTTTTCGTTTGGCCCAGTTAGTAGAAATAAAAAGACTAGCTCTTCTCCTAAACCCTAACTCCCTCACCCTCCTCCCTCAGCCTTCGCTCCGAGCCGCCACCTCCCTCAGCTCCGCTCCGAGTCGTCCCTCTCCCCTTCCCCATCTCTCTCTCCGGTGACGGCACATCTTCTCTGCCCCTCTCCCCTCCTCTCTTTCTCTCTCTCTCTCTCTCTCTCTCTCCGACAAGGATGCGGCTTTGGTGCGGTGCCGCTACGGCGAGGAGGTTCCACAAGGGTCGTGGACGCGCTGCCGCTCCGGTGAGCAGAGGTCGCAACCCGCGGCCTCGTGCCCGGATCTGATGCGGCACGCCTCCAGCAAGGCGGGCGGCGGCGGATCTTACCCTCTCATGGGCGGGCGGCAGCGGATCCCGCCCTCTCGCGAGCGGGCGGCAGCAGATCTCGCCCTCTCGCGGGCAGGCGGCGGCGGATCGATCCGGCCCCCTCGCAGGCGGGTGGCGACGGATCTCGCCCTCTCGCGGGCGGGCGGCGGCGGATCTCGCCCCCTCTCAGGAGGTTGGCGGTGGATCTCGCCCCTTCGTGGGCGGTCGACGGCGGATCCGGCCCATGGGCAGCGGCGGATCGATCTGGCCCCCTCACAGGCGAGCGGCGGCGGATCCGGCCCTCTCGTGGCGGGCGGGCGGCAGATCTGGCCGGCGGGCTTGAGATGAAGGATTGGGTGCGGGCTCTACGGGTCGGCAGGCCTTTTTTTTTGTTTTTCAAATTTATGGGTAGCGGCGGGTGAAATTGTCACTCGCCGCTACTAATTCCTTACTAGCGGCGGTTGATTCTATCCTCAGGTCATCCTCCGCTAGAGCTTCTTTTTTTTAGCGGCGTTAGCGTAACGGCGGGGTCGCCCACCCGCCGCTACAGTGGGCTTTGCCCCGCCGCTACAAGCCGCTTTTGTTGTAGTGATTATAGTTTTAATTAATTTCATGTGTAATTGTAGCACACAAAGCTAGGCTGACACTTTGATGCATAGTAACTAACTATGATTCGTTCATCATGTTAGCAGCCCACTCTAGATATTATTATTTTTTTGGTGGGGAGGGCTACTAATTCTAGAGCAAAATAAAGGCTTTGTGGTTCATATGTATTTATGCAGGATTCAGTACATTCAGCAGAACAACACGAAACCAGGTTAAATGTCAAAACAGTGACGTCCAGGCAAAAGTATTGCATCACAGAACAGTTATGAGACATAAGCTTAGATAGCATCAATCAGGCCCAAAAAAAAAAGCAGTTTAGTCTCAACATACGCGACAACTAAGAAATTCGGATTGATATAAGACTCGTAGCATATTCCTAGTCAACACTTTACATGTCAAGCAACTGGATTTGTTCAATCATTGAATCCTGTAACATAACGATAGATGTTCTTTCATATGCCACTTAATGTGAGTCTTTCAGTATGCAATTATAATTTCATTCGTATTGGTGATCCTAATATTTCATCAGTGAAAGACCAAAAAAAAGCACCTGGCATAAAATAGCTAGTGACAATAACTTAAGCAAGAATCATGTCATTGCAGGCTAATGAAAAGCATATAGAGAAGATGCAAGTAAGCATCACATTCTCAGGAGTGATCCAACTCATGGGATTGAGTTCTTTATCGCTGGGATCTGGACAAGGTGAGGTGGATGCACATATGGGAACATATAAGGAGGCCTTGAGTATGCATCATGTGTGCACTGTAAATTCATTGTGCCATGCTCCATGGAGTAGGCAAATATGGATCCAGGCATATTGACGAAAACAATATCCTCATCGGTTGGGTGGAAGCCAATTGGTGCAGGGTAGTCTCCTCTGGTGGTTGGGGTTTCGTCGCAAAACAAAGCATGTGCTTCTGGATTTTGTTCCAGTAGTTCTGCGACGCCAACACGGTGCACCAGCATCCACATGACGATATTCCTACCTCCTTCCTTTGAATCCCACACCTCGAACACCGATGAATTGGCATGAGCGTACCGGAGAACCCCACCTGGGCGCTCTCCTATGGTCCTTTTAAATGCGCCATCAAAGATGCATTTAGGCAGTGGGATGATTTGCACAGAGTGGTTAGCACAGTTGTATGCTATGGCCGTGTCCATAAATTGACACCTGATCCAGTATGCAGTACCACTGAGGCCAAGTACCGCTGGCGGCACAATAGCGTCTTCGACAACCAAAGGGGGTTGGAATGGCATTGCTTCCCACCGTCCAGTATCTGAGGAAAAAAGCCTCAGATCAAAGCCCGCTCCTTCGTGCTGCCACTGCATTGGATGGTTGAAGACGATAACTTGGAAGCGTTTGGCGACGCCGCCTTCGTCTGTGTCCACCCTTAGGAGCCCGTAGATCCACACAGCGGGTGGGCGCGGCAGCTCAGGCAGAGCCACCCACTGCCATGTCACAGGATTGCAAACGTAGAAATGCATCGGACGCACACTGCCCCTGGAGCACAGCAGCAAGCCAGCCGTCGAGTGCAGGACGACGGCGACGCGCCCGGTGTCTCGAGCCTCGATGCGCCGCAGGTACTCCTTCTCTCTTGCGCTGGGCCCGGGCAAGAAGGAGAGGTCGGCGCCGGACACCAGTTCCGTCGCGGGCTCGTGTCCTCCGGACAGGAAACGAGGAAGGGGCTCCGTGGAGAATAAGCGGGGCTGGAAGAAGACGCCGGCGCGAGGGCGGCGCCAGTAGCGGGCTGTGAAGTCGGGGTCGAGGACGAGTGCGTTGTAGCGGCGGGAAGCAGCGCCGAGGCGGAGCAGGTCCTTGGGCGGCAGGCGGGGGAGGATCTCCTCCACCATGAGCGTGTCGCATAGAACATCCATCGATCCGTCTGCAGATTATGGTAACAAAACAATCATCAAGGGCCCCGTCGAGCAGGGAGGAAGGAAGCCTAATCGATCCAACAGGTAATCTGCCAGGCGAGGAGTTACCTGATGCGCTCCTTCAATTGAACTCGTCGCCGCTGGGTTGGATTCCCTCGAGTTCGTCGGGTACGAGGAGTACACGAAACGACCAAGGAAGAAGGGGAGGGAATTTTTCCAGAGAAGAGAAAAGGGAAGGGCTGAGGGCAGGCTTCGGGTATGGGCTGGAAACAGATTCCAGCCCGAATTCTCGACGAAGTTTTGGAACTGAATTTAAGCCAAGTTTCTGACCAAGCTAAAGTTGGATTTGTGAAAGTGTGTTAATTGTTATTATTATATACTAGTACTTTACACGTGCGGCACTCACGTGCTGTTCTCGCATTATAAATATTAAATCAAGATATACATTATTATAAAAATGATGATACATTAATTAATTTAAACTTTAAATAACACAAAGATTATTCGAAACATAAATTATTTTTTCACAATACTTACTCTCACGCACGAGGTGCACGTCTGATTATTCAACGACAATCGGTTGAAAACAAATATGGTACACACACGAGTGATTATTCGATAACGGTAATAGGTGAAAAACAAAAGAAAATTCATTGCTACACATAAGAATATTTGGGTAGCAATTCATCATGCAATAGTTGATCAGATTCAACACAATTCTTTGTTAGTGAAACCATTATCCACATCGGAGATTACGCATGTAAAGAAAAATGAAATCAGCATAAAGCCATTATACAAATGATCAATGCTCAACCAATTCTTGTGTCTCAACAGAACTGTCTACGATCCCAATTCACAAACTCAATAGATCTTAAAATGACCTGATTATCCATTGTGGAACAAAATGATCACACTAACACAACAAAATAATTCAAAAATATGCAACCTGCCACTGAAAAATCAAGATCAAGAGAACAGAATTTAAAGACTACAACATAATGCTAGATAAAAATTAACAGACCAAGAAACATTTTCAGCTCGAATCAGTTGTCTCCTTCCGTGCTTCCTGATGATCTTTAGTACTTACTGCACAACCACACAATATTTGCCGTAATCTGCATTACATGTAGTGCTGCTTCCCTATAGAATGTGGGTTGAGTGCTAATCTGATGGTTAGGAAAGGGTTATGTGGTTTAGACTAAGAGGAGGTGGTGGCTAGATAATCACAGAGTAACACCAATATTACAAGAAGGTTACTCTTTACTGTATAGATAATCTTAAAGATGTATACATGTGCTGGTTGAAAGAGGGGCAATCAGTTTTAGGCATCTGAGATGTAGGTAGAAGACAAACAAATAGCAGTCAGCAGAAAAGACAAACAAACTAAATCAGAGGAATAATCAGTTCTATGCACCATCAAATGTCCACCTGCTTTATTTCCTTTAGCACTCTTTCCAAAATTTAAATCATAAAGCACATGCATCATCACTCTTTTTTGCATGCTTGTAAGACAATCTATACTATATAAATATAACATCTTGGTGTGACATTTCGCACATAGCGGTTATATTATCTAGTGATGAGTTCATAGTTCTTACTACATACATGTTTTAACTTTTCAATGCAAAATTATGTCCTCAACATAGTGTACAACAGTACAAACCAGTAATAAGAAAAATGATACTAAACTTACTAAGATAGTAAGTATGGAATTTGGAGTGTATAAACAGAATGCCTTACCATGCATTGCTGAACAACTGCTCCTCACTTATGATGTTTAGTGACTCAGATGTGTTGATATTGCAAACATCACAAGCTGGCATGGCATTTAACTTGCCTAATTTCCATCACACTTAACATGCAGAATTCCCATTACAATATACCTACAGGAATGGGGGAATTCTTTTACCAAACAACATAAAGATGAGAAAGACAGTATCACAATATTTATCCAGAAAATGTGATAAAGTATAATGCATTAATTTAAAGCACGCAATTTCTTTTTGAAAGCAGCCTCCTACATTTTCTTTAGCCAGAAGCAACATGATGTGATAGAAAAATAGGTTCTGAAATCTTGCACGCTACAATGAAAATATGTTTATTTGGGCTTAAATATAGCAGCTACAAAGCATGTTGTAGGTAAAGCATTGAAGCAATCTTTACTATTCCGATTCATAAATTCAGTACTGTAGATTGAATAACGATCTGCAAATGTAGGCCTCAACTAAGCATTTGAACGAACATTTGACATACAAGTAGTATAAAATGACACTGACAGAAGCAACATCAAACGAGAGGAAAGACCATGGGGCGGGGATGAGATTAACTTACACGGATTTGTGGAGTCGCCACAGCCACACGGATCTAACAACCGGAGAGCCGCCACAATGTAGTAGTCGAGCTGTGCAGGAGGATGGAGCGAAGGGGCAGAGCGTTCCAGCTCATCTACACCTCGCAGTACACATATCAGAGAACAGCCACGCCGCCCCTCTTCAAGCCACCAAGGAAGCACCCATGCACACTGTCCGAAAGTCAAGAGGAAGATGATGCTTGTGGTGATGTCGATGTGCGCCTCATCTCTTGTCTTCCGAGCCACATCCGTTGTATGCCCAAATCCGGTCGCCCCAATGCCAACATAGGGCGTCACAAGGAAACTGGAGGTACTGCACGTGCGGGAGGAGACCTGGCCAGCAAGGCAGAGGAGCGACAACGACAGGGACTTGTCACAAAAGCAGAACGCGAGCTTGAGGAGGCTCTATGCTGCCACGATCACGGAGAGTATGTGCAAGACGTACGGGAGGCCATGGCTCCACCTTCGATCTGAGGATATCCATACCTAGGTGATGACGTGACGTATATCTACTGAGGAAGTTGACGAGGATGATGATGGGGATGTCCATCATCGGGTTGAGCAGCATCGCGCTTGTGACTTTGTGAGCTCACCGGCGGCAGCATGAGGTTGCGCGACGTCGGCCTGCATCGCCGAGGAGCTCAGAGGTTTCGCCTCTACACGCCGGTCGACTCTCAGTAACGATGCCAATCCATTGGTCTTTCACGTCGATCTTGATGTTGGGGAAGAGTCAACCACGTTGAGCAAGATATTGGAATTTATTGCCGGAAGCCTTCACCTCCACACCATAGGGAGCCACCGCATCGAGCAAACGGCATCCGTGCCTCTGTCGCATTGCTTGGTTGCGCGCCGCCAAGCTTGCCTCCTCTCCGGACCTGCGTCTGTCCTCAGCGGCGAGGGCCCGCATCTGATCGAGGCTGAGGAAGGAGTCGAGGGCTATGCTTGCGGACGTTTAAAAAGAAGTTAATATGTTTCCTTAATACATAACAAAAATCCGTTAATTGGAAATAAATATTTTGTGTCTGCGGACGGGTAGGAGAGTTCAGTGGTGACAAAAGATTCCCAAAGGGGAAGGAATTACAACGTCAAAACCGTAAGATGTTACGCTATCAAAATGAATAGCCCACTAATCAGATGACAGTTTGCTTTGTGCGCTGGCTTGTTCAAATTACCGGGCCCGCAATCAGGTATAATCATTGACTACAAGTTCGGGAATGGGTATAAAAAGAGGTGAAGGATTTTAGACACGATGTTTAGCCTTTATAATATAGATAAGAATATTATCCATTTTTGTCATAAACAAATTTTTTTCTTGAATGTTTTTTGTTGAAATAAATTGTTCTTGAATGTTAGCATTTTCTAGTGAACACTTCTCAAATTTCGTTTTGCTAATGCACATTATTCGATTGTTACAATTAGCTGGTAGACATTAAAATATGACTTTTCTTACATAGAGGGGAAATATGGAATTTGTAAATGATAGTATTACCCTTGCAGTCAGTTTTAGTACATCTCACCATGTAACCATATTTCTTTACTAATTATACGTCTGGAAGAATACTTCCTCCATTCTTAAATTATTGTCATCATTGACTTTTTTATTTAACTTCAACCATTCATCTTATTCAAAATGTTATTTTAAATATGAAAAATTTTAAGTTATATTTCAATTTTTTTTACTATAAAACAAACTATGACAACATATGTGATATCTCTACTTACTACCTACTAAATTTAGTTTGGGTGTGCAATCTGCCAATCGTTGGTTCTGCCGTGAAAACGTGGTGGTTCTGCCGAGACCGAATGTGACCCCTGGACTTCATATAAGAAATAGGATCCAAGAAGGAGTCCGGGTCTCCAACTAAAGACAGCTCCTATTTTTTCTCCCTAAATTTCGGCTCTGTTGTGTAATTCAGCAGGTCCTATTTTTTTAGCTCGATCTATCAATGTTGAACAATTAAAAGTATAACGTGCCAAAACAGACGAATACATGTCGCTTTTTGTTGCACCTGTCATAATATTTTATTTCCTAATCATGAGTGCAATATACATGGCCGCTTGCCAATGAATAATAATACACCTACACGTATTTGACCACAATGTATATTTATTTTGTTGACCTTCACGTGACATGTATTCGTTTTTGCCTAACTACATATCTGTCACATATACCAAGTGCACTTCGGCAATGTCTCAAAAAAATAAAGTGCACTCGCAGCTACTACAATAGTCTAAGATTTTTGTCCTACAAATGTAAGTAACAAATCCAAAAGATCTGAGATATTATTTTGAGATATTATTTTGAAATAATAATAGATGACGTATTACAACCTTAGGTGCAAGAGGTCATCGAGATATACTCAAATGAACGGCTCACAATTATTTAGGACTACTGTAAAAACTCTCCTTCTTGATACAATCTGTAGATAATACCTAAAAGTAATGATCAGTCATTTGAGAGGGATTTGATGCCTAAGTTTACTAATACTAGAATTCTCCAGTATATGAAGGTTTTAGACATGCCGGACATCAATGCTGACTTTTTTGTTCGGGTCACTGTAGGTTTTGTTTGAAATCATTGGTTGTTGTTCATTTTTTTTTATTTCTCTTAAGACTCGTGCATCATTTTTCTATTTGCGCCTGTACTACTTGGGTGTAGGAAATTTTGATGAGACTGGTTCTAAGTAGAAGTGTTGAGTTGCTAAACCGTATAACACCTGAAGAGTCTCAACTTTACCAAGTATTCTGATTAAGCATCGCAAACTGTGAGTTGCAATTTCAGAGTGTTGACCTTGGTATTAAAATTGCAACTATGAAGAAACTATGAAGTGTGTTAGTGGAGGAAGATAACCCAACTTTAGTCTCACAAATTCCGGCGTGCATAATATAAGCAATAATATCTTGAATAAGCTTCTGGTTATGTTAATTTTATATTATGTCAAAGCAAGATTTCGTTGTATTTGAAGTTGATTGTGTCTCGGTAATTTTCTAGCTCCCGTAGCAACGCACGGGCAAACTCCTAGTTCTTTTTGTAAAAAAAATTAAATAACATAAATGATCAAAATTAACTAAAAAAATCAACAACAATAATAATTTAAGAATAGAGAGAATATATACATTGTCCTCCTCCTCCCTCTAGAAGCTCACCATGACGCCGTCGTCGAAAGCTTGCCATGCCGCTATAATGATCCCTGCCGCCAGAATCATCACCACGTCGGTCCAATACTCGTTGATGGAAGAATCGCTATTTCATCAACATCCCCTCCGCTAGAGCTTTAGCACACCGTTGAAATCACTGCACACATGTATGTCTTCTCCCGCTGTTTGTCTTTCCTATTCTAGATCTCGCGTCACGACTCAGCTCTTCGCTTTGTACGGTAGAAGCATGGCCATTTGCCGCTCTACCTTAGCTTCAAATGGCTTCAGGAGTACGCCTACGAATGGATCTGTGTTCTCTTAGGAAATTCAGAGTTGGGGCAGGAACAAAATGAGAGTGAAATCTGAGCTGGCTAAGCTTGTGCGTGTTGTTCAGCTTCGTAATTTATTATTTAAAAAATAGAGTATACTTTGTCAATGATACACCATTAAGTATGAGTTATGTGCTTGGTGCATATGTGGAGGGTCTAACATATCGATGAGGAAATAATTAGGTTGATACGTAATTCGGTTTCAGAGGCTACTGCCTGCTGTCCTACTCAAGTTCAGGGGCTACTGAAACTCTGCACGATGCACTGTGGAAACTGAAGTTTTGAATTTGGAAGTTGCAATACTTCTATGTCGTTTTTTTTCCCTCATTAGATTTTCCTTTCCGCATTTGACAGATCGAGTTTGACGAATGAGAGACTCACCCACGGCTTCTTCCAGGTTGTCACTGCCAACGAGTCGGTTGCAAAACGGACAGCAGTTGTTCCTTCTCTTTAAATACCGGGCAACGGCGCTCGCACGCGGCCATTTCCTGTTCCAATTCTTTGATCCCCCCCCACCCGCAGTGCTCTGGAACAAGGAAGACACCAATGGCCGACGATGCTGCGCCCTCGCCTTCGCCCGGCAAGAAGCGGAAATTGAGCAGGCCTTCCGCCCCGTCCTCCCCTGCGCCGCCGCCGCCGGCCCCAGAAGCCAGCAGCGCGCCCTCCCCGGCGCCCTCGGTCCGCTCCTCCGCCACGCCCTCCCCAGCCGCAGGGGGGAGCTGCTCCGCCCCGGTTCCCCGGGCGTCCCGCGCCCCCTCCGCGCCGCCGTCGTGCGCGGTGTGCAGACGCGCGCACCGCGTGTGCACGCCGGCGTGCCCCCTCGCGCGCCACTTCCCCAGCCACCAGCCGGAGGCGTTCGAGAAGGTCCGGCGGCTCTACGGCTCCAAAGGGTTGGAGAAGTTGATGAAGCAGGTGGCGCCGAGCTGCCACGAGAAATTCGTGAGGAGCATCAAGTGGGAAGCCGACGCGCGGGCGGCGGAGCCCGTCCACGGCCCCCGTGGCGTCCTCCAGGACCGCGAGGCCATGCTGCGCGACGCCTTCGTCGAGCTCCAGGCCATTATCATACAGCTCAGTATCCGGGAGGCCCAGGCCCAGGAGCAGGCGCCCGCCCAGGGGCACCCGAACATGCCGCCCGCGACGCAGCAGCGCGGCTACGACAACAACAACCGCTCCGCCGCCGCGCACGACCAGAGGACGGGGGCGGAGATCTCCAGGGACCAGAGCATGGCGATGTCGAACGCGGCCCCGATCGGCTACAACCACCACCCGCGGGCGCACCTGACGCCGGCGCAGCAGATGGCGATGGCGAACCAGCTTGCGGATGGCGCCAGGGACCACAACGTGATGATGCGGCAGACCGCGGCCGCGCCGACGACTGCGAACCAGTACACCAACGCTGGGGTCGTCTTCCCCCGCGGCCACGGGCACCCGATGTCAGCGGTGGGCCACCAGGGTGCCGACGCGGTGCATGTCAGCAACTCCGGCGTGGGGTTGGAGACCGCGCCGCTCGGGTCAGCCCAGGCCGGGGCATTCGTCTTCCACCACCACCACCAGCAGCCGCCTTCACGGGGACCATCGGAGACTGCGCCGCTCGGGTCAGCCCAGGCCGGGGCATTCGTCTTCCAGCAGCAGCAGCAGCAGCCGCCGCCTTCACGGGGACCATGGGGGACCGCGTCCAGGTACCAGCCATCCCCTCCGCCGTCGCCGTAGAGGACCCAAACCCAATCGCATCGCCCCAGGAGATCTTGCCTTATTACCTGACGCACACCTGTCTTCTGATCTGAACATCTCTCCTGTCCTAGATTTTGCATTTCTGATCATTGGGTGTACCGGTGTACACGTATCAACACTGCACATTTCATTCAGATTTTGACAGATAGGTATTCTGCTAGTGTATAGCACTGCTGAGAAGGTTCTTTGTGGGCAGTCACATAATGCCCCGTGCCTGGCCGATTCAGGCGTTTCTTTTTCATCAACTTTGTTCTGCTTTCAGGCAGCAGAAACTGAGAGATTGAAATACTGCGTTCTGGAAAATTCCTTGCCTGGGAAATGCAATTTTGAACTCTTAGATGTACACATAAATGGATGTTTGCATACATTCTGGATCTGGAGCCACTTTGATTACATACATGATGTTCAGATATTGATGCACATGATGTTCATCAATATTTCCTCAGACTATGGAGGGGCAGCCAACCAGATTTTACATGCTCCTGAAATAGTTGCAACATCCAACTCCTGAAACAGTTAAACCTGCAGCCTGTACAGGGGAAACAAATAAAGTTCTCAGCAGACACTCAGTAATGAACTAGAGTAGTTCCCAGGCATTAATCTGGCCAACATTTATGCTGTGATTTCATCAGGCTTTCTGGTGTACCTTCGCAGCAGTACAACCCAAAGGCTAGCACTGATAAAAAGGTTAACTCATGTGTCTTCATTTTACCCAGCCTTCAATTGTTCAAGCTTCAAATGAGGCCTATCACATACCATATAACATATCACAGGACCTAGGTAAATTTTGTCATGGTAACATCACAATGTTAACTGTAAGACACTTTCACTCCTTCCAATCAACCTGCAATGCATATTGCAACACAAGTATATGATACTGAATATGAGATAACTGTGACATTGTCTGAGAACCTCCAGCTTTGTCTAAATAAATAAAATAGATAAAAAGGAATAATAAAGACTACCGAGATTCACTGTGATACAGAATAAGAAACACATTGCCTAGATGGCATGACAAAAATGGCAGTCTCAACATGCTCATTCCATGGGACTTCTGATATGCAATAATATGGTCAATCAGCTCAGAATTTCAAACATCACAGCAAAATTCCAGACAACAACAGCACAGATGAACAGTACTAATCAAATGCTAACTCAGGAGTGTTGGATTCAGATGGTGATAGGTTGGACTTCTTTTATGTCTGGGATCAGTACTGGGTGAGCTGGATGCACATACGGGAACACATCCATACAGAAGCATTGGCGATTGCACATGAACTGTATCGTGCCATGAATAATTGAGTAGATGGCCACGGCCCTTCCCACACCAAAGTAGACGATGTCATCTATAGGATGGAAGCCAATGACTTCAAAGAGAGGATTGTTGTTGATGCGGCCCTCAATAGATCCCCCGCCTGTAGGGAATTCAGTTGCTTCCAGATTCTGTTGTGCTAGTTCCATAACAGCAATTCGATGCACCAGCTTCCACCACATGCCATTTTCACCATCTGTCTGCAGATCATACACCTCAAACACGGAGAAGTCGAAATGAGCATACCGCAGACCCCCACCTTAACGCTCCCCTAAACACCGATTCAATGCATTGTCAGCAACACGAGCAGGCGCCGGAAGAACACGGATAGAATGGCAAACACTGTTATACGCTACGGTTCTGTCCTTGTCACGGTAACCAATCCAGTACACAATGCCGCTCTGGCCAAGGAACGGTGGTGAACATGCATCCACTCCAAGCAGTGGACATTGGAGCTGCATTGCCCTCCACTAACCCGTTTCTGAGGTAAAAATCTTCAGATCCAACTCCAAGCACGCAGTATGTTTTTTCCAGTACTGAGGATGGTTAACAAGGACCACTTGAAAGCTCTTGATGGTGCCATCTCCATCTTCAGACACGGACAAGAGGCCTGAATTGTATCCTGGCCACGGGAGCTCTGGGAGAGTGACGCGCTGCCAAGTCACCGGGTTGCAGACGTAGTAATGCACTCGTTTCTCTTGGCCCTTGGCGCACAGCAGCAATCCAGCCGACGAGTGTACGATGAAGATCATCCCTTGGCTGGTCCAGGAGTAAGTTGGCTTCTCGGTCAGGTGGGCCAAGAAGGCGATGTCCGAGGCGAAAACGGACTCCGTCGCGGACGGGCGGCTGACCGAGCCGGTAAGGAAGCAAGGGCGGTCTCTCCAGGGGCGACAAGGCTTGTCGGTCTGGAGGAAGACGCCGGAGAGGTGGGGCCCGTGGGAGCGCCAGTACCGGGCGGTGAACTCGGGGCTGATGGCGAGGGCGTCGTAGCGGCGGGCGGTGGCACGGAGGCGGTGGAGGTACTTGAGCGGCAGGCAGAAGAGGATCTCCTCCACGATGTTGTCGCAGGGAAGATCCATCTTATCTGTGCACTTGTCAGGAAACGAGATGTCATCAGTTAATAGTTATTAAAGGTGGCTGAGGAATTTAGATATAACGAATATGAATAGCCAAAGGAATCGAATCGGGAGACATTGGTGATTTTAATTTAGGAAAGAGAGAAAAAACAATCAATCAGCTAGGCTACATCGATTCTGAAGGAACAATTACAGGCACATGAATTCTTAGGAACTAACCCGGAGTTTTAGCTAGAGAGCGCGGCAATCAAAGTGCGATCAGGTGGATGCAACCATGGATCGATTCTGACCAGGCACGGAAGATGAGAGGGGCGGCGGCGGCGCACGCCGACGGCTGGGTACTTCTGCAGTTCTGCTTCAGGTTCCTCGTCTGGAGCTCGATTAAGGAACAAACTGGAATATGGGCCTGGAACACAAATAAATGCCTGTAACAGTACAAATATTCGTGGAGCAGATATTTCCATTTGTAGTGAGTCGGGCTCTGCGCTGGGTGCGGCCCGGCCCATAGTGGAGCAAATAAACATTTTTTTAATAAATGATTTTATATTTAATTAATAAAAATAACAGATGAAAATAAAAATATCCAAAACTCCTACCACAAGGCGACAGAGGTGCCATATAAGCAACTGTGGGCCCAATAGCTTGGCTCGGCGATGGACGATGGGTACCGTAGCAGATTTTTAATTTTTGGATTTTTTACATCTTGACACTTACAATTCCCTAATTCTTGATTAAAAATATTTTTGGATCTCTATTTTTTTCAATTTTTTATGTCACAGAATAAATATTATGACACCCATTTTAACCTCAATCACACCAAAATATGTTAGTAATTTGAAACTTTAAATTCAAATATAAGGTTAATCGTTAAGCAATAATTGAATTTATTGGGCGTCTTATCTACTCTAAAAATTGTGAAAAAATATCTAAATTCACTTCATCCAGAGCACTATCAAATAATTGTTTTTATTAGGGTTAAGTACTAGTCAAATGTTTTGAGTTATTTGAATTTAAAGTGCAAATGACTACTTTAACCTCTAACTTCATATTTCACCCTCTTATTTTATAGTCAACTATTTAAAATGAAAATAATAGGCTCAAAGATTTCCCCTCCCCCATTATGATCCTTTGAGTGGTGTTTGCTAGTAAGAACGACTATGGATGGCCACGGACGAACATGAGGATGTGGCAGTAGCGCTAGCAGACTACGGGACGAAGCTTTTAGGACACAGAGGAACTTGTGGATCTAGTGTAGGAACTTGTGATTGAGAATGAGATTGAGAGGTAGGGCGCAACGTGATTGAGGCTGAGATTGAAAGATCAACTCGACATTCGTTCTTCACCATATTCCATAGACGAGCAGCGCGATGCAAGATATAAGATCTTCCACTTGGTTGAAAAACTCCAAAGCATCTTTTTACATCCTTGCGAAAAGCTTCCTATTATGCTACAAACACATTATGCTTGTTACTCACTGGACCACTTACACGTATGTGCTATCAATTTGAACAGAAGTCCAAATTTTGTACTGCACCGAAGTAATATTTATGATGCTTCCATAAGTGTCGGTGATTGGCTACCTTGTCATTGATTGGCTGGCCAGGTAAATGTCCATGGGAAATACGTGAGGCTACCTGTTGCTACATATTATCTTTTATGAAGATCCAATGGTTACTATTATATATTCATTTAAATGGATGGCCGGATGTTTTGCTTTTTTTTTCTGAGAATTTAGAGGATTTACCTCCGGTTTTTGTAGAGACCTCAAAAGGAGCCTTCAATTAGTAAATATATAAGATAAGATAAGATACCCGCAAAAAATACTTGAAATATTTTTCGATTGATTGTGATAAAATGCGAGGAGGTCCCTCTAATGGGTTCAAAGGTCTGGGGAGGAGAACATCTGTCTTTGGGCAAAGAGGAGGCGAGTCACACACATTGTTGATCATCTCAAGACATCATAACTACCAAATCTAAGCACTGTTTGGATCTTGCAGTTTTCAAAAACCATAGCATTTGAAAACCATGGTTCTTTTTTTGTCACTCAAGTGCAATCACTGAATCACAAGCAAACTCATATGAAACCATCCATTAAAGAAATTAAGATATCAGGTGGATTAGATTTTCTTTTTGACAGATATCAGGTGCATCAGTTTTGTTCTAAATAATGTACATCTTAGTTCAAATATATGTTTTTCGAGAATGCAATTATCTGATAAAATGGGTTATCTGTTATCATTCACAACCGAATCTGTACATAATGTTCAAGTTCGTTGAATACCTTATTTGAAAACTACACTTAAAGTGTATACCAACTAAAATTGAAGAAATTATAGTTGTATATGAAACCAACCATGATATATGAATTGAACCATCAAAACAATTATTTTTATTTCGTTTGTGATTTGACAAAATATTTGAATGGGACCAGAAAAAACACACTCAACATTTTATTTCATATTGTTAATTACATGTTCACGTACGTTTTGTTTGTACCAGGCGGGTACGGGGTGCAACAATTTTTCTTGCACTCTTCCCTTGTCCAGTAACAATTGCCCCGTTGAAGATTGGAGCAGCAGAAGCACACAGTATTATGTTTGCAGGTCAAAGCTGGGCATGGGCATATCTCAAGTTTGTTGCTACCGGTTTGAGGAGTATCCTCACCTGCAAGCACACAATTGTATTCAGGATTACTCACAGAAAATAAGCAGTCGGTTTTATTGTTACGACAACTTTCTTAGTTCATCGAAAAGAATTACGTGTTGTCCAAACAACATTGATTAATTAAAAATAGAGGAAATGTATTGAAATTCAATGTTTTAATTTATCAAAGTTCACCAGAAATCTTTTTTTGGCACTTACTGTGACATCCCCTCCGGGATGACCAGGACCGTGTACAGGAGAACACTCGACGAAGCGAGTTACAACGGCACATACATTCTTACAAGCCAAATATATTACATCATGGTATAATACAACCAGGTTTTCGAAAAGAATAGACAAGAGATTGCAGCGGAGAAATATTTATTATAACAAAGATGTTTGAACTCAACACAAGTTTGACTCACATTAAAACCAAGTTTTTAAAACACGTTTGTTCTAGCTTACTTTCTCTGAGACACACCTAGCTTTCTACTCTTCCGGAGACGGAATGCGTTCCCACTGAAGAGAACCTCCCTCCGGCAGCTGTCCTTCTTCAGGCATGTCTTCTGACCATCCAAAGGAGTTTGGCTCCTCACCTATCAAAATAATAAGTCGAACAAACTCTGAGTATCTAATATACTCCACAAGACTAACCCGTCAACATGGCTCGCTAAGGCCGACATCTAGAATGCTTAGGCCTTTGACTGGTGGGTTGACTCAGACTTGCAAAAAAAAAAAACAGCTCTTACTAATGGATAGCTATTTTAAATTTTAGCTCAAGAATATGTTCATTAATAACAAGGTTTGCATCCTGCAGCTATTTGCAATCATAAATTATCAAGTCAATCTAAATAATTTTAAATAATACTTCTCATTCTCGTTACACTAGATTATCTCCATTCGCGCCAAGCGAACAAGCGGTACTTATTGCTGCGAGGGACAGCGATTCGAATCAATTTCTACCAGCTGGGTAAAACCCGACTACATGACATATACGCACCGCATTGGTCATATATGATAACTTTTCTCACTAACCCCAACCAGAGGTTGATCCGTTTCCAACTTTCCCGGGAATATGGAGACCCCACTAGATACCCGTCCCAGACGTTATCCATGGGCGACCACCATTTCCCTCCCGTGAGACTTCAATCTCACTAACAGCCAGAAAAAGAAAGTTGGCTACGTCCTACTACTGAGGTAGTTAGGGTACATCAGCTTACTGGGTCCCATATACCAGCATGTAGACGGTACTGTTCAATACTTGTTCACGGAGCCGCCAACAGTTGATCCTAATTTGACGCGGACGGGGCTACCACCTTGCAAGACCCAGTCTTTGCCCTTTCCTCTACGGGGCCCGTCCGGTCTCATCATCATTAACCATTTTCATTTAATTTCCCGAAGATTTCAATCAACTTAAAGCCTCCATGCTTTAAGATTTATCCTATGTAGTGCTACCGATAACCCTACAACATAAGCGTAGCGCCTATCGTGCTACCTGTACCTGTATAGGGTAAAAACATCATAGGATTCAGTAGTGATGCAGGTGGGTGTCAATCAATTCCTGGAACCTAATGCACAGACATGACCCGACTGACTGTGATAAAATAAAGAATTTAAAAACATAGGTGGGATGCACCGGGGCTTGCCTTGGGTTTCGCTCAAAAATGACGAATCAGGTGCAGGAGCAGTCTCAACAATTATTGTCTCGGGCCCACAGTCAGCAGATGGCCCGATGGTCTCGGATCCTATATGATTCGTTGACATATCGCAAGTTAGTATTAACGATGCATGAAATATGACATGCAATGCATTGGAAAAGATAGCTCTAATAAATATTTAAATTAAGAATTTTAATTACTCTGGTCTGAAGTATTTCCTTCATGGTAAGAGTAATTAAGTCCATTCATGACAAGGGTTTAGCATTTTTTAATTCAAATTAATAACCCTTAATTACCCCACTTTTATATAAAATAAATTCATTAACAAAATAAATATTAACTTAGAAAAATAAATTAAACAACAATTAAAAGGTAAATCTATAAACTTACTTAAATATTTAAAATCCATATTAAAGATAATTTATAAACTTACTAGAAAATCATATAAAATAATTATTAAATTTTATTGCACAAAGTGGTAAAAGAATTTATTTAGAACTTAACAAAATTATTTTCAATATTTTAGGAAGTCTAATTTATTTTCTAGATTTTATTCAAACTTTGGAATTATCATTAATTGGAAAATCTGAGGAAGAAAAGAATAAAGAAACTTTGGATTTCGGCCTGTTAGGCCTTGGGCAGCCCAGCTGCTGCTGGATCCAGCCCGGCGGGGCAGCTGCGTAGTGCGGGCACGGCCCAGTTTGTGGGCGGCCCACTCAAGCGGGACGCGGCCCAGCGTCGCGTCGGCCTGGCCGGGGCGAGACGCGGCCAGCGGCACGAGCGCGCGGGCCTGCGCGCGCGCGACCGCGGCTCGGCCTGGCGGCCCAGTCCCGCGAGTGCGGCCCAGCAGCTGGGAGCTCTCGCCTTTCTCCCCGCCGCGCGCATGGCGACACGACAACGCGGCCGCGACGGGTCGGCGTGCACCTGGGCATCGGCGCGGTGATTGCAGGGCACAACTCGAGGCATCAAGGAAAGAGAAAGGTAGGGAAAGGGTTTACAGCAGTGATTGCTCACCAGAGCAGAATTGACGGCGGGCGGCGGCGAATTTTGCGAGCTCGGCAGAGACGGCGGCGATTAGTGCTCTCCGACGATTAGCACTGACCTGGGCGGTGTTGGGGAGCTGTTGGAGGAGTAGTTGCAGCGATTTGGAGTGGCGGGGGCAGCGGGGAGATGGTCGATGGCGGAGAGCGGGCGCGGCGGCGGTGGCGGGAGAAGAACAGAGGAGGCGGGAACAGTTCGAGTGAGAGAGAGAGAGAGAGAGAGTGAATGAGAGAGGAGAAAGAGAAGAGAGGAGGCGGTAAATCGCCTCCCCGAGCGACAGCAGCGCCGGCGGGGCCCGCGTGCAGGGCATCGTGGCGCCTCCGCCGGCCTCGCGCGCGCCAGCGCGGCCCAGTCGCGGGCGGTGCGCGGCGGTGAAAGTTCTGGAGCTGACGGGTGGGTCCGGCGTGGCCCACCAACAGTAAAAATATTTGAATTTTTTTTAATTAAATTTTTTTTAAGCAATGTGAATGTCACAATCCTCCCCCCTTAAAGGAATCTCGTCCCGAGATTCAAGAACGTACCGCACTAGTAGTCGCAGCTTGGAAAAACTCGGGGTAGTTTGCTTTGAGAAACTCTTCTTGTTCCCATGTAGCTTCTACTTCTGAATGATTGCTCCATTGGACTTTATAAAATTTGGTAGTTCTATGTCTTGTCACCCGGTCCTTCGTATCAATGATTCTGATTGGGTACTCGTTGTAAGTGAGATCTGGCTGTAGTTGTTCCACTTCTTTGATGACAATATCTGCCGGTGCCTTCAAACACTTCTTTAGTTGAGAAACATGAAAGACATTATGAATTCCAGAAAGATGTGTAGGCATTTCCAGCCGATAAGCTACGGGTCCGCATTGTTCTTGAATAACAAAAGGTCCGATATATCGTGGTGCCAACTTTCCTTTAATTCCGAATCGTTGAACTCCTTTGGTGGGAGAGACTCGCAAATACACCTGATCTCCAACGTCAAATACTAATTTCCTTCGTCTATTATTTGTATAGCTGAGTTGTCGAGATTTAGCCCGCTTCAAGTTCTGTTGGATCATGCGTACTTGTTCTTCCGCTTCTTGTACTATATCGGGTCCAAAAATTATTCTCTCGCCACTTTCAGACCAATTCAATGGTGTACGACAACTTCGTCCATACAAAGCTTGAAATGGCGACATCCCAATACTTTCTTGATAGCTATTATTGTAGGAAAATTCTGCCAAAGGTAAGCATTTTTCCCAATCTTTGCTGTAGGTTAACACACAGGCTCGCAGCATATCTTCCAGATACTGATTGATTCGTTCAGTTTGCCCATCTGTTTGCGGATGGTACGCTGAACTTTGAATTAACTGTGTTCCAAGAGATTTATGTAGTTGTTCCCAAAATCTGGATATAAATTGAGCTCCTCTATCCGAAATTATAGTTTTTGGTATTCCATGTAAGCAAAGAATACGAGATATGTAAAGCTCGGCATACCTTCCCACAGTATACTGAATATGTACTGGGATGAAATGAGCAGATTTGGTTAACCTATCAACAATGACCCAAATAGAGTTGTGCTTTCTTGGACTTAGTGGTAAACTGACGATAAAATCCATACTAATATCTTCCCATTTCCAGGCAGGAATGCTTAAAGGTTGAAGAGGTCCTGCTTGTTTTAAATGATCAGCTTTTACCCATCGACAAGTATCACATTCATTGATATATTTTGCTATTTCTCTCTTCATCCTCGTCCACCAAAATCTCTGCTTTAGGTCTTGATACATTTTGTTTGTTCCGGGATGAATAGAATATTTGGATGTATGAGCTTCATCCAAGATTCTCTTACGAAGGGAAAAATCCTTAGGAACTACTATTCTATTCTTAAACCAAACAATGCCCTCTGCATCTTCCCTGAAGCACATGACGTCTCCGGTCTTTATTCGCTTCTTTATATGTTGTATACCCATATCCTTCTTTTGGGCTGTCACAATATCTTCTCGAATTGTGGGAACAAGTGCCAGATTAGTTAATACCCCATATGGAATAATATGAAGATTTGATTCACTCACTTCTCCCTTTAGTTCCTTGATCATTTTCTGAGGAGTGAGATTATTACAATGTGCTTGTCGGCTCAAAGCATCTGCTACAACATTTGCTTTACCTGGATGGTAATGAATCTCAATCTCATAATCTTTAATTAATTCCAACCACCTTCTTTGACGCATATTAAGATCCGCTTGGGTAAAAATGTACTTGAGACTTTTATGATCGGTATAGAGATGCACTAAATTTCCCAAAAGGTAGTGTCGCCAGATCTTTAAGGCTAACACCACTGATGCCAATTCCAAATCATGGGTCGGGTAGTGTTCTTCATGTTTTCTAAGTTGCCGTGATGCATATGCAATTACTCGTCCCTCTTGCATAAGAACACAACCAAGCCCTGTACCCGAAGCATCGCAGTAAACATCGAATGGCTTGGCCAAATTTGGTTGAGCTAACACCGGTGCAGAGGTTAATAATCTTTTTAAACTTCGAAAAGCTTCTTCGCAGTCTTGACCCCACTCATATTTCCGGTCTTTCTCCAATAACTTGGTCATTGGCTTAGCAATTTTTGAGAAGTTAGGAATAAATTTCCTATAATAACCTGCCAATCCTAAGAAGCTCCGAATTTGAGTAACTGATTTTGGTGGCTTCCAATCTAGTACTTTCTGAACATTATTTGGATCAACTGCTATACCTTCAGCTGAAATCACATGACCTAGAAAAGGTATCCTTTTTAACCAAAATTCACACTTGCTAAACTTGGCGTATAATTGGTGATCTCTTAAGCGTTGTAATACAATCCGCAAGTGTTGAGCATGTTCTTCCTCCGACTTGGAGTAAACCAGAATGTCATCTATGAAAACTACCACGAACTTATCCAATTCCAGCATGAATACCGAATTCATCAGGTACATGAAATGTGCCGGTGCATTAGTGAGACCAAAAGACATTACCAGGTATTCATAGAGTCCATATCTGGTAGAGAAAGCTGTTTTAGGTATGTCTTCGGCTCTAATTCGGATCTAATGATATCCTGATCGAAGATCTATTTTAGAGAATACCTTAGCTCTCATTAATTGATCAAATAGGATATCAATCCGAGGTAGTGGATATTTATTCTTGATAGTAACGGCATTTAAAGGCCGATAATCCACGCATAACCTCAATGTTTGATCTTTCTTTTTGACAAATAAAGCTGGACAACTCCAGGGTGATGAACTTGGACGTATATATCCTTTGTCTAACAATTCCTGTATTTGCACCTTTAGTTCGACAAGTTCATTGGGGGACATCCGATAAGATCTTCGAGATATAGGTGCCGTTCCTGGTTGTAATTCTATCTTAAATTCTATATCCCGCTCAGGAGGTAATCCTGGCAAATCCTCGGGAAAAACATCTGGATATTCTGAGACTATAGGTATTTCTTCCAAACTTTTTCCAATGACTTTATTAACCATGAGCAAAAGGGTTTTAGGAATGTTTAAAGTCAAACAATCTTGGCCATGAATAGGAGAATCTAGATGTATAGCTCTAGAAGCTATATCCAAGATTGCCCTATGAAAATGCATCCATTGCATTCCAAGTATTGCATCTAACCCTTGCCCTTCTAAAATGATCAAAGATGTGGGATATACTTTACTACCCAATTTCAAGGGCATATTTGCAGCAACTTGATTGGCAAGTATTTTCCCCCCAGGTGTGGAAATAAGATGTGGGCATGATAGTTCAGATGGCATGATATGATGTTGTTGAACGTATGCTTTGCTGATAAAATTATGAGTAGCTCCGGAATCAAATAATATCATAGCGGGATGCTCAGTAATAGAAAACATACCCGCGAGAATTTGTCCTCCTTCTGGTACCTCCTCAATGGTGGTGAAATTGGCGCGTCCTGTTTTCACCGGAGGATTCTTAGGTCGATTCCTTTGTTGACTCGGTCCTGGTGCTTGTGGACGTAAGGTATTATTTATCTTCGCCGGATACGGGCAACTTCGGGCGAAATGCCCGGGACGACCACAATTATAGCAAGATAAATTATTCGGTGGTGGTGCCGAATAAGATTATCGAGACTGTTGCACAGCCTGCTGTTGATATGGTGGACGGAACTGATATTGTCGTGGCGGTGGTTGAGGTGCACGATACATATTTGGGCGGGAAGGAGCAGCACGGTAACGCTGATCTGTAGGAGATGTATAAACCAGCCTGTATTTAGATGGTCCTCCACTTCCCTGCCCCATTGATGTCCTTTTCCTGTCTTTAGCAGCCTTATGGATACGGAGAGAATCCTCAAGAATAATGGCATCACTGACAAATTCGCTGAAACTAGCAGTCCGATTCAAAACGATACGAGACTGCAGTTTTGTTGTCAACCCTCCTTTGAACCGAGCCTTCTTCTTGCTCTCTGTATCCACATATTCTGGAGCATATTGTGCCAAACGGTTAAATATTTTAGAATACGCATGCACTGTCATATCTCCTTGCTTTAGTGCCAGAAATTCATTCCGCTTTTGATCAACAAGGCCTTCTGGAATGTGATGGTCGCGAAATGCTTTAACAAATTCTGCCTAGGAGAATTGATGATCGGGTGGGTACATTGCCTTGTGATTTGCCCACCAGGCTCCAGCAATTCCTTGTAACTGCTGAGCAGCAAACAAGGTCTTCTGGGCATCTGTACAAGGGATTAGCTCCAACTTGGATTCAATTGTACGCAACCAATGGTCCGCTTTCAGAGGTTCCCCGACATCTGAAAAAGTAGGCGGACGAGTGGCAATGAAATCTGGATATGTTGCCTGATTAGCATGATAACCAGGACGATGCTCCGGTGGTGCTGTATTTTGAGCGATCTGCCGAAGCAACTCTTCTTGTGCCACACCAGAATTTAGTATGGCTGCAATGGCTTGTGCTAGTGTGGGTGGAGGTGGTGGCACTTCTGCCCCTCCTCGCTGAGAACTTTCTGCACCATTACCATTTCTTGTATCACCCATTCTGTTCAATGAAAAACTTTTTCATTAGCATCCCCAATACTCAAATATCATAGAAATAATTGATAACATATTTTCATGGCTCAACTTGACAGAAAATAGTATTTTTATTCCAACTTCTTAAAAACCTAGTACAAAACGGGTGTCACCACATAAAGTTCACATCCATCCTACTCGTGCTACCAACTCGAAACTACTACGTTGGTCAGTGATCAACGCGAAAAGTGGAAGTCACTTCCTGATCCCTAGGATCGTTCACTTGATCTCTCTCATCCTGGAGTCGTGGAATTTCCGTTGAAGCTATCACTGATTCCATTATTTCTTCTGGTTCTTCTGTTGCTTCCTCATTTTGCTATTGCTCAACTTCCTGGTTTAATAAAATGTTATGCATCTGTATCAAATCTTCTTCTAACTGTTGGATTGTAACATTTGCCGTTGCTAGTTGCTGCCCCAGGTTGATCAGTTGTTCCACTTGATTGTTTATTTGACCCTCTTGAATGATCAACATCTCATCCTTTTCTTGAAGTCGACTTTCCAGTTCTGCTATGTGAACATCCTTTTCTGGACACAAATAGCATTGCTTCCCTTCCGCTTCACCGATGCCATTACCAACACTGGCCATCTCTGCGGAGACATAAAATATAACATACATCAATATCAACTTGTACTCGTACTTTAAGCGTAATTTACTATCATATTTTTATAAACATCCACTTTTATTTTCTTAGTAATACGCTACATCAGTTACTACTGCTAGTAGTACAAACCGCTATAGTGGGGGTGGTTAGGTCTACTATTGACCCACTATACAATCTGACCTATGCCAGCAAAAATGTGGCGACTATCGCCATCCTATCCCAACACTCATAACTTCAGTATCCTACCCGATGGCTATACAATCTGACATCCTATCAGCAAAAATGATGCTATCCTCCTACTCCTATCGCTCTATCCTACTCTCGCACCATCTACTATGGGGGTGCGTGACTGTCGGCGTCGGAGGCAAGTGCAGCCTCGGACTCAGCAGAGGGTCCCTGAGAGTCTAGGCCAGACTCAGGAGCTACCTGTCCCTGCGGTGGCGGTACCTGCTGCTGCAACTGCGCAATCTGCACGTGAAGGTCCTGGTGGTGATCCTCCAGTATCTGCTGCGCCTCCATAATGTTCTGAAGCTGTAGCTGAAGCTGGTCTCTCTGGTCAGCAAAATCGAGCATAATCTCAATTGCCTGGTTACGCTGCTGCGTAACCCCTGTAAGCTAACCCTCCACGTCTGTGACTCTCTCCCGAGTCTCGTCAAGCTCCTCAGCAAGCCCTGCCATGTGCTCCTCCAAGTGCAGTGTCTGCTGGTGTAAACCATCTCGATCTTCTGTAATCTCTATAATCTGCCCCTCTAACTCTAAAATCCGTGCGCTCGACTCCGTGATCTGTGCACGTGACTCCCGAATCTGGCGTCCGTCTGCCTCGAACCGCTCTCGAAAAGCAACCTGCTGACGGTCTCTCTGTCGAGTGATCTCAGCTAGCTGCGCCTCAACGTCGTGGAGCTGACGCTCTAAGACTGCCATACGCGTCCCCTGCGCGCCTGGCTCACGAACGCGCCTCTGTCCCCGTGGCATCTGCAGGAAAAAGGGTTTAACAAGTTAAACACTTCTTCCCACAGTAAAACAAAGTAGCAAAACAGCGAGAGGAAAAACTGACAGTATAAAACAAAGCATAATCCCCCAAAACCCCAAAATTTTTAATTATTCAAAAATAACATGATGCAAACAATATGCAACTAAAAGTTAATAAATTAGTAGTCAGATTCACGTTCTAAAACGGATAGCACATCTACTCGTGTCTTCTAGCGTCTTTCTACCCTGCCGTTCTCACTCGTGGGTTTCTAAGAAAAATTTTCATAAAAAGTTTTGAAAACAGACTTGAGAATGTTATGTCGTTGCTCCTGTATTGCTCTGATACCAGCTGTGACATGCCCTCCGAGATGACTAGGACCGTATACAGGAGAACACTCGACGAAGCGAGTTACAACGGCACATACATTCTTACAAGCCAAATATATTACATCATGGTATAATACAGCCAGATTTTCAAAAAGAATAGACAAGAGATTGCAGCGGAGAAATATTTATTACAACAAAGATGTTTGAACTCAACACAAGTTTGACTCACATTAAAACCATGTTTTTAAAACACGTTTGTTCTAGCTTACTTTCTCTGAGACACACCTAGCTTTCTACTCTTCCGGAGACGGAATGCGTTCCCACTGAAGAGAACCTCCCTCCGGCAGCTGTCCTTCTTCAGGCATGTCTTCTGACCATCCAAAGGAGTTTGGCTCCTCACCTATCAAAATAATAAGTCGAACAAACCCTGAGTATCTAATATACTCCGCAAGACTAATCCGTCAACATGGCTCGCTAAGGCCGACATCTAGAATGCTTAGGCCTTTGGCTGGTGGGTTGACTCAGACTTGCAAAAAAAAAACAGCTCTTACTAATGGATAGCTATTTCAAATTTTAGCTCAAGAATATGTTCATTAATAACAAGGTTTGCATTCTGCAGCTATTTACAATCATAAATTATCAAGTCAATCTAAATAATTTTAAATAATCCTTCTCATTCTCGTTACACTCGATTATCTCCATTCGCGCCAAGCGAACAAGCGGTACTCATTGCTGCGAGGGACAGCGATTCGAATCAATTTCTACCAGCTGGGTAAAACCCGACTACATGACATATACGCACTGCATTGGTCGTATATGACAACTTTTCTCACTAACCCCAACCAGAGGTTGATCCGTTTCCAACTTTCCCGGGAATATGGAGACCCCACTAGATACCCGTCCTAGACGTTATCCATGGGCGACCACCATTTCCCTCCCGTGAGACTTCAATCTCACTAACAGCCAGAAAAAGAAAGTTGGCTACGTTCTACCACTGAGGTAGTTAGGGTACATCAGCTTACTGGGTCCCATATACCAGCATGTAGACGGTACTGTTCAATACTTGTTCACGGAGCCGCCAACAGTTGATCCTAATTTGACGCGGACGGGGCTACTACCTTGCAAGACCCAGTCTTTGCCCTTTCCTCTACGGGGCCCGTCCGGTCTCATCATCATTAACCATTTTCATTTAATTTCCCGAAGATTTCAATCAACTTAAAGCCTCAATGCTTTAAGATTTATCCTATGCAGTGCTACCGATAACCCTACAACATAAGCGTAGCGCCTATCGTGCTACCTGTATCTGTATAGGGTAAAAACATCATAGGATTCGGTAGTGATGCAGGTGGGTGTCAATCAATTCCTGGAACCTAATGCACAGACATGACCCGACTGACTGTGATAAAATAAAGAATTTAAAAACATAGGTGGGATGCACCGGGGCTTGCCTTGGGTTTCGCTCAAAAATGACGAATCAGGTGCAGGAGCAGTCTCAACAATTATTGCCTCGGGCCCACAGTCAGCAGATGGCCCGATGGTCTCGGATCCTATATGACTCGTTGACATATCGCAAGTTAGTATTAACGATGCATGAAATATGACATGCAATGCATTGAAAAAGATAGCTCCAATAAATATTTAAATTAAGAATTTTAATTACTCTGGTCTGAAGTATTTCCTTCATGGTAAGAGTAATTAAGTCCATTCATGACAAGGGTTTAGCATTTTTTTAATTCAAATTAATAACCCTTAATTACCCCATTTTTATATAAAATAAATTCATTAACAAAATAAATATTAACTTAGAAAAATAAATTAAACAACAGTTAAAGGTAAATCTATAAACTTACTTAAATATTTAAAATTCATATTAAAGATAATTTATAAACTTACTAGAAAATCATATAAAATAATTATTAAATTTTATTGCACAAAGTGGTAAAGGAATTTATTTAGAACTTAACAAAATTATTTTCAATATTTTAGGAAGTCTAATTTATTTTCTGGATTTTATTCGAACTTTGGAATTATCATTAATTGGAAAATCTGAGGAAGAAAAGAATAAAGAAACTTTGGATTTCGACCTGTTAGGCCTTGGGCAGCCCAGCTGCTGCTGGATCCAGCCCGGCGGGGCAGCTGCGCAGCGCGGGCACGGCCCAGTTTGCGGGCGGCCCACTCGGGCGGGACGCGGCCCAGCGTCGCGTCGGCCTGGCCGGGGCGAGACGCGGCCAGCGGCACGAGTGCGCAGGCCTGCGCGCGCGCGACCGCGACTCGGCCTGGCGGCCCAGTCCTGCGAGCGCGGCCCAGCAGCTGGGAGCTCTCGCCTTTCTCCCCCCCCCCCCCCCCCCCCCCCCCGCGCGCATGGCGGCACAACAACGCGGCCGCGGCGGGTCGGCGTGCACCTGGGCATCGGCGCGGCGATTGCAGGGCACAACTCGAGGCAGCAAGGCAAGAGAAAGGTAGGGAAAGGGTTTACAGCAGTGATTGCTCACCAGAGCAGAATTGACGGCGGGCGGCGGCGAATTTTGCGAGCTCGGCAGAGACGGCGGCGATTAGTGCTCTTCGACGATTAGCACTGACCTGGGCGGTGTTGGGGAGCTGTTGGAGGAGTAGTTGCAGCGATTTGGAGTGGCGCCCCGCAAGGAGATGGTCGATGGCGGAGAGCGGGCGCGGCGGCGGTGGCGGGAGAAGAATAGAGGAGGCGGGAACAGTTCGAGTGAGAGAGAGAGAGAGAGAGTGAATGAGAGGAGAAAGAGAAGAGAGGAGGCGGTAAATCGCCTCCCCGAGCGACAGCAGCGCCGGCGGGGCCCGCGTGTAGGGCATCGTGGCGCCTCCGCCGGCCTCGCGCGCGCCAGCGCGGCCTAGTCGCGGGCGGTGCGCGGCGATGAAAGTTCTAGAGCTGACGGGTGGGTCCGGCGTGGCCCACCAACAGTAAAGATATTTGAATTTTTTTTAATTAAATTTTTTTTAAGCAATGTGAATGTCACACTTACAGTGTGAAACACTCATGATATATCCAAAAAACATCATCAAAAGTATGACCCTCTTGCCTGTCTCCATTGTACGCTTAGCAACCATCTCTCTACTTGCAGTAGAGACCTTTTTTGTGAATACACTAATAAGGGATTTTGTGTACGTCTGACATAGAAGAGTGCGTGCATGCATTATATACAGAGAATTAAGGAGTGCTATATGCCAAGAAGTGCCAAAAACTTAGATTCATGTTTCCGATTGTTAATATCGATTCCCGATCGATACCGTCTATTTTAGTTGTAATAATATCATTTCTGACTTTATCAAAATACCAACGTCGTATTCATTTCCGTCAATACCGTTATTGATTTCGCTTCCGGGAAAAAAATATAAAAGCAAAAACAATTAAGCCTTCTTCCGATCGTTTCCGACCGCTTTCATCCCTATTCATTTCTATTAGTATATAGCAATTTTGAGAAGGTTCTTTGTGGGCAGTCAAAATGCCCGTCCCTGGCGGATTCATGCATTTCTTTTCATCAACTTTGTTCTGCTTTCAGGCTGAACGAAGTGGCAGATTGAAATCCTGCATTTTGAACTTCCTTGACTGGGAAATGCAATTTTGCACTCTTAGATGGACATATAAAAGGAACTTTGCATATATGCTGGAGCTGTTGAATAATTGTCCATTATTTCTCATCAATTTAGTTTTTTGGATGGAACTGGTTGGTGTATAGTAGCTTAACTTTAATATTGAGCCAGAGGTCTTGAGTTCAAGTCTTAATGATCATATTTTCTACCGCGTGACTTCTATTTTCACGTTTACACCCTGAAGCTGAAGAGTGTTCGACTTGGATGGTGTCATGTTGGACTTCTTTATCTTTGGGATCAGAGCTGGGTGAGCTGAGCTGGTTGCACATACGGGAACACATCCGACAAAAAAGCACTGGCGATTGCATCAGAATTGTATCGTGCTATGAACAACTAGTGAATTTGGGCGCGGTTCGCTGCACCAGTTAAAGTCAAGTGTGTACTTTTTATAGTCATAAGCTGACTCGGGAAGGATTTCCAACTCTCTCAGAGTTTTACCGTACGTGGAGAGCTCCTTTATCGAACACGTTAGTTTTTTACATACGTGGTTGTGTGTCCTTTGGACGCGTCGTCTTTTATTACGCATGTGGGTGCTCTGTTACCGGGCTCTGCTTGCCTATTGAGGCCCGTGTGCGGGCCTCAGTTTGCGGCCCGTTGGTTCCTAGGCGGGTCGGTTCGTTGTGCGCCGTCTTTGGTCTCTCTCGTGTCTGATTTCGTCGCCGCGTCGACACATGTTCTGGCTCACCTCGACGCGTGTCTGCCTCTCTCTGCCGCTTCGTCTCTCTTTCGTCTCTCGGGATGTCGGCTCGATCTCTGCTCCGATTTGCTTCGCCGGGGGTGGGGTGCTCCCGCTTCCGCTGCCCTCCGGTTCGCCTCCGCCGCTGCTTTGCGCTGAGCTCGGTGCGGGCTCTCTGTCTACCTGTTCGTATTCTTCCGTTGCTTATTGCTCTCCACGGCGACTTACTTTTTTTCCTGTTTCTGTGCCTTCGTTCTTGCTTCCTGTTGCCGCCGGCGTTTCCATTCGGTTTCTTCATCGTCCTGCTCTCCTCTGCACGCGGGTCGTCTGCCAGGTGAGGCTGCGTTGTGCTGCCTTTTTCCTTTCCAACATTTCGCTGCATTTTGCTATTCAATATGCTTGATACTGTTTCTGCCTTTTTGCGTCATGTACTGGATTGTCCCGCCGTTTCTAATCTGTTGCCGGATCTGCCTGGCCGTGCTGTCTGTTGTATCCGGCTCCGTTCGCAGGTCAGATCCTCTTCTTTCCTTGACATATTGTCTTCTTTTCCCCTTTCATCTTTGTCTTCGTTTTCACTGATGTTGTTGTGCGCTCTGTTTTGCTCTTTGTTAATGATGTCGGCATTGTCGGCTGTGCGCATGTCGCCTGGGGGATTGTCGTCGTCGTTTCTCTTGCGTGTGTTGATTTGCAGGTGAGATTTTCTTCTTCCCTAGCTGTATTGTCATATATTTTCCACATGCGTCTTTCTGTTTGTTTTGCTTACTGTTTCTACTGCCCCATGCCTGTGCGTTTCTTCATTCTGCTCTTCCTCTACTGCTGGCTGTCCTGTGTTCTGTACGCATTGCTGCTTCGTGCGCGCGCCAACACTGCTTGCATTTCTGCTCTGAATGTTCTCTGTAGCTGTAACGGGTGGTCGGGTTATCTAATCTTTACAGCCACATTGACCTCCCTGTGACAAGGACAAAGAACATGGAGGTTACACCTGTTGGTTCATGAAAATGATTAAAGCGATCTTTCAAGCTGAGGTCATGCCTGCTTCAGAACTTGCCTGAACGGCTGTTTGGTTTAGTTAATTTGCACAGACACATATAGCTCAGTAAAAACTATGCAAAATACAGATTTGAAAACTTTAGGTCGCCAAAAATTTTTGGGAGTTCTTTCAGCCAGGAATGGTTAGTGTTGTAAAAATTCCTTTTACAGTTTCAGCCCTTTCTGTTCCTATGCTGATCTTTTGCGTTTCCCCGTCCTTTACTGTTGCCTGAACATTGAATGTGTCAATGCTATCGCTGATGTTCTGCTGTTCCCATGCAGAAGGTACATCTTTTGCTCTTCTTGTGTTTTGCTGGCATTGCCTGCTTTCGTTACCTCTTTTTAATCATGTATAAAGAAATGACGCATGTCTCCACGTTCCACGCTAAGTAGCCAAATAAATGTTAACCATTTGTTCTACCAGTTCAGCGCGGCGGAGCGCGCCACCTATGCTAGTATCTTATACCGTCGGAAAGCATCAAAACAAAGCGACATAGATACCGTCAGAAAGCGTCAAAACCAAGCGACATAGATAGTCTTACAATGCCAGAAGGTGTCAAAACAAAGCGACACATATAACTAAAAAACATCAAAAGGAAGAATCATGATAAAATCTTTCAGCATACATTGACATGTTTTTTTTAATTTAATCCGGATCCAAGAAACTCTTGGCCCGAACATTGTGTTAAACAGGACCTTTGCCACGTTTAATTGCAAGCCATCCTCATCCAGAAAAATCGTCATTGTCCAGCAGTGGCGAGTCTAAGGGGTGGGCCGGGTGGGCCGTGGCCCACCCTTAGATTTGGACTCACCACTGCTCTGGAGCTCCGACGCTCCGCTGCTATCCGCATCGGCCATGGCGTGGTCTATCCTGTGCGACTCGTCCTTTTCTTTTTGATAGAATGTGCAGCTGCAGCTCGTCCTTGTTCAATGGAAGAAGAAACGAGCAAATCAATGCTCCACCGTATGGGTAGAATATACTTGGGCTAGTAAACTATTTAACTAATGGGCTGGGCCATAGCCATCGTGGACACATACACGCAGCTCCTGGCGTGTTACTCACGCTGTAACCAGCAACAGTTTTATTATCGATGGTAAAAACGCTTTGATTATTGTTTGCATATTTTCAAATAAAGTAGGTAGATGGATTATTGATAAATGGTTACATTACATGATTTTATAGATTTGAAAAGTTTCTATAGTCATTTAGGTCTGAGCACCCATAAAAGTGTTAATGTTCTATTTTTTAAAATATACAGTTATTTAGATATCATCACAAGTAAAATGATTTTACAATTGGTAGGTTTATTATTTATATATGAAATACATGGTTTAAATATTATCATTTACTTTATATTTTATCTTTGAATAATAGATACTATCTTGATTGTTTATTCTTGTACTTACACTTCATATGTGTATGCTTGCGTGGTTAGATTTTATGGTTAGCTGAATTTTTATCGCGGCTTCGATGTTTCTCCCTACCTAAGTTTTCTTATGAGATCCGCCACTGTTGGAAATACCTGTTAGCTCTCTCACGTAGAGGCCGAGGTCCTTGGCTACCGCCACACCCCTGAACCATCAACTGTATCTATCCATTGCCATGGATGTTGTCTAGATTATCTATTTAAAAACTAGACAACCATGAATGATTGAAAGAAATAGCCAAGTAAACTAGAAAGACATTTTACTATCCTTTTGAGTTTCTATTGTGATATGCCATATTAATACTGTTGTGCGGAAGAATTTTTTTTTCTGGTCCACCCTCACCTCCAATCCTAGACTCGCCACTGTTGTCCAGGACGAAAGAGTTAAGTTGAATACTAAACAGAAACTATACATAAATTATATAAAGCTTGAGGACTGAATTGCAAAACAGCAAATAAAACGTTGCTAGAAAGCTGCCTCGCTCATCCACTCATTGTTCTTATCCCCGTCCTTATCCTCCTGCCTCTCCAGTAGAAGCTTCTCCATCTCTCTTAGCATCAAACAGATGCACCCAACAAATCATTGCCGGCGAGGTGGTGACCAACATCTGGCGGTCTCTCTCTCTCTCTCGCTCTCTGAATTCTTCGTTGCACCAAGCCGCTCCGCCCCTTTCTCCTCATGTAGTTGTGTTGCATGCTCCCTTCCCCTCTCATGGCCGCGCACTGCTGTAAATTCGCGGTCGGTCGTGCGCCATTCAGCCCCGCCTCCGCTGCCTCTGTCCATGCTGATGAAGGAGGTACGGAAGGGAGACTCACACACGGGCCGAACTCACCACGTATGTTTATGCCAGCAACCCACGGCCTATGGTGCAGCTTGACGCCTGGTGAGCAACTTGCTCGTTCGAGAATGTGTCCACGCCAGTGAATCGATGTGCTCAAAGCTAAGAGTGGCCACACCACCCCAAATGATGTGGAGGGTGGAAATCCTTCCCATGTCAGCTTAACACTATTGAGTAGACAGCAACAGACCAGCCCACACGACAAAATAGACGATGCCATCAAGTGGGTGGAAGCCAATCACTTCAAAGAGAGTATTGCTGTTGATGCAGCCCTCATAGTAGCCCCACCTCTAGCATAATCAGCTACTTCTGAATTTTGTTGTGCAAGTTCCATAACACTTCGGTGCACCAGCTTCAACCTCATGCCATCTTCACCTTCTTTTTGCAGACCCCACACCTCGAACAAGGAGAAGTCGAAATGAGCATACCGAATACCACCACCTTGATGCTCCCCTAAACATCGATTCAATGCAGTCCTAGCAACACGAGAGGGACCGGAAAGACACGGACAGAATGGCACTGTTATACGCTATGGTGAACATTGTTTTTTTTAGCATTCTATAAAAAAATAGAACGCAGCTGAACATGGTTTTTTAGCATTCTATAAAAATTAGTGCTATAAAGAATGGCAAACACTGTTCACCATAGTGTATAACAGTTTTTTAGCATTAATTTTTACAGACTTACACGACAGACAACGTCGGTGGTGAACTTTGGATACTACAATTTGAAAGTGCATCTAGGCCTCTAATTTTATTTTAGTGCTTGACGTCAATACAATTAAAAATGGACTAATGTTTTTATTGAACCAGTGTGTAGACAACTATCTCAAATTGATGAACGAATGCATTGAAACAAAACAAGAAAAAAATGGTTATTTGCCCATTGTTAAAAGTCAAAAATGCACTGAAGATTGAAGATCATGAAGCTTTTATTTTATCTTGAGTGTAGGAAAGCCATACTATCATGAGAGGTACAATTTACAAGTATTGGTAAAGCAAAATGCTCAAATTCCATTTGATTCCAGTTCTATCGAGCCCTCTGTGATGTGAACAAGGGTTCCTGATCTTTCGAAAGGTTTTGATAATCTTCATTTGGACAGAGGTTAAACATAATTCGATTCGACTTCTAAATAACACGTTAAGAACTTCGCAATTGCAGCACAATGTCTCTTCTGGTTATCAACCATTAAAGAACGATTGACGTTGCCGAGAGGGCTAATCCCTGCCTGTGAATCAAGAACACAAGCAAGAACAAAGAAGAATGCAATACAATTGCAGATGTATTATGAATCTCACGAAGTTGGGGTCTCATAAATCGATATGACGGCAAAACTGTTATAAATAAAATAATCTAAGCAAAACCCAAATCCTTATGAAGAGGCGGTGGCAGTATATGAGGACCCTATAGTCATGCACAACCCCTAGATACATGGATCAAAGGTCGATTACGGTGTCGCAACACTAGGAGAGATTCTGGACGTCGACTTGTTTTGGCGATTACCGACGGCTCGGGACAAATTTTGATATGGGACCGGTTGGGTTGGAAAGATCTTTTCGTTATCTTTCTAGGCATATATAGAATGTCCTAATCCGAGCGACCTGTTCCTGGACATGGAGTCAGACTCTAAATTGATATTATTTAGGCCTTCATCTTGATTTGGACATCCTTGCTGGCCCATGACGGCTCCAATCACCTCTCCAACTATCTTATCATCATCTTCATGGTTCCTAACAATAATTAATTCATTAGGTAGCTATATGTTTTTAGAATCACATAAATAAAACATTAGGAACAAGCTCACCCGTAAATTTAGTTGCATATGAACTTGTATTTTACTTGGAGGAGTGTTGGATACTACAATTTGAAAGTGCATCTAGGCCTCTAATTTTATTTTAGTGCTTGACGTCAATACAATTAAAAATGGACTAATGTTTTTATTGAACCAGTGTGTAGACAACTATCTCAAATTGATGAACGAATGCATTGAAACAAAACAAGAAAAAAATGGTTATTTGCCCATTGTTAAAAGTCAAAAATGCACTGAAGATTGAAGATCATGAAGCTTTTATTTTATCTTGAGTGTAGGAAAGCCATACTATCATGAGAGGTACAATTTACAAGTATTGGTAAAGCAAAATGCTCAAATTCCATTTGATTCCAGTTCTATCGAGCCCTCTGTGATGTGAACAAGGGTTCCTGATCTTTCGAAAGGTTTTGATAATCTTCATTTGGACAGAGGTTAAACATAATTCGATTCGACTTCTAAATAACACGTTAAGAACTTCGCAATTGCAGCGTCGGCAGTGTCGGCAGTCTCCATCGGCAGTGTCAATCCTTTATTCCAGAGGTGTTGTAGAGCCCAGACTACTCTCTGGCTTTCTGTCTTGCCAGCATCGGCATTGTGGATAAACCTGATTGGCGGTGTCGGTTAGGGTCTCTTAGAGACTGTTGTTCTTCTCTGTGGCTGCCTCATCGGCAGTGCCGATGCCTTGATCGGTAGTGCCAATGTGAGTCACGACAAACTTCTACAGTTGCCTGACAGTTGTCACAAACCCTAATGGCAGTGCAGATGGGCCCATTGGCAGTTGTCGATACTATATCGTGAAGTAGATCATAGGATAGTTTATCCATAATCTATATTTAGTGATGTAGGCATGCGCGAGACCGAGAGTCGATGGACACACAAGACGCAAGATTTAGACAGGTTTGGGCCTCCTGGAGTATAACAATCCTACGTCATGTGTTCTGTGGTGTATTGTATTGATTGAGTTGCCTGACTATGAGAGAGCCCCTGACTCACATTATATATCCGGAGAGCAGGGTTACATGTAATGTTCCTAGTCGGTTACAACATGATATCCGAATAATATTCCATCTCTAACCTTTCTTGTATCTCCTTTCTTGTATGGCAAGTCTTGTCTCATAAGGAGTCCCGATTACATATTATCCACAACAGTGTCGGTACGGGGCATCTAGACACAACAACGACTCCTTTTGGGGTCTTTGTATATAAGCCCCAACACTCACTTAGGCCAAAAGCTCTCCAACCAGAAAATCAAAAGGCACTTTTGAGCTTCACTCTCTCCACTCTCCCTCTCCAAGCCAAAGCTTTATCCTTGAGCTAGGGTTTGAGTGTGAGCAAGATTTCTAGTGATTGGGAGCACCCATTCCACTCTTGAGCATTTAACTTTGCCATACTTGTGATTTGTGCTTGTTACTGTGAGCTTCATGACCATTGATGATTGGATCCTCAAGGTATGAATGTTTTGGTGATAGATGATAACTATGAAATTATGGGTTAATATCTACATGAGTATTGTCTATGCAGGAATTATCTCTAAACTATACTATAAATTATATGGATGATGGTTTCCTTGGCGATTGATGACAATGACCACAAGCATGGAGGCTTGTGAGCTTGATGAAGTCCAAGGGTTGATGGAGATGGATCAAAGCTGAGGACAAGCTATGGGGCAAGTGTTGGAAACACTTGTATAGTTGTTAGGGCTTTGAGTCCATAGAAAAAACCAAACTATTAAGGGGGTCTAGGTTATTTCTCTTAGGTCATGTCTAGTCGGTGATGTGCATGGATGTTCAGTGAAATCACAGGCACTAGGTGACAGTGGAGAAGCCAAGGAGCTATTCAGAGAAGTTGGCAAACAAAGTCAAGCGAGGACGAGGAGTTTCAGCTTCTGGACGAAGTGACCGGACAGAGGGGTCAGTGGAGACCGGACTGTATGGTCACTAAGAGGTTTTGTCTGGGACTTACAGCGAGCAGCAAGGAATTTGTCAAGTCTGGAAACCCTAGAGACCGGACGGTATGGTCTAGTGACCGGACGATCCGGTCAGTAGAGTTGAGACTTGGGCAGAGAGGAAGCAACGCGCAAAATGTTTCTAGACTGGAGAGAGAAATAGACCAGACGGTCCGGTCAACTGAGCGTACGGTCCGGTCAGTACGAAGATCAGCAGGGATAGAGTCGTTGGAGCTGGAGTTTGCAGTGACCGGATGGTCTGGTCAGGTAGTGACCGGACAGTCCGGTTAGTAGGCCCAGAAAGCTAATTTCGTGGAGCAATGGCTAGTTGGAGGTTGGAAGCCTATATAACTTCGTTGCTAGGGTCTTGGAGACCTCTCTTGGCCAGTGGAATTGTTTAGAGCATTTGGTAAGAGCCAAGAGAAAAAGAGGAGAGCACTAGGAGGAGATATTACATATCTTGAGAGTGCTAGTGAGAGTAACTTGAGCATTGATGCACATCTAAGACTAGGGTGTCCTTGAGGGTGTGATCTAGGTTGTTACTCTTGGTCTATGGTGAGACCTAGACCAGTTAGGTGTTGGTGATCGAGCGTATCGTGATCGGTTGTGAAGGTCATCACACGTTTGTACACGGTTTGAGCCCGCCGATGAAAGGGGCATCAATAGTGAGCGCCCGTGTCGGCTCGGGGAGTCCGCAAGTTCTTGAGGGTGGCGAGCTTGTGCCTTGGTGACAGCGGTGACGTGCACTGTGTCTTCACTCCGGGAGTGATTGCGGGCTCATGGGCGAGAACTCCACATTGGTGGCGGGAGGGACTGGGACTCCGACTGGAGTGGTCCAACAAGGAGTAGGGGAAGGCGTCATCCTTTCGAGACCTTGGAAAAAAAAATCATGAGTATTCCTTGACCTTCTCTTTACTATTCCGTAATTGTATGCTCTAATAACTAGGTTGAACTGTGGCTTGCATAGGCTAGTGTGTTTGGCTTCCGCGCTTGCTATCATCATGAACACTAGCATGTGTAGGGTCTTGACATACTAAAATTTCTTAGGTTGCAACAATTGTTAGGTTCAAGTAGTGTGAATTGAAGTATTTGGATATGTGAGCGGCTTACCGATTCAACCCCCCCTCTCAGTACGCCTTCGATCCTTACAAGTGGTATCAGAGCCAAGTGCTCATCTTTGAGGCTTCACCGCCTTAAGTAAGGATGCCAGGACAGGTGGGGAGTGTTCTCATATTCAATGGTTAGGACTACGGGTATTGGAAGGCTCGTATGCAAGCCTATATGGAGTCTCTTGATCCTGAGATATGGATGGTGACTCACGAGTCTGATGCGGATGTGAACCTGTTTGAGCCTGATTTTATTAAGTGCAATGGTAAGGTCAAGAATGCTCTATTTCCATGCATATCTAACTATGTCTTTGCTAGGTTGGATGCTAGTTCCATAGAACATGGTATTTGGACTGAGATTCAGGGTCTCCATGAGGGTCCCAGTGATGTCAAAGAGGAAAGATACTATGTGCTGAAGAACAAGTATGATAACTTCACTAGATTGCCATATGAGAGAGTTAATACTATTTATTCTCGCTTTCATGTACTCATGGAGGAGATCAATGCTCTTGGGAATGACTTCAACCTGAAGCCTGTCGAGGTGATAAGAAGATTTTTGAGGCTATTCAAAGACCCCAAATATGAGTCCATCATCACCTTCATCTTACAAGGTGACCTCAAGACCAAGACCATGAAGGATGTACTTGGCAAGATCACTGCCTTCGAGAGCTACCAGTTGGGGATGGATGATCCTCAACCATCCAACCTTGCTCTTTAAGCTGACAAGCAAGAATCAAGCAAGGGCAAGAAAAACAAGAAGAAGGCAGAGATTGAAGAAGAAGATGATGATGATGAAGATGACTTGAGTGAGGACTTGGCTCTTCTCATGAAGAAGATAAGGACCTTCAAGAACAAGTTTGCTTCCAAGTCCAAGGGCAAGTGCTTCAACTGTGGGTCTAATAACCACTTTGTTCGAGATTGCCTCAAGCCAAAGAAAAAAACTTTCAAGTCCCAAGACTCAAGTGATGATAAAAAAGAAGAAGACACCAAAGCCAAGCAAAAGAAGAAGAAGTACTTCAACAAGGACAAAGGCAAAGCTCAAGACCACAAGAAGAAGTTCTCACGCAAGGCCTTTGTTGGAGAGTGGACAAGTGACCACTCAAGTGACACATCCTCTTCCTCAAGCGATGATGAAGAAGTGGCCGGCCTAGTCATGATCAAGACCACAATTCCACGAGCTCTTCCTCCACCTCCTAAGTGTCTCATGGCCATGAGCCAACTTAGGGAGAGTAAGGATGAGAGCAGCGATGACAGCGATGATGAGGAGCTCTCATGTGCCGAGCTTTGGAGTATGCTTGAGCAAGCCCGTGACATTGCCATCAAGAAATCCAAAATATTGGATGTGGTAAGAAAAGAGTATAAGTTGGCTAAGGATCGTGTTGGTGAGCTTGAGAGTGAGCTTAAGGACCTTGTCACATCTCATGAGACCCTAAACAAGAGTTATGATAAACTGAAGGGTGATCATGTAGCGCTACATGAGAAGTATGAGGCCCTTGAACTTATTTTTGAGGCCATCAATATTGATAACCTTGCCTCTCCCCCCCTAGTTCATCTAAGAGTGATGCCATCCTTCCGATACCTCGGGAAAAAATCATGAGCATTCCTTGACCCTCTCTTTACTATTCCGCAATTGTGTGCTCTAGTAACTAGGTTGAACAGTGGCTTGCATTGGCTAGTGTATTTGGCTTTCGCGCTTGCTATCATCATGAACATTAGCATGTGTAGGGTCGTGGCCTACTAGAATTGCTTAGATTGCAAAATTGTTAGGTTTAAGTAGTGTGAATTAAAGTATTTGTATTCGTGAGTGGCTTACCGATTCAACCCCCCCTTCTTGGTACGCCTTCCGTCCTTACAATTACTCTTGGAGCTTTGTTCCTAGACGGTTAGCGGTGCCCGTAGAGCTCCTAACTTGTATGGTGATGGCTTGGAAAGTTTGTATCACCCATCCAGCAAGGGATTTGCTAGTAGAGAACTCGAGCTTGATCTTTTTGGTCGCTTGAGTGAGAATAGGGTTGAAAGAGACCCAGTCCTTTGTAGAATTTTCAACAGAGACGTAGAGTTCTTTGTGAGCTTGAACTTCGGTAACAAACCTTGAGTCTTCATGTGCTCCTTTTATTCCTTGTTTTTTTTATTCTTGTTCTAGGGCTCTTTCTTGTATTAGCTTAAACTTGCTCAATCTATTAGTGTAGACCTTTCTAGTTGTTGCTAAACTGTCGTGCTTCAAAATATTTGTTGTAGTCTTCCCTTTCACTTACTAGCTGCAGAACCAACTTAGACTTATCTTTTCGGTGTCTGCCTGTACTGCCATCAGCACTGCCGATAGTATTGATACAAAATTGTTTAAGTCTATTTTCGTAGGATGTTTAGGTTTGCTTATTCACCCCTCCTCTATAGGCAACATTCAATGACTTTTCACAAGCAGAAGGGATTGGAGCTACATTGCCCTCCACTAACCCATTTCTGAGGAAAAAAAATCTTCAGAACCAACTCCTCCAAGCACGCACTATGTTTTTTTCCAATACTAAGGATGGTTAACAAGGACCACTTTCAGACACGGACAAGAGGCCTGAATTGTATCGTGGCCATGGGAGCTCTGGGAGAGTGACGCACTGCCAAGTCACCGGGTTGCAGATGTAGCTGTAAACTTCACGACCATTGATAATTGGATTCCCGAGGTATGGATGTTTTGGTGATTAATGACAACTATGAAATTGTGGGCTAATATCTACACGAGTGTTGTCTTTGCAGGTATCATCTCTAAACTCTATTACAAATCTTATTGATGATGGTTGCCTTGGCGGTTGATGACAATGACCACAAACATGGAGCTTGATGAGCTTGATAGAGTCTAAGAGTTGATGGAGATGGATCAAGGCTAAGGACAAGCTATGGAGCAAGTGTTTGGAACACTTGTCTAGTTGTTAGGGCTTTGAGTCCATAGGAAAAACCGGACTATTATTGACATTTTTTAACGTCGTCACTAAGTTTCGTTAGCAACAAAGCCAGAAATGTTTATTGGTAATCTTTAATGAATGCAGAGAGTCCGCAAGCGCACAGAGAATACTGTTGTAGCATTTCACCCGGAAGTATTTGGGGTATTGTATTTGTTTTATCCCAAAGGAAGGCATATGATTGATCATAGTAATTACCATATTCTAGATATTTGCACAATGAATTATGAGACAAAGTCCTCATAGGGTAAGGATAAAGATAAACATGGTAGTGGATATACAGATAGCATACTTAAGTTAGATCAATATTAGTCTAGTGGAGAAGGAGAAAGAAAGAGCTAAGTTCCTATGTTGCTTTTATATAGTTACATAGTCTATATTATATACTATTATATAGATATAATGACAATGCAAGACAATCAGATCATCACACCCTGGGCATCCGGTTTTCCCCTGCATCCATAGTACGATTCTAGCCAAGAGCCTATTGCATAGCCAAACGTGGAGGATTTCAAACGACAGGTAGGGCTGTCACCATCTACTGCCTACCCCTAGCAATTCATGGGCTACACGACAAATAATACATTCTATTGATATAAGAACCATGCTTACATTTCTAAGAACAATACTCCTAATCCCTTAAGCGATGGATCAGAAAAGGAGTAATTACATTTAAGTGAACACTAAACACATGGAAATGATCTAAGTCACATATTAGTCATGTATCATTATAACAACATAAATAAAGACTATAGTAACGGCTTATGTCTAACATGGTAGTATAGTATCACTACATTACTAACATGCAAGCATAATAATCACATACATGAATGGATTATATAATCAAACAAGAAACACATGACCCAAACATAACTATATAGGAATACTAAATATATTAAATAGAACAAAGTCTTACAAAAGGAGAAAGATACAAGAGCCATACCACAACTCCAAGGAAGACTTGGAAACTGAAGAAGACTCTATTCTAAGCCTAACTCCACTAAAACTAAAGTGAATAACGAAATGGTAAAGAGAATAATGCTGCTTGGTGTTTGCTTTGGAATGAGGCATCTCCCTTCTATTTATACTGTCCAAAGTCGGTTCCTGGAGTCGGTAACTGCCGCCAAACATGCACAACCGTCATTGGGGAGCCACCAGGTGATAGCCATGCACCAGGGGGTCACTCCTCGTTCGGCCGAACAGGGGTGGGGGGGGGGGGGTGGAGGGAGTCCCCTTGGGTGCTACAGCCTTTGGTGGCCTGCCAGGTGGATCCCACTGTCCAAAGACACTGTAAGGTCAGTTGTTAAGTCGGTTTGCTTCTGTAAGTGGGCCAGTCAATCCGTGGGAGCCCCCGTTGGCAAGCTCTAATTGGTGGAAGTTGTGTTTCTTCACCACATGGGTGTGTTTCCTCCTTTATTTTGTTATTTCTCCTGCATGTCAGTGATTCTCCAAGCAATAGTGGATATTTATTAATTCTAACTAACATGCATGGTGGAAATATACAATCCTTCTTTATTTTGAGTAGTACTGATGGTCGGAAATAGTATTTAACGACCGTCAATAAACTTCCCCAAGCTGAACCTTTGCTCGTCCCGATGCAAAGATAGAACTTTAGGTTGTTGATCAGGAGTTGCTACAATGTTTTATATTCCCCCATAGTACCAAGTGCATAACAAAATACTCTACCGTTAATTGAATAAGTTGGCATTTGGTAACTCACCCTTTTTACCTTAGTCCCTATGGGGCTTTTGGCTTCTCTTCATCTTGGATGGTTGAAAGACAGAACGGTCTTTTATAGGACACCATTCTCTCATTCATGTGTTTCACTTTTCATCCGGAGTTTTTCAAAAGATTTTAGCAAATAAAACTAAGTTCCTTCAATGATTCACTAGGTCACTCAATGTGTATAAATCCTTACCAAGGCATTGAAGTTGCCTCTTTTTGTCCCTACCTCTAAATAAGGCTTATGTGGAGTTCGGGGTAGGAATAAATAAGACCTACTTGTAACACATATATTGCTAAACCAAAAGACTTAACCCACGGAGGAACAAGTCATACAATCTAATCAAGATGTGCATGTGTGTGAAAATTGGTGGAATGATAATGGAATGGTGGATACTCCTTTTTGAGTAGACTCTCTCTTTAATTAGCACTTGGGCATGGCTATTTCTTTTCTTCTTCTTTTCTCTCTCTTTTTTTTTCATCATGCTCAAGATTGAGAGCAAGCATTTATTCTATTTTTGATAGCCATGCCTTCCATGCAACCAATTGAGAGAGAGTCATAACATGATATTCATGGAGTATTTATTTTTCTAACTTTCGGAATAGAAGTTAAGCATATGGTGGTGGATGCAATGGAATGATATTGCTATCTTCCGGTGTAGGAGCATTAGCAAATGATGGTGGATGTGTACGTAAATCTTGATCATAAAAGCATGAAATGGATCTCAGAAAGGTTGCAAGCATTTTGATAAAGCTCAACGCGAAAACAAGCAGCATATGTGGAAGGTTTTGCAATGAAGTATAACATATGGCCGTGATAGGAATTTTCATCATTGAGGAACTTTTCAATTTTATCATTTTGAAAAACAAAATCTCCGGATGTTAAGCTTCACCTTGGGACAAAGATCATAGCAGACCTATTCTAACTATATCATGCCTCACAACAACCTAGACTTAGATCATGCACTTTTGCAACCCACAAGTATTCAAGTTCAAGGCAAGCATGTTTAGCCAACAAACTCAAAAATTGGGAGAGTACTAAGTTGTATACGAGGGACTATAAAAAGATATAAAAAAGAGTAACTATTTATCATCTCAACATGAAAGCATGAACATCCCTAGCATGCATGACAACCTATTATTTTTGTTCTTATTAGTTTTCCAAATTTTTATTTTGTTTTGTGAGGGTAAGTCCGACAAAGAAAAAAAAGAAAGAAGCGAAAGATACAAGTCACCTTGGCAGGGGTGCTCTCCCCTAAGCTTGTCGTTGCTCACGGCTGTTGGTTAGGATCGAATCCTCTCCAGCGGTAGTACGTTGCCGTATAGTCATGGAGTGCTCGAAGCTGCTCTTGGAGGTGACAAAATTGGTCGTTACTTTGCTGCTGCCACTCTCTGGTGGTCTGGGCATGAGTAGCAAGGGTGTTTTGCATTTCCCTTGTTCTCACATCCAGATCGTCCATCCTCCATGTAAGATCCCTCAATTCTGGACCATAATCAGGATGACTAAAGCCCAAAAATGAGTGTCGTCCATCATGATGTGGAGGTGTCTCGATCGACTCGGGGCCTTGTCCCCATTGTGCACTACTAGCTTGCTGCGAAGACGAACCTCTAGTCTCATACTGTTGCAGCATGAACATCCAAGCAGGATCACCGGAATGCTCTGAGCCTGCAGTTTAATCATGGACTGGTGGTGTAGTCCTGGCTGCGCTAGTGGTGGCATTCCTCGTGCTTCTTGTATGTCGATCGGCAGACCTGCCAGGCATTCCTTCTCTCTGCAGGTGTATGGTTAGTTCCCAACAACTATACAAATGATATCGTGGGTTAGGCAGCAGGATTTTGTTTGTATAGCCGGGGTAATAAAAGATAAAATAACAATCGGGGCCCTTCTTTAAAGTGTGACTCTGTTCAAGAAATTTATAGTCTATCATGGAACGGGGCTCGGAAAGATAATCAAATCTAGTGTTGGATAAAGCCCTGACCGGTGCAGCAATACGGGTCACTAAAGAAGTGCATTCAATGGGTCCTAATCCTATAATATAATCTAACCATTGACCAATCATAGCTTCAACAGGAGCAATAGGAATTTTAGCAATTGCAGCAAACAAGACACGCAATTCATCATTACAGATAGGTCTAGTGTCTTGTCTAGGGAAACAAGTCATAGAAAGCCACCTATGCCACAGTTGTAGAGTTGGGTTGTAAATGTCACTCGTCCTAAGACGTTCATAAGAAAACTTTTCCAAAATCCTTTGCCAAAAAGATCCCTTTTCAAAACCCGTGGTTGCACCTTCTAAGTTAGTGTTGCAATAGATTTTAAATTGAAGAATGATGCTAAGTTCTTTTCAGGTGAGACGGTATTCCTTCCCGAACAAGTGGAAAAATACCCCATCGTTATCTTTTAGCAAGGTGCACAAAAACTGGATAGTGAGGAGGCGTGAACCTACCTCAGTGATGTGTGCAAATTCGGTCCAACCTAAAGCTTTCCAAATAGAATGGAACTTGAGGTCTATATCTACAGTGGAGAGTAGGTCGTCATCGTACGCCCTGGTGTGGATGAAACTGCGGTTGCGTAGGCGGTGGTAGACTTGTCTCTCCCGTTCATCCAACAGCTCGAGGTTGGTGTCGGCAAGAAGTACGTGTGGCTCATCCTCCTCCATGTCGTCCTAAATGGGTGTGTACCTCGTTGATTCCTGCTTGTTGACGGCTTTTAAGTATCATTTTCATCCGTCAACTATACTCAAATAAAGGAGAACTTGACATTTCATACACGCATATTTGTTTACAATAATGTAGTTCCACTTGTACTTGGGAATTATTTGCATGCAGGAGGAAATATGAAGGAAACACATCCAAAAGGCAAAGACACACACTTTCGACCATTGAGAGAGCGCCAACTGGACATCCTATGGATTGAAGGGCCCATTTTCAGTGCCACACCGAAGAAACACACAAAACTACCCCGACATCTGGGATGAGGACCCACCTGGCAGCTACCTTGAGGAAGCACAACCCAGGAGGGCCCAGCCACAGGTCGGCCGACCCAGCCCTAGGTCGGTCGACCCAGGCATGCGGCCTTTCCTCCTGGGCTTGCACGTGGAGGCTCCTGATTGATCCTTGAAGGCGGTGGGCAGGGATATTCTTGGCGGTTACTCCCCTTTGCCGACCTATAGAGGCTATAAATAGGAGGGTGTGGCTTTACACTCACACACCACAAGAGGAATTCCTTCTCTTGCTACTTAGTTGTTCTTAAGTCTTAGTGGAGTTAGCTGAGTCTAGAGCTCTCTAGTTGTTCAAGTCTTCTCTTGGAGAAATTGGTATGGCTCTTGTATCATTTCCCTTTTGTAAGACTTTACTCTATTTAATAAATGTCATCTTTTCATATAGTTGTGTTTGGGTCATGAGTTTCTTGTTTGATATTGTGATCCATATATGTGATAGTATAGCCCACTTGTGTGATAGTAGTTTATATTTATTATACTACTATTGGCATGCTTGTTATATACCGTCACTATAGTCTAATTTATATGACATAGTCTTTATGCTTAGGATTCATTGTTATGACATGACATGGGTTTGGTGATCATATTTATATGATAGCTCTGCTTCATTAATATAACCATGGAGGAGTAGAGTGCTCTTTGATTATGCAAGTATGGTACTTGGATAATTGATTTGCATCTATTATTCGTTAGTCTACCGGTTAGCTGAGGTAGGCGGCAGGTGGTGACAGCCCTGTCCGTCCTTTGAACTCCTCCACGCTAGGCTAGTGCGTAGACGCTTGGCGGAAGTCGCCTGTGGATGCAGGGGTAGGTCCATGCCTGAAGTGTTATGTTAATAACTGTTGAACCTGAGTATAAGCGTGTATGTGTATAGAACTTAGGCTATACAGCTGTATATGAAAGTACTGTAGGAGTAGCTCAGCTTAGTTCTTTCTCCACTTGGCTTTATTTATTTATTTATATTTGAGATAGAATCTTCTGTGTGTCACACTACCTCGTCATTATCCATTGCTTGCCTGCCTTGATTAGATGATCCTTATCAATTCGCAATGTAAATATGTGCATAAGTAAGCCTTCTTATTCATTGCCTTCCTTTGGGATAAACAAATATGATACCCTGAATACTTCCAGGTGAAATGCTACAACGGTATTTTTCGTGCGCTTGCGGATTTTACCTAATTGGTTCTAGGACATATTAATGAAGCATTTATGGCACCTTTCCATCAATGATTTATTAGTATGGTTTGCAAAAGTCAACACTGCTCGATGGAGAGGGTCGTGCTCGAGCTACCGTGTGAATGGCGTGAGCTCGAACGCGTCACTCTCTGCATCAATGCATTAGCCTTCTTCATCTGCACCACTTAGGCAAAAACACAAGAATAACTCGAACACAGGTTATGGGTTAGAAAATAAAATCTGTCAGTCGTGTTGGTCTTGCTAAGCTTTGCAACGAACTTGAACAATCCCAAAAACAAAGAAAACTAAAAAGGGAAATATTTTTGGTGGTTTTTTGAATGACAACTTTGGAGAAGCAATGTGAGAGCTCAAGAGCAAATGAGTGAAGGAGGAAGTGAAATGAGAAGTGAACTTGGAATGACAAAACACTCTCCCCTGGGCACTCAGTGTATAGGAAAAATCCAACCGTTGGCAAAAGGCCATGGTTGGTGGGACCCACTCCCCTTCAGCCGAACATGGGTGTTTGACCGACTGTGGATGGGTCGCACTGGTCCCCCACTTTGGCCCATAACTCCCTAATAGCTATATTTTCTTAGCTGGAGAGGTTAGGTCCAAAGTTTTGATAGAATTTTGCTTAGAAAAATATTTTGTCAAAGTTGGAAACTGAAAACTGAATTTTGTATTTTTATAAAACAAAGAAGAGGGTTGGAATAAATTCTAACATGCATGTGTGAAATCCAAATATGCAAATGCAGAGGCAAATTTGAAAGAATCTAAAAGTCTGGAAAAATTCAAATGTGCATAAATACCAATTTACCTTTGGCGAGGGCTCACCAATTTTTAAAGTCCGATGAGCGGGACTTTTCTCCAATACATTTCGCTTGATGTTGGGGCGTCCGGTCCTAGAGAAGTGGACACGGATGGCTGCACTTCCTTCACTCGCCACACCATCTTCATCCTTGGTGCGGTCGGTGTCTTCTTAGATGAAACAGGTTGTGGCTTTGCCCATAGTCCTGGCCTCGTCGTAGGTGGGTTCTTCTTCTCGAAACAGTGCGACATCTCCTTTTCCATGATCTTCTTCGTGTAGAGAATGAGGCTATCCTTCTTCGGGGGCATTACTTTGACCTCTTGAAATTCTTTGGGTTTGGCCCACACTTGATCTTGATCATTGAGCACTGCTCTCTCCTTGGCTAAAAATCAAACCTCTCCTCCTTCCCATTGATGAGGAAATGGATTTCTCCGGCCCCAACATCAATGTGTGCATCAACGGTGCTCAGAAACGGGCACCTAAGAATGAGCGGCGTTTCCTTCTCAACATCCATGTCAAGCACCTCAAAATCCACAGGGATAAAGCAATCCCGGATTTTTGCCGGAACATCTTCTGCAATTCCCTCAGGATGGTGGACCAATGAATCGGCCAGCTGAAGTTGCATCGGTGTAGGTGATAGATCTGTATAGTTCAGTTTATCAAAGACCGCCTTGGGCATCACATTGACGCTTGCACCAAGGTCACATAAGGCTTGGTCGAATTTCTGCATCCCGATCGAGCAATTGACCGTGGGGCACCCCTGATCTTTCTTCTTTTCAGGAAGCCGGTTGAGTATACGAGCGTGGTTGATTCCACCCGTTGCCTCCTTGTGGACGATAGCCGTTGTTGTTGTTGTTGTTGTTCATGTACAACACGTCATCATGAGTCTCAAGGCAGTCATTGCCCGAGTGACCCGTGCTGTTGCAGACCTCGCACGTCATGCGAGAGTCTAAGGCGTTGACGGTGCCGACTTTATACCCTTTGGCTTGTTCGTTCATCTTCTTCATGAGGAGGTCCATTTTAGCGGCTAGCATGTCCACCTCCTTAACGGTGTGCATGTTCCGCTGGTGCGAGTGAAGATGATCTTCACTCCATCCTTGGTTGGAAACCATCTTCTCAATAAGTTCTTTAGCCTTATCAACGGTCAGTAAGAAGAAGGCTCCTCCTGCAGCAGCATCAATATGATCACGAGCTGACGGAGTCAGTCCATTGTAGAAGTTCTGGACGATAAGCCATTCATCCATCTCGTGATGAGGACAGGCGACAATATACTCTTGCAACCTCTCCCAAGCTTCGGAGATTGACTCCTGGGACTCCTGCTGGCAGCTTGAAATTCTTCCATGCAGGGCGTTGGTTTTGCCTAGCGGGAAGAATTTGGCGAGGAACACGGCTGAACACTTTTCCCAGGTACTCACAGCATCCTTATTCGCGTAGAACCACTGTTTTGCCCTCTCCAAAAGGGAGTACGGAAACAGACGAAGGTGAATGGCTTCTTGAGAGACGTCCTTCATCTTGAAGGTGCTGCAAATCTCTAGAAATTGTTGCAGATGGGATGGCCTGCACCATGGTAGTGAGACCCGTCTTGATCTCGAAATTCACATCTCCCGTGACGTTGGGTGCAACAGGAATGTTGGACGCCGAGGGAGCGGAGAAATCATGAAAACTCATCTGGGCCATGACCTTGAAGCTTTATGGTGCGGAAATGACTGGCTTACTTGCAGTCGTGAACTTTTGAGGAGGGATGAGACATGCACGTACCCTTCTCAAGAGTTATTCAGGATCTTCAATATAATTTTCAGGCAAGGTGAAGCTGGTCATGAACTACCCTATTTTCACACAAAAGGAGAAAACAGACAAGTTTAGCCTATTTGGGTGAATGCCAAATAATCTCATATGCAAGTATAGAATATGGGTAATTCTTTTGATCAATTGCCTTCCCTTGCAACAACGCCAGAAATGCTTGTTGACATTTCTTAAAGTCGTCACTAAGTTTTCTTAGCAATAAAGCCAGAAATGTTTATTGGTAATCTTTAACAAATGCAGAGAGTCCGCAAGCGCACGGAGAATACCGTTGTAGCATTTCACTCAGAAGTACTCAGGGTATCGTATTTGTTTTATCACAAAGGATGGCATATGATTGATCATAGCAATTTGTAAGGACCAAAGACGTACCGAGAGGCGCCCGGGGGGGGGGGGGTCGGTAAGTCGACCACAAATCCGAATGCTACTAGTTCACACCACTAGAACCTAGCAATCGTTACAACCTAACAATTCAAGAAGGCCAAGACCCTACACATGCTAGTGTTTATGATGAAAGCAAGTGCAGAAGCAAAACATGCTAGCCTATGCAAACCACAATTAGACCTAGTTACTAGAGCATACAATTGCGGAATAGTAAAGAAGGGGTCAAGGAATGCTCATGATTTTTTCCCCAGGTCTCGGAAGGATGGCGCCTTCCTCTACTCCTCATTGGACCACTCCCGCCGGAGTTCCGGTCCCTCCCGCCACCAAAGTGGAGTTCTCGCACACGAGCCCGCAATCAGTCCCAGAGTGAAGACACGGTGTGCGTCACCGCTGCCACCAAGGCACAAGTTCGCCTCCCTCGAGAACTTGCCGGACTCCCCGAGGCGACAAGGGCACTTACTAGCGATGCCCCTTTCACCGACGGGCTCAAACCGGGTACAAACATGTGACGGCCTTCACAACCGATCATGATAGGCTCGATCACCGACACCTAACCGGTCTAGGTCTCACCATAGATAAGGAGTAACAACCTAGATCACACCCTCAAGTACACCCTAGCCTTAGATGTGCATCAATGCTCAAGTTACTCTCACTAGCACTTTCAAGATATGCAATATCTCCTTCTAGTGCTCTCCTCTTTTCCTCTTGGCTCTCACCAAATGCTCCAAGCAATTCCATTGGCCAAGAGAAGTCTCCAAGACCCCAACAACGAAGTTATATAGGCTTCCAACGTCCTACTAGGCGTTGCTCCATGAATCACCCTTCTGGAAACCAATGACCGGACCGTCCGGTCACTCCCAAACTGGACCATTCGGTCTCTTCTGGAACGACTCCGAGAGCCATTGGTTTCAGTGTCCTGGCAATCTCCTATACTGACCGGCCCGTCCGGTCAGCTGATCGGACCGTCCGGTCACTTTGTGTCCTATGCATTCCAGAGAGCTTCAGTTTGCTTCATGTCTGTCCTGAGCCTCAGCCCTACTGACCAGATCGTCCGGTCAATAGACCGTACCGTCTGGTCTCTAGGGTTTCCAGACTTGACAGATTCCTCGCAGACTCCTCTCTGATCTCCTAGTGACTGTATAGGTCGGTCTCTACTGACCCCTCTGTCCGGTCACTACGTCTAGAAGCTAAAACTCCTCGTCCTCACTTGACTTCGTTTCCCGGCTTCTCCGAACAACTCCTTGGCTTCTCCACTATGATCTAGTGTCTGTGATTTCACTGAGCATCCATGCACATCACAGACTAGACATGACCTAAGTGATATGACCTAGAACCCCTTGATAGCTCGGTTTTTCCTATCGACTCAAAGCCCTAACAACTAGACAAGTGTTCCTAACACTTGCTCCAAAGCATGTCCTTAGCCTTGATCCATCTTCATCAACGCTTGGACTCCATCAAGCCTCCTTGCTTGTGGTCATTGTCATCAATCGCCAAGGCAACCATCATCCATCTGATTTGTGGTAGACTTTAGAGATGATTTCTTCATAGACAACCCTCGTGTAGATATTAGCCCACGATTTCATAGTTGTCATCTATAACCAAAATATCCATACCTTGGGGATCCAATCATCAATGGCCATGAAGCTTATAATCTCCCCCTTTTTGGTGATTGATGACAACCACTACTTAGCATAAACTTATCAAGAAACAACAAGCTAAAAGAGCTACACTACGACTGAGAGGAACCTCAAAAGCATAGGCAACAAATAAACATGCATGTCATGTAAACATATTAAATAAAGCATCATCAAGAGCTAAAAGGAATAAGAGAGAAAAACACACTCTAGATGATATGCATGCATGTCATGTGAAGATATTAAATAAAGCATAAAGACATGCAATGCAAGACATGAATGATGATATGCAGGCAAGACAGCATGACAATGCATAGGAATTAAAGGCAAGCAATCATCATCATGGAATCATACACAGGCATACAGGATAAATAAAAAAGACAAGGCACTGCGTATGAAGCTAAACCAAGTGAGATCACGATGAGTCAAACATAAGAGAATGAAAACCATGACTCATCAAAATCCATGAATATCTCAATAAATCCATCAAAATAAGATCCAACTGTATCTGTCTTCCAAAACCCATGTACACGTATGCTCCCCCTAGATACATGCTACTGACTCTCAATCGCACAGGATCACACTCCCACTCTCTCTAGACCTATGACTACTTCTCCCCCTTTGGAAACAAGCACCAAAAAGAGGACAAAGGAAACAACTATGCGCTCGTGGTCGAAGGAGGTGGTGCAGCAACGTCCTCTGAGAGCTCTACTCTGGGCTGCTCCTATGCTAGGTCCTACTGCTCTGCCTGAGCCTGCGTCACCTGAGCATCGAGACACTCAAAGTACTCAAGATCTACTGGTGACTCAGACCCTCTGTCCTGCCCTGCTAGTGGGACTGTGGATGTCTCCTCAGCAACTGTCGCCTGAAGAAGAGCCAGATCATCCACATCCTCCTAAGTGAATTCTCGGTGGACAAGATCCTTTGCTACCTGAGGAGTGACTAGCATGAAAACTGTAGCAGAAGAAGGTGGAGTTGTACCTATATCTGGGTCTGTCTAAGAGTCTGCTTGAGAAGTGTGCATTATGTCTGAGAACAGACTCCTGACCGGTAATTGCTGCTGGGTGGAGGGTCCTGCCATCTACGACGTAGAAGAGTGTGTCGGTGAAGTAAACAACGTAGATACTGAGAAGGCGGACACGGGGGAGAACTGAGCTGGTGAACAAGTCTGTCCTGCTCCTCCTGTCGGTAGCACCCCTGAAAGTGAAGGCAGTCCAGAAGACTGGGCTGTCATCATAGCAGTGAAGGGTCCTGGCTGTGCCTGCAGTGGCTGAAACTGTGGAAGAGTAGAAGGTCCTGGCTGCGGACTGGCCTGCCTCTGAGTCATCTCTGCCATCTGGGTCATCAGTGTAGTCATCAGCATCATCTGCTGTCTCTGAAGCTGTGTCTATCCTCTGATGACCTCCGTGATCTGACGCCTCTCCTCAGCTGAGTTCTAAATGAAATCACTCAGACGTCCTGCAAGTGTTGCTATAGAGGTGGCATCCTCTGACTGTGTACCTGTAGGTTGGGGAGGTGCTCCTATACTGTCTGACTCAAGAACCACCGTCTCTAGATGAGCTGCATGCTCGTGAGTGACTGGTGGTGACTCCTACTCTTCCTCTCCAATCTGCTAACTCGAGGCTGACTGCGATCCCCTGGGAACTCGAGGTGAGTAGCTGGTGGTCAACTCAAGGAACGCGTCGTACTGCTCCTGCATCACAAGTCCGAGTCTATGAAGAAGATAGCAGATGTACGGGCCATAGACCAGATGTCGTCCTCCGACCCTCTCAGAAATAACCTCCTCCATCTCAGTTATGAACAAGTCTGCCAGGTCAAACTGCTGCCTCCTCAGAATAGCTGACACTGCCCACTAGTGTAAGAGCGTGAACTCCTCTCTATACCCTAACCTCGAAATAATAGTCTCGGTGACAATCGCTTTGACCACCTCCGCCTCTGTGGTGAGTCTCGCAGGGCCTCTATCGAAACCTGGGGTGTGTGGTGGTGGAAAGGCATCTGACACCATCTGATCTAAATGTAGCATCTCTCCTTGTGGTCTGCGGGGTGGAATGAGTGTCTCGTAGGTGCTCCTGTATAGCTGGAAGTCTGAAGCAGGGAGCCATAGTGCAGCTATGAGGTCCTCCCAGGTCAAGCGCTGGGGCTCTCCTCTGCATAGAAACCAGATCTCTGAACGATCTCTGGATACCCAAAGTGTAGCGTAGAACTCCAGCACGATATCCTCTCTGTATCTGTATGGAGCAGTGACTAACTCTACTAGTCTAGGCAAGTACGTGAAGTACTACTCCATGTCAGTGCCTATGGCCCTCCTCATGGCCGGGTAAGTCGTGTACTGTTGTGGCACAAACAGTCCAGCCTTGTCCTTCCTGGAAAGGTACCGTCTCAGTCCCTTTCCTATCCTCCTCTAGAGCCCTGTCCAGTACCTCTCTCCTGCAGCAGGGTCCCTGGGGACTGGAACCCACTACTCGAAGGAGACAAGACGTCTCACCTTAAGGTCCTTAGCAGGAACCTTAAGTATGTCTCCCTCTCCGACTGCTGCTATGAGTCTCTGCAGCTTCCTGGTGCACACCTCACAGGTGCACTGCGGGTCTCCTGCCCGGTGAGCTGACCTCTGGGGTACAATCTGCGTTGGCTGCTCAGCCTCCTCCTCCTCAAACTTCTCTGACTCTGACTTTGACTCTGAGGTCTCCTCCTCCTCGGACTCCTCCTGCTGCCTGGAGGATCCTTGCTCTGTAGGTCTCGACGACCTCTCCTGACGAGAAGTCGGAGTACCCTGCGACCACGGTGCTGGTACAACTCCTGTAGCCAAAGCTGGTGTCCTCCTCCTCCTACTCCTCCTCAGGCCTTGGGTGTCCGCTATCTGCTCAGCGATCAATCATGTCCCTGGTGTCCTGCAGGAAGTCTCCATTGCATCCAAGTGTCTGGCCACGTGTCTGGCTCTCTCTGACTCTGGGTCAGCCTAGTCCTTTTCTTGCTCTTGGGCTTCTCTAGCATCTTGCCCTTGCCCTTGTCCTGACCTGATTCTGCCATCTCTGCTGTTGAAAAGTCACTACATGCATGTAGGTATAGACAGGATGAGCATAGAACCTATATAAATCTATAAGCAAAGCATCGCTAGGTAAGAATGCGCAATAGAAATCCGAGCACTGAATAAAGGACATGACCACTAGACAAATGAGACAATGTGACAACAGTGATTATCGACAATATGTGGCTGTTGCGAGTCATCTAGTGTACAGTCAAATGATTTGCAGTTAATCTAACTGTAGACTAAACAAGAGACGAACCCTAGACTTGCAATTAATAGATAGGCATAGAATTAATTGCAACCTAGGTTAAGCTAATTATCTAATTAATGAAACTAAACATGGGCAATCTAATTGTATCAATTAAGTAAATTGCTCGCATTTAGGGCATAAATCGATGAATTTGAGGAAGTAGTACAATACCCTAGGAGAAGGATGAAGTCGAACACCGAAGAACACAACTGATCACCAAAAAAGTGGAGGTTTTGGGGTTGTCGGCAATGGAGGTTGAGGGAAGCTTAGGAAACTTTCCCTGGGTGCTTAGGAGCTCGGCTATGGGGGGCGACTGGCTGGGCGAGCTCGCACGTGCATGGGGGAGCAGTGGGCGTCGGCGAGCTCGGCTGTAGCGGCGGCAGCGGCAGCTGAGCAAGGCGGCGACAACGGCGGCAGAACTTACGCGCGGGCGCGGCCTGAGCGGATGGAGCGAGAGGGCGAGTGGCGGCACAACTACGCTGGAGCAGGGCGAGGTAGCATGGCGGTGACTCGGTTGGGAGCGACGGTGAGCACGACGACATTGGCGAGGCAGAGGGAGCAATGACGGCATGTTCAGAGTGAGGTCTCAGCGTCGAGGGCAGAATGTGTCACACCCCTATACCGAAATATAGAGTGTGCTGTACAGGATCTCCTCGGGAGATGATTACCGATGTAACCATACATAGCATACACACATGAACATCCATCATTTACAACAATACATCATTAAGTGCTTAATATTACACATTACGAGTTCAAGAGTCACAGCAGAAGCAAATTAAGTTGCATTACAATACATATGTTCTTGGTTCGGTACATAATAAGCGGAAGTAAACCATGCTGGTCCTATGACAATGGTTCACTCATCTTAGGTAGGCGAACTAGGAACCCACTCAATGATCCACTCATGTGGTTCCTCACCATCCCACACAATCTTGTTACAACAATCATAGTAGGTAGCCTGAGGGATACCTGAAAGTAACATAAATCGCAAAGCCTGAGTATCTAATATACTCCGCAAGACTTACCCGACAAAAGGTTTTCTAAAACTGACTCCTAATATGCAGGGGGTTGATCGAGCTTATTTGGTATTTTGCATAAAAGGCACCTATTAGCTCTATGCTTGTAAGTTAATCCTTTAGCCGATATTTAATTGTTGTTGCAGGAAAGTAACTTTAGTTGAATCTGGCTAGCTACTAAGGTTGTACAAATATAAAGAACAATACATCATAGCAATATGTAGCCATAGAGTAAATAAAATTCAGAATCATAATCAACCCTCTCTACTTAATTATCATTGCCACTGCTCGAAACAAGAGGTACTCATAACCGCGAGGGACGGCAATTCGAATTGATTTACATCCTGCAGAAGAAAACCCAAGTACACGACATACGCATCATTTAAGAACACGTATGGCCACCGTTCATGAGGCCATCGATCCCGAGTACACGTCCTTCCCCGCGATACAGTACTTCGTATCCGAGGCTTAACCCGTGCACTCTCCAGCAGTCCTCCAACCCGTGCAACCACCGTGCCATTCACATCACCTCTGGATCGATGAGTGTATCCTTCTAACAATACGGCGTCCAAGTTACTAGGTTTACCAATTCCCATATAAAGGTATGCACTTAGTACTGTTCAATACTTGTTCACGGAGTTGCAACGACAGTTTCTCAAATTTTAACCAATTCTATCGTTTCATGTGAAGCATAAGTGTATCAAGTGATTCCATCACCTATCGTTGACTCCACTAGATTAAGCATAGCTTTTTGCTAACAAAAAGGCTTACTAACCTAGACTAACATAGGTCGTTGTTGGTTTATGCAAGTGGATTTTCATTCAAACCCTATACCTAATGCACAATACAATATCCTTATATTGTGATTAAACAAAAAGGACCCTCAAATAAATAGGTGTGCACCGGGGCTAGCCTTGGGCTTGAAAAGTTTTAGCACTCTCAAAATCATGGACATCTCCATCACTATCTTCTCAACATCGGCTTCGTCGGCAACAAACACAAACTCCATGTTTGATGTTATCGATCCCACTTCGTCCTTAGAAGATGATGCAATGCAATTCATTGACATAACCGAGAAGATTCATAGAACATGGAATAATGCTCATGATGCTGGTATGCACAGATTTGAACTACAAAATTTTAGTTTATCTTGTTCATCATTAACTCTATAGTTTAATTGAATTATCTAACTAAAGGTGATATAGATCAACCTGAACATTCTAAGTTATTATCATAAAACACAACTACAAGTAAATGTCCACACCTATCATGTGATTAACAATGTTCATGTATGAATAAATTTCAGAAAAGAAAAGCTAACATAATTAACCTAGGGCAATATACATAGTTAATCTATGACTTTTATACTTTGAAATTTATAAACATGATTCTAGAAGGAATTAATTTATGTGAATTTACAGAACTTGTATAATGATGAAAAGGTACTTTACACTAAGTTTAGGATTTAAATCATGTATAAATAAATTACAAAAATTCATATACAGAGAACACGAAATCTGCTATAAATGCAAAACTATGCATAAATAAAATATGAGACTTGGTGTATTGTTTATAAATGACATGAAATATGTTCCAGCAAAGTATCATGATTTTTCCATGAATAATATTGGAGATATTAATTTATTTATCTTTATATTCTCTGAATTATTCATAATAAAATATATGAAAAACCTAATCAACTTCATGATACTTAGATAGATCTCATTAACAGGAAATTAACAAAATTTGTTTCATGGTTTTATCAGTTTTATGTTGGGAGTTATGAATTTTTTAATCTGCTAGCTATTTTTTTTCATTTTCCTGATTTTTGCTCATGAAAAGTAACAAAACAGGGGATTTGAATGGCGGCCCTGGAACCTCAAATTCTATCCACTAGAGTGATGGAACCAGCTTGGAAACGAATCACGTGAGTTCACAAGGATGTTATGCAACCACTATGAGCTTAAGTTTGGGCTGGGGCTCACCGCATAGGAAGAATTTCGCGGAGAGGCTGCGGCGGTCGGCTCGGTCGTTGTTGGCGAAGACGTCTCGATCCATGGCAGCTCGTCATGGGAAGGAGGAAGAGGGTGCTTGGGGAATGATGAGTAGGGTGGGGGCGCAGCTCTAGGTGGCAGTGATGGTGGCTGGGTGCAGCGAGGCCTCAGCAGCGCCACTCGAGCTCGGCAGGGGCAGCAATGGCAGCTAGCACGAGCTTTTCCTTTCCCTCACGAGCAGGACTCCTTGGCTTGCGGCTTGGCCTGCTGGAAAGGAGGAGGAGAAGAGGATAAGGTCAAGTGTTGCCTGCTCTCCTGCTGGTTCATGGAAGGTGGCGAGATAGCCGTGCAGCGGTGACGGCAGGCACAGCACTCGGCATGGGCAGGGGAAAGGGTAGAGGGTGACAAGCGGGTCCATCGAGTTGATTTTTTTGCCTCCTTACTGTTGCAGTCAATACGAAGTCTTCCCGATTTTTCCTTGCGTTGCCAATTTTTGTGAGTGTTTGGAATGAATTTTGGAACAACTTATATTTAGAGTGTTTTTTGAGGTTATGCTTCGCAAAATTATGAAAAATCCTGGACTAAACACTGTTTTTCTGCTTTCCCTTAATTATTAAGGCTATCAAACCTTTACCAAAAATTCTGGTAAATTCACTAAAATTATATTTTTACATGCCCAACATGATGGCGCAAAATTATGGATACACTTCTGTTGAAATAGTTTTGGATATGTGCCACCCCTAGATTTTCAATTATTTGGGTTTAATTCTTTCCCTTTTTGCTCTTTTATTTGATTTTTGTTTCTTTGCAAATTGAGCCTTTATACAGAAGAGTTCCTGAGATTTTTATTCTATAATTACCCTTTTATGTGTATTCAGAAGAATTCAACATCGAGACATGTTATTCTTAAGGAATTTTAAAGTCCCTTCAGAAGTTTCATTTTTCACATTTATCTAAAATTTGATTCAAAAATTAAATTTTATTCTTGTTAAATTTTTAAAAATTAACTTTAATTAATTGAAATACTGATGATTGGGCTTTTGTGACATCGGGGATGTCACAGAATGAGGAAGAGACCAAGGTCCTTCCCGAATTGAACTAGGTCAAAGATGAATGAACGACCGAGATCGCGCAAGGAATCAATCAGAGGTCATGATTGAAAGGATATTTCGCATTTCAATCCTAGTGACCAGACGGTACAGTCTAAAGACTGGACTATCCGGTCAGGCTCCAGCCCAGATAAGCTTGGGTACAGACCGGACGGTACGGTTAGGTTGATCGTTCTGTTCGGTCTCTACAACTTGCCTGTTCCGAAGCCCTATGCACAGAGGCACTGACCGGACTATACGGTCCCTAGAGCGGACTGTACGGTCACTATGGGAAATTTTGCAGAATCAAGGAATTTCTCCAATTTTCATGTACCCTCACTTAACACTTAAATAAACACTGCACTCGGAGCATGAAGGGAACTCTCAAACACTCCTTTTCAAATAGTGGCTCTTTATGGCCATATAATTTTCACAAATGCCAAATGAAGAATCAAGCAGGTAAGAGCCAAGGCAATTAAGAACCAAATGGGTATGTATGAGCCTTAGCCTATGAATCGCACGAGTAGGTTTAACCTCGGAGTTCATAAGAGCTTGCTCAATGGGCATGATGCACAATCCTTTCCTTTGGTCACGCTTGTAAAGAAGTAATCTCATATAGATCATGAGGCACAAATATCTCCAAATATGACAAGCCTCCTTTGTGTTTCCTATATGATGCATGCAATAAGCATTTCACATATGCATAGAAAGTAAACATGTCATGTGAATTCAAGCAATATTAAACAAGACACAAAGGAAACCTAACAATGTCAAGTTTCAACCCCACTCAAGCTTACTCACTATAAGCCATACCCTTGCCTTGAGAGAAGCCAAACCACCATCTCAAGCACTCCCCCTTGCTTATAGCTAACTTGAGTGGGTTAGACATTGACTAAGTTTTATGTGTTTTTCTTTTAGTTATATACACATGCATGGATGCAAAGCATACTAGTCACAAAGGAGTCCTAATTACCATGCAATGCAAGAAAAGAAAGAACACACTACAACTACCAAGAACAAACACGGGTACCTCCCTTATCAGTAGATATGTTGTTGAGGTCCATGTCACTTGTGGTGGACTTCACTTGATCTTCCAGTAAGCTCCTGGTCCACCACTACCACCATCTTCTAGGTCTTGTTCTTGGACACCCACTTGTACTTTGTTGACCTTTCAAGATCAACAATGCACTTAGGCACCAATATGCTCTCTACCTTTCTCTTCTTGTTTGGTGATCCCAAAGCCTTTGCATTCACCTTGCCATATTTGTTTCTAAAAAGCTTGAAATGTGTGTTCTCATGGAACAAGTTAGCGTTAGGCAAAACAATGGAACTTCTCACCATAGGACAATCCTTGACGGTGTGTCCATCCTTGAAACACTGCTCGCAATAGTAGTCGTCGGCGAGTAGGGGTTTGATCCATGCAGGGATGGAATCACTCGTCCTGATGATGTCGATGGCGATGGGATATGAGCCAAGTCCCAGGTGGGAGACATTGTTCACAAGGTTTCTCCCAAGAATCTCCTTGTGGTGAGGACTACTATTGTGAACAATGTTTCCCACCGGGGATTGGCTCATATCCCATCGCCATCGACATCATTAGGATGAGTGATTCCATCCCTGCATGGATCAAACCCCTGCTCGTCGATGACTACTATTTCTATGGTCCATTATCTTGCCTAATGCTAACTTGTTCCATGAGAACACACATTTCAAGCTTTTTAGGAACAAGGATGACAAGGTGAATGCTAAGGCTTTGGGACCACCAAACAAAAAGAGAATGGTCAAGAGCATATGGGTGCCTATATGCATTGTTGATCTTGAGAGGTCAACGAAGTACAAGTGGGTGCCCAAGAACAAGACCTAGAAGATGGTGGTGGTGGTGGACCGGGAGCTTATTTGAAGATCAAGTGAAGTCCACCACAAGTGACATGGACCTCAACGTCATATCTACTCATGTGAGAGGTAACCGTGTTAGTTCTTGGTAGTTGTAGTGTGTTTTTCCTTCTCTTGCATTGCATGGTAATTAGAACTCCTTTGTGACTAGTATGCTTTGCATCCATGCATGTGTAAATAACTAAAAGAAAAACACATAAAAATTAGTCAATGTCTAACCCATCCAAGATAGCTATAAGCAAGGGGGAGTGCTTGAGATGGTGGTTTGGCTTCTCTCAAGGCAAGGGTATGGCTTATAGTGAGTAAGCTTGGGAGGGGTTCAAACTTGACATTGTTAGGTTTCCTTTGTGTCTTATTTAATATCGTGTGCATTCACATGGCATGTTTACTTTTGTTGCATATGTAAAATGCTTGTTGCATGCATCATATAGGAAACACAAAGGAGGCTTGTCACATTTGGAGATATTTGTGCCTCATGATCTATATGAGATTACATCTCCGCAAGTGTGACCAAAGGAAAGGATTATGCTTCATTCCCATTGAGCGAGCTCTTATGAACTTCAAGGTTAAATCTACTCGCGCGGTTCATGGAATAAGGCTCATACATACCCATTTGGCTCTTATTCACTTTGGTTCTTATTTGCTTGATTCTTCATTTGGCATTTGTGAAAATTATAAGGCAATAGTGAGCCACTATTTGAAAATAAGTGTTTATGAGTTCCCTTCATATTCCAAGTGCAGTGTTTATTTGAGTGTTAAGTGAGCGCACTTGGAAAACGGAGATTTTCCTTGACTCAGCAAATTTCTGGTAGTGACCGTATAGTCCGGTCAGTGGACCGTACAATCTGGTCTGTGCAGCAATGCACAACGCTTCGGGGAGAAGGAAAACGGAGACCGGATGGAACGCTTCTAAAGAGCGGACAGTCCGGGCTGCACAAGTTCTGTTACAACAGAATGTTGATTCTCGGAATCCCCAAAGTGACCAGACGGTCCGGTCTAGTGAGCGGACGGTCCGGTCACTACGGTTGATCGCGTGATCCATGTCCAAATCTGAGCCGTTGATTTGTTCCTTGATGAATCTCGACCGTCGATCTCTTTTGTTCGTCGTCATCTCTGTTCCTCTCACCGATCTGAGTTCACGCACTCGCCGCCGCTAACCTCGCCTCGCCCCCGCCGACGAGCCACCGTGACCCTGCTCCAGCGCCGCGCGCCGCCGCTCGCTCCCTCGCTCTCCCCTGTCACCAATGTGCAGTCCGCGTGCTCCCGCGAGCACTAGTGCAGCCACCGCCGCTGCCGTTCCCCTGCCAAGCTGTCGTCGTGCACCTGTCTTGCCGCCGGCCATCTCCAGCGCCACCGTCCGTTTCCTCCTCGCACGCAAGCTCCAGAGCAGCAGCTCCCTTCTCACTTAGTCGAGCTCCACCGCAAGGGTTTGGGCAAATTTCCCTATTTCCCACCTCCATTGCTGGCGACCTCAAAGTTGCAATGTTTTAGCGATCGGTTGCGATTTCTTCTCGGTGTTGGACATCTATTGCTCCAGGGTATTGTACTCATCCTCCGTTCATCGATTGATGCCCTAATTTAGAGTAGTTGCCTTAATTGATGCAATTGGATTAATTGTCCATGTTTAGTTGCATTAATTAGGTAATTAGCTCAACCTAGATGCAATTAATTCCTTGCATATCTGTTAATTGCTTGTCTAGGGTTTATCTCCTATTTATTCTGCAGTTAGATTTATTGCCCATTATTTGACTGCACACTAGATGATTCGCACCAGCCACATATAGTCGATGATCACTGTTGTTAATTTGCATATTTGTCTAGTGATAATGTCCTTCATTCAGTGCTAGGATTTCTATTGCGCATTCTTGCCTAGCGGTGCTTTGCTGGTAGATTTATATAGGTTCCATGCTCATCCTGTCTATACCTACGTGAGTGCAGTGACAGCAGTCAGTAGCAGCAGATGGTAGGATCTCGATAGGGTAAGGGCAAGGGCAAGATGCTAGAGAAGCCGAAGAGCAAGAAGAGGACAAGACTGGACCTAGAGTCAAAGAGGCCCAGGAGGTTAGCACAACACCTGGATGCCATGGAGGCTTCATGCAGAATACCTGGATCACTGTTGATCACAGGTACTCAGACAGACGACCAGGGTCGCAGGAGGAGCACCAGGCAGAGGACCATAGGGCCAGAGCTGTACACAGGAATCAGGTTGCCACCGTGGTTGCAGGGTACTCTGACTTCTTGTTAGGAGAGGTCGTCGAGACCTGCGGAGCAGGGATCCTCTAGGCAGCAGGAGGAGTCAGAGGAGAGCTCAGAGTCAGAGGATTTTGAGGAGGAGACTAAGCAACCAGTATAGCCACAACAGCAGAGGACTGCTCACCGGGCAGGAGACCCGAGGTGCACCTATGCAGTGTGAACGAGGAGGCTGCAGAGACTGGTATAGGCAGCCTGAGAGACAAACATTCTTAAGGTTTCTGTGAAGTACCTTAAGATGCTTCATCTGGTCTCATTCGAGCAGTGGGTTCTAGTCCCCAGGGACCCCGCTGCAGGAGAGAGGTACTGGACGGGCCTCCAGAGGAGGATTAGAGAGGGTCTGAGATGCTATCTTTTACTGAAAGGCAAAAAAGTTCATGCCGCAGCAGTACACCACTTACCAGGCTGTGAGGAGAGCCATAGGCATAGGCATGGAGCAGTATTTCACTTACCTACCTGGTCTGGCAGAGTTGGTCACGGAACCCTACAGATACAGAGAGGATATAGTGCTAGAGTTCTATGCTACACTGCGGATTGCTAGAGACCGTTCAGAGATCTGGTTCTTGTTCAGAGGGCAGCCATAGCGTGTGAGCAGGATGATCTGATAGCCAGCTTTGGACTCCTTGCTTTTGATTTCTAGTTGTACAGGAGTGCCTACCCGACCCTTGCTCCACCCCGGAGACCACAGGGAGGGAAGCTACCTTTAGATGACATGGTGTTGATTGCCTTTCCACCACCGCACACCCCAGGCTTTGAGAGAGGCCCTACAAGACTCACCGTAGAGGCTAAGGTGGTTAGAGCGATAGTCACCAGGACTATCATTCCCAGGTCTGGCTACAGAGAGGAGTTCACTTTACTACACTAGTGGGCAGTAGCAGCTATTCTAAGGAGACAGTCGTTTGACTTGGCTGAGTTACTGATTGGTGAGATGGAGGAGGTTATCTCTGAGAGGGTAGGAGGACGCCACTTAGTCTATGCTCCTTACATCTGCTATCTTTTGAGGAGGGTGGGACTAGTGACGGAGGAGTAGTACGACGAGTTCCCTAAAGTGACCACCAGCTACTCACCTAGAGTCCCTAGGGGTTCGCAGTCAGCCTCGAGTCAGCAGACGGGAGAGGAGGAGCAGGAGTCACCACCAGTCACTCACGAGCAGGCATCTCGTCCAGAGATGGTGGTTCCCGAGTCAGCTAGTACAGGAGCACCTCCCCATCCTACAGGTACACAGTTAGAGGACGCTCTCACTGTAGCAGCACTAGCAGGACGCCTCAGTGACTTCATCCAGAGCGCAGCTAAGGAGAGACATCAGATCATGGAGGTCATCAGAGGACAGACAGAGCTTCAGAGACAGTAGATGGCACCGATGACTACTCTTATGACACAGATGGTAGAGATGACTCAGAGGCAGGCCAGTCAGTAACTAGGACCTTCAACACTTCCACAGTTCTAGCAGTTGCTGACTCAGCCAGGACCCTTCACCGCTATGATAACAGCCCAGTCCTCTGGACTGCCTTCACTCTTAGGGGTCCTTTCGACAGGGGGAGCAGGACAGACTCACTCACCAGCTCAGTTCTCCCCTGTGTCCGCCTTCTCAGTTTCTGCATTGTTCTCTTCACCGACATACTCTTCTACTTCACAGATGGCAGGACCTTCCACCTCCCAGCAGGTACTAGTCAGGAGTCTATTCTCAGAGATAGTGCACACCACATGTGCAGACTCCCAGACAGCCCTAGAGACAGCAACAACTCCACCCTCTTTTGCTACAGACACTCCTCTAGTCACACCTAAGGTAGCAGAGGATCTGGTCTGCTGAGGTTTCACTCAGGAGGATGTGGATGAACTTGCTCTTCTTCAGGCGTCTATTGCCGAGGAGACATCCACAGTCCCACCAGCAGGACAGGACAGAGGGTCTGAGCTGCCTGTAGACCTTGAGTTCTTTGAGCAGTTGGATGTTCAGGTGGCATAGGCTTAGGGGGCATATCAGGATTCAGCACACGAGCAGCCAGGAGCAGAGCCTTCAGAGGACGTTGCTGCACCACTTCCTTCGACCACGAGCGCTTAGATGTTCACTTTTTCCCGCTTTTTGGTGCTTGTTGCCAAAGGGGGAGAAGTATGTCATAGGTCTAGAGGAAGTTTTGCCAAAGGTGCTTGATCCTGTGCGATCGAGAGTAGTTTGTGTCTAGGGGAAGCATACGTGTACATTGGTTTTGGGAGTTAGATACATTCAGATCTTATTTTGATGGAGTTATTCGATGTTCGTGGATTTTTATGGGTCATGGTTTTTCATTCGCTTGTGTTTGACTCATCCTGATCTCACTTGGTTTATTTTCATACGCAGTGCTTGTTTCTCTTCTTTATCCTATTTTCCTGTGTATGATGCCATGATGATGAGTGCTTGTTCTTCAATTCCTTGCATGTTCATGCCTATCCTGATGCATCTCATCATTCATGTCTTGCTTTGCATATCTTTATGCTTTAATTAATATCTTAACAAGACATGCATGCATATCATCTAGAATGTGCTCTTCTTTCTTATTCCTCTTAGCTCTTGATGATGCTTGATTGAGTAGGACCTTGTGCATTTCTCTCCTATGCTTTTGTGGTTCCTCTTGATCGTTGTGTAGCCAGTTAGCTTGTTGTTTTATGATAAGATTATGATAAGTAGTGGTTGTCATCAATCACCAAAAAGGGGGAGATTGTAAGCTTCATGACCATTGACAATTGGATCCCCAAGGTATGGATATTTTGGTGATAGATGACAACTATGAAATTATTTGCTAATATCTACACGAGTATTGTCTATGTAGGAATCATCTGTAAACTCTACTACAAATCATATGAATGATGGTTTTCATGGAGATTGATGGCAATGACCACAAGTATGGAGGCTTGTGAGCTTGATGGAGTCCAAGGGTTGATGGAGATGGATCAAAGCTGAGGACAAGGTATGGAGCAAGTGTTGGAAACACTTGTCTAGTTGTTAGAGCTTTGAGTCCATAGGAAAACCGGACTATCAAGGGGGTATAGGTAATTTCTCTTAGGTCATGTCTAGTCGGTGATGTGCATGGATGCTCACTGATATCAAAGGCACTAGGTGACAGTGGAGAAGCCAAGGAGCTATTCGGAGAAGCCGAGAAACAAATTCAAGCAAGAACGAGGAGTTTCAGCTTCTGTATGAAATGACCGGACAGAGGGGTCAGTGGAGACCGGACTATATGGTCTCTAAGTGGACAGAGAGCAGTTTGCAAGGAATTTGTCTACGCAAGGATCAATAGTGGCCGGACGGTCTGGTCAGCAGACTGGACGGTCCGGTTGTATGGAGACACGCCGAGACAGAGAGGACGCAAATTGGGAGCACTCTGGATGGAGAAAGAAAGTCTGACCGGACGGTCCGGTCAGCTGACCGGATGGTCTAGTCAGTACAGGAGTTCAGTCTGGATAGAGCAGCCAACGGCTCTCGGAGCCGTTCTAGAGAGACCGGACGGTCCGGTTTGGTAGTGACCGGACAGTCCGGTCATTGGGGTCTTGAAAGTGGATTTCGTGAAGCAATGACTAGTTGGAGGTTGGAAGCCTATATAACTTTGTTGTTGGGGTCTTGGAGACCTCTCTTGGCCAGTGGAATACCTGAGAGCATTTGGTAAGATCCAAGAGGAAAAGAGGAGAGCACTAGGAGGAGATATTGCATATCTTGAGAGTGCTAATAAGAGTAACTTGAGCATTGATGCACATCTAAGGCTAGGGTGTCCTTGAGGGTGTGATCTAGGTTGTTACTCTTGGTCTATGGTGAGACCTAGACCGGTTAGGTGTTGGTGATCGAGCCTATCATGATCGGTTGTGAAGGCCGTTACACGTTTGTACACGCTTTGAGCCCGCTGGTGAAAGGGGCATCGCTAGTGAGCGTCCGTGTCGGCTCGGGGAGTCCGACAAGTTCTCGAGGAAGGCGAGCTTGTGCCTTGGTGGCAGTGGTGACACGCACCATGTCTTCACTCTGAGAGTGATTGCGGGCTCATGGGCGAGAACTCCACATTGGTGGCGGGAGGGACTGGGACTCCGGCGGGAGTGGTCCAACGAGGAGTAGGGGAAGGCACCATCCTTCCGAGACCTCGGGAAAAAATCATGAGTATTCCTTGACCCTCTCTTTACTATTCCACAATTATGTGTTCTAGTAACTAGGTTGAACTATGGCTTGCATAGGCTAGTGTGTTTGGCTTCCGCGCTTGCTATCATCATGAACACTAGTATGTGTAGGGTCTTGGCCTACTAGAATTGCTTAGGTTGCAATGATAGTTAGGTTCAAGTAGTGTGAATGGAAGTATTTGGATTCATGAGCGGCTTACCGATTCACCCCCCCCCCCTCTCGGTACGCCTTCGGTCCTTATAGGGAGCCCCAGTTGGCAAGCTCTAATTGGTGGACGTTGTGTTTCTTCGCCACATGGGTGTGTTTCCTCCTCTATTTCGTTATTTCTCATGCATGTATGTGATTCTCGAAGCAATAGTGGGTATTTATTAATTCTAACTAACAAGCATGGTGAGAATATACAATCCTTCTTTATTTTGAGTAATACTGATGGTCGGAAATGGTATTTAACGACCGCCAACAACTATCAAGGGGATCTAGGTCATGTCTCTTTAGGTCATGCTAGTCGGTGATGTATGTGGATGCTCAATGGAATCATAGGCACTAGGTGATAGTGGAGAAGCCAATGAGCTGTTGGAAGAAACCAGGAAACGAAGTCAAGTGAGGACACGGAGTTTCAGCTTCTGGACAGAGTGACTGGACAGAAGGTCTAGAGAGACCAGACTGTACGGTCATCAGAGGATCAGAGAGTGGATTGCGAAGGATCTGTCAGCACGAAGGCCCATAGAGATCGGATAGTATAGTCTACAAACCAGACGGTTCGGTCTGTATGTATGGGACCTGGGATAGAGAGGTCCAGTTTTGGGTGCTCTCTGGAATCAACGGAGATGAAGAGACCGGGTGGTCCGGTCAGCGTAGAAGTCAGCCCGGGGCAAAGAGCCAATGACTTTGGGGGAGCTGTCCTGTGGAGACCAGACGGTCTGGTCAAGGAGTGACTGGACTGTATGGTCATTAGGCCTAGAAAGCTGATTTCGTGGAGCAACGACTAGTTTGAGGTTAGAAGCCTATATAAACTTGTTGCTGGGGTCTTAGAGACCTCTCTTGGCCAGCGGAATTGCTGGGAGCATTTGTAGGGAGCCAAGAGGAAAAGAGAGGACCGCTAGGAGAGGATATTGGATATCTTGAGAGTGCTAGTGAGAGTAACTTGAGCATCTATCCGCATCTAAGGCTAGGGTATCCCTATGGGTGTGATCTAGATTGTCACTCTTGGTCTATGGTGAGACCTAGACCAGTTAGGTGTCGGTGATCGAGCCTATTTTGATTGGTTGTGACAGTCGTCACACGTTTGTACATGGTTTGAGCCCGCTGTTGAAAGGGGCATCGCTAGTGAGCATCTGTGTTGGCTTAGGGAGCCTGACAAATTCTCTAGGGAGGCGACCTTGTGCCTTGGTGGCGACGGTGACGCAACCGTGTCTTCACTCTGAGAGTGATTGCGGGCTCATGTGCGAGAACTCCATGTGGTAGCAGGAGGGACCTGTACTCCGGCGGGAGTGGTCCAACGAGGACTAGAGGAAGGCGCTATCCTTCTAAGACCTGGAAAAAAAAGAATGAGCATTCCTTGACCTCCTCTTTACTATTCCGCAATTGGGTGCTCTAGTGAATAGGTTGAATTGTGGTTTGCATAGGCTAATGTGTTTAGTTTCCACATTTGCACTCATCATTAACACTAGCATGTGTAGGGTCTTGGCCTACTAGAATTGTTAGGTTGTAATGATTGCTAAGATTTAGTGGAGTAAAATTGAAGTATTCGTAATCGTGGTCGGCTTACCGATTCACCCCCCCCCCTCCTCTCTGTACTCCTTCGGTCGTTACAGTAGGAATGCACTCGTCTCTCTTGGCCCTTGGCGCACAGCAGCAATCCAGTAGACAAGTGTACTATGAAGATCATCCCTTGGCTGATCTAGAAGTAACTTGGCTTCTGGGTCAGGTGGGCCAAGAAGGTGATGTCCGAGGTGAAAATGTACTCCGTTGCAGACGGGCGGCTGACCGAGCCGGTAAGGAACCAAGGGCGGTCTCTCTATGGGTGACAAGGCTTGTCAGTCTGGAGGAAGACGCCGGAGAGGTGGGGACCGTGGGAGCGCCAATACTGGGCGGTGAACTCGGGGCTGACGATGAGGGCGTTGTAGCGGCAGGCGGCAGCATAGAGGCGGTGGAGGCACTTCAGCGGCAGGCATAGGAGGATCTCCACCACGATGTTGTCACAGAGAAGATCCATCGTACCTTCGATCCTGCCAGCAAATGAGATATCATTTAATCAGTTAATGGTTATTAAATGTAGCTGGAGGAATTTAGACATAGCAATCAGCAATCTCACCATAGGAATCAAGTTGCAAAACATTGTACGGTTCATGATCATTGAGGATCCCTAAAGGTATGAATGTTTTGGTGATAAATGACAAGCATGAAATGTGACTAATATCTACACGAGTATTGTGCGTGTAGGAAACCTTATCTACTTCATGATTATTGTTGACGGTTGTCTTGGCAGTTGATGACATGACCACAAGCATGGAGGCTTGATGATCTTGATGGAGTCCAAGTGTTAATGGAGCTGGATCAGTGCTATGGACAAGCTAGGGGCAAGTGTTTGGAACACTTGTCTTGGTTTTAGGGCATGTGCTCATAGGAAAAACCTGACTATCAAGGGGGTCCAAGTCATATCTCTTAGATCACACTAGTCGGTGATGTGCATGGAAGCTCAGTGAAATCACAAAGCACTAGGTGGTAGTGGAGAGGCCAAGAAGCTGTTGGATGAAGTCGGGAAACGAAGTCAAGCTAAGACGAGTAGTTTCAGCTTCTGGATATGGAGATTGGACGGGGGAGGGGGGTCATAGAGATCGGACAGTACGGTCATCAGAATGGATTCTAGTTGAGAGAATAGTTGGCCGCAAGGAATTCTATTGGAGCAGAATTTGTGCAGGCTAGATTGTACGGTCTTTAGGAGAAAATTTTAGACAAATAAGTGGTTGCAATGGCTCTATTTGGAGAAGGAGCAATGAAGACTAGACTGTACGGTCTGTATAGGAGACAGCTGCAGACAAAGAGCAACGGCTCTGGAGGAGCCGTCTAGTAAACACCGAACTGTCCGGCCTGAATAGAGACGGAACTGTCCAGCCTGAATAGAGAACGGACTGTACAGAAAAGCTGTTTCGTGGAGCAACGACTAGTTTGAGGTTGGAAGCCAATATAAAGTCGTTGCTGGGGGTCTTAGAGACCCCTCTTGGCCATTAGGATAGCTTAGAGCATCAGTAGGGAGCCAAGAGGAAAAGAGGACAGCACTAGGAGGAGATATTGCATATCTTGAGAGTGTTAGAGAGAGTAGCTTGAGCATCCACACACATCAAAGGCTAGGGTGTCCTTGAGAGTACTCCTATGTTGTTACTCTTGGTCTATGGTGGGACCTGGACCGGTTAGGCATCGGTGACGAGCTTATTATTATCGGTTGTGAATATCGTCACATGTTTGTACATGGTTTGAGCTCGCCATTGAAAGGAGCATCGATAGTGAGTGCCTGTGTCGGCTTGGGGATTCCGGTAAGTTCTTGAGGGAGGCGAGCTTGTGCCTTGGTGACAGCGGTAATGCAACCGTATCTTCACTGCAGGAGTGATTGCGGGCTCGTGTGCGAGAACTCCACTTGGTGGCGGGAGGGACCAGTACTATGGCGTGAGTGGTCCAACGAGAAGTAGGGGAAGGCGCCATCCATCTGAGGCCTCGGAAAAAAATCATGAGGCATTTGCTACTCATGCTCCTTACTTTGATGCTTTACCTTTTGTATTTACATATTGTGTTATTCATGCTTATGTGCATATCTTACTCTTATTGATTATCTTGTAGCTTTACTTGTGTAGGCTCCTTTACTAGATTGTTTGCTCCTGAATGTCTTTTATTATTAGCTTGCATAAGAGTTGTGTCGATGACATGTATCCGAGGTATCTCATATAAAAGAAAAGTGGAGATAGACTCCTACTATAATATGTATAGTAGACCGACTAGACCTCCACCATGTAACTCTGTCCCCCCGGATATATAAGGCGGGGCAGGGGTCCTCCTCAAGGGACAAGCAAGCAATAGGGCAGCAGATAGATTAGACATAACTAGACATCATCGTCTAGGTCTTTCCTTCTCATCTAAATCATAGATCTAGACATATCAATACAAATATCACAAAACACAGGACGTAGGGTTATTATCCTCCGGAAGGCCCGAATCTATATAAATTGATGTATTATGTTACCATCGTCTCTCGATCTCGCGCATACTACCCCTATTATACATATAAATCATCATAGGTGAACTATCTTATGTCTAGTGCCGAGAATAAATCTCGACATTTGATGCCGACCGTAGGGATAAACGCGACGGTGGACTTGTCGAGTTTGATGGCTTCAATCTATAACTCGGAGATCACCGCAACGTCGTCGAAATCAGCGACCAGTTATCTTCGTCGCCTACAACATCGTGAGGCCAATTATCGATGTGTGACGTGCCAAAAGATTATAAGCATCTATGGTTATGTCGTGACGTCGGGTGCTGCTGTTGGACATGATAATCAAAGAGTCGGCGAGTTCCAGCCTTGAAGTTAATGAAGGAGTCGACGAATCGCTGTGTGCAGCGTGCACTTGGATGCTTAATCCGAGTCAATTTCTACCACGAAAGCAAACTCCGAGTCCAACACTCAGCTTCAAGGCACCCACGTGCACCAGGGAAATATCTTTCCTTTGTTTATTCCTTCCATATTATTCTATTCTGTAGATGTGCTAATCAATATGATTAGTAAACCAGAACTCATCACGTAATGCCTCTTTGCTCTTTGTGCATTGCATGAACGAGTTACAACACAAAGCCATCATGCTCTCATAGGGGCTCAGATCGTGACTCGTCTTCAGTATCGGCTTTCGTGATGCCATGTCACTGAGACAATCAGTCAACCTTGGATTCGTGAGCAATCAGGACTCCGAGTCCGAGAAGTTCACATACCAAACAAAACAAGGGAAGATTTATTTACTTTGTCTTTTCTTAATTCTATAAATTCCTCAATATTCTATACTAGCGTGAGATTTTCCTTATTGCTAGTCTGACTAACATGTACGTGCGGTCTGCAAGTCTTATGCATGCGTGTATATTATGGCAATCTTGCTGCAAGGATCCCGTTGCAAGTTGCATTGCAGACACCCAGCAAAGATCGGCATGCCACGATACGAGAGTGTGTCAACAACAGGGCTGCCCGTCTGCGCGTGCAATTGCCTGTATCAGTGACTCATCATGTCAGCTGATGATTTGATCGTTCGGCAAATTGACAACAGTGCTCAGCTTCACTTCATGTTGGTCTCGGCTATTCGAGGACAACCTCGACCACACGATGATCCGCCCCCTCGACCCAATGGCAGCGCAACTTGACAACTTTGTCGCGACTTCACCATTCGCAAATATTGTCATGATTTAGCGACTGTATCACTTGGCAACATCACCGCGACTCGACCGTCGGTCACTCGGCAACATCGCCGTGACTCGATGACGTCGACTCGGCCACTCGGCAACATCGCTGCGACTTGAGGACTAGGAAACATTGCCGTGACACGAAGCCTACCGACAACTCGGTGACATTGCCGTGACTCGCGGTTCGACCGCTCGGCGGTCATATAGGCGCGCCCCGGGGCTACTTGGCAATGCCTTCAAAGATATAGCACTTCGGTGTTTCAGCCCTCGATGACGTCTTCAACGACTCAGCCACTTGGCAACACCGTTTACTACGACGACGCCTTTGATGAAGGCGACCACCACCCGACAACATCGTCACGACACGATGACTACCGACGACTCGGCGACATCGCCGTGACTCAATGGTTTGACTGCTTAGAGGCCACATAGACATGTTCGGGGGCCACACGGCGATAACTTTGAAGATTTAGCGCTTCGGTGTTTTAGCCACTCGGCTACTCGACGCCGACCCGATGACTGCTCTACTCAACATCATCGTTGTGACTCAGCCACTAGGCAATATTGCCACTCAGCGACATCTTTGACGACTTGGTGATACAAGCCAACCACTCCGAGCTTCGATGTTCTGACGATATGATGGCTCGACTTCGATGTTTGACCACTCGTCAACCATATCGGCACGCTCGGAGGCTCCTCAACAACTCGTCGAATATCAAAGCTAAGTATCATTATACTTTCTCGATTTACTTCCGAGGTTTTGGGCTCATGTCCTTCATACTTTTTTTCCACGACCGCTTATTTCTGAGTTCCAGAAGATCATAGGATTTTTTGATGAGTAAAGTCAGGCTTTTTAATAAGTGCTTTTATGACTTTATTCGTCTTTATATTGCCTCGATCCTTTAATCCTTCGCATTAAAAACAATCGAGCCAGAGGGCTATTTGTGTATCTATACATGTGTTCTCCCACTTTTTTATGAATCTAGTAGTACACATGTCGGTCGGTGACCTTTTAGTAGTGTCTCGGCCCTGACACCATATGACATGAGTCAGTCGATGACCTTTCAGTAGTGCTTCAGTCCTAACACCATATGACCCACGTCGTTTATTCTAGTTTCATCTTGTTTGGCTTCAACCTCAATCGATATATTGCATCTTATTTTGCAATTTGGTCTTATGCCGATAAGCAACTAAGACATAAAACTTCTTTGGTACGCGACAGACTGTCACTATACTAAACCCAGAGCCAAAGCTACGAGAGGTCATGTGTCGACTGGTTGACTCTGATTGCAATGCAAGAATAATTATGACTAATATTATTGCAGGTAGACCGAGCTCCAAGCTCTTTATATTTTGTCCTAAGTATCCTACGGTGGATCAGTCTATTTGCTAACATGCAAATACGCTGCTATGCGTCAGTCGGTCTACTGGAAGGAGAAAAATGGATATACACTTGACTTTTCAGTCGACTGATTTGTTTGGCTTATAAAAATAAGTTATCAAGCAAATGATGTCAATTATAACTAATTATTCTAATTTATTTTATTGTCAAGAATATTTATGATGGATAAGAAGATATACCACTCAACATAGAGTGATTTTCTCGCCTTCATCGGACGGCTTACAGCACTGACCGCCTTCATCGGTCGACCATGCTAGTTTCGACTGCTTTCATCGGTCGGCTACACCAGCTCCGACTACCTTCATCGGTCGGCTACACCAGCTTTGACTGCCTTCATCGGTCAGCTACACCAGCTCTAACTACCTTTATCGGTCAACCATGCCAGTTTCGACTGCCTTCATCGGTCTGCTACATCAGCATCTGATCGCCACCATCGGTCCACCACATCTCAGACCATCGATTTCACTCGGTCATCACGACTTTGAATGATTTCTATTTCATCAGCTGTCGACGGCTACAACAACCTCGGCTGCATTGATTACTTGACCTTATCGCCTTGAATTGAGTGTCGTTGCCGCTCAGACATGATATTCTGAGTCGAGCGCGGGTGCCACTCAGTCATTGGTTTGAGTCATCTACCAGTCAGCGGTGATTGAAGTCACTCGTCTGAATCATTTTTCACTCACTAGTGATTGATGTCACTCTACTGAGCTATTTATCACTTGAATTTGATGATTCAAACACCACTATTCTTGTTTTGGCTACACCTAATTAGGTGCACCTATTCAGCACACCAGTGGATTTCTTGAAGATGTATTGATCTTTGAGGCCCTCACAAGCTCGTTGATATAAAGCTGAAACACTCTATATGACACAAACCAGTCGGGAAGCTATTGAAGACTATCATCAAGCTTGCAAGACTCTCAGGGGCTTCTATCAATGACATGTACCCGGGGTACCTCATATAGAAGGAAAGTGGAGATAGACTCCTACTATGATTTGTATAGTAGACCGACTAGGACTCCGCCATGTAACCCTGTCCCCCTGAATATATAAGGCGGGGTAGGGGTCCTTGTTGGTGTCACTAAGTGTATGCTTTGATACGACAAACAGAAAAGGTGAATGAAAAGAGGAATCTCGAAGGATTCAAAGCAAAGTGGCGAATGCTCTTCACGTATTCCCAAAAAGATTCCCCTATTACAAGTAAGTAGGGGTAGTCTATTTATAGGCCCGTACTTAGGTCATATGCAAGTGACTATTTTATCCTTGATTACCTACTATATTCTATGAATATTTGGTACAAAATGGTCATAAAGGGAAAACTGGTCCTTTCAGGTTCTTCCAGCACCCTTCCTTGGCCCGCACGCCTTGACACGTGCTGGCGCCACGTGCCACCATCTGTGGGCCTCTCATGCTCTTGATCTTGAGCGCAGTCTTGTCATTCGAAGGTGCAGTGGCACCCTTCGAATGGGCCTGATACCTTCGGGAGCCCCTGCACCCCATGTGCTGCGCCGGGGTCCTCTCTGTGCATGGTCTCGTCCTTCGAAGGGGACTCGCACCCTTCGGGCGTCCTTGCTTTTTTTCTGCTTAAGCCGACGGGCCTTGATTCTTCCGGGGTCTCCGATGGGAATCTGCATCTTGAAATTATGGTTAGTCAGAGGGCAATGATGGTTAGCCTCAACCCTTGTTCATAGCCCGACTTTGACAAGCCCCGAAGGGTGGCCTACGAGGTGATCCCCTAATAGTAGCCTCTCGAGGGGTGGGTCCAACTTTGATGGGCCGAAACCCTCGCTCCAATGGGATCTCTTACCAAAACGCCACCCCTCGAACATCAAAGTTGGCCTGCGCGGAGTGTGGTTTATAATGGGGATTGGTGTTTTTAGGCAATATTTTCAGGGCCTCTGCCTATAAAAAGAGGGTGGTTGTGGTAGAAAATTATTTTTACTGCTCATCTGATACTTGAGCTTGCGCAACGCCCGCCATTATGACTCATACTCGGACGGTGATCGTTTTTTGGAGCGAATCTTCTTCTCGGAGTTCACCTGACTCCCTCGAAGGTAACCCTTAGCTAATTTGGGTGCCACGACTGTTCGTATTCTGTCCTTATCTCTGAATTACTGCGCTCTTGATTCTTGAGCCTCTATAGTAAATGCTAGTTCGTTTTCACCTGACTATATAAGGGAGGGGTAGGGGGTAATACGTACGAAGGTTTCTTGCACTAGGTTTCGTTTGCTTTCTTTTCGCCTTTGCTTTGCTAAAGCTTCGCATGTTGTAATTATGTAAGATAGGGTTGGATTTGCTTCAAAGCATAGTCTAAGGTATGCTTCATAGTGGTCAAACTGGATCATGCCTCCTAGCTCATTTTGCTTTTTCAAAGGTTTATAACTATTCTCTTTGTTAATTTCATCGTTCGGTTTTGGTTTCAGGATCTCAAGATATGGCTCGAGTTGCATAAATTGCTCGACCTGGCAAGGAGTCTTTGGAGGGAAGCCGGCCTCCGCCAGATTCTAAGATTGTTACCGCGGATGCTGAGGCGGACGCTGCCTTCGTTCAATGCCTAGAAGAGACTGGTTACCGGTCCTAAGGGCGAGGCTCGGGATCCTCCCCGGGCCACTAGAGAGAATGTCGAAGATGAGGAAGAGGACGACGATGGGGATGAAGAGGAGGATGAGGACGAGGATGAGGATGAGGACGACAAATTTCATCCTCAGGGGGAGACAGAGTTGCCACTGAAGCTCAGGCCTAGGGTTCAAGCCGCAAGATCCGAAGCTCTGATCCCCATGAGGAGACTTTGGAAGGTGTGGACGCTGATATTAGTGATCTTCTGTCGTTTGGTGCCCCTGGCCATCACAAGGGTCGGAAAGGGAAGAACAAGGAAGGCGAGGAGCCGAGGCCTCGAATCTTTGTGTTTGGCAGATCCCGCTTTAAAGCTACCGTGGCTACGAACCTCGTGCAGTTGGGATGTTTTGCTGCTGGCGAGGCTCGGCTGCCCGACCAGGAAGATATTCCTTGCCCTGAGGAAGACGAGGTTGTGGTCATCGAAGAGCATTTTACCGCCGGACTGCGCTTTCTCTGCTCGTATTTTGTGAGGGAAGTGTTGGACAGATTCGATATTCAACTTCACCACATTAGTCCAAGCAGGATAACGACGCTTAGCAAATTTCTTGGGGGATGCTTAGTTATCAAGGGAAACCTGATATCGAAGTGTTTTGCAAATACTACTGCGCTCACTACCAGCCGAAGCTTATCAATATTGACGGCGTCACACACGATGGTGAGTTTGGTTGCATCACCTTCGTGCCTCGCTTTGGGCGGAATGACCAATTTGTCAAGTGCAGTCGTAACTGCTGGGGTGACAGGTGGCACGAGAGTTGGTTATATGTTAAGGTTCCCTCAGAGGCTGCTGTTGTGGATGAGAAAGAGACGAGAATTTTTCCACTGGCCTCACACCTTACCCCCTGCGAGCCTTGATCCGTGGATGGGCGAGTACATCGAGGTTGCAAAAATGATGTTGCTTTACGCGTCGCCACTTATAACTCTAGTGGCCACGACCTTCTTGAGGAATTCATTGCTGCTAAAAAGTGGCCTCTGCGCGAAGGTTGTTCGATCCTAAGCTTTATTCAGAAGAGGATTCCCTCGAGGATTGAAATCATTATACCTTTTCCTGAGGTCCCTGTGGATAAGCGGGGCCTTGGTGATGATGAATTTTTGGTTTTCTTGCTTCATGCTGATGAAGCTATGGTGGGTCCGTACACTCGTGAGGAGCACAAGCATACCCATGAGAAGACTTCACATAGCGGGTGCCTTAATCGTGTTTTGGTTTTGGCTGGCATTAAGTACCCTGCTCGCGTCGTGCCTGGGCCTCGTGTTAAGCACGCTCGGGCTGTTGGCAATGTGGGCTCCGAAGCTGCTATGACGAAGAAAAGCAGAAAAGGGAGAGGCCCCGTCCCATCTCTGGCTAAAGGTGGCAAAAGTAAAAGAGAGGAATTGCTGCCTGTGGATGCTTCGAAGCGTGCGCATACTGCCATACCTCGTCGTGATTGCTCAGGCTTTTCAGCCCTGGGATTTCGTGCTGTGGGAACTTTGATAACTGTCGGGGCTATGGCAGATGCCTTTGGTAGCGACAACGATGGGGATGAGAATGTGGTTGTGATTTCTCCTGCTCCCACAACGGATGCTGGTGCTGCACCTTTCCCATCCAGTCCTCAACCTGTGGATCTGGTCGGTCGCTCTGCTGACATGGAGGTTGCTGACGTTCTTATTGATCTGAGGGGCGGTTTGTTTCCCGCCCTAGGATTGAAGCTCTGATGCCCGATTTGGTGCTGGATGATGCCGGTCGAAGGGCTGCAGGGAAAGAACCGTCGTCGTCCAAAAGAGCTAGAGACTTTGCAGATCTCGAGGCATGGGCTGAACTGCACTCTGCCACCGATGACTCGGTGGCCTCTACTGCTAAAGACTTTGATATTAAGGACTTGGAAGTTAATCTTGCTCACATCCTGAGAGTCGTACCAATTTTTGCTTTTTGAGATTCAATTTTGCTAATTTTCTCGTGTTGTTTCTCACTTTTAACTTCGTTTCAGGCTCATACTTTTGCACGCATTATGGCTAAGAAATCCAATCAGGAGTTGGTGTCGCTTGAGAGGGTGAAGGATTCATATGCAACGGAGGACGCTGCGCTGAAGGAAAGTGTTGCTTCCCTTTAGACAGCGAAGGATGAGGCCACCCTCGAGGCGACTCGTGTGAAAAAAAGAGTTGGAAGCTTTGCGAGCGGATGTGGTTGAGTTGAGAAAGTCTGCGACCCAATCTCAAAGCTGCTGAAGCCAAGGTTGCCACCCTTGCCGAGGAGAATAAAGCTCTAATACATGCCTTGTCAACCCGCAACTATGGCTTTGCCGCCCAAGCTCTGGCGGCTCACCATAGGTATCGCGAAGCTTTAAACTATGTGGGTGCAGAGCCTATGTCCTTGACCGATGGATCTACTGTGAATGAAGAAGCCTTCTTCAAATGGTTGGAAGCTGAATTCGTAGCGCTCTCGGGGGTTATGGACAAACGCAGCAATTTTGGCTCGCTGCATACCGCCGAGGCTGTCTTCGTCTGTTGGAGCGCAGGGGTTGTGACCATTTTCGAGACCAGGGGAAACAAGATTTTCCTATTGGGGCTGGCGCTCAGGACAAATTGTTGGCCGACGCTTCCACTACTGCAAAACGTCTGGCTATCAGGTTTTGGCGTGACCATGGTCGTGAAGCTGCCCGACTAGTTGCAATAAAAAATCTTGCCCAGGTGCGCACTCTATTTTCTATAGATTTTTGTTATAATCCCAGGGCTTTGAAGGTGACGATCGTTTTTTATATATTTAGGCTCGTGACACTGAACTGGCTGCTAAAAAGCCTTCAAATGAAGGAAGAAGTCGAGAAGACCAGTCTCGGACTACTGATGAGGCGAGTGATGGAGTTGCGCAATCGTCTCGCGAGGTCTAGAGCCTGCTTCGACTTGATGCCTGCTAGCCGGCCATACATTTTGGATGGGATAGGGATTAGTTTTGGTAGGGATGACATTGTAAAGGATGTTTTTTAACACTTGCTTTTGGACCTGTGCAGGTGCCTGAAGAGCTGCCTGCACAGGTTGACGAGGAAACTTGTTCTAGCGATTCTTCCGCAATGCGCATTATTGGTGACTTGGACTCCTCTACTTTAAGAGCACCTGACGAGGGTAATGCTGCGGCCACCTCAACAAGCTCGGAGGCTAGTTTGGGTGGCTTCGAGGCCTTGGATGTTGCTGACGCTGCCGATCAGGCTACCAGTTTGACCGGATCTGGTTCGCTAAGGGGTGGTGTTGTCGCTTTAGATGCTGGAGTGGTTTGTGTGGGGGATTATTTGCATTTATTTGGACATCGGTCCTGATCTCAGGGGTCGAGCGGTCGGCGAGCTCGAAGTGGTGCTGGTTTTAATGGTCGACGATCCTGTTCGGGTGTTAGCATAGGTGCGACGCGTGACCGCACCGGGGGTGGTCAATTGCCGCGTCATCGCAAAGTACAGGTCCCTAAACCTTTGTCACTAGGCGACAAAGGGAGCCTTAGCCAGGCTAGGGTTTTGCCACCGGTTGAGAACGAAGCTGAGAGTTCACTTCTGCGGCCGCGCCGTGGCTAAGCGCTCTATTAGTTCTATGATGAATGCTTCTGCTAGGGGCGCCGGGTCTAAATTGACCACTAGGGAGCCTTCGGACGAAGCTGTATGGAGCTCTGGTGCTGTTAGAGCTGGAGTCGCGGGGTGTGACCCTGGCACTCCTCCGCCTTGTTATAGTGTTGATGAATAGACTGTTTTATTTCCCCAACTTTTGGCGCCTGGGGCTATTGTAAAAGAGGAACCTATCGACTATGATTTTGGAGTACATAAGTGATTAACTTTTAGCTTGAGGGGAGCTTTCTGCAAATTTAAATGTTTTCATTTTTTGCGAACCCTTCGATGGGTTTGAGCTGCAATGTGTCCCTTAGCAATTTTTGTTAAGTTTTTTGAAAAATACCACCCTTCCCCTCGAAGTGCTAGGGGCGAGGTGTTTCCGAGCAAACCCTTTGATGGGTTTGGGCTGCAACGAGCCCCTTAGCAATTTTCGTTAAGTTTTTTGAAAAATGCCACCCTCCTCCTTAAAGTGCTAGGGGCGAGGAGTTTTCGAGAAAACCTTTTGATGGGTTTGGGTTGCAACGAGCCCCTTAGCAATTTTTGCTGAGTTTTTTGAAAAACGCCACCCTCCCCCTTGAAGTGCTAGGGGCGAGGTGTTTTCGAGAAAAACCTTTGACGGGTTTGGGGTACAATGAGCCCCTTACCAATTTTCGCTAAGTATTTTAAAAAATGCCACCCTCCTCCTCGAAGTGCTAGGGGCGAGGTGTTTACGAGAAAACCCTTTGACGGGTTTGGGCTGCAACGAGCCCCTTAGAAATTTTTGCTAAGTTTTTTGAAAAACGCCACCCTCCTCCTCGAAGTGCTAGGGGTGAGGTGTTTTTGAGAAAACCGTTTGACGGGTTTGGGCTGCAATGAGCCCCTTAACAATTTTCGCTAAGTTTATTGAAAAACGCCACCCTCCTCCTCGAAGTGCTAGGGGCGAGGTGTTTTCGAGAAAACCCTTTGACGGGTTTGGGCTGCAACGAGTCCCTTAGCAATTTTTGCTAAGTTTTTTAAAAAACGCCACCCTCCTCCTCGAAGTGCTAGGGGCGAGGTTTTTTCGAGAAAACCCTTTGACGGGTTTGGGCTGCAACGAGCCCCTTAGCAATTTTTGCTAAATTTTTTGAAAAACGCCACCCTCCTCCTTGAAGTTCTAGGCGCGAGGTGTTTTCAAGAAAACCCTTTGATGGGTTTGGGCTGGAACGAGCCCCTTAGTAATTTTTGCTAATTTAGCTAACTGCAGGGCTTTCAGCTCTTTAGGCTTAGTCGGTGCAGTAGCTATGATTTGAGAGCCTTTGCTCTTTGTCGAATACCACAATCTCCGTGGTCGAAGTTGTTTCGACGTGCTCTACTGAGCGAGGCTTTCCACTTTGGGGAAGGCAGCTTTATAGATTTAGCTAGAGTTTACATAGGATCCGCCTCGTTAAAAACATCACCCCTACGAAGGGTTCCCCTTGTGAGGAAAAGAGTACGATCCTCTTTACAACTGGTTAAGGAAAAACTTGAAGAAAAAATCTACCAACTAAGCTCAAGGTAGCACTTATAGTTTCGTGTTATGCTTGGCTGTTTACATACTTCGAGCATTACTTTCCTAAACATGAAACTTTTGAAGGTTGTCCGCGTTCCAAGAATGTGGTAACTCTTCTCCCTATGAAGTCTGGAGCCTGTAAGCTCTGGGCTTGTTTGACTTTGCCACAATGTAAGGGCCCTCCCATATGGGTTCCAATTTGCCTTTACTTTCTGTCTTTGGGCTTCGGAGTAAGACTAGATCTCCAACCGCGTAGGCTCGAGGTGTAACCTTTTGATCCCTCCATTGACGCGTTTCCCTCTGATATTTTTTGAGGTTGACATCTACATTTAACCCGTCGATTTCCATGAGGTCCTTTGACTCTACCTCTGTAGGCTATGGCGGCTTTGTGTTAATGTTCTTGGACTTTGGAGGGCAATTTCTTCAGGGTTAACTGCTTCCTCCCCATAAAGCAGTCTGAAAGGTGAGTACTTGGTTGCCCTGGTTTCTGTTGTTTTGTGTGATCATATGACCCTTAGTAATTCCTCAGCCCACTTTCCTTTTCTATCATCCAGAAGTATTTTCTTGATTGCCTTGAATATGAGGCTGTTTGCCCGCTCGACGGCTCCATTTGATTGTGGGTGGTATACTGATGCGAAATTGACTTTCGTTCCGATGGAATGACAGAATTGTTTGAACATGTCATTTTCGAATTGTTTGCCATTGTCTACCGTAAAATCTTTCGGAACTCCGAAACGACAGATGATGTTTTGCCAAAAGAACTTCTTGATTGTGGTGGCAGAGATATTTGTGACTGGTTTGGCTTTGATCCACTTGGTGAAGTATTCGAGGGCTACAACTGTCCATCTGTAGTTCCCAGGAGCTGTGGGTAGTGGTCCAACAATGTCGATCTCCCAGCGTTGAATGGGCCATGATTGGGCTATGAGTTATGTTGGCTGCGAAGGTGCTGGCTGTTTGTTTGAAATCATTTGGCAAGCTTCACACTTAGTTGCCACTTCTGTAGCATCCCTGATCATTGAAGGCCAGAAGTAACCTTGCCTGACCGCTTTTCCAGCTAACAGTCAAGGGCCTATGTGTGCTCCGCAGACACCTTCATGTATCTGTCTAAGCAGCTGAGAACCCTCCGCTTGGCTTACACACTTGAGTAATGGGGCACATACTCTGGACTTATAGAGCTCACCCTCGATGATTCTGTAATTTCTAGCTCGTTGTTGCATTCTTTTTGCTTCTGACTTAGTGTCAGGCTCATAAAATCCCTTAAGATACGCAATGATTTGAGCTCTCCAATCTTCACCGACTAACGCATGGATTTGTTTGGGGTCTTGCAGGGCTACTTTGATCGAGGGTTCGGTGATTGTTTGAAAGAACACATCTTGCAACATTGCCTCTTGCTTTGCTGCCAGTTTTGTGAGTTCATCTGCCTTGGTGTTGAACTTCCTCTCGATATACTGTATATCGAAGCCTTTGAAATACTTTTCCATACCCCTGTTGGTGTTGTGATACTTCTCAAGCTGAGGGTCTCTGATTGTGAATTCTTTGTCATGTTGACTGGCAACAATTTTGGAGTTCATTCTGATCTTGCACCTCTGAACTCAGAGTGCCTTGAGTTTCTTGAGACCCAGTAATATTGCCTCGTATTCTGCTATATTATTGGTGCACTTCTTCTATTTCCTTGCTGAATTCGAGCCTTGCGGCGTATCTCATTTTTACACCTGTGGGTGAGGTGATTCTCACTGCTATGCCTGCCCCCGCCAGCCCCAAAGCTCCGTCGCAATGCACTATCCATTCGGGCTCGGGTAGTTCTTGATTTTTTGTGTATTCTGGAGCCGTCTAGTCTGCTATGAAATCAGCAAGTACTTGAGATTTGATGGCACTTCATCTCTCGAAGTCTACCACATGCTCTAACAGTTCCATGGCCCATTTGCCGATTGTCCCCGAGGCCTCTCTGTTGCCAAATACTTCGTTGAGTGGTTGGTTGGTGAGCACTTTGATATTGTGAGCGTCGAAATAACGCAGCAACTTTCTTGGGGCCATGACCACTGCATATGCGATTATTTTCCATCTCAGAATAGAATTTTTTGGAGCTGGACTGCGCTTCACTAACATAGTATACTAGGAGCTGTACTAGGAGTTCCTTCGATTCCTCTTTAACCGTCTTGACCATCTTCTTTTCCTGTACAAGGACCACGCTAATTACTGAGTGTGATGCAGCCACATATAAGAGCAGAATGGCCCCTGGCTCTGGGTTGGTGAGCTTCGATTGCTTCTACAGGTAACTTTTCAGATCGGTGAAGGCTTTCTGCTGCTCTGGGCCCTATTCAAAGGGTTGAGCCCCTCGGAGAGATTGGAAGAAGGGTAGGCTTCATTTGGCCGATCTGGATATGAATCGGTTCAGTGTCGCCATTCTGCCTATGAGTTTCTGCACATCTTTTCTGCACTTGGGTTCTTGCATTTGAGTGATCGCTTTTATTTTGTCGAGGTTGGCTTCAATGCCTTTGGCTGACACTAGGCAACCAAGTACTTTTCCGTTACAAATCCCGAAGACACACTTTTCTGGGTTCAACTTTAGCCTTGCCGCTCGGAAGTTTTTCAAATGTTTCAGCCAGGTCTGAAATGTGGTTGCTCTTTTTCTTGCTGGCTATTATGATGTCGTCCACATAGGCGTGTACACTTTTTTCAAACTGTGACTGGAAAGCTTTCTGAGTCATGCGGCAGAATGTAGGGCCAGCATTTTTCAACCCCTCGGGCATTCTTACAAAACAATAAGTGCCGAAGGGTATGATAAAACTTGTTTTTTCTTCATTTTCCCTCCTTAGCCAAATCTGATGGTAGCCAGAGGAACAGTCAAGCAAAGACAATAGCTCGCTTCCTGCCGCTGCGTCCAAAATGTTGTCGATTCGAGGCAGTGGGAAATCGTCCATGGGGCAGGCCTTGTTGAGGTCGGTGAAATCAATACACATTCTCCACTTCTCGTTCTTCTTCCTGACCATTACACAGTTTGCTAGCCAGCACGGGTATTTGACTTCGCGAATAACAGAGGCATCTTTCAAAGCCTTTGCTTCTTTGGTCTAATCTTTGTGTCTATTTCTTACTTGTGTTCTATGATGCTTCTGTCTACTCCTTCAAGGTCATCCAAAGACCAAGCGAATACATCTTTGTTCATGCCCAAGAATGCTAGCAATTCTTTTTCTTCTTCGGGATCTAGGCCGGAACCTATTATGACGAACTGCCCGAGGATTTGCTCATTGAGGAGTACTTTTCTGGTTTCTTCGTCTGGTTGTACTGTGATTCTTTTTCTGTCGAGACAGCGTGTTTCTTCTCTTGCATTCGCCTTATGTTGCTCACGAGATTTTTGGGCTCTTTCCTCTTCTTCTAGTTGCTCTTAGCTGAAGACTTGTATATTGTTACAGTTTCTTTCCCCCGAAGCATAACCTTGTTCTATGTCCCTTGCCATCTGCTGGTTTCCTCTGACTGTGATGACCCCTCCGGCTACTGAAATCTTCAGGCATAGATACGCACCATGGATGACAGCCTCGAAGGTGTTGATGGTGCCTCGGCCAAATATGACATTGAATGGGTGGCAGAGATCCACTACGTCGAATGTTACATACTCCGTTCGGGGGTTCTGAGTGTTGCCGAACAACACTGGGAGGGAAATTGTGCCTATGGGAGTGATTCTTTTTCCTCAGAAGCCTATGAGTGGTATATTTGATGGCTGCAAGGAACTTTTGCTGAGGCCCATCTGGTCGAAGGCATTTATGAACAATATGTCTGCTTGGCTACCATTGTCTACAAGGACTATACTGACCATCCAAGTGTGAATGTGGGTTTCGATTACAAATGTGTCAACGTGCAGATAAGCTTTGATATTGAGATTCGACTCTGCGAATGTGATGGGGATATGAGACCATTTTGATTTGATGATGGGCCCTTCTGTGAAAACACTGTTTACCATTCAGAAGTGGCCTCTTCTTCTTTTCTTGTTCTCAAAGTCTGAAGATGACCCTCCGCTTATCATTCCGATAAAGCCTTGCACTGGGAATGTTGCGGCTTGGTTTGGGCTAGGCTCAGGCTTAGGCTGAGGTGGCTGTTGTGACTCTTGCTTTTGTGCTTGGCGATCTTGGATGGGCTCTGGTCGATGGGTTAGTTGCTTTGGTTGAATGTACTGGCTCGGAGGTTGAGTTGGATAGGTTGTGTTGAAGCATGGGGATGGTGTGTACAGCTAGTGGTGATGAGTGCTTAGGTAATGATAGTTGAGTTGCGTGGGTTGTGGGTATGGCTGTTGGGGCCATGGGTTAGGCGATGTGTAATTGATGGCTCTTGGTTGGGATAAGGCTTTCTTTTCTTCTTTGATTTTTTCTTGGATTTCTTTTGCTTTGAGGCAAGTGGAAGTTTTGTGCTCCATGTCCTCTTCGCAGTAGAAGCAATATGGTTTTTTGGCTGGTTGGCTTTGGTTTTGAGGGCCTCGGCCTCTGCTGCAGCCTCGATGATTACTCTCTCTATAGTCGTTGTTGCGACTATCATTGCTATTGTGGTCTTGCCTTTCTTCCTCGATGTGCCCTATGAACGATGGCAACTTCTCGGTGGGCTGCTTGGATTTTCTGTACTGTCTTTCTTGGTAAGCACCTTCGTTGTGTGGTTGATTGCGGCTTTTGCTCTGACTCTGCTTGCGCCTTTTGTAATCCACATCAGATCTATTGTATTCTTCAAACTTCAGGCACAATGTCTGCATTGTATGCGGGAGTGTTCGCGGCAGTAAGATGACATCTGGCATGCTTGCATGCCTCGAAGCACCGAGCTTATTGCTGCTTCATCTGTGACACTGGGTGCCTGAGCCCGAAGGGTGAGGAACCTTCTGTAGTAATCATGTAATAGCTCATTTTCTTGTTGTGTTATATTCAGTAGGTCGTGTGATGGCTCCATGATGGCGCGAAACCTTGAAACTTGCTACCACGTTGTCCCTGATATTTTCCCAGCTGTACAATGAACCATGAGGTAGGTTAAAGTACCAATTCAGAGCCGAGTCTTCGAGTGCGCAGACGAATGCTTTTGCCAAGGTTGCCTTATCTCCTCCTGCTGATATGATTGCTGCTTCATAGCTCATGAGGAATTGCCTTGGGTCGGAATTTCCCCTGAACATGGCTAACGGTATCATCCTGAACTGCGGTGGGTATGGTGCCCTCTACAACCCCTCAGAGAGGGGTGAGTCTTTGTCGATTATGCCTAATGTGCTTGGCTTTTGAATTGGCGATACTTCTGTAGATAGCGATTGGCGGCTTGATGTGAATGGCACTGCTTGCTCAATGTATGGATGAGTTTCGGGTGTTGAGTTTAATTCTTGGTGACTCGCTCTACCCATTGCTCTTTGGAGTTCCTCCACTTCTTTTGCAAGTTGCAGATTCTTGATTCTGAGCTGGGCTATGTACTCCTTCTCTTGCAAGGCTTTCTCTCTCTCCGATAGTGCTTTGCTCCTTACTCTTACTCTTGCAACAACTGCTGCTTGAATTGCTCGAGGTGCTTGGCTCTTTGGGCTAGCAGTTCCAATTCTTGCGCTGCTGCCGCTGAAGTTGGAGTGTTACTTCCCAGAGGGTTTGAATTTGATGGTTGTTCAGGATGATGTACTGGGTCTTTTGGGTCGATGGGCGCATCCGCCTATGATGGCTGGACTTCGAGGGTGTTCTCCTTTGTTACTTGCGAAGTGGATTGGTCGTCAGTCAGTTGGGGGTCTCCCGGAGCGCTATTTTGGGGGGGGGGGTGCCGCTCGAAGGCAGCGGTCCGTAGAGTTGAGTCATCGTGAGCTAGTATACGAGCTCACAACATGGTGGGTGCCACTATTCGTGTCACTAAGCATATGCTTCGATGCCACGAACAGAAAAGATGAATGAAAAGAGGAATCTCGAAGGATTCAAAGCAAAATGGCGAATGCTCTTCACATATTCCCAAAAAGATTCTTCTGTTACAAGTAAGTAGGGGTGCTCTATTTATAGGCCCGTACTTAGGTCATATGCAAGTGACCATTTTACCCCTGATTACCTACTATATTCTACAAATCTTCGTACAAAATGGTCATAAAGGGCAAACTGGTCTTTTGAGCTTCTTCCAGACCCTTCCTTGGCCCGCACGCTTTGACACGTGCTGGCGCCACATGTCGCCATCTGCGGGCCTCGCCTGCTTTTGATCTTGAGCGCAGTCTTGTCATTTGAAGGCGTAGTGGCACCCTTGGAATGGGCCTGATACCTTCGGGAGCCCCTGCACCCCGTGCGCTACGTTGGGGTCCTCTCTGTGTGCGGTCTCGTCCTTCGAAGGTACGGCGGTATCCTTCGAAGGGGACTCGCACCCTTCGGGCGTCCTTGCCTTCTTTCTGCTTAAGCCGAGGGGCCTTGATTCTTTCGGTGTCTCCGATGGGAATCTGCGTCTTAAAATTATGGTTAGTGAGAGGGCAACGGTGGTTAGCCTCAACCCTTGTTCGTAGCCCGACTTTAACAAGCCCCGAAGGGTGGCCCACGAGGTGATCCCCCAACAGTCCTCCTCAAGGGACAAGCAAGCAATAGGGCAGCAGATAGATTAGACACGACTAGACATCATCGTCTAGGTCTTCCCTTCTCGTCTAGATCATAGATCTAGACATATCAATACAAATACCACAGAACACAGGATGTAGCATTATTATCCTCCGGGAGGCCCGAACTTGTATAAATTGGCGTCTTGTGTTACCATCGTCTCTCGATCTTGTGCATACTACCCCTATTCTACATATAAATCCTCATAGGTTAACTACCCTATGTCTAGTGCCGAGAATAAATCTCAACAAGTTGCATTGCCTTATGTGAACCACTAGTATGCTTAGGTTGTTATTCCTTTTAGGACTATTATCTTGTTAGTGTGATCACCACTAGAATTGATATCGGAGTTATTTGAGTGTTCAGTTTTAGGAATTGGAAAATTTGGTACATATAGCGAGTTCCCGATTCACCCCACCCCCCTCTCAATCACTCGGTCCTTTCAAGTGGCATCAGAGCCAAGTGCTCATTGTAAGACTTAACCGCCTTGAGTAGTGACCACATTGAGTTGGGATGTCATCCCATTCAGGGATGGGTCATGGCACATGGAAGGATCGCTTGAGTAGCTACCTAAAAGCCATGATATCGGATGAGTTGATGGATACTCTTGTGGACTTTGCCAATACCTTTACCAATGATCATGTGTATGATGATGATTATGTGGATGTGCCTTGTTTTAGTGAGTGCCTAGTTTTTTCTAGTGATGACTTGATAAGTTGCTCTAATGGTGTGCCTAATGTGATGATTTATGATTATGTGTCTCTTGATCTTGCATGCTCTTCTTGCATGACTAGTATTGATGATGATTGTGAGCCTTTTATTGGTCATTATTGTGCTTCACTTGTTAAGTATTTCTTTGTTTTTCATGCTAATGAGAATGAGGACTTACTTGATTCTCTTATTTGCTTGCGAGGTATTGTGGATGAAATTGCAGCAACTGAAAGGCATTTCAAGCTTCCAAAGATATTAATAGTCGAGAAGATCCTCATCTTGCTCCCAAGCAACAAGCTCCTCTACATCTCCCTTGATCTCATCATGGACAAGGATCTCACCATTGACGATGTGATCAAGCTGTTCTTCAAGGATGAGGACATCACCACAAGCTTGACGGGGAAGAAGGCATTCAAGGCAAACATTAAACCATCATCAAGCAAAGGGAAAGAGGTTGCATCGAGCTCCAACTTCTTTGATCCCTCCACAAGATTGCCTTACAATAGCTTCTACAACCCCTTCGGATCAAAACCTAGACCAAGATTTTTATCAAGCTCTTCCTTAAGTGTCATTTCAAGTTCCACTCTAAGCACTTCGGCTGGACCACGCATTGTTATAGGGGGCACGACGACCACAATGCTTACAAGATCAAATGAGATGATTGATATCACTACTTCAACTTCGGTGCCTCAACCTCCTCCACTACAAGATTGATATTGGCATCTTCGTCGAGCTCACCAACAGGATCTCTTCTTTCAATTTGATGAATTTGTGAGAAATCAAAAAGATGACCTTTGTGAGACTCTCTTATGAATTTATGATCTTGTGTGTACGATGAACTCCTTTGAAGTGATTGACAAGTGCCTCATGCAAATCACAACTCCTAAGAGGGGTTTCTTACTTGAGAAGGTGATCAACCAAAGTCATGTGCTCTCAATTGAGAGAGCAATGGAGATGATACTTGTACTTCACTAACAAGTGGGATACATGCTTGAGCACATCACTGGCCTTCATGATCCTCCCCACTACTACATCAACCTCGATAATGTGCATATGGGGGATGGTTATGGACAATGGAGGTATCGTGCTCCCCACCATCCTATAAGGAGAAGACTTCAAGAAGAGATTGCAAAGATCCCTAAGTATGAGGATTGTCTCATCATTCGACATGATGAGGTTAGTACAAGTTCATTGAGCAATGCTTTAGTTATTAATCCTTCTTCCTCTAGTGCATGTCTTATGACTACTACTAGGGTCAACTACAAGAGTGGAGGTACCCGTTGGATCCTTGATAGTGGGTGCACCCAACATATGACCGGGAAGCCAACCATGTTCAACAACATTGATGAAGACGAAGATAGTGAGAAGGTGACTTTTAGAACAACTCAAAAGGGAGAGTTAGAGGCTCGGGCAAGGTGGTCATCACAATATGTATTAAACTTTGTGGTTGGTTCCAAGTTAAGGCTTGCTATCTTTGATCTTTAAAATTTATGAGTTGGATAATCAATAGAATACTTAAATGAATAAGCATGGGGGAAATACATATGTCTTGATGATTGTGAACATATGACATGATTGCAATGCTGATCTTTTATTAGGAGAATTTTTTATGTTTGGATTTGCTCGCGGACGAGCAAAAGCTAAGCATGGGGATGTTGTTGGCACTCAATATGACCATCTCTTAGTGTCAAATTCTCTTAATATATCGATGATTATTTATCATATTATGTTGATTATTGCCACTAATCATGATATTTTGTTTCTTTAGTGTCTTTGTGTCTTTTTGTGTTTTTGTGTGTTTTTAGGCGAAATACAACATATAATGCAAGTGGGGCGAAGTATGCTTCAATGACAGGCTAAAACATTAGCCCATGACATCTCAAGCACTCTCTGAACATCAATGAAGCCCATTACGGATGGCCCAAACTCAATTGCTTGGTTTCTAAGTCTTCTAGAAGGCTAACCCAAAATCTTTACCAATATATATAAAGAAGGAGAGGGTCGTCATCGCCCACACTTAACCCATCGCCTAGTTGTCCACCTTTTGATTTTGATCCGATGGCTTGCGCTTAACTCGCCGCCCTCACCTCTTCCACCATGAAAAATGGTGCCAATAGATGGGACCCATCCGCCTGCCCCCCCCCCCCCCCCCCCGCCGCTCCCAAACCCTAAGATGCGCCTCCGTCTTCGTCTCTTCCGCGCCATCGCACCCTCCTCCTCCTCTCCTTCTTCCCTGAGCAGTAGAAGCGGCCGCCCTGACTCGAGCAGTAGCAGTTGTCGCTACCGCGATGTCGCTCTTCCTCCTCTCCTCAGCCCCGACCCGAGCCGCAGTAGCTGCCACCGCCACGAAGCCACGCCCTCCTCCTCCTCCTCATCGAGTAGCAGCAGCCGTCATGCTGTGTCCTTATTCCGTCGCTCTCCCCTCCGTATCCCCGCAAGCCAGCCGCCTCCTCTTTCCTCCCTCTACTGAGCTCTCTCCCCCTCACTAAACCTAGCCGTCGCCCCCAACAATTTTGGCCGTCCCTACCATTGCATCCATCCATGGTCTCGATCTATGAGGTCAGGAGAGATTGAGAGTGGGAGGAGGGAGGAGTTGTTCGTAGCGGCAGCCATGAGCTAGAAGAAAGGGGAGGGGTGTCCAGGAGGTGGGTCATCCTGCTCTACGTCAGCAGCTTCTGCCTCGGATTGTTCTTCACCAACAGGTGACCAATAGCTGCTTCCTGCAACCTCCAATTAGAGATTCACGGCTCAGTATTCCTGGGTCTACGCTGGAGCTTGTCTAACTGTTCAAAATCTATGGTGTTTGATGGGACTTCGGAGAGCTAGGTTGCAATCTTTGTGTTGTGCTCCATGAATTTGTCTTCTTATCTCCAGGGAGCTCCTAGATTTGGATTGGTATTTTGGGCTTTTTGAGCTAAAGCTATGATTCACTATGGATTAAACTACAATTGATTGCCAAGAGGGTCATTTTCTACTATCAGTTAGGGGCACTACGGGAAAGAGAAGATATGCCATGTGTCTTGATTTTTGCCGTGGGCCTTCTTTTGGGCACACGGCAAAGTGTCTTTTTGCCTTGTGCCAAGCAGTAGACACACGGCAAAAAAGGGGCACACTTTGTATCTCTACTTTGTCGTGTGCCACCGGTCAGGCACACGGCAAAGGCCATCTTTGTCGTGTGCCTCGTGACCTAGCACACGACAAACAAGTCGTTAGTTCTTTGCAAGTGCGACGGGTGGAGGACGGTAACGGCCATTAATTGTTTGCCGTGTGTAACGACTCTAGGCACACGGCAAAACTTCTTTTTGTCGTGTGCCCTATCAAGGCACACGGTAAAAACGACATGTGAGGGTCACGTGACCATCTTTACCGTGTGTCACCTCCCACGGCACACGACAAAGTTTTTTTTTTCTTCCCCTATTTTCCCCCAATAGTTTTTGTTGTTCATATTATTTGTATGATACTTGGACACTGATATTTTATGAAATTTTTAATTGTGTTTGCTATATTTAGTTAATTTATTCTGTTATTTCAATTATTTTGTGAAAACTCAAATTTGAACTGCAAGTGGTACGAATAATGCAATGTAGCGTATGAAAATTTAATATTTCATGCTAATGATTCTCATTTGAGTCTGTATCCATGAAATAATAAGAAAAATCATGTATATTATACATGAAATATAAGAACCACCATGTGATTGAATAGAAATCAAATTTTATAAAAAACATACAGAGTTTTTAAATTATGAGAATTGTCGTGGCATCCTTATATGATACGTAGAGGCTGTGATAAAACGTAGAAAATATTTCATACAAGTTGTCATTTATATTGCTCACAAATCGTAGAATCTCCGTAAAAAAATCTGAGTGTTGATATGGAACCTTCTAGATTCTAAATGAAAATGAAAGTCGAGTGAAGTTTTTACTTCAACCATATTTCTATAATTAACAGTGCATATAAACTACTATCATGGTGAAATTTGGTTATTTTCTTATTCTTATAAATAGGTCTAATTTTGTTTTAGAAAAAGCTTTAAAATGTTTGTCGTGTGCCTGTATTTGTGGCACACGGCAAAAATGTAGTTTGTTGTGTGGGGCAATAGGGCACACGGCAAAACTAGTAGGTCAACAGCCTTTGTCGTGTGCCCCCCTTTACCGTGAGCCTGTCCCACGGCACATGTCAAACTTGTCGTGTATATCCCAATCAAGATCTGCGGACTTGGCCAAATTAGGCCTTCTTCTTCCCGACCGCGTCGCCACCCGCGCCCTTCTCGCCCGCCGTCCGCGCTGCTGCCCGTCGCACCTCTCCCCTCTGCTGTTGTCTCCCTCCGACACGCCTTCAGCCTTCTGCCCGTCGAGCCCGTAGGCGCCGATGGGCCAAGCGCCATCGCACCAGATCCCCCACCACCCCCCCTCCGCAGGCGCCACTAGGCCAAGTGCTGTTGTCGCCTCCTCCCCCTCCACTCTGCCGTGCCGCCTCCTCCCCTCCACCATGCCACCGTGCCAGATCCCCCCTCCCCCCCCCCTCCATAGGCGCCACCGGGCCAAGTGCCGCCTCGGGGCCAAGCACCGCCGCGCTAGATCCTCCTCCCCCCCCCCCCCCCACCCCGCAGGTGCCGCTGGGCCAACCGCCACCGGGCCAAGTCCCGCCATTGCCTCCTCCCCCTCCACTCCACCTCGTCGCCCCCGGCCCGCCACCTCGTCGCCCCCGGCCACCAGGACCCCGGCTCCGACCACCAGAGAGGGCTCCTGCCATGGCCGTCGTCACCCCTAGAGAGGGCTCCCGGCGGTCATCGCCCCTGGCCCCAGGCCGCCTCATCGCCCTTGGCCTCGCCTGTCTCTCCTCTGCCAAAACCACGGCGCCTGTGCCTCTGCTCGTCACCTAGCCATGCCATATCCGTCATCCCGAGCCCGTGCCACCTCCGGTCATCCTCCAGCTAGGTTCAAATCTTTTTCGCTATGGTAAAATCTAGCTCTAAGTTAAGAATGGAGCTGAGCTGTGGTGCTGTGGTTGACATGTTTGTAAAATCATGCTCAACACATAAATCTACTCATAGTCAGCACAAAGATAAAAACAGAGAATAGACTACCACAATACCACTACCAGTATAACAAAGAGGTCAATTTGATTGATAAGCTAATACTCTACTATCATGGTCAAATCACAAAGCTGCAAAATGTAGAGACCGAGATGATTTCATATGCTCAATGAAATAGAACTTACCTTTATGAATAAAAGAACTTGGCACTTCATTTTGACCGACCTTTTATGCATTCATCGATGTGGAGATAGTTAATTTGGATTTTCCATCATAATTATCCTAACCATTTAAAATACTTCAAGATTTTTTCCTAAAACTATCATCCTTGAATTTATTGTGAACGATATTCATAACATCAAAAATTTTTTGTTCATTCTTTTTCAGGAGAGGCGGGTATTCATCGTCGAGCCCTGCCCTTCACCGCCCATCGTTGCATCGTCGATCCCTAGGTGAGCACGTCAGAAACACCTCTCTGTATGTTTCCTGTTCGTAGGTCATGTAACCTAGTTAGGCGTCTCCCGTTTGAAAGAAATACGATTGGAGATATGCAGAGATGGTTGCATATCTTTGACTGTATTTGTTTTGAATTATCCATGTTTTTTGGACAGTCCGAGGATGCGTAGTTGGGGTTAGTTCCCCATGATGATGATTATTTCTAGATGAACATGTATGAATTTTATTTGCTCATTGTTATTGTTATTTATAGATAAACATTTATAATACTTTAATATTTTAAATTCTATTTTATGTACTCTTTTATCGTATGCTGATTGTTTTCTTATTTTTTATTGCAGGTGAGTGGACAAATATGGTGGGTGGCGGCGGTCTGGTGAAGTCGGTGGCGTCGTTGTACAAGAAGGCCATGCCAGGGAAAAGAGGGAGGCCCAGTGCAGTTGAGGACTCCAAGAGCGGTCAAGGGAGAGGTAGACGTGGAGGCGGTCGAGGGAATAGGAAGGGTGGAGGAGGAGGCCGAGAGAGAGCGAGAGCGAGGGAGCCCTCACCTGTAGTTGAGCAGTCCTCGTCCTCGTCGGAGGAGGAGGAGCAGCAGCAGCAGCAGCACGAGGAGCAGGAGGGGGGGGGAGGAGCAGGAGACAAGGGGTTCCACTTCCTCTACGTCGTCAGAGGTGTGGTTGAGAGGTCCTTCGGAGCTTTCAAAGCGACCAATACTTGTTGTCAGACGACCGTTGATTCGACCCGATCCGCCTAAGTAAGTATTTTACATGCTATGACAACCTGTTCATTTGATTCATGGAGAAGCATAATAGAAATTACTAATTTTTCTTGATCACTTGTGCAGGAGTTGGGTGATGCTCGCTCCAGGAGATCACGATGACCATGTCAATGGCATCCTGGGTCTTTTGGTAAAGACACACTTTCCGGGCATAGTTCCTTATGCCGGAGAGCGTGTGCTGGCCTATACGTGGAAGCACTACTTTTTCGCTGAGGATGAGTATGATTAGGATGGCAGGATCTTTGACAACAAGGCAGAACGTGTGCTCGGGGAGCTGTGGGTAAGTCTTCCTCGCACTGCATTGCTCAATACATCGTATTCATAGGACACTTTTGAAATCATGATGTTACACATCGAATCTATTTGCAGGATTTCTATAGATGCGAGACGGGATAAGAGGATAGAGCAAAGATCGTAGCTCACCGTGCATGTCCTAAGCTCGTGAGGGACATGTTTTATGAGGCACATATCTAGGCTGTGATTGTGTACCACGTCCAGCACCTTAAAGTTAAGGTCACCAAAACTCAAGCGAGAAACATGAAGCTTACTAGAGAGGAATACATGCAGTTAAATATAGAATAGTAATATTAATATTTTTCTAACATTAAGTATGATTAATTTGCTCTTCTTAATTATATGCCATGTACTTGAGGATGTGTAGGTGCCTGCGTGGTGGTGTGCTACCAATGTGCCTGGCTGGGAAGCTGTTGTGGACAAGTGGTGTGCGGAGGGCTGGGAGGAGACGCATAATGCTTGTTGGGAGCGTCGTTTGCTGATGTCAGGTCCACCACACCATCAAGGGAATCTTTTCCTTAAGCAATACGCGGCGAGATGGGTACGCGAATTCATTTATTTATTCTAACTCTCAATACTGTATAATTTCTAATCTTCCTTCTATTTTGTTTCGCAGTCAGTGTCATATGATGGTCGCTCCTGCACCTAGTTCGAGACATTTGCTATGGCCCACCAGGGCAAGGCCATGACGCCCGACGTCCAGTAGAACCCGGAGGCCCCGTCCACGGCGTACAGCAATTCCTCCGTCCAGACCCACCTCACGGAGTACACATCGATGGGAAGGGAGATCCATGGGTCTGAGTGGGATCCTAGCGCTCATGATCTTGATGGGGAAGTCGTGATGAGGGTGGGAGGAGGTAGGAAGCATGGGCGGTACTGGATTGGAGAATGCACGCTCGACACGGCGACTACGCCCACTATCTCCGCGATACGAGCGAGGAGCACGAGCTCAAGCCTGGCTATATGCACTCGACCGAACACTACACAGTCCCAGGTGGAGGCACTTCAGATAATTTTTAGTTATATTCATCATTGATTTACTGGTTTTGCACATGACTTTTTTGCATTGCAATAATGAGATCAAATGTTACAAGCCCAGCTCGCTGCAGAGAGGAAGGCAAGGGAGGACATGGAACAGCATTTCGGGAGGCTCGAGCACTAGCAGCAGCAATTGACTCAGTAGATGGCATCACTTGGCCAGAGTTTAGGTACAGCCCTGCCGCCGATGCCGTCGTTTGTTCTACCTCCTCAGCCACCTACTCTGGCTAGTACTCCTGTGAGTATGAACGTTTTAGTTTCTGTTTTGTCCATAGTAAAGCATTCATTACAATAAATAAACTCAATACTAGAGACTTACTTCGGATATTAGAGCATTTACGTATTAAAAACTAATGAATAATCAACATCTCTTATTTGTGCAGAATCAATCGGCGGGATCGAGTGCATGGAGTCAATGGCCTGAGGGGAATCAAGATCAGGACTTGTCGCCAGCTGGTGGGCAAGGCTTTCGTCGTCAGTAAACTTTCTATCTTAATATTTTTCTTGTTTGAGTTTGTGAACTGTCTGGGATGTTATGTGAATGATTGTTATGTTTCTAAACCACCTATATGATGGTTATTATAAAACATTTGTGTTGAGAATCTCCGGGATGATATTTGAATGTCAGTGATGATATTTGAATGCCTGTGATCATATATGTTGAATATTGGTTGTTTTTTGATTCGGGGGCAGCCAATTTTAATGGGTTGCTGACAGATTGTTGAGCCTTTGCCGTGTGCCTTGGTCATGGCACACGACAAAGGAGGAAGTTTCTACTTACCTGGAAACCACCTTTGCCGTGTACCATGACCAAGCCACACAACAAAGGTTGAATCTTTGCCGTGTGCCATAACCAAGGCACACGGCAAAGATTGAACACTTTGCCGTGTGCCCGACGGGAGGCACACGGCAAAGCACGTCGTCACCATGGGAGAAGGTAACGGCGCCTTTTTTTTTTGTCGTCGGCCAGCCGAGGCATACGGCAAAGCCTTTGTCGTGTGTCCGACAGAAAGCACACGGCAAAGAGACCTTTATCGACGGCTTTTTTACCGTGTGCCATATGCAATGTGTTACCCACGGCAAAGATGTTGCCGTGGGTATTTCTGTCTTTGTCGTGTGCCTGGGGCACACGGCAAATGTCCTGCTTCCCGTAGTGAGGTAAGCATGAACCATCTTGTACGCACACACACGCATGAGTTATTGGTTGGCTAACACTGAAATTGACACTCTCCATTTTCAGCAGTATAGCCACATGATATAGACATCTGGCTCTGTTTTCACAATTCGATTACCTTTTTTCATATGTTTGTTTTGATGATCTCTGACTAGCCAACCAAATGGTACCTTGTCCTGATTGTTTGCTCCAGAATGTGGACACTGGCCGAGGCAAGCAAGAATAATAGACCAAACGAAAAAGTACGGGAAGGCAAAGTGCCAGTTTCCGCAGAGTGTGGTTCTAAACAGGTACAAGCCTTTTTCTCTCCACCTAACCTCTCAAGAATCCCACATTGGTACAGTGTAGACTGGTAAATGAATTACGTACTAAGTCAGTTCTTGAAAAAATATTGTGTAGACATTGCAGTCTAATTCACAACTTGATTACAATAGCCAAATGTTGTGTATGTCTTTACACAACCGTATATATTTTTAGTACTTCTTTATGCAATATTTTTAATATGCTGATGTACCTTTTTATTATTATATTGTCCCACCATGTTGAAGAAAAACAAGTTGATTGCCAAGAGTTTGTGGAACATTGCGGTCCATTCAAAGTATTATTTGTCAGTGCCCCAAACTTTTGATTTTTGGATGGGTCTTGACTTGCTTAAGCATTGAACTACTTCTTTCAGTATCCATCCAGTTTGATCAGATCATTATGTATCCAGCTTTTTGTGTGGATATGTTTTCTAAGTTCTAACATTGTGTTACTTTTATCAAACAAACAAGGAACTTGCTCCAGATCGCCATATACATCATCAGCTACATCAGAGGCCTATTCCCTGAGAAGTACTTCAACGATAAGTCGGTTTCGGCACTAGGTTAGTATTGAATGCAATGTTAAACCCAGTTTCAACATCGAAGCTAAAGTTGGGGTGTAATTCGTTACATCACATGCCCTGTTGTTGCTGCAGAAATGAAGATTAAGAAGCTGATGCCAATGGATGCCGAGTCGAGGAGGCTGATACAACTCCTATGTGTAAAAATTACATAGGAGTTCTTTAGAGTGCAGAAATTATGTGTAAAAACAGTAAACTAATTGAATGAGCTTAGAAATGTGAAAGTCCTAAGCTCATTCAATTAGTTTACTGTTTTTACACATAATTTCTGCACTCTAAAGAACTCCTATGTTCTATTTTACTTATTTTGGACTCATGATATCTGCCACATATCTCTGGACCCTTATCTCTGGACCATTATTTCGCAAGAGTTGGTACCCAGTCTGCATTTGAAGATATAGATTTGACATCCTTTTATGTTTTAGTTTGTATATTAAATTATGATATCCTTTCTAATAAATGAGAGAATTTCTCATCTTCATTATAAAAATAATTGTGAGTCGAGAGCAAAACATTTCATACATTTTTCAGTCAATTTTACTTAAATGGATTATTGTTCTGAGATATATTAATTCATACACATTTCAGTTTTGATTCAGTAACTTGTAGAGAGAGGATATTATCATTTTAGACAAAGAGAATATTGTCAACTAGGTAACATAGTGTTAAATTACTGTTCACATTGTGAATGATAAAACAGAAAAAACACAGATGTAGAATGTGAAGGTACTGCTGTGAACTTCTAAAATATAAGGTACTGCTATAAACATCTAAAATATAATATTTTTTGGACACGAACATAGATATAGTCAATATTCTTCTCTTTTGTGTTATGTGAAATTTTATCACCCGTAGCAACGCACGGGCACTCACCTAGTATTCCTGAAATTTGAGATTTTCATGGAGTCCAGAACAGTAACATCTTGTGATAAGGATTTGAAGTTCAAGACGACCTTAAACGAACATTGGTTGAATACCAAAGTTGTATATCATGTCTAGAGCTCTCTGAAACATATATGGATGACCTTATTTGGATTACGGAGCTAGGAGATATGGGGCTCGCAATGAGTACTGCACAGAGGAGTCCTACTCAGGACAAATATATATGGATGACCTTTTCGAGAGATACAATATAGAATCCAAGTTTGCCTCATTTGAAGTCCGGACCATGGAGATATGAATTTTGGAAGATAGAGCTGTAAAAAGGAAAGTCCAGTTCGAGTTGTAACCGACCTAGATTTATTTCCTTTTGATAGTTTTCGTGTATAGGTCGGTGGAGGACGCCTCCAGTCACCTCCCCACTATATATATGTCCCAAGGGATGCCCCCCTTTGTACCAATTATAAATATAACAAAGTATTTCGAGTTGAGAGCCAAAACTTATGGCGTTATGTCGCCGGTTTCATCATGTAGCCTAGTTGTCTAGATCTCTTCTAGTTGGCTAGTTGGAGGAGCTAGATAGGGTTCTAAGAAGAGTTGATCTATATGGTGAAGCTCCAATTAGGCTCTAGTTAGTCTATGAATTCAACTAGATCAAGGTTTAAGAGCCGGATGCCATCGTCGTCGTGGTAAGTGATGGAGGTGATGTTCTATGCGTTATATCGATTGATCTATCTCATGTTCAAGTTTGCTTTCGATCTTGTTTCCCTCTTTTGTATTTCTACTTGCTAAAGGTCCACTTTGACATTTGTGCCGATCGGCATGACCCTCGTGCCGATCAGCACAACATCCGGATTATCGGGTAGGTGTGTTGTTTATCTTATTGGAGTTGTTTAGCTATTAGCGCTATTAGCCGTCATCGAAAAGGATCGCAGCAAAAACTTAATAGTGATGCAATACTAATAGATGCTCAACGTAGTGCCTCTTCCTTTGCCTTATTAGCCGCCGTTGTGACAGGGTCGCAGCAAACAGCTTAGGTGCATGATTAGAGGCGATAATAGATCGATGTGCTTCATGGACAATAGATCGGATTGGCTTTTGCTATGAACTACAACTTGTGTTACTGGTGTGTGCTTGATTCATATTTGGCTAAAACTCATTAGCTTTGGTTATTGGCTTTGGATTTCACTCTCTCTCTCTCTCTCTCTCTCTCTCTCTCTTGTTATTTTGACCTTTGTGTCGATCGGCATGGCTCCCCTGCCGATCGGCACAACAACAAACCTCTTCAATTCCCTCTTCTTCAACTTCATATGCAACTGTGCTTAATGCTAGGATTAGTTTGCTACGCTTAATGGTAGATTGCTTATGGTTTGTTTGCCGGTCCTTGGATTCGATAAACATTAGAATACTCTTCTAAGGGAAAAGCTTTACTACGTTGACCTGTACGCTTGCAGTCTTAGTGGATGCATGTTACTCGCGCCAACACAAGCTAAGGGGAGAACTCAATATTCTCGACCTTTCAAATTTCACGTGACGTATCCTTTAAGCTTGTCCTTTGTACATATGTAAAGTCTTTATGTGTTTTGTTTTGTTTGTGCCTTTGTTTTGTGCTTGTTTCTCTTCTTCTTGTAGGTTGACTTCGGACCCCCTTCAGATAGCAATGGACATAGGTTAAGCTTGGGAAGGTGGTTCATGGTGTGCCCAAGGCTTCAAAAATGGTCTATTATGAGTAAGCTCGAGAAGAAAACAACTTATCATTGGCACTTTGGTTTGTAGTCTTTCTCTCTCTTTCTTTTAGCATCACATCATGCATTGTATACTTGTTGCATTTGCATTCTTTGCATTCATGCATTCTTGCATCGTGATACCTTACATGCTTCCAAGCATGTTTCTAGGGGGAGTTGCTTATTTACAATGTGAGTATATGACCCTCTAGATGATCAAATAGTGATAATGTTGCTTCATGCCCATTGACTCATGTACAAACGAGCTCCAAGGTTAAATCTACTCGCGCGGCTCAAAGACAAGTGACTCATACATTCCCACCATACAAATGACTAACCATTGCATACTTGAGAAATTTTTGTTGAGTCATGTGTGTAGGGGGAGCTACGGTGGAACACCAACACAAGGAAGAGAGGAGCATAATGAAAGGGGGAGTTTTCTAACTCTTGTCAATTATTATTGCCCCCATTATTTGCTCTTTGGTTTCCTTGTGTTTTTGTCTTGGTTTGTGTTTTTGGTGATAGGTGACAATGGGGGAGAAGAGCATGAACATCCAAAAAGGAAAGCCAAGTGAAGATGGAGATCAAAAGAGGGAGAGAAGCATGAAGATCAAGAAGGAAAGCCAAGCCAAGATGGAGAAAAACATGAAGATCAAAAGCAGATGGATGTGGCAAGACATGAAGGAGAGATGACCAAATGAAGATGATCAAGACAATGGTGCATGTCTACAACAACAATGAACATCTATACAGACATGAACATTTGTGTTTATGGTGCGTGTCTACTCCAACAAGATCAACTATCATGACACCATGATGGGCACCAAATTCAACTCAAGATCAACATCTAGTAGGCTACATAATTGGGTAGTTCTCCCACAACACCTAGCACATTCCAAGGGGAGACTACTTCCAAGGTAAGGACCAAGGTAATCCTTTCAAACCTATCTTTTTCTCTTGGTTCCTTGTTTTGTTCGAGTTTTTTGTTCCTTCCTTCTTATCCTTTGGGACTCGTTCGTTTTGGATCATCATAAGTAGTGGTTGTCATCCATCACCAAAGAGGGGGAGATTGTAAGGTTCATGAACATTGAGGATCCTCAAAGATATGAATGTTTTGGTGATGAATGACAAGCATCAAATGTGATTAATATCTACATTAGTGTTATGCGTGTAGAAAATCTTATCTACTTCATGATGATTATTGACGGTTGCCTTGGTGGTTGATGGAAATGACCACAAGCATGGAGGCTTGATGAGCTCGATGGAGTCCAAGGGTTGATGGAGATGGATCAAGGCAAGGACAAGCTAGGAGCAAGTGTTTGGAACACTTGTCTAGTTGTTAGGTCTTGTGTCCATAGGAAAAAACGGACTATCAAGGGAGTCTAGGTCATATCTCTTAGGTCACGCTAGTCAGTGATGTACTTGGATGCTCGGTGAAATCACAAGATACTAGGTGGTAGTGGAGAGGCCAAGGAGTTGTTGGATGAAGCCGGGAAATGAAGTCAAGCGAAGACGAGGAGTTTCAGCTTCTGGAGATGGAGACCGGACAGAGGGGTCGTAAAGACCGGACGGTACGGTCATCAGAATGGATTCCAGTTCAAAGAATAGTTGGTTGTGAGAAAATTTGTTGGAGTAGAATTTATGTAGACCGGACTGTACGGTCTATAGGAGAAATTTCTGGACAGACGAGGAAGTGACTGTAACGGCTCTGTTTGGAGAAGGAGCAATGAAGATCGGACTGTACGGTCTGTATATCGCACTGTACGGTCTGTATAGGAGGCGGCTATGGACAGAGAGCAACGGCTCTGGAGGAGCCGTCCGGTGAAGACCAGATTGTCCGGTCTCGATAGAGATCGGACTGTACGGTCTGTATATCTAGAAAAGCTGTTTCATGGAGCAACTGCTAGTTTGTGGTTGGAAGTCTATATAAATTCATTCTTGGGGTCTTGGAGATCCCTCTTGGCAATTGGGATAGCTGGGAGCATTAGTAGGGAGCCAAGAGCAAAAGAGGAGAGCACTAGGAGGAGATATCGCATATCTTGAGAGTGCTAGAGAGAGTGACTTGATCATTCATACACATCTAAGGTTAGGGTGTTCTTGAGAGTGTGTCCTAGGCTATTACTCTTGGTCTATGGTGGGACCTAGATCGGTTAGACGTCGGTGATGAGCCTATCATGATCGGTTATAAAGGTCATCACATGTTTGTACACAGTTTGAGCTCATCATTAAAAGGAGCATCGATAGTGAGCGTCTGTGTCGGCTCAGGCAATCCGGCAAGTTCTTGAGGGAGACGAGCTTATACCTTGGTGGCAGCAATGACGCAACTGTGTCTTCACTCCGGGAGTGAATGTGGGCTCGTGTGCGAGAACTCCACTTGGTGGCGAGAGGGACCGGTACTCTAGTAGGAGTGGTCCAACGAGAAGTAGGGGAAGGCACCATCCTTTCGAAACCTCGGGAAAAAAATCATGTGCCATCTCTTGCTCATACTCCTTACTTTGATGTTTTACCTTTTGCATTTACATACCGTGTTATTAATGTTTGTGTGCTTATCTTGCTCTTGTTGATTATCTTGCTCTTGTTGATTATCTTGTAGCTTTCCTTGAGTAGGCTTCTTTGCTAGCTTATTTGCTTCCACATGTGTTTGGCTACTAGCTTGCATAAGAGTTGCATTGTCTTGTATGATACACTAGTATGCGTAGGTTGTTATTCCTTTCATAGGACTATTATCTAGTTAGTGTGATCGCCACTAAAATTGGTATAGAAGTTGTTTGAGTGTTTGGTTTTAGAAATTGACGAATTTGGTACATATAATGAGTTCCTGTTTCACCCCTCCCCCCCCCCCCCTCCCGCTCCTCTCTCTCTCTTGATCACTCGGTCCTTTCAAACATTGGTGATGCTAATTTAGGCAACCCAGAAGCAAGAAGAAACAATCTGGCAGGGTACCATGATTTTGAAGGATAATCTAGCCATAGGAATCGATTTTTAAGGATATTATTTTCAATTTTGAGGAACTAACCGGGGATTCTACACTGTGCAGCAAATGAAGTGCGATCAGGTAGAAGAAACCATGGATGGACCCGGGCGCTGAAGATGAACAGCGAGAGGGGGAGTCGGAGAGGGGTGGCGTTCACCGGCAACAGTTTCTTCTGTTTCAGGTTTGGCGGCGCTCGTCAGGAGGGTGGATTGTCAAACTGATCAGAAATTTTTCCATGTTAGATATAAGGTTGATTGTCAAATTGACTGCCAGTCACGGCATAACCCGATCATGTTCCACCCACCCGTCCCATTTTTTCCGTTCACTAGGGCAGTATTATAGATTTAGAAGATCTGTGTGACGGCCACCCGTCCTACAGACCGAGGAGGGCTTAGTGAACAGTTAATGATTTTGCTGGTTATGACCATCACACATATCTTCTAAATCTGTAGTACTGTTTTAGTGAACAGAATGATTTTACTGGCCACAAAAACTCGTGATGAAGAAGAGTTGAGCAACAAGTTGGTCGGGAGAAGAGCTAATTCATTCAGCAACTCTACGAATCTTTAAAATGATCCAAATTTTTTATCAACATTTACTCTAAGCCATACACGGAAAGGCGAACTCAACACCAATTATTTTTTACAAAATAGATTGAAAAAGTAAAAAATAATAATTACTAAATATACAAATACAGTCATCTCTACTACTGGTCAATATGAAATAATATTTCGTCATTTATTGATTTTATCATTTGGTCTGATTGTAGAATACAAACATTGGATCAGAGACCACGTAAGTGGCAAAAGTAAACATGTAACTTTCAACTGATATATGAAGTGGATCAGAGACTACGCAATATGCAATAATATTTCGTCATAGCCGAAGATTCAAAACATTGGATGCAACACGGCATAGCAAAACAAAAATCAGTTCCAACAGTTACAGGTTGCACGATAATCTATCCTACGATTTACTATTTAGTCTTGCATATGTCCTAAATTGATAAATATAGATCACGGATAATTATAGGATCTAGGATACCGATTAGAGGGAAGTGAATTGCGGTTTTTCAAAATTTAACAACCTACAAAAATTAATGCAGAAATAATACAAGATAACAAAGACAGGAATTAAAACCAATATAGGTTAATAGCTAAAGGTTTACAGTTCTAGGTGACATACATCATTATGGTATCGAATAATATAAAAGATGAGTAGATAAACAAGAGAGAGACACAATTTTATCTCATGATCTCACTGACTTGCCGATCACCCTTAATCCATGTTGAGGTGGATTCAAACCTTTGACTTGCTTCTCTATCAAGTGCACACTTCTCCAACAAGAAGGGCTCTCACGAGAGCAACTTGATCTTAAGCCAAATAATCCTTTGAACCACTCCAAACTTCGATTTCACTAGAGTTATCCTTTTCCGCTCCGGCGAGATGAGTACAAGACCTCTTACATGAACATCGGGTCTCCTTCACAATCTTCTTAAGGAGCTCATGGTTTCCACGCTACCAAGCCGACAAGAAGGCAGTAACCTTCAAAAATAACAAGCCAATATCGCTCGTTTGATAAACAATTAGTGTCACAATGCTCAAATCGCTTAAGAACGCGCAGTGAATTCTCACACACTTGCAATGAATAAATGGATGCTTGTGTGAGTGGGGAGAAGGCTCCTATAGCTCAAGTATACATTCAAGGTGTGAAGAGAGCTTCCTTGCACAAAGGGAGTGAGTATATACAGTCAAGACATCAAAAACTAGTTGTTACAACTTTCTGCGCAGCCGGCAGTCAGACCGCGGTCCCCTGACGGTGAGATCATCAGTAGCCCAACAGCTACTTTCATCAAGATTCAAACGGTTTGAAAGTTGTTGATCAGACAGAGGAGGGCTGGCGGTCAGACCGTGGAGCACTGGCGGTCAGACCGACCGCACCAGGTGATCAGACCGCCACAAGCTCAAGGAAACCAAAAGTCTCTGAACAAGGACAGTCAGACCATGTGGGTCTGGCGGTCAGACCACAACCACCAGGCGGTCAAACCGCATAGGGGCCAGTTCTCAGATCTCTCTGAACGTGGGCGGTCAGACAACCACAAGCCAGCAGTCAGACCGCCACCCCCATTTCGATAGGAATTTTCCATGGAAATTTTCGGAGGGTTTGCAACAAAGAATTTTTCAAGAAATTGTTTGAGGTTCTTTATCAAAGGATATTTCAAGGAATATTTGGGGCATTATTTTATGGGATTTTCAAAGGATATTTGGATATTTTAACAAGGAGTAATTCAACAAGATTCTCAATTTTGGATTTCTTACAAAGTGGCAACTAATGAAGCATCAAACAATAAACCATTAACTCCTCTTAATAGTGTGGCACCTATTTTAGTAATCCGGTCATTCTCCTCTTTAATCTTCGTATGACCGGCAAAATAGGAAACTATTTTATACCTTTGCCTTGGACCGCCTTCTTCATTTTTTTTATATTTATGAGTTGATCATGTATAAATTATCAATCTTAATATATAATGATCCATGGAAATTTGAGTCTTCATTAATTATTAAAACTTTAATTAAGGTCTAGATGCTTTAATAATCTATCCTATGATTTACTGCTTAATATACTATCGATAAAAATAAAAGCGGACAGTTACACAAATTACTACTAGCCTCTTCAGAATTCGTTATGGAATCCAAATATCTAAACGCGTCTGTATTTGAGTCTATTCACACTGGCATAAAAATCAATGGATTTTTTCCATGAAATATGTCACAAATAAATATAGTAGCAACAAGCTTAAATAATATTTAAGGTGATATGCAAAGATAATCTAGTACAGCAAGAGGAAGGAGTGTCAGCTAGCAACACGTGAACAGGAAGGGAGGAGTATCAGCTAGTACAACTTATTCTAAGACAAAGTAGGCCCCACATATGTAACAGGCATCGTGGAGCTGCTCAGACTTACCCCCTCCGTCTCGAGAACTGAGACACTGTTGTTGAGTCACGCCAAGTCGTGAAGAGCAGCGGTGCGACCGAACTGCCTCACGCCAATTTAAGACCGACTTCAATAATGTCATGTAAATCCATTTTTACCTGTACTATATCTCTGCACCCGGTCTTTAATAACAGCATGCAAATGGCGATACAAAATGTATCAAAGGAGAGAGGGGAGCCAAATCCGCAATGCATTCGGTCGGCGGGTCCGTCGGCTCGCACGAGAGCGGAGCACAGACGAAGGACAAAGGGGGCAAGACGGACCCACCGACTCGCACGGGAGCGGAGCACGGACAAAGGGCGACGGAGGCGGGGCGGGGCAGCCCGATTCAGCACGTCAAGGGGAAGGGCGGCGCGAGTAGGCGGGTGGCTGCCGCCGACGGAGCAGGGGGGCGAGCACAGGGGCACGTAGGGGGCGGCGGAGCAAAGCGTGCAGGGGCAGCGGCGCACACGGGGCCAAGCGCGGGGGGCGGAGCGGCATGCGGGGGCGGCGGGGAGCACGGGTTTGATGGTGCGCAGGGGCGGTTGCGCGGGGGGGAGGGGGGGAGCACGGAGACAGCGGAGGGCAAGCAATGCATTTGGATGTGCACGCGTCTGTTGGAGATAGCATTTTTTGCCTTCGCTTCGCTACACTATGCACGCGATGCAAAACTCGTTTTTCCTCTCAAAATTGCAACGCCTTGTTAGAGTTAGCCTAACTGGCGCAATCGGCTAGGTCAGTGGGGCTGGCCTCTTCATGCATCCACCAACCGCTTCATGCATTGGTCTCTAAAAGTCCTCTTCTTTCCCTTAGGTGACAGTGGGGCTGGCCTTTTCTCTCCTCTTATATTCGTAGTAGATGCAGCCGGTGCAGTGTGAGTTGTGGCACCAATCTGACCCTCGCCATCACTATCCAAGTTTTGAACATCATTCGCACCATTTCTAAGAACATAGGAAGTCTCGTTTGTAATTACGACTGCTTCAAACATGATTTACATTTGGTTCTCATGTTCAAGTGGTGCATCTTTAAAACATATACATCCTGGCATAGCCAAAAGATAGAGGAAAAACTGCTATTATGCACAATACTACCACTACAAGGATAAAAACTAGTATGAACAACATTAAAATATAAGCTCACCGTATTGTGTTCATCCCACCAATTATTATCAGCTACAATACATCCAGTAGAAAGATCTCTTCCCAAACCGATAGACCTTAAATTCAAAGTCTTACACGGAGTATATTTTTTCTTTAATATATCCCATCGGTTCTTCATTTGCTGCTCACTGTATGGCCTCTTCGTATGGTCATAAAATTTTTGGACAAGGTTTGCATATCAGACAATGCTGCGGTGGATTATGGGCAAGGACTTCTTCTACACAAATATCATTGAAATTTTTTGTAGCAAATGGATCCTATTTTGCCACAACTTTTGCTGGCTTCTCCATCTAAAATGTGTAGCAAGCTAGAGCTAAAATTACGAATGAAATTATACCATCAACTACCAGTTCAATCGAATCATTCAAACCATCCATTCGAATCATGCAATACACAATGCAAAAATGGTTTCGGTACCTGAGGAAGGTGGCAGCGACACCTAGGGCTGTAGACTGCTCGCGCCTGCGTCTTCAGACCTACGCGTTTGGCTCTGCCCGGCCGCGCGCCTTCGGACCAGGGCCGGCGGCGCCCACCCCCTCCACGAGAGAGCGCCTAGCACTACCACAAAACGGGTCTTTAGCGGCGTTTTAAAAAAGCACGTAGCGGCGATTTTGAAGAGAACCGCCGCTATAATGGTCCTGCAGCTTTTAACGGCGGTTCAAGATGTGATCCCCTCTAAAAATTGATTTTTAGGGGCGGATCACATCTTAAACCGCCGCTAAAAATGGTCTCCATTTTTAGGGACGGGTGACAATATGATCCGCCCCTAAAAATCGATTTTTAGGGGCGGACCACATTGTGGCCCGCCGCTAATACATAGAGGTCTCATTTTGATCCGTTTGGCCCAACTAGTGCAAATAAAAATAACCCACTCCCTCTCCCAAACCCTAACCCCATGCCTCTCCTCCTCTCTCTCTCTCTCTCTCTCTCTCTCTACGTGCTCCCCCTTCTCTCCCACCACCGCCACCTCCTCTCTCCCCGTGCCCTGCCCTCTTCTCCACCCACTGCCGCAGGCTCGTGATGGAGGCGAGCGAGAGGAGGCTCTCGGCCAGCGCTGCTGCCTCCCCTTCCTTTTCCCCACCAGGCGCAGCGGCAGCGGGTGGATCCTTCTCTTGCGCGGCGACGGGCAGATCCACGCCCTCTAGCGCAGCGGACGAGGAGGCCGCGGGATCCGGTCCCCTCCTGGCGCAGCGGTAGCGGGCAGCGGCCGGTGGCCCCAGATCCGGCCCCGTCACGGTCTGGCAGTGGCGGATCTAGGCGACGGGCGGGGGCGGCACTCCCTTCCTCCTCGGCGATGGGCGAGGGCGGACCTCCCTTCCTCCTCGGCGACGGGCGGGGGCGGCCCTCCCTTCCTCCTCAGCGACTGGCGGCGGGAGATCCGGCTTTAGGGCGCTAGAATCTGGCCCCGAGGTGGCCGGATCTGGCCCCAGGGCGTCTTTCGCGAGCATAGAGGCCTCCTCCTCCACGGCGCGGGTCTAAGGTGGTGTGGCATGGCGCGGCGGCCAGATGGTTTTTTTCTTTGTTTTACGGGTCCAAGGGTAGCGGCGGGTGAAGATGTCACCCGCCGCTACTATTCGGACTGTAGCGGCGGTTTGTTCCGTCCTCAGGACAACCGCCGCTATAGTCTACCATTTTTAGCTGCGTTAGCGGAGCGGCAGGGCGGCCCACCCGCCGCTACAGTGGGTTGCTCCGTCACTACAGGACATTTTTGTTGTAGTGTAGATCCGCGCCACCTGAAGACGAGGACGGCCGACAGCGGGGATTAGAGCGGGCGGCGGCATGCAGAGCGGGCGAAGGCGCAGAGCAAGCGGGCGGCACGGTGCCGAGCGAGCGGGGTGAGGGACATACCTGGCCAACGGGCCGTACCTGGCTGGCATAGCATGAGCCCGTGACAGGCCGGGCCATTTCCTTGACGGACCGATACGACCCTTCTAATTAACGAGTCGTGCCATGACGGCTCGTCTTACATGGGCCGTGCCGGCCCGGCGAGTCAGCGGGCTATTCGGGCCAGGCTGGCCCGGAGCCCACTTAAATTTTATATATTTGATTTTTCTTCAAAAATTAATATTTTTATAGATAAAATATTTTTTATTAATAAATTTGAACTAAAAAAATATAATTTTTAATATAAATATTGAAATATTAATCATTTTATTTGATGGGCCATGCCGGGTCGGGCCGTGCTTCACGGGCTAAACGGGCAACCTCACGGGCTAAGCGGGCCACGCTAAACAGGTCGTGCTTGGGCCGGCACGACGGGCCTACGGCTAGGTGCAGGCACAGCCCATGATGGGCCACGGGCCGGCACGGTCCGTCTAGCTTCGGGTCGTGTGCTCGGACGGGCCAAAATAGGCAGGGCTCATATCGGCCCATTTAGCCTGGCCCACTTGGCAGGTATAGTCGGGGAGGGGTAAGGAAGGAAAATATATTTGCTTATTTTCGTGGGCGTGGTTCGTGGCTCGCTGGAAAAAATCAGCCTTCACATGTTCGACGGGATTTTCTGACAATCCATTTCTCTTCTAAGCAGAAAAAAAAAGTGTGCAGTTTGGGTGGGATTATGGATTATTTCCGCCCACAATCCGCTTATAAGTGTAAACAAACAAGGCCTTAGTCAACCTCTTTGATGATGTGGCAAATAATCACGCCAACTTATTTAATGTGACTGTATAAATTTATCATGCCAAAATATTTGACGTGATAAAATAGATCAGATCTTAGAAATAATAGTTGTGTTAGGTTATTTTTAAAATATTAGATTAAAATGGGTCAAAAAACCAAAAAACAAATCGTGGCTGGATGGGGAAGGACGAAGTAGGCATTGGACATGGGCCGGAACACAAATAAGAGCCTAACAATACAAAGTCGAGCTCCCGCTGCTTGGGTGCGGCCTGGCCCAGCATAGATTAGAAGAATATTAGTAGTTTAGTTTTTTAATAATGTTTTAATTAAATTCTAGAGCCTCCGCCTCCGGAGAAAAGAAAACTTAAAAAAATAGAGAAAAATCCGCGCACTCGCTCCCTCGTGTCCTCTTCCTCTCCTTCACTTCTTCCTCCCGTACCCTGCCTTGCGTGACCTGCGCCGCCTCCCCCGCCGCCGCCCCTGCCGCTCGCATCCCTGCCCCTGGGCCGCCGCCGGACCCATCTTCGTTGGGCTCCGCGCGGCTCCACGCCTCATCCCCGTTGGGATTGTCTGCCTGTTCGACCGCCCAACCCTCCCTCGGCGTTATTGGTCGCTTGTTCATCGGGATCTCGTCGGACTGGGCGGTGCAAGGATAGGGCTCCGGACCCCATGGCGTGGAGGCGCGTTCTCACCCAGGTGCAAGTCGCGATCCTTTCTTGTTTTCCGCGCTTTGTTGTCGTGCGGCGATGCGGTCGTGGGTTCCGAGCTTCGATCTTGGTGGGTGAGACTGGGTGACGCGTGGTTTGAGACTTCAAGGGGCGTTACCGACGTGCGCATCTGGTTGTATCTTCTGACAAATGGCTGGGTTTGGACCTAACAGTGATGCAGTTTATGTTTTGTGTAGTTGCTACTTTAGGTTAGTTGTAGAAAGGATTCCCTTCTCATAGAAAAGGTTCTGTTGCATGGCTGTCACTAGATTGAATTTATAGCAAGTGCTAGATTCGGCTCCCGGTGTTGCAAGTATGTGATAGGTGTTTCATGTGTCTTGAAGCTAATTTTGAGGAAAGGGCTGTAAAACGTTGAAATTATGAAAGCTTACTTGAAAAACAAGAAACTATGCCAGCTCTGTTGTTTGTATTTGGGAGTTGTTTCAAACAACCGAGCAGTTGTTGCTTGCAAGGGGGTTACTTTCTCTGTTATTTGTCTTATTATTGTCGGTGTATGTTTGTTTTTTGGAAGCCATTTGCTTGAATTAATGCATTTTGCTTATGTCACAGATCACAAGGCACCGACCCACACGTGCAATCTACAATGAACTAGTAGTGTCCTCTCCCATGGGCGCTATTAGAAGTGACATCGCTGCAGGTATACTGTTGTTGCGTGATGCGTTACATGCAGATATAACTGACAGCTGTTTCAATATTATTCTTTTAGTATACACATGTAGCATTTGCAACGTTCAAAAAGTTATGTTTTAAATGTATCTTTGTTGTTTTCTTCCTTTTATGAAATCAGTTAAGGTGCTCATGTTGGCGTTATTAGTTTACTCGTGAGTAAATTCCTTTAATGCAGTGCAGAGCCACTGTTCCCATTCGTGCATACTACAAAAATTTCTTTCCACTTCTTTTGATATTGTATGTTGTTTTAATCGTCACAGGTTTCAGAACTAGAAACTTGCAAGAGAGGAATCAGTCAAGCTATATTGGTAGCCTTGCACGCCGGATGCGAGACCTAGATGCACCAAGCGAGAGTTCTCTGCTTAAAGAGATCTACAGAAGTGACCCAGAGCGTGTTATACAAATATTTGAAAGCCAGCCTTCATTGCATTCCAACCCTTCAGCACTCTCTGAGTACGTAAAAGCTCTTGTAAAGGTTGATCGGCTGGACGAGAGCACCTTGCTTAAGACATTGCAGAGAGGTACCTAAATTCTCGAGCATGTAAATATTTGTGGCTAATTACTCTTTCCTTCTTCTGTGATGCATGTGAAATTTTGCTGGGACTGAATGTTTATTTCAAACTGAATAAAATTTCATTGCTTGCTAGCTACTTGTATTTCTGCACTGTTATTTTCGCATACATTTGACCATTCGAACTTTAACAGGCTACTTGGGGTTTATATTTCTTCTGTAATAATTGAGTTTACAACCTTAGTCTAGTAAATTTGAGTGTGATATAGATAGATAAACCCATTCCTCTCTTCTATCAAAGCTCAAAGAATGATTTACTTTACACATTTTTTTCTCTATATCTTAAGAGTTTTGATTCAAAGTTTGATGTATGAATTAGTGCTGGAACTGTTCAATTTTGATGTATGAATTAGTGTATATTTATGCAATATGTAGTGGAACCCTTGTAGCACTCCTTCAGTTAGTCTGACTAATCCATTAATTTTGATCATAAACTGTACAGGGGTTGCTTCTTCCACAAGGCAGGAAGAAAGCTTTGGCAGCATTCCAGCACTACAGAGTGCTGGTCAAGTGACAAAAGATGGAGTCCTTGGCACTGCAAATGCACCTATTCATATGGTTACAGCTGAAACCGGCCAATTTAAAGATCAACTTTGGCGAACTTTCCGAAGCATCGCGCTAACTTTCCTTCTAATTTCGGGCATTGGGGCTCTCATCGAGGATAGAGGAATCAGCAAAGGTTTAATTTCCTGAGAGACCTATATTTTCATATTCCGAATCAACTGGGTCCTGATAATTTTTGTTAAAATTGATGTAGGTCTTGGTCTGAATGAAGAAGTTCAACCAAGCATGGAGTCTAGCACAAAATTCAGTGACGTAAAGGGTGTTGATGAAGCCAAATCTGAACTTGAGGAAATAGTTCATTATCTTAGAGATCCCAAGGTAAATCTCTCTTCTTAATAATTACTGTTGAAATCACATCTAGTTTCTTCAAGTTAAACCATCAATCTGATGTTAGTAATTTACTCCATTTTTATTTTATTGTCATTTGGACAAGAAAATTAGTACACATTTGAACTAGTTTTTTGTCATAATACACCAAAATAAAAACAGGAGTACTTGTTACCATTTTATATACTAGACCATTAATGTAGCAGAGTCTTATGTTGCTTTAGTGCTTATAATAATGTGCAATTGTCCATGATGGAGTACTTGTTACCATTTTATATACTAGACCATTAATATAGCAATCTTATGTTGCTTTAGTGCTTATAATAATGTGCAATTGTCCATGATGTAAAACTGTCCAGCAATACATTCATATATGAAGCTACTATTTCCTTCATTCCTGTAGTGCCCGCAACCTACCAATATAGGGTTAGTTCAACATTAGTCCTTATATCTACTTTTTTTTTTTTTTGCTTTTGGAAACTGAATGGATTAACTTGAAATTTTCATTACTTAGTTTAACAATGGTGTCCCTTTGAATAGGTTTTCGAATTCTGTGACTTCATATTTCTGCGATATAGATAGTATAGAGTATAGACTAGTTACATATCCGACTTTGTATTATGTATCTTTCAATACATCTTTGCTATGTGGATCATGCATCAAGTTGCAATGATGCATTTTTATATCTATGCTACTTGATATTAACAAGATGCTCACATGATTCTCAGCGCTTTACACGACTTGGTGGAAAACTTCCGAAAGGTGTCTTGCTTGTTGGTCCTCCTGGAACCGGGAAAACGATGTTGGCGAGAGCGATTGCTGGCGAAGCTGGTGTTCCCTTCTTCTCATGCAGTGGTAGTGAGTTTGAGGAGATGTTTGTGGGAGTAGGAGCTAGAAGAGTGCGGGACCTTTTTGCTGCCGCGAAAAAGCGATCGCCTTGTATAATATTCATCGATGAGATCGATGCAATTGGTGGGAGCAGGAATCCCAAGGATCAACAGTACATGAAGATGACCTTAAACCAGTTGCTTGTTGAGTTGGATGGCTTTAAACAGAATGAAGGGATTATTGTCATTGCCGCAACCAACTTCCCAGAGTCGCTAGATAAAGCCCTAGTCAGACCTGGGCGCTTTGACCGTCACATTGTTGTTCCCAACCCAGATGTTGAGGGCCGACGGCAAATTCTAGAGTCTCATATGTCAAAGGTAGTTTTAGGAACTTATGTTGGCATGGTATCCATGTTAAAATAGATTATCTTACCCTGTTGTATGTGACTGCAGGTCTTAAAGGGTGATGATGTGGATTTGAGTATCATTGCCAGGGGAACACCAGGATTCTCGGGTGCAGACCTTGCTAATTTGGTAAATGTTGCTGCTCTGAAGGCTGCCATGGATGGAGCAAAGGCTGTCACGATGAATGATCTTGAGTATGCGAAGGACCGAATTATGATGGGCAGTGAGCGGAAGTCAGCAGTTATCTCTGATGAATGCAGGAAGTTGACGGCATACCATGAGGGAGGGCATGCCCTTGTTGCCATCCACACAGAAGGTGCTCACCCTGTCCATAAAGCTACCATTGTGCCCAGGGGGATGGCCCTTGGAATGGTGGCCCAACTCCCTGACAAAGATGAGACTAGTGTGTCAAGGAAACAGATGCTGGCACGTTTGGATGTCTGCATGGGAGGACGTGTGGCAGAGGAGCTTATATTTGGGGACAGTGAGGTGACATCTGGTGCGTCATCTGACTTCCAGCAAGCAACTGCAATGGCAAGAGCTATGGTTACTAAATATGGTATGAGCCAGCAGGTTGGCCTTGTTTCTTACAATTACGAAGATGATGGAAAGAGCATGAGCTCAGAAACAAGACTTATGATTGAGCAGGAGGTGAAAAATTTCTTGGAGAAGGCATACAATAATGCAAAGACCATTCTCACTAAACACAATAAGGAGCTTCATGCCCTAGCCAACGCACTTCTTGAGCATGAGACTCTCTCAGGAGCGCAGATAAAGAATATATTGGCACAGGTAAATAACAAACAGCAGCAGGAGCATGCTATTGAAGCAACACAGAAGACCCCTGCCACACCAGCTTCCCCTGCATCACCAGCTGCCGCGGCGGCAGCAGCTGCTGCTGCAGCAGCGCAGCAAGCAGCAGCCAAAGCCAAGGGCGTAGCTGGTATCGGATCTTAGTACATGCGTCAGCTGTTTGCATTGTGTATATTCACCCAAGTAGCAGGCTGTTCCAGCAATTGACAGTTGACGAGAACCAGGACGAGAGTGCTAAACTGCTGCAGCAATAGAACATAATGATTGTTTGTACTCATTTCCCTCTAGCGAAAACAAAAGAACAGGAAAACTTAATACATTGTAGCAGGCACATTAGCTGGTGCTTGGGATCAGTTTTGTATCCGCCTCCAAAACGATGTCTGTTGTTCACATCCTAATAATTTGTCAGCATTCGGCCTGCCCTGTATACCTAACAGAGCATAAAAATGTATTACTAGCTTAAATACAATGTGGTGGTTACCGAGTCTTCTGTCCTACGCACATTTGTTGTTCCTTGTGTCTAGCAAGTTCACATTCCTTTACAGTGGCCCTGATGCTAGGTAAGAAAATTATCTGTTGCTCTGGTGCCAAATAGGAATGTTATCTATCGATCTGCTGTGTGTGAGCCATTTTATCGTCAACAAGAGTTTTTGGATCAGGTACCTGCCGTCGTACTGACTTACGGGTGTACTATCACAAGCAAAGGTCATTGTTGCTCAGTCGATGAAACAAGATTTTTTTCTGTAATGATCTCAAGAAATTTTCATGTTTCAACTTATCTTTAGCACCAGAACAAAATGATGCCTCAAGCACAACTCAACAGACAAAAACTACTGCTTTGAGCCCTGAGCTTTCGACTTCAGGGCTTCAATAACGGCAGAGAAATCCTCATCAGCGAGTCCGAGTGATTTGGCCACCTTGTACACTTCGTTTGCAGCTGCAACTGTAGGAATGGACTGGGACACTGATTCTGCCAGGGTCAATGCAAGTCTTAGATCCTGCATCGAGTTATTTGCTTAGTGTCAGGTCAATCCAAACTTCCAGATGCAAATGAAACTGTTTTTTGCTGCCGAATAGGGCAAACAACAATAGTTAGTTACCTTCTGTTGATGTTTCAGAGGAAAGGCGGTAGGATATGTAGCTTTAACCATAGATGGGCCCTTCAGTGAAAACATGGGAGCACTGATAGCACCTTGTGAGATAACCTGAAAGGATCAGTATCCTAATTTAGCTTCCTTCTCCGTGTGCATTGAACTATTTACCAAGACAACATCATGGATTGCACATTATTCGTTTTTCAATTCCTTGTTGCGAATTACCTCAACAAGAGTACTCGGGTCTAAGCCTGCCTTTTCACTCAGGAGTAGCCCTTCTGAAAAAGAAACCATCATGCTGCAGTATTCCACAAAACAGTCAGAAAAAAATTGACAATCAAACCTAATAGGTTTATTTAAATTGCTGCAATGTATAGGTTATATACTTATATATACCTTCCCATGACCATGTTAACCACGAGCTTCATTGCTGCACCATTGCCAACATCACCAAGATAGAATCTCGACTGGTTTCAGAGTAAAGAGAGCATCAGGGTATTACAACAAGTAACAAAAAAGAGCAAATGAAACTGGTGTGCTTCTTCCAGATAAGTGATCACCTTGCCCATGACATCGAGGAGGGGTGCCGCTCTCTTATACAGTGATTCGTCACCTTTGGTCAATCAATCATAAGAATAGTTTCAGGGACCGAAAAACAGAGTTAACTGCTGCATTTATCGCAACTACCTAGCATGGAGGCAGAAGATTACCTGCAGTAAGAAAGATGAGCAGCCCATCTTCTGCCGGCTTTTTCGAGCCTGAAACTGGAGCCTACTGAACCAGTCCTAAAGTTAGCATACATTTGCTGAAAACACACTGCTGGTAGCACGTTGAGGCAATCAGATCAACAGTGTCATATTACATTATGAGAAGGAACAGAAACACAAGCAGTGCCAAATTACATGCATGAAGCATGATGATAAGGGACAGAAACACAATGGCAGGGACCAGAAACTACCTCAAGGAAAGATGCTCCCGTACTTGTAATTCGTTCACCTATCAGCTTGGATGTGGCACCATCAACCGTTGACACATCGACATACCTGAAAGTTGACAGGCAAGCAAGATACCAAAGATAACGTTTATTATCTTATCTGTGCGTCCTGATATGCTCCAGGCGCCATGCTGCCCATATTTCAGCAACAGATGAAGGTTAGTTACCCTTTCCCTGGGGCCAACCCTTCCGCAGCTCCATTGGTCCCGCATGCAACCTCAACCTGTGGTAGGTACATACAGTCACATGAATTATTGGGTTTGTCATGTGAGCCCTCAAGAACAGAGAAAACGGCATCCGGGTGTACTCTGAAACGAAGCATATACCGCGCTCTCTGGATCAGCCAACATCGCAAAGGTCACATCACAAGACGAAGCGACTTCGGCCGGTGAAGGCTGGTACCTGCAGGACGGAGCATCCTCTTGTATCAAGCGAAATGATGCATGAACATATTTGAAATTCAGTAGATAGAACATTGTTTTTGGGTTGTGTCAGCATGAGGATTATTAACATGATGCTGTGGCTATCTAGTAGTAACCAGTTGACAGCAAATTGATGCAGTGGTAACTGTAAAGGCCGTGGTTCCTTCAAATGGAGTGGAATTTTAGCAGAACATGGTCTTTTCCACAAGAAAAAGGGCAAAGAACAATGGCGTGTCACTGGCGACAGAAAGTCAGGTTTCTGTTTTTAGCAGTACGGTTGAGAATTAGCCGGGGTCCTGTTTCAGGTTATAGTACAATCTACTTTCTCACATTTATTAAGCTACATTCGGTTTATATATGATGCAGATGCGCAGTCGAAATGAAGGTTGGGTTTATGCTGATGAGGGCATACTTGGCACCGAGGGTGAGGAGGGGATCGCACTTGCTCTTGGTCCTGTTCCACACTGTCACATTGCAGCTGCAGATAGGGATGGTCCATATTACTTACACCGGCCAGCGGCCATTGCTGCTGCCAGCCCAGGATCAAGTTTAACAAAAGCAAGGTGAATCAATAATTGACGAGTTACGCACCCTGCCTTGATGAGGTTGGAGGCCATGGGCGTGCCCATGATCCCGAGCCCCAGGAACCCCACCTTCCCCGTGAACTCCACCCCGCCGGCGCCTGCAACAACCGCATTTTATTTTATCCGTCGCAACAACCAGATGGCAATCAGCAGGAAATTCTGCTACGAAATGCCCCAGGACTCATCTCTTTATCCGCAGGACCGCGGCCAGTAGGATTAGGAAAGGAGTTGAACCCACGACGTGAGAACTGAAAGGGAGGGAGCACGCGACGCGTTACCTTGTCCGGACGACGAGGCCGCCGACGCCGCCGAGCAGGACATGGAAAAGCGGCGGGACAGCGCGCGCCGGGGGATCAGCGCCGCCGCCATCGTCGCCCTGGAGCAGATGAAAGCCGCCGCGGCCATGGCTTCACGTGGGTCGGAAGGAGGGAAGAGGAAGACGGGCCCCGATCGTCGAGCAGGAGGATAAGGGCGTGGAGCAGAGAGAGCCACGTGCGCGGCGGGCTTCCTGTGGCCTCGGGGTCTGGGTGCGCAGGCCCAGCGGAGGACTCGGGCCCACCGGTGGGAGGACGGCAGCTTTCTCCTGGGCCGCGGTGATTATTCCGTCCCGGCCGCTTTCGCGTGGCGTCACGCGCCAGCCTTTTCGGCTCTGCAGCCTGCTGCACTCCCTTTGATCCATCCGTGATGATGGCGATGAGAATATGACATGATGACCGCCGCAAATCTTATCTCGTTGGTTGTGACGAGTGACCACGTGGCCGCCTGCCTGCATCACTGTGACCTGCATCCCGGGCCCCTGCCGACTATAGTGCCTTCCTTTCCTCGACGACATCATCTTTTGTGTTTGTGAAATCACCGGCCACGGCCATGAGTTCGTCACTCGAGCACGCTCCATCGATTTCGTACTCAACGGAATGGGCATCGCAGCGACCATCATTTTTCATTTCTCTGGGTGGACCGGCATTGCGCGATCGAACAGACGCACGCGGCATTGCACCGTCGCTTCATCAGATTCCTTCATCCACATCAGTGATCGATCAAGGATTATGTACCGGGCCGCTCCCTTTACTTGGGAGCCGGGAGAAGTGAGATTTAAGACAAAATCATTTGACTGTACGACGAATCTATACGTAGCAGGACAGCCTAAAGGTTTTGAATTACTTGCATACCTTTGCAGAGAAAAAAAAAATCGCACATCACATGGCATCTTTATTCTCTCGCGCGGCTGCTGGGGTCGCCCGTGCATCCGTCCTCTTCAACTAGTACAGTACTAGCTAGTGGTACAGTGAATCTGCGTGCTGTTCGAAACTTTACCACTAATAACACACATTTTAATACAGCGAGATATGTTTACGTGCTTGTGAAATGTTTGCCATTGCAAGTCCGAGAATAATGCTATTCAATCACTACTATAAATGATTTTCGTTAACGAGTTGTAAGCGGTTTTCGTGGCAGACAAGATGTAAGTATTTAGCAATAAAATATATGTGTGTTAGTGATAGGCACCCGACCGACCTAAAAAAAGGATCCATAACCTATGCCTCCATCGCCATCATCGTCGTCGTCGATGCCACTTCGCTAACCGCTGTATCAGCCGCCAGTGAATTCTTCTATGCTCGGGCCACCGTCGTCGCTGTATGGGCCGCCACTAAGGCTAGCAGCACTGCCTCCGACGTGAAGGCCACAACCCATGCCGTCATGAAGGCAATCACCTTATGGAGCCAGCCCCCAGATCGGCCGTCGATCGGCAGGGGTTGCCGTGGGAAGGCCCAACGGTTGTGCCGCCCAACGAAGGGGCCGAGACGGCGGTGCACTATGGCCATGGGGTGGCGGAGAAGGGGGCGGCGGATCGAAGAAGAGGGTGGTGACCAATAGGATGTAGAAGGGGAGTGGATGGTGTTACAGTCTCCCCGCACCCTTTTTTTTATAGTAGGTTACACAAATTAGTGATGGATCATATTTACACTGTCATTAATTTCTACAACTTGAACTAGTGACGGACGAGCATATCTTCCAGGTCATATTTAATAGTAGGATATAAAATATCCGCTACTAAGGATTTTCGTTGCTGAAAATCATATTTGTAGCAGTGGATAAAAGCGTGGAGTACGTTTTATGCTCAGCTCTGCTGCAACTTGAGCAGTCCCTGTTGGGCTCGTCGGTTTCAAAACCAACGGCAAAGATGCACCTGCCTGCTGTAGCGAAACTACTGTGCGTCGAATCGCTATAACAATCGACTCCGCTCATCGCAAAAAGGAACGTCCTCTATTGCGTGCAGTCGTAGTAACGATTCCACTAAGGGACTGTTTGGAATAGAGTAATGAAGAACACATGAATAGGAAAAATACGTAGGAATGAAGATATCGAGATTTGATGTCGGTAATATATTTATATGGTTACGTCGAGACTAAGACCTACCATGGTTGTAAAAGACGTCGAGTTATACAGATTTGGACCCTCTCGATGAATGTAAAAACTCTACGTCCTGTGTTCTGTGAATCGTATTGCTTATAATGTTGTGTCCCCGATGGGGGGGTTCCCTGTCGCCTTATATTTGCAATCGGCAGGAGAGTACATGAAGAGTCCTACTAGTAGTCTACAAGGATTTACATAGAAAGTCTATCTCTATTTGTCTTACGCTCCAAGCGGACTCGGTCGGTTCTCTTATTGATGAGGTACCCGGTCGGTTACCAACTTAGGCGTATCTATGGATGCCCGAAAGTTAAGTATTTCACAGCAGCCCTCGAGTGCTTTCTAATGATCTTCAATGTTGATGCGAACAGGTCATAAATTAGAAAGACCTCATGATCAAAATTCCTAATGGATCTGGTCCATAGATGTCGATGACATGTACCCGGAGTACCTCACATAGATACAAAGTGGAGATAGACTCCTACTATAATATATATAGTAGACCGACTAGGACTCCGCCATGTAACCCTATCCTCCCGGATATATAATGCAGGGCAGGGGTCCTTCTCAAAGGACAAGTCCTCAATTAGATAGATCCTGCACGGGACATAATTAGACACAACTAGACATTATCGTCTAGGTCTACCCTCGTCTAGATCTATAATCTAGACATATCAATACAAATACCACAGAACACAGGACGTATGATTATTATCCTCCGGGAGGCCCGAACCTGTATATCATCTCTCGATCTCGTGCATATCGTATTCTACATATAAATCGTTATAGGTGAACTACCCTATGTCTGATACCGAGAATAAATCTCGATAACCGACTAGGTGCACCTGATCAGGTGTAGCCCCCGACTCTTGTATAATTTGAAGACTAACAAATAATATAAGAGTCTAATAATATTAGCTCTTAACATTTTGTTCTGTAAATTCAACCCAAACCATTAAGCTTGAGCTGATAATCCTCTCATCATCAAACCACGCCGACCGATTTGAAGTTATGTCGAGTGATTTACACTCTTATCTGAGTAATTTATAGACCCAAAATTCCATGACATCAATCATAGGGTAATCTATATGCAAACTTATATGACATCAATCATATAATAAATAAGCTAAATGGCATCAATCATTTTATAGTCTTTTATAAGAAATTATTGCTAGGATTAAAACAAGCCCAATGTTGATAATTACTTTATTGACTTCATTCAACAAAGTACCTGTGAACTTGAACCCATACGACCATCAAGTCCTCTTGCTATATGATCTTCAAATCATATAGATATGGGATGTATATATATTTTTTTAAATGGATATTCCATTGCTTCTCATCAAAGAAGCCTCCGAGATTAAGTTCTCAGGATTCATACTATCAATTCTTTTTTAAAGGAAATGCCTCACCATTTTTTATAATCGGAAAAGCCTGGCACTGTACGGCCCACCAAAGCCCATGGGGACCTCAAAGACTAGGTCAAAAAGGCAAAGGTATAAAAAGGGCAGACAACTGTTGACTCCAAGTCCACGCCACCATTTCGCACGCAGCGCTTCGTCTTCCTTGTGCCTCCCCTGCTTCCGCGACTCCTCTGCTTCAAAGGAAGGGTTAGCCTTTTCCCCCGCCGCCACAGACCTTCTTCCACAGCAAGCTTTCAACTCCTGCTAGGGTTAGATCCCTTCCTCCAGATCCAGTGCGCCATTTCTTCATCGACAATGCCTCGCAAGTCGTCCAAGAAGGCCGCCGCCACCGAATCGTCTTCCTCGGAGCTGGAAATCCCAGAGCAGCTACAGGAGTTATCCAAGAGCAGCCTCACCACCACCGATCTGAACACAATGGTGATGGATGGCCTCCTCCTGGAGCAGGCACGTATAGATTGGAAGGTACCGAAAGAAACTCGCCCCCTCCTAATCCATAAACACATCATAGTTTTTTGATCTTTTTTTCAAGCATGGTTTTGGAGTTCCCTGCTGCAGTTTCTTGCATGGGCTCCTTTTCTTCTATGGGATTGAGCTCGTCAACCTCAATCCCAACTCCGTTCTTCACATTGCCATCTTCGTGCATCTGTGCGAAGCTTTTCTAGGCATTCTGCCACACTTCACTCTGTTCTGCCATCTCTTCGTCCTCCGACCACTGCCAACTAAGGAAAACCAAGTCGCCATTGGTGGAGTTGGCTTCCAGTTGCGCAAGAAGGAGGCATACATCAATGTGCCGCTGAACACCACAAATAAGAAGTGGAGGGATGAGTGGTTCTACTGTGACAATCCTCCCCCTACTCTTGCTGATTTCTCTGGTGCGAAAGCCACTCATCAAGCACGGTGGTCGGAGAGACCGGATCCGACCGATCCCTAGGTGGTCACTCTGCTGGAAAAGATTGCAGAGCTGAAGAATGATGGGGTTGACGACATTACTATAGCTAAGAGCTTCATAGTTCGTCGAGTGTAGCCCTTAAAGCAGCAGAGCCACCTTGCCTGAATGTATGCCTCTAATGATGAGACGAGGGAAGTGTCCGATCCTCCGAACTCCACTCTACATCGGTCAAGACTGTCGAAGATGTTCGAAGGAGAAATTATTCAAGATCACCTCTTGATAGCGAAGGCATACAATGTGGGCACTATGCGGGCCCGAGTAAGCTTCGGTCATTCTGATTGTTTCTGATGTTCTTTTTGACAGAGAGATCATATCATATGATATCTTCATATTTTTGCAGGTTTTGGACACTTTTGTGTCACACCCTCCGCTCCCTCCGACCAATTTCGAGGGACCAGACTATGTTGAGAAGCCGCCGCAAACCGGTGTTGGTGGTTCGAGCTCATTAGTGAGCGCGCGGCCATCCGCAAGGGTCGTCGCAGGCATCACTTCCTCATCTCCTATCAACTTGTCGTCCCCAAGCCGACTAGTGAAGCAGACTGCCCATCGTTGTTGGCAATATGTGGGAGACAAAGATGATGATGAGGAGGAGCTCCCCCATGACACTGGTCTGCCAACCCCTACACACTCCGACCGACCATCAAGCCGGTTGAAGCCCCCGAGCAAAACATCAAGTGATGCAGGAGCGACTAAGAAAGCTGATGAAGTCAGCAAGTCTTCCTAGAAGAGGAAGGAGACTGATTCGCAGACCACTTCTTCAAAGAAGAGAGCCTGCCAACTCAAAATCAAACAAGCCTCTAGGTAACCTTTTTTGCATTTTTGATTCTTCATCTCTGTAGTTAATAACCATAATTAGATTTTAATGTTATACTCTTCGATGATCATAGCGGTCGGTTGAGCGATGTTCAGAGTGCCCAAGGGTCTGAAGACACCTGGTCAGCTCCTACTCCTCGTCTGACCGATTTGTCTCGGCCAATCTGCACACCATCAAGTGCACCGATCGAGCTGAGGAAGTCTCCTAAAGCTCCAGCTCCTACACCGATACCAGCGCCGAGTCCTCAGACCGTCAATCCTTCCCTGACCGATGTTTCTTCCTCTCTTAACAAGGGTAAGGTTGTGTTGGCCGAAGATTCATTGAGTCGGCCTGAAGTCGAAGATATGGAGATTTTCCATTAACACCGAGAGGCCAACAAGGTACATCAATACCAAGTTTCTTCTTTTCTTGGACTTAATACTTCGTCTAACCATGCCCTCCTTCTCATTCAGAAAATGTATTCTCTTGTGGAGAGGAAGCAGGCCAAGATTGAGTATCTTGAAGTCGAAACTTTTGGTATGCTCGATATTCTTTTTCCATATTAAATGTTTTTTTCAAGATATTGACTTGTTGTTGGTATCTTGCTAGTTACCGGCGAGCAGCTCTCCCTGGCCAAGAAACAGATTGAAAGGTTGCAGACCGATCACAAAGAGGTGACCAAAGCTCTAGAGCAGAGTTGTGTTGGTGTCGTCGGTAAGATCGCATACCAACTTTCATTTGCTTTTTGCTCACTCTATCGCTAAAGATTTTATATGTGTCTTTAGCTCGCGATCAAAAAGTCACCGACCTGGAGAAGTTGACTTCAAACCAGCAGAGATTCTTGGATGCTCTGGAAGCTGAGAAGGATGACCTCTCCAAGTGGGTCGGAGAGCAAAGCACCGAAATCACTCCGCTAAAGAAGAAACTGGAGGAGGCTGAAAAGAAGATAGAGGAGGCCAAGAGCATCTCCAAATCTTTCAAATGTAATCTTGCCAGTAATCTCTCCATCGTGTCTTCATTATTTCTCTTGTCGACTTCAGATTCTGATACTCTAAAAATCTTTTGCAGCATTGTCTTACGACGCTTAGAAGGCGTTGGATTATATCCATGCTAACCAAGTGGAGAAGACCGGTCACTCCTTGGAGTATCTTCTAGAGCATGCGTCGGAGGCAATTGCCAACAATACCCGGAGGGTGGCGACCGAGGCCGGGAGCCAAGTGCTGACTATTTGCAAGTCCTGGTCTCCTGCATTGCCATTGGATAATATCAAAGAGGGCTTCAACCCAGACTTGACAATAGACCAATGCCAATTGCTTATGGACTCAATGCTGGAAACCTCCCGTGCCTTGGTTGACAATGTAGAGGTTGATCCAATCGCGCCAACTCCCCCAGCATCTCCAGAAGTAGAATTACAGGATGAAGCCTCCTCTCCTTTGAAGGAGTTGTAATATTTGTAATGTTAGAAAACATTAGTAGTATTTATGTAGGAAGACAATATTATCTCCATGTAAATAATAATTTTTGTGCTTGCTTAGCTTATAAACAAGTTAAAAGATTGACAAAATAGTCATAAGGCAATCTCCTGCTACTTAAGACGAAACGATTAGTTCTTAGCTACGTTATCGCTTTAGTACTTAGATCTTTTCATCATAAGTCTTTTAGAGATAAAAACAGAAGTTGCATCAGTCTGCCATAGCATATTAGGTTATAATTCATAACCGCGTAACAAGCAAAATCGACCAATCGACACATGACCTCTCGCTCTTTGGCTCTGAGTTTAGTGTAGTGGCAATCTATTATGCAGCATAAATTGTATAACCATGCTGCTCAAGTGTTAGACCAAAAATCATAAGACCGTGTCAAAATCTAAGAAACCGGTTGGACAAAATCTAAAACCAGAATTTATCAAGGTTAAGGAGCAGTGGGACATTATTACTAGTCCCCTAGCTCGATTGTTTAACATGATAGATTAAGAAATCGAGACAAATAAGAATGAAAATCATCAATAAATCTTTCATCAAAAAGACTAAAGTTTCATTTACTAATAATATATGAGAATACAAAAGATAGACTAAGTATAAAAACGACGTAGCTGATTTATATTCCACGAGTTTGGTATGTCGTCGCTGTCTTCATACATCAGTCGATAAGCCCTCGGCCGAGTGACTTCTTTGACCACATAAGGTCCTTCCCATTTAGGGGAAAGCTTGTGCTGATTTATGGTTGATTGTACTCGGTGCAGCACTAAATCCCCAACATGAAACTAACGACTGCATATGTTCTTATCATAATAACGTCGTAGGCCTTGTTGATATACCACCGATCACACAACTCCTCTGCCGCAATCAAATCAATCTCTCAGCTTTCTTCAGAAAGCTTCTCGTCGTATCCCTTGACTCGCGTTGATACGAGGTTTACCTCGGTCGGCAACATAGCCTCGGAGCCGTAGAACAATGAGAAATGTGACTGGCCAGTAGCCCGACTGACGTTAGTACGTAGCCCCCAGAGAACTGAAGGCAGCTCTCCTACCCACCGACCGGCATAAGGTTTGAGCCTGTCAAATATCCGGGGCTTCCACCCCTGAAGAATCATACCGTTGGCCCGTTCAACCTACCCATTGCTTTGAGGATGAGCCACTAATGCAAAGTGGATTTTTATTCCCATCTCATCGACAAAGTCACGGAACCCCTCAGATGTAAACTGAGTACCATTGTCGGTGATGATATCATGAGGGACTCCAAACCGAGTGAAGACAACCTTGACAAACTCGACCGCTTTCTTCCAAGTTATTTTGCCGACCGGCTTCGCTTCGATCCATTTGGTGAATTTGTCAATAGCAACAAACAAATTAGTAAACCCGCTTGGTGCTTTCTTGAAAGGACCAACAATATCAAGCCCCCAGATTGCAAAGGGCCAAGTCATAGGTATCATCTGAAGTTGCTATGAAGGCACATGTGTCTGCTGAGCAAAGAATTAACAGCCTTCACACTTCTGAACGTCCTAGTGTGCATTTTCGACCGCCATAGGCCAATAGAACCCTTACCGGAAAGCCTTGCCGACTAACGTCTTGGAAGCAGCATGTGTGCGACATACTCCTGAATGGATTTTTTTTCCATCAACATCTTGCCTTCTGGTATTGAGATGCATCGCATCAAGATGTTCGATCCTCCTCTTCTATAAAGAAGATTGATCTCTATCAAGTATCCTCAACATTTAGCTTTCAACCTCTACTGCTCATTAGGATCCGGAGGCAGCATACCCTTGCTCAAAAATTGGACAATCGGATTGCGCCAGTCGGTCTCTAAATCGACATCACTTACGGGCTCAGCAACATCGGTCACTAAGACATCAAACCGAGGAGAAATAGTGGAGGAATCCAAGGTGTGCAAGAAAACACCGGGCGGGATAATCGATCGAGACAATCCTATCTTGGCTAATTCACCAGCCCCTTGATTGTTATCCTGAAGAATATGCAATAACTTTAGTCCATCGAATTTGTCTTCGAGCTTCCATACTTCTTGGCAGTAAGCACCCATATTGTCGCCCACACAGTTCCAATTCTTAGTGACCTGGTTAATGACCAGAACCGAATCACCAAAGATGTCAAGACGTCGAATGCCGAGCGAGACAGCAATGCGCACACCATGTAGAAGAGCTTCATATTCCACAGCGTTATTAGACGCGCGAAACATGATCTGGAGGACGTATCGTAATTTCTCTCCTAAAGGTGAGATGAACACAATTCCTGCACCAGCTCCAGGTAACTGGAGGGATCCATCAAAGTACATTTTCCAGTATTCGATATCTTGCGGGGCAGGCGGCATTTGAATCTCTGTCCACTCGGAAACAAAGTCGACCAATGCCTGTCCTTTGATTGCCGAGCGAGGTGCAAACGTGATGGTGTACAGACCAAGTTCAACTACCCACTTAGCAATCTTTCCTTCTGCTTCTCGGTTGTGAAGGATTGCACCGAGTGCAAAGGATGTTTGAACTTCGATAGGATGAGCTTGAAAGTAATGCTTCAACTTCCTTAAGGTGATCAAGAGCGTGTATAGTAGCTTCAAGATCTGGTGATATCGTGTTTTGGAGGCACTGAGAACCTCACTAACAAAGTAGACCGGGTGTTGTATTTTTTGTACATGACCCTCTTCCTCTCGATCGACTGTTAAAACAGTACTCACAACTTGAGTTGTGGCCAATATGTAGAGTTGAAGCTTTTCTTGTGGCTCCGGAGGCACCAAGACTGGAATGTTGGTGAGGTGGTTCTTCAATTCATCCAATGCCAATTGCGCCTTTGCCGTCTATACGAAGTCATCCTACTTCTTGAGCAACTTAAAGAGCAGCAGACCTCTGACTCCCAGTCGGGAAATAAAGCGACTCAGGGATGCCATGCATCCGGTCAGCTTTTGAACATCCCTCTGAGAATTAGGTGGCCCCATATCAAGGATCACCTTGATTTTATTCGGATTAGCCTCTATGCCTCGTTTCGAAATGATGTAACCGAGCAGCTTTCCCGAAGAAATCCCAAATACACACTTTTTAGGATTCAGCTTCATCAAGTAACGTCTCAAGTTGTCAAACGTCTCTACCAGGTCAGAGAGAAGCTCTTTGACGCTCCGAGTCTTTACCACGATGTCATCTACATATGCTTCTGCATTCCAACCAATCTGAGCTTCGAGGCAGCGTTGAATACCACGTTGGTAAGTCATGCCAGCATTTTTCAGACCGAACAGCATGGTAATGTAGTAGTAGGCGCTAAAAAGAGTTATAAAGAAACTCTTGATTTGATCTTTGACTTTCAGTGGGATCTGGTGATAGCCTGAATAGGCATCCAGAATGCTTAAAAGCTCACACTCGGCTGTTGAGTCTACGATTTGATCGATACATGGCAGAGCGAAGGGCTCTTTAGGACAGACCTTGTTCAAGTCAGTATAATCCACACACATCCGCCACTCTATATTCTTCTTAGGTACAAGGACTGGGTTTGCCAGCCAATCGGGATGGTACACTTCCTTTATAAACTTTGTGTCTAATAACCTAGCTATCTCCTTCTTCATGGCATCTTGCGATCTTGTGCGAATCTTCTAAGCCTTTGCCTGACAGGGGTGGCCCCAGGAGGCACCCTCAACTTGTGCTCAATCTTTTTCCTAGAAACTCCTGGCATGTCAGAAGGTTTTCATGCAAAGATGTCCCTATTTTCCTAGAGGAAAAGGATGAGCGCGAGTTCCTATTTCTCGTCGAGGTCGGCCCCTGCATAAGTAACCTTAGCAGGGTCTTCTGGGTCGAGCGCGGTCTCCTTGGTAGGGACATCATCCTTCTTTATCTTGTCCTTGGTAGACTTCTTCATGTGGATCTCCGCATCGGTCTGCTCCTCGTTGTCGACTGCCTTCTAGATCTCAAGCCGGTCGGATAGCATCAACTGTTAGTCAGGCATCTCACAACTCTGTATATCGCAATCGAAAGAATTCCGAAGATCAGAGTGGAGGGAGATTATTCCTTTGGGGCCTGGCATCTTGATGGTGACGTATGAGTAGTGCAGGATCGCCCTGAACTTCACCATCGCCGATCTACTGAGGATAGCATGGTATGCTGACTCAAAATCGGCCACCTGGAAGAGAATGCGCTCGGTCCTGAAGTTCTCACGGGTTCCAAAGGTGACAGGCAGAATGATCTGTCTAATGGGAACTGAGGTCTTGCCAGGCAAGATCCCATGGAAGGGTGAGGAACTCGGCTGGAGGTCATTGACCGACAAGCCTAGCTCCGTGAGGGTCTTGGTGAAGATCAAGTCTAGACTGTTTCCTCCGTTGATGAGTACTTTATTGAACTTGACCTCCTTTCTCATGGCTGCGAGTACCAGCTGGTAGCGATCTGGCTTGGGCAGGTGCCTGGGGTGATTCGACTGATCAAATGTGATCGGTATCTCAGACCACCTCATGTAACTAGGCGTAGAAGGCTCTACGGAGTTAATCTCACGTAGTTCTAGTTTCTGCTTGAGTTTGGACACGTAGGCGTCCGGGCCTCCGAACATGAAGTTGACTTCCTTCCAGGGCTCCTGGAACTCTCCTTTTTCGTGCTTGTTGTCACCGTCTTTAGCCTTGTCTTTGCCATTGCGTCTTGGCGGATCCTTGGCCACCTTGAGCGCGGCAGTCGTGAAGTCCTTCAGTCGGTAACAGTCCTTTGCTTTGTGGTTCCCCTTTGGGTGCCATAGACACGGTAGCAAGTCGTCCATGGTCTGCTGGTTCATCTGAGGGTTCTTCTGGGATCGGTCTACCGTAGCAACCATGTTGTCAAACTTCCTTTTCTTGTCATTCTTGGAGGACTCTAGCTTGTCAGAGCGCTTCTCCTTGCCTTTGCCGCGGATGTCATCCAGCGCTGACTCACCTGACGCAAACTTATCAGCAATCTCGAAGCACTCCCGAGCGGTCAACTTGAGGTCATGATTCCTTCGACTGATCTCCCGGACCAGGTCATCGCTGCGTAAGCCTCCTTGGAAAGCTGTGATAATCTGTTGATCTAGGAGATTAGGGATCTTGGTTTTCTTGGCGCAGAACCGCTCGATGTAGTCGCACAGGGGCTCGTCAAATTTCATCTTAATCCGAGTGAGGTCAAAGTGATTGTCCGGACGATTGCAGGTAGCTTAGAAACTTTCTATAAACTTCTTATTGAGGTCTCTCCAAGAGGTGACCGATTTCTCCGGGAGAGATGTAAGCCATATCCGAACGGTCGGATCAAGGCAGACCGGTAGGTAATTGGCCATTACGTAGGTATCCCCCCCCCCCCCCCCTCGGCTAACCGAATCGCCGTACTATATAGCTGAAGCCACTCTCGGAGGTTAGTCTGACCGTCGTATTTTTCGATGGGAGCCGGCTTGAATCTTTTCAGCCACCAAGCTCTACGAAGCTCAGGTATATAGGCCTTGATGCCGTCGAATTCTTCATCGCTCGGAGTAGGTGACCTTCTATATCGGTCAAGAGATGGCGATGAGCGACGATTATGCCATGGGCCAACATCGTCATCATGGCACCGACGCTGGTTGTCCCCATCGTGACTCTCGCGCCGGTCCCGATCATCACGTCGACGTTGGTCTTCTCGTCGGTTATCAGTCCTCCGATCACGGCGCTCCTCCTCGTAGCGTCGGTCGTCCCGAGCCCGCTCCTCATAGTGGGAGTTGATGGTGTCCTGACCGTCGCGGATGTTGAGGGAATTTTCAGATCCTCACGCCTTCGTTGACCACGTGAGGTCGCATGACTGGAACTCGCCACCGACTGTGGTTTGCCCTTGGCCGCATCTTGGGCAGCAACAGCCTTGAGCATAGCCAACGCCTTATGCATCATGGGGGTCTGATATGCTGCGTCCGCCATCCAGTTGTCGAGCAATGTTGTAGCCTCAGTGATGTTGTTCTGTGGGGTGTCGTAGACCTTGACACCGTCCACTTCGATCTCGGGTCCAAGGTCCAGTCGTCGTGCGAGGCGGGATCCACACGATCCTCTCGGTCAACGGCGATGTCCTTCCGACGGGTTGTCGTCCTAGGGGTTGTCTTCCCTGTGGCCTTCTTCTGCATGTTCTTCTACGCGGCCATCTTCTTCGTGACCGTCTTCACGGTCACCCTCCTCATCGTTGTCCCCGATGGATTCTCCTCTATATCGACCATGTTCATGGTCAGAGGGTATAAACAGGCAGATCCGACCAAATCCTCATCAAAGGAATGGTCCGACTTTAAGTCGTATCCGAAGGATAGATCTGTTCCGTCGAATCCGAGTGGAACCAACGCTGGGATCAGATCTAACGAACTCGGTGATCGCGCCGTAGAACCGGCTGCGGCCGAGTCAGATCGGTGGTTCTCTAGACCTAGTTCTCCATTGGTGTCGACGGTGAAGTCAAGTGATCCGAAGCAGATCTTGAAGTCCGGCGAGTACTGGATGTTGGGAGTTTTGGCCATCGTAGTCGACGGAGAATGCCGGCGAGCCTTGTCCCCTTACTAGCGTACCAACTGTCGAGATTTGATCTCGGCAATATATTTATAGGGCTACATCGAGACTAAGAACTACGATAGTTGCAAAAGACGCTGAGTTATACAGGTTCGGGCCCTCTCGAGTAAAAATTCTACGTCCTATGTACCAGTCTACATAAAGAGTCCTACTCGTAGTCTACAAGGATTTACATAGAAAATCTATCTCTAATTACCTTACGTCCCAAGCCGACTCGGTCGGTTTCCTTATTGATGAGGTACCCGGTCGGTTACCAACTTAGGCGTATCTATGGATACCCGGAAGTTAAGTATTCCACAAGAGAAAATAAAAGAATTAAAAAAGCAAGAAAACTACAGAAATGAAAAACAAAGGAATGAAGAACTTAAGTTGTTTGGAATGTAGGAATAGAAACACAGGAATGGAAATATTGATGCAACTTAATTATTTTTAAAAAATGGTCTAAAAAATGTTTAAACTATGTTATTACCTTTTAATGCACACAAAGAATAGTTAGTAAGCTTATTCATATTATATTATTTGGAGCCTATTGTTTATAACTTACTATTTGATTGAAGAAAGGTAGCAGCAAGGACGAACGTTGTGTACGTGAAATGATCCTCATTTGTTGAGTTTAATCACATAGACAACCTCAGGCTTCAGCGAAGGAAGAGAAACCAAGAGGTTGCAGTGGATTTTTTCTTTCCCGTGAAATCATAAGTAGATTGCATCATTCCGGTCCAAACGCTCGGTTCATTTCCTTTTCTCTATAAACGATTCCTTTACTATTTTCTACGAAATTCCTTCAACCCAAACAGTGCCTAAATCCTCGTGGGGAAAGGAAATGGCACCATGGCACTGAATGGGTTATTACTGCACCGAATCCAGCTGCACAGGCGTCCTCCATGCGTCCACATTACATATGAGACCTGTGTAGCCGCTGGTGGTCACCTCCTCGAGTGGGTATGCAGATTATTTATATAACTTAAGTGAAGCAGAAAATTACTGCTGCTGAATCTGCGTGACGTTAGCATATGCGCTTTCTGTAATGCAATCGGACCCCGCCCTGCTGATGGATCGGATCGATTAATCTAGGTAGCACTGACGAGTTAAGTAATGGTAGGATCGCATTTGTAACGTACATGTTGGAAGAATACCTGACAATCAGAGCCACGCTTTACCCCAACCCCACATGTCCTTCACGGTAGTCTATATGCTCTAGTACTATACAATACTATTACTACTAGCTTTGTTATTCAGTAAGTTTACCAGTGGCATAAACAGATCGTTTTAAAGTTCCCGTGCAGCATGAAACGTTAGCATCGAGTAGTATAGGATGAGCAAAACCTAGAAGTCAATGTGTGACCAATGATTTTTTGGTCGGACCCACTTCCACTCGCCGTTGCGCGGGCTGCGCTAATGCAAGTGTTTTGTGGCATCTGCGGTACCACCTGAAACGGCTATACACCACCGTCGATCGACTTTGGTACATGGTCTTGTTAAATTCTCCCATGGAACCTGACCGACTCACTCCGGCGCATGTGCTGGAGAGTAAGTGTAGCATTGTGTTCCGTTTATTTATTCATTTACAGCTGATCATGACTTGGTCAGTAAATAAATACTCTCTCTATTTTTAAATTGTTATCTTTTTTGACGAAGCTACGTTAGCTTTGGCAACAGGGTGCTAAGCACTTTTCAGTGATTACTACCTAGTTTTCACCTTAAGTGCCCCATGTAAAATCACATTTGTGCACCATAATTCTAGCCCAACAGCTAAGATAGTCACGTATATGTTCAAGTGGCACTTGGGTCTTCGTTTTGCTAGCTTCGCCACTGGTTGTTGTTATTGACTTTTTTATTTAATTTTAATTATTCGTCTTATTCAAAAAATATTATTAAATATTATATATTATCATAGTTTGTTTTATCATAGAGATAAATTAAAATATAGTTTAAAATTTTATATATTTAAAATAATATTTTAAATAAGATAAATAATCAAAATTAACTAAAAAAATTAACTACGACAAGCATTTAAAAACGGAGAAAATATCTGAAAAACTTGACATGGTACACTGTTTATTTTGTGCAATGCGCGTACCACATTTTGCACTGACAGAATGTAAATGGCTCCACGAAGAGGGCAAAATACTAGTACTAGTTCAATAGTCATGCTATAAATGGCATGCTCGACAAGCAAGCGCGCTCGAGTCCGGATCCATGGAATGGAACACACGAGTTCCGCAAGGGTGACAAGCGCATACGGACAAACGCATATGTGCGGTTACCGATACCAAAGTACCTCCACAGGTAGTACTACAACTTGGAACAGAGTAATGTAAAAAAGTGAATGAAGATAAAACAGGGGCCAGGCGGCGTGTCACGGTTCGTTTGAACCGCTAGCAGCCGTAAGTTAGGGTTACAGGACAATCTAGAAAGAGCAAAACTCCATATAAAACTCACACTCTCCCCGCCCGGTTAGGATTTCCTCCAAAATAGTAATTTCCGTTGATTTTCTTTTGTCCCGAACAACTGGAATTGATCTATAGAAGGTCAGTCCACTGTAGTAGTTGTTGTACAGTACCAGTAATTTTACGGAGTCCACCCAGAAGAGAAATAAAAAAAACAGATCACATATAACCGTTACGCCACCACCATGTGCGCGTAGCATTTTCACCGCCGCGCCGCCCATACCAAACCACTGCCGTCATTGAATTCTCACATCCACGCCGCCCGTCACTCGAGCTCGAAATTGTACTGCCACTAGCAACTGAGGGAAGAGACCAGTGACACTGTACCCTTTCCTTTGCTCGGTGCAGCAGAGTGCGTGACGTCCCTCTCTCTCTCTCTCTCTCTCCACAAGCACCAACGATGCGAAGAAAGGGAAGAGAAGACCACTCCCCGACACACGTCCTATCCCCGTCGCCACGCGGCCGCGCGCTTCCTCCAGCACCGCCCACCACGCCCACCCCTCACGCTTACACGTGGGGTCCTCACTCGGCGGTCCCGCGCGTCAGCCAGTAACCTCCAGCGAAGACGGTCTCCCCACTCCAAGCCAGACAGAGAGAGAGGGAGAGAAAACAAAACCGGTTGAGGCGGAGCAAAGAAAGCGACCCGGAAATCCAACCCACCCCGAATTTAAAGGAAAATCTAGCTCACAATTAGCTGGAGAACACGGCCGGTTCCGGCGTGGCGTGGCGTGGTGTGTGACGGACGCCACCGACACGGGGTGCACGAGCACTCAGCTGCGAAACGACGGGCCGTGACGCGGAGCAGAATCGCCGGATCGGGAGGAGTACTAGATTAGTAAGAACTGCTTGCGTAATTGCGAGACTAGTTGCAGCTTTGCTTCATGCTGACGCTGTGGAGTGTGGAGTGGACTAGTGAGCCGAGGAACACTTGACTCTTTGTCTGAGGACGGCTGCTGAGATTCAACTGGAGCTGCAAAATTCTACCTAGTAACAGCATGGATTTGATGAATCTAGCAGCAGATTCGAAAACCTTGAGCGAAAATTAGCTAGAGAAACGGAACACGGGGGCAGGAAGATGAGATTAAAACCCATATAAACTATACTCCAATAAATCCACATACACTGTCGAAAAGAGAAGAAGCAAAGAAGAAGAAAAATGAAAGATGAAAATCTGTTCTCTCTACCACCCCCATCCCCATCCAATGCAACCATCCATCCATCCATCCATCCGGAACCGAAACCCCTCCCTCATCAAAACGTCCAAATCCAGATCTTGACTTTGAGCTTACACTTTGCGTCCGTCGTCGTCATCTTGGCTCCTCCGACGCCCGTGGAGGTGGAAGACGACGTCCGCACCACCGTCCGCGGCGGAGACGGGGAGGACCGCCCGCGCCCACCACGCGGAGGCGAATGACGGGTGTGCGCCGGCGCCGGCGCGGGCGCCTCCGCTGCGGGCTCGGGCTTGGCGAGCGAGGCGGAGATGCCGGCGCACGTGACGCGCACGTTGATGCGCTTGGAGCTGAACCCGCCGATCTGGAACCCGACCTTGCCGTCCATCTGCGCCGACAGCGCGTGGCTCTTCCTGGATCTGAGCGCCGCCGCCTGGACGGGGTCCACCGTCAGGGCCTCCGCCGTGGCGGCGGCGCGCACCACCGTGGTGTTCCCCGGCGGGTGGACGAACCCCGGGACCACCCCGTCGCCGATGCCGCCGCCGTCCGCGCTGAACGCCGCCGCGATGTCGCCGTACGCGAAGGCGATCTTGTCGTTGGGGTTGCGCGCCGTCACCGTGAACTCGATGCGGGACGTGACGGCGTCCGAGTCGGAGATGTTCAGCGACGCCAGACGCAGCGAGGTCACCGCGAAGGTGGGCAGCTGCGGGTGGTACACCACGTAGAACACGCCCGCCGCGATGGCGCCCAGGAACACCAGGCCCACCAGCACCACGATGAGCCACATGCAGGACACGCAGCACCACCCGCGGACGCTGCGGCGCGGGCGGCGGGGAGGGGGCCGGGACTGGAGAGGCTTCGGGCGGTACATGGGCGGCGGCGGGACGCGGCCGCCGGGCACCATGGACGGAGGGGCGGGCCGCGGCGGGCCAGCGCCGCCGTTCGCCGCCGCGCCGTTGGTCGCGCGCACGGGGACCGGCTTGGCGGCCGGCGCGTAAGCGCGGTCGCCCATTGCTGCAGCTGCTTCTTCGACTGCTGCTGCTGATGCTCGGTTGCTCGCTCGCTTGGGGAACCAAGGGAAGGGATGAGGACTGAGGTGGGAACGCGGAGAAGACAGGGGCGCAATTACTGGACCGCATTTATATATCAACAGTATGTATAAATTTCTGTGTGCGTCTTGCCTTTATTCCTTTTCTTTTCGTGCTGCTCTAGCGGCTATTCATCGCTTCACCCATCCTCCTCCTGGCTGCGCCTACGGTCACCCCTGCACTTATTTCTTCTTCTTCTTATTCATATAATAAAAAGAAGATGCTCTTACTTATCTCGTCGACTTATTATTAATCTAAAATGATGGTTTTATCTTTTTTTGTGTGTTCTTCCAAAGTATTAGAGAAAATTATTTTATTGTATTAGTTTTTTTTATCTAGATAAAAATATTTATCCAAAATTTTAAGATAGCATTCATGACGCTAAATACACAAATGTTATTTGACGTATCCACAATATCACGACAAATATGGTTAAATTCATCATTAAGGTTTGATGTTATGCGCCAAAGTCAGACATTGATTTCAAAAATAGAATGACCTGTTATATAGCTACAATATCAAGAAAGAATAGGCGACAACAATCACTTTTGTCATAGATACAACACCCTTTGTCTATGATAGAAGAAATAAAAAAGATGCTATGGTTAAAGATGTCAAACTAATAATTACTCACTCTATTTATGTTTTGTTATCGTTGGTTAGTTCAAAGTTAAACTAACCGACGACAACAAAATAGAACGGAGGAAATGTTGTTATAAAAGATAGGACAAAAATGAATAAGACAAAGTAAAACTTTTATAAAATCTGTGTGTATTACACCGAAGATACATGTGTGTTAAAAGCATGATATCTGAAACACATTACTGAGGTTCACATAGACTATTTGTTGAGTTGTTGTGATACTCTCATCATAGCAAATCAACAGCTCTTGTAATAATAAGAAAAATAACAAACAATTTTCTTACTAGCTAATGATGACATCATACAATACAGGAAAGTAAGGCGGTATTGCTTTTATCTACGCACCATATATCAAGTAGATTAAGGTCTTGTTTGGATCCAGTTCAGATTTTTAAAATCTAATTATTATCTTAAAATTTTTGAATCTGAATTCTAAATAATATCTTGGTGGTGATGTTTGAATAGCGATCAGATTATGAAATCTAGCTCTAACTAGGTATAACTTGATTATAAAATTATTAAAGTCTAGAGATTAGATTATAGAATCCAAAAAGAAAATTTGTCCTTTGAGAGATTCTAAAATCTGAATTCTTAAAATCTCAATGAATCTAAACAGGACCTAAGTAAAACAAGTCAAGCTTTTTTACTCTTTCTACCTCTGAAAAGAATATGTACTACAATGATTTCATCCTTTCGTTGTAACGGAAAAGGCATGATTTTCCACCTCCACGCAAACTTTTCAAAAGAAGCATAATATACCTCACACAGCCACGCTTAAGTTATCCTCGCTCAATATTCCCTTCAGCACTTCGGCCTGAGCTAGGGACTAAACCATTCACTAGAGCTTGCTTTTTAAAGTCACACACGAAAAAGGCTTCGGTTATCGCTAAGCAAGCTTGATGAATGCGCCGCGCAGCACGCAGCAGAAGCCACGCTAACTGTTAGGAGTAGTACAATTATCAAAAAAAAAAAACTGCTAGTACGAGCTGATGAGCCGGCCGGCGTACCGCTCACAGGTTTTAACTGCCCATTTGTTGTCACCGGCATTGAAAAGCTCCACCCCAGCCCGGTAGTAGTATAATTAATCTCGATGATATGCTACTGCAGACTAGTGGTACGTACACCCATATCTAACGTTCGCAAGTACCGGCCGGGGTACCACTCTACGCGACGGAGGACATGTTGTCCACCCTATACCCAGGCTAATCGATGCAAACCCTTCACTACTGCTCGAGTTTTATATTTCTCAATCTCATCGCAACCACCAGAGAGACTGGGAGATCGAAGCTGTACTGCCATCTTGGTCGTATATACATACACGCGCCGCGTGATATATTCGGATTCTCCTGCTGCCTCCCACTGCCAGCGGCGCCGGGCCCACCGTACGCGACTGGCCCTGACATGCATGTACGTATCTACAGGGCTGGGCGTGGGCTGGCGTCTCGTACGTGTACGGCCACCTGTTTCCACACCATACGTCTACTCTCCTACTCGTACGACTACGCAGCTATAGAGCGGGGACGCGTCGATATGGATTTGTTCATTCCATTCCCGCCCATCGTCACCGTGGTGGTGGTGGGGTGCTTGCTCTCCACGCCAGCTAGCTGCTCATGTGGACGGCCGGGCCCACGCGCCGCATGTGCTCGGACGGCGAGCGATGCAATGTGACGCGGCGTCGAGATTCGTGCCCGTGCGCCGCGGCGCCAGCGGGGAGGGAGGGGTGTGCTGTGCTGCGGTGGAGGTTACGTTTACATCAACGGATAGGGGCTGCCACGACAAGCGTGAGGAGGAGTTGAGCACCCAGCAGCGGTTAGTGGAGTAGTACCTGTGCTGTGGCGAGCTTTACTTGTTCGAGCGAGAGCAACTCTGAGGCCCCCGCGTGTGGTCGAGACGCTTCTAATAAACCGTGATTAGAGAGCGGAGCGAGGCTTGAGGGCAGAGGATCCATCATGTGGCAAGGGGTCCCGACCCCATCAGGCCGTTGCTACGGACGGATAGGAGACTCGATAATGCGCCTGCGCGGGGCGTTTTGGAATCATTTCGGCTGGGTAGGCGCCGAGACCGGACAAAAGCCTTTTCCCGCCGTTTTTCTTTCTCTTTCTCTTTCTCTTTCTCTCTCTCTCTCTATCACCATCCCTTTTTTTTCCTCTGCAACAAGCAAGCGTCCAGTTGGTAATCGGATAACATTAACATGGACGTCGATGCTGACCGGGTCAAAACGATCAAAATGCCTGCAGCCGGATCAGGAAAAAACTAATAACCGACTGATGGATCGGCGGCAGGCTAAATGCCGCCGTCAACTTGCTGCTGCCACATCATTTTGACAGTTTAATACTTGTCTGTTTTATCCGTGGGTGCCACTACGACGTTCATTTCATCTGATGGAATCAACAAAACAATTAAACCGGTTGTTAATTGGTATCAACCCAAACACCCGGGCCGAATACCAGCTTCCGGGCGGCGGTCACATCGGCCGTCGTATGAGAGCCGAACGCGTGTAACACACCTGCCACTTGTTAGGATCACTGACAACCGTCTATACCTGCTTACCTGTCCTGTGACAATGGTCTGAAGCGTCTCCCACCATAATTAATATGCTCCGCAATCACCAGCGAAATTCGTCGCTAAATAATGCTAATAATCATGTATACGAGCTAATAAAGTGACATGCAAGTTATGTATTCGTCGACAACTGTATGAATGAAACAGTGGTCGTCCCACGTACATCAACTTCGAAAATTAGACTCTCCTATTAAAATGATCAATTCAATGGCACTAAGAGCATCTCCAGTCACGTTCCTAAACAAATATCATATTCTAAATTTTATAAGTTAAATAAAAAAATTCAACTCTAGTAAGACTACCATCCACGTTCTTATTTTGTATGCCCTCTCAAATCTCTCTTCGAGCCTATCAGATTTGGAAGTCTCCCTTCCTCCTCCCAAATGTGGGTCTCATCTCTTTATATCATTTTTTTTGTTTTTTTCATTTCCATTTTCTTCCTCCTGCTCGCCTCGCCCTCGTCTCGCTATGCTTCTAGTCTAATTCCTATGTTCCAAAATTATTGTCGCATTGACTTTTTTTACTACCTTTAACCATTCGTCTTATTCAAAAAAATTAAAAATATTATGTATTTTTTATAATTTATTTTATCACTAGATAAAATTTAAATATAATTTATAATTTACATATTTGAATAAGACAAATAATCAATGATAATAAAAAAAGTAAATGGCGACAACAATTTTAAAACAGAGGGAGTATTGTATAGTGTACTGCAAATGAGCTAGTGGGCGGTGGGGGCACGTGCCCGCTTTGCCGAGCTAGTGTAAAGTGGTGGATATATATAGCAAGAAAGGCAATAAGTTAATGGCAAGTGAAGTTTTGCCGCTAGAAGTTCAGAAGCAATGGGGAAAAAGAGCTCTCCATTTTGCTCATTCTTCTTTGTGATGCGAGCAACAAAGGGCGTGCAACTAATTGATTGTTGAAAGGGTTTGCGTTGGGTAGGGGTAAAAAGAAAACCAGCGTAGGTTTTTTCACTGTATTTATGATTTGATCCTTTAAAGAACAAAAATCAGCAATGATATAGGTTTATTCACATCACAGTTTGATCCTTTACCCTCACTTGTGCTTGTCTATGTTGGGCGTTCACTTGGGCAGCACTGTTGTTGTTGAGCTGTTCTGGCTTGTTAGCTTACATATATTTGTTCAGTTTCAGTTTGAATAGTAAAAATGTTAACTTACACACACTTGGAATAGTGCATAAGCAGCATATAATCAACTCAAAATTGTGCACAATTAAACCTGTTTCTTCTACCCATTTTCTGCATTATTTGGTTATGTAATGCTTCTCTCTATTTCAACATCTCTAATTTTTCTCTCATGCTTTGTACTAGGATGCAAGGGCTTCTAGTTCACAATATTTCAAAACTTGTTGACACAGGATCAAGATGCTGATCTGGAATTGCTGATGTTGGATAAGGACCATCAAAGCGAGAAAGCAATTACAGTCATGATGAAGATATCCAGTTGTGCTATTCTTGGAAAAGCATTAGCAACGACCCAATCATTGGAACTGATCAGCAAGGAAATACAAGTATTCTCATATATTCAAGGTCCATAACTACAACAATAATATTACAACATGAAGCTAAATCAAGAATGTCACAATCTATCAATATGAACAAATATCTTGAACTATGAATTATCCACAAATGTTCTACAAGGTCATTATGGAGTCACTCATGTGATGAATAATCCTCAATTTCTTCATGTATCTTTAAGAACTCCTTAAGTAGAAGTGGATCACGTCTTTCATAGTCTTGAGGTGTCAACACATGGGGATTGCGTCGATCTTGATATTAGTTTGTAAGGACCGAAGGCGTACCAAGAGAGGGGGTGAATCGGTAAGCCGACCACGAATCCAAATACTTCAATTTACACTACTAGAGCCTAGCAATCATTGCAACCTAACAACTCTAGTAGGCCAAGACCCTACACATGCTAGTGTTCATGATGATAGCAAGTGCAGAAGCCAAACACACTGGCCTATGCAAGCCACAATTCAACCTAGTTACTAGAGCACACAAATACGAAATAGTAAAGAGGTGGTCAAGGAATGCTCATAATTTTTTTTCTGAGGTCTCGGAAGGATGGCGCCTTCCCCTACTCCTCGTTGGACCACTCCCGTCGGAGTCCCGGTCCCTCCCGCCACCAATGTGGAGTTCTCGCCCACGAGCCCGCAATCACTCCCGGAGTGAAGACACGGTGCACGTCACCGCTGCCACCAAGACACAAGCTCACCTCCCTCAAGAACTTGCCGAACTCCTCGAGCTGACACGGGCACTCACTAGCGATGCCCCTTTCACCGGCGGGCTCAAATCGTGTACAAACGTGTGACGGCCTTCACAACCAATCAAGATAGGCTTAATCACCGACACCTAACCGGCCTAGATCTCACCATAGACCAAGAGTAACAACCTAGATCACACCCTCAAGGACACCTAGCCTTAGATGTGCAAGATCACTCCTTGTTACTCTCACTAGCACTCTCAAGATATGCAATAAATCCTCCTAGTGCTCTCCTATTTGCCTCTTGGCTCTCACCAAATGCTCCAAGTAATTCCACTTGCCAAGAGTGGTCTCCAAGACCCCAGCCACGAAGTTATATAGGCTTTCAACCTCAAACTAGTCGTTGCTCAACAAGATCAGCTTCCTGGGCACACTGACCGGACAGTCTGGTCACTGCCTGACCGGACAGTCTGGTCACTGCAGTCTTTAGCTCAAACGGCTCTGCCCCTCTGCTGACTCCTACTGACCGAATAGTCCGGTCACTGCGGTCTTCAGTCCGATCAAACTTTCTCTCTCTATTCTAGAGAGCTCCCAATTTACGTCCACTCTGTCTCGGCGCATCTTCATATAGATCGTACAGTCCGGTCTACAGACCATACAATCCGGTCTTCATCACTGAATCTCCAAACAGAGTCGTTGCAACCACTTCTTCATCTATCTAGAATTTCCTCCTACAGACCGTACAGTCCGGTCTGTACAAATTCTACTCCAACAGATTTCCTCGTGGCCAACTTCTTCTCTGTTCTGGAATTCCTCATAATGACCGTACCGTTCGGTCTCTACGACTCTCTGTTCAGTTGAAAATGCATCTAGGTCACCGTATGGGTTTTGGTTGATTAACGATGAACAATTAAAGGACTAATGATATTTGCTAAGTGTATGAGCAGGGCGAATACTTCATGCATCAAAGATGACCCCTCAAAATGAAAAGGAAAAAGAAAGAAAGCAACCGACGACTCTTAGTTTTAATTCTTACTTTTTTGAGTCATAGGTGTGTCGTACTATCAAGAGGGACACAAGAAATAAAGTGGTGAAAGTAACCAAGTGCTATTAACTCTTAACACCATATTGCATTCCTAAAGCCTAAAAATCCTATCCTCTCTCTGGAACCCGGACTAGTCTAGATTTGGTCGGACTAGGCCGGCATGGGCTAAAACAGAACCAGTTTTGGTTCTGGAATCGACCCAGATGGACTAAGATGCTAGTTTCCGGACTAGGCCGGGTTGATGACCCATCCGGACTAAGCCGGCTTTGGCCAGACTAGTACGGGTCAGGGTCATTCCAGAAAGGTTTTCCTTCGGAGAGCTGCTTGATCCGGACTAAGCCGGATATTTTCGGACTAGTCCGGGTCACTAACACTTAGTCGTTTTTTAGGGTCATGTGAGCGTCTATGCTAAGTTTGAACTCCAGGTCCGGACAAGTCTGGCCCCCGATACCGGACTAAGCCGGGTCTCTGACCCCCAACGGCCCTTTTACTCTCCCCGACTATAAATATAACCCTTCATCCCCAAAGTGTCGCTGGCCACTCCATTGAGCTGAAAAACAGATCTGAGCACTCTTGAGCTTCCCCAACTCTCTCCCAAGCTTGCTACTTTGATTCTTGAGGGATTGAGAAGAGATTTGTGAGGATTTGAGTGAGCCATCTCATATTGCATTGGAGCACTTCGGTTTCTCTTCACCATTGGCATTGCTTGTGTTTGTTACTCTTGGGGATTTACCCCCTAGACGGTTAGGCATCGCCCGAGGCTCCCAAGCTTGTGGTTGAAGAATCGGAAAGTTTCTATTGCCCTCCTTGCAAAGGATTGATAGTGGAAAACCGAGCTTGACCTTTGTGGTTGCTTGGAAGAGGTTTTAGGGTTGAAAGCAACCCGATCCTTTGTGGACTCCTCAACGAAGATGTAGGTTCCTATGTGGGACCGAATTTCGATGAACAAATATTTGTGTCTTGTGTGCTTGTTATTGTTCTTGTTGTTCATATTCACTATTTATGCCATATTATTGTGTCTCTCTAATATTACTTGTGTAGCTTGTTCCCTAGCTTTCTTGTACTGTTTTAAGTCTCCTTGTACTTGCTACCAGTTGTCTCTAGGTCCTGATAAGTTTGTTGCACCATAGAAATCAATCTAGAGCTTGTTCCATAATCTGTCATGTGCAGGACCCAGACTTAGACGCTAACCCTAGCGGAGTAAGATGCCAACCCGGACTTAGACGCCAACACTTACATCTTAGTCCGGCCCCTGTAAGAACTAATTATTTTAATTAGTGGTTTTCAGGAGTATTTGCCTATTCACCTCCCTCTAGGCAACTTTCAATTGGTATCAGAGCAGGTATCTCCTACAAGGCCTCACCGCTTGGAGATCAAAGATGACGAACTCGAGGGAAAATCGGGAAACAATTCCAGAAACCAGTGGAGATGACAACAATGGCAAGAACGGCAACAAGAACAAGAGCAACAAGAGTGGCAAGAGCTCAAAACCAAGAGAAAGCACAACAAATGTTGATGAGGACTCAAGTGATGAATGTGCTTCCTCTACCAACACCAAGAAGAAGAAAAAGGGAGATAAGAAATTTCATGCAATTCATTTCGATTACAATCGTTTAAATCCTAACTCCAACTTCATGACCATCCACATGGGTAAGCCGCCCTATTTTTATGGGACGCACTATACCAAGTGGAGGCAAAACATGAAGTTGCATTTAATATTGGTGCATCCGAGTCTTTGGAAAATTGTGACCACAGGTATTGAGCTGCCGGATAGCAATGATGATGAACTCTCAACGGAGGAACAACATAACATTCATCGGAATGCTCAAGCAATCGCCATCATTCTTTCATCCTTGAACCAAGAGCAATTTGACAAGGTTGATGGTTTAGAAGTTGCTAAGGAAATTTGGGATACACTCAAGATGGCCCATGACAGTAACAAGACAATAAAGGCGGCCAAGATTGAGTTGATTGAGGGGGAGTTGGGACGGTTTGTGATTGAGGATAATGAAAGCCCTCAAGCAATGTACAACCGTCTCAAGGTCATGGTGAACAACGTTAGGTCCTATGGAAGCAAAGCTTGGACTGATCATGAAGTTTGCAAAAGGATGCTTAGAGCTTTCACCGTGAGGAATCCCACAATTTGCACATTGATACGTGAGCATCCCTTGTTTGAGAAGATGACTCTCGATGAAGTTCTTGAAAGGTTCATCAATCAAGAAATGATGGAGAGAGAAGCTGAATGTGTGAAGAATCTTGCTAGAAGTGCAGCCATGGTGAAAAACAATGAGATAGCAGTCAAAGCAAGCAAAGAAAAGAAAAATGAAGAAAGCTCAAGTGAAGAAGAAAACAAAAGCTCAAGTTCCGAAAGCGATGATGAAGACATAGCTCTCTTCATGAAAAGATTCAAGAAGTTCATGAGAAAAGAACGTCATGGTGATAAGAAGGGAAAGTCAAGATCAAGAACCAAGAGAAATTGCTACAAGTGTGGCAAGCCCGGACATTTCATTGCAAATTGTCCAAATAAGAGAAAAGGAGAAAGGGATAACAAAGATAGAAGGAACAAGAAAAAGAAATATTCCGGTGAAGCACACATTGGAAAAACATGGGATTCAAATTATGAGGACTCCGATGATGATAGTGGTCATGTAGCAACCATGGCCATCCACAAGACTTCATCAAGCAAGACTCTCTTCTCCAACCTCAACGAAGAGAAAGGATTCAACCACAAGTGCTTCATGGCAAAAGAGATCAAACTCAAGGTATCTTCACAACCTTCCCCCTCTCCCAAATATACCTCAAGTGATGATGAAAGCGATGATAATAGTGACAATAAATTTGAACCCTTAGTCAAAGGGTTAAGTAAAAATGCTCTCTACAAGATTAAGAAGCTTGTGGAGGAATTGGAAGAAAGAGATGAGATTTTTGAGAAACAAGAAGACTTGCTCATCCTTGAAAAGGAGAGAAACCTTGAGCTTGAGAATCTCTTAAAACTTGAGCAAAATAAGAATGAGGAGTTGGTCCAAGAACTTGCCAAAAGCAAGGAGACTATTACTAGTCTCAAGGACTCAAATGCTGCTCTTCAAGGCGAATATGTTCTCTTGAAAAAGGAACATGGGGAACTTAAAGTGCAATTTGATGTCCTTTGGTCTACTAAATCCTCTTCTTCCTCAAGTGCACCTCAATCTTCCGAAGCCTCCACAAGTCAAGGATGTGCTAGGTGCTACAATATTGATGTTGATGCTTGTGCTACTAATATCAAATTGGTTAAAGATTTGAAAAAGAAAGTTGAAGGTCTAGAGAGCCAAGCACAACCAAAGAAGAAATCAAATGATGAGGAAAAAGTTGAGTATGCACGAGGTGTATACACGAACACAAGGTGTCCTCACATCATGGATGGCATTGGTTTCAAGCATGGTGCCAAGCACAATGCTAGAGAGGTGAAAAATGGAAAGGAGTTCCTAAAATTCACCAAAGGAGGCACGTACTCAAAGAAGCAAGAAGAGCCCAAATCCACTAATGATCTCTCTTATTATTACAATGCTAATGCTTCTAGAGTGAATTCCATACTTTTTCATGATTTTGATGCTTCCTATGTGCTAATGAGAAACAAGTATGGAAATGTCTTTGCTAAATATGTTGGGCCACGCAACATGCGTCCTAAGACTTGTGTGTGGGTGCCCAAGGTACTTGTTACTAATGTGAAAGGACCCAAGAAAAATTGGGTACCTAAAACCAAGGCTTAATTTGTGTTGTAGGACTACTCCTCCAGCGGATCAAGTTGGGTGATTGATAGTGGATGCACAAATCATATGACCGGAGACAAGAGTATGTTCAACACATTGCAAGAAAGTGGCTCAAACTCATGGATCACTTTTGGTGACAATAGCAAATGAAAAGTCTTGGGAAGTGGTAACATTTCTATTTCTCCCGAGCATTCTCTTTCTAAAGTTTTGCTTGTTGATAGTGTTAACTTCAATTTGTTGTCCATCTCACAACTTTGTGGGATGGGTTACAATTGTTTGTTCAACGATGAGGGTGTGACCGTCTACAAGAGAAGTGATGGCTCGCTCACTTTCAAGGGTATGTTAAAAGGGAAGCTTTATGTTGTGGATTTTTCCTCGAACAAAGCAGAACTTGACACATGCTTGATAGCGAAAGCTAACATGGGTTGGCTATGGCACCGAAGGCTTGCCCATGCTGGTATGAGAAATCTTCACAAGCTTCAAAAAGGAGGTCACATCCTAGGACTAACCGATGTTGTGTTTGAGAAAGATAGGCCTTGTGGAGCATGTCAAGCCAAAAAACAAGTTGGAGCACCACATCCCGCCAAAAATGTGATGGCTACAAAAAGGCCATTGGAATTACTTCACATGGATTTATTTGGCCCAATTGCCTACATAACTATTGGCGGTAACAAATTCGGTTTAGTAATTGTTAATGATTTTACTCGTTTCACTTGGATATTCTTTTTGCATGATAAAAGTGAAACACAAGGAGTACTAAAGAAATTCTTGAGAAGAGCTCAAAATAAATTTGAGTTGAAAGTCAAGAGGATAAGAAGTGACAACAGGACGGAGTTCAAGAACACTCAAGTAGAAGAGTTTCTTGAAGAAGAAGGCATCAAGCATGAATTTTTGGCACCCTATACTTCACAGTCAAATGGGGTGGCCGAAAGAAAAAAAAAATCGCACACTCATTGAGATGGCAAGAACAATGCTTGATGAATACGAGACCTCCGACCGCTTTTGGGCCGAAGCTATCAACACGGCCGTTCATGCCACAAACTGACTCTATCTTCACCGAATCCTAAAGAAAACATCATATGAGCTCCTCACTGGTAACAAACCCAATGTATCTTATTTTCGTGTCTTTGGGAGCAAATGCTTTGTGCTTAACAAAAGAGGAAGGTCATCAAAGTTTGCTCCTAAAGCCTATGAATGCATCATTCTTGGTTATGATTCAAATTCACGCGCTTACTGTGTCCTCAACAAGGACTCCGGTTGTGTTGAAGTCATGAGTGACGTGCAATATGATGAAACTAATGGCTCTCAAGTGGAGCAAGTTGATCTTGATGTGCTAGATGATGATGAAGCTCCATGTGATGCATTGAGAAGAATGGCCATAGGTGATGTTTGACCACGTGATCCAAGTGATGATCAAGTTGATCCATCATCAAATCAAGCTTCTCTACCCACACAAGATGATGATCAAGATCAAGATGATGGCAATGATCAAGTGGGAGAAGATGGAGATGATACAAGACCACAAGTTGCACATCCAAGAGTACATCAAAGTATGCAACGAGATCACCCCGTGGACAACATTTTTGGTGACATTGAAAAAGGGGTAACAACTAGATCATGTGTCACTACCTTTTGTGAACATTACTCTTTTGTGTCTTCTTTTGAGCCATTTAAGGTACAGGATGCACTACGTGATCCGGATTAGGTGTTAGCCATGCAAGAGGAGTTGAACAACTTCGAAAGAAATGAAGTATAGACTTTGGTGGAGAGACCAGAGCAAAATGTTGTGGGCACCAAATGGGTCTTTCGTAATAAACAAGATGAGCATGGTGTGGTGACAAGAAACAAAGCTCGGCTAGTAGCAAAAGGTTATTCACAAGTTGAAGGTTTGGATTTTGATAAAACGTATGCTCCTATAGCTAGGCTTGAATCAATTCGAATATTACTTGCCTATGCTACTCACTATGATTTCAAGCTATATCAAATGGATGTGAAAACTGTCTTCCTCAATGGGCCAATTAAGGAGGAAGTGTATGTGGAGCAACCGCCCAGCTTTGAAGATGAAAAATATCCTAACCATGTTTTTAAACTCAAAAAGGCACTATAGGCTTAAGCAAGCTCCTAGAGCATGGTATGAATGCCTTAGAGATTTTCTCATTAATCATGGTTTTAAAAAAGTCAAAAGCCGACTCCACACTCTAGACAAGAAGAGTTGATGATGATATATTTGTGTGCTAAATCTATGTTGATGACATAATATTTGGTTCTACTAACAAAGATTTTTGTGATGAGTTTAGTTCTATCATGACCAAGAGGTTTGAGATGTCTATGATAAGTGAACTATCATTCTTCCTCGGTTTTCAAGTGAAACAACTCAACAAAGGGACGTTCATAAGTCAAACAAAGTATACTCGATATATTCTAAAAAGTATGACATGAAGAACGCCAAAGCCATCAAGACGCCCATGGCAACAAATGGGCACCTCGACCTCGACATGGGAGGCAAAGCGGTGGACCAAAAGGTATATCGCTCCATGATTGGCTCTTTGCTTTACCTTCGTGCGTCTAGGCTCGATATCATGCTTAGTGTGTGTATGTGTGCAAGGTTTCAAGCTGCTCCTAAAGAATGCCATTTAAGGGCCGTTAAAAGAATTATGCAATATTTGGTTCATACTCCCAACCTAGGGCTTTGGTATCCAAAGGGCTCCGCATTTAAGCTTATTGGTTATTCCGATGCCGACTATGCGGGGTGTAAAGTTGATAGGAAAAGCACATACGGGACATGCCAATTCTTAGGTAGGTCCCTCGTATCATGGTCATCCAAGAAACAAAACTCCGTTGCCCTATCCACAGCCGAAGCAGAGTATGTTGCAGCCAGTAGTTGTTGTGCACAACTTCTATGGATGCGACAAACTCTAAAGGACTTTGGTTACACAATGAACAAAGTTCCTCTCCTATGTGACAATGAGAGTGCAATAAAGATAGCCAATAACCTTATTGATCACAACCGCACAAAGCACATAGACATTAGACACCATTTCTTGAGAGATCATACTATCAAAGGGGATATTTTGATTAGTCATGTGCGCACCGATAAACAATTGGCCGATATATTCACCAAGCCACTAGACGAGAAAAGATTTTGTGAGCTTAGAAATGAGCTAAATATCATTGATTCTAGGAATGTGGTTTGAAAGGTTGCACATCTGTTGTGACATAGGATAGATGTTTGTAAAAAAAAAACAATTGCAAAATTTTAACTATATGTTTATCTTTGAAAATCTTTGGATTTGATTTCTTGTATAATGTTGATTTAAATGTGACCATTGTTGAATTGTTTGATTGATTGTTGGTCTCATTTAATGAAACAATATTTTGAAAAACTATGTCTAATATGATCAACAAGATCTCCCTATCTAATGGATCTTTTCTGCACAAATATGCGCTCTCTGTTCTGCCAGTAGCCGGACTAAGACGGGCATATCGGCGTCTTAGTCCGGGTGTATTAGTTCCTACGAGCGACATTCAGGAGCCGGACTAGGACGCCAACCCTAGCGTCTTAGTCCGGTATCGGGTTTCACTTATAACCGTTGGGGACTTACCCCTTCGGTCAAACCTTATCCTTTACCTCTCCAACTCGCTCACTCTCTCTTTAACGATGACCAAGGCGACCAGGAGCTCCCCTCCGGCGATCTCCTCCTCCCTCCATCAAGAAGGCCAAGTTTTAGGGGAAAGGGCTCCTTGGGGCGCGGCCAAGTCCGCAAACCCACTGTTTTTGAAGCTCCTCCTCTGTTCCCTCAAGGTACTTAGGGTTCCATCATTGATTCTCTTCATACCTAGATGCCCTAGGATTTGCTGTAATGTAGGGTGTGTAGTGGTGTCCTATGATATCATTTGAGTATTTTGTCACTTATATGATTAGGATGCACCACTTGTTGTAATTTTTGGCATGGTTAGGGTGCTGTTCTGTCAGGACCCGGACTAGGACGGCTTCAACCCATCCAAGTCCGGCTCCTGATTGGTTCAAAAGTTCTCTGTTGCCCAAAAATTGACACACCTTTGCCCTTAAATCTGTTGGATACTTGGCCATATGAATATCGAAGTCCATTCTATCAGGACCCGGACTAGGCCGGCTCTTTGGCGTCCTAGTCCGCATGTTGACAGAGTGTACTTCTCTGTTTATATTCTCTGAGTATCATTTGATCCCTTCTGTCCACTGGTCCTTATCCATTGTATTCATATCTCTCAGGACCCATGGCCAGTGATGGAGACAAGGGCAAGGGCAAGAAGTGTGGGGACGTGTTGGGCTATCAACGCTGCCCTAAGCTAAAGTCCGCCCGTGCAGGTAGCAGCAGCAGTGCAGCAACCAGAGATGTTCTTTTGCAGCACTGTGATGATGGTATGATTGAAGAGCACCCGATTGAGGATGTCCCACAGCAGCAGCAGGCACCCCCTCAGGAGGAGATAGGTCCTCTTGTCATGGCACCACCGCTTGAGGACCCCAACCATCCTAGAAGAGTCAAGGACTATACCAAAGATATCCCTGCAGCAATAACAATGAGAGATGATGATCTGTATGCTAAACCTAGGGAACCCATTGATCCTTGGTTTTGGAGTCATTTTCATGCAGACTTTTACTCCTCTGCCTATCTTCACAAGGTGGCACCCGTGATTGAGGCTCAATGGGTGGATTGGGATTACATGGAATGGAAAGGCACTCAGGAATTTCTTGAAGTGGCAGAGGCTTGTAAGCACCATGGAGTGTATGACTTGATGGCTCTCTCATACCCATGGAACAAGGAAGTAATCACTCCATTTTTCTCCACTGTCTACTTCACCACTCAAGGTAGCAACCCAAATATGACATGGATGACCAACGGGGAGAAATACACCGTCACCTACAAGAGGTTTGCTGCCATTCTTGGTCTCCAACAAAGTCTCAAGTCATCCAAGCGCATTCATGAGGAGACAGTGATGAGCCCGGATGACATGTTCTCTATGTATGAGAGAGGAGTTGCAGCAGCTCCTCCTAATGGTCATGGCTTCCTTCCCTTCTTCACGGTTCTCAACTGATGTGTTAGGAAGACCCTTGGCCCTAGAGATGGAGATGCATCATTTGTTCCCACCAACTTGAGGAACTTGTTTGCTAGGCTTCGTGGAAAAGCAAAGTTTAATGCATTTGACTTTATTTAGGAAGAGATCTATGCTATATCCATCACTCTGGCTTGGTCTTGCTGCTATCGACCCTACATAATGAAGATGATCGAGGAAGTTAGCGAGCTCACCTTTGTCAAGGATGTGCCTCACAAGCCCTTGAGGCCTCAGAAGCCAATGTCTTTGGTTTCCTCCCGGTCCACTAGAGGTGAAAGCTCTAGTTCAGTTGCTCCATCTTCTTCTAGAGGTAGCAAAACTCTCTTCAAGGTCCTCTCCACCTTGTTTTGTCTTGGACGTGATGCCAATATGAAGCTAGACAATGAGAGGAGAGAAAGGAAGAATAACACAAGGACCCTCAAGCAACTCTCTACCAAGTACAACTTCAACCCCGCTCGTTCTCCGGCAAATTCCGATGACAACGGCTCTCCTCCATGTCACTATCCGCATCCCGCTCTTTCTTTCACTAGGGAAGATCATGAGTACTTTGGCATCACCGAGAGGGACATAGAGGAGGCTACCAGTGCGGTTGGTGAGAGTGAAGGTGAGAGTGATGGGGATGGAAATGCACATGAGGATGATGAGGGTGAGCCTAATGGTAGTGAGTATGATGGGAGCGAGTGACTATCCTCTTCGACCATTCTTTTTCTTTTTTTGGTGTCTTGATGCCAAAGGGGGAGAAGAAAGCTATCTAGTTGATCATGGACTTCATTTTAGTTTTAAAAATTTATATTGTTTAAAACTATGTGATGTATTTTAGCTTCATGTGTGGTGTGACTTCTTCTTATGATGGCTTTTTGGCTTTGTAAGACCTTGTAAGACTTATTTGTGATCATTATGTAATGACTATGTCCTATGGTTGATGTGTTGATGAATGGTGCTTGTTGGCTATTTGTGTTTGCACTTGCCATTTATTCACTCATGAATATCACTTGATCACTTGTTTACGCACCCCACTGTTGCAATGAATATATGGATGAGCTCTCAAAATTAATGTCTTAGTATGCACATGGACTGTTGTTGTATGAATCATTGATACATAAATTTAGGGGGAGCTCTACATATATTTGTTGGAATCAAATTCTTTTTATCTTAAATGTAAGCTTTAATTGGTTGTCATCTATCACCAAAAAGGGTGGAGATTGAAAGTGCATCTAGGCTCCCGTATGAGTTTTGGTTGATTAATGACAAATAATTAAAGGACTAATGATATTTGCTAAGTGTATGAGCAGGGCGAATACTTCATGCATCAAAGATGACCCCTCAAAATAAAAAGGAAAAAGAAAGAAGACAACTGGCGACTCTTAGTATTAATTCTTACTTTTTTGAGTCATAGGTTGTGTCGTACTATCAAGAGGGAGACAAGAAAGAAAATGGTGAAATTAACCAAGTGCTATTAACTCTTAACACCATATTGCATTCCCAAAGCCTAAAAATTCTATCCTCTCTCTGGGACCCGGACTAGTCCGGATTTGGCCGGACTAGACCGGCATGGGCTAAAACAGAACCAGTTTTGGTTCTGGAATCGACCCAACCGGACTAAGACACTGGTTTCCGGACTAGGCCGGATTGATGACTAATCCGGACTAAGCCAGCTTTGGCCGGACTAGTACGGGTCAGGGTCATTCCAGAAAGGTTTTCCTTCGGGGAGCTGCTTGATCTGGACTAAGCCGGATATTTCCGGACTCCTCGTCTGCAAAGTATAATCCAATTAAATCTGCTTATGTCCTCCCGTAATGTCTCGCAACACATTGTGACGACCTGGTAACGAACCATGAAATTTCTTGTTGCACTTGTTTGTCCTAGAGCCCTCACGTACCGGCAATGATTAAGAAATTGTTAATATCTGATTCATCGTTGTCATCCCGTCAGAGTCCATAAGAGCTACTTCAAAACCTTGACGACAGCTGCCATAGAAAAAGAATGCAACAGTTTGAGTTTAGCCACTTCTTATTACGAAAATCGGGAACAATTTAGCAACAGCCTACGAGCGTACCACACACTCTGATTGCTGTTGCAGTCAAATGGACGGGAATCTTTGTGTGCGTCGCAGAGACTCGCAGGGGGTTGATCGGGACGTGGCAACAAACCGCCCCGAATAATCCGTGTCTGGTAGGCATCGAGGTAGAGAGAAGCTTGAAATACTCCTACTACTCCAGCTGTACCCACTTGCAAACTCAAGTGCGTTGCATCGCAATCGACGATCCCCGCGCCGTTGTAACGTTTCGGCAATGAAGTCGCCAACTTGCTCGGTGCACAGCACGGGGCTAGGTTTGTTCGCGTGTCGTGTACCGTGCATACACGCACAGGCCGTGTCGTATTCTTAACAGCCATGCGTCTGCGCCACCTACTCTTTTCTAATCTAGTACAGTATACTGGTAGCGGTGAAATGTGGAGGAACCAAAGGCCAAACGGGGGAAAAAGAGCAGTGCCGTTTTTGCCCGTGTAGGCCAAGAGAAGAACAGGAGACGAGCAGAAAGCAGCAGGCAGAGGAAGAGGAACGCACAGGACCAGTCGATGGTAGGCCAGGCGTGCCGGCCCATCTGTCGTGCACGCAGCATTGACCGGCCGGTTCAGCTTGTTGTATCACCTATTTTTAGCTATCCTCAATACCAAATTGTGCAAGCTTTAGTCTCAACTACACTACTATTGCCGTCAGCTACTAGCTTTTATTATCTGGTTGCTTAATCGTGAGTTAAATATGCTGTTGACTGTTGACATTAATAAGCTAAGGCATTGGCTTTAGCTGTCCAAGGACATGGCAGGACGGGGCAGCAACTCACTCTACTGTTTCAGGGAAGAGATAAAGCTTTTTATTTATTTATTTTTCCAAGAATGAAATTAAGGGACATGCTGATAACCGATAGCGACAGCAAAATCCTTTGGCAACCCTTATTAGCGAGCAACTGTCTGCCATCATCCGGAAAAGTTAAGAAGAAGAACAGCTGAAAAACGTAACCGAGAATACCTGGTACTATTATCGTTCTGAAGGTCAACAAACAGCAGAATACCTAGCTGTTAACTGCGCACATGCTGAAGTTAGCACAGGCTTACAGCGCGATCGTGCGGAAAACAGGAGGGAAATGGCTGGGAGGAAACCATCGCAGCAGGTTCAGACACCAATCGTTGTGCTATCTGTCCGGAAAACAAAGAAGAACAGCTGAACGCAACTTAGATTACTTACTGCTCAAACAATCTCTGAAGGCTAACGATGAATCCGCGCACAATGCAATCTGTTAACTCGGCACATGCTGAAATTACAACCCGATCGCATCGATCCTGCTCAAAACAGGAGGAGGAAAATGGGTGCGAGGAAGCCGTCGAAACACATTCAGACACCACGGTTCCGACCGTTGCGCTATAGCTCGGGGACATACACATACGCCGCGGCAAGTCAACCGTGGCTAGGAGGCTCCGTCGTCGTCTTCCTCCTCTACAGCTACAGGAGACCTGGACACATCTACTGCATCGAAGACTCCATCTGGTTTCGGACAGGAGAGGAGGACAAGCAAAGCAGTCCGGCCGGTCGACGACAACCGGAGGACGGACCGCCCCGCCAGCCATGAATGCCCTGCCTCCATCATCGATCTGCAGGGCAGGCTGTTGCTGCTTGTATGTGCTGCATATATATACGTATTCACCCTCATCGTCTCAGCTGATCGCATCGGAGAAAAGCTAGTATAGCTGGGCACAGGGTTCATTAAGCCGCTGCCGTTGCTTGCTCCCTGGTGACTGATTGAGAGGAAGATGAGTGGTCGTCTCGCGCCGATCTCAATGAATCCACCTGGATCCACAAGAGACTCAAATGCTCGCAGGATTGGAGCAGCAGCAGCCTGGTGGATGGTACAGTGCTGCGAGTTCTGTACTCCAGGGGGCCTGGCTTTCAATCTCTCCAGTCCAGTCTCCACGACACTGATTAATTAAAGGTTTCTCCAGCTTTTATTTATAGCTCTTGTCGGGGTAATTTCGTTCTTTCCAGTAGCAGCAGGGGCCTTGACTGTCAGGTAGAGGGGCCTCTCCAGGCCATATTCAGTCCTCCTTAAGACCTTAACTATACGCAAGCATGCAGATCTTTGTTTCAAAACAATGTCGCCGTTTCCGGTAGAGGTAAATAAGTCAGTGATAAGGCTGGTAATGGTAGGTGAAGGACCCATTCATGCTTGTGATAACAGCACTCTGTTCGTACTGCTCAGAGTCTAAGATCCATAACTAGGTCATTTGGGACATCTGCTAACCTTGTCTGAGACCACTTCTCCCAATCATCTGTAGAAATTTCTGTGACCACAGAATGGTGATTGATTGCTACTCCAGCGGATGAATTTTAATGGTGCTAGGATGCTAGCTCCAATCGAGTTGAGACTTTTTTTGACAGATGATCGCACTTCCTACTTGCTACCTGGCACATGCAAGGTTTGGAAAGGGACCATAACAGAGGTACGTTTACTTGTCGGCTATAGATGATCGTTCAGACAAAACGGAGCTCTTGTTTGTTCTCGCTTTTCCTCTAATCGTCTACCTTCATGTCCAAATAAGCTGGTATCCAAACCTTTTGTTACGTACAAGAAGCGTGAGGCAATCCAGCTGCAGCACATCCTCTTTCCTCTCAGCTTGGTAACCTTAGCTTTCCTCCTGCTGAAACCTGAAGAAAATTCATTTATATATAAAAAAAGAAACCTGAAGAAAATTGAAAGGCAAAATGTGTCAACAAAGCCCAACCCAAACGGCTTCTCCAGTCATAACCGAGCCCAGCTCAAGAACACGGGTATGGAAAGCCCATTAAGGAAGGATCTGGTCCGCCCCTGGTTCTTACCAAAAAAAAAAGACTAGCTTTCTTTCATCAGTTGGGCCGATTGTGCTAAAGCCCTTTCAGTTAGGCAGAACGAGCCGTGCAGATCATACCGAGACAGACTCTCCAAATTTCTTGTAGCTGCTGCTGATGCATCAAATTCGTGCAAAATCCCACTGGTGGTTAACTTGCGTGACAAGATCGAGGTCTGGTGATTGACGTGTACACCTGGTGCCTTTGCGGCTAAGATGGACGACTAACCGACCTGTCGTTAACGTGTTACACCATGCAACTGGTTATGTCGCAATATATCTGATGACCTAAAGCATGTGACTAGTTCAAAGTTGAAATGGAAAACGGCAATCGATACAGAGGCCCCGTTTTCAGAATGTGCGGGTTTGCCTCTTTCAACATAGGTTGCTTCTGCAGCAAATCGCAACGTCGGCAACTAAATCAAAGGGGAGCGCCATTGGAAAATAGATACTCCCAAAATTGTTATCGTGGTTGATTTTTTTCGTAAACTTTGATCATTCATTTTATTTAAAAAATTATCTCAAATACATAAAATTATTGATTATATTTTAAGTTTATCTAGTAATAAATCTAATCATAAAAAAATATCTAATAATTTTTAAATTATTTTGAATAAGACGAATGGTCAAAGATAACGAAAAAAGTCAATAACGATAACAATTTTAGAATGGATGGAGTATACGATAGCAATTTTGCTGACTTGACAATATCATTATGGGGGAAAAAAGATGAAGTTTTTATCAGATTCAATTACTAAAATTTTAGTCTTGAAAATTGTACAATAAATCTGAGACTGAACTACATAATTCCGCGTGCGTGACCCGTGTTAGCATCAGCGTCCGGAGATTGAGAACATCCTACAGGGATTAAACACCGGGACCAGGATATCATTCGCAACCGTGCGCTTAATCCAGATTGCCTTTGATCCCATTGCCTGATGACGACATGCGTGGGATGGGGGGGGTGCATGTGCGGGCGTGGGTGCGGCACGAGGAGGCTGTCCCGGCGAGGGGACGCCGTGCCATCGGAGATCGCGTGCTGCCCTGACCGTAAGATCTCGCAGCCTCATCGGATTTGGACGCATCTGCTTTATTCCGTTCCCCTTTTTCTCCCAGGCTCATGTGCCCTGTCACCGCCTCCCGTTCACGAAGCTACTGTGCCAGATGCCTTCGACTGATCTGCCCAGGGAGACGAGTGTCCGTCTACTAGACATGAATATTGCTTAAATATTATTAGTCCTTCAGCTTACGGATGCTAGGGTGTCCAAAAGCACAAACAACTCACTTTTGACAGGCTCGGTTCTACCGACCTTCTAATTTTGATTGGCCTGATCGCGTCGACCTTTTCTGATCAGCAAACTCGCTCGTCGTAGCTACGTGCTTGAATATGCATGTTTGTTATTATATTGCTCACAGGCTATATATGTGGTGAGAAGCCTTAAGAACAAAGGGTGATGATGGTGATGCACGGTTTTTATATAATAGTGCGCGCACAAGGATGAATGTGGATGGTCCCTCTCGAGTCCTCCTGAACCCCAGTACAATCATCAAAAGTTTGCGCAAGTGCTCCTGGCTTTCATGGCGATCAAACCCGGTGGCTCAATCATCAATGTGATGAGATCCAATCATTTTAACCATACGTGTGAAGCTGCACCCGCAGTGTATCAGGCCTTGCTCCTACTTAGATTATCATTTTTACGACCTTTTTCCAGTCGCAAACTACGAAAGATCCAGACTCTTTTGGCACATACAAGTAGTAGTCAAGTTCGCAGTAGAAGAGGACAGCTCAACTTCATGCGTCTCCGGTGAAATTACATCTCATTCTCCATTGCATCTCGGGCACTCGCTTAAATATCCTATATATCATCACTGCCCCCCCCCCCCCCCCCCCCCCCCCCAAAAAAAATATTACTCTCTTCGTTCTCAAATTGTAGTCATTAGGATAACAAGACAATTTTCATTCTAAAATTAGAATTCTTATCTTGATAATCATAATTTAAAAAGAAAGGAAATACCACTTAACAATATTGTTCATATATCCTATTTCGTGTGTAACTAGCTAGGAAAAACCAAAAGACATATATTAACTTTAAGAGCCGGCATGCTTGGAGATTATTCATCAGTATTCCAGCCGTTGATTAAAAGAAAAAGAAGGTGGCAGTGCTCAACTAAATTGCAGGGTGTAAAGTGCAAAAGCGGAAACAAACTGAAAAAAAAAAGAAATAAACAAATTAGCTCACCGCGTGCCACGTCAGTGGGCGGCGCCGGGTCGAGTTTGGTCCGTGCGGCTTTGGAATCAACGGCCAACTTTCGGCTCCCAACCGGCCCGAATTGATTTGATAACAACGGCACACACTATTAGCCACCCACTTTCTATAAACAAAGCCTTTATAGCCTCATCTGTCAGCTCACCATATTTGCATGCAGAGGCACAAAGTCGCAGGCAGGTGGGTCCGATAGTTCTACGGTCCCACGTGCATGTTGTGCGGCCGCCGTAATGGTCGGTCCGAGCTGTACACTTTGGGTTTTCTACGTACATCCTCCACCCCACTGACAGCCCCTCCCTGTTGTGTGTATGTGATCCGTTTGCATTGGATCACTCGAGGGAGCGCAACAATCCCCAACAGCGGATTCTAGTGACAACTCTTTCTTATTAAACATCCTATAAGGCTAAGGTCAATCTAAAAAAAAGTCAATCTTATTAGTAGTTTCATAATAGTTTCATTTTTAATAAATGATATATCATATAAATAAACTAACAATGCGATATATAATTTATGCCATGTCGTCCCAAAATTTTAAAACTAAAACAAAACTTTATTAAGAGTGTTTGAAATTCATCTCTACATATTTAACAACTCTCATTGATCATTGAGATGAAATATTTAAATGCCACATTAACATATGAAATCATGAATTAAAACTTTGCATTCAGAAACCTAGTTTCATTCATCAATTTCAAAATTATGGGATTATATGACATTTTTTAAAAATAACAAAATAAAATCATCCATTAAAAATGACCTAATACCATGTTGGTGTGGCAAATCCCAATTTGATATAGTCCGCACATCTATCATAGTTATGTTACACTATATGGTCTGCTTATAGTTCACTAATATCTTTGTTTCTGGTATAATGATTTACATGTGGTATTTTGATACAAATAAGCTTGAGGGATTGATGATTCTTTTTCTGAAAACATTTATCATGATTACTATTGTTTTTTGAATTATCATGAGTAGTGTTGAATTTGTATTGAGGACTTTTAGGTAGGGATTGAAAAACTACTACAGTGCTAGGTTTTTCTATCATAAAAAACCTGTCGATAAACCAGAAAAACTGATCAAAAACCATTTGCTACAGTATCAAGATTTGGTTTTTCGATAAATCGATTATCTGATGAAACCGGATCAGACCGGTTTCATCGAAAACTATGAAAACCGATCAGTTTTCAATGGTTTTTGAACCTATACCTTTAGGGAAATTTTTTTGAACCAATGATTTCTTATAAATTTGAATTAATAACTTCAAAAATTAATATATCATGCCTCCACTCGAAATAGAGTTACTATTTATACACACAAAAAAAGTTACTAATTATTAAATATGAAATTATTTGAATACTCCATCTTCCTAGTGCTTCGTGAGCATCACAACGTCGTCAACTAGCAACATGAGGAAAGATCACAACGTTAGATCATACAATAACATCATTTATGTGCTTTATCCGGATTTTATTTGTTGACGTAAAAAAAGTAATTAAGTAATGATGTTTTAATTGTCAATTGCCTATGTATATTTGGAATGAAAATTGAGAATATAGATTGCACATCATAATCGCATGGACATGAGAAAACTGATGTATCTCCAATCAAATTTCGTTCACACAAATAATAACATTATAATCAAATCACTCGTGAGATTATGTGTCTCACCACGTGCATCAATATGCCATCAGTATGGCGGCAGCAAGCTGTCCATGTCCAAATTTAAAACAGTTTTTATTATTCTCCTTTCTTTTTCCTTCCGTTGCCTTTCCGGTAGTTTGTGTATACAGTATACAGTTATATATACGTTTGCGTATATACGGACGGTACCCGATACATCTTCCCTTTTCGAAAATTACCATCACCCACCTCCCAATAAAAGGCCCACGCCTTCGTGCTCCTCCTGTTTCCCCCTTCCCCCTACCTCCGCCACCGCCGACGCCGACGCACGCCGGCCACCGCGGGAGCCCCGGCGTCATACCTTCACGGTCAGCGCCCCTACTCCCTCTCTCCTCGATCGGATTTGAGCTTCACGGTACCCTTTACACCGCAGCTGCTCCTGTTTACCTCGGGTATCGTCCTCCCCGTCGGCGTGGGGTGGAGATCCGACCCGACCTTCTTATGATTTATCTTGATATTCGGGTGCCCTATCCGGCTCGCCCGTATTGGTTCGCAGAAACTTTCTTCGCTATGAATCCGAATCTTCCTTCCGTGGATGGGATCGCTCTGTTTGTTGGAGATTTGTCTGCTGCGTCGTGGAGTGCTAATACCAGTCTTTTTCTACCCCCAAATCCAGATTTCTGGGGGCGCAGCTGGTTCCCAACGTTAATCCGCCCCTGGTGTAGTGTACGCTGTGCGATCTCTAGTAATAATTGTGCTATTCAGCCGTAGATGACCCGTATCGAAGCGTAGTTACCGTTCACACCCATTAATTTCGCCCCCTTGGTACAGTGATATTGCTGTGCTGCTAGTCATCACCCATTAGTGCTCCAATTTTATACATATCGGAATTTTCGAGGCATCATGGACAATCATAGTCTGATTAAAAGGTTTTGCATGGTAGACTCAAGAATCTACATTGCTTGGTTCTGCAGTGCCGGCGCATGAGTGTCCCTTAGAAGCACTGGATAACTTTGTTGTGCTGATGTTATGTGCTGAGTTCTTATGCTAGCTTTCTTTCTGCACTTGGGTTAAAGTTTTTCATTTCATAGTTTAAATGTGCTGGTTTTCCCTTTCAGAGTTTATTAAACGTGATACATCATTCTTCGTGTCCTACAGAGCAGAAATGGCGGATGTGTGTTTCTCTACACAGCTGATAGATGGAGATGGGGTCTTCAATGTCTCCGGATTGGAGGACTTCATGAAGCAAGTTAGATTGGGTGAATGTGGGCTATCATATGCTGTTGTATCAATAATGGGCCCTCAGAGTAGTGGTATGGATTTTTTCCTCTCATTGTTTCGATACTGTTTTATGAATATTATCTTTCGTCTGAGTAACCATTGCACCCAATGTGCTGCAGGAAAGAGTACACTTTTGAACCATCTTTTTGGGACGAATTTTAGAGAGATGGATGCTTACAGAGGAAGGTACACAACTAGTCCTTGACATTTTTATGCCTTTTGACGCCACAAACTTTCCTGAGTCTGGTGTAGACTATCTGTGTCCGTAAATTCACTGGAATTTCATAAAATTTCAGGTCTCAGACTACGAAAGGTATATGGTTGGCGAAGGCCCAAAACATTGAACCTTGCACCCTTGTAATGGATTTGGAAGGCACTGATGGAAGAGAACGGGGAGAGGTAACGAAAATGAGCATATCGTCACTGCAACTTATGTTTTTAGTGTCAAAGAATATACGCACATACTCACTCTCTGCATGCGGACATTCTATTGGACCAGTGATTGTTTTGCATTCCGTAGTTCAGTTGGATATCCGGGGGCTATCTACAGCATCTTATCAACTAGAACATTGCCTAAGCCTATTAAGCAACCCCCATTGATTTAAGTTCAGAACACTACAGGTTATATTGGAAGGTCGTTGTCTTGCTAAATAAACCTAATACGAATATGAATGCTGCATCCTCTTCTGTCAAATAATTCCACTAGTTGAACCTGTATTTTGCTCAAAATAAACCTTCTGATTCCTCACATATGTCATGGGCTCTGGGCTATGGGGTCGTCTATAGTTGTTATTTTTAGTTATGGAGTTTTTACTTTTAATTCACTTTGTGCTTATATGATGCCTAATTCACCTACATGACGTTTCAGGACGACACAGCCTTTGAGAAGCAAAGTGCGTTGTTTGCTCTAGCCGTTTCAGACATTGTGCTGATCAACATGTAAGTTTTACTAACCGATGGTTGCTTGACATAATATTCCCTTGTACAGCTGAGCAACTGTTTGTTTTCCTTTAGGTGGTGTCATGATATTGGCAGAGAACAGGCTGCAAACAAGCCTCTTTTGAAGACAGTTTTCCAGGTATATTTATCATCTTCAAATGCTGTGCATAAGAATTGTCCATTTACCCCCTGACATTTGACATTAGGAATTATCCATATGTATAGGTCATGATGAGGTTGTTCAGTCCTCGCAAAACAACATTGTTATTTGTTATTCGTGACAAATCAAGGGTAAGGGTTTGCTATTTTGCAGTTTAGGCTGCTGATGAACTGTTAAAATTCTTGTTTTTTCTTTCTTTCCAAGTCTGATTATTCATTTATTTGTATGTCTATTAATGTAAGCCTTTATGGTTTCAAACAGACACCCCTAGAAAATCTTGAGCCTATTTTAAGGGAAGATATTCAGAAGGTATGTGTTTATTTGACATTTCTGTTTTGTTGCTATCCCTTTGTGTTTTCAATCAGGTGAACTGATTTCATTTTGCTGCAGATATGGGATGCTGTTCCTAAACCTCATGCCCATAAAGAGACTCCGCTAAGTGAATTTTTCAATGTAAACATGACTTTCAATGATTCAATCTTTCTTCTTGTTGATGTTTCATGCTAAACTTACTATCAAGCGCATCTGTTTTTGACATTCAGGTACAAGTTGTGGCACTATCCAGTTATGAAGAAAAAGAAGAGTTATTCAAAGCGCAGGTTAGTGTATATGAACTCTAAATCGCTAAAATTGGGCTCATTTGTGATTGTGCTATGATTATTATGCCTAATAGTTGATCATTTTTTTTTCTGAAGGTTTCCGATTTAAGAGATAGGTTTCAGCAGTCAATTGCCCCTGGCGGGCTTGCTGGAGATCGGCGTGGTGTTGTCCCAGCTTCAGGTTTTTCGTTCAGTTCACAGCAATTTTGGAAGGTCATTAAGGAAAACAAAGACCTTGATCTACCTGCTCATAAAGTGAGTACCATCTATTGTTTTCCAATTTAGGCATCTAGATCATGTATAATGACATATTCTTTTTGCTTTCATCCAGGTTATGGTGGCTACTGTGCGTTGTGAGGAAATTGGTAATGAGAAAGTTGCCAGTTTCACAGCTGATGAGGTTATTACAGTTCATAATACGCTCGATGTGTTCCATAGATATAGACCCATGCATGAACTGACGTTAAATGCTTTTATATGTGATGAAGGAATGGCAACAAATTGAGGAGGCTGTTCAACATGACTATGTTCCTGGGTTTGGGAAAAAGATCAGCATCCTTCTTGATAGATGTTTATCTGAGTGAGTTAACTAGTCTTTTCTCCTATAAGCTATTCTCCAAGTCTAGAAAGCTTTCAAGGAATGGCTAGTTACTGCCATTTACACATTCCATTTCCTGATGTAAGGGTTTCTTAATACTACCAGTCTGTTCTAGCTAAATTAGTTGAATTCTATGCAGATAAATTTGATGGAAGATTATCTTAATTTCAACTCTTAGAGCTGAATAGTTACACAAATACACTGAGTCTAGGATCAGGGTCCCTGGTTTGGATCATGTTTAACTATTTTCCTTTAGTAATTATGAGCTTCTAAGCAGGATTGGTTAGGGCAATGGGCATTGTAAAGCATATCGATCTGTTGAAGAACTATAGAATTTACCATCCATCAGAGATAAAGTCCATGTTTTATCAATCTGATATAATAGCCATGCTCACTTAACATAAATAATTAATATATGGGACAATTGCATGAACGCTTGCCTTTGATGATCTCATTCTTCTTCAATTGCAGTTATGACATGGAGGCTATTTATTTTGATGAAGGTGTGAGAAACTCTAAAAGACAACAACTTGAGTCTAGACTCTTACAGGTATCCCCATGCTTTTGAGCTTTTATTTTAGGCACACCTTGTCTGTTATATCAAATAGTTTCCCCTCCAAAATTCCTGGCTTTTAGTCTGTATAAATGTCAGTACTTCCTAACTCCTTCTGTATATGCATATGGTCATCTTAAAGTCTCCTAGAGGCAAGTTTAGCTACTACTTTCTTGAAACTTTCCTTTATCATATTATTTTTACCTTCTTTATTCCAGTGTGGATATTACTGATTATATTAGCAGTCAATAAGTTTAAAACTTTTGTCTGAAACTCTGAATCATGTTTCAAACTAAACATATTTATATACGAAGGGGTTAATCCACATTTAACATATGTATTCATGGCATAAGTCATGTTTCAAACTTGTTATATGGAGGTTAATACCGGAAAATACTTATTTCCTGATTAAATTACCAACTTTTGTCTAGCTGATTCGTTAAAGAAACCTGAATTGTGACCAACAGCATTCTTGCGTATTAATTTCCCTGATATGATTTGTTAAAAGAGTGAAAGATTCAGTATACAAAAAATGGAACCTGAATTGTGACCAACAGCATTTCTATTGTTTTTTGTAGTTTTGTTTACTTGATTGCATTTCAGTTTGATTTAAGGTCCTTTGCTTCTTATTATCTCACTGTAGTACTCATTATTTTGATTGACTCCTTACAGCAATGCCTTTGTTATTTGTTTTAGCTTGTCAATCCTGCCTACCAATCTCTTCTGGGTCACTTGCGAACTCGAACTTTAGATGCATTTAAGGAGTCCTTTGACAAGGCCCTAGAGAAGGAGGGGTTCGCAGTTGCTGCACGTAATTGTACTCAGGCTTTCTTGGAGAAGTTTGATAAAGGATCTGAAGGTATATTTATGGGAATGTTATCATTTGAGAAATATACTTAATGTTGGTAACAAGAAAGTTAACTCTGGAATCTGCTTGAAATGTTCTAGACTAGGATAAGAAACTGGTTTGTATAATGGAACACCTTCCTAGACAAATAATTTAGTGGAAGCTAAATACCTAAATCAATATTATTATTTTCTCCAATCCTGTCATCCTTGGTGAACAAATAATTTTGAGTATTTACTTGACATTTTCTGGTGCCCTCCATTGAAGAATGAAATTATTTTGTTATTTAAACTACACAAAAGAACAGGTACATCTCAGCCTGATGAGTCATGAACAGACCATAAATTTTAAAGCATTAATTGTGACACTATGATTGCCTAAGGTCCTGCTAGAAATTTTTTACTTGTCGGACACCATCTATATTATTAGCTTCTTCTGGAGACTGACTTTTTTTTAGGATAAAGTCCACTTTGCTCCCTTCAAGTATAGACAAAGTTTAGATAACCCCCTAAACTATTGTTTGGTTTGTTTTACCCCCATTGTTTGCAAAACTAAAATGTTTTACACCTTTGACTGGTATTTTAATCCCAAATTACTAATATAGTTCGGGATAGAGTTGAGATTGTCCCTCTCAGCCTTACACATGTCTTGTCTAACGTGGTAATTAAATTAATATGACATATAACCCTATCCTGACCCAGTTATGATGTGTGTGCACCCTTGTTTCTATACAGTCTTGCCTTACTTTCCGTTTCGTACATCTCTCGAGACGCTCAACCATTAGGAGCTCGTGGTCACTGACAAGCTCACTCAATCCGTGCCACCGCGATGTCCTCGATTCGCCTATCATCAACTCCCTATAGTTGTAGCCCAGCTGTACTTCTCCTTGTGCTGCCAAACGAGAGAACGGAGAAAAAGAACCACACACAAAAGAGTATAGACTCAAATAGGATTATGTGACTTGTTTAGTCCTTTGTCGCGTTGTACGACACATGTGTGAAGGTTGAGAGGGCAATCCTAACTCAAACCCGGGTCCATATTAGCAAATCGGGATTAAAATACTGATTAAAGGTGTAAAATGATCTATTTTAAAAAATCATGGGGATAAAACAAACCAAATGATAGTTTAGGGGGTTATCCGGACTTTGGCCATACTTGGAGCGAGTAAAGTGAACTTTATCCTTTTTTTTTATAAACTCTCATCCTAAACGTGTTATTTATTAGTTCTTTCTGGATTCCTTGACAACATATATGTATGCCTTATTATATGCATACATATTCTTTGACAGATGCTGCTATTCAACAAGTGAATTGGGATCCCTCAAAAGTTAAGGATAAACTAAAGCGGGATATGGAGGCACATGTGGTTTCAGTTCGTGCGACAAAATTATCTGAACTTTGTGCCAAATATGAGGTTACTCCCTGTTCAAATTCATTCTTTTTTTGAAAAAATGCAGCATACCAAAGCCTTGTCTAACCATTGACATGTTTCAGGCACAACTTACTAAAGCTCTGGCAGAACCGGTCGAAGCTCTTCTAGATTCTGCCAGTGACGATACCTGGCCAGCTATTAGAAAGCTTCTTCAGCGTGAGACAAAAGCTGCCGTATCAGGTCTTGAATCAGCTATTTCAACTTTTGAGCTCGATGAAGCAACTGAGAAAGAACTGCTCGCAAAGCTAGAGAACCATGGAAGGAATGTTGTTGAATCAAAGGCAAAAGAAGAAGCTGGAAGGGTCTTGATTCGCATGAAAGACAGGTGAACTACTTAACTGCACTCTGTCTCCAGAACTCAAATGGAGACTTATCATCTATGCAGAAGACTGATTAAACCAAATGTGCAGGTTTTCAACATTATTCAGCAGAGATGCTGACTCAATGCCAAGGGTGTGGGCAGGAAAGGAGGACATAAAAGCTATTACGAAGACTGCTCGTTCATCTGTATGTTATTGATACTATTTTTGAGATAGATTAATTTCTAAGATCTGAACCCTATTAATTCTCCCACTTTGCTACAGTCCATGAAGTTGCTTTCTACACTGGCTGCAATTCGGTTGGATGAGGACGGTGACAACATTGAAAATACACTCTCCCTTGCTCTTATTGATACTGTGAAACCCGGGACTACAGATAGGAGTATCCAATCGCTGGATCCACTTGCTTCGAGTTCATGGGAAAGGGTAAGGAAGCTTTGTGTTACATGTCATGTTTCTCTGCCAAAGCAACACCAAGTCCTTACTCGACATCTTTAAGCACAAAATATATGTTTTGCTGAGGAATGCTATTCATGATCAGGTTCCGGAGGAGAAAACTTTAATTACCCCTGTGCAATGCAAAAATTTGTGGAGACAATTCAAAGCTGAAACCGAATATACAGTCACACAGGCCATTGCGGCTCAGGTATCACAACATGATCCATTTGAACACCGTTACTTCTTCATACATCGTGTTCAGTACCTATTGTGGCTCAAAGTCTTCTATTTTGTTTATTGTTTCTGAGTGTTTTGAAGTGAGATTGGTCCACTTGAAGTATGATTGTATAAGATAGACATGCTAAACATTTACTGTTAAACTTTGCCAGGAAGCAAATAAGAGGAACAACAACTGGCTGCCACCTCCATGGGCACTAGCTGCAATGGCTATCCTCGGATTCAACGAGTTTATGACGTTACTGAGGTTTTTTTTTTGCCTGCAGAACCATGAAATTAGAGTGAGGTGTCTTCACTGTTGTCGTGGCTGACTTTTTAATTTAATTACAGGAACCCACTTTATCTTGGCGTCATATTTGTTGCTTACCTTGTTGGAAAGGCTATTTGGGTACAGTCCGACTTTGCCAGGGAATTCCAACGTGGATTTGTGAGTACTCAAACCACTGTTCTGTTACCCTCAATTTTCAAGCCTTGTGATGGTGGTCTAAATTGACATTTTGTGTTTGCAAATACTCAGCTTCCTGCCATCCTTTCACTGTCCACGAAATTTGTTCCCACGGTAATGAACATACTGAAGAAACTAGCAGAAGAGGGCCAAACACCTGCTGCCCCACAGAGAGAGATGGAGCTCCAACCAAAATCCAACAGGAACGGATCTTCATACAGTAATGCGACATCCGCTGGGTCATCCAGCATAACCACATCAGAAATTGGCCCTGAATATTCAAGCCCGGTGCCACAATGATTTAGCGGATCCTTTTAGCTTTTCTGCTGAAAACCAACCCTAGCAGTTGAGGCTGCAAGTGGCTTTCAGTCTTATAGGAGATTGAGGTGCCTAGCGGATTTTGTAAGCTTGCCCTTCCCAAACTGATGTGCCAGATCACATGGTGCTGTCCACCTCGGTTATTTAAAGAATTTTGGGGCTGGGTGTTGTTTGTAACAGAGTTGTAGAATAACTTTATTTCATTTTTTGTAACAACTTATATGATGGCTGTATAGAAATTTGTGGTTCAGGGCGAGGAAACACAGGAGAGAATTTTACACTTAGTTACATCGTTGAGAAAGTTTGTATATGTATTGAAATTGCCATTAGATTGCTTTGAATTCCGATCTGCGTGATGCATTTATGAGCTTCGTGTGAAGCTTATGTTTATGTTTTCACGGGTATTTTCAGCATGTTTTGACGGGAAAGCATGCTGGAGTTGCATTTACGTCTGTCATTTGCAAAGTGCAATTGAGTGGGGATCATTTCATGGCAACTAATTCCGGGCATTGTACTGACTAGTAGTACGAACATAAGCTGCGTCTTTGCCGTCCCAACACGGAATTGAAATAGGGGGTTTGCTTTGCCAGCCATTCCGAACTGTACAAACTGGTCTTGTATTGACGAGTCGATGCGCACAGTACATAGGGTGTCCTTGTAGGCGTCCTTTGGCATCTTGTCTTTTTCAGTCCAACTGCGGCTTCTATCCATTTCCGACTTAGACTTGTATACTATTCACAATTTGGAAACTGGTGAGCATTTCAGCTCTCACTGATGGACCATCCTGTCCCTCCACTCTCTTTCGGTGCGTGTCTTTGAATGGTTTAAGCAAGAAACTTTGCATTTAGTTATGGTACAGTTGTGTATGCATGTACCAACTACCAAGGCAGAAATAGGTTGGCCTTTGCGTATGCGGCAGTGGTGTTCTCAATGCAGAGGGTGAACAGTCCTCAATTGTCCGATTGCAAAAGGATGCTCCAAAATAACTATCAATTACTCGTATAGGTCAAAAATATTTTCTTTGATACAAAGAGTAGTGGGATGTTCTCATTTGCTTATAAAACAGAATAAAAAAAACTAACAAAATGGGAACATTGGATTGTATCGTATAAATTTTTCTAGAGTAATAAATAACAAGGAATCACTTTCTAAAGTAATAACAATGGACCAATGTTGTGCAAGTGCAATCCATATACAAAACCAGGTCATGGTCCCAACATCCGGCGCATGCGACAACGACTTGAATTGAATTCTCTTAACATCTGCAGCTATGAAAAATCTTTATCACTCAGAAAAAAACAACACAAGAAAAATTCTTATCCCAGATAATAAATGAATTGTTTGACTCTCATTCGAATATTCGATGACATTCAAAGACCCCAGTTTTGTCACGACACTTTGCTAAATTGGAAGCTTGTACTAACGCTCTGCCAAGTCATGTAGGCCGTTGCGTACACCAACGAAGAAAACTACAAATAGAAGCGATGTTTCAGAGATGTAAGCCACTTGTATATTTTACGCATATATACTTACTGATATTGGATCGGCTGGCCCACAGATGCAGAAAGAATTAGCTAGGCCGTTGATCGGACCCGATCCTCGCATCCTAGTGCCTCCGAATTGACCGCGTTTCCGCGGTGCTTCGCCCGGGTCGCGTCGCATGCATGTACCGATTGCTAGCGACTTTGACCACCATAGCTGCAATTAAGCGACTATTCCACTCTACCTTTCCTCGATTGCTAAATTAACCCTGCCACTTGCGCAAACCGCTCTCTCTATATTCTTCGTTAGATTAGAAGAAAACCATGCACCAACTCCTCTTCATCTGCATCATTTGCACATATATATAAAGCAGCGGCCTCGCTGGTGGCCAATAACTCACTCTCCCCGCCACCACCTCCTCTAATTTTTCTTTCCCTCTCTCTTACCTCTCTCCCCTAGCTACTGGTTTAGTGATCTAGCTCATCTCGATCCATGGATGAAGAAGTGTGGTGCGGCCTGGACCTGCAGCTGCCGGCGAACGACGTCGCTGGTCTCCACCGCGCAGCTGACGATGTCATCCATGACCCTTTCTGGCCATCTCTCGCCGAGTATGTTCAATTCTCGGCATCACTCAATTAATTTGGGCTTTGATCAATCACCAGTAGTACAGTTTATTTGCTGATGATCGATGAACCATGTATAGTGTTGATGCTAATAATTAACTTCTGTCGTGATTCAATCGACCAGCTGCACTGCAAGCTTCCTCGCCGGCGAGGACATGGCCCTGGATGTGGACACGAGTTGCTTCCTGGCAGAGCATCAGCAAGACCTTCTGATGAAGCACGAGCAGATGTACTCGTCGTCCTCGCCGTCATCCTGCAAGCGCTCTCTCTCCATCGACAGCGCCGGCACCACTTCCGACGCCCTCACCGCCGCCGCGACCTTAGACCCGTTCGCCGGCGACGACGCGGCCATCATGCGGGCCATGATGGCCGTCCTCTCCTCGTCGGCGTCCCCTTCCTCCTCCGAATCCTCCTCGCCGCCGCAGTGGCAAGAAAGCAGCAGCAGCGTGCAACAAGCCGCCGCCGTGTACCCGCGCGGGGGAAACAGCAACAATGGCCACGTGATGGTGAGGAGCACTAGCCTCGCCGTGGCGCCGGAGAAGACGACAGCAACCAACAGCGGAGGACGGCAGCAGCAGGACGACGCCACCAAAGGCAACAACAGCCAGGTGTACCACATGATGTCGGAGAGGAAGAGGAGGGAGAAGCTCAACGACAGCTTCCACACGCTGAGATCGCTACTGCCACCGTGTTCCAAGGTATATGCTCCTTCATTCTTCAATCTCGATATGGCCACGCACTGTTATTATCGACTCGCTCATCACTAGTTGAACACTCGCTAAAATCCTAATTTACAGTTTCTATTATTACTAGTAAATTAAATCCCATTCAACTTCTCCTTAGGTGCAATTTGATATAGTTTCCGCCTCCTGTTGATATTTGATTAACATTTAACAACTACCTAATAAATGCTCATATTATACTTCAAATAAATTGTATTTTCTATATAATAACTGTTGCGTCGTCCATTGTAAAAACCCTAGTCCCCTAAATCTGCAATATTATCCATATAAGATTTGAAGTATACAGTTCAAAACTAAACCTAGAGAATAAGTAGTCTAGATTATTGCTTTTGTGGATCTCAAAATCATTTACGGGAATTTGGATGGATGTGAGTTTTATGAAGATATATAAATATGAAGCAATAGCGTGTGCTACGCTCTTTTAGACGTCCCAATCCACAATTAGTGTTTTTTTTTGTGAAAGAAAACTTAAATATATTCCTTCTTGTATATATACCAATGGAATGGTTCGAGGAAAGGTGCACAAAGTCCCCTTACTTTGTTGATACAGACGGATAGATCCTCCCTTTTCTTTTGATTTTTTTAAGGGAGACTTGGAAGAATGAAAGTCTAGCCACTATGCCAAGCCTTGCGAAGGATAGTGTTGTTTAGTGGCATGACAACTTTTTGACAAAGACATTGACAGAGGAAGCTGGTTAGAAGCACAATAAGATATATTTTTAAGAAAGGCCCCCCTATGTGCACAAACCTTAAAAGGTAGTATAAGTGTATAACACAATGCATATGGAAGCTTCCAAAAGGAAATTCACTTGTCGTGTGTTGATTGCGAGACAAACAGTGCCATGCTCGGATTAGTGAAGGAGCAGATGAAAGTTTCCATTAGAAATATAATGTTGATACACTGTCAACTGATAACTTCGTGAACCTTAAACAATTATAGAAAAAATAAATGAAGCACCTACAACAAGGTGATGAAGCCAAAAGCCAAAAGCCTAAACTACAACTATATAAAAATTCAAGGGTTTGAACTTTCGAGTTGATATTTGGAAAATAATTATTTTTACATAACATTATTATTGTAAGCCGTAGTTACTCCTAGAAACCATATTTTTAGTTTGATGCGGTCCAAGGATCTTTAATGGTATTTCTATTGCCAGCTTGTGACGAAGGACTTAGTCTAGTACATCGACTGGTCAATAGTTTATCTACAAGGATCAGCGGAGGAAGGCGATGAGAAGCACCTCGCTGTCTAATATGGTCAACACAAATGCAAGTTGATAGTGGTAGGTGTCGGGACGAAGCAAAGAAGTTCAAAAGCCTGAAAGAGAAATCTTGAGTTCTCCAAAGGAACAACCAAAGCCACATAATTTTGCACTACTTTACAGATATGAGTAGTTGCCACGAAACAACCTTACTAGGTATACTAGTAAAGTGCCAATTTGAGCTGTCCTCATCAACCGAGCAAAGCTAGTCACTTAGGTAAAACCATCCTTTCATGAAAATGACAACACACGCAGCTTGCCTTTTTGACAAAAAACGATGGAACCAACATATATAATTCCAAATCCAAAATTCCAGTTTGAAGTCACGATAATAATTGGAATTTTAAACTCACCATATCGTACCATCATTATTGTACATTGCAGAAGGACAAGACGACAGTGCTCATCAACGCGGCGAGCTATCTGAAGAAGCTAGAGGCGGAGGTATCGGAGCTGGAGGAGAAGAACGCCAAGCTGGAGAGGCACGTCCCTCACGAGGACGGCGGCGCCGCCACCACGACGGCTGCCCAGGCGGCGGTGAACCGGAGAGCTAAGGTTCAGATCAGCAGGGCACCATCGGACGCCGATCAAGTGAACCTCACTGTGATGGTGATGGTGGAGTGCGACATCGTGGACCTGGTGCTGCACGTCCTTGAGAGTCTGAAATGGATGGCTGGGGTCAGCGTTCTGTCCGTAGACGCAGACACCTACTCGCCGCAGGTGCTGCTCAAGGCCATCGCCAGCATCAAGCTCCAGATCACGGTAAAGGATCAGTTCGTTATGCATGGCTTTATCATTTCTTCTTGCATTGCAAATCGCTGCTTCGTAGAATGACATTTCTATTATAGTTGAAACTAGTGTCGTTTGTGTGATAATGCATACAAAAAATATATAATTCATTATATTAAATAAAAAATTGTAACATTAAGAAATGTGGTGGACTACTAAATCAGTGTAGATTTACTTTGAAAAAAAAAAGAATCTTGAGATGAACCAGGTACTTGGACTAGATCAAAAACCAAGCAGCTGCCTAAGCATTAGCAGTGGCACCAACTTCCAAGCTAAATCTACTTGCAATCGTCAGAAGAATAATCATATTCTTGTAAAAGTATTTCATCTTACGGCATTCATTGAAAACCATGCATCTCTGATCCACCATGATGCCCATTTCTTCAAGCAGGCAGCTTGACTTGTCTGTGTTTTGTCATGCAGGACGGCGACTGCTGGAACGAGGCGTCATTCCACGAGGCCATGAAGAAGGTGGTGCACGACGCGACCTTTTCTCCTTCCTCTTGCGCCAGCACCGCCCCACTCGTGGCCGCAGCCTAGAAGGGTACTAGGAGCAGAGCATCGCCCTGACTTGGCTCTCTACGGGTTGGTGGTGAAGAAGCGACCGGCTCAACGGTCACCCATGTCCATGTCTCTCCTCAATCTCGGCAGTCATTGTTGAACTTTGAAGCCGTACCGTCGCTGCCGATGGATCAGTACACCTGCTGTTCTGGAAGACTAACGTTGTGGCATGTGGGGTAGATTAGTATTATCAAGTTAGCTATCAAGGAAAAACCTTGTGCTGCCCCCAATGTGACCAGTGGTTGCAGCTGACAGCATTTTGAGGTTAACAGGTTGTGTAACAAGTAGTAAGTAGTGCCTCTGTCTAGTAGGAGGTAGGGAAGGAATTTTGTACAAAGGTAGCAAAGCTCTTGCGAGTTCATGATATATGGAAGAAATATGCACACATGAAAGGCCGTATTGTATTGCACCATACAATTGCATCCGTAGTAACACAATTTTGAGAGTCACATTTCTCGCAAAAATGATTGGTTAGTGAACCAGTACCTTGCCGGGCAGGGAACCCCAAAATATAAACAAAATTTTACAAAGACATCAAGAATGTACACTGCTAAACAGTCTTTGAGGTGAGGAGAAAAGATTGGAAGGGAACTTCCTTTTCTCTAATAAAATAGCATAGTAATTCCTAGCCAACTAGAAAACAAAAGGGAGAAAAATGGCATACAACATCACAGGCAATTGTCACCTCTTTACACACATGAAACACATATCCTAAGACGCCTAGATACTTGTCGTTGCGTCCCAAAGCCGCAGAAGCCCATTCCGACCCCCACTGCAGATTCGTTTCCGATCCAGGTCTGATGCTATGCATCTCACCTGCGACATGGGGAACTTTAGAATATCCCAATAAAGAGACTTGACTTCACAAAACAGAACAATTACCCAACAATGAGTTCATATTATCCTTAACTAGTCACAATCTTGTTACCCTTAGCTAGCCATCACAAGTTCATGTACATGTATATCAAGCACCACAGGAACATAAGCAAGTTGATTTAGCAAAGCAAATATAAAAACCGGATACTGAATATAAACAATTTGAGAATGTGATCTTATGCATTGCGCCATGCTGAAGTGGCTTAACTACTGATTTAGTACAATAGCAGTCCAAAAAGAAAAATTCTAGCACACCTTTCATGATAAAGTAGTCTTTTGTAGGTTATTATTTTTATTATACTATGCTGATGTGACATTGATGCTTGTAATTTTTGTTACTCCCTTCGTTCTTCAATTGTTGTCATTAGGACAACTGTTATAGTTCATTTTTGAACTAGATTTGTTGTCCCACGGGCATCAATTTCAGAATGGAGGGAATGCAATGTAGTCTATTTCTGCTATGGTGGGTATGGAGCAAAAGGCATAGAATTTGTTGTCCCAATACGGTAGGAACTAAATACCCTAATGTCTACTCTCCATCCATTCATGCCTCTTTGTTTAATACTAGAAAAATATTGGCAAGAATGAGATATATACCACTGCAGCGGTTTTTTGGGGAGTTCTGTAAAGTTGCCATCCAGCAACCTTCGATCCTGCATTCGAGAAACCACCAAATCTCTCTTGCGGACGATGGAAAAGAGACAGAGAATTGTCAGCAGCACCAATTCCTAGCCAGTGATCACCGGCACTAATGGACAGAATGGACGCTGAGTGTAGTGTAAGATTTTTAACACATCTTATTCCTCCTGCAAAAGAGAATGAAAGTTAAAACTACAATCACTAATTCACCACATAAAAAAAACATCAATATATTTAGCTCATAAACAGCAGCTAAATGATAGTTTATTTATAGACTTCAAACTTAATGAATAGGATGGCCCTTTAAAAATGCATCTCCCATGAATACTTACAAATATTTCACATCAGTTGTCACACAACAACAAAATAACAAAGCCTTTTAGTCCCAGTCAAGTTGGGGTAGGTTAGATAAACTTTTCCTGAGTAGTCACAGAGCGGTAAATTTTCTTGATTTCAAATTTTTCCTGACCCTACCAGTTCCTGGTTTAGTGAACTTAACAGTATGATTAGTAAACACAAGATGTCTTCAAATTTGTTTTGAATTTTCTACAATACTAAACAATTTATCCCATTGAGTACTTCCAAAATAATGCAAAATAACCAAAAAGAACTTTTGAACAGTAGAGATTTCCCTAACATTGGCACAATGGCACAATGCTATCAATGCAATTGAGTAGCTGATATTATCTTGCAATCACTAAGGCCTCACCTTCATTTTCCCAAAATCGAATGAGCCCGTCAGAGGAACCTGCAATGTTAATTAACAATCAGCACCAGATCTACATGCAAAGCATGGTGGCTATGGCGGTGGTGTCACACTTGAGGATGTTCTCTTTTAAAATGAGATAAGTCATGTACCAGTAATAATTCCTTTATCTGAAGGTGAGTATTCAACGCAAAGTATGGGACCAGCATGGCATGCTAACACAGCGTCACATGTTCCACGGTTAAGTGACCACACTCTAGCTGTCCAATCATCACTCCCCGTTATTATGGTTTCCCCAGTCATCCTCATCGATCTACAAGAAGGATTTATGTTCGAATCAATCAACAGGGAAGGGCAACAGGTCAACTACTCAAATCAAATGTAGACATTACCTTATCCACTTTGTATGCCCTTGAAGCTTGAACATCTGCTTGCTAGAACGGATATCCCAGACATGTGCCACCCTGGTAGGAATAAACTTTCCAGAATAAATTGCAACCCGGTTGCACAAGTAAAATTTAAAAGATGAATTGAAGTTAAAAAGGTACATACACATCTCTTCCAGCAGCTGCCAAGATTCCAGTGGAGTCATCGTATTCCATACAGAGAACAGCATTTTGACAACGACCCACAGTAGCGACGCATGTATCTGTCCGTACATCCCACATCTTTACAGTACCGTCGTGAGATGACGTAAGTACACGTTCTCCTGAGAGCATCCGAACAGAGCTAACCTATTTTTTGTTGTGGCACAGAGATGCTCAGTAGTCATTCATGAGTCAAAATGGAATAAATGAAATGAAGCTTGAACTGTTTGTAAGATCCTCACTGGTGCATCATGGCCCTTCAGTTCCTCCAAAAGCTTAGAAGTTTGTTTATCCCAGACTATGACAGACTGATCATCAGCTCCAGAAACTATTTTACCACGATCAGAACTGATTGCTCGAATCGTCCTGCAACATTGATGAAATTAAGTTAAGGATCAACTGATCAAGGCTAATATGGATAGATAAATTCAGTGGAGACAATACTGGACGGTCTAGAATATCTCAAATGATCACCGAAAAAGGAGTATATCCCTGAAACCTCTATCTCAAATTTGTTGGTTCTCAGTGGTACCCTACGGAAGAATCAGATAGGAACTGCATAGAACCTTGCAAATATTTTACTTTATCAACTTGACAGTGTTGCCCTATGATTCATAACATTAAGCACATATACTCACTGGACGAGATTAAGACAAGATTTACCTAACATGCCATACTTGTTGCTTGATACTCGATAGAGGGGAAATATCACCTATGGTAATAGTATTTCAATATAGTGAATGGACCTAAATATAAACCTTATTGACAAATGTGTTTTTATTTTCTTCTTAATGGAACGACACACAGCTATCCTGAACTGTTCGAGCAAAAAAAAATGTGTTTTTACAAAATGGATGGTTCAAGTTGCACTAATGTATAAGTTCCTCCAACAAGTGCAATTATCAACATGCTTGAACTAGTGTCAGAGACAATTTAATGATTTCTTCAAAACTTTTGGTGTCTCAGTCGAGATAATCTAGTTATTAGTTGTATAAAACACAAACTGCTATAAGATCAACACGATAATCCAGTTTGTGCAGTAATAGGTTAGATGGCATGTTCTACCTAGTATGTCCTTTAAGTGTTGCTCGAAGTTCAGAACCACGCAAACTTGGATCCCAAATTTTTACCTGCAATACATAGAATTAAAAAATATCTTAAAATTTGAAAACAGATAAAGATAAGGTGGCATAGCTAGGAGCTCAAGAACCACATAACAAATTAACCATATAGCACGTCACCCAAACTAAACCAAACAAAGCATAGATGATGTGCGTGAAACTTTAGTTTTATTTCAAACAGAAAAAGAAGATAGAATTTGATATTAATAATATGAAGGTGATGAATGAGCATTATACAGAATGTTACCGAAATCCTAGACTGACAAGCCCTATTAACAACCTCCTATTAAGCTGTATTCCATTGCCATATAAAGAGTCTGAATTTTGTGTCAATTTGTATTTAAATATGATAGCTCAAGCATGTGAATTATGCTGATGCACGTGAGAGTTGGTATATTTACTGTCTGATGCATGCAATACAGAGAATATTAGCATGATTAAAACAGGTAGTCAGCCACTAAAATATGCTGGTCGGATGCAATACTGCCAAAAAGGATTCCGTGTGACAGCATAAACTTCAGGCTAACCGTGCAATCTGTGCTTCCACTGATGAAAAAGCCAGCATCTTCACGATCTCCAACAAGATCCCAGACCTCCTTCCTTGTTACGCAATGAAGAGCAGTAATAGCACCTGTATGGCCTCTAAGGGTCCTCATATTTGTTTGAGTTTTCTTCTGTGCAGCAGCAATGTCAGTTTTGCCTGTGGTGGCAACAGCATTTGCATCATCTGAAATTATAAAGCGATACAATCTGTATTACTGTGGAAATATGGGGAAAGACTGCATTAATGAGTGCCTAAGATAAGCTCTATAGTATTTAGGTCCTCGAATTGGAAAATATTGTAGTAGCTGAAAACTTACTAGTTCTATTGAAAGAGCTGGCTCTTAAGCTTCTGTCTCTGCTGAACATGCTATGCACCCAGCTTCGACCCAATCCAGATGCTTCTGCAGGTTGTTGGCTTTCATCAGATACATCAAGTGCACGAGGCGAAGCCATGCCATATGATTGCAGTGGTTGGCTTTTTCCCGTAGCGACCCCCCAATAACCAACGCGAAGTTGTTGCAAGTGTGTGAGCAATGCTCTAAGTTTGATCTGAGGAAAGTTCAAGGGGTTGTGAGAAAATAGGAATTTGAAGCAGCCAATTCTCAAAAAAAAAAAACATTGCATTTTGACTTACAAGCTGTTTATAACCCAAGTTGTTTCTCTCAGCTATTTTCTCAATCATATTCCAAGAATCAATGTCAGGTAATCCCAGTCCAGCCTTCAATATTGACAATAAAAGTTAGGGACATTCAAACTTATCATATTAGAACAAACATAACATGTAAGCAGTGGAGTACCATGTGAGTTGCCATGACAATGAGCTGTGCAGTAACTAATGTTACATAATTTGCTGACCTGGAAAACAGAAAAACAAAATATAAGTTCAGAAAACTTGCTCTTTGCAACTGTACTAAAACTCTTCTCTGATGAAACAACAGAAGAGCATTGCTACTTAGAATATTTTCATCAATTCTCTTAAGCACATATATGCTGCATCAAATATCTTGCATGATACTATTTTGCGCACAAAATTACATGTATGGTGAATATTGATTCTTTCAGTACCCATGCAGTAATGTTGAGAGACAGATTGCACAGAACAAAAAATCTCAACTTACTTGTTGGAACAATTTTCCATCAAGTACTCAAAGTAGCCATCCCAGAAGCTGCAAGAGAAGAACAGTCACATGGCATAAATGTAATCTCAAATAATAGCATGGAACTAAACCGAAATAAGAGATGGATTTTCATGAAGTTATAAATTAATGTCATCATATGGAAAATCAAATCATAATATAATAACAGATCAAATTAATGGCTACACTTGAAATTGATCCTAGGACAGTGATCTGCAGAAACAAATTAAGCACTAGCGCTTCAAATGATTGGCATATTTGTCTGAACTTCATACAGCTTCTTTTTATAATTATTCCCTTTTCAGAGTTTTTTTTTTTTTTTTTGCAGAAGAATCAAACCACTTTTAACGCCATGATATATGCCGAGTGTTGAGCCTCAAACTTCTATTTGATTCATACAAAGCTTCAGCTTCATTCTGTTTCATGTGGTAGTTCCTGAATTAATAACACTATAATTGGCATACTTAAGTGCAATGCCCATGAGGCAAGACGTGTGGAGAGTGACATGGAAACTCAAGTGCAGATGCCAGGTCTTTGCTTCTAATGGCACAGAAAAATGTAGGTTTTTTGAAAACCAGAGCCACACCTAAAAATATCACTATGGTAATTCAGCATTTTTAGAACATATCCAGAAGAAGAAAAAAAACCATCCCCTGTATCTGTAGCTTTTTTATTTGTATTTTTCCCTCTCCAGGATTTTATGCTGGCACATATCTAAGGGTCTGTTTGGTAGAGCTCCTGTGAAGTAATTCTCTATTGGAGGTGATTCTTGGAATGAATGATTCTGTGGCTGAAAGTAATTCTATCAGATAAACTATATGAAGTGACTGAATCGGGAGTATGTTGTGGCATGACGGCGCCGGGGGCCTCCGCCCACGGCACAAAAAGAGAGACCTAGTCTTCTTCTTTGCCTAACCTTGCAGTACACATCTCCCCTCTCTATATAGACTTAGCAACCCTAATCCTAGATGATGCTACAGTGCACCACCGGCCCACTAGGCCTGGTTGGCTGCCCGTAAGTCCGTAACAGAGGAGCTGGTTATTCAGTTCATTTAAGCGAATCCTGGAGTGATTCTTGCAAACTGCCATTTGGTAGAACTCCTCTGCATTCACTCTGTGAGCTCCTCTGGAAGCTCTGCCAAACAGCTCCTAACAAGCCACAGCGTACACATTGTGCCTCAAATGGCAACCAGAGAACAACGACCAGGGGTTACTTAGGGTGTAAATTGGCTATATTTTGAGCAATGGTGCCAGTCATTGAAACTATGCATGGTTACTTGATCTACATGAGTTTGGAAATTAAGCACAAGTTGAACAAATCGATCAAATTATACCAAGTTAAGTATAACATACCGAAGCTCCTCCCATACTGACAACGATAATAGATGTCGCTGAACATAGTCTTGAACATTGTTTGGATCTTTCCTGTACATTTCAGCAGAAACTTCAAGAGCATCCCTAATGGTTGCCAGATCACTGCGGGAGCTGGCACGAGTTATAGCAGTCTTAAGCTGCACAGGAGAAAATAATGGGGTCATTTTGAAATCAATGACACAGAAGAACACAAAAAAAAAACCATATTGCTAGCTCTGCAGAACATGTGAATTTTGATGCAGCCATCTCACTTCACGATACACCATACAGGTGCATTGGAGTTGATGGATTTTATTTGTGGAATTGGACGGAAACCTAGATTATTTGGAATTTGATGGAGTACCCTCGAACCACCTCACAGGTGACGTTTTAAATTAATTAAACCAGGTAAAGCTGCTATACCAGTGAACGATGTGACAGTCATCAGAATGGCACTACAAATGACTAACCGGTAGACAACATGCTAATGAATAGATATCACCACTCATAAGAAAAAATTAGTACAGAGAAATTGCTATGTGAGAACGAGCAATAAGGTTTAGACTCACCAGTTCTTTTACGGCGATAAACTGCTCATCAGTCAGGCGGCATTGCCAACCCTACAAGGTAGGGAAGAAGTCAGGTATGAAGTAGATCAAAAGGTGACAGGACAGATTCATAGATTGTAAGATTGTCCAGATTACCGAATGGATATGTTCTCTGATGCATTCAACAAATCCACTTCCTCCAATGCCTTCTGCATCAGACTCAATCAGAGCTGCAAAAAGAAATAGAAGTTTAGGTCACAGGAAGGACAAGAAAAGCACATCAGCATAAAAAATGGAACTTCAAGATACCAAGAATGGTGCCATATTCAAATGATGAGAGGGGATCCTCAGTTGCCCCAAGTCTGAGAAGACGAAGCCAGAGTCCCTGGAGAAAATTGTGTACATTCACACTAAATGATAAGCATATATACATATATATAATTAATATAAGCATTTGCATATATTGTATGCATCAACCAATTACACACTAATGGTAGCCATCTTAGCCCTAGAAAGTGAAAGAAGACTTTATGGCAACCAACATAAAAGGTTGAAAACAGATGGAGTAAAAGAACTCAAAAATCCTATCCTAAAAGGCTATGTAGGGCCTCAAAAATTATACAACAGATGCCTCTGCATCCATAGTACCAGTTTAACCCATGACTACTCCATTCTCCGTCACAAGCCACTGGGCTTTTGGTTCAACAAGGTTTGAACTTTGAAGCGATTTTTTTTATATTCAAATGAAAAATTCAAAATATAACTAAAAAGCAAAATTTAAGAATAGTTTACTTGTTATAAAAGTGTGCAAGAACGTTTTATAAAGAAAATAAAACCTTAAATTTAAAAGCCTATGGCATAATTTCCATAATTTGCAATAACTTTTGGGCAATCAACATGAATTCAATATTTACCTGTAGCTTTACTTTAATATCAAGAACCATCCTTTCTCTTTCAGCCTGTGGATGATATAAAACATAAGCAAAAAAAGGGTTACTCTGGCAGCATGTAAAAAAGCTTTTGTGAGCATTATTTCACATAGAACGATGACTTACCGCCCTCTCTCTTGGGCTCAAACTTTCTGCCTTTGGACCTCCACTTATACGGACAGACGGAGAACTGAAAATGGAATGATGCTTCAGCTATAGACATTTGAAAACAGTAACAGAAAACCACCTTACAGGAATACCATCTTACCTTGGTACTTGCTTAATAGCCCCACTAGCTAACGCCAAAATTGACTTACGTTTTTCCTCTTGCTCTTCTGTTCTTAGATTTGCTGGAAACCTTTTATAGCAGTGTCTACCATCTGCGTCTGCACACACATATCTGGCTAATCATATTTCCAAAAACATGTTAACACAAAACAATATTATTCCTCAATTATGAGTCAACCATGGACACTGGCAAAAAGATAATATATTTCTACATTACTCCTTAATTTTAGAAACAAAATTAGTGCCTTCCATATGTTTCCCAAAAGTATTACCTCGTTTGTAAAAAAAATATTACTCCGTCCGTTCTCAAATTGATGTCGCTAGGACAACAAATCTATTTCAAAATTGAACTAAATTGTTGTCCTAACAACGAAAATTTAAAGGTGGGTGGAGTACATGAATAAGTATTAGATTTAATCAATCATTTCATGCAAGATAATCTGCAGAGTTTTAAGTGGGCCCTTTCCTCAGGTGAGTAGGTAAAATGATGTTCAGAATACATGTCTGGTGTACTATGGTTATGTTTTTGCAATGAAACTGTTATCCTAAAGTAGCGTACTCGATATAAAAAGAGCTAGAACATAAGAATGAAACGTGAAAATTGAAAACATACAGAAGATGCATCAAGAAAGGAAGGAGGAAGAACAAGTACCTGAACCTTCAGCCTCCGGATCAGCTATTGTTACGATCTCAGGATCAGCAGCTTGAGAAGGAAATATGGTCAGAGGGGTTTGTCCTCTTCCAGTTGCATCTTGCAACTTATCAAGAAGGTTGTTTCCGATTTCTTCTGCATTGTTGCATCTCTCCAGATAATCCAAGAACCCCTGAGTCTCTAGAAACTGCATAATCTGCCAAACAAACATGATATTTTAGTACTCCCTCAGGTCAACCTCTCTTATTATTATTTCTTCAAGCACAAAGGACAAGGGATGGGTTTAAGGTTAATGCATATTTTATAAGTAGTTTATCTGTGCTATAATATTGTATCTCTACCACCATAACAACATGATCCAGTGGCGGATCTAACGGTGGAGCAGGGGGGGCTCCCTACAATTTTGATCTGGATCCGCCACTGACATGAATAACGGTATTCCATGCAAAATGTTGCCTTGGAGAATAGAAAAGGTGTCTATTTGAAAATAAAAATTACCCAGCTCATACAATATATATACTGGAGTGGAGGTAACAGTTTGCCAAGAATATGATCAAACTAGGTATATCAGAATAACATCAAACAGTAAAAGTAATAAAGCATGAGAAACAACACAGCTAATTCATACTAGGATATTCTGTCATAGTTTGAAACAGGAAGGGGCAGTGGCAATGACTGAAGGAATACCATTGAAAGACAATCCCGATATCCATCGAGTAACCAAAACAAATATTCCCAGGTTCACCGATTCTTTGCTCAAATATCTAAGGCATGCATTATAGATAAGGGGCAATAGCGTTTCGGCCATCGGTTTATATTCCAATTGCGTTTTAACCATCAGTTTTCAGATTTTGCAGATTACCATTCAGTTTTGAATCTGAAACTCAATTTACCATTGAGGTGTTAACAGAGGCTAACAGTGTTAAATTGTGTGGAAAAAGACCAAATTGCCCCTCCATTGCCTCTGCCTCTCCTGCCTCCCCTGACGCCGCACGCCCGCCTGACGCGACGCGGCGCGCTTGCCTGTCGCCGCGCGCTCCGCATGCTCGCCCGTCGCCGCGTGCACGTCCGTCACCGCGCGCTCGCCTGTCGCCGCGTGCTCTCCTGCCACCTCGCCCGTTGCCGTGCGCTCGCTCGCCACCCCGTGCTCCACCGCCGCCGTCGCCCGGGTTAGACTTAGGGTGAGAGTCGAGCTGGAGAAGTGGAGTGGAGTCGGGGCAGGCCAGTGTGTTTTTATTTTATTTTTTCGATTTGTTTTATTACGTTTATTCGGTGTCCACTAACGCCGTTCGGAATGGATGGTTAACGTGTGCTTTGTTTTTTCCCCTGCAATGGTAAAATCGCAAAATCTGAAAACGGATGGTTAAAGCGCAATTGGAATATAAACCGATGGCCGAAACGCTATTTTCCCTATAGATAATGATAACATGATGGCACCAAAAGGAAATAAAATATAGTAAACAGACTTTGTGAGCATACCATTGACATGGACTCAATAGGCTGATTAGTTGCTCTGGAGCGCTTTTTAAGAAATGCTTGAGAATTGAAACCAGTTGGTAGAGCATTATCCTGGCCACACAAAAAAAACACCTCCTGTGTTACCACTATAAACACTGTAAATAGCTGCTGGGAAACTTATTATACATGATGCCTTACAATAAAGTTACGGTAACCACTCAGAATCTGAGCAAAAAATCTCAAAAATACCAGCCTGCATAAAAACAGAACATTAATTAAAAAAAATGATAACATGGTATGTAGTTCAAAGAATCAAGTTGGACATGAATAATATGCTATGTCAAGATGGACTTGGTGTCAACTCATAACCAGAGCACACTCCCCCTGTTTCTCATATTTCCTCAATCTAACCATGCATGACCAAGGACGCAACTATTCTCTGAAACAGTAAACGAGAAATTATCCCTTGTGCCCCATATGATGAGACTACTTTACCTCTTGGACTGAATAAAACTAAGCAAAGATTTGAAATATTACAACAAGTACATGTATAAATATACTCAACGAACCAACAATTTAAAACAATGGTCGCCATGAATGGACAAATATTGTCAAGCAGAAACAGAGCACATCATAAAGAATTCTACAGTCCTACGTAACTCACATCGGAAATATTTTTGTTTACCAGCAATTTTCGTTGTTAGTTCTAGCATACTTTCTGGTTCTAAAATTGCACTGCTTGTGATGGAACATTTGCGGCCTAATTCTGATACCATGTGAAACACAGAAAGAAAGAGAAGAAACAGATACAAATGCCTAACTTTAATACATATGCTGGAGCAGAAATTAGAATCTAGCTGCAACTTATTCATCTCTATCCTAATAAAAGGAAATATGCCTACATTCAACAGACTGTTAGCATGTGTAGTTGTGTACTAGGCCTACCTTCACTGGATGGTTGCATAAAGATGACACTAATTTGAAACTGTGTAGTGCTCCAGGTAGAGTAGAGAAGCAGAATAGAATTACCTAAGTTGGAAATCATGCTCATGACCCCATGATTTCGTACCAGTCCTTAAAGAACTGTCACCCATACTGCCAAGATTGATTTTCATGTAATCAATGCCCATGACATTGGGTTGCAGTAATTTCAATATCTCACCACGCAAGAAACTATATTCTGTTTCTGGGATGGAAGGTATTTCTTCTGACGTTGTAATCCGGTTGTATTCAAGATCTACCACCACTACCTGCAATCATATGCATTAACATTACAATGCTGAAACGGTATAATTGAAATGCCATGACACATAATAAGAAAACAGGATGTATGCACTGGTTAGCAAACAAAAAGGAAAGAGTTTTGTGAGGCAGTGCAAAATCATGGTTAGAACAACACACGAACCTTTATCCATGAGCGTGTATCTACAGACCAAAAAACAATCACTTCTCTTCTAAGTACTTTGAATGGATAGTCTCAAACATATTTTGTTACAAATTGGTATATTATTGGCATAGAAATTGTCAACGCATTTAGAAAAAGCAACTAGTGCCCTTAAAGGCTTAAACTATAAATACTACAGGGCTTACATATTCTTCAAATCTTGTTAGTTGAAATAAGCATCTTCGCTCTAGAAGAATCGAAAGTTTACATCGTTTATCATGTTTTCAATCAAGAAGCCACATTCAAGCCTCTGTTCTAAACGGAAAACCAACCAGATCAAAACCAGCCTCATGCAAGACTAAAGGTTGGCTAATGGAAACTGCATCTCAGTTGTACAACTTACACCATCCATTGTCACCGTAGATGTGTCAACACCTGAATGAAGTCCCATCATGTAGGGTGTCGGAGCATCAATGTAGTCAACCCCACTAGAGAATATTATAGGTATATAGACATGCTGCAGAACAATAAATAAGTTGAATAAATTTTCTGCATGATCAGTAAAATAACATTACCACGAATTTATATGAATGATCTCCTCAATTGCAGGAGCAATTTTCCAAATTATTTTTTTGAGAAACCTACCTGCCACCTAAGTGGGTATATTAAATGGCAAATGGCTTCTGAAACAAGAGTCAATAGAGTATACCTGCAGTATAAATCAAAGAATAGTCTCAGCCATATGATCATTTCATCACTGATGATGGTGAATGTGTCAAAACTCTTTCACATCAAGATAATGTTTCCAAAGTAATGATTCCTTCGCTTATAAAGCTAACGACATGCACAGATAAAGATTAAATGGTATGAGAGCAAAATTATTCGCAGTTGTCAGGGGGAACTCCACGTACTTATTTGATCGCAGCAATATCCGTCTTTCAAGCAGGACAGCAGTAAAGAGTAGTATTAGTTTATCAACATCCAGGCACTGCACCAATGGCTGGAAGGATATCTGCAGTAATAGTGAACTTGATGTAACCAGTCAGATGTGAACAAAACAAATGTATCTAACTTAAAGGAGGAATAATAATGGAAACAAGGTTGGATATCATAATGACAAAGGGAAAATAAGAGCCATACATCAGCATGAGGAAGCCATTCTTTTGGAGGAGCCTCCGCAGAAAGGAGGCAATTCTCAATAGCAAACAACACGCGGTTCTTTCCCGGTGTAGGTAATGGAACATTTGAAACCATATGAGATATTATGTCCCATAAAGGCTTGCTGAAATCAATTAACATAAAATTTGGATTAAGGCCACTGAAACATAGCGTGTATAGAAGTACAACAATATTGAGGTTTACCTACAGCCTGCAGGAGAAAAGCAAAGAACAAATATTTCCTCTAGGGAATCACGAAGGACTTGGAAACTTGGAGAATGGGAAACAAGGCAGATGCATTTATCGGCAAAAGAATTCGCTGGAATTTGGTAAGCTTCAATAATATCTTCACAAATTGGATCCCGGAATGCAATACAGCTGACATATATTTTTGAACCATCCCCCTCTACAAGAAAATGACGATCAAGTTAGGAGGATGATCTGTCTACAGTTCAAAAGTTTGCAAAATGTAGGTTCCAACAGGACCATAAATTCAAAGTGCTGTTGCATGTACCTGTCAAAACTATAGGATAACTACGTGGATGGGTTGAGACATCATTTGCATCTAGTCCCGAAGAGTATATTCTTACTCCCGCTGGCAAAACACACTGCAGTTATCACCACTCAATGTTACAAATATTTAGAACTCATTCCAAAGGATTAGTTTAACGAGTTAAACAGAAATAAGGTATTACATTTGTCATCGAATAGGCCAAAGTACTATAACACAGAAAAGGACACATTCCTTTTGCTCTCACTTGTTATGGCTTTAATTTTGCTGTCCTGCTATGGGGTTCACTAAGCACGAACCCCGACCCCCAATCCACCATACCAAAATCATCTTAGTGGCAATATGTACTGTGGTATTGTCGAACATATGACAAAAAAGTGGTTGCCCAGAGAACCATTTCCACTTAGCAACCTTTTATCAACGGGTTTATTGAGCCTTTGACAATGCATTTCTTACTCCATTATTTACTATGAAGCTGGCAAGAAAATTTTGTGGAAATGATATGCACTGGTCCAAAATGGTCTTTCAGCAATGATAATAGCTGCTATGCTCCAATTCCAACAGATAACAAATGATTATAACTGCAGTGTAACCATTATAAGATTACTCTACTATGTTTGGTTGCTTCCAGCAGAGTAACTAGGTGATTCAGACTCTATCAAATTGAGTTGGTCGAACCACAGTAACTAGGCGATCGAGCAAGGAAGCTGGAGCACAAATCCACCTGTACCATTCTATGGCTCCTTGGCATCATACCGTGCGTCAGAAAGTGACACATACAATGCTAATAAGGTCGCTGCAAAGGTTCATCCCGAATTCACCTCAAATGATCAGATTTTGTTCGGAATTAGCAAAAACCACTCTAACCAAATGCTGGATACTTCAATAACCGGCACGGGTCCATTTCATCGAGAATCTAAAAGCAAGCGTCCTAAGCGAAACAATGCGAGATCAAATTGACGCGGCGGGAGAGGGGGCGAGGGATCTGCGGACTCACGGTGGGGAGCTGCGGCGGCGGGGGCGGGTAGAGGCCGTGGTTGGACGGCGGGTACTGGTCCAGGAAGGCCGGCATGTACATCTCGTCGGCGCCGTGGAAACCTTTGACGCCGTCGAGCGTCCGGATCTCCGGGCCCAGCCCGCACACCACGAAGTACTCGAAGATCCGCGACGACGACCCCATATCCGACGCCGGCACCGGCGATCACCGGGCTCGCGGGTGGCAGGGATCCTCGACGCGGCGGGGTGGTGCGTGCCCTTCTGCTCTCTGCGGTTCAGCTCTGCGCGCGCGCGTGTGCGGGAGGAGGAGGGAGGGAAGCGTTCGGCGGAGGGGGTGGTCGTTGCGGGAGGAAGGCGACGAAGCCTCGCGGGTCGGGTGTAGCGTTTGACCCGTTAAGGATTTTGGAGGCAATAGTTTTTCTTCTCCCTTGCCCTTGAGTTTATGTTTGACCGTTTTCCGACTGAAGAGGTACCCGTTGACTATTTACGTGACTGGCTAGCTAGCAAGCCTCGATACAATCCATGATTAAAAAAAACAAGTCTCAAATCGACTCAAATCAGCTAAATGGTGTATATATAGAGAGGATCATGGTGTCCCAAACAGGATAAACTAGAGTCCTAGAGAGGGAAAGATCTACACTGTGGACAAGCTAGATATGCAAAGATTGAGAAAAAGCAAAACGAAGCACGAGCAAAGAGAAACATTTGCTCGGCATAAGGGCCACTTTCTCTCCCGCAGGCCTTGTGTTTTCTGGGCTGGCCTGGTCAGGAGACGAATGCAACCGGTCCGCTTCGATGGGCTTTGCTATGATGGGGTTCGTGGCGATGGCGAGACAGAGGATTTTTCTCTGCTTCTCCACCCTGCCCCTACCCTTCTTCGCCTTCCAAGCTGCCTTTTTCTGGTTTTCGCTGGTGACAGAATGCTGAGTGAAGCCCCGTTTTGTCACGTGTCAGGCTTAATGCTGCTGAGTGCTGAGCCAGCTTGCTATCAAGGGCGAGCCTTAACCACCTAAGCGCTTTGGCAGAGATTATAAAAGAGCTTTTTCACCGAATTCTGCTCCTTTCATCAAGAAGTTAGCTAAAAGGTTCCAAAAAAAAAACAGATTATATTCTTCTTTTCTAAAAGTACTTCTCAAATTTGTACTAGAATCTAAAAGCACTAAAAACAAAAATTTTTAATTGTTCCGTTTTGTCAAACGATTTTTCCTAAAGAATTTATTTTTTTGAAGAATCCGTTTTCAAAATAATCCATTTTTTAAAGAATCCGTTTTTAGAAAAATCCTACCAAAAGTACCATTAATCCATTCCTAGTCCAAACCGTAGCAAGTAGCAACAACCTGTTTCTCGTCGTCTACAACTTTCTGCTCTATATTGGCCTACTACTAGCCTATCCGTTAAAAATTCTATGCCAGCATACGACATCCGCTAAGCTCCAACAATTCAGCATAGTAATTAACAGCCTGCGTGCAGTCTCTCCTTGGGATTCCACTCTGTATTTTGGAGTTGTGCCGCATTTTGTTCTTCAGTGGCACGCAGTAGTACAATTTTATTCTTTGGTAGAGTCTATTTTGTCGAGCCTCTCAACAGGTACCAAATACACAAACAGATGAGGACAACCGCGCGCTTTCATCTATAGGCAGTGAGATTTCACCAGCAAGCTGACAGGCCCCTGAGCGTGCCTGAACATGTGAATGTGATCACAAGCCGGGCCGGACGGACCCAACAAGACAACACAACGACCTATAAGGCTCACATGCCTTCCAGGACTCTTGGCCGCTTCCTCCCCGGACGCACGGGGCCAGCCATCCCTAGCATCCAGCCAAATCGGCACACAGGATCGCTGGTACATTTGGGAGTCACAAGAGCCGATCAGAAAAGTGTTGCAAAGAATGGCTGCATTCACCTACCGTGAGCAGCCATTCTTTGCACGCTTTTCAGAGCACCAGTAATGAGGCATCATTAGCATGATACTAGAAGATCTCATTCATGATCCTAGACAAATATGTTGGCACCTACTAGCTCTCGACCAGATGCTTTCTTCTAAAGATCAGTGATTACTGATTAGTGCCTACAGTACTAGCTCAGATGCTCTCTCTTTTCTACGATCAGTGGTTACAGGCTAGCGATCCTAGACACAGGTGCCAAAGGTCGTTGCAGGCTCGTGGCACTGTCAGCCATGTGAGATGCACAAGAACGGTTACAGCGGCATGGATTAAGCTAGTAGAGACAGGGAACACCCATCAGACATTCAGATGGTGCCCAGCTCTTGGAGCAACTCTGTCATCGTCGGCCTCCGGTCCGGGTCCTCGTTGGTGCAAGCCGCCACGATCTTGGCCAGCATCGCGGCCTCGGCGGGGGAGTAGCTTCCCCGCAGGTTGGCGTCGACGAGCTCGTCGACGTCGCTGTTATCTGAGGCCGGCGACGGAGGCTGCGTCGTCCTCGTCTTCCTCTTGCCGGTGAGCACCTGGAGCACGATGACCCCGAATGCGTAGACGTCGCTCTTCTCCGAGAGGCGGCCGACCGTGGTGTACTCCGGCGCGAGGTACCCCATGGCGGCGCTGGCCTTGAGCGTGGAGAACACGAGGTCGTCGACGAGGAGCTTGTGCAGGCCGCACCCGGAGATGAGCGGCTTGTAGGTGTAGTCAAGCAGGACCTTGTCTGCGGAGATGTTCTGGTGCACCAGAGGCCTGGGCTTGTTCGGTCTCGTGCTGTGCAAATACTCGATTCCTGCAGCGGTTTGGGAATTAATTAGTAGGATGTTGTACAGAACATGGACATTATTAGCTACTGCTTGAGTGGTAGTGAAATGCAGGTAGCTAAAATTACTACTATTGTCAGAATAAGAAGAAGTTACCGCGAAGCTACAAGTACTACAAAAGTTGCTTGACACATCATGCAGATCCCTCTGGACAAACTACACACACGTGAGTGTTGGTGTGTACCGACCTATGATGCACAGGTTTCTGCACCACATGTGAGCAACCAGCAAACAGTGCCCATAAATGGATGTAGTACCACACACGGACACACCCAGCGATTGCAAATATCAGAAGGTCCGTGCAAGGTGTACGCGATCCAGGCAATTTTTGCAAAGTTGTTGCCAGATGTTGCATGCAAACCATATGTGTTTTTCAGGCCAAAACGACAGCGATCGTGAGCTAACTGTCATCCACTAGCAGAACGGATGAACTAGTGTGAACACAGTTTGTGCTGTAGAAAGAGTTTGGTGATTGGCACGCAATAATCCACTAATGGAACTGGATCAGTGATACTATTACTATTCACTAACGAACTGACAGAGAGAGAGAGAGAGAAGGTGACAGGAGACGGAGCCGCACTAACCTTTAGCAACGCCCTTGATGATGGAGATCCTGGTGGCCCACCCGAGAACCCGTCCGGCGGCGGCGGCAGAGGCGGAGGCGTCGACGTCGAGGAACTGCGAGAGGCTGCCGTTGGGCACCAAGTCGTAGACGAGGTAGCACTCCCCGCGCGCCCTGGAGCAGCAGAACCCCCTGAGCGCCACCACGTTGTCGTGCCGGAGCTCGGCGAGCGTCCTCAGCCCCCGCGCGAACTCGGCCTCCTCCTGCCGGCAGCACGTCTTCCCCAGCCGCTTCACCGCCACGGGCGTGCCGTCCCGCAGCGCGCCCCTGTACGTGGCCGCGACGCCGCCGCCGGCGGCCTTCTTGTTCCGGCCGCCCGGCAGCAGGTTGAGCTCGGAGAAGTAGCGCGTCGCGGACTCCACCTCCTCCGTGCTCAGCTGCGACACCTCCTGCGGGAACGACGACGCCGACGACGGCCCGCCGCCGCCGCCGCGATCGTCGGCGGCGAGCGGGTCCCACGCGGTCGAGTACTCGAGGCTCGCGAGCGCCGACGACTTGCGCGATGAAGACACCTTCGCGGCAGAGTCGGCGGCCGGCGGCGAGGAGGCCCGGGAGGCGACCCTCTGGCTGCGCCAGCGGCGCCAGGAGAACGCGAACAGGCCGGCCGCCGTGGCGGCGAGGAGCACGACGGCGGCGACGACGACGGCCGCGAGCGCCCTGGTCGACGGCGCGCAGTGTGCGCCGCCGCAGCGGCCGTGGCCGGCGTCGGAATTAGGGGAACCGCCCGGCGTGATGCCGGCGCTGAATGGCTGCGGCCTGTCCGGGTCGATGAGGTCCGCCGGCGTGCACGGCCGGAGCGCGGGGAGCCCCGCGCCGCACAGGTCGCTGTTGTTGCCGTACTGGAACCCGGCCTGCAGCTTCGTCGCCAGCTCTGTGTTTTGTTTCCAAATTCCAACCAAGGCAATCCAATCAAGACGAATCAAGTCAGGTCGCCATTATTACTATTAACCACCGACCAAGTTAGGCGCAGTGCTCAATGTAGTAGTAATTACCTGCGGGCACGCTGCCGGTGAGCGAGTTGTTCCTGACGTCGAGCGCGGTGAGGCGTGGCAGGCGCGCTAGCCTGACGGGGATGGAGCCGAAGAGGTTGTTGAAGCTGAGGTCGAGGCGCGTGAGCAGCGGGAGGTCGCCGAGGCTGGCGGGGATGGCGCCGGTCAGCCGGTTCGACTGCAGGGCCAGCACGGCGAGGCGGCTCAGGTTGCCCAGCTGCGTGGGGATGCTGCCGCTCAGCTGGTTGTAGCACAGCTGAACCACTGCGTAGGGATAGACAGATCAGCGATTCAGTAACAGTACGTACCACCATTGAATCAGGAGGTCAGAGATGCTCAAGAGGCAATGTATTTCAGATACAACCATTTAATCATACAACTAGTAAGGACAGGTAAGAACAGAACAACATCTTAATTACTCATTCAGTTCGAATCCATGTGATTGGTACCAGTTGCTATAATAACAGAGTAGTACTATGAGACTAGTCAACCTTCCTGCACAGGAACTCAAGAACAGTATGCACTACGATCTCATTTCGGGCGAATCAATCTGATTAGTATTTTTGGTACTAGAAAAAAATGGGAGTGTAAGCAAGTACAAGTAGTAGTGCATCTGGAAGCAAGCTGCTTGTAGCTATGAGCCAAGAAATGCTGGCTGCAATGTGAGGAACAAAGTGCTGCCTGGTTGCAACTTGGGATGGCAAAAATCCTCCCCAAATAATCCAATCCAACGGATAGGGATAGTTAGGTAAAACAGCACCCATTTCTGGACTGGAGAAACTTGACGCCAAGCCCACCAAACTTTTAAAACTGAAATCGAAGCAAGTCGTCGATCTGAGCAATCCTCGTGCCGAGTCCACGGCGCCACATGCACCCCGAGCAAGACGATGAAGGTTCCACTTCCATCGAAACACTCAACGCGCCGACCCGAGCATCCCGGCACTCAAAGCAAGAGCTGCTGTGCTAGTAATACTAGAAAAAGAAAGCTCAGTAGTAATAATCACCTTGCAGGGACGGCATGGCGCCGATCTCCGGCGGGATGGGCCCGGAGAGGTTGTTGACGTTGAGGTAGAGGTCGGTGAGGTTGGCGAGGTCCGCGAGCTCCCTGGGCACGCCGCCGCGCAGGGAGTTGTAGTGGAGGTAGAGCCCCGTGAGCGCGCGGAGCCGCGACACGGCGGGGGACAGCGTGCCGGCGAGCCCCTTCCCCTGCAGCGAGACGTTGGCCACGGCCCCGCGCGCGTCGCAGGCCACGCCCTCGAACGACGCGCACGGGTCGCGACCGGGGGCCCACGACGGGAGCAGGCGGCCCGTCGGGTCCAGCGCCGCGCCGAGCGCCAGCAGCGCGGAAGCCTCCTCGACGTCGGTCGCCGTGGTGGTGGTGGTGGCGGCGGCGAGGAGGAAGAGGAGGGCGAAGAGGCGGCGTGCGAAGGGGGCCATTCGCCGCGCCACCGTCAGTCAGGTGAGGGAGGTGGTGGGCGCGTGCAGCGGTGAGGACTTCGAGGAATGGGGGCGGGCGCGCGGCTCAGCATCAGCTCAGCTCAGCGGACGTGCTAATAACGTGGGTGGACGCACCCGAGAGGGGCCGTCCACTGTGGGGGGTGGGACTGCCACTGTGTATGAACCATGGGTTCCACTCGTCAGTGAATCAACGAAGATGTGAGGCCACTTTTTTTTTTTAATTTGATTTGATGTGAGGCCACTTGGTGGCACTTGTCAGCGAGGATGAAATGACGGATTTACGTGCACGAAGCCAGCCGCTACGCTCCTCCTCCTCCGTAGTAGATGGTCCGTAGTAGATGTGTATGTTGGGCATTCAAAACATCAATCTTTCACTATTTTCTTCAAAAAATATTCTATAATTATTGTTACAAAATTAACAATTGATAAGATAAACTTGATTGAAAAACAAAGGAGCTGATACGATCTACATAACTCAAGCAAAGGCCAAACTAGCAACATGCTAATTACCGGAAAAAATAGATCGACCAAGACGAAAAAACTGCACACCACAAAGAGGAAAGCCACACGAGAAAAGAAGCAGACTTACAACGAATCCCGCTAAGAAGAGGAGGTTGAGGCTGAGTAGTTGCCGAAGAGGAAGAAGTTGTCGATGTGGAAGGGCAGTGAGCAGTTGTGACGATGCACTTCCTAGAAACCTGATAGTCGTCACCCGTGTAGGTCTTCAAATCACCGATATTGGTTCCGACACACTGCTCTCCCCGATCTGCTACACGGCGGACAAAGGACGACAAGGCTCGACGGCGACAACGCAAAATATAAGAGAAGAGATTTGTCTTCGTGCGTTTGTCCCTCTCGCCTCTAGGACATCTCCTTATATCCACAAGAGGAGAACACGAAATTAAAAACGCATTAATCTGCCATGATATCAGGAACCGTTCCCTGAAATCTCTCAATGTTAATAGGAGTCTTAATTCGTAATAAACTACGTCTAGTTAACATGGCAGTTAAGTTGCTAAAGAAAATATCACATTGATTGAGTAGCAAAAATAATCTATTATAGTATAACTCTCACGACGCGAACTCGTAACGTCGCAAGTCACAAGTCACGCGAAACACGTGATGCGTGCGCGCGTGTGTGTTCTACAGCAACCTGTGTTATATTATGCTCTACTCGTGTTAGAAAGCATCCAACACCCTACCTTATATCTTAGAATACATTCACCTAGATGGATAAGGTGGTGTAAAAGAATTCACTCAGCCATCTTTTACACACACCATGACTTTCCTATTTAATTTGGGCCTCTCCAAATACTGCCACATGGGTTGACGTTTATGGCTTAAATTCCAACAATTATTATAAGTGACATATTGTTATTGTACTACTTGTTCCACGTGTGTGTGTTTTGTGTAGTGTATTGCTTCATCTACAGCATGTCATGATCTTATCTACTTCATCAGTGGATCTGACACGAGAGAGGGGGCTCAAGCCCCCAACCTAGTGCCAGTGGCAAATCATGGAGACTAATAAAGAGCAAAATAACAAAAGAAGGTTTAGGAAGAAGAAATAAACAAGGAGTAGTTCCATTGTGGAGGTGAAATAAATTAAATAAGTCCTCTTTAAGGAAAGTCTGTGTACTCCACTAGTCTAACCACCTAACTAGACTCATGCATGTTGAAGTGCACAAGTTTTAATTAACTGTAAGGTCATCGTTATTGTATTTGCACCTTAGTTAGTATAGTCATCACGTCGATTTATTCTCTTAAATTAACGTTTCACAAAATTGAACAGTAATTGTCTTTAATAAAAACTTGATATTAACACTCTATATATAGATGGAATTGGCTAATGAACTATCATTTCTTTGCACATTTTTTTGTGCCAATTTGCTATATAACACAATCTAATTTAGGGAGACACTATCTTCAAGAACAGAAATGCCCTTGTTTGTTTGTTGGTGCAAATGCCCAAACACAAAAGCTTGTCTAATTTCATAAGTATATTTTTAAAATATTTTTCTTATATATTTTAAAATATGTCATACAAAGTTATTCAAATATATTTTAGAATTGACTTTTTTTAAAAAAAAAAATTCTTTTGTTCTTTGTATGTACTTGAAGGATGATTTGGTCATTTGCACCTTTCACACAAGCAAGGGCATTTTTTGTGCATGAAGATATTCTCTCTTTTTTTTAGATTACGCAATATAATTCAGACACTCACAACATACTTATGTACAACATACTTATGTAAACCCTATCTTTATGAGCATCTTTAAAGACTGAGCTGACAAATCCTCTCTAGATTGACAAAATCATCATTAACGTCTCGTTGTCGACGGAAGCATCGCCTACTACTGAAAGTATAATGTCTAGATTGACAAAATCATCATTAACGTCTCGCTATCGACGGGAGCATCGTCTACTACTGAAAGTATAATGTCGTTAAATCCTAAGAAAATTGATTGCACGGGTAACTAAGTACGCTATTCTCTCTACTTCCTCATTTCAAATATACTAGTACAAGCAAATCTAGAGCGTTCATGAGCGAAGACATAGAGAAGTGATGTCTGCTGGTCAATTACGCGTTAATATTGGACCTACAAGCAAATTGAATCTATTTTTTTCGCACCATCTCTTAAATTAGATATGCTCCGAGGTTTCTTCGTGTTTGGGAATGGTTTGTTCGACTTCTGATTTTTGGAGGACTGAGCTGATGCGATGGCCATGCCCACTGCCAGCAGTAGTACCTTCGCTGCCGCGTCTTGTCCGTCCATTGATGAGCCGGGCCTCGCGCTGCAGCATTTTTCAGTGAGCGTAGGGCCAGCCGACAGACAGTGTTAAGGCCGCAAAGGAATCTAATCATCATTCGCAGGTCGTGGCAAATACAGGGAGACTACCGACCACTACTCCTTCCGTTTCTGTTGACTTTACGAGTGCAACTACACCTGTGTAGTGTCTGAATTGCTGCCCGAATGAGTGAAGGCGTACGCATCCCTGAATTTAGCTGCTGCTCCGAATTTGAGACGTCGTATATAAAGGGAAAAATAAAGACCGTCGTACGTGCTCCACTTCATTTATCGATTTCAGCTCTAACGGGCTTTCATTATCGATTTCAGTTCTAACGGGTTTGAAAAACTCGCGTGCTTCTTTTGCGCATTTCAATGGAACAGTGCCCTTGCTGTTCTCTGAACGGAAATGCAATAAAAATAAATTAAACGACGGTTGGAACTTGAAGCGATCTGAGTACCAAAGGAAACCGACTCTTCTCCCCCAGCGCTGCCTACTTTGAGGGTTCAGCTCGAAGCTGTTGCTCACCCAGCTTCGCCTGAAACTACAGCATATTAAAAAAGAAATTATCGTTTTTGGCAGGGAACCAGATGCCCCTGTACAACTAACTGCCATATGACCTTTTTTAAGGGAAACACTGCCATATGCAGCTTCCGATTGATTGTTCATTCTCCAGCTTTTGAATCCTCTCTTGCCCGAGCCCCCAATTTAATTTGTTCTAAAACATGCACGAGCACGAGACGTGACTACGTGGTCACGTGGTGGGAGATGGACGGAGAAAGACGTGGAGGTTGCCTGCTAGTTAAGGGCAACATATACGTAGATCATCAATCGCCTTGGGTGGTGTGTCGTAAAGGAATCCGTTTGATTTAAGGACAAATCAAAGGTACGTACTCTACTTTGGGTGGCGTTCCTCTACTACGGTCAGTGTTCGCCTGTAAAATATTGTAGTGAACGTAACCTTGCTGCACGCAGCTTCTGCTTTGGCATCTTGCCGAACGGTGTGAGGTAAATTTACCATGGCGGAGACTGTCAGACGACACACATGCTTGCATGACTAGCTAGTATACTACACAACCCTATTTTTTTATACAAGTAAAATACAATTCGTTCAAGTATATTGTATATGTAATTAAAATTAGTTAGCTCCGGTATAAAAGGTAAGCCAAGAAGCAGATCTTGACGTGTACTACGTAATTAGCAAAAGGAAGAAGGCGTGTAGGGTAATGGCTTGATTTGCAAAATGAAACGTAAAAGAAAGCTCGGTTCAGAGAGCATTGCAATGTTGAAAGTGTGAGAGTACCGAGAGTTATATCAGAATTAAATAGTACTGAGAGTACAGTTTATCCAACAAGAGGAAACATGTAATGCTGTTTACCATTTTATAAACCCATTATGTATCTTGAACTCTTCATTGATGATTCCTCCGATCTTGATCTTTTGAAATGAGCTGATGCAAATGGGAGTACGTGTCATTGCTTTTTTTTTTTTGAGGTAAAGTACGTGTCATTGCTTAAGAACTCCTAAAAGGACGGTGGTGACTCCAGCGATCGCAGTGACAAGTGATGTGGTCATTGGTCAGCATGCTTGCGCAACAACCACGTTCAGATCGACCAAGTACCATTAGGCGCGGCGAGTCAACGAAGATTCTGTGCGTGGAAAGCAGGAATACTCCATTTCCCCAATCAACGACGCGCGGTCCTAATTTTCTTCGTGAACAGCATTAACAGCTAGATCGACGATTAGCGCGATGCCAAATTGGCAACCACGTGGGAAGGGCTAGTTTTTCAAACCTCCCATTGGCGTTGTTCGGCAGAGTTTCTTGTACTTGTCCGGACCGGACGTTCTCCAGCTAGTAGTAGCACTGTAGCAGCCATCTAATTAAGGGCCCGTGCAAGTCAAAACCGAACCTGCCAAACTTGTTACAAGCACTAATTGGCGCTCGAATTGGACCTCTACCTCCTGGACTTTGTTGGCAAGGTTTGCATGTCAGTTTTCACACTTACGTACTAGTACATGTTACAATTGGTTCCAGACAAAATTGAAACGAGAGCGATGTCTACGTGATACAAATTACACATATATCCAGGATATTATACCAGTAGTATAGTACTAGTATACGGCTTTTCCAGAGGTGGAGGTCAGGCGCGTGCATGTGCGATCTACTATATATGCTGGTACGGGACCCCAGCTGTGAGAGCTTTGTGACAGCCGGGGACAAAGCCGAGCACGGCACGCGCCTTCCCCGGCCAGCCCGTGCCAATCCTTGGTCTCTGTCTCTGGCGTGCAAGCATTCACTGGGATCCGCTTGCCCCGGAGAGAGGAGGAGGAGGGAAGGAGCCGTACCAAACGCTGGCATGCATCTTGGCTTGTATGTGTTCCGGTAGATCCCTGGCCGCTTAGCTAGATCTCGACTTGGTACAGTACAAATTAAGTTTGTTGTAGTACGCGTTTGCATTCTCTAGCTGTGTTCACGGCGCCATGGTAATATTGGGCACGTGCAAATGGGTAAGGGACCTGCTGGGCGGGATGCTTGGACGTAGCGTACGTACAGGACAAGTGGCCAGCCAGGAGACAGTGGTACACAGTAGACAAGAAAGCATGCATATGATATGCATGGACGCATGGTTGCAAGCGCACACGTCTTTTCACCGCGCGCACACATACAGTCTTGAGAGTTGAGACGATTCACAAGACAAGCATCGTAATCGCGCGCGCCATAGAGTTTTTTAACAGGCGCGCATGCGTCTTGATTCGGTAGCTTTGCCTTGTTGTCCTGCGTTACCACCCGGCAGCCGTCTGAACTCTGATGATGGCCCGCGCCGGTTAATTTCCCGGGTCTTGGGAATGTATTCTCGCCCGCCCGGCCAAGTGACTTTCCTCGGGCAATTTTACTCGTGCCGTGATTCTTTAATTTAAAGCAGTTTTATAATATATATTACTATCAGTAATTACTACCCGTGTCTATCAGTAATGCGGATGCTGTTTCATGCTTGGTCGCCCTGTCGAAGGATCATCGTCGATGAAATTAAGCAACACAGGCAGCAGGATGATTCCTGAAAACAGCACAACTTTGCCGTTGCATTGCATCCTTTATAGTATAGGAAAAAAATAACTTTGCGTTGCATCTATTCTAAATATACGCGAGTGACGTGGCGAAAAGATTCTTAGGCTCCAGACGTGCATGCGCCACGCCGGGGGGCCACCCAGAGCAGAGGTCGACGGAGGGGGGAAGCTAGCTGTATCGAGATCGATTCCCTGCTCCCGAGGCACCGCCATTATCGACCAAAAGAAGCGCTGCCTGCGATCCTGCTGGGCTGGGCGCACAATCATCAGCTACCCGGCCCGGCCTCCAGCTGACCAGCAGCAAGGCTGCGTCAATCAATCCTTTTGGGGAAAATGCCTTTACGGTGCTTCTTTAATTACTTAACCGCGCTGGTTGCCTCTGCCTGCTTCCGCCTTTCTCCATAGTCACGCCGCCGATAAGAGCATCTATAATGGTTGCTTGTAAACTGTTTTTTAAAATTATTTAGTAAAAAAAAAAGAAGAGAGAGAATACAACTAACTTTTTCTCAAAAGACAGTCTTTAAAAAAAATATGAGACTTAAATATAAGCCCTACTACTCTTTAATTCTTTACCAGAGTTAGCTCCTACCTTTTAACTAACTCTAGAAAAAGATCTAAGCTTTCGTCGTTGAGGTCCTAGAGTACTAGTCAGCAGTCAGCGTACGTGACTGGACTGTGGACTGCCTGCTCTGCTCTGTGTCCTTCTTCTTGTTGCCTTGTCCATCTTAAAAGGCGCAGAGCACGACGTATTGATTCCATGTGTATGGCATATTAACACTATTACTAGTACTATGTTTAGACCGGAAATGTTTAGAAACACGGGGTCGGTTGACGGTTGATGATGTGCCGTAAGCCTGAATTCCATGTGCTCCTTCTTCCCTATTTATCTATCCAGTGCAGAACAGACATGCCTCAACGACGAAAGCTTAGAGCTTCTCTAATGATATAGTTAGTTAAGAGATAGCAGCTAACTCTTGTAAAAAATTAAAGAGTAATAAGATCTATATTTAAGTTTCACATTTTTTTCAGAGGCTGTCTCTTAAGAAAAAGTAGCATTATGCGCAATCTTCACCAATTCACCTCCATCAAATTTCATCCCACACGATTGCATGCCAATCGTCTTACGACTATTCTCAACAGAACTCACACAAGCTACAGTTTAGCTGGATGTGGCGATGCTACAAAAAGAGAACCCATCAGCTACCACAGCCTTTTGGGGGGAAAAAAACGACTTTGCAGCCGAGTTAAGGAGGATGAACACGACCCATCAATCTGTGCTTTATACTATTTTTTGCCATCAACCAGCTTTTGCCTCGCCCTGCTTAAAGTTGCATACGTCGATCGGGCCCTTAGACGTCAGGGCCTTTGTTTAGCTTGTGCCCTGCTTCTCGTTCTCGCTGTTGTACGCGTCGCGTTGGCCGTTTCGCCATTTCGCCTATACAGTACAGTATGTCTCAAAAGGTTAAAGGCTAGGCCACAGCCATTCAGGGGCTTCGACAAGAGACATTCAACCTGATAGGCTGCCAAGTCGCCGGTTCAAAGGGCATGATAAGGTTTATATAACCGAACTGGTCGGGACCAGTTCATGACTAACCACACAACCGGTAGAACCGGTTAGTTAACCAGACAAAATTCAATCGGGGAAGTAGACAGTCGGTGATCGGTTACCGACCGGTTTTGACGATAGATTTTTAAAAATAGATTTTTAAATTCAAATTTTACATGTTTTTATGATTAACCGTGAGGTTTTACCGGTAACCAATCGATTTCACTAGTTTTTTTAATATAATTTTTTTTCCAAATTTTAATAAAAACCAATAGTTACTGACCGGACAGGTTTAACGGTTAACCAGGTTAAGCAGACGGTTAACCACGATTTTATTAACCTTGGGCATGACACACTATAGTAGTACTAGTATTTGTTGTTTCTCGTTCACCGTGCACTTAATTTTCTTCCTTCGAATGATAGGAGTTTCAATTGTATGGCTAGATAATTACAATAAAAAAAGATAAAATTGTATGCCTGGATTCCATGACATGTTTTTTTTTTCTCGAGAACATAAGAGATTTACGCTTTATTATATTAAGAAGAAAAAACAGGATAAGAACCTGAGTACAACACACCCCACTCACACAAACCCCACTCACACAATTGATTCAGTTTACATTCGTGACTTTTAACATGAAAGAAAGGTCAACCTCTAAAAACTGAAGGACTACCACTAGCCTTCTGGTAGGGGAGCCGTCAAGAGGGAGAGCCCTCCAGCTCCAGCCATGGACAAGAGGCGACGCTCCTCGGTCGCTGAAATCGGCACACTCGCCATGCTAGGAGAAATGCCATAGAAACGCAACGGTTCCTGTGATTCCATAGGATTAGGATCCAAGCTCCAATGGCGATTAGAGAGTCCAATCCATTAGAAGCTCCTTGTATGTTATCCCACCATGTAAAGAAGGAGTCATCAGTTGCTTGTGGAGAGAAGTCTTGCAGGCCGAAGTGAGAAAGCCTTTGAAACCAAAACTGCCGCGCGGCTCGCCGGGAGCGGTCGTTGATGAGGGGCCATCCAAGTACGTAAATCATATACAGATACAGCTGCCACCCCTTTACAATCTGCTGCTAGATGCCTACGTATGTTAGACGTACGGATACGGCAATTGAAAGATCTCATATAAGTAGGCCACGCATTGCAGGGCTGCACAAAGTCGATCACTCTCTGGCCAGCGAGAGCTGGACGAATCGATTCCCTGTTCCCGAAGCCATCACAAAAAGCGTTGCGATCCTGCTGGGAGCGCGCGTAAGCTAAGCACGCAGAGTCATCATCATCCAGTTGCCGAGTCGATGCTGTGCTGACCAGCAACAGCCACCAGGCTGCAGCTCGCATGTTTATCCTTTCTTGGGGGGGAAATAAAACGGCTTTGCAGACGAAGACCCCTCAAGACCAGCAGACACGTCTGTGCTTTCGTGTTGCGCACAGGTATCAATGTTGAACATCCAAGGCCCCGAATCACGCCCCGATTGATGATTGGTCTGTAAGAGTAGTCAACCTACCTGACACGGCGCCAGACTGCATTCCTTGCGCATTCTTTTGATGGAAAATGGCTTTGCGTGCAGTTGATCAACCATGCATCGAGTAGCTACGCACTTTGATTTGCCTGGTTCATTGCCGATGCTTGCTTTTGATCCCCATGCTTTTTTTTTTAGACAAGGGCCCCCCTTACCCAGCCTTCAGGAGGCTTTTGATCCCCATGCTTCTTCAAGCTGCCATGCATATATACCGATCGATCGCCTCGGGGACTTCGAGGAGTCAGCAGCTATGCGGCATCTTCTCCGTTCAGTGGTCATCCGTTGATGTGCGTGACATCGGTTTAATTTGGCAACGGTCCATCTCGAAAGGTGCTCTACATCATTGGCCCGGTTAACACGGCAAATCTTACACAGGAAAGCCAAATTGGAGGGCTTAAGTTTTGGGGGTTCTTTTGCTTGTAGGCCTCCTTAGTAAGGGCCTCTTTGTTTCCCAGTCATATTATTTAATCTAGATTATAATATTAAATTATTTAATTTAAATTATTTAAATTTGATTAATTAATTTAGATGGAGGTGTTTGTTTATTTAGATTATTTGTGCTCAGATTATTTGTTGTAAGAAGATAATAGTATCTTTCACTATTTGTTATGTCTTTTTTTTCTTTTGTTGGTCATATTTGAATACTTTGAAGACTTGAAATAAACTCGTACAATACAAAATCAAATGACTTTAGTCTAAATATTTCATACAATCCTAGAGATTATTCATATCATCTAAATAAAATAAAATTACATCCTATTGGCAAATAATGCATTAGCGGGGCTGGCATCGTCGTTGAAGCAACTGTGCCACGACAGCCAACACCAGTGCCGAGACCCGTGTTCATTGCATCGCGGCCGTCGAGACTGCGTCCGAGCTCAAGCACGGCGCTCCAGTCGAGGCTGGGGTCCGCGCCCGAGGCCACGCGCGTTGTCCGGGCTAGCTCCACGTCGAGGCCATTCCTGCCCCCGAGCCTAGGGCTTGCGCCGAGGTCGAGGTTGGAGCTCGCGTCGAGCTCGACGGGGATTCCGTTGCGCCCGGTGCCCAAAGCGCTGCCCGGGTTGGCGTTGAGCCCGACCACGCCCTAGCTCTCGTCGAGCCCAAGCCTCCTGCCGGTACTCCATGACTTGGGAGAGCTACTCCTCCGCATCGACACTGTCCATGGGCACCAACTTCACCTGATTGATGAAGTATTTGATTGATGAAGTATTTGGTTGGATTTGTAGTTGGGGTTAAGGAGAAGGGGAGGAAAAGGGAAGAGGAGGCGAAAGAGGAAGACGACCAGGAGGTGGAGGTCTTGTGGGTGGAGATGGCCGATCCGATCGGTGGGAGTGGAGATTTTTAGTTAGTGGCAGATGCGGATAATTTCTTCCAATTAATCAAGGTAGTAGGTTTTTTGATAAAATAATCTAAAATAAACATATCTTTAGGAGATTATTAGATTATATTATAATCTGTCCTCTAGATTAATTAATTTGATATCATAATCTGTCATGTTTGTTTGTCTTTCTAGATTATTTATTTATTTTATTGCACGTTTTAACTATTGAGCTATGTTGTTTGGTTTTCGATACTCACTCTCCTCTGCTCTATTATTTCAATCTTAGGGATATTCGTTTTTATGAAGTGTTAAAGTTTGAACTAAACTTTAACACCTTTTAAAGGGTTAAAGTTTAGCTCTCTTTTTCTTTTTTTTCCTCTCTCTTGTGTTAAACTTTAACATAAATTTTAACACAAAATTTAATATACCTATTTTTTTTTTCTTGTGCTAAACTTTAACACTTTAGTCACTTTATCTGCCCAGGAAACTGACTATCGCTATCTGCTGTAACCGAATAAACTGTTTCGTTATGTGTTAATGAAAACATGAAAAACAATTTCCATAATAATAAAAAAAGAAAAGATCAAAATGCTGACGGCACCGGTAGTCGTTGTCGGTTCGGCACTTCGGCGTACTGGGACATCGATCTAGCTGCTGGTTTAGTGTGTCTACGAGTCAACTTGTCATGAAGTAGCGCAGTGCCAGTCTGCCAGATTGCAACTGCCCCAGCCACCTAGTACAAGGTACTCACTCCGTCACAAAATAAGTGTTAGTATGATTTTCATGTCAATCAAACTTTCTTAACTTTAATTACATTTAGAAAAAATATTGATAATATTTTTGTATCTAAATAAATTTCTTATAAAAATAGATTCAATAATCTATCTAATAATACTAATCATATATTAAAAATATTAATATTTTCTTATATATAATTAGTCTAAGTTAAAAACGTTTAACTCCTCAAGAAGCAATAACAACACTTATTCTAGGACTAAGGGAGTAGCATAGTACTAGTAGTTGACAATGCGCAATCTTCACCAATTTCAGTGAAGCAATGACCGCATCTGTACTACAGTATTTGTAGGACGATGATTCCATAGATTCTCACAAGCACTAAGAATACCATGCCATGATCGCACACGGCTGGCACGGGCCGCTTTGCTCGAAATACCCTGAAAAGCGTAGCTCCAATATGAACACAGCCACTGCCTTTCTTCCCAGGAGGTTCCACCTCCACATGGAGACACGATGATTGGCAATCTCAATTGGTATGGGAAGGAGATGAAGAATTCTAGCAGCGAGTACCCACTAAGCTGACAGCAAAAGGAGATGCCGGGATAAAGCGGCTCATTTTGCACTGTAAACAAATGCGATGGAGAGCCACGAGCAAGAGTGAGTGCTATGAAAATTTCTATGCTAACAGATTCAGGGGTTCCGCAGGAAATTTTACAACTTACACAAAACAGTTCGATATCAGAAAGAATCAGGAAAGAAATATAATGTTGGCCATCTGGGCAGGCCTTCGGAAAAATTAATATGCTACACAGACCACAGGAAAGGTGGCGTTGCCAAAGAATCAAGGCTAGAGATAGCTTCCAATATACTTAAAAAAAGGTGACTTTCTAAATTGGTATCTGAAGCCAGTAGATTAACAACTCAACACTAATAAGCCAGCACCCCAGTGTGCACAACATGATATATTGATATGCCCACATGGTAACACAGGACACAGCTTGCATGCGTATGTACTATAGGCTATTACGGTAGTCTGCCCTGCAGCGTTTCAGGACAGTAGGTGCTTAATGGATTATGGTGGCTTCACTGAAGAAATACAGATATTCTTGTTGTTACAGGCTTAACATAATGTTTCGCCATGAGAGACTAGAGAAATACTATGCCAGTAAATGATAGATCAACCACACACAGTAACCTCTTCAGTGGTAGCAGCTATTCTACAATTAGTAGCACAAAAGCAGATAAGAGAGCAAGATGTAATTTGCCATCTACCGTTAATCATCTAATGATCTAACTATACTATTTGACAAAAAGATCTACAGAGAAGGAAGCACAGTTTAAGCACAAGAGCATAGTGACTGTACAAGATTTCAGTACCAGGACTGCTACACTACCCGGGCTCGCTTGCAGTTTGAACTTGCAGTATCTCTCACCCCTTTGCCTGTCACTGCATATGGTGATGAAGCTACTGGAAGTGAAGGGGACTTATCAAGGTACGCATAACGCTCATTCCCATTCCAGTAAAGAATCAACCGATTGGTGCATGAGTGGGACCAGCTGTCACCTGCATTACAAGGTCATTTGTCTCATTTTGTGGAACCAAACATGTTTCACAAATCATAAAATATATTCATAGTAATAATATATTGCAGAACATCTTTTGCAAATCACCCATCATACCTCATTTAATAAATACTAAGAAAAACTGGCAGAATGAATATAGAAAAGAAAGTTACTGCAAAGCTAGGGAAAATGTAGATATAAACAGATGATGATTCCTTCTTACACAAAATTCAGTATGTGCATTGTATATGAACTTCATCTGATTACCTAAAACGTATGTATTTCCAATCCATGTAGGGGGTTCTATACTGATATTACAAAAGAAATGATTGTGGCACAAAATTCATATAAATATTAGAAATAATATATTTGTTCATGAGTAGGACCAGTTGTCACGTGCATAACAAGAGCAATAAAATGCAGCAGTAAAAACACAGAGTTACCCAACTACTTGAAACCAGTTTTACAAATCATCCATTTCAAACCCTATTGGAAATGTGGTTATTGCTATCATAACTTTGAAGCCATTAGAGCACTAACCAGTTATACTGATTCAGTGGTAGTCAAACCTTATTGGCTAGTTGACTGATTCTCCTTAAAAGAAGCAGGAGAATGAATACAAAGGAACAAGATGAGTGAAAAGGTACGACATATAGTTAGTACACACATGTTGGATCACTTTGTGGAGGATTCGTGGTTATTCATGAAAGGATCAAATTTGAGATGTCGTGCATGATAGGTACAGGTTGCGTAGATCAAAGAAAAGCTTGTCCAACATGAGACTTACCCAACAAAGGCCTCCAAACATGATTCTAAGATCTCTCATTGTGCAAGGAGAGGCAGAGGCCTGCCAAACCCGACATGGAAGAAGGCAGTCTAGAAACACTTGAAGGTACGGTAGATATCAAAGAAATTATTTTCAGATGGGAGTACATGGAAGTTAGCAATCCATGTGCCCAAATAAGAACCTTCGGTATCAATCTCTTTCACTATCATTACCAAAATAAATAAATAACCCTTTTTTCTGAAACATGTCGGAAAATAACCTTTTAGCTTGTCCTTTTTGTTGTCAGCGACTGTGAGTTCCATTCTAACCTACCACAAATTGCTTGGGACACAGAACTTCATTTTTTAGACTGATGTTGCACATTGTCTTGTCATCTTGTGTAAACCAGTTATGTGCATTATATGTGGACTTCAACCAATTCAATAAATTTTTGTTTGCATCCAGGTATACGATTCATTCTGATTATATAAAAAATAATGATGGCATGAAAATGCATATGAAAGGAACAAGTGAAACTATGGGGAGATGCAGTGCATTATCATGGCTCTTAAAGCGACTTAATTAATTGGAAGAGACAGAAATATTGCATGCAACCAGTAAAAAGGCAAAGTTGACGTAACAGGTCACTAATGTTTTACTACATTATAATCATTAAATGTTTATCCACACCTAAGAGTATATCAAGATACAGTTGTTTACAAAACCACAAGACTTCTGAAAAAAATATTGCTTTCAGTAATTATTATGCGAGCAATAGAAATAATAAACATCTAAAAACTGACCTAGAGCTAGAGTCAACTGAAATGACCCTTCCGTAAATTTAGTAGTGACTTGGTTCAACAAGACAACCTGCTCAACAATGACAAGTATATTAGCATTGAATATTTATCTTTACCTCCAATACAGTCATCATGATGCTGTTTGTAGAAATGGCCATGACATATACTTCTACCTTAAAGAGTTCTTTCTTATGGAGGAAAGTCTGAATTCCTACACTCACACCTCAAAGATGCACAAAGAAGTAATAGGCATGTTTTTTTTTTTTTTTTGCACACTGAGAATCCTATTTATTTCTGCTGGACAATATAAATTTGATTGTAAGACTCCATTCATCCTATAACCCTCCCAAATCCCAATTCAGCAGGCAGAGTTTCTCACTGCTTAACTGTAAGTTAAATGTTTTAATGGCACAAAGAGATGCAAGTCTATTATTAGCCAGCAACAAGAACAAATATAGCACATGTTTGCTAACTGTAATTCAAAAAACCATGATGGATTGATGGTATAAATATCTATTTACAATGCCAATCATGATAGTAGTTCAAATGCAGAGCTTGGATCCACATGGTGAACAACTTACTGCCAAGTTGTAAGCCTTTGAAAGCTTCATCAACTTTAATGATAAACCACTGAGCACTCTTGTCCTCAACGCCAGATCATCAAAATCTTGTCGGAAGTGGAAAGTAACACTATCAATTATAACAATACGCACCTGTGAAGTAAACAGACAAATATTTACTTATAAAACACCATGTCAATGGTAATAGATTAGAAAAACATTGGACTGCAGGAAAGTACTGAACATTACAGTTTCATAGCAAAAAGGAAAATTATCTTGATGAAAAATGTTAAAAGAAAAAAAGGACAAAGAAAAATCAGGTTAACAGAACAAGATTTGAGAAGTTAGTTGTTCAAGAAACACACATCATTATGCTCTCCGAGGAACTTCTCCAGGTAGTTTATAACTGCAATTTGTTCAGTATAGCTGCATATTCGGAAGTAATAGATGCCTGCCAGGAAATGCTCAGGCTGCAGCTTCCCTTGGTCAGATGAAGTCTTCCCATGGCTGTGTGGAAAGTGCTCCAGTATGTCATTGATACACCCTTCAGCAATTTGATAGGCGCGTTCAACCATGAAACTGCCCTCCGTATCTATTGTGGTGAAGGTAATAAGTATTAGGCTTTCTTAGGAAAGGCACAAGACGAGAAATGTTCTTCTGTACCAAATTTACCGATATAAACTGCTTTCCCACCAAGGCCACCATATTCCACCGGGATCTGGACATTGATTGCTAGTTGAATCCTGAAAATATCTTCTATTTATCAGGGAGATCTACAACCGGATTCGTATATTAGTAGTAGATTGAACATACCCCAGTTGAGTTTTACCGACCCCCGGGACACCACCTGAGTAAAACTAATACTGCTCATTACGCAAGTCATTTCAGATATATCAAATAAGAGAATAGGAAAACAAAGGAAATTTCCCAACTACTAGCTGAGATACAGGATAGATTAAGAGGTGTGCCAAAATCCTAAAATCCATCAAAAGAGTTGAAAAGTTCAACAAATCAATCACTATTCACTAGTAGATGAGGCAAATAAACAAGCACAGGTTACCCAATATTCAGTTGCAGTATTCTTTATAATAAATTGTCCAATTTCCCGTAAAAATATAAATTATTTAGTTTATTCTGTGGCTAGCCAAGTGCTCCTACTCCGTACTGTACATAGTAAGATAGAGACCATGGTAAGAGTGTAAAAAACTCACCAATCTCAGTAACTTCTTTGCAGTGAATCCCTCCACCAAGTATGTTGTTGATACCAGTAGAACCAGTAGGGATATGTTTTTGAGACTGCTCGTCCGATAGCATGTCCCATGCATTTTGGGCTCCTGCAATGTATTTGCATGAGTGATGACAAGAAATAGTAACATGAACCAGACGCGGAACGGCCAATTGGGCGAGGTAGGGGCTAAAGCCAGCGGAGAGACCACCCTTCCCCCCTTCTCCGAGAGCTCCATCCCCTGGTCACCCGGCACTAGCTGCCCGGCATTGGTGGCGTCACTGCCTGCCGCTCTCGAGTCCAGGAAGAAGAGACAAAAATTCCCTTCCCTTCTCCTCCCCATACCCCATCCCCATCCCATCGCAATTTGGATGAAATCTCCTCATCCCCGCCCCCGCGCAGGGATCGACCCATACCCGCTACATCAAGCCTGACTTTCAAACTACAAAAGGAAGAAGGAGGATTAAAGGATTGGGGAGGAGAGCTCAGCTCTCACCTTCCATCGAAGCTGGAGGAGGAGGAAGGTTCTGGCTCTGGCCACGCGTGCCGCCGTGCGCTGACGCTGCTATGTGCCTGGCTCCGCCGTCCTTGCTGCGCCGCTGTGGTTCCGCCGGAACGGGATCGACAGTCAGTGCCGCAGTGCTCGCTCTCTTGCTCGCTACGTGGCCAAATGGGCCGTGCCCTAGTGGGCTCGCCGAAGCACGAAAAAAAAACCCGGTCCGACCATGACACGGTCCGTGTTATTTCGTGCCAGGCCAGCCCGGCATGATAATACGGGCCGTGTTTGGACAGATTTTATGATCCATGGGCCGACATGGCACGGTCCGTATAACAAAATATTAAATACTGTTAAAAATGAAGTGACTTTTAACTATCATAAAGTGTATGAAAAATAGAGCATAAAATGAGAGAGAGAATGAGATATCTTTTATTCTTCACCACACCTTCTACGTATACAATACCTTCATATATATACACATTAGAGAGAGTGGGGGTTACACAAGAGTTACTAGACTTAATATAGGAAAGTTACAAATCCTTTGTTATTCCATCTTAATAGTATAGGGGTTATGTACAGCCACAAATGAATATTTCATAACACTCCCCCTCGACTGTCAATAATTTTGAGTGTGTATGCCTCGTTAAAAACCTTGCCAAGGAAAAACCCAGTGGAAAAAAACCAAGGCCAAGGAAAAAAGAGTAGATACAGTTTACTCTCCATGTTGACGAGATATTACTTGATGTCTTTAAGTTGCCATAGTCCAATGCCATAGATCAGTTTTCTAAAAACTAAAGTAGGGAACGCCTTAGTGAATAAGTCTGCCAAATTCTCACTTGATCGAATTTGTTGGATTGCTATAATACCATCCTTCTGGAGATCATGAGTGAAAAAAAATTGGAAGAAATATGTTTCACTCTATCTCCTTTGATGTACCCTTCCTTTAGTTGAGTTATGCAAGCCATACTATCCTCATATATTATCGCTCCTTCTGTTGTATTAAGTTTGCATTGCTTCTGAATATACTTCCTTCTATTGTATTAATTTACATTGCTTCTGAATATGCTGTGTCATATTCCTTAGCCATACACATTCCCTGGTTGCTTCATGGATTGCCAAAATTTCTGCATGATTAGAAGAAGTTGCTGCTATTGTTTGCTTCATTGTGCGCCATGAGATAGAGGCACCACCATAAATAAAAACATATCCAGTTTGTGAACGACTATTATGTGGGTCAAATAGTTAACTTGCATCTGCAAATCCAACTAATTTCTCCTTACATGTGTTAGAAAAATATAAACCCATTTTTTTTGTACCTTGAAGATAATAAAGTATATGCTTTATACCATTTCAATGTCGTCTTGTAGGACAAGAGCTATATCTTGCTAACAAATTAACAGCAAATGCAATATCAGGACGTGTATAAGTGGAAAGATACATTAGTGCTCCTATTGCACTTAGGTATGGCACTTCAGGACCAAGAATTTCACTATCGTTCTCTGGAGGACGAAAAGGATCTTTATTCACATCAAGTGATCTTACTACCATTGGGGTACTCAATGGATGTGCTTTATCCATATAAAATTGTTTCAATATTTTATCTATATATGTTCCTTCATGCAATAGAATTCCATCTTCAAGATGTTCAATTTGTAATCCAAGACAAAATTTAGTCTTGCCCAAGTCTTTCATTTTAAATTCCCTTTTTAAGCACTCCATTGCCTCACTAAGTCCTTGAGGTATGCCAATCAAATTCAGATCATCAATATAAACAACTATTATCACAAATTCAGATCCAGATCTTTTGATGAATATGCAAGGACAGATAGAGTCATTTTTGTATCCTTCTCTTGTTAAATACCACATTCGCTCAGATTACTTTAATCCATAGAGTGATTTATTCAATTTTATTGAATATTGTTCTCGAGAACCTACTCCTGGGAGTTTAAATCCCTCTGGGAGTTTCATATATATGTCACTATCAAGATACCTATATAAATATGTTGTGGCAACATCCATGAGACGCAAATCAAGATCCTCTTTCATTGCCAGACTAATAAGATATCTAAAAGTAGTTGCATCCATTACAGGAGAGTATGTTTTCTCATAATCTACACTAGATCTTTGGGAAAAACCTTGAGCAACTAATCTTGCCTTATATCTTATAATTTCTCCTTTATCATTTTTTTCGCATAAAGACCCATTTATAACCAACAGGTTTGACACCATCTGATGCACGCGTTACAGGTCCGAAAACTTCTCTTTTTGTTAGAGAATTCAACTCTTCTTGAATTGCATCATTCCATTTTGGCCAATCTTTTCTCTGAATGCACTCCTTGATAGATCGAGGTTCTTGATACTTATTTTTATTCATAATTTCTAGCGCTAGATTGTATGCAAATGCTTCATTGATGATGACTTTATCAAGGTTCCAAATATTTTCAAACATGACATAGTTCAGTGAGTACTCATTTTCTGATGAATTAGGTACCTTTATGTTTTGAACATTTATCATGTCATCTATCCCTTCATCGGGTTTTTCTTCAACATTGCTTTCCTCAATTTGACCATCTTGATTCTTTGCTCCTTTTCTTTTTGGAGGATTCTTGTCTTTGGAACCTAATGGTCTACCTTGTTTTACAGTAGACTTTGACTTATTAGCATTAGACAGTTGTCCTTCATGGACATTGATTTTCTTAGGAGCATTGGTAGCTGGAGTATAAGACTTTGTCACTCATTTTGAGTCCGTAAAAATATCTGGTAAATTATTGGCTAAACCTTGTAAATGATTCTTTCAACTTCTTGCTCACATTGTTTTGTATGAGGATCAAAGTGAGATAGTGATAATTCATTTCAATTTATTCTCTATTCAGCTGCTTATTCTCTCCCCCTGTTGTTGGGAAATTTGATTAATCAAAGTGGCAATCTGCAAATCTTGCTGTAAATAAATCTCCCGTTGATGGTTCGAGATATTTTATTATTGATGAGGATTCATACCCAATATATATTTCCAATCTTCTTTGAGGTCCCATCTTTGTGCGCTTTGGTAGAGCAATTGGGACATATACTGCGCACCCAAAAGTTCTTAGACGAGAAATATTTGGTTCTTTGCTAAAAATCAGTTGTAATGGGGAAGAGGTATGGTAACTTGTTGGCCTGATGTGAATTAATGCTGGTGCTAGCATGGCCCCATGCAAATGTTGGTAGTTTTGACTTCATAAGTAACGGTCTTGCTATTAATTGGAGCCGCTTAATGAGCAATTCAGCAAGACCATTTTATGTATGAACATGAGTTATAGGATGTTCTACACTTATTCCAATTGACATGCAATAGTCATTAAAACCTTTTGATGTGAATTTACCGGCATTATCCAAGCATATAGCCTTAATTGGATTATCTGGGAATTATGCTCACAATTTGATAATTTGAGCTAACAACCGCGCAAATGCTAAGTTGTGTGTTGATAATAAGGACACATGTGACCATCTTGTAGACGCATCAATTTAGACCATAATATATCTAATGGTCCGCTTGTCGGATGAATTGGTCCATATATATCCCCTTGTATGCGCTCTAGAAAAGTAAGGGGCTCATACCCAATCTTAACAGGTGATGGGTGTACTATGAATTTTCCTTGATGATGGGCGTACTATGATTTTTCCTTGACTGCATGCAATGAATGAGAAGTCATTTGCTTGAAGAGTCTTGTGGTTCTTCGATGTATGCCCATAGGAACTATTAATAATTTTTTGTATCATTACTGATCCGGGATGGCCTAAATGGTCATGCCAAATAATAAAATTATTCTGGTTGGTGATGGTTTACCACCATGTACGACTTATTCTTTATCAGCCTTGCATAGTATAATCCAGAAGGTAATTCTGGTAATTTTTCCAACACATATTTTTTTTCCAAGACATTTTTGTAATGTTGAGATATTCTATATCATCTTCACACAATGTCTCAACATGACAGCCATTTCGGCGAATATCTTTGAAACTCAACAAGTTTCTTTTAGACTTTAAGGAATAAAGTGCCTCATGTATATTTATTTTTGTCCAAGAAGGCAATGTTATTTGGGCTTTCCATAAGCCCTCTATCAGCTTGGCATTTTCTGATATTGTGTTCACATATGCATCATAACACAAGATGTGAAAAGTGTAATTTGCTTCTCAATATGGTATGTGTGGTTTCACTGTCAATAATACATATATCATCTTCATGATCAAGCTCTTGAGCTAATTGTTTTTTCATAAACTTCAAAAATAAAATACATGGATAAATATTATTATTAAATTAAACTTATTAAGTAAGAAGACATTACGTACATAAAGAGATATTGAAACCATTAAATACATTTATTATGTATAAAGGAGGTAAGAATTTATTCATCATTCAAATACATCATATTTATTTTTGGACAGCAAAAGACTAAAATAACTATTTTTATGCGAAAAAATCAGAAACATCCAAATAAGTTGCATCATGGCTGTCATGTCCTTCATATTTTGCTGCTTCAAAATTTTCACCATTTAAAATACCATCACTATTATTGCTTGTAAAGTTTGTCTCTATGTTTTTCTTTTTCTTCTCAAGTGATTCATGATAGAGATCAACTAGGTATTTTGGTGTGCGACAGTTACGCGCCCAATGAGTTCTTCCTCCACAACAATGGCATGCATTTTCAGTCATTTCACCTTTATCCTTTTCTCCTTTTTCTAGTCCCTTGTAAGAACCAGCTGTGTTCTTGAACTGAACACAATAATTTCCTCTACCACGACCGCGCCCATATCCACGACCACGACCATGACCGTGTCCTCTACTTTGATTATCAATTTGTGCTACATCTGACTCAGAAAATGGACTCGAACCGGTTGGTCGGGATTGATGGTTCTTCATTAAAAGCTTATTATTTTGTTCAGCCACTAGTAAGCAAGAAATAAGTTCAGAATATTTCTTGAATCCTTTCTCACGATATTGCTGAATATTTCTTGAATCCTTTCTCACGATATTGCTGCTGAAGTAGCACATTTGAAGCATGGAATGTGGAGTATGTTTTCTCTAACATTTCCTCATCAGTAATCTTTTCTCCACATAGCAATAATCGTATTGTTATGCTGAATATGGCTGAATTATATTCAGAAACAGTTTTGAAGTCTTGCAACCTCAAATGCAGCCAATCATGATGAGCTTTAGGGAGAATTACTGTTTTTCTAATGATCATACCTTTCTTTTAGTTTGTTCCAAAGAACAAGGGGATCTTCATCAATAATGTATTCAGCCTTGAGACCTTCATGAAGGTGACAACGTATAAAAATTATGGCTTTAGCTTTCTCTTGATTAGGTGCTTTATTTGCATCTTTGATGGTCTCACCAAGGCCATTGGCATTCAAATGCATTTTAGTATCAAGCACCCATGGCAAGTAGTTCTTGTTGGTGATATCCAAGGCCGTGAAATCAAGTTTGGTGATTTTTAACATAGTAGGCTACAAGTCATAAAGCCAAAAAGATAAATAATAGTGCAAAGTACTATATAAATAAAATAAATTAGAATAATATCTCACCTTAGAAAAGGATACTATGATCAACGAAATGATCTTAAGTAACAAATTCTAATTCACGATAGTCCTAGAGACAATCGTGTTGATAACGTGTTAAAAATGAAGTGACTTTGACTATCATAAAGTAGTGTATGAAAAGTAAAGCACAAAATGAGAGATAGAATGAGCTATTCTTTATTCTTCATCATACCTTCTACGTATACAATACCTCCATATATATACACATTAGAGAGAGTGAGGCTTACACAAGAGTTACTAGAATTAATATAGGAAAGTTACAAATCCTTTGTTATTCCATCTTAATAGCATATGGGTTATGGACAACCATATAAATGAATATTTCATAACAAATATATTTTATTCTTATTATATATGAAGAGTTGTTGTGGCCTGTGGTAAGCTTGGTTCAATTCACTCAGATTTTTTTATTCAAATCCTATCTCCTACATCATTTTTTCTTTATTTCAGCACTTAAAAGACAAGAATATGGCTAAGTGGGCCACAACAGCCCTCTGTGCTAGCGCTATCGGTATACCTGGCCGCCTGGGTCAGGCTAAATGGTCCGGCCCGAGGCACGACCCATGTAGAGCATCCCAGGCACAGCATGACCCAGAATAAATGGGTCGTGCCAGCTCGAAGCATGAGACAGGTCGTGCTTGGGCCTAGTCTTAGGCACGATGGGCCGGCCCAAGCACGACCCGTTTAGCATGGCCCGGCACGGGCACGACCCAGGCGACCCAGCTAGGGTAGGGAGAGGAGGGGGTAATATATAAATTTGATCCCCACCTGGCCACCTCCAAACCCTACTTCATTTCTCTCCACCACGCCGCGTCGCACCTGCAACTCCTCCTCTTCCTCTCTGCCAAACCCTAGCCGGCCTAGCCGTCCGTCGTCCGTCAACCGTGGACCGTCGTTGAGCTGCCAGTGCCAAGCTTGTCGTCGTCGCCTCGTCGACTTGACCCTCTCCAGCCTCCCTATCTGCTCTCCCTTTCCCTCCTCTCCCCTACCACTCGTCCCCTGAAGGCCTGAACCCTCTCCCTCTGCATCTCCTCCTCTGCACCTCGGCACACCATTCCATGGCCGCCGTCGGTAGTCTCGCGCTCGGGCTAACTACGTATGACCGCTCGATCTGAGTTTGAGGTCACTAGTCCTCGACTTGGACTTATTTGGCTCATGTACCTTCAGATCTGAGCTCGCTAGGAGGCTTTCCGACTTCGTCAACCTCGTCCTCGAGCCCCATGGCTGGTGGTCACACCATCAACGATGATCTTTGCGCGCAGGGATTGCACGGCGATGATGAAGATGTTGATGATGATGCTGATGCCTTGTTTGGTGCTGGGGCTGGGACTGGCGATGCTGGTGACAGTGCTGCCACTCCGGTCGACGTGGATACGAGCCCAGCGACGAGCTCGGCCACCAAGAGGCCAAGGAAGAGGACCTCTGAGGTGTGGAACGAGATAGAGGAGCTCAAGCGAAAGGACCCTGTCACAGGTAAGGAGGTAACGTATGGAGCCATCTGTACCTACTGGAAATCTCAGCTCTCTGCTTCATCGACAGGTGGAACTGGTCATTTGCATCGTCACCTTAAGTCATGTAGGTAGAAGATGCTAGCTGCTAGTTCTTCTTCGCAGTCTCACTTGCATTTGAGTTCTGATGGGCATGTTAAACATTTTCAATACAATGAAGAAGTTGCTAGGATGGCTTCAGTACGTTTAATTGCACGTCATGATCTGCCTTTAAACACTGGTGAACAAATTGTTTTTGGTGATTTTATTAGAACTGCTTTTTATTCTGGTTATAAGGAATTTTCTAGACAGACAATAACTAGGGATGTTGAGAAATGTTACACCCTTATGCAAACTGAAATTCATGATCTATTGATGCATACTATTTGTGTTTGTTTCACTTCTAATATATGGAGTGGCAATTCCAAGGAATATTACCTTAGTGTTGTATTTCATTTTGTCACTGCTGATTGGGAGTTAAAGAAACACATAGTTGGTATGAAACTGATTGATTGTGCTCATAATGTTGTTAACATTGTTGAACGTATCTTGCACGTGCTTGTTGAGTATAAAATGACTTCTAAAGTTCTATCTATTACAGTAAATAATGCATCTGCTAATGCATCAGCTGTTAAAGAACTTGTTCCTCATTTGACACCTTACACTGGTTCTCAAACTGAATTTGCTAGTGCTTGTAATGCTGATGAACTTGTTAATGCATCTGGTTTGTTGCATCAACGTTGTGCATGCCATATCATCAATCTCATTGTCAAGTCTGGCCTGGAACGTCTTAACGAACTGATTGAGGATTTAAGGAAGGCAATTTCTTGGTTTAATTCATCTAACCAACGCATTTCTCAGTTTAAAAACTTTTACATGGCTCGTGGGGCTCGTCCTCACAAGTTTGGTTTGGACATGGATGTCTGGTGGAATGCCACTTGTCTTATGCTAAAGCATCTTATGGCTGATCCATACAAGGACATATTCTCTGTGTTTGTTACTGCTAACTATCCACGTGGAGATAATGGTGAGCAATTGCTGACAAAAGAACACTGGTACGTTGCTGAACACATTTTAAAGTTCTTGGAATTGTTCTATAAATGTATTGTTTTCCTTTCTGGTGTTTATTATCCAACCTCTCCTCTGATGATGCATGCTATTCTTGCTATTGCTGAGCATTTGTCTAATTTGAGAATGATGATAAGCTAAGATATATTGTTGTGCCAATGAAATCAAAGTTTTTAAAATATTAGGATAAAATTCCTTTGTTGTACTCATATGCATTCATTCTTGATACTAGAGCTAAGATTCTTGATTTTACAAGTGCACTTCAACTTATTTCAAATGCATTGAACCGTGATTACTCTGATTATTATAATGAAGTAAGAAATGGGTTGTCTAATTTGTTAGCTAAATATGTGGCTAAATATGGTGCTATGAGATTGCAAAGGCCACTTCCAACAGCTTCTGCAAGTAAGAAAGTATGCTCATGGAATAGGATTTTTGGGAGCCCATCTGACACTCTCACATCTACATCTGATCCTGCATCTTGCAATGTTAGTAAGTTGTCATCATATTTGGAAAGTGATCAATGTACCTAGTTTGATGATTCATTTAATATTCTAATCTGGTGGCAAGGGCATAAAAGAACTTATCCTGTTCTCTCTATTCTGGCTAAACATATTATGACTATTCCTGTTTCCACTATTTCTTTGGAATCTGTATTTAGTTTGTGTGGTAGGTTACTCGAGGACCGGCGTTGGAGCACTACACCTAAACATGTGGAGATGTTGTCCCTGATCAAGGATTGGGAGGAAGGAGACAAACGAGAGCAGCACAGGATTGAGAACAAGGAGCTCGAGGAGAAGATGGCTAACATGTATCTAGATGGACTTGGACCTGATGGTGCTTGAGAGTTCACAACTTGAGATCACTAAACGAGTCTAGTTGTACTCTTTTTCCCTTTAGGGTTTTATCCTCATAGAGGTTTTACCTAAAGATTTTTAATGAGATAGCCACTTTTGTAATACTATTAGACTCTTTTTAAAGCCTGATAATCTCTGTAATTACATAAAGTCATGAACATTTGAATTATGATTGTGAAAGACTTGTGAATTGTGATTGTGAAAGACTAAAACTTGATCATATATTCATGATTTCATCTTTATGCAAATTGTGAACTTTTTACTTGTCTAGTTGTGACCTATGCTTTGAGAAAATTATGATTGTGAAAGACTAAAACTTGATACTGTATTTTTTTCTAAACAAATAAGACTTTTTTTTGATCTGTAAGACAGTCGGGCTCAGTCCAACACATCACGAAAAGCTGTCGGGCCGAAGGCACGACACGACACGATTAAACAGTCCCGTGTCGTGCTTGGGCTTAGAGTCAGGCACGGCGTACCGACACGGCATGGCCCAGAAGTAATCATGCCGTGTCGGCCCGATTAGTAACTAGGCCGGCCTGTGACGGGTGCCGGCCCGACATGACCCGTTGGCTAGGACTAGCTATCAGGTTGGTCCAACATGTTTAATCATTTCTCGCAGCCGGCCATTTAGTGCTTGGGCCGAGTGACCGGAATTTCGAATACTCGATCTAACGGTGCCTAATTTCAGCCGCGCAACAGACCCACGAGAGCACAATCCACTTTAGTGCAGGGTTTAAATAACCAGCAGAAACCGGTCGGTTATCTCGGTTAACCGAAAAATCGGTCCCGGCTGGTCGTGCTAACCGGTCGGTTTCTCCCGGCTAACCATAACTAGGTATTGTAGCAAACGGTTAACCGGCCGGTTTCTTGGTTAACCGGTCGGTTTTCTGCCAAACCGAGAAATCTCAGTTTATAGAGACATGTATAATACGAGTGCTAACTTAGTGTAGCATTAGTTTACGTCGTTTAAATTTCACTATATATATTTAACTTTCTAAAGATCATGATTCAGCAATTCATAAAACATAATTAAACATTCTAACAAAACTGATTCAATATTTCTAATTTATATGTTGAAACGACTTTCTGATATGTTAAAATGGTATATTCAAATTGTTGAGTTTTAAAAATATTTACTAGTAAATTCATGCAGGATAACATATTATTATAATTCTATACAATCATGGTTCAGGTAGATTTGAAATCAAATGAAAAAATTAAGGGAGAAAACACATTTTAAATCAAAATTCACACCTCATCCTCGTCGACTCTCTCTTCCCAACTACTTTTTATCTTGACCCTAGATTTTGTCTAGCACAAATCTCAAACACGGGATGGTGCAAAGTCAAGCAGTACATTTATGTTATACACTGTTTTTTTAGACCTGTATCTAGAGAAGGCTACGTCTTATGTCTAGACAATCAAAAGACGCATTTAGACCGTTTAAATAATGGTTAGCCGTGTTTAATGGCTAGATACTAGACATGGGGTGCATGTCTGTCTTATGTCTACGACTAGAAAAGATATTTGGTTGTATAGAAATCCTACTGCTCATCCTGATTGCGGCCCAATTATGCCTTACTGAGTCCTTGCTGATGGAGCAAAAAAAAAAAAAAGAGACAATTGAGATCTTATAGGGAAAAAAAACCATTTCGACTCCATTTTTATGCCGAGGAGAGTAGGAATGTGTGTGCGATTTTCGAATGAGAAAAATGACTCTTTGTCAATTTTCGTCAAGATGGAACATGAACATGCATTCAAAAACTGAGTAATATTACTTCATAGATCCAAAAGTGTGTCCTATGAGTGTTAGCATTCCTTTCCATGCCTTTCTTGATTTTCTTTTCTTACAAAACACGGGAAATAGAGGAAAGTGATAGAAGAATATAGAACACACGAAATAAAACCTTCACTCAACTACTGACTGGGGCAAACACTCATGACGTGAAAAATTGAAGGATTTTTTTAGGGTGGAGCACATCCATTGAATAGCTATTTTGTTCTTAACAAATGTATTTTTTAAAGCATGATAAGGCATGTTAGAAAAAAGTATTTTGTTCTTGGCAATTGTATGGTCTAAGCTACACTATAATAGTTGAACATTTTGTTGCAGAGCCACACTTTCAATGCTAGATAGAATGTTCAATGGAAAAATGTTCTTCTGCAATTTGGTTCAGTCTTATTCTGAAATAACCTCAAGTGACAACTTTCAGTGGTGACGCTCTCAATTGGCAAAACTTTCGGTGATTGTTCACATGCATTCTTTCACAATCTCTTACTCTCTCCGTTTAACATTATATGATATTTTGGCTCTTGGTACAAGAATTAAAAAGTGGTAAAAAAGTATACTGCATAGAAAATAAGGAGAAGAGAGATAGAGATAGAGATAGAGATGTATTGAAAAGAGAGAAATGTGTATTAGAATGCGAGGGTGTCATATAATTTGAGAAAATTTGAGAAGCCTAGAGTGACATATAATGTTGAACAGAGGGAGTAGAAATCTTTTCGTCACAATCTAAACTATTAAGAGAACAATCTTACTACTCTGAAGATGCCGTGCAAGTGCTGCAGCACATAGGGTGCTTGAAGATGCTGTGCAAGTGCTGCAGCCGGCTTGGCATGTCACAAGCAAGGTTTACATAACCGGATGAACCGGTGAAACCGGTCGGGCCCGGTTTACCGGTTAACCGGATAATCGGAATAACCGGCCGGTTAATCGAACAAAAATCGATTTGGGGAGCACGCAGCCGAGGACCGGTTAACTAGCCGGTTATACCGGTTAACCGACCGGTTATTCTGGTTAATCAGGCGGTTAGGTCGGTTTTATTGATATAGTTTGGACACATATTTTTAAATTCAAAATTACCGGTTTTTATTTAGTTTCACCGGTTAACCGGCCGGTTATTCCAGTTAACCGGTCAGTCATTCCGGTTAAGTCTAATACGAATTTTTTAAATTTTAAATTTTTTAAAATCATAACCGGGGGTTAACCAGCCGGCCAGGGTAACCGCCCCAGACCGGTTTTCTGGTTAACCTGGTTAACCCCGGCTATTTCAACCATGGTCACAAGTCAATTCATTCTTACCCCCTATGCTTGTTATAATAATCTATACCTTAACCATTTATTTGGACGAACCAGGTCTACTATAGGATTCACGATTATAATATATATGAAGATCTTGGAAGGGTGGTAGTGGTAGTATAATATATTAACATCAGTATCTATGAAAAGCATTACCTAAAGTAAACACCATGTCTTACAAGTCTATGGTGTTGTTAGTACAACTGTAATTGCCTGTGGTTTACATAGATAGAGTTTTATTATACACTTTAGGATTGCACGTACTTATGACTACATTAAGCAGCTCTGATAAACTATCTTTATTTCCTCCTAAAAATGGCTTCATGATGGCTAAAAATATAGATGTGACATTTATTCATGCGTTTGTAAATTGATTGGATTACAATATATGACTGAATATACAATTTTTATGCATCATGTTTTAACTCATTTAATCTCATCATTAAGATGTCAAAGATCATTATCCAAAGATTATGTGGTTGTTATATGAGCTATTGTCCCAATGCTAGACCAAATGATTTCGGCCTAGATTCTATAGTATTTACGAGAGCGCTTTTTAAATATCATTATTGTTATATAGGATAATTCCATTCTACTCCCAGGTGTAGTTACTCCCATGTTAAAAAATCCATCTTGGATATGTGTTCATACTCATTTATCATTTGAAGTATGTACATATACTTTAAACAAGATTTTTGAGAGTGATAACCATAAAAAATTTTAAATGATCTTCTAGTTATAAGCATATGAACATATATCGCATTTATTGCTATATAAAAGTAAGTATGTACTCATACTTCATGTATCATAATAAAAAAAAATGAGTATGTCCACATACCCTCTAGTATGACTACATACTTAATTTATAAACCTCAAGTATGTAGTGATATTTCCTAGATTGTAAGATATACACGTGGGAGTAGCTATTCCTGAGAGTAGAAAAAATGTCTCATATATATATATATATTCTAATTTATAACATTCTTATATAGTATATAAAAAGGTTTTAAATAATAAAATTATAAATTATGTCAACTCCATGCAAAAAATATATTCTTTATAGTGTGAATAAGCAATAATCTATATCTTAATCATTTGTGGATGAACCAGGTTACTATATATAGGATCCGCGGTTGATGATATATGAAGATCTTAGAAGGGCAGTAGTGGTAATATAATATTAAGATAAGTATCTATGATAAGCAATACCTAAAGTAAACACCATGTCTTACAAGTCTTTGGCGTTGTTAGTACAACTGTATGTTAGTACAACTGTAAATTGCCTATTGCCTATGGTTTATATTGATAGAGTTTTGTTATACACTTTAGGATATTGCACGTACTTATGACTAAATTGAGCAGCCGTGATAAAACTATCTTTATTTTCATCCTAAAAATGGCTTCATGATGGCTAAAAATATAGATTTCTCATTTATTCATGCATTTGTAAATTGATTGGATTAAAATATTGTATTTATCATATTACTAGAAACCAACAGTCGATGATTAAATATAGATTTTTATGCATCATGTTTTAACTCGGAAATTTTCACTCACCTCGAAACATTCTCTTGGTTTTAGCTCAACCATGGTCTCTCCAAGAGAAATTTCAATACGTATTTTAACATCATCTAAACGAACAAGGCTCGTGCAACTTGAGCAATAGTAATAGTTCCATTGCCCTAAAAAAATAGTAATAGCTCCATTTTGACATATCACTTAGTTTTGTTCAATGCCGCTTTTTGTGTTTAGCAAGTGGATAGATAGGCTATATGTCAAGAGGGGCACATCTCTCTTCTTCTTCCTTGAGAGGCAACATGGACGTGACAAAAAGTTACTTGCTTTTATTGAACCGGTGCTATATATATTGATTGATATAGAGGCTGGAATATATTTTCTTTTCTAAAAAAAACTATCTGTACTGTTTTGTCTGATGAACTCACAGTTCTAGCTCGACGCCAAAGTGGCATAGAACATTCAAGAATCCTAATCTTTGTTTTGTTTCTTTTTTCGACTCTTGACTTCTTCATATAGAGCTTGTCCTCAATGTATTTTGATTGTGCCAAAATAATAATGAATGATAGAAGGTGACAACTAAAGACAATACTATCTGATACTATAGGTAGGAGCTTACATGAGTATATTAAGAGAGAATGACGAAGTCTGACCTTAATCTTAGAGTTGGCTGGCCATAAGAGCTTGTGTTCCGGGATAAGTGGGATCATCAATGAAGCATGTCACAAATTAGTACTTCTCTATTTTAGAAATGATGAGTGAAATTTGAATATAGTTATTATTTTATTTTTTCTGTCCTAAACATCGACAATACAAGAACAGAGGAAGTTCAACTTAGGTGGTGACCATCACAAAGGTCCGTCATTACTAGCAGATAATCACAACTATGTAAAAGTTGGAAAAATACGAAAGAGCTTAACGTAATGAATATTATCAATCAATGAGCTTATAATTGTATTCGTAATGAATGGTGTAGGATCACCATGTGTGAATGTGACATGCATCTGGCAGGAAGGCCCCCCGGCACACAGTAGAATCCAGTGGCCGATACTGTTACTGTGCACATCGCACGTAGCCCACCCGTCGGCGCGAAAACCGCACGGACCTATCTGCACGTCGCTCACGCCGATCGGGTCAGACTGCACCGCTTCGCACGCACCGGACCGGACCCGGCCCGCACCGCGCACCACCTTCTCCTTCCCTCTTCTTCCCCAGGGAGCACCTCGCCTTGCATACGTACGACGCACCACCCCCCTGCACCCCCGCGAGCCCGCTTCCCCGCTCCACCGCGCTCGATCTCCGGCGACCCCGCTGCTCTGGCGAGCCCCCTGCCGCGTCCCTGAGGCCTAACCGGCGTCCCTTGGGTCGCCGCGCCCTGCCCCGTGGCCTGCCCCGGGCTCCCCTGCCCCAAACCCTAACCCTAGCTCCCGGCGCGGGGCCGTGCAGGTGCGTCCTCTGCTACATCGGACGCTCAGTTCGTCCTTCATCTGCTTCCCTCCGTCGTGTAGGCTCGCAATTGAGGTGTGTAGAATGCTGCGCGGTGGCGTGGGCGAGAGGATTGAGTGCTCACTGCCGGAGGGCTGGCGTTGCTTGCGCCGTCCGTACTGCATTTGGGCTGGGCGGGCGTGAGGGGACGCACGCGCTCGTTTCCTGCACGTAGACGTCACTGTGCTGGGCAGAACTGGTAACGTGCATGGGCTAAAAGTGCGTTCTGTCACTTTTAGTCTGGGAAATGGTGTATGCGCGGGCTCAAAAATGTGATCTTTTTGGACTTCTCTATTGGTTGCGGACTTCTATTAATATGGAAACTGGCAACAGAGTGTAATTGTCCTGTCGCGGCACATGTTTTGTTCAATGAGGCCAATGCTGCTGTTCCAATGGCCGTCTTTTATTCAGTCAGGCAAGGCCCATCATAACATTGGCCTTGGATTTACTTGTTTAATTGTGCAAAATGCTGCAATTGTTTCATGTCTTTCATAGAAACGCTGACCCTGTGTTATTGTAGGCTTGGATATTTACTTCTATTCTTTTTTTTTCTTTGGGGAGGAGGGGGGGGGGGTGGAGGTCTGGTTTTGCTTAGATGTATATGGCACAGGTGGTATTTTAATCTTTAAGGTCATTCATTTTTTCTGTTGATTTTTTATTAGCAGTAGCTTTGTGGCATTTGTGATGACTTTTGGCATACATGAAACAGAGTACTCATTTCGTTCACTTGAGAGGAGGTGTGCACTTTGATGGCACAGAGTGCAGAGTAGATGTCCTTGTAATGATGCATGGGCATAGGCTGCTTCTGTGGTCCAGAGGCTACTGAGCTGTGCTCTATGGGAGGAATTGCTGAATGTGGTTTGAGCGTTGACACTAAAGCTTCACCACGTCGTGCGGCCATAGAGAAAGCTCAGGAGGAGCTGAGGTGCATAAAATGGAAAAACCATGTTTTGACTTGATTATGTTTGCTCTGGATACCTGATATTCAGCAATGCAAATTGCAGGCAGGAATATGATGTCCGTGAAGAACGGAGGAGGGAGCTTGAGTTTCTTGAGAAGGTACAATGTAGCAGCAATGACATCCATATGGTTTTGTACGTTGAACTTGCATCTCATCTTTTTACTGCTTTATATTCACCTATTACTGCAGGGAGGCAATCCCTTGGATTTCAAACTCGGATATGTAGCATCACTAAGTGTGCAGTCCACTTCTGTTGAAAGTAGTGGCAAGATTGCTGAACAAAATGTGATAAGGTAATAACTATTTCCTGATCCATCCGTTGATGATCTGATTGATTTAAGCATTTTGTATTTCTTTCACTGCAGTGAGGCTAAAGGTAGCTTTGCAGTTGCTACCTCGCCTTATGGAGATTCTGTTGAAAGTAGTGGCAAGCCGGGAAATTCATTGTGTCGTGAAGGCACTACGGATGATAATCTTATGCTTCTGGATGGAGATACCAACAACATAGGTGGCGAAAAAACTGTGAAACATGGAACTAAAAGAACTAACATAGCTCAACCAGATCAGTTTCTGCACAGTGATGGTCATAGTAATGCAAAAGAAGGTGAAGATCCTGGTTTCTTTCGCCTTGGGCCAAAGAGTCAAGCGTATGCTCGACGTAGGTCAAAATCAAGCAGGGAGAATGCAAATATTGCATCTGTTAGGTCTCCACCACTTCCTCCCCTAGGTTCTCATAAAAAAGATGTAACTGGGGTAATTCAAGAAGAAAAGACTGAGGAACATGGTGTTGATTCAAAACCGACAAGTCCAAATGGTAAAAATATGCTGTTAAATGGATCATTAGACAGTAATGTGGCAACAGAGCTGAACATCTCTCAAACAGCTCATGAAGACAACGAAAGGTCCAAGAATGAGTCTACAAATACCAACATTGTCTGTCAAAATATGGAAATTTCAGCAAACAATGTGCCTGATAATTTACATCTCACAGAAGGTGGTCATATGGCTGCTACAACTCCTGCAGGATCCCCTGATCCCGTCTCAAAAGAAGCTGCTTCAAGGACATTGTGTTCTCTCACATCTATCTCCAATGAAATTTTGAGAGAATCCCAGAGTCCTGAAAAGGCAGATAATAGCCTCTCTGTCGCAAATGCGGTCGATGTTCTTGCAGATGGTGTGGATAACAAGGGTGCTGATCCTCACTCTGCTGTAGATAATGCTAATGTAAATGAAAGTGAAATGGATCTGACTTGTGCACATGACACCAAGGATGTTGATGAACATCCAGGAAAAAATGAGAATCTTGTACCAGTAAAACCATGTGAAACTGCTGATGAAGGCTTGAATAAGATCCTGCCTGTGGACATGGATGCTAAGAAAGATGGTGACCTTGAAGTTAGTAGCAAGCCTGATGTTGTAGATGAAAGTTCTACCTCTGTACAACCAGAAGTTAGCAGCTCTATTTATGTGAACGATGAAAAAGAAGTTAGTAACAACGCTGTAGATGCCCAGAAAGACACAGACCATCTAGCTACCTTGGGTCATGACAATGGGAGTAGGGAGGAATGTTCTGACTTGGGTGAAAATAGCAATTGTCGGACTGAGGCTAGTATTGCCCATAACTTTGCTTCTGTTACTATGCCACCTGCCACGTCTGCATGCAATATGACCAATCCTGTGCCATTGGTGGAAAATCTTGCATCTGACACTAATATTGATGCTGAAAAATCTAATGGAGATCAGACTAAGATAACAAAGAAGGAACTTGACGATTCCATTGTTGCAAGGAAGGAATATGAAGATTCTGTCATCAGAAAGGCTCGTTTTATAGAGGTACACCTATTTATGGTGCTCTACTTTTTTTTTTTTGATTTTGAAACTTAGCGCTCTAATGAAAAAATAATGACACTACTTGGCAGGCGAACATTAAGAAAGCTGGTGAGCGGTCTCTTTGTAATATTATTACAGAGAAGAAACGGAAGAGTCACTGGGATTTTGTTCTGGAGGAGATGACTTGGATGGCAACTGACTTTATGCAGGTACTTTCTGAAGTGATATTTTGAGTATTATATTTGTGTCATACAAACTGCAATATCCTTACCATGTTTCTTAGCCGTGCACATTTACTTGATTATCGACTTATTTGAATATCTTGTACTTGATTTTTCTTTTTATTATAATAATAGGAACGCCTGTGGAAAAGTGCGGCTGCAGCACAGATGAGCCACTGCATTTCCTCGACTGGTCGAGCAGCGTTTGAAGAAGCAAGCATTCAGCGAAAGCAGAAGTCTGTTGCCAGAACTCTGGCTCGTTATGTCATGAACTTTTGGCGTTCAGTTGGTTCTTTACAATCTGGCACTGATATGCCTAAACCAATGCCAAGGGATCAATCAAATGGGTTAGAAGAAAAGAAGTTTGCTGAAGTCAAAGCAGAAAAACAACAGGTCAGTAATATGAATATAGGATAGGTGTTTAGATCTGTTAATTGTTTGCACGAGTTACCTCTATAAGTTGTTGAGAATGGCACTTTCATATTCTGAGATTTTATAGTAAGCTGCGTAGGCTTTCTCTGTATTATTTTATAACTTGTCGTATTTACCATTTAATATTGAAGTGATACATGAATTTGTACAGGATGATGAATCTTTAGGCCTTGACAAATCTTGGCGGTCTAGTCTGTCTCCCATTCAGAGCTACGCACTCCGACTTCTTAAGGACAACAGTAAAGCATCTGAATGCCTGTCATTAGCTGAAGCACCACCAACACCTGAAAGGCTAAATGATTTTGGTATTTTGATAGTGCCAGATCAGCTTTCAAAAGTAATCCGTCTGAACTCTTGGTTTTGATAACCTGTTTATTTGGTTAAGCCATTATTTGCGAGCACATTCCAAGTGACTTAATCCAGGCTAATGTCACCTCACAGTGATATTCCTGTTATAGTAACTTCTCATTCAGCAGCAGACTGGCAACACTCAACTAACTATTCTTTTCCTAATTTCAGGCAAATCTCTTTTATGAGGTAGCACCAGGTGCAATGCAGGCATACAGAGAGTCTGTGGAGTTCCGCTATGTGCATAACCGGGTAAGGAGATATGCTCATTACTCTGAAAAATACAACGATTCTTCTGTGCCCTTTAACTGTTCACTAAAATTTAACTTCTCAGAATATCCCGTGGCTGTTTATTTTGCATACGCATGTAGCTCTTCACTTGTCAGTTTGTTAAAAATCTCGGTTGTTTCAGCAATGGGTTTACAACATGGTGGACTTATTTCTTCCTGATTATTTTCTAAAGAATTTATTTTATTACAATCTCTACAAATCTTGGAAGCTATCAAAGACCGTTTCGAAATTAAATGTCAAAAGTCATTTGTACTTTCTCAAAAAAATGCTTCGTCCCTACCACAATGTTCTTTCCGTGTTAAATATTTAGGCATTATTCTGTTCTTTTGTGTGGCAAAATTATTTAACGAATCAAATCTTTTATTCCAGAGAATTGGTAACACAACACTCAAGGATGATTACGAAGTAACATTTGATTCTGTTGCCGGTAATGTATATTATTGTCACCATTTTATAAATACCTTCTTTCCATGTTCTTCTGAAAGCTTCATCTTTGTGTAGATGTACCGATGGGAAATGCATATGGGGATGATGAAGGCGATATGCGCCCATATCTTTCATCTGGGCATTATGATGGTGGTTTGGCATCAAAACTGAGTCACAAAAAGAAACACCCATTGCAGCAGAGGATGAATGGGACACGGCAGTATGAAACAGGTGGTGACACGCCTTATGAACCATTCTTGGAGAGCAAGTCAGGAAACCAGCAGTTTTTGTCAAATGGCAAGCGGACGGCAGACTTCCTTTCTGTTCCTACAAAACGCATTCGAACAGCGGTGAGGCAGCGGGTTGTGAGCCCATTTCCATCTGGTGTTGCTGGGACCTCTCAGTTCACAAGTAAAACAGATGCCTCCAGTGGGGATACCAATTCTTACCAAGATGATCAAAGTTCATTTGGAGGATCTTTCCCCAGGAAGAATGCAGATATTGAATCCACGATGGATTTTGACAGGCAACTGTTGTATGATGGTAATGAAGTGTCTACTAAGTCTAAAAAGAAGAAAAAGTCTAAGCACCAGGGATATAAGACACCACAAACTGTTGCTGAGTCTTGTACCTTCACAGCTCGTGGAAAGGTTAAATCCTTTGTGAAAACACTCTTTCGTATTTTCTTGACATTGATTGATATATCAAGTTTCTGGTGATATCGCAGGGCGCTTATGATGCTAGACCTCAGGCTGTTTCAGTTGCTCAGTATGACCAGGTGCAGTTTTTACAATATTTTTCAAATTTCTTTGATCATGCTGGCTTAATCACTGTTTGTGTTCATTTTTCTGTGGTCAAAATTGTAATTGGATTTGGGTGGCTATTAATGTATGTGTTTTAAAAGAAATTGTGAATGACGGTCTAAAATGATTTGCAAGGTCTACAAACAAATTATGACACTACATGATTTTTGATGTGCATTGTGAAATATTGCCCCTATTTTAGTTCTAATAATGTTGAAAATTGGGATCAGGGGTTGCCTTCAGATACCCCAGCCACCTCTTATGAACAGAAAAAAATAATAATGAGATGGTGATTTTGTTAGTCTCTGATGATTCCTTTCTCCTTTACATATCAGAAGGATTATTTGAAGAAGAGATTGGAGGTCCATCAATTTGATTCAAATGGGAATATTGGTACATCATTTATCTCCTTTTCAGCTAGCATACTTTATCAGCATATTGTCACCAATACGGCATGAGAACACCTTTGTTTGTTCTTATTTGAGGGAACTTGAAAGCAGTTTCTCACATTTTAGAATTTTGACTTATCAACAGTGATCAATGGTCAGCATGCTGCAAAGAAGCCTAAATTGATGAATCAATTACCAGACATTTCACTCGAAGCTCTTGCACCAGTTGGTCCAATGGCATCTCCTGCTGCATCACAAATGAGCAACATGGCAAATCCTACGAAGATCATAAAGATCACCACTCGTGGAAGAAAAACTAAAGGACTCAAGGTATTCATATCTTTTGGTTATTTCATCCTGATCATATTGTTGTTTTAACTTTAGTTGGGTATAACTTCCTTTTCAGTGTAACCTTTTTCTTGAATATATGCATTGCCTTCTAAGCTTACAGTTATCCATATTTAATTTTGAGAATCCCATTTGGTGGTAGCATAAAATGTATGATTTGTTTTCTTGTAGTCGGATTGCAGAGTAGTCACTACGAGAAGCCTCATGGACAAATCTAGTAAAATCTAATAATTTTTTTTTCATGTTGTGTTCTTATTCCTCCTTTTATTGTTCTCTACAACATCATGTGCTTCCTTAGCTGTGGATGCTGGGAACAAACCGGGCTTAGGTCAATACAGTCTTTCTTGTATATAACTTAGTCCAACTTACATTCTTATTTGAATTCATCGTGCTGTTGAGTGTGACTAGGATGGAATCTTGGTCAATTTTGAGCACAGATTGAATTGCCTCAGTAAACATTTCTCTTCTAAAAAAATCAAACATTACACTAGAAGATAAGATATGTGAGGATTGACTCCATGATTTTGGTGATCTTGAGTATCAGAGATCAATTGGTGGTGTCATGGCATGCAGTTAAGATAAATAAAGATCCTGTCAAATTTTCTTTGAATGCAGTATAATGATTGAGAAATCTGTTTGATAATTATAGAGGCAAAGAGCTTGGGTCATGTTAGTGCACTGAGGCAGCTATGTTTATGGAGAAAGGCGTGAGGTTGGGGCGAGGACCATGGGCACAAGTCTATTTATACTCTTGATCCATGCCAAACAAAGCAAGCATGCTTAGTTAAGCTCACAATCTGCTTGAATTCAGTTTCACGCTTAAGTTGTGAGAGAAACGAGTTCACTCTGGGCTTGATCCTAGTTTGACTTGGGGCCAAAATCTTAGCCATATCGTTAGCCTCATATTCTTTTGTGTGGTCTTGCTTCTCTTTTTGTGTCAAGATAGATTGTTTGCAAGGATAATGTAGACGGTAAACAGTAGTCAGTCGGTCGACCCTTGTCCGTTTAAACAGGCTCAAAGTCCATTTAAACGGGCTAGACGGGCCTAAAAGGCCTAGACGATGGTAGTCCGTCTAGCGTTTAGACGCCGTTTAATTCCATTTAGGAAAACTTTGGGCATTCAATTTTGCTTCGTATACTTCACTCTTTTTTTTTTTTTTTTTTTGCTCAAAAGCAGCTTTCTTCTAAAGTGCCAGCTTATCTTTTTGTTAGATGACAGCTGGACATGTTGGCCCTGGAGGTCCCTGGTCAAGTTTTGAGGATCAGGTTTGTCTGCGTGGAATGATTCTGTCCTACTTTATTGTTGTTGGCAGTACTCTAATATCTTACTATATCAGGCTCTTGTTGTGCTTGTCCATGATTTGGGTGAAAATTGGGAATTGGTGAGCGATGCACTAAATAACATCGTTCAATTGAAGGTAAAAGTTTGTTTGATATAATCATTTTCTTTGGTATCAAACTTAGTTTCTTTCTAGTACATGAAAAGGTGTCATGTGAGACTAAATTCAGCATCTTATTCTTGATATATATGCTCTAGTGCCTTCATTCTGCTTGCAGTTGATTTATAGTCTTTTTGTGTAGTTTGGATCATAATTTTTCTAGTCTACTTAAAAGGTGATCTATTTTCTTAGTTAATTGAAAATTATGGCATCTCATGTACAGTGTATATATAGAAGGCCTAATGAATGTGAGGAACGCCATAAATTTCTCACGGATAAAGGTTCTGGTGATGGTGCCGACAGTGCTGATGACTCAGGCTCATCTCAACGCTATCCATCTCAATTGCCTGGCATTCCGAAGGTTTGTTCTGCCATTTTTTTCGAGGGAATAATATTTTTTTATTCCTTGCCATTTAATTTTCGTTTTATTTTACATCTCAGACCGTACATAGCTCTGTTTAAATTTAGTTGTCTGGGCTGCTTAAGCGCCACCTCGCATACTGTTAGACTTTTGATCCAGGTGTTTTCCCTAGTTCTCCAATACTTATGTGGTAATATGCTATGCTTTCCTTATTTTCTATTTTTTTATGTTTAGTCTTCTGAAGTATAAACTCCTAGAGTCTAGGCGCTAGGAAGTGCCCAACCACCAGCCTAGTACCTCCTGTTTATTTAAACACTGGTATATGGTAATGAAATGTGATGATTCCACTGTTAGATCTTTGATATAGTGACTAGGATTTCTTTTGTGCTGCAGTTATCATTGTAGATTGCAAAGAAGGCCTTATTATTATTTTTTTCAACAGTAAGCATGCACTATGAACAAAAATGTTTACTTTTTAACACTTGTCCCTCTGCATATGAATTTCAGGGGAGTGCGAGACAGCTGTTTCAGCGCCTCCAAGTACCGTTCGAGGATGAGAATATCAAGGCTCATTTTGAGAAAATTATTGTCCTTGGACAGAAATTGCATCAAAACCGTCAGAAGGTTGGTATTATCTTTTTTAAAAACCTCATGTGGATTTGATTATAGGGAGGGGCATAAGAGCAACTCCAACAGTTCCCCAATAATCCATCCCCAATATGGAGCTATTGGGGATGGACAAAAACCATATTGGGGATCTCTGCTCCAGCAGTTCCCCAATAACCTCATCCCCAATATCGACTTCTCTTTTTTTTTCTCTTTCTCCTTGCACATCAAGGATTTGAATAATAGATATTCACATGCAAATAATTCATCAAGACTATAGAATTTCACCACACACATGAAATTTCAAACATAAGTTCAAATTTCAATTTTCAAATTCAAATTTGAATTCGAATTCAAATATGAACATACAACAAGAATAACCTCACACACTAACATTGCATTAGTTGTCATTAATGAATGGAAGCGCACAAATTCAATAAGCAATTTCTTACCCGATCTTGCATTGTTAACCCACTTGGTTGTTGTCGCTCCACGTTCACCACACAACCGGCCCATCGAGTGCAACACTCGGCAATTGAAGTCCATCGATGGTTGAGGGAGCCGATCGTCTTGTTGGAGGCAACCTTGACATTCTCGTGGTAGTAGTCTGAAATGCGCTGCCAATATGATGAAGATGATTGATCTTTCCCCGTCACTGGATCAGTACTCACATTTTGCCACGCAAAGACTAATGCTTCATCCTCGGCTGTCGAGTAGTATCCCCCACGAGCCCACTTCTTAGAGGTTGGAGTAGGAATCTCAAGAATGCCCCCTTCAATGTTTTCCTCAAATGGATCAGCAGGCGTTGCAAAATCCTCAATTCCAGCATCAATCATGATGTCAAGGAAACCATCATCACTGCACATTGACAAACATGCACCGAATACATGAGTTTAAGGTATAGTGAAATGACAGTACAATACATGAGTTTGAATACATGACCGAACTCCACACAATATCCTGCAAGCTTGAATCTGAATATATATTAAAGCATGTCAATTTCATCTTGTTCTAATAGACCTTCCAGATATATATCAACGCATGTCCATATCAAAGCTTGTTCTGGTAAAATTTAATAGCTAAGAAAGATCACTATGGCACAATAAAAAATCACTATGGCACTCAATAAAAAAATGGCATCTTCTTACCTTTCAATCATTTCATCGAACATGTTGAGGCCACTCTCTGTAGGTGCATCGGTCTAGAGCACAGCTTCGAACTCGACGTGTGCTGCAGGTTGCACCTCGTTGTGCGTGGCTTGGACATGGGCGTGGATGACACCAGAACGAGGAGGCTTGGTGAGACCTTGACGGCGAGACGAGGTGGCCGCCTTCCGCAGCACGGTGGTTGGCTTGGCCCTCGACGCAGGGGTTGTCTTGCCTCTCGATGCGACGGCAGCCTTGCCGTTTCGCGCTGTCATTAGAGGAAGGCGTGGCGGAGGGGGCGGCATGTCGTCAGCGTGGGCAGCGGGAGCTCCAGGGCCGAGGCCGACGACGGGGGCGGAGGGCGTGCCGCGGCGGAGGCCGGCGACGGGAGCGGAATACTGGAGCTCACGGCGGAGATAGGAGTTGGGCGGCATTGGACGGAGCGGAGCAGAACTGGCGTCGGGATCCATTGCAACACTGACGACCACCTTGATTTGGCTGGCGGAGAGCCGACACGCCGCCCAAATCCGCGCTTCTCTGTCGGAGCCGTGAAAGAAGCTTTTGATTCAGGCGGCGGTGAGCTGCCGTGCCACCCAAATCGGGTGAGGCAGCAGCGGGATGATCCGAGGGAGCGATTTTGAGGGGCGGGGCAGTGCGTGGCGGGCGGATCCGGCGTTGACTGGTGGGTGGCGGCGGGAGCAACGTCGAGCAGGAAGAAGAGAGGGTTGGGGGAAAAATCTCGCGCCGAAAAAAACGACCGTAGTGGGAGGAAATATTGGTGGGACCCAGCTAATGGGGATGGGAGGGAACCCACTATAGTGGGGATGGAGGGGTGTTTTTTGGGGATGGAGAATTATTGGGGATGGGATTGGGGAACTGCTGTAGCAGTTTTTTCACCCTCCCATCCCCAATATGACAGTTTTTTTGTTATTGGGGATGAGAATGGGGATCTGTTGGAGTTGCTCTAATATGATTGTACTCCCTCCGGTCCACAATGTAAGCATTTGAAGCATTCAAAAAATTGTCCACAATATAAGCATTCCTAGGGATAAGACAAAATTTGGTGGGTTGATAGCTAGGTGGAGAGTTGATGAGGTAGTGTAAAATGAGGGGTACATATGACCAGTGTTATCCTAAACGGTTCTAGACGGCCGTCTAGACCGGTTTAAACCGTAGACGACACCCAACTGCGTAGTTTAGCCCCTAATCGGACTCCTAGACGGTTGACCCGTTTATACGGTCAAAAACGGAGAAAAACAAGAAAAACGGAGTACACAGGACGATTTTTGGACAGATTTAGACATCGTTTAGGCCGATTAGAGCGACGTCTAGGACATGAGGTGAATCGGAGATCGAATGCCGTGTACCAGCAGTGCAGGCGCCGCCGCTGGGTAGGAGCGCAAGCGCCATCGCCATCCAGCTGTGCAGGAGCGTGGATGGACTGCGCAGAGAGGGGAGAGCGAGGGAAGAGAGCTAGACGGCGCCATTGATAGGGAAGAGAGCTGGGCAGCGCTGTGGAGAGGGAGGAAGAAGGGGAGGCGAGAGATGGGGGCGGCGGCATTGATTCTGGAGCGCTCGCAGCTGCGGTGGCTTCGATTCTGTTGAGAGCGCTCCGTGGCCACCTGAAGACACGATGACCTAATCCACTTGTGGGCTGGCTTGTGGACTGGGCTGGATGGTTATTGGCTGGGCCAGAGCCTTCTTTTTCTTTTTTCTCATCTTTTCTCTTTACTATTTTCTTATTCTTTCCTACGGTTGTCTTCTATTTTCCCCTTCTAGTGTGCTACAGTGGAAAAACGTTTAGCCTGTCTAAACTCCGTCTAAACACGTGTAGACCGATTAAACACTAAACAATGGTCGACCGACTGTCTACCGTTTACCGTCTAGGAAAACATTGCATATTACTTTTCCTATGTTGACTAAATTTGCATTTGAATCCTATGAATGCTTATATTGTGGAATGGAGGAAGTACTTAGCATGTAGTAGCTATATGTAGAGGAATTTAAAACACTACACTTCGAAATTTCTTGCTTTTCTTGAAAGATACTTTTAAGTAATATGTAGAGGAAAAATCACCTGTGCTGATATCATAAATCTAAACTAGATATTTTGGACAATATCTGTGGTCAAAGTAACTACAGTTGGACTGCAAGCATTCAAATTGTTGAACCATAAGTGAATAGCCCATCCTTCCCCATCAACTTAGTCTTTTGGGTGTAACTGGTCGGTGCATGGTAGCTTAACATGGTATCAGAGCCAGAGGTCTTGAGTTCAAGTCCTGGTGGCCGCATTTTCCGCTGCGCCGCTCCTATTTCCATGTTTGCGCTCCGAAGGAGCTGCACGCGAGGGGGAGTGTTGAACCATAAGTGAATTGCCCACCCTTCCCTATCAGCTTATGCTTTTGGGTGCAACTGGTCGGTGCATAGTAGCTTAACACAAATGTGTCCCTCATTTTGTCCGGAGTGATGTGGGAATGCATATCTACCGAACAAGCCACAATCTGGAGTTCTGTTATTGTGACACTATTTATTGTGATGCTTTATGGTTTGCTTGACTGAAGTGTGTGTAAATAAGATTATTATCAGTTACATGATATATGATATAAACCGTGTTTCGCTATTTATTCAAATTAATTTGACTTATCTCTCTGATCTCTTTGAAATTGCCGCACCCTTTTGTATTGTTAATCTTTGTTCACCTGATGATTTTCTTTTTGTGTTATATCTTAGGGTGAGATCCAGGAGTTTAAGCAAATAAACCCACTTCATGCTTCTCATGTTGTTGCACTTTCTCAAGCATGTCCGAGCAACGCTAATGCCATCTTCACGTATGTAACATAAAACCCCCTTTAGCTAATCCTACAATAAAGCAACCTTGCTGTCATCCATATGCAGCTGCTATGGTCTATCTAAATGAAAACTTTTATAGGCCACTAGATCTTTGTGATGCTGTTCCTCCAAACTCGGACGCACTTTCCATTGGTTACCCAGGATCTCACACGAGTGGGTTAGCACTTCCAAACAATCATGGTTCTGTTGGTCCTGGCCTTCCGACTTCAAATGTGAACTCAAGGTTACCAGGTTCCCCAGGCATGGTTCTTGGTGGCAATTTGCCATCACCTTCATCATTGAATGCTCCTTCCAGGTTAGTTATCTGATTATTCTCTTAAGCTCATGCTAAATGCATTTCACGCTAATATATATTCCTGCAAAATATTTATTGCAGGGATGCTCAGAGGTATGGTGTTCCTAGACCTACCTCGTTACAGGGTGATGAACAACAAAGAATGCAGTATAATCAGATGTTCAATGGCAGAAGCCTTCAACAATCTGGAGTTTCTGTACCTGGCGTGCTGCCCTCTGGAGTTGATCGTGGTGTCCGACGTATGGGAATGATGCCTGGATTAAATCGAGGGACACATGGTACTAGGCCGGGTTTTCCAAGACTTGGCTCCCCTGGGATGCTAAATATGGTTTCTTCTGGAAACTTGCCACCCAGCAATGGTCAAGGCCTGCAGAATAATGTAACTGTTCATCATGGTGCCATACCTGGTCCTGGAAATGCAATGTTGAGGCCACGTGATCCGATGCAGATGCTTCGGGTAAGTACTTCTTTCGTACAACATTTAAGGTGGTGCTTAGTTGGAGTAAGTATATAAGTAAAAGGGGATGAAAAACAGTGCTAATGCAAATGCTTAGAACTAACTTCATTTGTTTGGCTGACCTTTGTAACCATAATAGTGAGCTAACACCACAGCAAAGTGACGAAGGAAAATAATTCGACACTCCTCATCTAAATAATAATTTGGCAGAGAGGAATAAACTCCAGTATGCATCATGTTAATTAAAGTATTATTAATAATAAATCAAGATATATAATTATGTACTGATTTTTTTGTTCTTCTCGTCCTCGTCCCTCCAACCGAACAAAAATCATGGATGACCGCATCCATCCAACCAAACATCATGGTTGCTGGATGAGCTTGTCCATGCTATCCTGAATGACCCTGTCCCATCCCACCTTCACGCTCAACCAAAGGCACCCTAACACATGGTCTGCATGCACCTGAAGTTTATGCCGAGTGTCCTGCGTACCAGTGCACATGTTTTGTGGCAGGGGCGGAGCCAGGCCATTTTGGTGGTGTCACGGGACACCAATAGATCTTGTTAATGCCCTTTAGAAGTAGATCTTTGCTGATGTTTATTATAGCTAGATGACACCATGTGTGATATATGGTGACACCATTCACTCTAGTGTCTGGCTCTGCCACTGTTTTGTGGTCCACAACTAGTGTTGTTTCGTTAAACCCTTACAAAGGGTGCATGATGCATCAGTTGATTTTTTAACAAATATAATATTCGAAATTTCCTCCAAAAAGGAAATCTCTGGCTCAGTGTCTGCTGCATCCCAGCATCTGCCCAGATTCCAAGCTCCACCATCACTCCAGGACAGCGACTATATCTCCGAATATAGTTCCACTGCCTGACTCCAGCTCTTTCAATCTATCACATTCGAAAGCAAGAGCAAATCAAACTATCAAAGCAAGAAGACAACCGAAATATCAACTCAAAGTGCCATGGTGAACAATGCCATCTAATGGTTATACTAGCCTCCCATGCTGCAGTCTGTGACTTTCCCAAACATGTTTTTCTTTATAATGTTATGGGTCGTAATATCCTTGTTATATGGTGCATTACAAATCTTAAACTTGTCTTTCCAAAATGTGATTGGTTTGGCAGGTTGCATACCTTTTTTCCTTTGGCATGGCACGGGTAATGATGTTTGGACCAGTTTCAGTTGTTAGGTTTATTGTTTTCTTAATTTGGCTGCTGGTTATACTTGTGATATCCTTACTTTTAATCAATGAAATTAAGGTCATATTCTGGCTGTTGTGCGGTCTCTTATGTGAATTTCTTTTCTTGTAGCCTGGCCAGAGTTCAGAAGAGCATAGACAGATGATGATGCCAGATTTTCAGTTGCAAGTCTCACAGGGAAATAGCCAGGCTGTTCATTTCAACGGTCCGCCATTTTCCAGTGCAGGAGCATCTTCACCTGTTCAATCTTTTCCTGTTCAGCAGTCCCAGCCACATCAGATTCCACAACAGTCGCACATGTTTGGAAACACACACCTCTCTCATATCCAAGGAGCAAATCAGACAAATTCACAACAGCCGGGTTATGCTATGCGCTTGGCTAAAGAAAGACAAATTCAACAAATGATTCCCCAACAACAGCGCCCACTTTCTGGACCCAGTGCTGTGCCAGCTGTCCAGAATGGCTCACAAATGCAACAGCAGGGCCAAGGATCTGCTTCAGGTGTTATCCCTTCCCAACAACAGCTTAAGCAGCAACATCCTGCTCAAAATTCACTTGGTAGTTCAGTGCTTCCAAATCAGGCTGCCGCCACAACATCACATAAGCAGAAGAAGCAGCAGGGTCAGCAGCAATCTAGACAAAATCAACAGCAACGAAATCAAGGTAGTCAACAAGCAAAGCTTATGAAGAGCTTAGGCCGAGGCAACATGATCCAGAATCCTGATGCTACTCAAGCCAGTGGAATTTCTACAACCTGTAAAAGCCAAGCTCCTGATAAAAATGTGATGCAGCAGAGTACAGGGTACTTCCCTGGTAATAGAGGACCACTTCCATCGATATCTCAACCTGGGAATCAGCCTAAGATATATGCTTCTCAGGTTCCTCAGTCGCCGGTGCAAACACCAGATGTTAGTAATCAACAAGGCTCAGTAAAGGGTTCTCCCAGCCAAGGATTATTAGCTTCCCAGCAATCTCCACTTCATTCATCGTCACAATTGGCTACACAGCAGCAGCAGCAACAACAACGATACATGAATCCTTCACAAAACAATATACAAAGATTGATGATGCAACAAAACCGCCACATGAACACAGATGGTAGGATTGAATTACCTGCCGACCAAGTACAACATAACCAGGCGATGCCATCTGCATCCCTTGCAAGGAGTACAGATTCAGGTAGTCCGGGCATTTCATCTATAAACCAGCGGAAACAAGAGTCATCCCATGACCCAGCAGCAGTTACCTCAACCTCACAGCTAGCTAACTCTCCTCATGATACTTTTGTTGGAAGTGATACTCTTTTATCAACATCGAGCCAAATGCTGCAAAGGCAACTGTCAGGTGGTGTGCCTATACATGGACATGGTATTGGTGGTCAGATGCAACAGCAGCAATCTCGGCAGCAACTGCAGTCTCAGCAGCAGCAGAGGCCTGTTGTTCAAGGCAGTGTATATGCTCATCCTTCAAATTCTGGACCAGGATGATGATAATGAGCTATGCTGGGTCGATAGATTCTGCAGAGCATCCCTTCCATTGTAAAGTTATTGTACAGGTATCTACTATCTAAACTTGTTCCTTGATGTTATTTATAGTTTTGATTGTGAATATGGTGCAAATATTTTAGGTAAAAATGTTTATTATGTTTTGCATGTGAATATGAACAAATTTTGATAGGTTATTCTTGAATAATAGGTTAAATACTTGCACTCTTGTTGCCATCCAATATCTGCATAATATTTTCCCAAACATTTTGGTGCAATTGTGAATCTTTTGTCTATTTATTTGTTGCCTAGTTTGTTGGTGGGAAATTCATGGTGATAGGATCGTATGCAAAGTTAGGCCACAATGTTGAACAATTTTAATAAAAAACCCAGTTTTACCCTATGCTTATTTTTGTTTATCTGAAACTTACTACACCATAGAAATTATACTTCCAAAATGAGATTTGTTCTTGAGGGTATGGTAAATGCCCATTCTAAGTAGATAAGGTAATTGCATTTGCACTTGTATATCCTTGGGATGTAGGAAAGTATTGATGTGGAACTTTGGTTTATGGTTAAAATCATATACTTTCTTCAATTCACTGATGTCTTGTTAACTTTTTTGCCAGGCGTCCGTGCTATGGAAGATGCGCGGATGATAGCGCTCTTTATTCCCCAACTTTGTGCTAATTGTAGTCACTGCAGTGTCAGGTAGATAATTATTTTGGTGCCCCGCTGCCACATTCCAAGTAGTTGACCTTAGATTGCTGGAGATGGTTCTGGTAGGGCAAAAATTCCTTTTGTTGTCGAGTAACCCCCAATTGGGCCCAGATGTATATTTTGCCTAGGAGGTCCATGTTAGAGACAATCTCTTTTGTATAAGCCTGTATATTTAGCTCACAAGCCAGTGAATGCAAAAGCCTTTCGTCATCAAGCCATCTCTTGTTTTATTTTGGAGTTCGCGAAGATGCGCTTCACGCTAGTAATGAAGCAAAAGCGGGCCTAGTGTTCGTCATTTTAGGTATCCTATCATCTGAACGATTGCATTTTCCCTCTTGTTGGGCTGACTCCAACAAGGAGAGCCAGTTTGAAGAGGCAAATCAAACGATTGTCTTGTATGTACAGTAACAAAAAATGCATAGTGGCTCGCGTGTATCCAACAGAAGATGCATTGCCATTGCTCAAATACATTTTAGAAGAAAGGGCTTGTATTTTTACATATTCTCTCTCTTCAGAATGCAAACTGTTGGAGATAGAATGCAACTCTTTACCTCTTTGTCTAGTCTGTTGGAGATAATTATGCATATCGGGTTTATCTCTTGTGATGCCTAGTCTGTTAGGGGTCAGTCTTAGAGCATCTCCAATGAAGGATCCTAAATGGATCTCTACTCTAAATTTTAGAAGGGAAGAGAAAAAAACCAACTCCAGTGGGACTTTCATATGAGCTCTTATTTTTCATGTCTTTCTAAATTTTGATTATAGGTCTCTAATAACAGGAGTCTCCCATCTCCTTCATAAACATGAGTCTTTTCTCATTTTTCTTTCTTTTCCTAATTTTTTTTTTGTTTGTCACCCTCGTCCCCACGACCCTCTCCTAACGTCGCCGTCTCATCCCCGTAGAAGGTCATCCGCGTTGGATCTTCAGGTATGGAGCAGAAGGAGGTGGATTTTGGGCTCCACCGTGCCTCACCGCCCTGTCCCAGCCCAGCATTGTGGGTAGGCACGATCACAGCGGCACATGAGCAGGAGGAGGTCCGGTGGTCCGGTGGTCGGCGTGATGACACGGGAGCTGGAGCGGCTGCCTCCCTGTCCGCAGCGCGACGTTGTGGCCTTGTGCAACCGGCCTCACCATGGAAGGACCTGACCTGAGCTCCATGGGTGCCCGAGCTCCCTGCGGAGGGAAAGGCTCGAGTCGAGCTCAGTGGGTTGGCACGACGATCGACCGCCGTAGTCCCGTCCTCCTACAACTGTTTCCCCCGCGGTGGCACCTAGGCCATGGCCAACCAGTTCATGCATTTCTTGGACTGGGCGGCACCATGGCGAGCAACACGAGCGGGGCGCAACGAGCTAGAGGCATGCGCATGCGAGGCGTTGGAGGCCCAGTGCGGTGGATCTATAGGTGGGCAAAGGTGCGGCGTTGGAGGCTCTCTGCGGTGGAGTTTGTGGATAATATGTTCCCGAGACTCGTCATGAGACAAGACTTGCTATCCAAGAAAGGAGATACAAGGAAGATTAGAGGTAGAGTCCTACTTGGACATTATATTATAACCGACTAGCAACATACTATGTAACCCTGCCCCCCGAATATATAAGGCGGGACAGAGGCTCTCTCATAGACGGCTCAACAATTAGATCTAGATACAATTAATGCAATATATAACAGAACACATGACGTAGTGTTGTTATCCTCTAGGAGACGTGAACCTGTCTAAATCTTACGTCATATGTGTCCATAGACTCTCGGTCTCGCGCATGCCTATATCGATAAATAAAGGTCACAGATCATCTATTCTATGATCTATTGCTTGATATACTATCGATAGAGCTGGAGGTGGGCGCAGGTCAGGACTGGGGGACCAGGTTTGAGCTACGGAGGGGGGGGGGGGGGAGGGGACCAGATCGGGGCGCCGCGACCACGGGTGGCTGTCAGAGAAGCGACGCCGACTGTAGGAGAAGTGCAATGGAAGGAGGGCGATGACAGGGACCAAGGCGACAACGCCTGCAGGGAGGGCGATGGCAGGCGAGCAGGGTGGGTGTCCGAGTGGAGAAGAAATCGTTTTTTTCCTGGCTGATGGGTCCCATCGGTGTATAGGAGCCATAAATGCATGCTTCATTAGAATTTGTTGCAATTTTAGTCTTCTAAATTTTACAAGTGGACATGTAAAATGAGATTTGGGAGTATAATTTTGCATGTTCAATTGGAGATGTTGTTACACTTCATGCTGAGGGAGGTTAATGATGGTGATGATGATGATGCTGGGAGTGGGAATAGGTCGTGCTCGGCAGCGATCGTTTGGCAGTGGTCAACTGGTCGGACAATAAGCAAGAAGTGGAGGCAAGCTCGTCATAAACATCAATGTTTGATGTCCAGCCGACGCTTTTGCCCGGATGCGAGCGGCCGTTGGGATTTTTGTTTTGCACATTCCATTGAAAAGAGAGAATCTAACCTGACTTTTGGGTTCTACAACTGACTGACACTGTACCGATAGTTATTTATTGGTAGTGGGTGAGACTGCATCTTCGCCCTTTCCTGACCAGTCACTACTATGCTTCTTGGTATTTAAAAAACAAGTCGTTCTGAATATTGGTACGGTCTTTAAAATATAACTTTAATTACTATTCATGTCACTTCCAAGCACTACGGAAATGGTGCACACTTATACGTGAAAGATTTCATTTTTAAACAAATGTTAGAAGCATAACCATGAATCCTCACCTGAATTTGCATGAAGCATAACCAGGAAACAGTCTCATACACAGCTTCCGCAAAATTATACTCGGGAGAGAATTATAATAGTGACCCACATCGACCCGAATGATTTTACAGCATACAGAAAACAACAAGGACTAAGAAGTACAACTCTCAAAGATCCAACACACAAGCAAAGCCCTTGTCTTGAACACAAGGTGAAGATCAACCACCAATCATCAATCAAGCGGCATCACCGAACAACATACTTGATACACAATGTTCATTGTACCATCACACCACCCCCCTAGCTATGTCGCTCTGTTGCCGCCCTCCGCCTTCCCTCCAAGAGAGGAATTCTTGAAGAACCAAGGGACTGTCTAATAGAATGAGGAGTAAGAATAAAGAGAGCACACCGACCACTGCTTGTCTGAGAACATCGAGCTCCCTTGAAGCTAATGAATACACCTTTCCTAGCGTATCCGGTGTTCATGAGCCATCATCTGACGCCTTTTGTAGCGAGGAAGCCACAAAGGAGGGAGGACCAACAAACATAGACACACATGTCATATAATTTGATGACATCATCAACAACAAATCTGATATTGAAGAAGATATGTCGGCAGCACACACCTGCCGGAAAGCCATAAGCCACCTCGGAGAAGAAGAGAGGAGATGGAACACAAAGGCACACAAATTCCCAAAAGCTTCACGAGGAAGAGCAATAGAGCATAAGGCATGTTAGACCGCCCGAAGATGAAACACCTCCCTGCGCTTCGCATGCAATTTTTTTAATAATTAATAAGGAAGACATAGAGTTTTATAGACATATAAAGACGCATTGAAAGGATACAGACAGGACAACTAGCCTGCCCATCTTGCACAAAGGCCCCTAAAAACATCTAGAATTACACAAAAATCTGAGGCCACCATGCTTGCTGAAAACGTCGGCCTCCGCCGCTAGAGAAAGCCAACACCGTACGCCAACCACAGATCAAGAGAGCCCCATCGCACAAAGGCTTCGAAGAGAGGCGCAAAGAAAGAAGCCATAACTGAAAGATCTTCGGCCGAGGACGCACCCTGAGATCATATGGTCCTGTATCTAGGCTTACCATCGCCGACAACCGACACCGGGGGAAGCTCAAACCCAATCCAGACACCTCCATGCCGCCAAACTTGCAATTTCCTCCCCATCCTTGGAAACAAATGACCCTATCGCCACACCAAGATGATATACCACAGGCCAACGACTTTCGTAAAGGGGCATCACGCGTGGAGCCTCCCTCTTCCACGTGCTTGTCGCTGGTGCTGCAGTAAAGCATCACAAAAATGGGGAAGAAAATAGGAGGACGTTATTCTGAAACACCGCCACCACCACTGTCTCAACGATGTCGTCGGAAACTTAACCCTAGAGAACCTACAACTATAGAACCTAGGACCTAATTCTTCCGCCAGCAGCAGATCCATGGTCTTCCACTCCTCACTGCCTCATGATAGCTCGGAGGCCATCGGAGGCGAGAAAGACCATGAAAGCCGCAGGGAGAAAGGGTGACAACTCGAAATGGCCCCTTTGAACTGTAGCAGCACGGGAGAGAGAGAGAGAGAGAGAGAGAGAGAGAGAGAGAGAGAGAGAGAGAGAGAGAGAGAGAGAGAGAGAGAGAGGGTTTGAGCCCATACCACAAGGCAGCCAGGTCTAACGTGCGTGCAACACTTTCGATACACATAATCCGTGCTCCACAGACCCTTGGCTTGCTTCACAACCATTATGTTTGTGATTGCCGTGTGTCTGGACTGAAACACACGGCCTCACACTTGGAGGGAGCAGAATCTCCCACACGACCATTACATTTGTGATTGCCGTGTGTTTGACAGAAAGCACACGACAAAAATTTTAACACACGACATACATGTTGTTTCCGGTAGTGCATGTTGTGATGGTGCAGCACAATCCCTCTAGAACATTTAGTTCGGTCAAGCGACAGAGCCCCCGAGCAAACCAGCTGTTGAGCTATGCCCATGCGAAGGTAGAACACCTCTCCGTGTATCCTCACTGCCTTAACCAAGGCCAACTGGTGAATGGTCTGGTGAGCGTTGTGGTAGTCAAGCCAACGCAATACAGGCGCATGACGATTGACGACCGTCATGACCACGACAGGGAAGCAGATCCCCTGCCATGCTTGAAGCACAGCAGCTATAGTGTGCCTTTCTTGTTAAGATTATCCATGTTCATGGTCATCTCTCTCTTCCTAGTTGTCGCAGCAAGCGTGCTTGGAAGAACCACACAAAGCAACATCGTATCAACGTCTTCAGCACGTCTGTGCTCAATAGTAATGAAGAACAACCACACAACAACATTGGGCACCCGCGGAGTCACCCTGTCGTGGGTCATCCAATTCGACCATGGCGCACCTGACTCACCACCACAACACGGCTCTACGAGTCCCGCACCATCACGACGCTGCCAAGCATGGCCGAAAGCTTAGCCCACAGACGGGGGCGTTGGTTGGGCACCCGCCGAGTCACCCTGGAGAGGCGATGCGGGGTTCTTTGCTGTCTGTCATATCCAAAATAACTACGAGAACGAATTTGCAGATGAACTGATATTTTCCTTTACTGCAAGAATTCATTGAAAGTTGGAAGCTCGTGGAATGATATCGAATTCGTACTGACTGATCTGATGCATCTAACTTTGATGTGAATGTCGGATGGTTGCCAAATTTGTGATGGCAAGGTCTGATTCATACCTGGTAATTGGTTGTTAGCATTCCAAGAAACACAATTAGCCATAAATTAGTACCCAAAAATGATCTCCCCACACCGATCATTAACAAAAACTGGATCAGTGTGCACGCAAACACCGAGTTCCTCCCCGACTCTGTTTTTTTTTTCCTCGATTCCCCTACTATGCTTTTGAGCTGACGCTGGAGCAGTGAATCCTACCGAGACGTCAGGGCAAGTTTAATAATACATAAATTTTATTGCTCTTTTCTTTATCTTCTTTCTTTTGTTTATTTTGTTTGCGTTTGTACTTTGATTTTTTTGGGTTTCATCTCTAGCCTATTTTGACTTATCTCTACTCCTTAATAAAACAAGTATGGTCTTTCACTTTCGTTGGTGTCCATCTCCCTATACTCGGTGGTTTCCGTAAAACAGTCCTCCCCCTATCGATACTCCCAATCGAAAGTGTCACCTCGGGCCCCAATGCTCTGGTGCTCCTCCCCCAACCCCGGAGAGGTCCTCGCAACTCCAATGCAGCACAGGGTGCCCTCGTAGTCATTGGCTTTGAAACGCTCGATGGCGAGGAAGCGAAGGCATTGATTCCTGAGCCCATGGAGATTCGGCCTTGTTGGAGTTGATCCGAGCTAGGGTCGTCAAGATGGCACAGCAAGGCGAGGCTGCCGCTTTCTCGTAGAGATCAAGCGCTTGGGTTAGGAGGCTGGACGCATCGAGGGCGGAATCCGCAGGTTTGATGTCGAGTGCAGCCTTGCCGATGACGAAGTACAAGTAGTTCTTGGCGAGAGCTTTGACCCCCTCTGGGGATGCCGCCACAAGAGGCTTGGACCGGCTCAGCAGCGCGATGGCGAGAGTGTAGTCTCGCCTGCACCGCACGCCGCGCGCGCGAGGTTGAGCTGTAGCAGGACGGCCTGATCCTCTTTCATGTTGGCAGTGAAGACCAGCGATGTGCCCTTCTCGAAGCAGGCGGAGGCGACGTCAGTGTGCCCTTTTCGAAGCAGGCGGAGTCGATCCCTACCGTCCGGCACCTCCGTTCATCGGTCGAGCTTCTGTTTGCGTCGGGACGCAAGTAGGTCTGATCGAACACGGAAAGGCAACTAACGCAGTGGTGGCGGCATCATCCTTGTCCTACAGACCATCGTCTATGACAGGTCTGTCAGGACCCTGTCCGTGCACCTAGGCTGACATCTCTCTCACGCACGTCCGTCCCTTGCGGCTTGGATATATGTAACTGTTTACGGTTCAGTGTTTTGGAGCCGTCAAACAAGAATAGTAGCCGCTTTCTGTTTGTGAAACTATGAGATAAAACAGGACATATGGTAATTCGTATGGTTGACCATTAGTACACGTCATGATTCACCTCTAAATTTCTAGGGGTGGAGACAGAGGATGATCAGCTAGACAAAGCTGCGGCAGTAGGGAGCGACGGAGTTGCGGCATAAGATTTGAGGGTGTTCCGGTATCGACGGCGCTTCTGAATGTGAGTATGTGCATGTCTGAGATGGCGTTCTTGCTTTCTTGAAGCCCAATTTTTATTAATTCATCTTATTTTTAGTGTCTGTGCTTAGGATAATTATGATCAAAGCCATGTAAAAAACTTAACATGTAATCTGAACCATTGTAATCTTAATTAGGTGACATGTGGTGATTGTTACCAATTTTCTCATTCAGAATGACATGCACAAAGGTTTATGTAGTGCCGTTGTTGTTCAGTAAATTATTATTCAAGAAGAAGCCCACATCAAATTAAGATATTGATAAGGAAAATTCAGGGCATATTTTTCTTTCAAAAGTTTGGAATCAGTTTCATAGCATGACAAAAATAGGTGGAAGCCTGAAATTGTGGCTAAAGAACCTTGAAGAATCAGTGAGTGTACTTGGGAAGAAGATGAACACAAACCTCTGTCATTAATTGGTTATGTTGCCTAAATATCTGGTTTTTTATGCCTGCTTCTTGTTACAATACTAGCTCTTTTTCGGTTAGAACATTCTCAATCCTAATGTTTCTCTTTTCTTTCATGAAATATTGGATTATGTCATTCTCTTTGTTGATGGTTTGAAGATTCTTTGGTGGATGCCTCAGTCTGATGGGAAAGGAATTGGTTAAAGAGATAACTAATTTAGCAACAACTCATGATATGTATGTGAGCACAGCTGATTGGGTGGAGCACTTTTTACGTCCAACACCTCCGTTTTTGAAGCAATATGTAGAGGTATGAAGACGGCTTGGTGCTCCTTTGTGCATAATCATGTCTGAAAACATGTAATGCATGATCTATTGTATTTTTTTTTACGAATGCAAGGTATTACAGTTTTACACCGTTAAGTTGAACGCTGAGATTATGAGTGATCACATGTTTCATAATAGTTAATTGATAATAATAAGTTAGAAAGAACATGAAATTTGTTTGGTACTGTACTTTTCTAAATCAAATCCAACACTGTATCAACTTAGTTGCACCTAATACTTTTGTTTTTCTAATTTTGTAGTCTTCTCATGTTTCTCCTTGATACTTCTCTTTGTTAAAAAATATAGATTATCTTTTGCTATATAGTCTATCATAATATTATTTTATATATATTTTTTGAAAAACCCGTAGCAACGCACGGGTACTTTGCTAGTTAGGGATTAAATTAGTTGCTGTTTACTTCAAAAATAGCATATCATTTGAAATATTTTGAAACAGCAAATGAAATAACCTTTGTAATGCATACTTTTATTTTGATACTTTGTGATACTTAAGTCTATCTTCCTTTATTTGTAGTTTTGTCTATAAGATGAAATGAAAGTCTCCTTCTCCAATACTAATGTCATTGCATTTTAAATATAGTTAACTTTGCATTTCCAACTCATTCATTCCTCCATTCATAACTTATGTGGCATTCTCACTTAATAAAAACAAAACACTGTTGAGTAGCACAATGTGAGATCGCGCTGAAACCTGAAACTGCTCGACGCTCCCAAGCACCCTGGCAGACTTGCCTGATTTAGGCACAACTCTCAGGGCTCATGCGTGCCTGAGGCTGAGATGGATGCCTGGCGCCATCAAAAGAAGCCCTATTGGCATGTTTGCTTGCTCCCTAGAGCCGCACGGCTCCTTTAGGCAAGCAGCAATTGCCGAAGGCGTTCCAAATCGGAGAGCGGACGCCTAAGGACACTACCTGGCTCAGACAAGTTTCGTAAGTCAGTAGCCATACAGGCCCCTAACCTTGCCAGGGGTGAACAATTAGTTTGCCCTTTGCCCCAGGCAACCCAGGGAGATATATCACTATCTTATCTTCTACCTCCGTCAAAGAACGACCAATGCAGCTCACCTGTTGAAGTGTGTCGTCTGTTGATGAGTGATGACAATCACAAGCACTAAGGAAGCAATTTCATACGCCAGCTTTCACACAATGTTGTCTTCAGCCTGAAGAATAGGTTATCACTGTCAGCGAGCAATAACCAGTACATAAGGCACAGTATTATGAGCACGACCTTTTTCCGATCAGCGGAGCTTAGGCTGCTATCTTTCTTTGTCCTGAACTCACAGTAATGACCAATGAATAATCACTGTCCAATGGGGACAAAACAGAGGAAACCAAACACCTTCGATCAATGAATAGTATATTGTTAGGTGGAAACATAAAGTGAACTGCTAAAACGACGCCAAATTATACACTTGAATATTTTTATATAAAAAGCTTCTAGAAGCAAAATTAATAATAACTTCAATAAAAAGTCTGTAGCTGACATTTTCCTTTACTTCTAGAACTCACCGAAATTTGAAAGCTTGGACTAGCACTAGCACATGTCAATGCTACCAAACTGGTACCAATGGACCTGGTGCACATCTACTTTTTTTCCGTGAACGTCGGATGGTTGCCCAGTTTATGATGTCAAAGTCTGATTCAAACCCTGATAATAGTTGGTTAGCATTCCAAGAAACACCATTAGAGCATCTCTAAAAGCTTCTCAAAAAATTGATCTCAAAAGAGTATTTTTAGTAGCAGTCCAAAAATTATTAGAAAAAAGTTTTCTTATTTTCTCTAATAGTTCTTCTAAAAAATAGATCACAAAAACTTTTGGTTGGACATGTCAACATGAGGGGATCCTCAACAACATTAATTCTCTTGGAAATACAAGATGGAGGAACAAGTCCTATTAGCATGCTTGCTTGCTGACTAAAGTTGCATGCCTCCTTTAGGGCAAGTATAATGGGATAATGTAAACATATTAAATGAATTACCACATTAGATTTGTGATGAGTTGAATGCGAGATAAGATAACAGATAGAACAAGCGGGATACTAATTATCAGCCCTCTAACTGGCTATAACTTGGACTCCAAAAAAATTCATGTGAGAATGAGAGTATGAAGCTGGGACTAATATTAATTATCTTGTTATAGATTATTATATTCTTAATTTCTTATAGCTAACCAAGTAACCATTATATGAGTAGGCTACTAGATGGACTGAAAATTACATAACTTTGTTATATAGCCAGCAAGTACCGAAGGTGTTCAAAATTGGATGCCTAAGGACACTGCCTCAAACAAGTTTCCCAAGTCAGCAACCATACATGCCCTCTAACCTTGTCAAGGATGAACAATTATTTTTCCTTTTTAATGAGCATATGACCTCTATGAATGCACACAATATTCGTTCAAATAAAATGTAAATTCATGATGAATATCGAATATACAAGTAAACTTATTTCTAATATTTTGTTTATGTGATTTTGAGAATAGATTATTATCGAATAAATTAATTATTGTTAGAAATCATGAAGATGATGATGAGATAGTTGGAGAGATAATGACATACGTGATAGGACAGTAAGGACTAAGGCCCAAACAATATTAACTTCGAGTCCGATTCGGAGTCCAGAAGTAGGTTGCACTAAAATGGACGTGCAGAACCCATACGGGCTTGGATTTGGGTGTTTCATATAGGAAGAAGTCCTATTTAACTCCTCCAACTTATGCGGAGTAGCACTCTGGCTCCTCCAACTATAATACAGGGTATCTGTAGTCCTCAAACTCTTGATACTGTTTGTTTTACCTCCCTTGGTGGTTTGGGTCAGTGATTTTACTGATGTGGTGGTCCACGTTGGCACCGGGCACGTGTCTCATGTTGATGTGGTAGTCCACGCTAACACCCATCACTCATATCATCGTCGGATTAGGGCACAATATGTTGGCAGTGTAATTTGCGTATGTGGGCCATAGTATGTTGGCGGACAAGCTCTTAGAGTTCGTGAAGAGTGGTCGTGTAACACAGTATGTTGACGGTACAAAGACAATGTCTTACTTAGACAGGGATAAAATCAGTTTTTCTGAGCTTGTTAGACGTTTGAAGGATCACATGATTGTTACAGAAGGGGTTATGTTGCATTGATTACTTCCGGACTGTGATATGAGTGATGGGTGCCAGCATGAACTGCCACGTCAGAGCAAGGCGTGTGCCTGGTGCCAACATGGACCGCCATGTCAGCAAAACCACTGGCCCAAACCACCGAGTGAGGTAAAACAAACGGTATCAAGAGTTTAAGAACTGCAGATACTCGATATTATAGTTGAATGAGACAGAATGCGACTATTGTATAAGTTGGAGGAGGTAAATAAGACTTATTCCTTTCATATATGTTTTGGAAAGATAACGAGAATATCTTTCCAATAAAACCAGTCTAATATCAAAATTTGTTCAGAGTCATTGAAAATCATCGAAACAAGTCGACATCTATCATCTGTCCTGGTGCTGCGACATCGTATCCGGCCTTTGAACCATGTATCGAGTTGAGTCCACTTAGAGCTGCGTCTAGGGGGTCTTGCACGACACTAAGGTTCTCATATACAAGCACCACTACTTCATTAGTTTGTGGGTTATACTTAGTTTATTCTGTTTAGAACAATTTGTCGTTTTTTTTAGTTTGTGAGATCTCAACTTATGAGATTTATAATACATCTGTAATTTTGATTGTATTCTTCTATGTTCTTACTTGTGTTCTTGATTTGGAGGTAAGGATAAGCATTTTTGATAATATCAACTATACACTATCGGTTGATAACCAAAGAATACATTGTGCTATGAATAAATTTTGATATGCGGGTTTAAGATGTGCTGTTCTGAAACCGGATTGATTTATGTATGGACTCTGTCACAATCAAGTTTAGAACCTTTCGAAAGATAAAAAATCTTTGTCCACATCACCTTTACGCAAGTGAACCCAGATAACATATCATTGTCTTCTACCTCCGTCAAACGAACGACCAATGAAGCTCACCTGATGAAGTGTGTCGTCCGTTGATGAAAATCACAAACACCAAGGAAGAAATTTCATGGACCAGCTTTCGCACAACGTCGTCTTCAGCCTGAAGAACAGGTCATCACTGTCAGTGAACAATAAGCAGTACATAACGTACAGTACTATGAGCACGATTTGTCAGTGAACAATAGGCTGCTATGTTTCTTTGTCCTGAACTCACAATAACAACCGATGAATAATCATTGTCCAAAGGGAAAACCAAGCACCTTCGTTCAATGAATAGTATATTAGGTCGAAACAAAAGATGGTGAGACTATTGGATTTAGATCCAAAAATTCAATGACTCAGGGAATTGATTAAAAAGAACATTAACTTTCAGTCAGCTAAAAAAATAGCAAGCGCCATATTGTATTGTACGTACATTAAGAATATTTTTTATAATAAATATAAAGGCTACTCTAATAATAACTTTAAGAAAAAAAAATCTGTAGCTGACATTTCCCTTTATTTTTAGAGTTTATTGAAACTTGAAATCTTGTAGTACTAGTAGTACTAGGTTGTGTCAATGCTATCAAACTGGTACCAATGGACCTGATGCACCTATATATATATATATATATATATATATTTCGTGAACGTCTGATGATTAATGGTTTGCCCAGGTTATGATGTCAAAGTCTGATTCAAACCTGATAAATAGTTGGTTAGCATTTCAAGAAACACCCTTAAAATAATAAATAAACATTCCCAAAAGAGATCCCCCGACAGCGACCGTTTACAGAAAGTGGATCAGGGTGCATGAGTACCGTTTCTCGATTCCCCTCCTCCGGTTTTGAGCAAAGGCAGCGGACAGCGACCGAAACCGGGAGGTAGAGAGCACTGAATCGTGCCGAAGCCAGAAGCCGATGGGTGTTTCCCAGCGGGGACGGCTGTCATTAGCAGCATCGGATCGGAGACGGCGCTTATTTGCGACAGCGGACACGGACGGGAGCGAAATATCGTCGGGGACCTTTTGCGTGAAAGCGACCATGTCCTGGGCGAAGCCAAAGAGCCTTCAGTGGTCACGGGCAGGGTTAACATAACCGTCCGAACCGGCATATCTGGTTGGGCTCGGTTCAGCGGTTAACCGGACAAAATTTGATTTCAGACGTGCGTGGTTGCTGTCCGGTTAACCGGTAAAAGTAGTTACCAGCTCGGTTGAGAGGGAAAGAGAAAAATTAGGCATGATATTTTTTAAATATTAAGCACAATATTAGACACCAATATATAATATATTGAGTTCATACAACATAGCACAACTACATTGTGCTATACAAAACATCGAAGCAATATAGTTGTCCCACATATAATTTTCTACAAATAATTATATAATGATTTTTCACAAATATAATTATTGAATACATAACATCTAAATAATTGCACTGACACCCATGGGCGCGAGTACCATGCGGAGTGACACTTTTTGGTTGACACGAGCGCAATGCCACGAGTAGCCAACAATGCCGCCTTGTACTCATTCTAAGTTTGTCCAGTCCACGCCGCAGTTGTTTGCCATTCATTGAGCAACAAGTTATAGAAATTAGGGTCCTGCCACTCATAAACCCATTGTGGAGGAGGTTGGGTGTCTGGCGGCGGAGCAATATATTGGTCGTAACCATGGGCATAGGGAGAAGAGCTACCTGTGCTGATAGAGGACTCACTTGCATAAGAAGAAGAGTGGATTCCTAGATGATGTTGCCTACCCCTTGTAGTTACCCCCTCATGCATGGTCGTCCTCTGAGAATATGAAGCACCATGGTCCTGATCCTGGGTAGCATGAGTGAAATCTTCGTCGTGTGTAAAACAAGGTGATGAGTGAGTGAGCAGTCTATCAATTGGTATAATAGAGCAATCATTATTTTTATTACCTATGAAGTGGACAGTTGTTGAAGGTGGAACAGAGGTAGCACTAGGGTCGTCCGAGTCAGCAGAAGAAGGGGCAGAACTGCTATCATCTGACTCTTGATAGGTTAGACTGCCATTGTCACTGTTAGTTGAATCATCACTACGCACTGATTTTCCTTTAGTTGTCTTCTTCTGTTTCTTGCCTTTTTACTTCCTCCTCATGTTTAACATTTTGCGCACGGAATAGAGATGTCGCTCTCGGTGCTCTTCTTATCAAGTAATGGCACAACATTGGACTGACCGTTCTCCATCCAATTCCGTATCGGATTTGCTTGATCGTATAAAGAAAGTTCCATTAATCGGTCGAATGGATCATCTTCTAGTGGCTTGTATAATTCAGCTTGCCTCAAACGAATGTGTAGGTTGTAGTTCACATACACTAATTTGTGGATTTTCTTATATGACAACTTGTTGCGCACCTTTGTGTGGATCAAAGCAAAAGTACTCCAATTACGCTCACAGCCGCTAGAGGAACAACATTGAGACATAAGATGTAGTGCAACCTTTTGGAGAGTTGGTGTGTCACTCCTAAACATAGCCCACCATTATGCTACAACAAATAAAAGAACATAACATAAGTAAATGTTTCACATAAAATATAGATGATGTAAGAAATGGACAATGACTAACAAGGTGAAGTATTATTATCACAGACCATCTTACGAGCCAAGTCTGAAGCAAAAGAGCCCTCTTTTCTTCTATAAGTCTTAGCTTCATGCAACGTCAATACACATGTGTTGGTGTCTGCCATAAACTGAAATGCCTCTCCAAAATCATTTAGAACGTTATTTGATATGCCATACACATAATGACATTTGGGATGTAAAGCAGCAGCTGCATTGACTTAGGTGTTGCTTGCAATATCACCCATCCTTAGTATTGATCACTGCCATATATCGTTCAAGTTCACGGGGATTGCCCTAAAATAAACTTTCATACTTATTCCTCACTATATGGAATCTTAGTAGGACTTCACTCAAATTTGGCTTCTTGTCCTGATCTGCAAATTGAAGGAATGCATACAAAGGTTCCACAGACTTGACCACCAAGCTCATGTTGTCTCACCATGACAAGCTAGAAAGGCATGAATGAGCATATCTTCCCTCACTCATGTCGGCAAAACAACTTCCCAAGAATATGCTTGAAGCCACCCATGTCTTAAATTTATCTTTGCGTTGGAGCATGCTTTCCAAAAATATATAATTTGTATCAAATCTAGTAGCATTCCATCTTACCAACTCACCTCCAATAGTAGTCCTCATCATGGCATGCAACTTATTGTGGTTGTACAACCATCGACAAATTCTCGTACCAGCCTCAATCATAGCTTTGTGCTCCGGAAACTCACCAATAGACTTAAGCATCAAATTGATAGTGTGAGCAACACATGACTGCCAGACAATGTTGTACTTCTTATTCACCATTTTGCATGCCTTCTTATAGTTTGAGCCATTATTAGTGATTATCTGAATAATATGTTCTGGACCTAACTCTTCAACCACCTTTTCAATTTTCTGTCAACACAAAAATTCTTTACTAACATGACAGGGGACATATTCACAAATTCATCAAATGACATTAACTTACCCCAAAAATAAACTTCGCGTCCTGGCTATGTCTGGCATCAACTGATTTATGAAAATACATTATCTCATTGCAATATACCATCAAGTTGATGATACTCATCCCTGTTAGTCTCGTTCATGAATCACACATAATTGTAATATCGTGAGTTCGCCAATCTCGCTGGAATCTCTCAAACTGCTTTTTAATTTCGGCCTCGTTTTCATCTAAATATACTCCATCAATCTCACGTCCAATTGGGATTGCAATGCCCTCACCTGAAACATCAAAGAATTTAAATTAGTTTAATGCTTTAGACACGTTGAACAAAAATTAAAAAATATCAGCTCATCCCATCTTTGAGTCTCCTTGACGGCGACTTGAAAGTAAGGATTATCAGCCTTCCTGTCGGGGATGCCTTCAATGTGGAACCATTTTGACCAAACTCTGCCAATTGCATTTTTACCAGCCTTGCACTTTGCTGTCCATGGTCCAGTATCAATTCTAGTTTGAACCTTCTCCTTCTTTCCCCTTACGGACGTGGACCGTCTAAACATGCCTAGCAATCCGCCGCCCTGAGGTTGAGATGAACCACTGCCTTGAGGTTGAGATGAACCACCTCCATGCTCATACTGCCCACCTTGATCACGGACGCGCCTCACATATGCATCCTCCTCTCGAGACAACTCCAACACACGCTGTAACACCTCTTCCTCGTCATCATTTCCTTCTCTGATAACTTCCTCCCTCCTCAAATTCTCCCATTGTATGTCCTTCTTTCTTGTCACAATTCTATCCAGCTCACGATGATAGTAGTCTCGAACATCTGATGAAACATTACTACAATATACGACGTTACCATCTCTTCCTGTCAAGTGATGCTTCAATCGATTGACACCACCCTCCTTTCTTGAAATCTTGCAATACTTGCATAACCATCCTGGATATTGATTTACACTATGCTCCCACACACCATCACTTTGATTAAGATCCGCCATATCTCCCTAGTCCCTATATAACAATAATATGCATAATTTGTTATAATATGAAGGTGGTTTATCTCAACAACAACATGTATAAGAACAACGTCTTTTTTTCCTAGCTAAATTACTTATGTTCCAAAGGTAAAGGTATACATTTTTTTTTCTAGCTAAATTACCTAAGTCCTAACTTCCTATTCACCTAAAAAAAATTCCATACCTCTTTGCGCCGGCCGGCTAATCGGGTCACGCAGGAGGTTAGCCGTGGTAGCCGGTCAGCTAACCGCGCGCCCAACTCCTGGATCCGGCCGGGCGGCTAACCGCGCCGACCGCCCGGCTAGCCGACTCAGCGGGGGAGTCCGACCGGAGCCTACCGCCGGCGACGAGCACCTACGACGACGGTGGCGATTTGGTCGCCGATTGGAGCGGCACCTGTGGAGGGGCGACGGGAGCTGCCAAATGTGCTGATGGGAGGGGCGACGGAAGTCACGGGAGATGATAAGGTATGCTTTTTCTTTTTTTCTTTTTTTTCCTTTTTTTTTCTTCCATCAATTTTTCCGAAAGTCAAATGAGCTCAGATTTAATTTCTCTCTTCAGCATAGATCTTCATTTCGTCTCTAGTTTTTTAACAAATTTTTAAAATAATTTTTTTCAAATTTCAAAAAAATTCAAATTCTGAGCGGGGGTTAACCGGCCGACCGGGCCGACCGGTCCTCACCGGTTCGCATCTTCCATCCATGGTCACGAGCTCGTTCCTGTCGATAAACCGAGATGCGGTCTCCTTCGCTCATCCATCTGGTTCCGATCCTGTGCAAGCAGCGCCCGGAAACTGTGTTCCACTGCACTAATCGCTGGGTGGGTAGCTAGTTGGCGGAGTTCTAGCTTGCTAACTTAGCTGTCCTACCAATATTGTAGTACTCGCTGATTGATTGATGGATTATAAAGAAAGAAAAGCAAGAAAATTTTTGAGGCTGATCCCATCGCGGCTCTGCCGTCTGCTTTGTTTTTAATCGTTCCATGGGTCCTTAAAAGCGACGCACGCCAGCCACGACGCACGAGCCACCGGGGCGGGCCGGCAGCAACAGCAGCAGCACGAGCAGCTCTCGCGCCATGGACTCGCGCTTCCGCTTCGGCTTCTCCTCCGGCGACGTGGTAGGTTGTTGCAACTTGATGTGCTTCTCCTATTGCTGCGATTATTGTCTTCTGAGATCTCTTGTGGGTTGGGAGAGCAACAGTCGTCGGAGAGCACGCTGTCGCTGGGGGAGCGCCTCTGCGCCGCCTTCTTCCCCTTCTTGGCCATCGCGGAGGCCGTCTTCTTCGTCTTCACCGACTGCCTCGCCGACCTCTGCCCCGACTCCTCCCGCCGCCGGGCGCCGTCCGGCTCCGCCGCCGCCTTCTTCGACGCCAAGAAGAACAGGAGCCGACACCACCACAACCTCCACCTGCCCTTCTTCCAGCGCCGACTCGGCGCCGGCGGATGTACCGCCCTCAACTTCCGACAGCTCGCGAGCCTCGCCGACGAGTCCCGATGCTGTAAAAATCCTCTCCCTCTTTATCTGCTCGCCTGCTTCCGTCCGCATTAGTATCTCGCAATGCCGTTTGATCTGACTTTTCTTTCGCCGATTCGACTCAAAAGTCTCGGTGAATGAGGTGGAGGCGCTCTTCGAGCTCTACAAGAAGATCAGCTGCTCCATCATCGACGACGGTCTCATCCACAAGGTGAGGAACACAACATCTGAGAAAGATTGAATTCGTTTCTTGCAGCTCTTTCTTTCCTTATTGATTTGGGTCAATCTGAGAAAGATTTCCTTTTAAGTCCGTTTTCTTTGGATCGTCATGTTTGTTTTTCTATAAAGCAAACAAATGTTTGAATTTATGACAATTGCACTTTGACAGCTCTATTACATGAGTTTTTCTGAGAAAAAAAAAAGCTCTGCCTATGCATGAATGACCGGTATTCAATCTTTGAGGGATCGTGGAATATAGTACATAGATTGATCTGAATGTATTGCACTGCACGCAATGGATTCTACTCCGATTGGTCGGACAGTGTCATGTGAGAAGTACACATGGGCACATTAAAAAATTTATTTGACAACCCATGGGATTTGTTGCCTGCATTTTCCATGTCGCGCGCCGAAGCTCATTATGTTTGAGCTGCATTTTCCATGTCGCGCGCCGAATCTCATTATGTTTGAGCGGCATCTTCTTTCCTGTGGCCAAGGTTGCAGTTTGATTGGTCAAACATGGAATAACTCTTTTCAGTAAGCTAATACAGTAGTAATTTGCTTTGACTGATGCAACTCAAAGTCGGCCAAATATTACTATTTAGGCTATTTTCTGACCATTCTGTTACGCGTGCACGTTGCAACATGTTGAGGACAGCAAATTTAACAGAATAAAAAGACAGTAGTATACATAGTAAACAAATTTGATTGCCTTTCTTTTCGCGTACAACAGAAGGAAGCTATGAATGGAAATATTGTTTTCTTCGTAACCGTTCCTCTGTTGAATAATTCTTCAGGAAGAGCTCCAACAGGCATTGTTTAAGACTCCAAGTGGTGCAAATCTTTTCCTTGATAGGGTGAGTCCTTTCTAATTTATTAATTGATTTACCTTGGCATACACAACGTTTACTTCATTTTTTTCTGGTATCCTTGAGTAGTTTACATTGCATGCTATCTCTATACATAATGACATAAAAAGTTTTTCTCCATAATCCAGGTCTTTGATTTGTTTGATGAAAAGAAAAATGGAGTGATAGAGTTTGATGAGTTTATTCATGCTCTTAGTATCTTCCATCCGTTGGCACCTGTAGAAGACAAGATCACTTGTATGTTTGTTTCTTGCAAAAACTACCTTCAAAATATTCATTATTTATTCAGGTATATTTATATTGGTCCTATCTTTCTGGATTTCTGTTCAGTTGCATTTAAGTTGTATGACTTGAGGCAAACAGGATTTATCGAGCGTGAGGAGGTCAGTTTGCAAAGTTTTCTTTGTTTATTAGTATATTTGATTCACTTTCTTTTCTATTGTCAATAAGATGGCTCACTGGCATGATTTGTCTGGTAGGTTAAACAAATGATTATTGCTATTTTGATGGAATCTGGTATGAAATTATCAGATGACCTTCTCGAGGCCATTATTGATAAGGTAGCAAATAATTTACTGGATTTCCGTTGTCTTTTCTTTTTCTTACATGTATGTAATTTGGGACATTTTTTTTTCCCAGACATTTGAAGATGCTGATGCTGACAAGGATGGAAAAATAAATCAAGAAGACTGGAAAGAATTTGTATTGCGCCACCCTAACCTATTAAAGAACATGACACTACCTTATCTAAGGTCTCTATCTAAGAATTTAAACTTCGTGAAATGTAGGTACAAAAGGATATTTGTCAAAAAAACGCTTCTATGCAAATCTTTGCAAAATCTGACTTGCAAATCACAACAGTTCAGTAGTTTGTTATTACCAGTCAGGACTTCAAATGACTCTTACTGATTTCCTGCCATCTCAAAATTCAGGGACATCACAACCGTCTTCCCTAGTTTTGTCTTCAACACGGCAGTTGAAGATTGAGCAATAATGGAATAGCTTGAGCTTCGCATGAGTCCTAAATTCTGATGACTGGTGGCTTTTGATCATATCAACGTCCCTGTTTATATTGCTGCCCTAACTCCCAAGAAACAGGTGTAACTGACCATGGACACTTTGCCGAAGAAAAATCACCACTGAAAGCTGCACACGAGGACAGCTGTTTAAGACTCAATTTTGCTGCAAATGAAGGCCTATCTGAGGCATTTGTAAAATGAGTCGCCATTTGTGTCAGAGCAAAGCATTGCGTTTGTAGCTGTACATATATCATCCCTTCAGCTCTGAAAACTTCAAAAGCAATTGTACATATGTGATATGTTAGATTCTATCAAGAAAATCCTGATACGCCCAGCAGTGGCAGATCTATATTGTGGCCTGTGGGTGCGGCTGTACCCAGAAAAATTCGAAATTCAGCTATGAGTTTTAAATTTTCACTATATAAACTTGAGCATTACACAGATTTCTTTATGTGCCACAGCCGCCTCCAATTTATCTCTAACTCCGCCATTGACGCCCAGCCAGTTCTGGAACCAGCGCCTTGATTCCTGAAGTACTCCTTGCTGAACACAGGTTTGTTGTTCGCTAAAATTAGATGAAGTAGATCAATGAAATTTATCAAGGATTGTTTTTGGAAAGGATAAATAAGACTAAGAGTACCATTTGTTTACACAACATTTTCTTGTCAAGGAAGCATAATTGACGTATGCCCCTTTAAACAAACCCTTCATGGATCACGATTGCCGTATTTTTGTAGTTTGAAGCTCAAAACCATTCTGAAAGCGTGGTTTTGCTTGGTGATAGCTCCATCTCAATGACATACGACCTGCCAGGTGGTTTCTTGATGGACAATTCTGAAAAAAATGTAACTTTCTTTTATAAAATATAAGGAAGTATATATAATGTTCCTTGGGTGATGCGGAGGGTCGTTTCTGTATCTTGCAAGCGACAACCTGAATGGCCTCAGCCGAGCTGGTGTTTAAACTAGAGTAAATTTCTTGGTCAGCACGGGATTGATTGCTGAGGTGGACCGTTCGGGGCCAGAAGTTATGCATGGGTTAACATCACATCTTAGAGCTATTAAGCCTCTGTTTCTGATAGGATAAAGGAACAACGATCACGAAGAATTAGGTTGCCGTCACGGCTTTGATGTTGGCCGTCCAATTACAATCCGAAACGTTAAAGGATTGATGGCTGACATAGAGTCCATATCAATCTCATGTAGTTTTATGTGGCTCGGCTCCTCCCAGCGCAAGTCCCACCATATGAGCCTCTTCTCTACTCCTTAATAAAATAGGTGAGGTCATTATCTAATTCTATAACAATAATCAAACTCTGTGAGCCCAAAGCCCGAAGCATCCAAACCTGAAGGCGTTGTTCTGCTGTAAGCATAAATTAAGTTCCACGACGTTTCTATAGTGCCACCCCACGCCGCACCGCCTCATTGTCTAGGCGTGGTCTCCTTACAGCTGGTGTGCGATCGCTGTCGTCACCGTAATAGATAGCTGCATAGGTCTGAGGTGGAGTGTCCGATGAACTTGTTTTTCATAGTTGCCGTCGCCGTAGAGGTTGACGCAGGATGTGAGGTTTTGGTTGGCTTGATTAGATGTCAACGATCGTTTCTGATAGGAACGGCTATGATAAGGCATAACACATAACCTGACCGTGCACACCTCGATGGTGATCCTTCGCCTGGATCTCCTCCGCAAGTTGCAGACTTGATATATGGAGGTCGCTGCACTATGATAAATGTGACTTTGTAACTTTGATCATCCAGTCTTGCTGAATGTTGATGACGCTAGGATATATCTGTCGTCTTGTTAATAAACCTGGATATGAGCATACCTCCATTCTCTTGCATCATGGAACATGTATTATACACAATTTGTCTTCATTTCTCACCTGCCGAGTAGTATCTTGGGGTTTTGATTTTGTGTTTGTTGTGAAGGCCAATACCAAGGTTAACTACAGAGAAATCCTATCGGCATGGAAGGGCGTGGTGCTCTCTGATTCAGCATCATTGAGTGGTGTGGCGACCTCTTTGATTGCCTACTGCATGCCTGTTGATACATTGCCATTTTTATTGAAATTAGATCTATACCAAGTGGTGAATGGTAAATTATTAAAAATATTATATTGCTCTTATGCTTTGGCAAGATTTTACCTTCCAGCTTTAATAGTTGCCTTGGAATGCTTTATTTTTATTGGACTTGAGTGGAGATGAGATACATCAGAGTTTTGGCCACTAACTGGAACATACTATTTGGCTATAAAGGATTTAGCCATGCACCTAAAATATATCATTAGTTATGCACTTAAAATGTATCTTGCTGTGTGGCAAGTCATGACAATACTCCACGTATGCTTGAAGTTCAGACTACTAAAAAAAAGATGTATCGGTTTTGAAAGTCAATTGACCATATTTATAGGGAAGCTATCTGTAGTAGTCTACTTCAAGCATACGTACTTGGTTTATATTTTGCTTTGACCTAAACATAAGTGTTAAATGTAACTGAAAAAAAATTCACAGAGTGGAGATCCAGAAAAGGCCGAGACCGAGTTTGTGTATACTGTATATTTTTTTCTTACTAGAGTGATTTGCTTGCAGTACAAGTGATTGCTTCACTCAATATTTGCCCATGTGATTTGGAGGTCATTTTATTTTATTATAGAGTATTATTTAATTTCATATATTTATTCAACTTTCCACAAGTATAGGAACTTGAGTTAAATTAGCTTTTTACCCAAACATTATTCAAATATAGATAAATGTAGATATATTGAAACTATTTCGTACACAGTATATAGTGAGAGACTATTATATCTATTTTTTAATTTGTATGAACAATATGTAACATGAGTTACGACCGTGGCAACACACATACATTCTGCTAGTCTTTACTCCTTAATAATTTAGATGATGTTATTATTGATGTTGGTTTAGTTTGTTGTTGACTTTTATGTTGATTTTACGTATTGGATAAGTTTGGTGTGAGGTCACACTAATCCAATTTATATATGTATGTTGTTTCGTGTCTAACCTGCACGCATGTCACGCGAATTTGATTCATATACGTATGTTGCGTCCTATGTTGCAGCAATCTTTATCTTTTTACTATATATTGTATATACATACTTATATATTAAATTTATTTCACCTGTGCAGTCTGTCGATGTGGTTGTTCTGCTGTTCCTTGGTAGTTATGTGGAACAAACCATATAAGATCGAGTCTAGGAAAAAAACACGTGTGAAGTCTCAAAAAAAAAGTAATGAATCGACTCCAGTACAGACTCCAAATATGATTCACAATCGCAATTACTTTCCCTCTTCATTGTTCAATTTCTTTCTGCAATGCATGTTTTCAAATATTTTGTTCTGCTACACGAGCGGACCATGACCACCAGTGGACCACCGTAGTGCCGCCGGCCTACGTGGCTACGTCTACTTCATCATCCGGCGATGAAGTGTGGTGTTATTTATAATAACTGTATGCGTATATATTTTTAGGCTGTTTTTATTTCAAAAATTGTACTTTTTTTAACCCTAAAAAATTGTACTTGATAATGATATTTTCACCTGATTCCTAGCAGTGTGTCTCTGACTCAATCGATGCATTGGTCCCTCTAGCTCCATTGTCCCTAGCAGAGTTTTCCTTAACAGTGCATTGCCAAATAGGACCTCATTCGGATTTCATGTGCTACGGCCACAAGTTTAGAACCACAACCGAAGATAACTCAACACAAAATCTGCAGGGACTCACCGGGCACTGCGATTTAGACGCGAATCTGGAGCCTGCAGCCACGACGTCCAGGTGGTACACGTCAACGAGCGTAGGGGACCACTTAGACATTGTGGCTGTAAGCTCTCAGTCGTCGACCGTGATCTCGACGAAAGATGTCCCCGTCGCCATAGAGTAGAATGAAACGGGAGTACCACCCACTTCACCCAGTCACGCAGTCACGCTATGCAAGCAACAAGATGACAAGTGAGCTACAAATATGTCTCTTTAGGACGGACTAAAAGAAGTAAAGAGAACAACGCCAACAAAACAGAAGCTACCTAGATCGTCTATTTTGCAACCTTCCAATACAACTTATTGGGCAAAACCGGTTTGTGGTTGGCCTGAGCTTGATTCAAAATATCACTTTGCTTTGTCTGTCTGCCGATCAATTATCTTATATAAACACAAACAATGTCTATGTAATCATCAAAATTCGAACAAAAAACACAGCATCGCATACAACTCCAAATCAACTGCGCCTAGCTAAAGAAAAACGATGGAACAAAGTATATCTCAAACATTAGAAGATATGTCCAAACTGAGATAGATAAGATGTCACATGAATACCTAAATTCATCAATGATGAATTTCGAGCAATCAGACGTTGTTGCGGGTGGTTTCCCAAGACTGAACGAAGGGACATGAAAAAGTATAAAAAGAGTCTAAGAGATTGAAGATCTTATATGAACTGGAGATGATGTATTTTCCCATAAGTTGAACATTAAATATTTCATATTGTACTATGTTAAAGAGTTATTAAAATAAATTATATTAGACATAACATGATGAGATTTTATTGCTATCAACCATGTTTATAGTTTAGATCTTTGGATTTTGAAGTCCGTGGTAATGCACGGGCATATTGCTAGTCCGTACTCTTTAATAATTTAGATGAGATTGTTGTTGGTGTTGTTTTAGTTTGATGTTGGCTCCAGTGTTAATTTTGCGTATTAGATTAGTTTGATGTGAGATCATACGAATCCAATTTGTATACTTATATTATGTCCGTGTCTAACCTGCACGCATGTCACGAATAAGATGTTAGATCCATGACACAAAAGTCGAGGGACACTAATACAATGCGAATATGACACAAATATATATATGCCAAGTATCTAAAATAAATATGATGTCGTTATGGGTATTGGTTTACTTCAAATTTGGCTTTGATATTGACTGTCCAATTACAATCCGAAACGTAAAAGGATTAATGGCTAACGTAAAGTCCATATCAAACTCACGTAGTTTCATGTGCTCCTCCCAGTTCAAGTCCTGGCATGTGCTCCTCACAGTGCAAGTCCTCATCGGATGGATCCCCAGACATCGCGCACAAGCACGACAACTTCAACGCCAGGGCGCAGTTCCAGAGAATGATGGGCAAGTGTTGACGTCGACTCTGCGCTCATGCGTTCCGTCCAGGGACCATCCTGGCGTGACCGTCTGGCATCTTCTGCTGCCTAGACATGAGGGCCTCCACAACGGTCTGACTAGCGCTACCGTTTACAGGATTTGAAGAAAAAAGAAATATAAAAAATAGGAAAAAAGGTAGATATCTATGATAGTACCAATGATTTATAGATAAGTCATAGGACCTACCTGTCTTTTTCCTCTCTATTCACCCACCTGCATGACATGCGTATCTGTGCAATTGACAGGAAATAGAGACAAGCTAATGATGCATAGTCTTTTACATAACGTTTATAAATTATAGGTATCAAACCACTGGAGCTGGCCTGATGTGTAACGTGAAGCGGGGACGATGGACCCGCGGGCTACAAAGGTATGATAGATAATAAGAACATCCGAGACAATCATTCTTCAATGATTCCATCATTCCGAGTTGGGATTAGCTTCAGCAACAACGACAGCACAGCGTCATCATTTTCACCAGGCAAGCGATCTGCCACAATCATGTTGATAATTGAGAGTATTGTCTGGAGTCCATCATGGCCCAAATGAATTAATGAGTCCATAAAATGAACAAGATATATATGTCCTAGCATACATCATCACCAGGGCCGGCCGGTTCTGTAGTTTGAGGGCCCTAGGACGAACTCGATATTAAGACCTATATATATTTTTCAGAAAAAAAACATTAAGACCTCTAAGATATAAAGTTTTTTTTTCTCTTATAGATTATATGTACTTGTCTCACAAAAAATATATATAACTGAAATATATAAAAAAAAACAAGACATAACTCAAGTTGAGATCATTCTAACAACATATTGTTTGCTCACACCATTTAACAAAAATATCATAAATAAAAATTTGTAAAGAACGAATACAGGTAATATTAATTAGTAAGAGGGGACTTTGCCTGATATTTGCCTAATCAACGGACAACAGCCCCAAGAAAAAACGAGGAGATATGCTTCAAGTAGTTTCGATTAAAAGTTCGCCAAAAAAAAAGTAGTTTCGATTAATAGAAGAAGCGATGTCCAGAAAATGATTAAATCAAAAAAAAATTATGAAACAAGGAGGATCATGGCTTCCTTTGGCCTAAGGGTGAGTCAGTGAGTGTCATCCATCGCAGAAAAAAAGGTGGGTATCGTCTCGCTTGGGGCTGATCGAAACAGCATATGATGTTGACGGAAAAAGATAAACAAACGCGCTGGCATATTGTTGGGAAAAAGAGAGAAGAAACAAGCAAAACACCTGAAGATGCATATATTCTTAGGCCAGCCGGCCATCACTGCCAGCAGTTTTTAGACATATTTACGTTGCTTGAGCCGAATTCCTTGGACTGAACAGGCTAGATGCTTATTTAGGCCGAATTCCGTAGTATGCCGTCCTAGGTCACCGTCCTTATCGCCCTGGCCCGGCCCAAAGCTAGTACCGATCATCACCTCAATTAGGAATAAGCAGGTTGTATTAGTATATATTCAGATTAGGTTAATCAAATAAAAATTCTGAGCTACAATTGGAAGTCCGTACGCTACCGATAAATTCTAAATGTGTAAGCTAAATGCTTTGAGGGGGAAAAAGATATAATATAAGATGTCTAGGCCTTCGAGATGGTAGGGTTAAAGTTAATACTTTCGTGCTGTGCATAGTCCTGTCATTGGATTTTTTCAGCTTTTAATGTGATTTTAATTGTCGTTTATTCTAGAAACGATGTAAAAATTGGAGATAATATGAAAAATGCAGATGCATGTCAAACAATTATTTTTTTAGGGGATTACAGAAACCCCCTACTGTGGTAACATTATAAAATATAGAGTCAAATAATTGTTGTTAGTGAAGATGAGTTTGGCCTATAATTTTTTTTTCCTACAATAGCAACATATGTGTTAAGTCTGTAATTCAGTATGGTTTGGATATGTATGACTACCTATAAGTTCCTAATGTTTGGAATGCAGCCATGTCTTTATGTGAGAAGGAATTTGTAAGGATCGAAGGCGTACCGAGAGAGGGGCGGGGGTGGGGGGGGGGAGGGGGGAGGGTTGAATCGGTAAGCCGACCACAATCAACAAATACTTCAATTTCCTTGCTCGACCCTAGCAATCGTTGTAACCTAACAATTTTAGGAGGCCAAGATCCTACACATGCTAGTGTTCATGATGCGTGCAGTGCGGAAGTTAAGCCACACTAGTCTATGCAAGCCTCAAGTCAACCTATCAACTATAGCACATAATTGCGAAATAGTAAAGAAAAGGATCACTGAACACTCATGATTTTTTCCCAAGGTATTGGAAGGATTGTGCCTTCCCCTAGTCCTCGTTGGAGCACTTCCATCAAAGTGCCGGTCCCTCCCACCATCAAGTGGAGTTCTCCCACATGAGCCCACAATCACTCCCGGAGTGAAGACACGGTTGCGTCACTGCTGCCACCAAGGCACAAGCTCGTCTTCCTCGAGAACCTGCTGGACCCTGAGCTGACACAGGCGCTCACTATCGACGCTCCTTTCAACAGCGATCTCAAGCCTTGTACAAACGCGTGTCGACCTTCACAACCGATCACGATAAGCTCATCACCGACACCTAATCAGTCTAGGTCTTACCATAGGCCAAGAGTAACAACATAGATCACACTCTCAAGTACACCCTAGCCTTAGATGTGAATAGATGATCAAGTTACTCTCTTTAGCACTCTCAAAAGATCCAATATCTTCTCCTAGTGCTCCTCTCTTTTCCCTTTGGCTCTCTACTGATGCTCCTAGCTATCCCAATGGCCAAAGATGGTCTCCAAGACCCTAGCAACAACTTTATATAGGCTTCTAACCTCAAACTAGTCGTTCTTCCGTGAAACAACTTTCTGGACGTACAAACCGTACATCCGGTCTCTATTCTGACCGGACAGTTCGGTCTCCACCGGACGGCTCCTCCAGAGCCATTGCACTCTATCCGCTGCTTCCTTCTGTACGAACCAGACCGTACGATCTCTTCAAGTCTTGTCCATTCCGGAACAGCGTTGTCGGTGTACTAGGAACGGGGGTCCTCAACACCGCCTACTACTATACAAGCCATGCATAGAAGATCCTAAAAGATGCCAAGACAAGAAGAAAAGGACGAAGGTCTTACATACAGGAGTTACAATGAAGTGCCCACAAAGTCAAGGGGGTTGCATGCATGGCGGGCCCCCCACCCACATGCTCTCTCTCTCCCCCCTGGCTTGCATGGGAAGGGCTCTTAGCCCAAAGCAAAGGTAGTAGTAGCAGCAGCAGCGCACGTGGCCCGAGGAGCAACAGCAGGGCGCACGTGGCTCAAGGCAACCGGACGCCCACCGCGCACAGCACAAGATGCAGCCCTTTCTCCCCCGGACGGGGGCATTTACTCGCCCTTGTACTGCCCGATATGGGATGCCCCTTCTCTAATAAAAGGGAGCACCCAGGACAGACAGGGGGGAGATATTTTTTAGGAGGTTCCTCCTCCTGGAGGGGACCTTTTCTTCCTCCTCTAGACAGGATCTCCATGGGAGCCTCTCTCGAGCTCTCACGTGTACTCAGATCTACACCCCACATAAATAATACAAGCAACACAGACAAGCAGGACGTAGGGCTATTAGCCTCCGGACGGCCCGAACCTGGGTAAATTTCCCCGCGTGTTTTATTCGCTCTTATTTGCCTTTATTTGGAGATTACAACGCGTTTCATCCGAACCATCAAGGGGCGGTTCTTGCAAGCCCCCCATATATGTATGTTCACACATCCACTAGCGTCAAAACTGCTTCCTCTCTGTTTTCATCCCATCCATATAGACTTTACCATTCGGTTTGTACACCATACCGTCAAGTCTGTATGAGCCTTCACTTAAATAGATTCCTCGCAACCAATGGTCCTCTATTCTCTAATGACCATGCAGTCCGATCTCTCTGACCCCTCTGTCCGATCTCTATCTCCAGAAGCAGAAACTTCTTGTCTTCGCTTCACTTTGTTTTCTGGCTTCATCCAACGGCTCCTTGGCCTCTCCACTACCACCTAGTGCCTTATAATTTTACTAAGCATCCACGCACGTCACTGACTGGCATGAGCTAAGAGATATGACCTAGACCCTCTTGATAGTTCGGTTTTTCCTATGGACACAAGCCCTAACAACTATACAAGTGTTCCAAACACTTACGCCTAGCTTGTCCTTAGCCTTGATCCATCTCTATCAACCCTTGGATTCCATCAAGCTCATCAAGCCTCCATGCTTGTGGTCATTGTCATCAACTGTCAAGGCAACCATCATCAATAGGATTTATAATAGAAGGAGATGATTTCCGCATACACAACACTCATATAGATATTAGCCCACAATTTAATAGTTGTCATTAATCACCAAAATATCCATACCTTTGGGATCCAATCATCAATGATTATGAAGCTTTCAGAATTGTACCTAGCTAGCAGAAGAGAGCAAAGATTAACGCAAACGTGTATAGTGAAGAGGATTGCTGGTGAAATAAAGCAAAGGAAGACTTTGAGCTTAGAGTGTATTGCAATGGAGAACCCAAATGTTTCTCCTTGAACTTGAGTATGGTTATGTGTTTTTCGTATCTACGCACCCACTTATATACCACAAGAGGAGGATGTACGATTGTAGCACTTTTTCCCTTGAATTGAGTATTCCAAGGTTTATCGAATCCACTAGGACCTTAGGGATTTATTAAACAAAGTTAACAGTAAAAGATCTAGTTAAGGCTACTGTTAAGGTCAGGTTGCATGAGGGGGAGACTGGCCAGCGCAAAGGTGCGTCAGACAGTAAATCTGTTGTTGTGCCGATCGACGCAGGGATTGAGCCGATCGGCACGCTGGTGAAACTAAGCCAAGGTTGTTGCGCCGATCGGTGCAGGTGTTGAGCCGATCGGCATGCTGGTGAATCTGTGGTGGCGCCGATCGACGCGGTGGTTGAGCCGATCGGCACACTGGTGAATCTAAGCCAAAGTGCACCAGATCTAGTAAACCTATACTGATTAGTGAATAGCCAGATATCTACTAGTGAGATCGTAACCAGAAAGTCTAATTGGATAGCATCATAATGGGTAATTACATGGATCAATGACAACCTATAATGAGTAAGATCACCCTGCTTTCCGAGCGGCTCCCGATTTATTCGCTGTGGGGAGGCAACCCTTAATCGCGCGAGTATCTTACCCTACTCAACTATCTAATAGTGCCGCGCAGGCTTAGTGCTGTCACCGCTAAACCACACTACTAGCATCATCAAGCAACCATAATCAATACAATGTCCGAATACTATCCTAATCACCACGATTACAATAATATCTACGTACTTAGCCTAGAACTAAGCAGTTGAAATAAGCACATGCATGATTATAGAATCAAGATAGACAAATCAAGAAAACCATCATCAACATATTCAATCATCCTTGAGATACATAGAGTAAGATTCATCCCCGTCGAGATGGCCTACCTTGACGGATCAACTCTTGACTCCAATGGTTCTTGAAACTCAACTAGAGATCTATTCTAACGGGGCAAGCCCCGGTGGCTCTAACTCACGGATCTGGTGTCCCTCTGTCGCCTCCTTTCTCTGCGGCGAGGGTTTACAAGTATTTATAGGGGTTCTACTCGTAAAGGACTCGGTTTCTAGCAAATAAGGCGGTTGCGCCGATCGGCGCAGGATTGCGCCGATCGGCGCAAGCCGTGTCTTCTCTGATGTCTTCCACAGCTGTCATGTGGGCCTTTTCCTTCGAGATAAAGTCTTATACTGCACGTTAAGATTTTGGAGTTCCATAAATCTTCTTGAAGATCTATAATTCTTCTTAGACAAATATCTTCAAGTGTCTTGCGCAGATAAACTTCCATAAACATGTGGAATGGGCTTCGGTCACTTCTGTGGATCAATACACCCTTGCGCCGATCGACTCATGGGCTACGCCGATCAGCGCACTGGGCTTCTTCAGTGCTTTTCGTCGGTTCTGGACTCCTGTCCTCTCCATCATCGCATTAATCACCAATTTTACCTGTTTCTACAATAAAGCTCCAAAACGACGCATATACAAATATATAGGCAATTTCACAGGTAAATGGCCTAAATTAGTATCAATTATGCTCTAATTAGGGTAATATTCACATATAAAAGGGGCACTTGGGAAGTGCCAACAGTTCCCCCACACTTAAACCTTTGCTCGTCCCGAGTAAAGTAAAAGAAAGAAAAATCGAAAAACATACTCTTTCTATCATAAAAGATATCTCAATTCAGCAAATGTTGAGCATTGTTCTATTGTGGTGTATTTCATATTGGTATTTAGCAAAATAGATCAAATATGGGCATAAGCTTAAAGTTCTCCCCAAAGCAATAGATCATGTCCAATTCATAAATTATAACTTTTCCACACATGAGAATCACTTAAAAGATTGTTGTGAACATAGAGAATCTATCTTCCAAATAATCCAAGGCAGCAACTCATCTTTCAAATCACTCAACCTATATTCTACATCATAATGATCAAATAATATTAGTGTAAGGCTTATATGAGTAGCTAGGTGAGGTAATTCAAGGATTGCAAACATAAATCAATAATATATTATAAAGCTAGGAGATTATTCTTCATTGAAATTATAGAAACTTATCAAGATGGCAATTAAGAAAGAAAAATTTAAGAAAGGACTCAGACTTTGGATATGTGGACATGTGCATAGCAAAAATTTGATCTTGGAAAAATTACACATGGTTGGAATGATTCATGGCTATATTGAATTTCAAGAATAAGCATGTCATATACCATCCCCCCACACTTAAAATTTTGCTAGTCCCTTAGCAAACAGCAGAGGTTTTTTTTTCACCATCTCTGATGCGCCGATCGGCTCTCGACCCAAATTTACCAACATTTGTTGGTATTTGATTTGTCTGGCTTCAACATTTATTCAAGAATTTAAATATAGCCAGAAATATAGGATGTGGTCAAGGTATGATACTCAACAATATGTTTTGGGTTTATGGTGGGATACTCAGCGGTATTGAATTTTTGCATGAGTAATTCAAGGCTAGAAAAAGATACACAAAGAATTGCCATCTTAATAAAGTTCATACCAAAAAGAATTAAATCCTAACCGAACTCAACCATCAATTTAATGTTTATCTACATATCAAAGGTTCATGAGTGTTGTTCAAAATATGGCATCGGTAGGTAAGGATCTTAAAAAACAATAAATTCTAAAGTTCACAACATGAAAATTTATTTTACAAAAGATTGGTACTAAGTTATCATTACAAACTGGACAACACAAATGAAGCACATGGGTACTCAAAATTGCTCCACATATGAGATATTTGCTGAATAATCATTAAGTGTAAGTTTAAAATTTTATTTTATGCTCAATACTATTTGATCTTCATCAACACTTTTCAAGAAAGAATAAATAATTCAATTCTCCTAATAGAGCATAATCGCCACCATTATATTAAGATCGAAACTTGAATACATGATGATGATTTTTGCACACACTTGCATGAAAATAAAACTACTACTAATACACTTGCATGAAAGTAATACTACTGCTAACATACTTGTATGAAAGTAAAACTACTACTAACACACTTGCATGAAAATAAACACACCCGATATATGGTTTTCCAACCCGCTCACACACACATAAGTAACTAAAGAAAAAGACTAAGGTAAAAGAAAATGCAAACCGGGAAACCGATACACGTGCCAACTCCTAGGCACTCTAGTCATCCGAAAGTGGAGTCAGTGGCTGATCGAAGCCATAGCACCGCGCCTTGAGTCGCTCGAACTCCTCCACCATCGCATCATGGTTGTACCTCCATTGGGACGTGGCCTCCTCCACGCGCTCGGTGTAGTGCCTGTTGTTGTCGAGGTACCCCTGCATGGGCACGAAAAAGTTTGCACCGGGCACAGGAGGCACCACTGGTACACGCCCTTGGTACCTGTAGTCAATGCCCGCGCTGCAGTAGGGTGCGTCGATCGGCGCATTGCCTACGCCGATCGGCGCAGAGGGCTGTGAACCGCCTGCTGCGTCGCTCCACCCTGACTGGTACTGCTGGTACTCCTGGCGTGACCCCCAGGAGTCCCACTCGTTGCCGGCTGATGTAGATGTGTCCGACTGTCGAACTCGCCCACGGCGGTCCTTGAGAACTCGGCCCCCCTCCAAGAGACCTTCCTCAAGCCAATTTCTTCCCTCCAGCTTGCGTGGGAGAAAAACTCCTAGCTCCGCACACGGGAGCTTTACGTTTGTGCCACCGACATGGAAGCCGGCACGAACACTTCCCGTGACAATATTGCCACGAGTCATATTCTCGCCGATCTCCGTCGCGCACTCCCACTTGTCATTGCGCCCTCTCGGTCCATTGCTATCGCAGACGAGGGTTGCTAGACGTTGAAGATAGGCCTCGAAGGCCAACTTCTTGCTTGCCTTGCCCCTCTTGTCGAGCCAACCCCGCACCATCACCGACATGGGATTGCAATGAGATGGACTCACGATGGCGTTGAAGAGCGACCACAAGTCCGCATCGGTGACGTTGCTGGAGTCGACCTTGTCGCCTATGCGCGCCGCCAACCACCGATGGAAGACTTGAATGCTCGGGTTGCGGATGTTTCCGCGCTTCATCTCCTCTACAAATGAGAGCCACCTCCAAAAGGAGTCCAACTCCCCACGTCCCAAGATGTCGACGACATCGGCGTCGGTGTCGAAGCCGAAGGCTTGAGCCGCCACCTCCATGGTCACCGTGTGGCTGATGTCGCGGACGCGGAAGTTGACGGCCTCGCTACCGTCTTCGACGGTGCCAAGCCTCATCGTAGAAGCAACCTCGGTGACGACGTCGAGGTTGTAGTCCATGGGGAGGAGGTGGAAATCCACCCGGCCGAGGTTGTCTAGCATCCTCCTTAAGTCCTCCCACATGCCGATCGAGGTGAGGAAGGTCTCGTCCAAGTCAAAGTTGGGGACGAACCTTCCCCTCACCGCGAGGTAGTGCCGCTGTTCCTCCGCCCTCAAGAGGGTGAAGCCCTCCTCCACCGTGCGCGGCATGAATGCCGGTGGCGGTGATGATGTGGGAACCCCTCGGCTTGCCGCCGTTTGGCTCCTCGTAGCACACCCTGTTGGTAGGGACGCACCGGAAAAAGGTAGCTTGTTGGTCGTATCTACGCACCCACTTATATACCGCAAGAGGACGATGTACGATTGTAGCACTTTTTCTCTTGAATTGAGTATTCCAAGGTTCATCGAATCCACTAGGACCTTAGGGATTTATTAAACAAAGTTAACAGTAAAAGATCTAGTTAAGGCTACTGTTAAGGTCAGGTTGCATGAGGGGGAGACTGGCCAGCGCAAAGGTGCGCCAGATAGTAAATCTATTGTTGTGCCGATCGACGCAGGGATTGAGCCGATCGGCACGCTGGTGAAACTAAGCCAAGGTTGTTGCGCCGATCGGTGCAGGTGTTGAGCCGATCGGCACGCTGGTGAATCTGTGGTGGCGCCGATCGACGCGGTGGTTGAGCCGATCGGCACACTGGTGAATCTAAGCCAAAGTGCACCAGATCTAGTAAACCTATACTGATTAGTGAATAGCCAGATATCTACTAGTGAGATCGTAACCAGATAGTCTAATTGGATAGCATCATAATGGGTAATTACATGGATTAATGACAACCTATAATGAGTAAGATCACCCTGCTTTCCGAGCGGCTCCCGATTTATTCGCTGCGGGGAGGCAACCCTTAATCGCGCGAGTATCTTACCCTACTCAACTATCTAATAGTGCTGTGCAGGCTTAGTGCTGTCACCGCTAAACCACACTACTAGCATCATCAAGCAACCATAATCAATACAATGTCCGAATACTATCCTAATCACCACGATTACGATAATATCTACGTACTTAGCCTAGAACTAAGCAGTTGAAATAAGCACATGCATGATTATAGAATCAAGATAGACAAATCAAGAAAACCATCATCAACATATTCAATCATCCTTGAGATACATAGAGTAAGATTCATCCCCGTCGAGATGGCCTACCTTGACGGATCAACTCTTGACTCCAATGGTTCTTGAAACTCAACTAGAGATCTATTCTAACGGGGCAAGCCCTGGTGGCTCTAACTCACGGATCTGGTGTTCCTCTGTCGCCTCATGGGCTGCGCCGATCGGCGCACTGGGCTTGTTCAGTGCTTTTCGTCGGTTCTGGACTCCTGTCCTCTCCATCATTGCATTAATCACCAATTTTACCTGTTTCTGCAATAAAGCTCTAAAACGACGTATATACAAATATATAGGCAATTTTATAGGTAAATGACCTAAATTAGTATCAATTATGCTCTAATTGGGATAATATTCACATATAAAAGGGGCACTTGGGAAGTGCCAATATTATGTGGGTTTTATTTATAGGAATACATGATGATGAACCATGCAAGAATCTTGGTTGCTTAGTAAATGTTTGTGATTGTTTGACTTTTTGGATCTAGCTAATACCTTCCTCGCATTGTAAAGTTCTACCTCTTTAGCATGTACTGAGTGGTCTAACTAAAACTCTTTATATTATAAGCTGATGAATACATTATTCAAGTACAACAACAATTGCTCGTGATATAGTAATATTATTCTCGTTGTTGAGTTTACAAAAGTGGTTGTAGGTTAATCATTTTTAGAACTGCAGTAGTGTTATCATTAGTTTTTAGAGCAATGTTATGATATTGGATTGATTATTTGAATACTTGTTCACTATTTTCAATAACTTATATGGTTATCATTTTTATATTTTTATTAAATAATAATATCTATTGCAAATTACTACCATAGACAAAGTCACCAGAAGATAAGCCAAACATTAAGGATATAAAAGATATATAAGAGCCTCACACATAACTGCATCACATTTCAATCTCATCATCATTCCACATCGCTTAGGTTGTAAGCTTCATGATCATTGATCATTGGATCCCCAAGGTATGGATATTTTGGTGATATATGATAACTATAAAATTGTGGGCTAATATCTATATGAGTGTTGTCTATACATGAATTATCTCTAACTGTACCACAAATCTTATTGATGATGGTTGTGTTGGCAATTGATGACAATGACTACAAGCATGGAGGCTTTATAAGCTTGATAGAGTCCAAGGGTTGATGGAGATGGATTGAGGCTAAGGACAAGCTAGGAGCGAGTGTTTGGAACACTTGTCTAGTTATCAGGGCTTGAGTTGATAGTAAAAATCAGACTATCAAAATGGTATAGGTCATGTCTGTTAGGTCATGCTAGTCGGTGATGTGCGTAGATGCTCAGTGAAATCACAGGCTCTAGGTAATAGTGGAGAAGTCGGGAAACGAAGTCGAGCGAGGACGAGTAGTTTCAGCTTCTGGAGATAGTGATCGGACAGAAGGGTCTTGAGAGACCAGAATGTACGGTCATTAGAGGAGAAGGCAAATTAGAGAAGACTTGTTACGAGGAATCTGTCAGCGTGAAGACTCATAGAGACCGGACGGTCTGGTCTGTATGGATGGGAGCGGGACAAAGAGGAAGCAAAATGGACGGTGTCTGGAATTAGCAAAGATTGTAGAGACTGGACGGTCTGGCCAACAAACTGGATGGTCCGATCTGTACAGAATCAGCGAGGGATAGGAGCCAACGACTCTGGAGGAGCCGTCCAGAAGGAGATCGGACAGCCTGGTCTGGCAGCGACCGGACTATATGGTCTGTATGTCCAGAAAGCTGATTTCGTGAAGCAACGGCTAGTTTGAAGTAGGAAGCCTATATAAGGTCATTGCTGGGTCTAGGAGATCTCTCTTGACCCATGGGATAGCTAGGAGCATCAGTAGGGATCCAAGAGGAAAAGAGAGGAGTACTAGGAGGAGATATTGGATATCTTGAGAGTGCTAGAGAGAGTAACTTGAGCATCTATTCATATCTAAGGCTAGGGTGTTCTTGAGAATGTGATGTAGGTTGTTACTCTTGGTCTATGGTGGGACCTAGACCGGTTAGGTGTCGGTGATCGAGCCTATATCGTGATTGGTTGTGAAGGTCGTCAAATATTTGTACACGATTTGAGCCCGCCGTTGAAAGGGGCATCAATAGTGAGCACCCGTGTGGGCTCGGGGAGTCCAGCAAGTTCTCGAGGGAGCCGAGCTTGTGCCTTGGTGGAAACGGTGAAGCAACTGTGTCTTCACTCTGGGAGTGATTGCGGGCTCGTGTGCGAGAATTCGAATTGGTGGCGGGAGGGACCGACACTCCGACGGGAGTGGTCCAACGAGGAGGAGGGGAAGACGCCATCCTTTCGAGACCTCGAAAAAAAATCATGAGCATTCCTTGACCCGTCTTTACTATTCCGCAGTTGTGTGCTATAGCTAGTAGGTTGACTTGTGCCTTGCATAGGCTAGTGTGTTTAGTTTCCGCATTTGCACGTATCATGAACACTAGCATGTGTAGGATCTTGGTCTACTAGAATTATTAGATTGCAACGATTGCCGAGATTTAGTGGAAGAATTAGTAGCATTTGTTGATTGTGGTCGGCTTACCGATTTAACCCTCCCCTATCGGTACGCCTTCGGTCCTTACAAAGGCACAACAAAGTTCATGGAGACAATGAAATGGCTCGTCATTAATATAGTACAAACCTCTAACATATATAAATCTTCTGTGAGATATGAGGATACATAACCGCTTCTGGGTTTCATTTCTTGCATGTCACTTTCTTGACTGGAAGGAATATCAATAACAGCGTGAAAAATGGAAGAGGCAATGTTTGCGTGGCGATTCTATGAAAACAATAATCAGTGGAGTGTCTGACTTAAGAGATACTTTGAAATGATTTGCATCCGCTTCATGAGTTCCATGTCAATTCCCGCATCTGTCGGTTCCTAGTATTAGGTCTCACGAAGGCAATGCACAATTTAATACTTGGATGAATGTTGATCTAAGTTCTGCACCACATGCAACAGATTAGTGGGATAGTGTCATTATCACAAGTACAAAAGAGCCTTGCAGTGATGCAACCTACAAAAATTTCCATTGGTGGTGGGCCTTAAAACCGTCATTAGAAGCCTAGAAGGGGTCCCCCGAAACATTCCCAGCACTAGAACCACATTTTAGTGGCGGTTCTAGATGTCATCAGCACCCGAACCGTCACTGCTAAGTCCTCTGCGGCCAATGACTGTTTGGGCTGATGTCAGTCCACCGCCACTGCCTATTTTGACCCATCAAACCCACTCAAAACCTAAGATATAAAAACGCCTCCACTGTCAAACCCTACTTTCTCTTCACTTCACCTCCCGCCGCAACCTTCTTTCTTTCTCTCTCGATTCCCTTCTGGCCTTCTCCCCCGAGCGCCACCATCGCCTCCTCCTCCCTCAAGCGCTCAGGCGAGGTTGCCTCATCCTCTGTCGAGCTCAAGGTGCCACGGTTGCCTCCTCCACCACCGAGCGCACGGGCGTCGTTGCCTCCTCCCCCGAGCACGCGGGCGCGGGCCATCGTCGCCTCCTCCTCCCTCAAGTGTGCGGGCATAGTGGCCTCCTTCGTCGAGCCTCCTCCTACGACCTTCTCCCCCACGCCCTCGCCTGCCTCCCCCCCCCCTCCCACCACCACCACCATCTCGACAAGGCCACGGTGGCTGATCCGGGAGCATGGAGGTAGCTCCTACCTCGACACGTGGCGGCAGATCCAGGAGCGTGGTTGCGGCTCCTCCTCGTCATGCGGAGGCAATAGAGCGGTGGCTGAGGATAGTGTCAAAATGTAGAGCGGTGGCTGAGGATAGTGTTAGGCTTCACTGGCTAGGTTGGGTTGGGCTTGGCCCGCCTAGGCCCATTTTTTGTTTTTAAATTCCTTTCCAATGGCGGTGGAAAATTATGTCATCCCACCGCCACTAGGGTGTGAGTATCAGTGGCGGTGTCTAAACCCTGTCACTAGAAACAAGGCAAGTCTAGTGGCGGGAGGTTTGTGGCGGTTGAAAAAAAAAACGTCACTGTAGGCGGTTTTCCACCGCCACTAAAGGATCCATTTGTACTAATGTATGAGCAAACATGGTATTACTAAAAGAGAAAAAATTCTTGAGAGCTCACATAAATTCTTACCGTGTACTGGAGGTGAGATTCAGAAATATCCAGCTGCCTCACTGGTCCAGTATTTGATGTGTATTTTGACCTTAGTATCGTGCACACATCTCTGATCATCGTTAAGCATTTAATGTCCTGATTAGTTCTGCACTTCATCGTACTGGTCTAGTTAAAGTGGGAAAGGTTACTCAACTTGTAGTCTCACATATTAAGGGCTCTTTTGGTAGGACTCCTTTGAAAAATGAATTTTCTAAAAAAACAGATTCTATAGAAAATATATTTTATGAAAAACGGACTCTTTATAAAAATATCATTCGGTAAAACAAATCCCTTTGTATATGTTTCATATAAAGATGGATAGAGAAATCATAAGAAGCTATGTTTCTTGTGCTTTTAAATTCTAATACAAGAGTACAAAGTGTTTCTATGAAAGAGGAACAAAATCTGTTTTTTAAACCCTTTCAACAGCTTCTGAACAGGAGCAGAATCTAATCAAGAAGCTGTTTTAGAATCCCTGTCAAACAAGTCCTACTATCCAATTTTGCTTTATAGTGGTTCCAAGCCGATGCAACTACGAGCTAGATGCTACTGATAAGCTGCCATGTTTGTAGCTTCATGGACCAGTCATCTCACCTAATCACCTTACATTGAAAGTACGACGCACCAATATCAGACATGAAAAATTCTGGACCAGTGAGGCAGCTGGATATTTCTGAATCTTGCAAGCGATAGCATGGTCGATCTCGCCTCGGTGAGCGTATCAGCTTGATTTCTTTAGGGTTTAGTCGTTCATAAAAAAGGACTAAATCCATTGATTAGGATTGTATTGCCGAGGTGGATGACCCATATATGTCCACAAGTAAACCACTACTGCTACTGGTCTACCAATGCGCGGGGGTCCTTCTGCTTCTTCCTTTTATTTCTCCTTTTCATTATATTGTAACACTAACACGCAACAGATTTTTAGCGTCGTCGTTGTCGTGGGAAAAGTCAGTAGTATTATCCAAATCCAAGAAAGCAACAAAGGAGGAAAGGAATCAGTACAGGTGGAAGTGGTACTAACCATCGCATGATGAAGCTTTCGATCCGTCCATTTTCTTTTCTGGATTTCTGCTGCTGCTGGCAAAAGGAACAGTGAGCACGACGAAGCAAGCGTGCACGCGCGCATTCCTTCTACATGAATCATTTTGTTGGCAGACGCCGAAGCTTAGGCGTGGCAACCTGTGGTGACGAACCAAACAAACCCTTGCTACACACGTGGCGTGCCCAATCCAGTTTCATGAACGAAGGGAAACCTTGGAGATCAGAATGCATTGGCTGTTGAATTGGCAATAATGACATCAAACAAGTGACAGGAAGTAGTATAGTGGAACGTCTGAGGGCATCCACAATGGTGTAGATGGCTGCTGTCTGTAAGTACCTTGATTGTCCCACATAAACAGCTAAATAGACAGCTTATATAATGGATTGTCTTTTATATTGTCTATATACTATTTAATTCATATATGAGATTATAAATCAAATATGATTAAATGTATCTCTACACTTTATTAAAAGAGGTGAAAATAATCTCGACTCAGAATGACTCGGTGGCCATCGTTGGTCGTTCTTCTCTTGAAACTCGTCTCAAACCTGCCAAGCCAGCCGAACGATCCACTTGGTGTTGATCCTGGCGGACCCTATGCCGACTTGTTCTCGATATTATAGTCTCTCTATGATACAATATCGGCCTCGGCAGCGCTTTTGTGTTATGACATCGGCCTCGGCGGCGCTGAGTCCTGACGTTCTGATTCTTGACAGAGGAGGACGCGGCCACCCAGAGTGGAGCAGAATCACGCATGGGAGACATACGCTGTGAAAATCAGTCTATCCGTCAATGCTATATCATTTTCCTCTCCCTGCTTGCTTCAACCACGGTGAGTCCATTGACTCCTGTCAAGTGCCAAGCTACGATCTCCTTGTGGCTTAGTCCTGAATTCCACGACGTGGTGGGTGTGCGTTCCGGCGAGTTCATCTGAGTCTCGGCGAGTCCGGAACCCGACCGCACTAGGTAGCTTCCATGATCTGGATCCATGCTGCTCCATCCTTAGCCTGGTGACATCAGCATCTTACTTTTCGACGAGTTCATCTCAGTCCAGAGTCAAAAGCATGATGTAGTCGTGATTTGGATCCATAATACTATATTTGCCCGACGATATTGCCTACTTTGTTGTCCACGTTCTAACGCAGAAGCCACCAATATCTTTGGGTGCCAGGTGCCTGCAACTTCACCAGGTAAGAGATCGTATTTTTGTCTAGCAGAAATTTTCCTTACTTGCTCAATTGAGTTTCTAAATCAGCTTGCTCTGTGATACCAAAATTGCATATTGATGAAACACTGAAGTGCATACAGTATGAGCTATTTGTGATGTATTGATGTGTGCTGAATGTCAATTGTATGCTTCTGTGTCAGTATGTTTCACAGCCACGGTTCTGCACCCAGTGGATGCATGACATAATATTATATATCCATGCGAGTGTAGTTGCTATCTGAAAGTACTTCACTATTTTTCACTGATGTGTCTTCAGTTACTTGTGATGTATTGATGTGTGCTGAATGTCAATCGTATGCTTCTATGTCAGTACGTTTCACAGTCATGGTTCTGCACCCAGTGGATGCATGATTTAATGTTACATGTCCGTGCGAGTGTAGTTGCTATCTGAAAGTACTTCTTCACTGTTTTTCACTGATGTGTGTTCAGTCAACGAAAGAGCTATCAAGTAATAGACTCCATAGTAATATAGACAGTAACCTACCAATTATTTTAGGGGTTAGTTCATTGTATTCTGCACAATCATTGGTCGATTAGGAGCATTAAACAAATATTGTCCTCGCTAGCTCATTTCGAATCATTTTTTATAACATATAGACAACATATTAAACGGCGTTGTGGATGTTCTTAAGATCCCTCATTTATGAATTGTCCGACCTTGACCTACGAAACACTAATGAAATGGTAAGCACTTGCTGCCTGGCATGCAAATGATGCACGAGCATTGAAAACTTTTGTCAGGTCGCCGTTAGACGATTCTTGTGACACACGTGCGTGTGCGTGTATGCACAAAATTTTTATCAAAAAGTCGTATCTTCCTTCCTCAATAATTATATAAGTCACTAACAAAGTGTCCGTGCGTTACTACGGGTTTAAAAAAACAAAATATTCTTTATAATTTAAATATAAATTATTTACATAATATAATTATTGATATTTTTTACATGAAATATCATATTTATATTATTATTGATGCTTCTTAGTGTATTATTTTATATGTCATAAGTAATAATTTTTCTATCATTTTTTATTGTATTCTTATCATAAATATTTTTATTATCTCTAATGTTAATGATTTCCATATGTAGTGTTGTTTGAGTGTTATGTTGCAAAATTAAGTGAAATGACATTAAAAAATGCTCAAATATGAGAAGTACCGATATAAAGCTCAATTCGTCATGCAAAGACCGATTTTTATAAGCTCATGATGTCTACAAGACACTACTGGATCTCTATGAAGCCCAACATGCAAGACCAAGGTCGTGATCCAATGACTAAAGATTTTTAGAAGCTTTATCCGATAAGAAAATTCAATTCACGCAGAATAGAAATAGCACTGCATTGTGACATGCTTTTAGACTTGAAAATATGCTCTAATGAGAAAAGTTAAAACATGAAAGTTGTAGATCTCGTCGAAATCTTTTCGGAATATATATGGATCATATTATTTGGACTTCGAAGGTAGGAGATATGGCCCCGCACAGAGACCTGCATAGAGGAGTCCAAATCAGAATAAATATTTTTGCATCATAAATTTGAAAACCAAAACGACGGAACCTTGACTTCCGTTGAATATCAAAGTTGTAGAACTTTTTAAGGGCTACGAAATAGAGTCCGAGTTTGCCTCATTTGAACTCCGTACGAGGGATTTATGATTTTTTTATTTTGGTGCTTGATATGAAAAGTATAAAACCGATTTGAATTCAATCTCTAACTTTGTGGGCGTACGACAGATTTTTTGATGGCTTCAACATTTTCATCTAAATTAATAGGAGTAGAGATATTTTGAATTCTTTAATTATGAAATCCGATACAAAACTTTCCTATAAGATTTTAAAATATTTTTTCTTCCTGAGCAGTTTCAAGATTGGGTTAATCGAACATTAGGCCATGAGTGTCACAAATAAGGTGACACATCATCTTCTTTTTGTTTTCTTTCTCCTCTCAAAATGTCTCAAGCAATTTTGAGGACCACCATGGGATGGTGGTAGTTGTCGCATTCCAAGCACCGAGGATGATGGTGGACAGGGGAAGCGGCTGCATTAGCCATAACATTCTAGGTGTGTTCTCCAGCGAGATGCGAATGGCATGAGCTTCCTCTACAGGACCTCCAAGCTCACTACTACCATGACTGTCATGACACTCTCCCTTCTTCCACTACATTGTCAGATCTCTCTGCCTTACGGTGATTACTAAAACTCTATGTAAACTCTGCATTGTTTTCTCTTTGGTCCACCGTAGCTTACGGCGACTACGTCGTAACTTAAACAAAACCATCCTTGCTCTATTCCTCTTCTCCTCTCTGGGTCATCATACTCTACGGCGACCCACCGTTACTTCAATAGGAACGTCCATTTTTCTAGTCTTTGAAGCATCTGTCTCACCGTAACCTACGACAACCTCAACGTTTCTTATGGTGACCTTCTGTGCATTTGTCTAGAGACTTGCAGCCTTTTTGTATAACTTTCTATCCCTCACCATAGCTTACGATGACTTAACCTCTGTAGCCTACGATGACACCCACATACTTGCTTGTACAGAGAGTCTATCTCTCCTGGAGCAGTCACCGTACCATATAGTGACTCTTCTGAACCATACGATGACTTGATCTGAAGCTGAAACTTATTATCCTCTTGACTTGTTTTCTTGCTTTCAAACCTTGGTCGATCATTCTCCACTGCCTCTTCTAGTATCCAAGAGACTCACTGAGTGTCCCAACACTTCTAAAACTAGTGCTTAGTGAGACACAAGAGAGTGATTTATACTCTCTTAATAGTTTATTTTTTTCTATGAACTCAAACCTACATACTAACCAATTAATCATAACACACTTGGACCTAGCTATTCTTAATCTTGATCCATCTCCATCACCGTAACTCTTCATCAAGATCTCTATGGCAATCCACATCAATCATCAAGGAGACCAATCACCGAGATAATGTATAGATAATATGTTTGTTTTTACATTCACAATACTAGATGTAGACATTAACGCACATTTCATGTTGGCACTCAATCACAAAAACATTCATACCTTTTAGGATTCTATACTCCAATGATCATGAAGCTTACACAAGCACGCATACGTGCTAGCCATAGGTTCTCTGGACGTAGACAATGACAGGATTCTCCCACCACCAAGCCATTTTTCATGTACGGTCTCTGCAGGCATGAGAACGTGTGGCATGTTTGACGGAATGCTTGTGCGAATCGTCTTCTCCTAGAATGTGCTCATTAGTGCACACCTTTGTTGAGGGAGCACCAAGTCTGGGATCTCCGACATCGGCGACACCATGTGCTAGACTAGGAGGGAGAGAGGAAGAGAGAGAAAGAAAAGGAGAGAAGAGATGACATGTTATCTCACTATCATATCACACAAAAACCACTCTCGTAACTGTCTCAGAAGGAAAAATAAAGGAACTTGCTAATTTTTAGCTGAAAGTTTGAAAAATTTTCAGTCACTTTCTTGAGCCATTAGATCTAGATCCAATAATTTATAATTATTATACAAATAATCTTAAAAAAATATTAAAAACATAAAGTAACAAATCATTGACTGAAAGCTTTCAGCTGATTAAAAGCTAGAAAATATAAAAAATAAATGGTTTAAAAAGTTGAGTGAGTGTGCTTAACTGGTTTTATAATCGAAAGATCTCAAATGTGACTTGAACAGAACTTCTTTCAATTTTTAGATAGCCAGTAGACCCAATACTTAGCAACTCATATGCCCAATAACATTAGGCTCCTTTTCCTCTCTTTGTTAGTGGCCCAGCCGATGAGCTGCATGATGTGACCATATCAACTTTCGTAGGGCCAGCTTCGACGTCGCAACATGGCGATGTTTTTGTACGCGCTGGTCAGTCGGTCCACTAGCAAATTTTACCTCTCTATTTTATTGTCCCAACTATCAACTACTGTTAGTTGAAGGAGCACGAAAGTTAAAGAAAATATACAGCTAGAAACCATTAAAGCTAATAGCCAAATAGGAACCTAATGACTTAGAAAAATTCTTGCAAAGCCTGATATTTGAACTACTTGAACGCAAGAACCATTTTGTATCAGTTTAATGATGAAACGTCCAAATTTAGTCCCACAACTATTCCTTCAATTTAATTTTCATCCTTTTTTTCTATCAATTTCGTCTCCTCATTCCCAAAACCATTATTAAACATCAATCCCCTGTCAATCGGATCACACTTTCGCTTGTCTTTCACAGATTTTGGTTTAAAATTCCAAAAAAACAGCATGTGAAAGCTCAAGAATACAAAATAATCAATTAAACGTTGAGATGTCAGCCCATCAATGCAAGTCACGCAGACATTAGCATTGACGAGTGATGCGATTAGTGAGTGAACTACGACTTTCATGTTGGATAGGCCACATTAAATCCTCATTAGGCATATATCAGATGCGCAAAACAAAACAACTATGAAATGAGAGCAGTGATTTGTCTTGAACAATTTCGAGAGATTAGGAACCAAAGATATATAATGGTATAAGAGATGATGCATGAAGAGTTGAGAGGCCAAAGTTGAACTTTATCTTTGTAATAACCTTTTCTTTTTCTTTTTGTTTTTGCCTTGAGTAACTTTAGTGCTATCAATTATTGTTAGATACTTAAACCTTGATTAGCATAGATTCAAGTATATGTTAACATGGAAAAATAAAGCAAAGATGCATTACAATTTAGAGAGACATATACTTTTACATTTTTTTTGGATAACATATACTTTTTTTTTGACATGATAACATATACTTTTACATTTGGAAGAAGGGTAAATGTGCTTGCAGATTGGATCCTCGTATCTCTTGATGAACGGTTGTGATTAGATCCACATAAGAGGAGAAAACGGTAAGAAAAAAAAGGTGGAAGGCTCGACGCCTGCACGCAGTCTTGCTAGCGCCGCCCCCGCCGCCCCTGTCCCCGTCCGCGATCTTCTCCCGTTCCCGTTGCGATGGCCGCCTCTGGCAAGCCCGACCCCGCGCCGCCTCAACCACCGTCGGCGGCGAAGGTAGTCTTCATGCGCCGCATCTTTCCCTTCCTTCTCGCGACCAACGTCTTCATCGGAGGTGAGATAGCAAAGCCCACATGGCCACATCTACCGATCTCGCATTGCTACAGTTTATTTGATTCCAGTTGGCGCTAGTCTCCTGAGATTTAGGTTTTTAATGTTTAGGGTTCGTGCATCCCCATCGAAGTATGGATTTTGCGCGAGAAATACTGCGTATGGGTCGACTTGCTTCTAATATTAAGTTAATGCCACAAGTAATTAGAAGCAATTTTGTGCTTGACGTAGTTTTACCCATGCCAAATTGTTGTGCTGTGCAATTAGGTCACCTGAGTTTGGTCCTGCTTTTTCAGGGAAATATGACATTACACTTGTACAATTACTGGCATGACCCAGTTGTTTCTTAGCTTGATACGTCCACACTTACCGAATGCGAGTTACTTCTGGTCAAGGAGAAACGAAACAAGAAACATATGTTGTATATGAAATTACTTAATGTTAAGTAGGGATAGAAACTTTTGTACAATTAAACTCATGAAACTTGGTAGTGGTGGTAGTGAAATCAACTAAGCACAAATGTTCCTACAGCAGGTGGTGTCTGCTCTACTGTTTTAGAAAATTAATGAGAGATATCTTATGAAATCCACTTATTGCACAGAGGAAATCTCCATAGAATCTCAACCATTCTTCTCTGTAATGTTAGGTTCAGTATATAGATACGATACCAAAAAAAATGTTTAGTGATATTTCCAAGTATAAGCCTGTGTGAAACTTACACTTTCCTAGTGAGTTCAGATTATAATGTCCCAGATCCCTGAAAAATGGGTTGTGTTTGGAAGCCTGTAGTCTGTTATGCGCTGGGCTGGCAACCACTAATAAGTTGGATTTGCTTGCTGCGAAGTAAGATGAATGGATGGATATGTAGAGATATAGGTCACGTGAATCATGGTGTGGTGTTTATTTGATGGATTGCTTCTCTATAGAACCAAGAAAACTGTACTGGAACACATTCATGATTTAGCAAAAGTTCATGATCACAGAGTAGAAAACTGTTGCCATTGACTAGGGAGTTTAAGCTTGATGGGCATGTTTGGATGCTGCCCTCCCAGGCACGCTGCCCGTCAGGCAGCGATCGTGGCCTCAGGCGTCCGAAATCGGACGCCTGAGCACGACGCCTGACTCAGGCGCGATTCTCATGGGAGCATCCAAACTAGCCCGATATGCGGTGGATACTAATGCTATATGGTTGCCTTATTTATGTCATCCCACTTAGTCTTGTTACCATTTTCTCTACTTGCATCATGCCTCCCACAAAATCCAGGATCTCTGATGATTAAAAAAATTAAATTAGTTAACAAAGTATCTGGTACCTATGCTGGTACGCCTGTCTACTGGACTGTGATTAGAGTTACTTATGAGAGAGAACACATATGCACTGTACTGTCTACTGTTCACTATTCCATTTTTGTCTTAAAGGCACTGAAAACTATCCAAGCAATGAAATTCACTTGTCCCGCAATCCTGTTTTCATCTTATATTGGTTCACGTGATGCAGTAAGTTTACATCCTTGCTGCATGCAGTTTATGTGTTTGCAAAGACCTACAAAAGGGACCAGGACAAGAAAAATGCTCAGGCTGCTGCCGCCGCTGCCGCTGCTGCAAAGTTTTCATCCCCAACAACTGAAACGGCCAAGTTTGCCGATCCCGTTCCTGCACCTGCACCCAAGAAGGTTCTCCCACCAGTATCCGTAGAGGAGCAGAGGCAGCTCTACAAATGGATGCTGGAAGAGAAGCGGAAGATCAAGCCACGTGACGCTATCGAGAAGAAGAAGATCAATGAGGAGAAAGCTCTTCTGAAGGAGTTCATTCGGGCCGAGACTCTCCCGAGGTTGTGATTGCACCAGTTATCTTGCTGGACTGACTGTTTTTTCGGCCTGTTGTCCAATGAGGATATGCTCTGAAACAACTCATTTTTAGCTGGCACAAGCAGTAAGTTTTTTGTAGTCTCAGATCTAATCAGCTGATTCTTACAGCGCTGAGTGATTCAGTCTCAAAGTGACTGTTCTCTATCTGATGGAAGATCACTATGATCGGGGGCACTACGTAGATGTCATGTAGTGTTTTCATCTGTTTGGTCTGCTCGTAGTGGAACTATCAATTTTCGCTATGCAATTCTCAATGTGAATTCAGGTGTTACACCCTGGCACCTTTGTGAGCGGCTCAATTTATCAACAAATATGAAAACGCATCCGAAAAGCAAAGACGCTGTTGTTAGAATACAATGGCATTGAATCTGCTTCGCTACATCCTAATCCAAGGGCCCAAGCTAAGGTCACGGTTCTCTGCTGTGTGGCCTGCACCTGTACTGCTGTAGCCGCCACGAATCGGAATCGGATGCTGGTAGAACCCGTCGCCGCTGGTCGGCCGCCCCGGATCCCCTCTCCCACTCTCCCGCCCGCCAAATCAAGACTCCTTCACTCTCACTGCTGTCCGGCGCTGTGGGGTTCTCAGATCCGATCCCGACCGGCGCACCAGGTCAGCACCGGTCGGCAGCTTGTGATGGCGGAGCCGCTCGCCTCATCCCAAGACGCCCCCAATCATCGTGAGCACACCTCTATTTCTGCCGAAATGTTTTAGCAACCAATCACACCTCTGCCATTAACAAGTTATCGGAGCAGGGGTGCTTTTTGGGAACCGCGGTTGCAACTCTATTTTGCTTTAGAGGTGAGGTATTGCTTATCCTTCCCCAAAACTGCTGAATACAATACCTTGGGTATTGGTGTTTGTACAGCTGCTTCGGAGCAAAGAGTAGTGGTAGCGAACAGGCATGGGGAGAATCTTGTGGGGGTGCTGCACCACACCGGTTCCAACAAGGTCGTTGTCCTGTGCCACGGCTTTACAGCCACCAAGGTACATGAATACGTCTTTACAGTTAACTGCGTCTTGTTTTTGGTCGCGATTTTGTAGAGGAGAATCAAACTGTTCTTGTATGAACATGTATTTATTACCGATGTAATAAAACCAAGTGCTCCGTTTCAGGACGACAGCATCATTCTTGATCTCACGGCTGCACTGACCAAGAAAGGGATTAGTGTGTTCCGCTTTGATTTCAGTGGAAATGGGCAAGTTACAAGTGCACTCTTCGTCTCTCAGTTGCTTTCAGATTTTCATTGATTTCAGTGGAAATGGATTGAATCTGACGTGCTGAACTAAATGCCTGAGCATCCTAACTGTTAGCTATCACCTTATAACCTGAGTTTGAGATTTGCTTGCCTCTTAAATCTGTGTTATTGTTTTCAGAGAAATAAACATACTCAACACCTGAAGAAAAGTTGTTTCTGTTTGAATTTCCTGTGTTGTATTCAAATTGTTTGAATTAGTTGTTCTTGTTGCTTTGATTTTGTATGCTGTTTTAAATATGGATAATCATGAATGCGTGGTTGATAGGCTTCTGTTTGGTTATATGCTTTTTTCAGATAAAGCGAATAATTATGAGTGCATGGTTGAATAGTCATGAATGCATGGTTCATATTTTTTTATTTAAATATGAATAAATATAAACATATGGTGTGTTTGCTGGTATGCTTTTTCAGAGAAAGCGAAGGTGATTTTCAGTATGGCAACTACAGGAAGGAAGCTGATGACTTGCATTCTGTTGTCTCTTATCTTTCCCAAGAGAAATATGATGTTACAACAGTTGTTGGTCACAGCAAAGGTTTGTTATCTTAACTTTGTCATTTGGTTTGGTTGATATAATAACATAAATCATTATTTGTAATATTACATTTGTGTCATTGCTAGGCCAAATGCCCAAAATATTGTGTTCAATTCTTGAAAATAACTTGCATATACAATTCTACATAGTGGTCAAATATGGAAAAAAGGTAAATGAGATCAACTGATACTCAATTAGGATATCTCTAGCTAATTTTCATATAAATAGATCCTCTATTTATTGGAGCTGGGACTTACTTTAATAAGGACTTTGGTTGTCCTTGACAAGCAAGAAATAATTGGCAAATTGCATACTCTTCTTAGTCTCATCTCTTATGTAGTGCTGTGGTGTATAGCCTCTTGGGCATCCTTTTTGAAGTATCTTCCTTGGTCTGGGAAGTTTTGAAAGTCATGGAATCTCTACTTCTATACCTTCAGGTGGAGATGTGGTGGTTCTGTATGCCTCCATCTACGGTGATGTCCCCATGGTTATTAATCTTTCTGGTCGATTTGATTTGAAGAAAGGTGTTGAAGAGCGCCTAGGTAAAGAATTTATGGATATAATAAACAAAGAAGGCTATATTGACGTAACTAACAAATCAGGTAAAGAAACATATCACACATTTAGTTCAATGCTGTTGCTAAACATACATGCTATATTTAGTGTGTTTCTCTTTCATGCGCATCTATTATGTTGCAACGTAGGAAAATTTTGGTACAGAGTAACCAAAGAGAGCCTGATGGAACGATTGAATACTGATATGCATGCAGCCAGCCTCTCCATCAGCAAAGAATGCAGGTTAAAAACTAATTTAGGCATAATTTTTCCTACATATTAATTAGTATCAATTGAAGCAACCAATCATAGTGTCACAATTTATTTTTTTCTAATGCTGTTTGTGATGTGCATTTTTAGAATCAAAATAGTGTAGATCTTACATTCTAGGTTAGATTCACCGTTGGTCAAGAATAAAATCTTCCATCATGGAAACTAATATTAAGATTCTTTGTTCAGGTTCTTTACAATTCATGGTTCAGCTGATGAGGTCATACCTGTAGAAGATGCATATGAATTTGCAAAACTTATACCAAACCACAAGCTGCGTGTCATTGAGGGAGCAAATCACTGCTACACTGCTCATCGTAAAGAAGTTTCAGACGCCGTTGTGGATTGCATCACATTGAACGAGGTAAAACAAAATTATGAATTCACAATTCGCTTTTTGTTCATCCTTTTCAATTTGTTTGAACAATTATTCCATATGTGGAACGGTCTTTATGCAGGCAGGGGACACCCCGCCCTAGAGCGACGACACCCCTGCTGCCGTATATGGCTTCCTTCTCCACCACCCTTGCACCTTGCCACACAGCCTTCAGTCACCTTAATAAAAGCTTAACAAAAATGTATGGCTGGTTTTGCTATTTTTTGTCATGGTCAAGTATAGACTGGAACATTTTTTGCTTGTCCGCTGTACGGAACTAATGGGAATTTTCATATATGACTATCTTCTTTGATGCTGTATCACTTTGTCCACTATGATTTCTTTAGTTTGTAGCAGATCTTACATCTCAGGGTAAAGGTTGGCAAAAGATTGTTCAATAACCAACGCATCCTACCAGAAACGAATGCTGGATCCCTGTCCCAATATATAGCACCATGTACAATGAGGTATGGACGATCTAGCTAACATTACAATTCCTTTTGTGGTGCTGTTAGCTCTGGCTAAACAAAAATATCGGTACTGTCTTCTACTGTTCTAAGCTCTACAAGAATTCGTAAGTAGTCCTATGTGTTGCATTATACTCTTTTAAGTTTTACCGTTTCTGTTTTAGTTCTGTTATAGTAGTGGTTATTATAGTTAGGTGACAAGCTCATATACTGTAAATTTGTTGCCGTGGTAACAACATCTTATGTTTCCAGTTTGGTCAATCCTTTGGATTTCCAGATACATAATAGCTACCATGACATTCATTTCAGGTAGGAATATAGCTTTCCACCAAATAGTGCAATATCCCCTGATCAGGTCTAGAAAGGTGCCAAGTATAACTTTGAGAGCTACAAAAATGGCACCACCTCATGTTCTAAAAATTGGTATATCATAAGTGAAAAACTGAAATTATAATATTGGTATCGCTTGACCCTTTAAAATCAAATTGCTACATTTATCCTATCTTGATTACGTTGCAAACTGTTAACAGATTGATTTCGTACATGGATCTTTAGGCTCATCAAGATAGTGCATGCCAGGGATCTCGACGGCGCGAGGTTGGCGCCTGTACGGGAAAGTATCGGCTGGGGCAAACGTGACCCCGTGCATCAGGTGGCACCGAAAGCTTAGCGTGCGGTCACTCATGGAGTATGCGGCCAGGCGTTCCAGCTGCGGTGCCTGGAAGAAGACGACGTCCTCGTCGGCCCGGGCCGAAGCCGAGCAGCGTGAACACGCTGCACCAGGTGGTCTTGGGCCTGACAGCACTCCATCCAAGCTTGGATCCGCTTCTGAAGAAGGCGGCTTCGGAGCTCCGGTGCAGCACGTCCCTCACCGCTGCCGAGTGCACCTGTGTCCATGTCGTGCACGGGATGTTATTACGGTGGTCGTCGCTGTCCCACACCACGAAATGCATCCCGTCGAAGTGCGCGTACCGGAGCCCACCGCCGCGGTGCTCCCTGACGCACCGGTTGAGCCCTGAGTCGTCGTCGCGGGGTTATGGCACCTCGATGCAATGGACGGAGTGATGATAGACCACACTGCTGTAGGAGTAGGCGACGGCCAAATCTGGCCACGGGTAGAGCCCGAGGAAGTACGCCGCCGTGCCGTCCTGCCCGAGCGACGGCGGCGTGAAGTGGTGGTAGCGGCGCAAGATGGCCGGGTAAGGGAGGCGCAGCGGCGTCCACTCGCCGGAGCTGGAGGAGAACACCTCGATGTCGAAGCTGCCTCCTGCAGGCACGCCCGAGAATAAGCTGTGCTTGTGCTTTGTCGAAGAGACCACCTGGAACTGCTTGATCGCGGTGGCACTACTGCCGTCTTCGTCTGCAGCCGCCGCTTTCGAGAGCAGACCACACTGCTCGTTGGCTGGCCGGCGTGGCAGCTCCGGGAAACGCGCATACCGGCGAGCAACCAGGTCGTTGTCATAGACGTAGTAATCACTACAACAAAACAATATTGGGTAAAAGCGTACTGTAGTGGCGGACATAGCACAACGTCGCTACACAAACGCGGCTGAAAAGATGGGACAATAGCGGCGGGTAAAAGTTAACCGCCGTAGAAGATCTACGAGTAAAATGAGAAAACAAAAAAAAAATGCCCTAGCCCACGCTGCAGGCCCATAGCCCATGTCGCCGACCACCGACGCTCGACGCCAGGAGGCCTCTCTCGGTCGGATCCGCCCCGCACGCGGCTCGTCCTCGACCCGCGTAGGTCCGCTGTGCACCGCCCTTCGTCGAGAGGAGGGCGCGCCGCCGGGAGAGTAGGGGGGCCGCTGGATCCGGCGCACGTGGAACGGGAGAGGAGGGGGGGGGGGGGGGGGGCGCTGGATCCACCGCGCGCCGTTGAGAGAGGAGGGGTGGGGGGCGCCGGATCCGCCGCACGCCGTCGGGAGAGGAGGGGCTGTCGGATCCGCCGCGCGCCATCAGGAGAGGAGGGGCCGCCAAATCCGTTGCGCGCCATCGGGAGAGGAGGGGGGGGGGCGCCGGATCCGACGCGCGCCGTCGGGAGAGGAGGGGCACCGTCGGATCCGCCGCGCACCGTCAGGAGAGGAGGGGCACCGCCGGATCCACCATCGGGGGGAGGGGGCGCCGCAGGATCCGACGCGTGTCGCTAGGTGAGGAGGACGCCACACGCTGTCGTAGGAGGGCCCGCGCGTCAAAGGATGAGGCCCGCGCATCAGAGGAAGGCCAGCCTGCGGGGAGAGCGAGTGGAGGCGAGAGAGAGAACAGAGAGTGAGAAATGAGGTTTATGGTTTCCTCCCCAGTGATTTTTTTCTTTATGCCCCCTATTAACAGGCTCGTCCGTCTGTCCGATCTGGACGGACGGCTCAGATCAACACGGGCAGAATGAAAGGGAGGCCAACAAGCATGGGAGGTTGGGCCAGTTTGGTAGCCTGCTCGTCCGCCCTTGGGCTTCAAAGCCGAACGGCTCAGATCAATAATGCTGATTGGTGGAGAGTTAAAACAGTATATCGCTGATGTGGTGAATAATATTTTTAGTAACGGTTGACAAAGTCAACCACCGCTAAAAGTCAATTTTTAGCTGTGGTTGACTTTGTTAACCGCCGCTAAAAATTATTTTCTCACTGTAGCAATGGATTTCTCTATACTCGCCGCTATCTCATTTTAGATGTCGCCGCTACAAACTATTTTTGTGATAGTGAATGTACCGGGCCTCAACGGTACAACAGAAGGCCGGCCGATGAGTGAACGATGGCAACCTCCATCGTAGCGCCGGTCCGCTGCAGGTAGGCCATCTCCCTTGCGTTGGGACTAGGCAGGAGGCTGGCGGGATTGATGGGGAACGCGGGTTCGGCTGATGAGGATGCCGTGGAAGTGGCGAGGAAGCAGGCATAGGAGTCCTTGTTTGACGTTTCGTCACCTGAGGGTTGGTGGTGGAGAAAGACGCTGCCGGGGAGGTACATGTACGGCGAGTGCAGCTGCCAATGGCGGGCGGCAAACTCGGGGCCGAGGGCGAGGGCGTTGTAGCGGCGGGCGGCGGAGCGGATGCGGACGAGGTGCTTGAGCGGAAGGCGGAGGAGGATCTCCTCCACGAGGTTGTCGCAGAGAAGATCCATGTGTTTTACGTGAAGCGGTTCCTTCCGGCGGGCAACGATGCCAATATCTGATTGCGAAAAACCGAAGGAAGACTATTAAGTGGAGTCGACTTATTATATTTCGTAAAACGTATTCGGGTTGTAACTGTTATGTTGGATTTTTTAGGACAAACTGTTCTGTTGGATGTAGGACGATCTGAATCAGTTGGGCTCCATCCAGATTCGAGAGCTACAATTTGAATGAGGCCCAATGAGACCTACTTCATCCTGTGCCATAGCGTTGCCGCTTCCAAGGTACATATGAACGTTTCGTACTCAAAGAAACTTTTCCTTGTTCTCTTCAAAGACAAACATGGTTGCGTAAATAAGGTTATGCATGTTTACTATCGGAATCTCGATGTTCGCCGTGTACCTACGGCACACGACGAAGGCCGCTAAACACACGCGCGGCCCACAACGAATCCTCGACGACGAAGAAACACGACACACGATAAACATGTATTCGACGAACAATGTAGTATAACAGGGCACGCCTTTTGGCAGCCTCATGGTGCTGATGACATATGCTTTTCTGAGAAAGCAAAAGTGAATTACAATACGACAACTACAGAACGGATGCCGATGACTTGCATCTAGTTGTGCATATCTAAAGTGCAATTTTTAGCACTTCCTTTGAAACGGCGAGTAGAGTTGCTTCTGATCGTAGGGATCGTCGCTGCAGGATTGACTCGCTAAACTTCAACCACGTCTTCGTCGACCTCCTTGGTGGACGATGGACCAGTCCACCGACTCGTGCTGATGGGACTTCTGCCGGCGCCCGCGCAACGATCTATTTTGGGTCTCGGCGTCAACGTCGTCGCGTGTGTAGAGGCATCGTCGCGGCTAAGTATGTTCTCTCGGGGATGAGGAAGAGATTGAATAAAGAAAGAAGGAAAGATGGAAGAAACGCATGCCGTCAATATATACTTTATATACACGACTTGAATCACTACTACACAAAAATACTCATAAGCAGCGCCCTATCAACAGTGATTGACATGAAATCGTTGCTAAAAGATTATCAGCAGTGCTTTAAAAACTATGGGTCCCGACTAATAATTGCTATCCAACTGAACCGTTGCTGATAATGGGCATCAACAGTGGTTCATTTAAATGAACTACTGCCGATAATAAATTATCAACAGTGGTTCACCGTCTGAACAACTATGGATAATGAGCCTATGCCATATAAACCCTCCTCTTCATTTTAATATCCGCACGAGCGCCATTTCTTCCGCCATTTGTGTCAGAGTTCTCCCTCCAAAGGCCGAGGGGCGCCATTTGTATCCGTTGCAGCGGTTGGAGTGTTAAAAAATTATAGGATACTACCATCTTTGGCTCTTAAAGGTTGGTTAGATTATCTTATTTTTTGCTCAATTAAATTTTTATGTTTAATGGCTCTTAGAAGAGAGAGTAGGTAATGTATGCTTTCTAGTTTTGCAATTAGATTATGCTTGAATTATGTGTGAGGTAGATTCAAACTTAAATAGAGTCATATAGTATTATAGAGACAACTAGATTTATTGCTAAATGATTTAAATAAAAAATAATTAATTAAAATACAATGCTAAGTTAATTTCAATTTTTTATCAACTCTATATAAATTGCTTGAAATAGCATGAAATAACATGATGGAAGGTTATGACCACGGTATTATAGAGACAACAATTTTATAAAATAGTTAAAATAGTATATTATTAGTCGTATATTGATGCAATGTTATGACCACATGATGTTAGGGTCTCTTATGACTTGCCCTCCTACTGGTATAAAGAGGCGGCAACAATGTTCACGTGGTGGATTCTCACACGGTGCTCGAGTCTCTGGAGTAGCTTGGCATTCAAACTGGAGCAACCAAGATGCAATGTAATTGTAAGAAAAAAAACTTAAATACAATATAAAGCATTAGTGCATTATCGTTTCATCTCTTCTTTCTGATATACACCAGAAGCCGTCTATGCCAATGGTTTTTTGATGCCAATGATTTCCTCCATGGTGATGGTGAGGTGTGGATTTGTTAGGATGAAATGCATCAACTATTGAAAGCTGATGTACTTGGAGCTCAACTTATAAGTTTGTGGTCACTATAAGTCTCATGTTTATATGATTCATAATATATCATTAATATAGAATTGTGTAATCATGTTTATATGATTCATAGTATATTATTGTGTTATACTTAACTTGTTTCATATGTCTTTCTACAATGCAAAAAAAATATTTAAGGATAATAATATTTTTGATAAGGCTTACCTTGACCCGATGTTTGTAAACGCTTCACTGGTGGACTCGAAACCTCAACACACAGAGGATTATGTACTCAACTTTATTCTTACTTTTCAAAGGAAGAATTACAATAGTTTCTAGTATATATGTAACTACAAAAGTGCTCGTACCATGTTTGAGTAACTTTTTCTTACCACTGGGTTTATGTAGGTTTCACTGAGTACTGTTTGGCATTAAATTAGATAGTAGTGAAGTCTTTATGATGGACTCGTTAGACAAGTCAAGAGAAGACTAGAAAAAACTTGAAGACATGCTACAACGGTAAACTACTTTGTCATATTTATATATCACATATTCTAGTTATTATTTACAACTAAATAAGTGTAAATATGTGTAGGGAGTTCAAACGTCTTCGAGAGCATGGTGTTCGTGTACTTTCATATACAAAACAATTCAAATTCACAACATATCCTTGTAGTAAGCAAGAAAAGGGAACTAATTTATGTGGCTTTTGTGTATGTGAATTAATGCTTCACTTCATTAATGATCATAAAAGAAATAAGGTAAGCTAATGCATATGTTGAAAAAATATAGATGAATTCTTTATTTATGTTGCATTGTAGTTCACACATACACGATAATAACTTAATTTCTTTTATTTCTTTCTTGTAGACGATGAGGACCATGCCTCTCATTTCACAAAAGATTCTAGTACTTCAGGAACAACTTCTAGGTTCCATAAATGAGCATGTTATTCCAGAGTAAGTACCATGTTTTCAAATAGAACATAGAACAGGTCCACCCTTCATTAACACCACCATCGAGCTCTATCCCTACCTCTCGTTCAAGAAAGAACGCATTTCAGATTTCTCAGTTAATAAATAAGTTTAAATTTGTGTTGATGTAAGACTTTTGTGTTCATGTAGGATTTATGCTGGACTAGTATTGTGGACTTGTATGTTGCGATACTTATGTTGGACTTGTGCTATTAAGTGAACTTGTATGATTATGCGGCATACCTATTTGTGAATTTGTATGACATCTATATATATGTGGACTTGTCTGTTTAGATTATGTGGAATTATGTATTGAGACTATTATTTCTGTTGAGACAAAAAATAGCTAGGACCATTATTTTTTTCCCTTGAAAAAACACATCAGCAACGGTTCAGGATTGTGAACCGTTGTTGATACCCTAAATATCAGCAGCGGTTCACAATCTTGATCCGCTGCTGATATCCTAAATATCAGCAGCGGTTCAGGATGGTGAACTGCTGATGTGTACCCATTAACAGTGGTTCGAGAATCGCTGCTGATGAGGTGTTTTGAACCGCTGCTGATGGTCATTTCTGTAGTAGTGAATATGGATGGTATATTGAACTCTACGTCTGACAGCCAACTATTTTGGATGGTAATTATCAGCACTAAAATACTATTTAATAATACCTATTTTCTAACCTTCAATTGACTAAAAGGTTTTGGTTAATAATTTGTTACTTTATGTTTTGAATTTTCTTTTATAAGATTATCTGTATAATAATTATAAACCATTGAATCTAGATTCGATGGTTTAAAACGGTGATTAAAAGTTGTCTAAACTTCCAGCTGAAAATTAGCAAGTCCTTTAATTATACAAAGACAAGGACTTACTGAACTTATTAATAAGAACTAGCAAAGTTCCTCTTCGTTACTACGGGCAATAAAATCATGACTAATATATATCTATAGCATATACATTATATAAATCAGAATAGATGGAGAGCTTACAAAGTAATTGTGATTAACTATAAAATCCTATAACAAATCAACTCAATTACAATTACATATGATGTGTTCAACTGCAGTTACTCATATATTTACATAGATACACATCTATATATCGACGATGTTCCTATCGACTTCAATGAAATTTCTCCAGTGGGCCAAGTGCTTCAACCAGCCTTTACACAGACAATTAAAATATCAATCTACTTAATCTGACCAACAAAAAAGTTACACGAAGATGTACATTTCATCTAGTTTTTATTTTTTTTCTGGTTGATCGATGTAACAGTTTCCTCGCTGTTGACGACACCACCATTTTGGTTTTGATCTTGATTTGTTTTCTCAATCTCCTCCCCAATTCCCCACTACTCGATTGACCTTGGCAACACCTGGCTGATGTCCATATAATACATCCAACACTCTAAAAGAGCAAAGGGATTGTTGGGATTTGCATGAAAGGGAAAATACCTATCCAAGCACCATGTGCAGCTCGAGCGGAGCAGGAAGCCGCCACCGCTTGCAGTCACTTCCGTGCAACCTTGATCAACTACCATCGCCTCTGCACATCTCGCATATATGTCCTTGCCTCCTTCTCAACGAGTGATGCAAGACATAGTGTTGAAACCAGCAACCATGAATCAAAAACACATCAGGCCAAACTGGTCCAATCAAAAACACATCAGCAAAGCAATGGGCTAGCTCCTACACGATAGATATCAAACCCTGGCTCCACTGCTATAGTCAAGAAAACAATACAATGGGCTCCTTCTGCTCCCTCCAAGAGACCGTGAAGGCCTTCTCAGATGACAAAACAAAAGCTTTCTCGCCTGACTATTCAATGGAGGTCACCCATCTTGAGTTTCCTCCTGTCCAAATTATGAAACGATTCTATACAAAATTCATCAAGGCATGGATAGAATACAAAAAAAAATACCACAGTAATGAAGTACAACTGGACACTATTATCCACCTTTTGAAATTCATTAAAACATTTCAGCATTGTGTACAAACATGTGCAGCAGCAAAGATTATTTCGTACTATAGAATTAATAAACGTGTACATGTACACATGAAACTTATATCTTAGTAAAATGAGTCTGCAGCATGCTCTATAATTATTCTCACTTTTTTACCACAAAAAAAGATAAAGATTAAATGACTCTTATTCATCACACTTGAGCCATTAATTTTCTAATAAATAATTCATAGAACCAATAACTAATTAGCAAAGAACAAGTATAAAGTAACAATATATCACATATGGCTATTGTAGGGTTATCAATGTTTACTAATGGTTGGTTGCAAGACATTCACTAGGCCAAATAGGTCATGCTCTCCTGCATAAATAAATAGTTTTGATGTTGTTCAGCCAGTCCTAGGCTCTCTCTAATTGTTTTGGATTGAGAAATTTCTCCAAATTAGAGAAATCATAGCACAAATTTCCAACACATGCATGGCTTCCTAATGAGGTAGTACTGCAGAAACAAGACGGGCACTCATTAGAAGATTCTAAAGCATGAAGCTGGAGGGTATGTTTTCTACCCCACATTTTAATTTCCCATAGTTGTCTGCCCTACATTGTATTGCAAACAAAGTATGCGGCAAGGCAATACACAGTGCCAGAGGTACATGCAAGAAAGGATGACACTAAAGTTTCAGCAACACATGCAAACAAAGAAATACAAGCTGAAGAAATATTTGACTGTTCATAGTTTTGTATAAAGGCTCATAGGAAGTACTAATGGAACAGAGATATACAAACCAAATTTAGATAATATATAAGCAAACATGTATACGTGCTTAGTTCTTATATAAATGTTTTACCTGAAAAACAAAAGCAAAGACATACTTGGTTTTGATATAAAGAACCTAAAAATATCTTATAGATTTTTTTTCTGACTAATAATTGAGATGACTTCTCAATTTTTGATATAAAGAACCTAAAAATACCTTATAGATTTATTTTCTCTGAGTAATAATTGAGATGACTTCTTCTCAATTTTAATAGAAAACTATTCCCATCAACAAGCGTATATGCGGCTAGCAATAAGCACACACAAGAGGACAAATCAGAATCATCACAAGAAGTCTCTAGTGGCGTAAAGTAGACTTAAGCTTGCATTGGAGGCCACCCTTACACCAGACCCTTGTGCATCTTCTCTCCGGCGACCTGGCACTCGAGGCCAGATTAAAGATGGGTAGATCAGTTGAACGTACCAAAAGATACCCTAAGAACTCGGTGATGGGAACCTGCTGCGCAAGGGCAGCGACGTCCGTTTTGATTGCCAGATACGGCGGAGAGACACGCACTTGCCAAATTTTTCGCTAAACAAACCTAATAGCATATGCCTTTTTACCTGGAGCGAATCGGAGAAAAACCGGGAGGAGTTGCGGGCGACAAAGATTTTTTTATCACAGACATGAAATAGACGAAACCAGGAGGAGTTGCGGGTGACATAAAGATTTTTTTATTACAGATCGCAATAGACGAGCACATCTAAAATATTAGATAGTAGAGATTGATTTCAGACAATCATGTATGTGCAGGACAGTTCTATAAAAAACAAACCACGAAAATCAACGAAAGTGAAATACCTTATGGAGTATTATAAGGAGTGGAGATAGAAAAGCTTACGGCCGAATCCGTAGTCTGCCTAGCCTACTATTACCGGGTATTTTATTTATTATCATACAAATCAGCATCTATCACTATAATAAAAAGGACCTATAGCTGCGTTAGCAAATTTACTGTAGCGGCGAAACAAAAGAGAACCACAGCTACAAATCGGAATTGGTTTTTAGCGACGGCCCGTTTAATCACCCGTCGCTATTGTGTATTGTAGGGGCGGTCCATTTTATTATCCGCCGCTACGGTATTTTGTAGCGACGGCCCATTTAGTCAACCACCGCTATTGTTTTGGCCCACAGCGCATTTAACTGGCAGCCATAACCATCCTCTTCAATCACAAACCCCATTTTATTTCACTCACCCCGCGCCGGCCTCCTCTCTCTCTCCCAACCCTAGCTGGCGGCGCCCCCACTTCTCCTCGCAGTCGCAGGCGCCAGGCGGCGTGCGGCTTCCTGGCGATGCAGGCCCCCCTCCCGTATCGTAGTCTCAGGCGGCTTCCCGGCGGCGCGCGGCTCCCTCCTCGCAGGCGGCTTCCCGGCGACGCGCGGCTCCCTCCTTGCAGGTGGCTTCCCGTCAGCGCGGCCCCCTCCCTCCTCGTAGGCGGCACATCAGGCGGATCCGACGCGGCCCCGAGCGACGGCGTGCGGCAGCGGCGTGGCCCCGAGCGACAGCGTGCTGCGATGGTGCTCGGGCGGCCGGATCTGGCCGGGCGAGGCGACGGCGGCTCCTAGACAGGCCAGATCTGGCCGGGCGAGGCAGCGGCGGCACTCGAGCAGGCGGATCCGGCCTCTCCTCCTTTGGCGGATCTGTGCAGGGCGGATCTGCACGGGCCCCTCTTCCGACGCTGCCTCCTCTGATGCCACCCCCTCCAGCTCCACCTCCTCGTCGGATCTACGCGTGACGGGGGAGGACGAGCACGCCCCCCTCTCCCGGCGGCCGTGCGTGGCGCCCCTCCTCTTCCGACGGCCGTGCACAGGGCGGATCCGGTCGGGAGAGGCGTCCAGGGCGTCTAGGGCTCGATGGCCGGCGGTGCGGGCTATGGGCCTGCGGCGTGGGCTAGGGCCCTCTTTTTTGTTTTCTCATTTTATTCGTAGCGGCAGGTGACAACATAGTTTCTCTTTTACGGTGGGTAACCTTTACCCACCGTTACTGTCTCATCATTTTAGCTATGCTTATGTAGCGGCGGTATGTCGTACCCGCCGCTATAGTTCTGTTTGACCTGCTGCTACAGTGTGTATTTGTGGTATGCGGTCATTGAGAAAATATAGGCATCGCATGTGTACATCCTGAAACAAATCTTGATGGAGGAGAGTCATCGGCTCTCGGGGATGGCCAGGCTGAGGCCGTCACGGGCAAACGGGGCCGCGCTAATAACCAGCATCCCCAACGACCTGTTGGAGCTCGTCCTCCTCCGCGTCGGCTCGCCCGTCAGCCTCGTTTGCGCCGCCTGATCGCCAGCTCCGACTTCCTCCGCCGCTTCCGCTCCCTCATCGCCGGCCACTTATTGGTCAGGAATATGAACAGAAGGAAGCCAGGCGGAACGATCGAGTTCGTGCCGTCCCCGCCGCGTGCATCCGGCCGGGTCTTGTCACTTCCGCCAACTCTTCTCATTGGACTACCTCCTCACCGACCCCGATCTCCGCGGTGGCCTTCTCGCCTTCGTCCGCGACAACCTGCACATCATCGTATGCGACCCGTTGACCAAACAGCACAAGAAGTTCGAGTTTTTGTGGCCACCACCCGGAGGTGAAGAAGAGGACGCCGGATCCGAATACTTCCATCGCTGCCTCGGCGCCTTCTTCCTCGACGCGGACGACGACGACAGCATATCGGACTTGAGGGTGCTGTGCGTGCGTCTCCTCCAGGACATTAGGAGCCAAGATATAATAATCGCCGAGGCACGCGTGTACTCGTTAAGAGACGACGACTGGGTGTGGTCGGTCACGCAAGACATGGGGCACGCCGTCTACCTCTCCCCGTTCACCCTGCACCCGCATGATGTTTTCTTGGGGCGGGTTGGAGGGTTTCTTTTCTGGTCCACCAACAACGGCGGGGCGGCGACGACGATGATGATGTCCTGGTCCTCGACGAGAGCACCGGCGAGTTCTTGACGTTCGCGCTGGACGAAGACTGCATGGACTACCTCCGGTTCGTCGGTGGTGGCCGTGCGGGCTATCTGCGTCGTAGGCAACGAGCTCGAGGTGCTTGCGTGGGAGCACGGGACCAGGGAGTGCGTGGTGGAGAGAACACTAGGCTTGTCGCGGCTGGCCAACATCGAGGTCAGGCCAGACCGGGCATGGTGTTTCTCTCATACGTTGACGGAGGAGGCAGCCGTCGAACTTGTCGACTTATCACCCTCTTCTGCCGTCGTGTTCTCCCTAGACGTCGACACCATGAAGCTGGAGCGCGTTGACAAGAGGAGCGTCCACGCTCAAAGGGTGTTCCCATACCACCAACCGTGCCCGCCGACCATCAATGCCTGTCTATGAGATATACAGCCATGCATTTCTAGAATGAAACAAAATAGAGTCTTATACCGAATAGCAAAGTGCATGTACATTGCTACGTGTTTAAAAATCTTACTTGTTTTTTATGTAAAACATCTATAAAATTTTCTAACTTTTTTGTCTCACTTGCTCTTCAAATCTCCGTATTGTTCATTCATCTTCTCCAAAGCTTTGTGTTAGGAGCGCAGATCTGCCTTCTCCCCTTCTTCTTTGTTGTTATTACCACGAACGTTGCTGGTCGTGGTAGTGGCAGACGAAGAATGAGCTTCTGGAGATAACAGGTTCCGATGATAACGAGGATGGTTTCATGCAATTTGCATGTTATCGTGTGCCGGCCTAGCGAAGATCACAGTGAGAACAGGGTACACTCGAGGTTCTAGTTGAGGTATAGAAACTATTCAGGTACAAACTTGATCTCTACACTTTTGTCGGTTTTTTGAGGCCGATGCAGTCCAATCAATGAATAATTGAACATCACCGCTTCAGTTGAGCATCACAATGCTCTGTCATTTGATCATAAAATATTTTATCACTTAATCTAATATTGTAACTTTCACTAAAAATGGTTTTATCAGTTTAAATTTACAAAATTCCTGACGTGCATCGTTGCGTGGTAACATGAAACAAACATGTGATTTTGTATCATTCTATAGTACTTATTAAAGGCCATGGACAACATAACAAGGACCCCGATGACACTATTATCTTTCTAAATCATGACCTAGAACAAAGCTAATGACATGAAACTATTACTTAGTGTTTTTGAGCAAGTGTCAGGTTTGAAGATCAAGTTTCACAAGAGCTAAGTCTTTTGTTAAGGCGAGGCAAAATAATTCAAAAAACAATATACATATTTCTTTGGATGCAATTCAGGAGACTATCCATTCCGTTATTTGGGAATACCAATGCATCATAGGAAGCTTCATAATATTGATTGGATAAGTATTAAAGAGAGATTTGAAAAGAAGTTGACTTGTTGGAAAGTGAAGCACCTATCATATGGAGGGAGATTAGTCCTCCCAAACTCGTTGCTAAGTAGCTTAACCATATTCATGATTTCTTTCGTTGAAATACCAAAAAAATGTTCTTAAAAAACTAGACTACTATAGGTCTAGATTCTATTGGCAAGATGATAATGATAAAAAAAAATATCTCTTAGCCATGTGGGACATCATGTGTCAACTTAAAAACTAGAGAATGCTTGGAATTATTGACCTGCAGATCCAAAACTAGTGTTTGTTGAGCAGAAGTGACTTGGCAAACTTTGCTGCAGAAGGATTATAAATCCGATCAATGAAGAAGGGACTTGGCAAACTTTGCTTACAAATGAATAACTAAACTCAAAATCTTTATCACAAGTGAGAACTGAACCCAATGACTCCCACTTTTGGAAGGGTTTGATGAATATAAAATATATGATTTTCAAGTGTGGTTCCTTCAAAATAAATGATGGAAAACGGGGTATTCGATTCCAGTGGCAATAATTCGGTTGCAGCATCTCATCACCGATTCGTCGGTTCCGTCCAATCGGATGTGAGAGTGTTGGGTCCTCTAGAATCGAGAACCAAAGGCTTGATTTGTGCATCGAGCTGGTGACTTAGAGGGTCTCCAAAGGTAGAGCTAGCTAAGAGCTAGCAGCAAGCTCTTGCAAAGTATTTATGAGGAGTGAACTTATGTTTAAGTTTCTCATTTTACTTAGAGACTGACTCTTCATGAAGAGCTAGCTGTCTTCTCTCTCTCTCTCTTTTTTTCTCTAATAAATAATTATAAGAGTCGGTCTTTAAAAGCGCTCTTATTCATGCTCAATTTGCACCTAGTGTGTTGGAGCCTTGCTGGCATCTTCTTCTGCGAAATCAATTCTTGATCTATAGCAACTTATTATGCTGATTATTTTGTGCAACAACTATCGTGGACCGAAACGTTTAGGAGAGAAGAGAATAACGGCGTCATCCGTTCACGTTAAGCCAAAAAATTAAGAAGCCGAGATCAGGGACCTGAGAGCCGACAGATGGCCTTCATGTGGTGGAGACACCAATGGGCACATAGCGTCGGCACAGGGAAGTCGCAGTCATGGATAACAGTGGATCAAGACTCTAGTTCATTTACTTCACCAGATAAAATAGGGTGGAGGTGAAGTTTAGTTTATTTGAAAAAGACCTACTGACTTAAAAAATAGCAAACTTGCATCCTAGCAGAGGGTGAGCGCGCGCGGAGGCAGTGTAGTTCTTTGAGCGGCAAGCGGAGGAGGATCTCCTATACTATAGGAGGTTGTCGCACAGATCATCCATGTGTTTTGTAGCGGGCAACAATGTGAATATCCGATCGCAAGAAAGGGCCAGAGGACTATTATACGAAACGAAACGAGAGGGAAAACGTCTTCTGATCGGAATTGCTGTGTTGGACGTAGGACGATATGAATCGGTACCCGTCACAGATTTCCTTCTGTCCCCACGCTTCGTTAGCCGTTTTAGGCCCGTTACTTTAGAATAAGCCAGTTAGGCTCGGTCTAGAGCTAGCATCTGATTGCAGCCCAACTAGGCCTATTTAAGATATCTGGGCCCAAACACGTCGATTCTGTCTCCTTCCCGTCGGCTCCCCTGTTTCGCCGCCTTCCTGGGCCTTGGGCACCTCCGCAGCCGCGCCTGGCGTTTGGAGTCCGGAGCGCCGCGGCCCCGTCGCCGAGGGGGAAGAATCACCGACGAGCTCACCTTCCTCCCTCCCATCCATCCACACTTGACGCCACCGCCAATTTCCGCCCCCCTGCTCCTTCCGATCGCCGGTGTGGCTTCGTGCGCAGCTCGAGATCCGCATGAATTCGTCGGTAAGAACCATCTTGGTCGATAGATACCTAGATATTTCCCTCGATGCGAGCAGCAGGTTGGTAACTTCGTGCGTTGTCTCTCAACAGCTGCCCCGGAGCAGAGAGTGGCGGTGACGAACAAGCATGGGGAGAGTCTTGTGGGGGTGCTGCACAACGCAGGCTCGAACAAGGTTGTAGTCCTGTGCCATGGCTTCGCCGCTTTCAAGGTACGTGAGCGTGTCGTTGTCTCAAGAAACTTCGCATTGTCCTCTTCTTCTTCTTTTTTGAGGAACTTGCATTGTCCTCTTCAGAACAACATGGTTCTGTAAATTGGTTATGCAAGTTGTAGATAATTTTATCCTTTTCTTTGGTATAAGGAATATAAAGGTTTTATTTTCCCTTTTAATCAATTGTAATACTCACTTTCAGGATGATAGCATCTTTCATGATCTGGTGGCCGCATTAACAAAGCAAGGGTTCAGTGCATTTCGCTTTGATTTCAGTGGAAATGGGTAAGTCGCCGTGGAATCATAGGTCCGTTTGATGCGAATTTACTGGTGTTTATGTTGTTTTTGGCGTTTCATCAATTGCATTCCATGTCGTCTTGTGGAAAAGCTTTAGTTAAATTGGAATTTAACAATAGCTAAACAAACTTACATTTCTGACTGTATCACTGTAGTGTACTGCTTGAGTCTGAGATTTTACTTTCTTAGACCTGCATTTTGTTCTATCCACACACATAGGGCATTTGTAAAACATTTGTTTCCTGTATTGTATCTACTACATAATTTCGATAAGTGTTACTGGGTACATAATTGTGTAATCTATTTTCTTTTGAATAACTGAGCATGGTCAATAGCCTCATGGTTGTCGATAATATATACTTTACAGAGAAAGCGAAGGTGAATTTGAGTATGGCAACTACAGGAAGGAGGCTGATGACTTGCATTCTGTTGTCGCATATCTAAAGGAGAAGTATGATGTAACAGCAATTGTTGGTCACAGCAAAGGTGGGTTAAATTCTTTTTTTTTTTCGGCCAAGTTGTAACTGTGTAGGTTACGATTTTTGCTGTTAAATTGTTTTGTTTGATCAGTGTTTCTGTGATACTGTGAGAAAAATTGGTGTGTGAAGTTCTTAAAAAATATATACAATCTAACATGAGTAAAAAATGGAGAAATATTTCTTGATTATTTATGTGTTATCACTTCAGTCAACTAGCATTTAGTTACATGGTATGTGTCTGGTGACACTTTTTTATAAAGAGGATCTTTGTTCTTTTTTTAAGTTTTGAGACTATGAAGAAATGATGTATAAGTTATCCTCTCCCTAGTCTCATATCTCCCAAAGAAAGCCGTATCCTCCTGGCAATGCTTGGTCTGTGCAATTTGGAAATGTCATTCATCAATCTAAATATTTGATTATGTTCAGGTGGAAATGTGGTGGTTCTATATGCCTCTATCTACAGTGATGTTCCCTTGGTTGTGAACCTTTCCGGTCGGTTTTACGTGGAGAAAGGTATTGAAGAGCGCCTTGGTAAAGATTTTATGGATAGAATAAACAAAGAAGGCTATATTGAAGTAAAAAATAAAACAGGTAAAGAAGCATGTGTCACGTGTGACCCTTAATTTGCGAGGCTAATTTCTTAACAATTCATAAGTGCCTTTATGTAGCTTATATCTCTGTCAAGGACAACCTATTGACCGTCTATTTATTGCAATGTAGGGAAGGTTTTGTACAGAGTAACCAAAGAGAGCTTGATGGAACGAATAAACACTGATATGCGTGCCGCAAGCCTTTCCATTACCAAAGAATGCAGGTTATTAAGAAACTAATCTATGCATTAATTTTCATGCACTACATATACATTTTTTTCCTGAGGTTCTAATGTGCTAGCATAAATTTGTCCTCTTGCCAATTATTTTTCAACCCTTATTTCAGGATCTTCACAATACATGGTTCAGCTGATAAGATTGTACCTGTGGAAGATGCATATGAGTTTGCAAAACTTATACCAAACCATAAACTGCATATCATCAAGAAAGCAAATCATGGCTACACTTCTCATCGTAAACAGCTTTCTGATGCAGTTGTTGATTCCATTACATCCATCAAGGGATAGAAAATTGTGATTCACCTGTTGATTCCATTACATCCATGTAATTAGTGTTTCTGCAGTCTGTTTCCCCACTACTCTGTTTGTGCATACTTGTCGACCACTCACGGAGAACATTGAGTTGGTTGGTACGATGTGATGATACTACCAGTATAGCCTCAAGTTACAATCCTAACTGATTGTGTATCCTACCTCTGAAGAAATCTGTCATATTCCTGCTTTTTTAATGAAATTGACACTGTTCGTTGAAAAAATTGAGACTTGACATATAATAGAACCCCAAACGAAAACCAAATGTTTGGAGACAGTCCTTTTATAGCTGCATTACTATCAGAGTAGATGAAAACAACGGTGTTTGTCCCTTGCCTGCAGAGGATTGAGATTTCAACGTTTGTCTGGGTTTAGGGGTAATGATTGGACTCAACTGCATCGAGCAACACCGTCCCTGATATGTACAGTGTGAGATTGTCAAGTTATTTGTCTTCTCGGTGCTGTTATTTAGTTATTTGTCTTCTCGGTGCTGTTATCTTTTTCCTGGGTGCTGTCTTCCTCTTCCATTCATTTGTTCTCCGAACTATTGTTGTTGTGCTTAGTGGATACTGTGGCACATCATCTCTGTTGGACGATATAAAAGTAGACTTTGGCAACGGTGTTGCACGAGCTTTAGAAATCTGGTTGGATCTAGTGGTCTCGTGCACACTGTGGCGATCTAGGGATCTTGAGAAATTGTGGCTGTCGCCGCCCCACCATCCTTCTCCCTCCTCTCCCCCCACCCCACCCCTCTCCGGCTCTCTCTGGCTCCCCGTGCCGCCCGCTCCTCTCCCTCCCGTAGACAGGTTGGCGGCGCACGGGCTACGGTGGATAAGTCCGCCTAGAGGACCAGTGGCGGCGGATCCGTCCGCTTCGCACGCGAGCAGGGGCGGCGCAAGGTCGGCGAGCGGCGGCAAAGGGCGGGCGATGCAAGATCGGTGGGCGGCGGCACAAGGGCGGGTGACGCAAGGGCCATGCGGGCGGTAGCGCAAGGGCCGCGAGCAATGTTGGCCCTTCCCGCGCGTGAAGACGCCGAGCCACCACCTCCCTCGAGATCTGTCGGTTGTAAGCTTCATGACCATTGATGATTGTAGCCTCAAGGTATGAATGTTTTGGTGATTAATGACAATTATAAAATTATAGGCTAATATCTACATGAGTGTTGTGTATGCAGGAATCAGCTTCTACTCTATTATAAATCCTATTGATGATGGTTGCCTTGACAGTTGATGACAATGACCACAAACATGGAGACTTGATGAGCTTGATGGAGTCCAAGTGTTGATAGAGATGGATCAAGGCTAAGGACAAGCTAGGAGCAAGTGTTTGGAACACTTGTTGAGTTGTTAGGGCGTTTGTCCATAGAAAAAACTGAAGTATCAAGGGGGTCTAGGTCACATCTCTTAGGTCACGCTAGTCGATGACGTGCATGGATGCTCGGTGAAATTACAAAGCAATTGGTGGCAGTGGAGAGGCCAAGGAGCTGTTGGATGAAGTCAGGAAACGAAGTCAAGCGAAGACGAGGAGTTTCCGCTTCTAGAGATGGAGACCGGACAGAGGGGTCGTGAAGACCGTACTGTATAGTCATCAAAGTAGACTTCAATCAGAGGAGAATTGCTAGGAGGAATCTGTCGACGCAAACACCCGTAGAAACCGAACAGTACGATCTACAGACTGGATGGTCCGATCTGTATGTATGGGAGCAGGACAGAGAGGAATCAGAATGGAGTCGTCTCTGGAATGAACAGGACTTGTAGAGACCAGACGGTCCGATCTATAGACCGGACAGTACGGTAGGTACATGGAACATCAGCGGACAGAGAGCAACGGCTCTAGAGGAGCCGTCCAGTAGAGACCAGACAGTCCGATCTCTGCCAGACCGGACTGTACGATCTGTACGTCCAGAAAGGCTGCTTCATGGAGCAATGGCTAGTTTGAGGTTGAAAGCCTATATAAAGTCCTTTTTGGGGTCTTGGAGATCACTCTTGGCCATTGGGATTGCTTGGAGCATCAGTAGGGAGCCAAGAGAAAAAGAGAGGAGCACTAGGAGGAGATATTGGATATCTTGAGAGTGCTAGAGAGGGTAACTAGAGCATTCATACACATCTAAGGGTAGGGTGTTCTTGAGAGTGTATCCTAGGTTGTTACTCTTGGTCTATGGTGAAACCTAGACGGTTAGGCGTCAGTGACGAGCCTATCGTGATAGGTTGTGGAGGCCGTCACATGTTTCTACATGGTTTGAGCTCGCTGTTGAAAGGAGCATCGATAGTGAGCACTCGTGTTGGCTTGGGAAGTCTGGCAAGTTCTCAAGGGAGGCGAGCTGTGCCTTGGTGGCAGCGGTGACACAACCGTGTCTTTACTCCGAGAGTGATTGTGGGCTCGTGTGCAAGAACTCCACTTGCTAGCGGGAGGGACCGCACTCCGGCGGGAGTGGTCCAACAAGGACTAGGGTAAGATACCATCCTTCCGATACCTCGGGGAAAAAAATAATGAGCATTCCTTGACCCCTATCTTTACCATTCACAATTATGTGCTACAGTTGATAGGTTGACTTGAGGCTTGCATAGGCTAGTGTCTTTTAGCTTTCGTATTGCACGCATCATGAACACTAGTATGTGTAGGATCTTGGTCTCCTAGAATTGTTAGATTGAAATGATTGCTAGGGGTCGAGCGAGGAAGTTGAAGTATTTGTTGATTGTGGTCGGCTTACCGATTCACCCCTCCCCCTTTTCGATACGCCTTCGATCCTTACAATTGGTATCTGAGCCAAGTGCTCAATCTAGAAGCTTCACCGCCTTAAATAAGGATACTGGGAGAGGTGGGGAGTGTTTCCATATTTAATAGTGAGGACTACAACTATTGGAAGGCTCGCATGCAAGCCTAACTTGAGTCCCTTGATTCAGAGATATGGAAGGTGACCCATGAGACAAATACAGATGTTAATTCACTTGATCCTGATTTCATTAAGCACAACGCTAAGGCCAAGAATGCTTGTTTGCATGCATAACTAAGGATGGCTTTGCTAGAGTGGATGCTAGTTCAACAACATATAGTATTTGAAATCAAATCAAGGATATTCATGAGGGCACTCATGATGTGAAGGAGGAGAAGTACTATGTGCTCAAGAACAAGTATGATACCTTTACTAGATTGCCACATGAGAGAGCTAACACTGTGTATTCTCATTTTCATGTGCTAGTTGAGGAGATCAACTCTCTTGGGGATGACTTCAAGCTCAAGCCAATTGAAGTGATCAAAAGATTTGTGAGGCTATTCAATGACCCCAAGTATGAGTCCATCATCACCTACACCCTTCAAGATGACCTCAAGACAAAGACCATTTAAGAAGTTCTTGGGAAGATCATTGCCTTTGAGAGCTATCAGTTGGGTTTGGATGATCCACAACCATCCAACCTAGCTCTTCAAGCTGAGAAGCAAGAAGCTATCAAGAGCAAGAAGAGTAAGAAGAAGCTGGTCATCGATGATGATGAAGAAGAAGATGATGATGATGATGATGACTTGAGTGAGGACTTGATACTTCTCATGAGAAGAATGAAGACATTCAAGAACAAGTCCGTCTCCAAGTCCAAGGGAAAATGCTTCAACTGTGGCTCCAAGAATCACTTTGTTCGAGATTGCCCCAAGCCAAAGAAGAAGAAGATCCCAAAGACAAACACAAGAAGAAGAGGTACTTCAACAAGGACAAGGGCAAAGGCAAAGAGCACAAGAAGAAGTTCTCACGCAAGGCTCTTGTTAGGGAGTGGACAAGTGATAACTCAAGTGAAGAATCCTCTTCCTCAAGTGATGGTGAAGAAGTGGTCGGTCTAGCCAACATGGAGACCACTCTACCTCGATCTCTTCCTCCACCTCCCACGTGTCTCATGACCTTGAGCCAACTTCGAGAGAGTGAGGATGAGAGCAGCGACGATAGCGATGATGAGGAGCTCTCCAACACCGAGTTTTGGAATATGCTTGAGCAAGCTCCTGATATCACCGTCAAGAAGTCCAAGATGTTAGAGATGGTAAGAAAAGATTGTAAGTTGGCTAAGGACCATGTTGATGATCTTGAGAGTGAGCTCAATGACTTTGTCACTTCTCATGAGGCCCTAAACAAGATTTTTGACAAACTCAAGGGTGATCATGTAGAGATACATGAGAAGTACGAGGCCCTTGAACTTACTTTTGAAGTCATCAATGTTGATAACCTTGCGTCTCCCTCCTCTAATTCATCAAAGAGCGATGTTTCCACTATTTGTGATGAGCTAACCACCTCGGACAAGGTTTATTCTATTGAGCATTCTATTTTGAAGGAATACCATCAGTTCAAGGAAGAGAGGAAGATGGTGATGGACGACTTTGAGAAGCTTGCACGTGGTAGAGCAATCCACAGGGACATTCTTGGGAGGAGTCTTGTGAACAACGTCTCCCACCATGGTCTTGGCTCATATCCCGCCATCATTGACACCATTGGGAAGAGTGACTCCATTTCTACATGGGTCAAACCCCTACTCACCAACGACTACTATTGCGAGAGGTGTTGCAAGGATGGTCACACCACAAGGAATGCCCTTTGGTGAGAGATTCCATTGTTTTGCCTAACGCTAACTTGTTCCATAAGAACATCCATTTCAAGTTTTTTAGGGACAATGATGGCAAGGTGAAAGCAAAGGTTTTGGGACCACCAAACATGAAGAGAAAGGTCGGGAGAATGTGGGTGCATTGTTGATCATGAGAGGTCAACTAAGCACAAGTGAGTGCCAAAGATCAAGACCTAGAAGATGGTGGTGGTGGTGGACCGGGAGCTTACTTGAAGATCAAGTGAAGTCCATCACAAGTGACGTGGACCTCAATGTTATATCTACTCATGAGGGAGGTAACCGTGTTTGTTTTTAGTAGTTGTAGTGTGTTCTTTCTTTCTTGCATCACATGGTAACTAGGACTTCTTTGTGACTAGTATGTTTTGCATCCATGCATGTGTAAATAACTTATATCTATCTATCTATCTATCTATCTATATATATATATATATATATATATATATATATATATATATATATATATATATATATATATAAATTAGTCAATGTCTAATCCGCTCAAGATAGCTATAAGCAAGGGGGAGTGCTTGAGATAATGGTTTTGTCTTCTCTCAAGACAAGGGTATGGATTATAGTGATTAAGCTTGAGAGGGGTTCAAAATTGACATTGTTGGGTTTCCTTTGTGACTTATTTAATGTTGCTTGCATTCACATGACATGTTTAAATTTCATGTAATATGCTTGTTGAATGCATCATATATGAAACACAAAGTAGGCTTGTAACACTTGGAGAAAATGGAGCCTAATTACCAATATGAGAATACATCTCCAAAAGTGCGACCAAAGAAAAGGATTGTGCTTCATGCCCATTGAGCAAGCTCTTGTGAACTCTGAGGTTAAATCTACTCGCACGGTTCATGGATTAAGGCTCATACATACCCTTTTGGTTCTTAATTGCCTTGGTTCTTCTTTGCTCGGTTTTTATTTGCCATTTGCGAAAACTGTTAGGCCATTGTGGGCCACTATTTGAAAAGAAGTGATTGAGAATTTCCTTCATTCTCCAAGTGTGGTGTTTATTTGGATGATGAGCCTATCATGATAGGTTGTAAATACTGTCACATGTTTGTATATGATTTGAGCTCGCCGTTGAAAGAAGCATCAATAATGAGTACCCGTGTCAGCTCGGGGAGTCTGGCAAGTTTTCAAGGGAGGCGATCTTGTGTGTTGGTGGCAGCGGTGACGCAACCGTGTCTTCACTCTGGGAGTGATTGCGGGCTCGTGTGCGAGAACTCTGCTTGGTAGCAGGAGGGACCGGCACTTCGACGGGAGTGGTCCAACAAGCATTAGGGGAAGGCACCATCCTTCCGATACCTCGAGAAAAAAAATCATGAGCATTTCTTGACCTCTCTCTTTACCATCCCGCAATTGTGTGCTATATTTGATAGGTTGACTTGAGGCTTGCATAGGCTAGTGTGGCTTAGCTTCCGCAATGCACACATCATAAACAATAGCATGTGTAGGATCTTGGTCTCCTAGAATTGTTAGGTTGCAACGATTGGTAGGGTCGAGCAAGGAAGTTGAAGTATTTGTTGATTCTAGTCGGCTTACCGATTCACCCCCCCTCCCTCTCGGTACGCCTTCGATCCTTACACGGCTCCGACCGCCTCCCCGCGCGCGAGGACGTCGAGCCACCATCCTCCCTCCTCCACGGGCGCAAGGACGCTGAGCCACTCTCCTCCCTCCTTCACGGGCGTGCGGGCTCCATGTCATCGGCGGCGTCCTCCCTGCAGATCTAGCAGCACGGGCCTTGGGCCAAGGTGGATGGGCCTGGATCTGGCGGGCTCGAATGCAGTTTTTTTTTGTTTTTTGGGTTTAGTAGTAGCGGTGGGTGACATCCTGACCTACCGCTAGTAATCTTGTTCTAGCGGTGGTTTATGTGGTCAACCGCCGCCATAGTGCATGATTTTCAGCTACGTCGGCGTAGCAGCGGTTTGGGTAACCCGTCACTATAGTTCCTTTTAGTCCGCCATAATAGACCTTTTTTATAGTAGTGTATATAGGGGGTTATATATAAAATATGGGTCAACAAAGCATCTCTCATCCATGTCAGCATCTGACAAGGTGCCACTTAAGCAAAATTGATACCTCGTGTTCAGATTAGACCTAAAACAGTGCGCTTAAACAAATCATAGGACGTTCTCGCACCAGTATCAAGTTCTTAGATAAATTGGCCGCCATCTACAAAGCCAAGCAAAAAACATGTGGAACACGCGCGTAACAAATGCTTAATTCATCAGCTGTATACGAACGTTGAAGAGTCACTGCTCTAGTGACAAAGTATGTGACGGATGCATACGTTGCAAGAAGCCAAAAACTCCATCACAGGATTATATTCAAAATCAAAGACACGTATTATCAAGTTTATTTATAGTGTTAAGATATTTGTTATGGTGCTTGGAATTACTATGAACTATATCCTGCAAATCAAAATTACTTTATCTGTAGTATTACCAGTATATCTAATCACTCTACACTGCAGCCTGTACCGTGGTGAAATATCATTCCTAGTAGATCAAAATCTCAGATACCTGATCAAAGGTGCTGCTCCGAGAATATTTAGAGTTGGGGTGTTTGGCTGGTTCTTAGTCGCTCTGAACTAGAGTTTGGCTTCGGAGCCATGCCAAACACGCCCTTTGTCTTACCCTACCTGGCGGGTTCAGGTGCTAGCCATTCCCCCTATTGTTAAAAATATTTTCCATCCTATTTTTCTTTACTTTGAGATACATGTATATTATCTGGCCCCACAGCCTCACACCTAGGTCTCTCTAGGATCGTAAAGAACCATAAGAGAAGTTTATGACAGGAAAAATGAGTGTATAATTCTGTCACCGTTATGAATTCGTGAGAGACATTGTGTTGGGAATTGACAGAGATAAGGCTATGTGTGGTAATATTGGAAACTATACACAACGAATGTGACGTAGTTCAAAAGCATGCACTACCACAAATAGGCTCTGTAGTGGCGGCAGCCCAAAGGCCGCAGCGACGCGGCCCAAAGTGAGCCGCCGCTACAGAGCCTAGGAGGCCTGCCGCGGTGTGAGCCGCCGCTTTAGAGCCCCCTATAGCGGCGGTTGACATTGTCAAACGCCGTTATAAATGGCCTCAGTTTATAGCGGCGGTTGACAATGCCAACCGTCGCTATTTAGGGAATACTTGCGGCGGTTGACAATGCCAACCGCCGCTATAAAGTGCCCAAGCTATAAAAGCCGCGTTCGGATAGCTCCGGCCCTCACTCGAACAGTGGCGGCCCAAAAATTTAAGCAAATCACGAAAATGAAGGGGGGAAGGTTTTGAGTTCATTTTTTTTTGCAGAAATTTGCTCTCTGAGGTAAGGGGATCTCATCCCATTGGTTTTTTTGTGCTCTCATTTTGAAATCAAGTAGAATTTTTGGTTTTAAGTTTGATAGGTTTTCATTAAATTTTACCTAAATTCGTTTGATTTGGATGGTTCTACTTGGTTATAGTTGAAGTTTATGAAGGCATACATCATCTTTTTTCATCACTATACAAAAAAATTATTATATTTAGCTTGTTTTATGTCAATGGGAATCTAGATCTAGTTTGGTTTTTAAAAGAGAGAGAAAGTAGTATTAGGCAAGAGGGATGTTAATTATTTTATTATCTTTTGATAAAAATTAAATAATATATAAAATAATTTTATGTTTGTTTCATTTTACCTTGCATAATATTTCTCACTTCATGTATATTATTTTTCATTGTTTATATATTTAGTGAATATTTAATTTTTTTGTTACACATAATTAATTAATTAATTTCTAATATTTTTTTGGCTAGATGGTGATAAAAGTTAAATAATATATAAAATAATTTGATGTTTGTTTCATTTTATCTTGCTAATATTTTTCACTTCATGTAATATTCAATATATATATATATATATAGAGAGAGAGAGAGAGAGTGAATGTTTAAACTTTTTGTCACACATAATTAATTAATGAATTTTGATAATTTTTGGGTTTCCATTCAAGGCCGTTCGCGATGGATAGATCTTGGATGTACGAGGCACGAAGACCGGGTCTAATATTTTTACAAGAAGTTTCCAAATTCATCGAAGCGGCCACATAACATGCTCGACGTGAACGGACGACTGATATATATTGTCCGTGTTTTGATTGCTAAAATCAGAAGCTGTGGAATGATATAGAAGTAATAAAGTCACACTTGGTGCGGAGGGTTTTTGTTGAGGGGTACACGAGATAGACAAAACATGGTGAGGAACATACGGTTTGCATTGAGTACAGACGGGATGAACCCATTCGCTCAAATAAGGAATTCGCATAGCACTTGGCCAGTGATACTAGCAATGTACAAAATTCCACCATGGTTATGCCATAAGCGTAAGTACCTACTGCTGACCACTCTTATATCTGGGCCTAAAGAACCTGGTAACGACATAGACCTGTTCTTAGTACCATTGTTCGAAGACCTGCAAAAACTATGGTTGGAGGGGGTCCGTATATGGGATGAGTATCGAAGAGAGTACTTCATGCTCAGAGAAATTATTTTTTGCACGATAAGTGATTCCCCGGCACTAAGGGCGCTATCAGGACATGTCAAAGGAAATGCGGCATGTTTCATATGCATTGATGATACATCCCATGTGTACCTTCTAGCATCCCAGAAGCTGGTGTATACGCGAAACCGCCGATTCTTACCAGTAAAACACAGGTATCACGCGATGGCTAGACACTTTGATGGCAAAGTTGAGAACGACACAGAACCTCGATGTTGTACTAGCAGGGTCGTGTTTGACCTTGTTAAAAATATCAATGTTGTTTTTGAAAGCCGGTGAAAGGAGCCAAAAAGGCAAAAGGTCTCATGCCGTTTAAGAAGAAATCCATTTTCTTCGTATATTTCAATTATTGGAAAGAATTGTAAGTGAATCATGCCTTCGACTGGATGCATATTGGGAAGGGTGTATTTGATAGTAGTAGCGGACTTATACTCGACCAACCCGGTAAGACAAAGGATGGACTCAACGCACGTAGAGATCTTGTAGTGATGGGAATAAGATCAGAGCTCCATCCGCAAAAAAGAGCAAATGGAAAGTACTTTCTCCCCCCGGCAGCCTATACACTTACGATTGAGGAGAAAACAGCATTCTATAAGTGCCTCAATGGGATTAAAGTACCAACGGGTTTCTCATTGAATATCAAGAATCTTGTAAACATGGAAGAGTTAAAGATAAGTGGATACAACACTCACGATTGACACATAATGCTTTTGGTGTTTCTCCCAATTGCTATCATAGCTGTTAAATCACCATGGCTGAAGTTGGCTGTAACTCGCCTTTGCTACTTCTTTAACGCGGTATCGAAGAAGGTCATAACTAAAGATGAGTTAAATGACCTACGGACCCACATGAAGGAAACAATGTGCATACTTGAGATGGTATTCCCTCCATCCTTTTTCGATACGATGGAACACTTTATGATTCATATTGTTGACCAGATCTCTGCATTGGGCCCCGTCTACCTGCATCAGATGTTTCCGTTTGAGAGGTTCATGTATGTATTGAAACGCTATGTATGTACTCGTTCACATCCAGAGGGTTCTATGATTGAGGGCTATACAACTGAGGAGATCATCGAATGTTACTCAGATTACATTAATGATGATAGCAGATCAATTGGTCTCCCCGTGTCTCGTCATGAGGGTGGATTATCTGGAAAAGGTACGAAAGGACGTGGATCGTTCATCGACCGTGACTTCAAACGAGTGGACCAAGCACATTTCAGCGTATTGCAACAGACGCAGATTGTGGGACCATACTTTGAGAAACATCTGTTAGAGCACCGCCAGAACAACAAGGATGCAACTGATAAATGGATCATATACGAGCATAAGCGCTCTTTCACATCATGGTTTAGCTCCCTAGATCTTTCAAGTGGTGAGTCCGTGGAAGAGAAAATGTTGAGAAAGTTAGCTAATCGCCCGAGAAGAACCGTGGTTACCTTTTAGGCATACGACATCAATGGTTTTACCTTCTACACCCAACAGAAGAATAAGAAGAGCAAGTATCAAAACAGCGGTGTACGAGTAGAAGCCATTGACGATGAGGACCAGACGACCTCGTATTACGGGTATATTGAGGAAATATGGGAGCTAGATTACGGTGCAAATTTACAGGTTCCCATATTTAAATGCAAATGGGTGAAGCACCCTAATGGCATCGAAATTGATGAATATGGTTTCACAATTGTTGATCTTAACAATGTTGGTCACAAAGATGAGCCTTGGATACTTGCCAAGACTGTGGAACAGGTGTTTTATGTACTTGATCCAAAGGACGAAAAGAAATACATTGTTGTTCCAGGTAAACAAAGAATCGTTGGAGTGGAGAATGTGGAGAATCGAGATGACTACAATCAATATGACGAGGTGCCATGTTTCATAGATGTGAAAAATTTTAAAGTCTTGGAAGCAAGACTCTCCTTTGCTGGCGGAATGCCCTACATGTGCACCGATCACTGCCAAGGAAAAGTCATTCAAGGATAACTCAAGCATCATGTAATTTTATTTTGTTAAGTATCTTTTATTATTCGAACCTTGTATTATGTTCTATGTAATTTATGTTTATTTGAATATAAAGATTGTGTAACTTATTTTTATAAGCATCATGTAGTTTGAAGTTATAGGGGCTAAAAGGTAAATATAAAAGAGTTTAGGGACCTATTTGTAATTTTATAAAAAGACAAGAATTAAAGTGTAAAAATATTAGGACTGAAATGTAATTAATAAAAAGTATAGGGTTGTTTCTGCAAAAGTTGAGGACCTAAACATAATTTTAATTAAGTACAAGGGCCTAAGTGTAAAAATACAAAAGTAATATATAATTAATTATAATGAACTCAGGGGTTCTTTTGTAAAATTATAGGGCTAAGACATTATTTATAAAAAAATCAATAGTACAATATTTAGAAAATCAATAGTACAATTTTTAGAAAATCAATAATAGGGTTGTTTCTGCAAAACTTTAGGACCTAACATTAATTTTTATGAAGTATAGGGACCTAAGTGTAAAAAGACATGACCAAAACATAATTAATAATGAACTCATGGGTTCTTTTGTAAAATTCTAGGGCTTATATATTCTTTATAAAAAAATAAGGGCTAAAATGAATAATACAATTTTTGGAAAATGAATAACACAATTTTTTTTAAAAAAAAATTGACATGTTTTTAGCGGCGGCTAACAAAGTAAACCGCCGCTATAGCTTTGTAGCGGCGGTTTGCTTTGTGAGCCGCCGCTAAAGAGAATTTTGTTTTATAAAGTGGGGCACGGGGGGCCCAAACCCTAACCACCGCGTCGAGAAGAGACGACGCTGTTAGGCTGCCCAAGTCGCAAGCGCCGCCGCCTCCTCTCTCCTCATCCTCCGTCCCCGAGTGCCACGGTGGGCACCCTCCTCATCCCTGAGCGCCGCTGTGGGCCCCCTCCTCATCCCCTAGCGCTGCCATAGGCCCCCTCCTCGTCCTCGAGCGCTGCCACGGGCCCCCTCCTCGTCCCCTAGCGCCGCCGCAGGTCCCCCTGGCTCTCTACATTCCTGACCACTGCTGCGCCCCTCGTCGATGTCCGCCTCGCCCCCTCCTCGACGGCCGCCTCTGTCCCCGAGCACCGCACGGGCCTCCCTCATCCTTCCCCCAGCGCCGCCACGTCGACGGCTGCCCTCCTCCCTGAGCTTGGCCACCGCAGGCACGGGCCCCCTCCTCCCTGAGCTCCATCGCTGCAGGCACGACCCCCCTCCTCATCCCCGAGCACCACCATGGGCCCCCTCCTCGTCCCCTAGCACCGCCACGGGCCTCCTCCCTCTCTGCATCCCCGACCACCGCTGCGCCCTTCGTTGATGTCCGCCTCCGTCCCCGAGCACCGCGCGGGCCTCCCTCCTCCTTCCCCTAGCGCCGCCACGTCGACGGCTGCCCTCCTCCCCGAGCTTCGTCGCCGTAGGCACGGGCCCCCTCCTCCCCAAGCTCCATCGCCGCAGGCACGGACCGCCTCCTCTGACCAGGTGCACCCTCTGTGTGTGTGTGTGTGTGTGTGTGTGTGTGTGTGTGTGTGTGTGTGTATGTATGTGTATGTGAGGTTGTTCTTGTCCTCTACACCAGGTGCGTCTCCCTCACCCCTCCTCCCTCCCTCTCTCACCTCTGCCATGAATTCGTTTCACTCCTATGCTTGCCAATTACATTGTGTGTGATGGTTCTTCGCTTCAAGCTTTGGAGCTTATCCTGTGGTTGTTGTACAGTCAATGAAAGCACCAATGCGTCATGCTCACCTCACCTAGTTGGGGGATCATCCAACCAGTCTCCTGCCATAACCACAAGGCCATAACTGTCCATCTGATATTTGCTAAAGCACTCTGACTGCTTGTGTGATAGCTTTCATGTTGACCTGTATCGTAGCTAGTTATCTTTGCCTGATCATAGTGCTCTAGACATATTCAGTTTGTAAAAGGTAGTTTTGTCGTTCCAAAGTTACAAGACTATGTACTAGTCTATTTTTCTGTTACCACTTGCAAGCAAATGCATTAACTTTTTATTACCTTCTGGTTTGCACTTATGAGTTATTTGTGACCTTCTGGTTTGCACTTGTGAGCTTCTTTTTATTACCTTTTGATTATGTTTGTTCAGATTGAACTATATATTTGTGGACTGCTATATCAATAGCACTGTATGCTGCCATTTGTGGATTGAATGTAGCATTGTAGTGCTTCTAAATTTGTGGACTGCTATATCAATAGCATTTTATGCTGCAATATGCTAGGACCTGAAAATGCTCACTGTCATCCTAGGATTATTTGCCATTAGTTGCTGCTCACTGTTTGCTAGGCTCTGAAAATGCTCACTTTATATATACTAGGATCTAAAAATGCTCATTGTTTGCTCACTGTTTGCTGCCATTTTTTGCTGCCATTTTTTTACTGCCATATGCTAGGACCTGAAAATGCTCACTGTCATGCTAGGATCATTTGCCATTAGTTGCTGCTCACTGTTTGCTAGGCTCTGAAAATGCTCAATTTATATATACTAGGATCTAAAAATGCTCATTGTTTGCTCACTGTTTGCTGCCATTTTTTTACTGCCATATGCTAGGATCTGAAAATGCTCACTGTTATGCTAGGATCATTTGCCATTTTTTGGCTGCCATTTTTTGCTGCTCACTATCTACCATTTTTCATGTTGATATCCATGTTGTCAATCTTTTGCTTGCTTACACTTCATGTTAATATTCATATACTTGTTGCCGTACTATAGATTCCCTATATGCCATTTCTGAAATCCCTAGTATTATTTACTTGTGGCCATATATATGCCATATTACTTGCTGCCCTATATTCCCTATGCTCACTGGGAGCAAATTTTGACTTTTTCTCTTCTCCTTGTCTCTCTGTACTACTTATCTATTCTACGTAGGCAATTGGCCCATGCTCAATGATAAAAGGGGGCCAAGTGAGGCTAGTGTAGCGACATGGACCATATCCTAGGATATTGGATACATGCTGCTGTACAGGTCAAGGATCTTAGAGCGTTGGAAGGATGTTGATTCGGCAACCCGCACTGAGAGCAAATTTTGATTTTTCTATTCTTCTCCTTGTCTCTCTGTACTACTTATCTATTCTACATAGGGAATCGACCCATGCTTAATGATGAAAGCGGGCTAAGTGAGGCTAGTGTGGCGACATAGACCATATCCTAGGATATCGGATATATGTTGTTGTACGAGTCAAGGATCTTAGAGCGTTGGAAGGCCGTTGATTCGGCAACCCGCACTGAGAGGAAATTTTGATTTTTCTATTCTTCTCCTTGTCTCTCTATACTACTTATCTATTCTACGTAGGCAATTGACCCATGCTCAATGATGAAAGCGGGCTAAGTGAGGCTAGTGTGGCGACATAGACCATATCCTAGGATATGGCATATATGTTGTTGTACGAGTCAAGGATCTTAGAGCGTTGGAAGGCCGTTGATTCGGCAACCCGCACTGAGAGCAAATTTTGATTTTTTCTATCATTTTCTTTTTTTTTCCTTGTCTCTATGCTCAATGATGAAAGCTGTATACTCCTTGTTTTTTAGACTAGTCGTTATATCTAACATTAGCTATCAAAGTCTTCTCGTCATGGCGGACAATATGCCCTCTCAAGAGGAAGACGCCCTCAAGGCGCACTCACAAGCGAGGTCATCTTCAGACGATGAAGGATCAAGCGAACACTGGGGAGAACCAAAAGATCCGCATCCTCCACTACCAAAAGAACATCGATTGGGGAGCCCGAATCCTGATTTTGTGCCTCAAGATGAGGTATCTTGTCAAAGATAATTCTCTTATTTGTTCAACTAATTTGTAAACTAAAATCTACTACTTATATCCTAGGGACCTCGACGAAGTGCCCGTCGGCTATTTGCAGCAGAGGCTGCGACAGATGAGGCCCTCGAGCAGCAAGTGGAAGAGGTGCCTGCCCAAGGGTCCACACACAAACGCAAGCGCGGTCAGCGCTCCACGAACAAGGCAGAGGGCATCTACGAGGTTACTGCACTAGACCCCAAAGATGGAGAACCGATTGAACCCGCTGGTGTTAACGCCAAATGGCGGAACCGTTGCGGCAAAGTGGTGAGGGACCATTGCAAAATCACGTGGCAAGATTGACGCCAAGTTCCGGATGGCAGAAAAGACGATATGTGGGCTGACATCATGGCAACCATCCGGTTCCATCCAGCAGATCTCGAGAGAGCCAAGAAGGACACGATGTCCACTCTCAATCACATCTTTCGAGATTACAAGTCCAAGCTCAACTGTCAATACGTCAAGAAAAATTGAACCCCATTTGACAAGCATGGAAATATTAGTCAGAAGGAATGGGACGAGTTTGTTGAGCAGAAGATGAGTAGTGCTTCAAAGGAGCTCAGTGAAAAGATGGTTGAGCTCAACAAGCGGAACAAGTACAAGCCACAGTTAGGTCTGAGCGGATACAAAAAGAAGATTCCAATTTGGAGAGAGCAGGAAGGCAAGCTCCACGCGGAAGGAAAACCTCATCCTTTGCCAAACACCAATGAGCATACCAGAAATTGGGTATATGGTCGCTCTGAGTTAACCGATGAAGGAGAGATTATTGTGAAGGATCTCGCGACAGTTGAGGTCGTGTAAGCCTTGAAAGGTCCCATCGCGACACAGACGGAGGCTGGTCTGTTTACACCGAAGTATCACAAGGATGAGCTAGCGAAGGCTATTGGGACCAAAGAACATGGTGGTCGGGTACGAGGAGTGTCATCATCGGCAACATGGAAAGAAGGTTTCTCTGATACATCCTCACACCTCTACAAGAAGCATACATTGCACAAGAAAGAGCGAGAAGATAAAGCCAAGGAGGATTGGAGGCGGTAACTTCTTATGTTTGCTATCAACAAAGAAAGCGGTAGTTTGGACCCCAACCTGCAGGCTGCGATGGATGCCTTCTTACGTGGTTCGTCCACATCCACGCAACAATCCGTCTCCACGCAACCATCCGTCTCCGGTCAACCATCAGTTCCTATGCAATTAGAAACAGAGAACATCACTGAGGATACTCCTTGCGAGTTGCATGTGCCATTTGGTTACAAGGGCAAGACAATGAAGGTTGCATCCGTCACGGCATTTCCAGGAGAGATGCTCCATAACAGGGATATCCCCCTATGTTACGTGCGTGTCACCGTGTCAGAAATAGTACCTGGCTATGAGGACAATGAGATCGAATACCCGATACCTGAGGCAGGTATAGAAACTCTCCAAGATGCCCTCGACTCTTTCATTATTTGGAAACGCCGTGATGTTGTCCTCTCACCATGAGTTTCTCCACCCCCGTTGTCTGGGCACGGGTCCTTTCATGCGAGCCAGCCAATCAATACAGGTGGATAGCCGTCTCCTATGTCTGCGGTAGCCTTGGGAAACAAGCTCCAATCTCCTCATGCGGAAGCCGACTCAACTCATAGTCCTATAATCTGTAGTGACAACGAGCCTCTTCCGCAGAGTGTTCAAGTTCAGGCTCCGGTAATCCAAGTTCAGCCTGCACCAGTTGTCGTCAAGGCTTCGGTAATCCCAAAGACAATTACCGGATTTGACAAAGAGCCAAAGGACCCAAAAGCAAAAAGTGATGTTGATAAGTACTTGGCTGCATTGAAAAAACGTCTAGCAAGCACCGACAAGCTCGTCCTACAAGAAGAAGATCCTCATGATGTATTATCGTATGATGATCAAATTTTGGAGAATCCTGCGGACGATGTGGACTACCCGAAATTTATACTCGGTAAACCCCCTTATATCAAATAACATGTACAAGAACCTGCCGTGGGAGATGCAGAAGTTGCACGACTAGTACATGATGGCGTCGAAGGAAGGGGTCACCGAAATCACTTGTAGGATTCCAAAAGAGGTGTTCAAGAAAGATAACGAACAAATCTTATACCTATTTTGGGAGGATGTCCACTTCATGTTTCGTCTAGACCAGATGGACGTCACCTTCATCACCCTGTGGTGCATGTAAGTGTCGTGTTCGATCTACTTCGTATTTCAAGTATAATTCCATATATGATCTTATGCTTTTTTTTTTTAGTATGAACTTCTTTTTCCAAAGAAAGGAGACCAATAGAAAAGATTGGAGGGTGGCCTACGTCAACCCAAGCCGGATCAACCAAAGCTCGATCAACCCAATGGTAAATCCGAAAAATTATCCAGATAAGACACCGACAGAGCTTGCTGAAATGAAGACGGTCTTGACAACAGAAGCAAGGACTTATGTTGCAAATTACTTGTACGACTGCTTCATGAGGTGGCAAGATAGAGAGTGCATTATGACCCCTTATAACTTCAAGTAAGTTGGACAACTACTGCCTTCGTCATGTATCCTATGTTAAAATTAAATCCAATCATAATTAACTTTTTGACAACAAATATTGTTGTAGCGATCATTGGATCTGTCTGATGATATTTCTAAAAGAAAGGTACCTTCTATCGCTCGACAGCCTGGACTACGACAAGAACTTATACGACGATATTCTAGAAGTCATAGATCGGTAAGAAATCGGTCTACGTGTGTATGGTTTGATGATGTTAATATCATCTATTGGTAAGCTTTTGTTGATCGCGTAGTGCTTACGAGAAATATGTCATAGCCGGTGGGGCATGTCATCCTACAAGGAAAAAGAAGATGTACTTCCGTCATAAGTTATGGGTAAGACTTATATGCATCTCATACATGTTCTTATCGTACTATCCATTCATATAATTATTGTAGGTGTAATGAACTTGTGTTCTCTACTTTATAGTGCAATAAGCAAATATGAGGAAGTGTGCATTATGGTTACTACACTTGTGTGTTCTCGGCTGGCACTTCAACTTACCTGGACCATATCATTGAGGAGTCTCAACAAGAGGTAAGTTGATTTTGTTTATGTCCATTTTACTTTACCTGGACCATATCATTGAGGACTCTGCTCATGTGACACAGAAAGTCACAAGATCAAAGAGAGAATGGGTTCCAAAGATAAAAAGAAACGACGCGATCAAAAAGGATATAATTCCCGAATCACGCGTTCACTTGAGTACAAATGCCATGTATCTAGTTGTAGCTTCTCTTTATTGTTTTATGTTGAGAGAGGTAATTAGTCCAGAAGGGAAGTGCTTTGACTCAAACAGTGAACTAGCAATAAAACATAGGTCCCTTTGTGAGTAGGCTGGTTCAAGAGCACCATATGAGCCTAATATGTCGAAAAAAGATGATGACTATGCATTAGGGTTCATATAAAACATTTTGTTAGCTCGATTGAACATTTTGATGACAATGTTATATATATTCTATGATGAGATGTAAATATCTGTGATGAGATTGTAAATACCTATGATAAGATGTTATAAATATCTGTGATGAGATTTGTAAATTTCTATGTATACAGAATCTTTAATTTCTGTATATTTGCTAAGTTTTATTTTTTTTGAAAAATAACAAGTAATGGCGGTTTATGTTGTCAACCGCTGCTATTAATAGCCAACAGTAGCGACGGTTGATGATGTCAACCGCCGCTACTAATGGCTAACAATAGCGGCGGTTGACATCTTCAACCGCGGCTAATAATGTGTCTGTAGCGGCGGTTTATTTAGGCGACAAACCACCCGTCGCTACAAACACATATTTATAGCTGCGTTTGCGTAGCGGCGGGGTAGCCTGTCCGCCGGTACAGTGGCCTTCCAACCGCCGCTACAGACCATTTTTGTTGTTGTGATGAATATTCTTTTTTGGTCTTGCTAAGTTATATAGCTAATAATTTGTTGACACTTAACTCTAGTAATTTAATATAGTAAAATTTATGGAAAATAGTGAAAACATTAGTAATGCGTTTTTAGATATGAGCGCATATCTCTCTGCAGCTGTTTTTGGCAGCTGGAAATTTAAAACCGATGATGGGCGGGCACCCTGCCTTCACTAGAACCTGGGCCTCGCACTAAACGTCAGGGCTTGAGCTTATTCTAAGGCTGGCTTAGGTCAGGGGTCTGGTTAGAACACGTCACTCAATAGCTGTTTTACCGAGCAGGGGACATGCGAATACCCAGCTCATGCGTGTGTGAGTTTTGCTTCTTCTTATAATCTTGTACCAAAAAAACAAAGAACACACGTCTCTCAACAACTGTTTTTGGTAGGCTAGCTAGAAATGAGCCGACGGTGGCCAGGCACCTTGCCTTTACCTGGGCGTGGCACTACACGTCACCGAATTTAGTGTAGAGTTGGCCTGGTAAAAACAGCTGGCTTTACGGAGCAGGGAATGGTGACTGTACCAAGACCGCTCCTACCTGTCACTGTCAGCCATGATCCACCTTCCACCGTTGTAACAAATATCCATTTTGTCTCACAGAAAGACCACTTGTCTTGACATACCTGGCAGGTTCCCGTGCTAGCCATTCCCCCAATTGTTAAAAATATTTTCCATTCTATTTTTCTTTCCTTTTGGGTAGATTTGTATCATCTGTCCCCACACCTAGGTTTGCCTCTCTAGGGTCGTAAGGAACCACGAGAGAAGTTTGTGAGAGAAAAAAATAGTTCGTAATTCTGTGACAATTACAAATTTGTGAGAGATATTATGTTTCGAACCGTCAGAAACAAGGCTATGTGTGGTACTCTCTCTGTTTTTTAAATGGTGTCATTTCGACAGTGTTGGCTAGTTGTTTTGTAGTTCAATCCGACGTTCTGGAACGATAGAAATTAGCGAACGAAGGGAGTATATATTATTGAAAACTATACACAAGGAATGTGACATAGTTCAAAAAGCAAGAATATTGTCTTTTGGGTTTGCCAAGTTGTAGTTAATAATTCGACACTTAATTGTAGTCATTCAATGTAGTAAGATTTATGGAAAAAGTAGTGGCACAACACGTCAGGTCAACGCGTCACTGGATAGCTGTTGTACCGAGAGCAGGGACGAGTGACGGCTGTACCTAGACGCATTTCTACCAGTCAGCCATATGGTCCGCCAATCCTACAAATACCCCCTCCTTCTTTCACATGGAACTACCTCATCTTGACCTAATCCCCTCCATTTCGTGTGTGCCTCGATCCACCGCAGCCATGGCTCCGCGTTCCTGGTCCGACGGCCTCCATATCGATCTCCTCGTGCTTATCTTCCTGAACCTCCACTGCATCGCCGACCGCGCATCCTTCGCCGTAGTCTGCCAAAGCTGGAAAAGAGCCAAGCTCCTAGCCGAAACCGGCCCCTTTGCAAACCCGCCGCCACGCCAGATCCCGTGGCTCCTCTATCCTTCACGCTCCCACGGCCGGGGCCCCTCCATCACCAGCTTCCTCTCGAGGCCCAGCCGCCGGATCCGCAGCCTCGATGATGACATCAGCCGCGGCCGCCTCTGTGGCTCCTACCCCGGCGGCTGGGTCGCGGCCGTGCTGACCCCGTGGGGCCATCAGGTGCTCTTCAACGTCTTCTCCAGGGCAAGGATTAACCTCCCCCACAGGATGAGGTTCGTAGCAAGCTGGTTCTCCGCGGTGACTCCGGTCGACATCCGCATGGTGGTGCTGTCGTCCGCACCAAACAGTACCGGCGGCCACAGCTGCTTCGCGGGGGCTATCGTGAGAGGCACGGCCAACGTGGCCTTCTGCCGACCCGGGGTGGACGAGTACTGGAGCGCGTGCTTACACATAGATGAAGGGCTGCTAGACATGGTCTACTTCGACGGAGAAGATCAGATGCGGGGATTTCATGTCCTCACGGAGGGAGGCCACGTGGTGGCGTTCACAACTGACAATAATGTTGGAACCCTCGGCACAACCTTCGTTCCCAGGTATAGGTACAACTCGCTGACGCGACTTCTTCCCGACACGATGCTGCCTTACCTGCCAAGCTCCGCGACGCCTGTCTCTATCACCCGCTACCTGGTGGTCTCCCGGCAGAGGTTGCTAATGGTGGCGCGATACTTTTCTCAGCGCAGCTGCGGCACTTCCCGGACTTTGCTGTTCAGGGTTTTTCAGATGCGTGTCGTGTTAGTAGAGCCCCAGGGACGTGGTCGTATGGTGTCATGGGTGGAGCTGGATGGCTTGGACGGCAGGGTGCTCTTTATTGGGCGAGGATGTTCCAGAGCATATGAAGCATCGGAACTCCCTGGTTTCAATGAGGGAAGAATCTACTTCATTGACGATGCCAAGACTGATCCACCAGTTGCGTCTGATGACGGCCCTTCCAGCGATATTGGGATGTACTCAATGTCTTCGGCGGTTGTACGCCCAACTATGGATTCTACTGTCTACGGCACTAAGACTTCTCTGTGCTGGACCCGCACTATGAGCACGGCCACTAATGATCAGGCAAAGACAGTTCTGAAGGAGATGACTGAAGCTGAAGTAAAAGCCAGTGGAAGCAAGATAGCAAGCATCCGTTGGAACTTTCCAACAGAACCACTGTCATCCAAGCTCTCGCCTCCTATCTGGGTGGCTCCTTGATTTCCGACACCAATATGTTGGTCTCGTGTTAATGCTTCACGGCATTACAAAATAATAATATTTATGTAACATGAGTGATGTAATCGTCAGTTGAAAAAAGAGCCACATGAGCTCATATAATAGAAGAATCATCATGTTTCAGTACTTGTGGTGTTCATTTGAGACCTACTCCGGTTACTGATTGCAAACTGTTATTTGCACTTTTACTTGCAGTACTTTTTTTGCTTATGTTTCTCTCAAGTCTGAACTTATTATTTGCATGGCCTACAGAGAGTTTGCTTCCGTATGCAGATTTCAATACAGAATCTGATTGTTTTCCCATTCTAAAGTTCTATCACAAACAAATAAACACTAATAAAATTAAAGTTTTAAGCTGTTTCTGAAGCTGGCATTTGTATCGTCTTCTATTCAAACAAATATTCTTAGCACAACTAACACAGGAAGCATGTGCACTTGGATGTCTATACTTGTCATACACTTTTGATAAAGCAGGTTGATTCTAAATTCACAGAAACTCGTTGTTATGTTCTGGTAGTAACAGAAACTCACTAATCTAATCCTGGACGAAATCACCATGTATCGCCGCTCCAGGTCCTGGTCGGAAGAGGCATCGTTACATCTTTAGCCACCCCCTTAGCTGCTTCGTCTTCCGTTTTTTGTTGTTCTTTTCGTGTCTTTGTTGCCCAACTCTTGCTTGGACCTAGTTTTCTTGTAATTTTAGTTTGTGATTCTCTCTCCTACTTAATGAATGGCAGTGCTCCTGCCTCTTTTCAAAAAAAAAAAAAAGAAACTCCTTGTTATGTTCTGGTAGTAACAGTGCTGAATAAGAAATATGTATTCAAATGAGCATATCCAGACAATAACTGAAAAGTATGGAACTTTATTCTGAACAAATAAGTGCATTTGCAAGAGTATTATCATTCCTTGCTTGTTTGCAAACGAATATATTCATTTCTGGTCACAGAAACGTTTCTGGAAAAGCTTCAACGGGTGGACCCTAGCAAGTGAACGAACATGCCTTTAACCGGAAGAATTTTTCCCTAACCTCATGATAATATGTGCAATAGTTAGAATATATTTTTGAGCCCCTTCTAATAAGTGCATCAGCATCAGTCAGACGTAGACGCAGATACGCAGAAGATAAATTTTATGCTCCAGAAACCTTGTAACAAATTAAAGAAACTCAAACCCAGGTATCTATATCAGCACCTACTTTTCCATTTCATCCTATTATTACTTAGTCACCATCTCTTCGCTCTCTTTTGGTCCACAGAAGAGCTGGGAATGCAACAAGAGAACTCAATTATTCAGACAGGTAGCAAGTCTCCCCATGAACAAATGTTGGATTCACTACACTATGCCAAACATTAGATTCCAGACCTTGCCATGATCTCCACTTCTTTACATCCCCAGCTGATGTTTCATTGGATGATTATGCCCTTTTGACCACTAGTCCTTTCCCTTACTTTTTTTAACTTTCACTTTTACTGCTTTAGTTTAACTAGAAACCTTGATGTTATCATTGAACTCTATTTTTAGCCATATACGTATGAACTAAGAACTTTTGATGGTCATGTAATTTAACTTGTGGTAGCAACTGGGATGTGGGTTAATAAATTGCACAAGTGATTTTTAAAATTGTATGCATATCATGTCTGTCTTGTGATTTATTTGTACTGTATTATATATCGACTGCACATTTAAGCAATGGTCATGCCTTTTTTTCAAATGATAGCATGTTGCATTTCATTTGGTTTATGTACGAGACAGGGACATAATGGTGTGGAAACATGCACATTTAGGCTGAAAGGATAGTAGGGAGGAAAAAGATACAGACAATGAAATAGTAACCAAACGTAGAGTATATCATAGTATATAGTACGGAATCCAGTGTTAAGCATGGTATGTCTGGAAGCCAGAGTCTGTTGGTGGTGTGGAATTAAATAGCCATGTAGAATGGGGGTTCCTTCGGAGCTATAAATAGATCTTCCATTGCATTGACTAAAATTGCAACAATAATTGATTTTGGTGTAACAGAATTTCTTTGGTAGTCACTTTAATTTTGTTCTTCCTAGGGCTCACTGAATTGGCGATGGAAATGAGACCGTGGTCCCAGACATTGATTATATTGCATCCATGCAAAATAGAGATCTGGTAATAAAATATAGAATCATCATTGTTTACAGGATCTTGCTAACAGTTCATTATCAAATTTTCGTAAGATTACATGGATTTATATCATATATAGCTAGACATGTGTTCATCTGTCTGTACCAACAATAATATTATTTGTACCCTAACCACTTGCTGCTACACTTGTAGGTCATCCCGAACGAATCATTTAGTATGCTCCAGAGTCCAGATAGACCTATGCCTAGCTTGTTTCTCAGAAGAATCACACAAGTAAAAGCCTCAATTATCTCTTTACCCCTCATTATTCTAACACACTTGCTATCACCTTCTATAAATTATGCCTCCATATCAGAAGTGAACAGAAAAATTGTGCCCTTGGTCATCCCTATAATTCTTGTGCTATAGTTTGCTTTATTGTTCCCTGATTCTTCATCTGGTTCTTCCACATCTACTCCCAGCACCAACATGTCTTGCACCCAATTGTAATGATGCAGCTGCTAGATAACGATGCTAACTCTGTAATATTTGAATTTCTGGTACTATCCACCTTAATCATGATAGTGTAACAAATATTTGTGGATAAATGTTGGTAAATTTTTTTCATCCATGTTTGTTTGAAAGAGCTTGAATTTGTTTGTAACAACTCCTTTTTCAGATGGCAACTGGTTCCTATTCATCTGTAGATGAACATAGCTGAATTCAAACAGGTACCTTGAAGAATTCACTGTGATTGATATTCTAATTTCTATGTTGTGTAGTCACATCTTTTGTTACTCAATTATCTGATGCAGGGTTCTTAAGATACACTTGTAGATATCTCAATTGTTGCTTTTGACCAATAGGTGTGTTAATGAATATTTAATTTATTCCCGCTATTATATGCCGGTGAACTAGCTAAAGGACATGAGCCCGTGGTAGTACCGTGTCCTAAATGATGCTATTTAGTAGCTGGGCTGATGGCGTAGAAGCTGAAAAAAATATGGCTTTGTATATTTCCTGATACAAAGATATTGTTGTTGTCTGGAGAAAATTCTTTTTTTTCTTTGAAACACTGACCGCACAATAATTTTCCAATCTTTATTGCCAACATTAATATCAGTAGATCCATATAGATCTATTCATATGCATTTGATTCATGAGCTAATAACATTCATACCCTAATTAACTCTGCTTCAATTGTGAAAAAAAAAACCCATGTGCTGACAGTGTATAGTGATCACTAACAAAGTCAGTTGAATAATCTCTAAGCCTCGGAAGTTATTTCTTTATTCTTACCATTGTCACCCACTGACCTTCCTTTTCCCCTGCTGCTCCCCTGCTACATCATCTTGTTTAACCTCGTCTGCTATTTCTTACATGTGAGAGATGTTGGAGAATGCGGTTGCTAGATGAGCATGGTGGTTTCTACAACATATTTTTCTTATGTTTTTGTCTATTTCCAGCTATGTATATACTGTAATAATTCCTTTTTGGTAATATATTATTATTATTACTATTATTCTTCAGGGTCCTTTGGAATGGGTGGTCCCTCCTCTTGATGATTAATAATTAATGGAAAAGACAATAAATAACATGTGAGTCCATTTGGTACAAGTGAGTTCTCAAATATTCCTGCAAACAATATGTTATAGGAAAAGAAACGAGCCATTTTGACATACTCACTCCATTAACAATGATCAAGCAAGGAAAAAGACAAAAAATCCAACAATGAATGACATAAACTCACAACAGAATGACTTCAGAACAAGAAGAAAATTCAAAGAAAATACAACGCATACATAGTATAGATAACACTAGTGCCACGCTGCCCAAATATAGTAGAATGGGCGCGCATATTTATTCTGGTATTTACTGGTCATTCTCCATGTGGTTTTGCTGGCGTTGCTGTAGCCGCAGGTGTGCATACAATGTGGAAGTAGTAAGTCACGGATAGGATCGGATCAGAAGAAGTTCATGCTTTTGGTTTGTGGCTCCAGAATTGATGGCTTTCCTCACTGTCTACAAAAAAATGTGAAGAATAATGAGTAACATTAGTCCTAGTACCATCATTTTAATTGCATGACACTGAAAATCGACATATCCTTATCTTGATTTTAGTAAGATAGTCAACTTTAAAAAAAAAAGCTATAGAAGAGATAAGTAAATAATATATATATACCTCCAGTCATCACAAATGTTTGAATGCAACATTGAGCGAAGTGAGTGAAAATCGATATTTTGACACATACGAGCAGAAGAATGATCTTTAGGTCTAACAGGCATTCATATTCTTTTGTCAAGAAGAATGCATATTTTATAAATCCATTTTTTGGGAAAAAATGACGTGATATGTTTGATTTCAGTTGCTCACTGTAAAACACAGGTGTTCATGATTAAATGTATATGCACTTTAGGATTTCAATATGACGAGGATTTGAATGCTATGCTCTCAATCATTTATAGTAGCTACTTTATTAGGTCACTTTATCATATGAAGACATTCTGAGCACATGGATTCGGGCATCAGGGAGGAAGGCGCAGCCCTAGAGACAGGGACATCCCTAGGAAACACCTGTGGGAAGAGCGTGCATTGGGTGGTAAGTGCCAGAAGGGCAGCACACACATACTAGCATAGAGTACTTCTATTCCATCTTGTTGCCACTCCTGGATGCTTTGCTAGTATTCATTACCGTGCACTGGATTCAAGAGAAGTGGATTCTAGTCAGCCACACAACAGATTTTTCAAGTTTTATGCAAAGTCATAGGTGGCACATCACAGTAATCCACCTACATGGAGCAAAGAGAGCGGGGATATAGAACACAACAAGTGCACTTGTATTGAAGAGCTATTCTATATATTTCTTATATAAAAGAAAAGGCAATAATGGTTATCATATTTCTTACAGGCAAATGCAATAATGAATGCAATTAAAGCAAGAGAAGACTTGAGAATCTATTGGAGATGTTATGTTGAGTATAGTCCTAGAGCTATATATAACTATCGGAGATGCTCCTTTGTGATACAAGTATATGCATGTGCAAATAAAATTTAGAGGGCAATATAGGGAGGGTGTAATGCTTTAGTAAAGTGGTTTCAGTCCTTGCGTTTCCATGAAACAAATCCATTCTACTTATATATGTATTATGCTCAACTGCAGCGTTCTGTGATGTGTAACAGTGTAAAAGTATTCATAATACATTAAAACTTATAGGTTTGGTTATTATTACATGATATGTTTATTTTAGGAAGGCAGAGCCCTACAGGTTCTATTATAGAGAAATGAAAATAGAGTACTGGAGTCTGAATAAAAAAAAAAGAGTTATTGATTACATGATAGAGGCTCCCCGTTCTTTCTTTTATACAAGGGAAATATTTCTTTTTCGCCTTATACAGAAAAAGGATGAACTCCTTAAAAGAATTTTGCGTTGCATATGTCCAAGTAGGGCTTGATTATTGTTTAAGATGTAATCATTCCTGGTAATCAAAATACTCCAAGTCATAACGCAAGATTATGATCCCATTGCAAATTATAATGAATTACATGACATATAATTCAATTTGATGTGTTCAGTTGTTATATAGTTTGGGTATTTCCTGAAAAAGAAAATTATATGAAATTTGGGTATTTCCTGAAAAAAAGAAGTTATATGATCATTGGCAAAATTTCTCAACAAAAAGTTTGTGTCACAACCAGGGTGCCAAGAACACGGCTTAGGGAACCCTAACAATGACCTCTGATAAAATTTGACCCACCCAAAAAGGTTTAAGCTTAGTTGAACTCCATTTGCATGAAATTTGAATAAATTTGAATGCAAGTTGAACTACAAGCCAAATATTGCCACAGAACATAATGCTATGAAAAATATATGTTATTGGTCACGATCAAGTATAATTTTGAGAAATTTCTCAGAATTTTATTCCATTATCTGATACCCCAAATAAATGGTTAAAACATCAAGAACTATCCCTCTTTACAAAATTCCTATTCAAATTTTATTGAGATCTAATGGTAGTTAGTATTTTTATAAATTCGAGCGCATCATGTGGAGCTTGCTCATATTTTTGGTTTGGTTTGACCTGCCACCAATTAAATCCCAAGAAACGATTAAGCAACCTTTGTTTATTGGAATTTGAAATAAACGAAAAAGAAAAAGCCCTACGGGCCCCACCCGTCAGCGACCTGGAGAAAGCACACCCGGCTGCCGCCGCCTCGCTCCACTCCACGCCTGCCACGTGGCCGCCGGCATACTGGCAACTCCCGTTGCCACGGATCGATGCTCCCACCGGCCTCCCGACATCCCCTTTGCCCCCCCCCCTCTTGCCCGAACGCGTCCATTCTCTCTTCTATTTCGGTTCTCTCTCTCTCCCGCCCGGTACCCACCCGCCATGGCAGCTCACGGCTGAGCTTCACGCCGCCGCTGCTACACCGCCTCCCCATCCCGGCCGATGACCTCCGGAGCTCTGCCTCGACATCCGTGACACCCTCTCGAAGCTGTCACGACCCTTCTCCATCGTGTCATCGGGAATTGCCAGCTTCTTCCCCGCCTCCGGCCCCTGCTCTGCCGCATCACACGAGCTCTCCGGTGAGTCTCGGACCAATTCCTTACCCATGAATGTTTCTCTCGACCCGCGCACCTCTCGGAAGTCACCCGGTCTCCCTCCGAGCAGTCACTCCTCCGGACCGCCGTCGCCAACCACCGCCACCCGCCGTCGTCCCGTCTCGCCTTCGCCGTGCCAGCCTAGTAAGCCGCTTTCCCCGCTCTTGCGCGCCGCGTGCTCGCTCTCACTCACCGGCCGCCATCGCGGCAATGCAGCCATCGCCGCCACTCCGGCTGGCCGTCGTGCCTGCGCCACCGCGCGCGGTCGAGGGCGCCGCCGTCGTGCGCTCGGCTCGGCCGAGCTGGCTGATGGGCCAAGCTGGCCTCTGGGCTGCACCCTGCTTGGGCCAGATCTAGCCCAGGAGCCCCTCCTACGTGGGCTTCGGTCCGCTGGACTGCTGGAACACGGCCCACGCGCATTAAATGGATTTTTCTTAATTTATCAATTCTAGAAAATGGTCCAACATTGCAAAATGCATAGTAAAATAAATACTACGAATTTTAGTGTAGAATAAATTTTAGTAGGCTCCTCTGGGCATGCACTATTTAAGAAAAATACTAAATCTCTCTGCATGTTAGGGTTTTTATCCAAATTAAATTAATTGTGCAATACACTTAATAATTCATAAGCAATTCTTTGTAATTTATAAATTAATGAAATTTGGTATTTAACCATGGGTTGTCGGGCCTAATCATGTTGCAAAGTCACACCTGATAATTCTCTATGTATTGGTCACCATTAATTAATTAACCCTTTACCTTGTTTTATTTATTAAAAAAATTTATGGCTCATTGCATGTGCAAGTTGGCAAGTAATCCACTCCCGGCATGTATACCTTGTTTTATTTATTAAAATGTTATTTACTTCTAAAACTTGATAATCCGTAAACGCTATAAAGTCGGGGTAGCAACTTAACGTGCGACAACACCCCCGTTCACTACTACATGGCACATCGTTGTATTAACGTATTTGTTCAAGAAGTGTCATGATTCTTCTCTCATGCACATCATCGCATTTGCATCATGTAGATCAGGAGCTGAACCTCGTGGAGGCAGGACAGGAGCAGGAGCCAGAAGGACCTGGTGGTGTTTCGTCGGACCAGGGGCAGGCTCAAGGCAAGCCCCGGTGCATCTCACCAAGTTTTAACCTTTTTATTTTATCACTAGTTAGGGATGTAGGCATGTTTGTGCATTAAGTTTATAGGAGTTCTCTTTATCCAATGATAGCCTCAGAACGGTAGGTGTTCTACTTAATCTAGGACAATTATTCATCGAGTGCTATGGAGACCACTCGTAGACTAGGAAATATTATCACTGGGGAATGATATCGACTGAGTGAAAGTTTGAAGGGGATAACAATGAAGATCGAGTGAGCAACTAGGTGGAAAGGGAAGGACAGCTTGTCTTTAAGGAGGTAGCCCCGTCCGAGTCACCTAAGGCTACACGTCGTGTTTGGTCCTATGAGGTCAAGTTTGAACGTACTGTTTGCATGCTGGAGTTATAGACCCAGTAAACTGACATAGCTATGGCTACTGCATGGTCGAAAGGTACCCTGATCCTTGAGATGGAACTAGGGTTGAGAGGAGGGAGCAATCCGCCCACGGATAGCGGCACGGGGCGCATCGCGTTGGGGAACCCTTCTCGAGGGAGCCAAGCGCAGAAGACCTTGTGGTACTGTATGCGAAATGTTGTTCCATGCGGCTTTCATGAAGCGTGTATGGATCGTGCAAGCAGGTTTCTCCTGCAGAATGTAAATCGATTCGAGTCGTTGCCCCTCACAGTAACGAGTGCCATTTGATCGCTGCTCCGGAACGTTGATAGAAACCATTAATATGATGAATGGGTTCAATACTGCTGTATGAAATTGTACTAATTGTATTACAACCATGATTGCTGTAGTTTTAGTGCAAACTAAATTTATTATTCCGCATGACAACATAACTTGATGCTAAAACTTGAAAAATAAGGATCCACTCTTAGGCTGACTTTTTGGCAACATAAACTCTACCCTTAGCCTGTGCATGTCTAGGAGTCGGCTATAGATGGCCATTTTGACAAGTCAGTCTTACTGAGTATTAGTTGCTCAGGGCGTACCTCTATGTGGTTTTCAGATAATGAGGATGGAGATTGCCACTACGGTGGAAGGTTCCACTAGGAGGTTCAACGTCTAGACTGGTAGAACATTGAATGGGAGTAGTGCACAGACAACGAGGAGGATTAAGATGTTGATTGCCGGTACGGTGTTCGGGCAAACACCTACAAGACCGGAAGTTCTATGTGAATCGTCGTGAGAGCGCGACTGTATCTTGCTTATTCTGTCCTGTTGAACTATTTGCTTCCGTACTTTTAAAAACTCTGGATTGTAACTTAAATTTGGATTTATATAAAACTCTGTACTCTATCTATGTTCTTGTTGCAACTATATTATTCTGTCATATGCTATACTATTGGGCGTCACAGCACGCGTCCTCACCCGAGAAAGATCCTGGAACGGAATCGTCTCTGTGGTAAGGCGGTTCTGTTACAGCGTGGTATCAGAGCTATCTCAGGAATAGTGCAACATTCAAAGATATATTTTCAAAAACCCTGTTATGAATGTGTGAGGATAGGCCCATAGGGATATTATTAGTTATGATTTAGGTGGCAAAGCTAACTGTAGGAGTTTGTTTGTTTAAATACCTGCATCTACGGCCTCGTCAATGAAGGTATGTGTCCCGCCCTGTGGATAGTAACATGGAAAGCTAGCACAAAGGTGTGAACGCGGGCTGATTGCGGTAAACATCAGTGCCCTGCCTTAGGGCAGTAATAAAGTATTATTTTCGACTCGTTTCTTTTCTATTTGATGTATTGTTTCTAAAATGAATCTTTTGCAGGTATGCTAACCACGAATCGAGTAAGAAACGTATAGCATATGACTAACTTGAGAGATCGCCTACCACCGACTATGCGCATGGTCCTATTCATGGCTAAATTTTATTTTGTGAGGACGTATAGGCCGAAAGCATATGCATTCATGTAAATAATGAAGCAACAAGTCATATGCAAATCTGAAATTTCAGCAAATATGTTGCGCACACAAAGATCTATATCTTCGCCCTCGAAATTCAAAAGAATTATGCAAATATATACTTATTGAGATCATGAACAAACCCTCTATACATACAGCAAGAAGTGGGACGAGTGCTTACCCTTGACCGAGTTTGCATACAACAATAGTTACCAAGAGAGCATCAAGATGGCACCATTCGAGTCTCTCTATGGTCGCCGTTGCCGTACACCATTGAGCTGGTCTGAATCAGGAGAAAGAGTAGTGTTTGGACCCGAGTTGGTGCAACAAGCGGAAGAGAAGGTACTGGAAATTCAGTCAAACCTATAAGCAGCAAAATCTAGGCAAAAGAGTTATGCAGATAAAAGACGCTGCCGTTAGAATTCAGGGCCGGCGATATGGTCTATCTCCGGGTGTCGCCAACCAAAGGTGTACAACAATTTGGGATTTGCGGAAAGTTAGCACCTCGCTATATTGGCCCCTATCCAATCATCGTGAGATGCGGACCTGTAGCCTACAAACTCCAATTGCCAGTGGAACTCGTTGGAGTGCATGACACGTTCCATGTGTCCCAACTAAAGAAATGTCTAAAGACACCAGTAGGCGTCCCCTTACAGAGCACTGAACAACTACAGCCCGACATGACGTATTCAGAGCGTCCGGTGAAGGTGCTAGATGAGAAGCAACGAGTTACTCGCAAGAAGATGCTCAAGTTCTACAAGGTTCAAGGGAGCAACCACACCATAAAGGAGGCTACCTGGGAGACTGAAGAGTTTCTACAAAGCCACTACCCCGAGTTCCTACGCCACCACCTAGGTGAACCGTTATAACATCCCTTAATCTCGGGACGAGATTTCTTTAAGGGGGGAGGGCTGTGACAACCAAGGTGCCAAGAACACGGCTTAGGGAACCCTAACAATGACCTTTGATAAAATTTAACCCACCCCAAAAGGTTTAAGCTTAGTTGAACTCCCTTTGCATGAAATTTGAATAAATTTCAATGCAAGTTGAACTACAAGCCAAATTATTTCCATAGAACATAATGCTATGAAAAATATATGTTGTTGGCCATGATCAAATATAACTTCGAGGAATTTCTTAGAATTTTATTCCATTATCTGATGCCCCAAATAAATGGTTAAAACATCAAGAACTATCCCTGTTTACAAAATTCCTATTCAAATTTTATTGAGATCTAATGGTAGTTAGTATTTTTATAAATTCCAGCACATCATGTGGAGCTTGCTCATATTTTTGGTTTGGTTTCATCTGCCACCAATTAATTCCCAAGAAAAGATTAAGCAACCTCAGTTTATTCAAATTTGAAATAAGCGAAAAAGAAAAAGCCTCGTGGGCCCCACCCGTCAGTGACCTAGAGAAAGCACAACCGGCTGCCGCCGCCTCGCCCGCCGCGTGGCCGCCAGTGTACGGGCAACTCCTGTTGTCGTAGATCGACGCCCCCACTAGCCTCCCGGCAACCCCTTGCCCCCCCCCTCTTGCCCGAACGCGCCTATTTTCTCTTCTCTCTCGGTTCTCTCTCTCTCGCGCGCGCGCCTGGTACCCACCCGCCATGGCAGCTCATGGCTGAGCTTCACGCCGCTGCTGATACACCGCCTCCCCGTCCCGGCCAACGACCTCCGGAGCTCCGCCTCGACATCTGTGACACCCTCTCGAAGCTGCCCCGACCCTTCTCCACCGAGTCACCGGGAATCGCCAGCTTCTTCCCCACCTCCGACCGCCACTCCGCCGCATCGCACGAGCTCTCCGGTGAGTCTCGGACCAATTCCTTCCCCATGAACGTTTCTCTCGACCCCGCGCACCTCTCGGAAGTCTCCTGGTCTCCCTCCATGCAGCCACTCCTCCGGACTGCCGTCGCCGACCGCCGCAGCCCACCGTCGTCCCGTCTCGTCGTCGTCGTGCTAGCCTGGTGAGCTGCTTTCCCCGCTCTTATGCGTCGCGTGCTCGCTCTCACTCACCGGCCGCCGTCGCGGCAATGCAGCCATCGCCGCCACTCCGGCTGGCCGTCGTGCCCGCGCCACCGCGCGCGGCCGAGGGCGCCGCCACCGTGCGCTCGGCTCGGCCGAGCTGGCCGATGGGCCAAGCTGGCCTCTAGGCTGCACCCCGCCTAGGCCAGATCTGGCCTAGGAGCCCCTCCCCGTGTGGGCTTCAGTCCGCTGGACTGCTGGAATTTGGCCCACGTGCATTAAATGGATTTTTCTCAATTTATCAATTCCAGAAAATGGTCCAACATTGCAAAATGCATAGTAAAATAAATAATACGAATTTCGGGGTAGAATAAATTTTAGTAGGCTCATCTAGGCATGCACTATTTAAGAAAAATACTAAAGCCCTCTGCATGTTAGGGTTTTTATCCAAATTAAATTAATTGTGCAATACACTTAATAATTCATAAGTAATTCTCTGTAATTTATAATTAATGAAATTTGGTATTTAACCTGGGTTGTCAGGCCTAATCATTTTGCAAAGTCACACCTGATAATTCTGTGTGTATTGGTCACCATTAATTAATTAACCCTTACCGTGTTTTGTTTTATTTATTACAAAATTTATGGCTTATTCCACGTATGTGCAAGTTGGCAAGTAATCACTCCCGACATGTTTTAGTTATAGTAATTCACCCATGTTCATGTGACCTCCAGAACCATGCTAAAATGCTATTTACTTCTAAAACTCGATAATCCGTAAATGCTATAAAGGCGGGGTAGCAACTTAACGTGCGACAACACCCCCGTTCACTACTACATGCCACATCGTTGTATTAACGTATTTATTCAAGTAATGTCATGAATCTTCTCTCATGCACATCATTGCATTTGCATCATGTAGATCATGAACTGAACCACGTGGAGGCAGGACAGGAGCAGGAGCCAGAAGGACCCGGTGGTGTTTCGTCGGACCAGGGGCAGGCTCAAGGCAAGCCCCGGTGCATCCCATCAAGTTTTAATCTTTTTATTTTATCACTAGTTAGGGATGTAGGCTTGTCTGTGCATTAGGTTTATAGGAGTTGTTAACTTAGTATTGTAGTAGGTTCTCTTTACCCGATGATAGCCTCAGAATGGTAGGCGCTCTGCTTAATCTAGGACGATTATTCATCGAATGGTATGAAGACCACTCGTAGACTAGGAAATATTATCACTGGGGAATGATATCGGCTGAGGGAAAGTTTGAAGGGAATAACAATAAAGATCGGACAGGTAACTAGGTGGAAAGGGAAGGACGGCTTGTCTTTAAGGAGGTAGCCCCGTCCGAGTCACCTAAGGCTACACGTCGTGTCCAGTCCTATGAGGTCAAGTTTGACGTACTATTTGCATGCTGGAGTTATGGGTCTAGTAAACTGATGTAGCTATGGCTACTGCCTGGTCGGAAGGTACCCTGATCCTTGAGGTGGAACTAGGGCTGAGAGGTGGGAGCAATCCACCCACGTATAGCGGCACGGGGCGCATCGCGTTGGGGGACCCTTCTCGGGGGAGCCAGACACGAAAGACCTTGTGGTACGGTATGCGAAAGGTTGCTCCATGCGGCTTCCATGAAGCGCGCATGGATCGTGCAAGCGGGTTTCTCCTGCAGGATGTAAATTGATTTGAGTCGCTGCCCCTCATAGTAACGAGTACCACTTGATCACTGCTCCAGAATGTTGATGGAAGCCATTAATATAATGAATGGGTTCAATACTGCTGTATATAATTGTCCTAATTGTATTACGACCATGATTGATGTAGTTTTAGTGCAAACAAAATTTATTTTTCTACATGGCAACTTAACTTGATGCTAAAACTTGAAAAATAAGGATCCACTCTTAGGCTGGCTTTTTGGCAACATAAACCCTACCCTTAGCATGTGCATGTCTAGGAGTCGGCTATAGATGGCCATTTTGACGGGTCAATCTTGCTGAGTATTAGTTGCTCAGGGCGTACCTCTATGTGGTTTTCAGATAACGAGGGTGGAGATTGCCACTATGGTGGAAGATTTCACTGGGAGGTTCAACGTTCAAACTGCTGGAACATTGAATGAGAGCGGTGCACCAACAATGAGGAGGATTAAGGTGTTGATTGCCGGTATGGTGTTCGGGCGAACACATACATGGCCGGATGTTCTATGTGAATCGCCGTGAGAGGGCGACTGTATCTTGCTTATTCCGTCGGACCATTTTATTCCTGTTGAACTATTTGCTTCGCACTTTTAAAAACTCTGGTTTGTAACTTAAATTTGGATTTATGTAAAACTCTGTACTCTATCTTTATTCTTGTTGCAACTATATTATTCTGTCATGTGTTGTACTATTGTGCGTCACAGCGCGTGTCGTCACCCGAGAAAGATCGTGGAACGGAATCGTCTCCATGGTAAGGCGGCTCTGTTACAGTTTGATTATTTTTTTTAGAACACAATGGAAAGGCCATACCAACTATGTCTATTTTCTTTGAAATTCCTCTCCAAGCTACTCATATTGCCTTACATATAAATACATATAGAGTAGATTTTAGGAAGAGTGTCTGGAAGTTGAGTTGTTTACTTGATCGAGTGAGAATTATAGTTCTTTTTACTCACATTACTCTTTTATGTGATTTTCATTGGTGGAAAGGTTGTGATCATTGAGTTGAATGTTAAGACTTGCTTTGGGGTGTTGTTTTCAAGATTAATGCCCATACTTTGAAAAGATTACTTGCTGAATACTAAATCTAATCTAATTCCACCATGATTAAGTGCCCAACTTGCATACATTTGAAATGCTCTTATGATAGATGTAGTTATATATGAACTGATTTTTATTTTTGACTTTGCTCGGGACGAGCAAAGATTTAAGTGTGAGGGAGCTGTTGATGCTACTTAGTACACCATTTTATACGTCAAAAGCGCCTTGTTTTGAGCATAAATACCATCATTTTAGGCCATTAACCCTTCATATTAGTGTAATACTCGTGCATTGATCGTTATTGGAGTCTTATTGTAGAAACAGGTGAAAGAATGATATTTTGGACATTTTTAGTAGACTTGGATGCAAAAGAGGTGAAATGTAGCAGAGAAGGCCTAGGTGCCGACTGGCACAAGGCTGCGCCAATCGGCACATGGGTAATTTGGGTTGATCAAGACCGGTTCACCTCTCCAGTTCTTCTAGAAGGAAGTTATTCGCACAGATCTTTTAAGATATCCATCGTAAAGAGATAAAAGAAAACTTCAAGATTCAAAATATGCAGTACAAGACTTTACTTCGAGTAATTTGATGAAGAGACCCACATGAAAGCTATAAAAGACTTGGGAACCAACTTAGAAGAGATATTAGGCTAAACATGGAGTGTGCCGACCGGCACGATCTTCCGTTCCTATCAGCACATGGCCCTTTTCCCAAGAAACCGACTCTATCTTGAGTTGCACCTATATAAATACTTGTAAACCCTAGGGCTAGGAGGAGACGTCGCCAAAGGGGCAACAATTCTCATGAGTTTAGAGCCATCAAGGCTCTATCTCGTTCCTCATATCTCTAGTTGCTAGGATTAGCTTGGCTAGCCTAGCCAAATCAATGATCGCAAGTTCATAGGCTTGGAGTTTCAAGAACCACTGGTGCTTGAGGTGATCCGTCAAGGTAGGCCTACTAGATGGAGATGTATCTTGTATTAGGTATGTTGAAGTTTTATTAAATATATTGATGAATGGTTTTGGATATTCGATTACCTAGATTTTATGGTCTTACATGTGCTTGTTCCGATGCTTAGTACATAGGATAAGTATTTAGATGCTCTTTAGAAAACTTGATTAGATCTTTAACTAATAACTTTGCTTAATTCCTACTAGTCTCTGTGGATCGATATAGACCTTGGAATATTCTAGAGAAAAAAGGCTGCAATGTACACTGTTCTCTTGTGATATATAAGTGGATGCGTATGAATAACCAACAAACATCCCAAACTCTGAAGTGATAAAATCTAGAAAGGAGATAAGTCTGTACTATGTTTGTAATGATAAGTTTTTTCTTATCTCTACAACTTATTAATTGAGGTACGGTCATCCACTTCGTGTCCATAAAGTTAGAGATTGAATCCAAGTCGGTTTTATACCTTTCATATTAAGCATTGATTTTTAAAAATCATAACTTCTGTGTCCAGAGTCCAAATGAAACAAACTCGAACTCTATCTCGTAGCTCTCAAAACGTTCTACAACTTTGGTATTCAATAGATTCCCAGATTCGGAAGTCTTTATATCCAAATATACGATGCAAAAATATCTATTCCGATTCGGACTCCTCTACGCATGTCTCCTTACGGGGCCTATATCTCATAGCTCTGGAGTCCAAATAATATGATGCATATATGTTCCGGAAAGCTCTCGACAAGATCTACAACTTTTGTAGTCACACTTTTCCCATTGGAGTACGGCTTGAAATCCAAAACTGTAACGTAAATACAGTGCTGTTTCTAGACTACGTAAATTATTTTTTCCTTTCGTATAAACCTTCTAGAAATCTTTAGTCATTAGGTCATGACCTTTGGCTTGCATGTTGGGTTTTATGTATGTACAGAGGTATCTTGTAGGTACTATGAGCTTGTGAGAAACCCGGAGTCAGGCTTCATATCGCTACTTCTCATCTTTGAACCTTTTTAGTGTTATTTCATCTAATTCTGCAACATCTCAAACAACACTACATGTCAAAATCATCAATATTGAAGATAAAAAAAACATATTTATAATGAGAATATGATGGAAAATAGTGAAAAAATGATTGCTTTTGCATATAAAATAATATACTAAAAAGCATCAATAGTAATATAAATATGATCTTTCATGTAAAAATATTAATAATACTATATATATTTAACAAATATATTATGTAAATAATTTTTTTATTTAAAACATACAAACTGTTTTATTTTTCTTGAGTCCGTCGTAACGCATGGGCACTTTGCTAGTCAACACATATTTTTGCCTTTGCTGTTTATGACCCGTTACAAACACTACAGAAATTGACCACAAAATTGGTTTGCGTCAATATGAGCACCTGGGAGATAGTTGCCTGATGCTACCAGCAACCTACAAAGACCGTCTGTCTCGCAACAAGCATATGAGCCCACAGCACAGCAGTATAGAGGAGTGAAGTAGTAGCAACTTTCTATGGACTCATTTCGGATGAATGGATTAAATTTTTAAGGTCATTATGTCACAGGAAGAGTCATTTGGCGTGTGCTACTATACTTAAGTTTAACGCCCATGTTATTTCACATAACCTATCGATCTCTCCCATAATAAAATACATCTTACATGTGAACATCACTTTTATGTATTTAAAAATTGCATAGCTACTATACATTCGAGCCAGTGATTTTGTTGATTTAATCAGAACACATGAGTGACGCAACATAAAGGTGGACATGGCGAGTGTGGGGCCAGTCGACAAGACAGTCCATGGTACAATGTCAGCAAACAACGAATGAATGGCCTGGGCTTTGTGTCGGCCACGGACCACGGCCCACGGTTTTTTTTATAGGCTTCCCCTGCTTTACTAAGCAACACATCGCTTTGAGTACAGTTATTGGATCATCCAACCTAGCTCAAAGCCAAACCTTCGGGACACACTTCCCCGGTGTTACAACTTAATGTTGGCATCGTCTCGTCATCCACACTACCCCGCTCATGCAGATGCATTGAGATCGAATTGCCACTTGATGTCCTTGTCCCCCATGTCAGCATCGGCGGCAACACGCTTCTTCTTTCCAGCTTCCGGATCAACTCCATTGCTTCTGTGTCTCCTTCTTTGCACAACACTCACAAGGATCTTGTTGTCCCCACGATCTTCCTCAACACCACCTGCATTCCACTTCAATGTTCTCCCTGAAAACACAAATTGTTTCTTAGTTTCCAAATCGATCATAAGGTTGCTGCATTTAGCACATTCAGAAGCTTATGCTTCTTGTCACTAATCCACAAACGGGCAATTGATTCAAAAATCATTCCCCATCTGTTTACCGCTATCCTCCGAGATAACTTGTGACACCCCTATTGTCATTGGGTCCCAAGGGTGTCATCAAGGCAGTTTAAACCAGGACACCAAGCTTTGGTTCCAATTCAAAATTCAAATTCAATTGAATTCAAAACCCTTTCTAATGACCTTTGAACTGCAAGTCCCAATTTTTCAATAAGACTCACCTTTGCAAAAATTATATGTTGATGGTCTGGGTCAATTAGAATTTTGGGAATTTTATCAGAATTTTAGTCCATCAGTAAAGGCCTCAAATAATTGTTAGAGTGGTCAAAAAGCAGCTCTGTTCATAAAATTTCTGAGGACATTTCTGTAGGGACTGTTGGTAGCTAGTATTTTTATAAAAACCAGCACATTATGGGGAGCCTACCATAATTTTGGTCTGATTTTATCAGCTCTGGATTAATTCCAACAATTTTTGCAAAGGCAGTCGGCTGAATGGAGTGGAAAAAGAAAAGAAAAAGAAAACTGCCCGCGGGACCCACCTGTCAGCGACTCAGAGAAAACACAAACCGGCCGAGGCCGCGCTGCCCCGCCCGTCGCGCGCCGCGTGGTCGCCGGCGTACGGCCAACGGCCGTTACCGTGGATCGACGGGCCCACGCGCGCGTTCGGACACCCCTTTTTCCGACCAGCGCGCTGTCGGAGCCCCGCATTCACTCCGCACTCTCTCTCCCTCTTCCGCCCGCGCGCCGCGCCATTGCCGCCCGGAGCTGCTCCGCGCCACCGCCGCCTCGCCGTCGCTTCCAGGAGCTCGTCGACGTCCACAGCCTCACCACGGCGTCTTCAAGCTCCACGCGAAGCCACCTTCCTCTTTCCGCAGCAAGCCGCCGTGAATCGACCTCTTCCTCCCCGTCTCCGACCGCCGTCCCACCGCGTCGCCCGGCACCCACGGTGAGCCCCTGACCGATTCCTTGCTCGAGGAGCTTCACATCTTGTTCGCGCACGCGTTTGAGCTCGGGATGGGCAAATCCGACCACGTTTTCCTTTAGTTCGTCGCTCGAGGCCGCCGTCGACCACCGCAACCCCCACCCCCCCGGTGAGACCACACCCCCGGCCTCCCTCTTTCCGGAGAAACTCGGTGACCTCCCTCTCCGTGCTCCAGCGAAGCTCTCCGACCGGATTCCGAGCCCTACCGCCCTTCCCCTGCCGCGCTAGCCGTCGACGACCTCTGCCCTGTTTCCGCCACCGTCGCTGGGCTGCGTCCGACCATCGCCGGCGGTGTCCGATAGCCTAGATGAGTGCGCGGGGTTGGGTAGATCATTTCTCCTTTAAGGACCGGCCCGAGCCAGTGACCGTAGCGAGCTGCGGCGACCCCCCCCCCCCTGCCGGCGCCGCCGTGCTCCGGCGAGCGCACGCGCGCGCGCGCGCGCACTCGGCTCTGCTGGCCGCTGGGCCGCGAAGGCCGGTGGGCCTGGCCTCGCGCTCGGCCGAGCGCCCTCGCGCTCGCGCTCGCGCTGGGCCGCGGGCGAGTCCCAGCCCAGTGGGCTGCCTGTTTACGGCCCGCGGTGTTTAAATCGGATTTTCGTAATTTATTCATTTTCAGAAATAGGTTAAACTGGTAAATTGCATAGTAAATTGAATAATGGGAATTTTGTAGCAAAATAAATTTTGTTGGACTAGTGTGAACTTGCACTGCTGTAGAAAAATACTAATGCCCCATGTTTAGTAATTTTTATATCAGGATTAAAATAAATAGGATAAACACTAATAGAATTTTAATTAATTGCAGAAAGCAGATAAAATATGAAAAATTGGCCTCCAGGGAGGATTTTCAGTTTTAGTCTTCCTGGAAAAATTTCATATAGAAATTCTATGTTTATTAGCTGAAATTAATTTAATGCCTTTTTCCTTATAATAATTAATAATTAATTCTCTCCTGGTGTAACCTAATTATAATTAATCACCCCTGCCCTTTCGTAGACCCGAACCCTGTCGACCTAATAATTGCCCGAGTGCAATTTTTACCCGTTCGCTAAAAGGTTCCGTTTTCAGGCAGTTCGCGGGTATTTGTACTTGCGAAGGTTTGCTCACACTAGTGCTATTTAGTGAGCACCTGCGAACCCTGGGCGGCACTTGCACAGTTCTGCCCGGCACCCACCGACACACCGTACTTGGATGCGACGTCGTCGTGGTCAAGTACTGGAGTCCATGAAGGAAATACACGAAGTACCCTCGTCCTGTGCCCCACTCCTTGAGTGATGCTCTCGAACGTCTCGGCACACCGTTTAAATTCCACTAATAACAGTGTGCATTAACGTATTTATTGAGGAAGTGCCATGAATCTTCCCTCACGGTTTTCCCTCTTGCATCATATAGATCACGCCGTGAACCACATGGAGGCAGGACCGGAGCAGGATCCCGAAGGAGCGGAAGGTGCCGTAGCCGACCAAGAGCAGAACCAAGGCAAGCCCCGGTGCATAACCCAGTTTGAATTTTTTATTCCATCACTAGCTAGGAATGTAAGCTTGTCTGTGCATTAAGTGATAGGAGTTGATTGAAACCCTAGCGTGCAGTAGGTCCCTCTTCCCGATTACTAGCCTCAGGACGATAGTCGCTCTGCTTAAAGTAAGACGACTGTTTATCGAGTGGTATGGAGACCACTCGTAGGTAGGAATTATTATCACCAGGGAATGGGTTGGAATGAAGGAAAGGGTGGATGGAATCACAATGAAGACCGGACGGGCAATTAGGTGGAAAGGGAAGGACAGCTTGTCTTCAAGGAGGTAGCCCCGTCCGAGTCCCCTAAGGCTACGCGTCGTGTCCGGCCCATGGGATCAAGTTTGAACGTACTGTTTGCATGCTGGAGATATGGGCCCAGTAAACCGACGTAGCTACGACTACCGCTTGGTCTGAAGATAGCCTTCTCCCCTCTTTGGTGGAACTGGGGCTGAGAGGAGGGAACAATCCACCCACGGATGGCGGCATGAGGCGCATCGCGATGGGGGACCCTTCTCGGGGGAGTCTGGACCCGGAAGACCCTGTGGTACCGTGAGCGAAAGGTTGCTCCATGCGGCTTCCCGGAAGCGCGTATGGGTCGTGCAAGCAAGTTTCTCCTGCAGGATGTAAATCGATTCGAGTCGCTGCCCCTCACAGTAACGAGTACCACTTGATCACTGCTACGGAACAGTGCCGGAAGCCGTTAAGATGCTGGGTGGGTTTAATACTGCTGTTTGAAATTATTAAGATTGTATTGCAACTATGATTGTTATAGCTCTGGTGCAAACTAAATTTATTATTCTGCATGACAACTCAACTTGATGCTAAAAATTGAAAAATAAGGATCCACTCTTAGGCGGGTTTTCTGGCAATTTAAAACCCTATCCCCAGCCTTTGCATGTCTAGGTGTCGGCTGTAGATGGCCATGTTGACGGGTCAGTCTTGCTGAGTAAACTAGTTACTCAGGGCGTAGCTCTATGTGATTTTCAGATGACCAGGACGGAGAATGCCACTGTGGAGGGAGGTTCCATTGGGAGGGCCAGCGTCCCGACTGTTGGAACATCGAGTGGGAGCTGTGCACAAATGAAGATGAGGATTAGGTCCTTGCTTGCCGGTACGGTGCTTGGGCAAGGCACCTTTTAAGGCCGGATGTTCCCTGTGTGTCGCCGTGAGAGGGCGAATGTATCTTAGCTATAACGTCGAACTGGTGAACCAGTGTTGAACTTTTCGCTTCCGCAACTTTATTCTGTCAAAACCCCGGTTTGTAATATAACTTCGGATTTATGTAAACTCTGCCTCTCCACCTATGTTCCTATTGCAATTATTTTCTTTCTCTGTCATGTATTGTACTATTGGGCGCCACAGCGCGTGTCGCCACCCGAGGAAGATCCTGGAACGGAACCGTCTCCGTGGTAAGACGGGTCCGTGACAGCGTGGTATCAGAGCCATCTCGGGAATAGTACAATATTCAAAGACATATTTTTGAAAACCCGTAACGAACGTATGAGGACGTGCCCAATAGGTTATGGATAAGTTATGATTCAGGTGGCAAGGCTAACTGTAGGAGGTTGTTTGCTTAAATACTGTACCTACGGCATCGTCAACGCAGGTATGTGTCCCGCCCAGTGGACTGTAACATGGGAAGCTAGCACAATGGTGTGAACGCGGGCTGATTGCGTAAAACATCAGTGTCCTGCCCTAGGACAATAATAAGGGATTATTTTCGGCTCGTTTCTTTTGATTTGATGTAATGTTTCTGGAATGAATCTTCTGCAGGTACGCTAACCACGATTCTCGTAAGAAACGGATAGTAGACGACTAACTTGAGAGATCGTCTACCACCGACTATACGAATGGTCCTATTCGTGACCAATTTCTTATTTGGAGAGGATGGGTAGGCCGAAAGCATTTGCATATTTGAAAATGTTAAAATGCGCCGCAACGTTAACAAGAAACCAAAAGTTTTAGCAGTCTGTCTTCCGTACGAATCGACACCTCCTCGCTTGCGACTTTTGAACTCTTAAACGAACTTTCTGACTCTAGCCGGAACGTTGGTTTAAGAATCACCGGACACCACCAACGTGGTCTTCCGAGTCAGCGCGTCGAAATCAGGTTATTACAAATTTCAGGTGGTATGCCTGTCGCGCTAAATCCGTGAATCCTTGTTCCGCTCACCCTAGGGCTGTGGCTGTGTTTTCGGGGAAGCGGTTAAGGATTCTATTCCGGTAGTGTTGGATTAGAGCCGGTATTTTACTCACTGCTTGAAATTGTTTATTTTGACCTGCACCCTCTGCGTCGGGAACTAGTACTCACTTTTGGGGTTTGTGTTCCAGATGGACGAGCACGGGTTTGAGCTGTTCCGGCACGACGGGTGGCGTTATACCACCGGTCTACACCACCGTGGCTTTCCCACCCTTCTGTGGGAGATGCTACGCGCCCTGGGCTACGAGGAGCAGCCTTCGTACCGCGGGCGTGAGACCCGCTACCACGGTGTGCCTTTTGCAGAGGTGCACCTCAGTGTCTCCCCACACCCGCGACACCCCGACTTGGCGGGTATGGAGAGCACCGTCACGGCTGGGAGCCTCCGGGAGGGCCTGGAGAGGGTCGCTCACCAGGCTCTCACTCACTTCTGTGGGCGCAACGTAGCAGCGCTCTCAGGGACGCCGTTCGAGATGATCCCCATCTGGCACCAGGCTGACCCGGTGTGGCAGAGGCGTGTGAGACGCGTCTCTCGTGACGACTACCCGGAGTACCACGCGGGGTACCACCGCATAGCCCACTACTCCGAGTATCTCCTCAACTTGGATGAGGAGTCTAGCCGCCGCAGCAGAGTCTTGCTGGCGGAGGCTGAGCAGGTGTGGCTGCAGAGGAACGACCTGCAGACACAGGTCGATGCGCAGCAGAGAGAGATTCAGCGGTTCACCGCTGCTCTTGAGGCGAGTGAGACTCGCGTGACGGAGATCACTGAGCAGCGGGACACCCTCGCACAGGAGGTGGACAGACGAGGTATAATTATGCAGCAGCGGGCGAACCATAACGAGCACTTGCAGCAGCAGCTGGCGAGTGCCCAGCAGGAGATGGACCTTATGGGGGAGGATCTGGAGACGCTGATCCATGAGAACCAGGACCTTCAGGCTCAGTTGGACGCGATCGCTGCACCGCAGGCAGCACCCGCAGAGGAGGAGCCCGAGGAGGATGCGGGCGAAGAGTCCGACGTGGACTACGAGCCACTCGCTCCGACCGGCGCAGACCGGCCAGGGCCCTCTGGCACCGCTGGTGTCCAGGCTTGGCAGTAGTAGTAGATGCGACTAGGTCGTGCTTGTAGGGCTGGATAGATGGATAGCTTTTGGGACACTCCACGCGTGGTTGTTGTATTTTGGGGATCACCCGCGTGATTGGCTTTTGCAAACTCGACGGTCACATATTCCAAGTTCTTGTAGAGTGGAACTGTGGATTTGTACTAGGATTATGTTAACATGGAAATTTCAGCTTCATCGAGATTGTGTTGTGTACCACATTGTTGTCCCGCGTGCTGTGTCATTAGCCTTGGTAACCTATATGCTCATGATTGGATAAGTGACTAACTGGACCCTTGTTCTTGTATTTCAGAATGGTGCGCACCCGTAACACCAATGAGCTGCATGGCGAGCAGCCCGAAGGTTCCAGGGCTAGAGAGACTGACTCTCCGCTAGGAACACCACCACCGCCGCCGCCATCTAACCCCATGCAGATGATGGCGCAGTTTTTCACGTCGATGATGGAGAGCCAGCAACAGCAGGCGGAGTTCATGCGGGAAGTGGCACGGCAAAACCTAGCAACTCGTAATGCTAGGGGCCACCATGATGGAGCACCCCAGAACAGCTCCTACTCCGACTTCCTCGCCACCAGGCCGCCCACGTTCCGCTCAACCACCGAGCCCATGGAGGCAGAGAACTTCCTTCGCATGCTTGAGTCCAAATTTGGACTCCTTAACTGCACGCCGGTGCAGAAGACACTGTTCGCCGCGCAGCAACTGCATGGTGCGGCTGGGGCATGGTGGGCCAACCATGTCGCTTCTATGGGAACCGACCGACAGATTACGTGGAATGAATTCAAGGATGCGTTCCGCGCTCACTACATCCCTGCGGGGCTCGTCCGCAGGAAGGCGCGTGAATTCGCCGCTCTAAAGCAGGGCAATCGCAGTGTCGAGGAATACTGTGAAGAGTTCAACCGGTTGGCGCTGTACGCTCCGGAACAAGTGGACACCCCCGCCAAGCGTAAGGACCGTTTCTTGGAGGGGCTAAGTGCTGAGCTACAGGACCGCCTCAACCTTAACATGGGAGGCACCTTCGCTGAGTTTGTCAATAACGCGATCGTCGCGGAGGACGGATATCGCAGGGTGATGGCAGAACGGAAGCGCTCCGCAAGTGCTATGGGGCCGTCAAATGGACCCCCGCAGAAGTTCCGCATGGTGTACACCACCCCGTCGGGACAGAGGTACCGCTCCGCCCCCGTGCTGGCACCTGCTGTGCGCCCGCCTCAGCTAGCACAGCAGCGACCCCCGGTACCGCGTCCGCAGCAGAGTCAAGGAGGATTTCGCCCACCCCAGCGGCCAAACCCTCAACCTGGACCTTTCCCCTGCTACAACTGCGGCCGCCCGGGGCATTTCTCAAGGGAGTGCCCACACCCCAAGAAAAGCACTGGTCAAAACCCGTCAAGGAGTAACAACCCCAACAACAACCGCAACAACCGAGGACCAGTTCGTGTGGGGCGAGTGAACAACACTACCCTGGAGGAGATTCCGGAAAATAGTCCCATCCTTGCTGGTATGTTCTCTGTTCGAGACCACCCTGCACTAGTACTGTTTGACTCAGGAGCATCTCATAGCTTTGTCAGTGGGTTCTTTGTTGACAAGTACCGGCTGCCCCGTACCCTTATGAGAGCACGATACACCATTAAATCAGCTGGTGGACAAACCCCTGCTCTTTATGAAGTAGACAAACTTCCAATAACCCTAGGATCGAAAGTCTACCCTACTAAGTGCATAGTCTTAGATGGTTGCAGCATTGACGTTATCTTGGGCATGCCTTGGATGAGGCAACATAAAGCTATGCTGGACATAGACACCTACACTATGCACTTAAACTCTCCCATCCATGGTAGCGTAAGCTTCCGAGTACGACCACCCCGACTGATTGCACCAAGTGTTCGCCACACCATAGCCGGGCAAATAAAAGATATTCCAGTGGTTAGGGAATTTTTGGACGTATTCCCTGACGATCTCCCCGGACTTCCACCGGATCGGGATGTTGAGTTCAAGATTGAGCTTCAGCCAGGAACGGCACCCATATCCAAAAGACCATATAAAATGGCGCCCAAAGAACTAGCGGAGTTGAAGGAGCAACTTAAGGAGCTACTGGATAAGGGATTCATTCAACCAAGCTCCTCGCCTTGGGGCTGTCCGGCATTGTTCGTGAAGAAGAAAGATGAGACCCTGAGGTTGTGTGTAGACTACCGACCCCTCAATGCGGTGACTGTCAAGAACAAATATCCACTGCCCCGTATTGACATCCTCTTCGACCAGTTAATAGGAGCTAAGGTGTTCTCCAAGATTGATCTCCGGTCGGGTTATCATCAGATTAAAATTCATGCCGAGGACGTCCCCAAGACCGCCTTTTCTACCCGGTACGGTCTTTACGAGTATTTAGTCATGTCGTTTGGATTGACAAATGCACCAGCACACTTCATGTATCTCATGAACTCGGTGTTCATGCCCGAGTTGGACAAGTTTGTGGTGGTTTTCATTGACGACATTCTAGTCTACTCGAAGACGGAGGAGGAACATGCAGAGCATCTCCGTGTTGTCTTACAGAGGTTAAGGGAACACCAGTTGTATGCTAAGTTTAGCAAGTGCGAGTTTTGGTTGAAGCAAGTACCGTTTCTAGGCCACATTATTTCGGAAGAAGGCATCGCAGTAGATCCCAGCAAGGTAAGAGATGTGTAGAACTGGAAGACACCGAAGACCGTATTCCATGTCCGCAGTTTTCTGGGATTAGCTGGCTACTACCGCCGTTTTATTCCCAATTTCTCCAAAATAGCGAAGCCCATTACAGAGCTGCTTAAGAAGGATAAGAAATTCATATGGGATGAGAGCTGCGAAAACGCTTTTCAAGCCTTGAAGAAGCACCTGACCACGGCCCCAGTTTTAGCTCAACCGGACCTGGGAAAGCCGTTCGATGTCTACTGTGACGCTTCGGGTATTGGATTGGGATGTGTGCTTATGCAAGACGGAAGAGTTATTGCTTATGGATCGAGGCAATTGAAGAAGCACGAGCAGAATTACCCCGTGCATGACCTGGAATTAGCAGCGGTGGTATTGGCCTTAAAAATGTGGAGACATTACCTCCTTGGAAATTTAGTTCGCATATACACTGACCACAAAAGCTTAAAGTATATTTTCACCCAAGACCACCTGAACATGAGGCAACGTCGTTGGTTGGAATTAATTAAGGATTACGAGTTGGAAGTCCATTACCACCCGGGAAAGGCGAATGTAGTGGCTGATGCCCTAAGCCGCAAGGCTCACTGTCACCATATCTTAGTCGGGCCGCAAGTCCAAGATGGACATTATGTCCAAGTAACACCCCACGGAGCCCTATACAACTTAGCATTAATCCCTACCTTGCGGGAAGAAATAGTGTCAGCTCAGAAAAAGGATGAAGGCATAGCACATCTAAAAAGAAGGCTAAAGGAGGGTGATGATAAAGTACAATGCTTTCAAGAAGACACCGAGGGTGTGTTATGGTTCAAGACTCGACTGGTAGTTCCTAAGGATCCGAAACTCCGCAAGAAAATTTTGGACGAGGCTCACATGGCAAAATACTCCATGCATCCGGGCAGCAACAAAATGTACCATGATTTGAGATCCAAATACTGGTGGACTCGTATGAAAAGGGAAATAGCACGTTATGTCGCAGAATGTGATACCTGCCGCAGAGTTAAGGCCGATCATCTAAGGAAGGCAGGCCTACTCCAACCCTTGAGTGTTCCAGCTTGGAAATGGGAAGATATCAGCATGGATTTTATCGTTGGTCTCCCGCTGACGGCACATAAACTCGACTCCATATGGGTCATTGTGGACCGATTAACAAAGGTCGCCCACTTTATCCCTGTGTCGACACGGTTTAAGATGCAAAAGTATGCGCAACTCTACATTGAGCGAATCTTGTGTCTGCACGGAGTGCCCAAGACTATCGTGTCCGATCGAGGCTCCCAATTTGTGGGACGCTTTTGGGAGAAGCTACACGAGACTCTGGATACCCGGCTGATTAGAGGTTCCGCCTACCACCCCCAAACTGACGGTCAAACGGAAAGAGTTAACCAAATATTGGAAGACATGTTGAGGGCATATGTGCTGAATCACAACAAGAAGTGGGATGAGTACCTACCCTTGGCAGAATTCGCTTACAACAATAGTTACCAGGAAAGCATCAAGATGGCACCATTCGAGGCCCTCTATGGGCGCCGCTGTCGCACACCATTGAATTGGTCAGAATCAGGGGAGAGGATAATCTTTGGTCCGGAGCTAGTGCAGCAAGCTGAACAGAAGGTACTTGAAATCCAATCCAACTTATGTGCGGCAAAGTCCAGGCAGAAGAGTTATGCAGATAAAAGGCGCCGCCCGTTGGAGTTCAGGGTTGGCGATATGGTCTACCTCCGAGTGTCACCCACCAAAGGTGTACAACGGTTTGGAATTCGCGGGAAGTTAGCACCCCGTTATATTGGTCCCTACCCTATCATTGCGAGATGCGGACCCGTGGCCTATCAACTCCAACTGCCAGTGGAACTCGCTGGAGTGCATGACACGTTTCACGTATCCCAACTCAAGAGGTGTTTGAGAACACCGGTGGACATACCATTGGAGAGCACCCAGCAACTACAACCCGACCTGACTTATGTTGAGCATCCGATAAAAGTATTGGACGAGAAGGAGCGAGCGACACGTAAGAAGACGCTGAAGTTCTATAAAGTCCAATGGAGCAACCATACCGCCAGAGAAGCTACTTGGGAAACTGAAGAGTTCCTGCGAATCCACTACCCCGAGTTCCTACACCACCATTTAGGTAAAAACCTTCAACACCTCCCTTAATCTCGGGACGAGATTTTCTTAAGGGGGGAGGGCTGTGACACCCCTATTGTCATTGGGTCCCAAGGGTGTCATCAAGGCAGTTTAAACCAGGACACCAAGCTTTGGTTCCAATTCAAAATTCAAATTCAATTGAATTCAAAACCCTTTCTAATGACCTTTGAACTGCAAGTCCCAATTTTTCAATAAGACTCACCTTTGCAAAAATTATATGTTGATGGTCTGGGTCAATTAGAATTTTGGGAATTTTATCAGAATTTTAGTCCATCAGTAAAGGCCTCAAATAATTGTTAGAGTGGTCAAAAAGCAGCTCTGTTCATAAAATTTCTGAGGAAATTTCTGTAGGGACTGTTGGTAGCTAGTATTTTTATAAAAACCAGAACATTATGGGGAGCCTACCATAATTTTGGTCTGATTTTATCAGCTCTGGATTAATTCCAACAATTTTTGCAAAGGCAGTCGGCTGAATGGAGTGGAAAAAGAAAAGAAAAAGAAAACTGCCCGCGGGACCCACCTGTCAGCGACTTAGAGAAAACACAAACCGGCCGAGGCCGCGCTGCCCCGCCCGTCGCGCGCCGCGTGGTCGCCGGCGTACGGCCAACGGCTGTTGCCGCGGATCGACGGGCCCACGCGCGCGTTCGGACACCCCTTTTTCCGACCAGCGCGCTGTCGGAGCCCCGCATTCACTCCGCACTCTCTCTCCCTCTTCCGCCCGCGCGCCGCGCCATTGCCGCCCGGAGCTGCTCCGCGCCACCGCCGCCTCGCCGTCGCTTCCAGGAGCTCGTCGACGTCCACAGCCTCACCACGGCGTCTTCAAGCTCCACGCGAAGCCACCTTCCTCTTTCCGCAGCAAGCCGCCGTGAATCGACCTCTTCCTCCCCGTCTCCGACCGCCGTCCCACCGCGTCGCCCGGCACCCACGGTGAGCCCCTGACCGATTCCTTGCTCGAGGAGCTTCACATCTTGTTCGCGCACGCGTTTGAGCTCGGGATGGGCAAATCCGACCACGTTTTCCTTTAGTTCGTCGCTCGAGGCCGCCGTCGACCACCGCAACCCCCACCCCCCCGGTGAGACCACACCCCCGGCCTCCCTCTTTCCGGAGAAACTCGGTGACCTCCCTCTCCGTGCTCCAGCGAAGCTCTCCGACCGGATTCCGAGCCCTACCGCCCTTCCCCTGCCGCGCTAGCCGTCGACGACCTCTGCCCTGTTTCCGCCACCGTCGCTGGGCTGCGTCCGACCATCGCCGGCGGTGTCCGATAGCCTAGATGAGTGCGCGGGGTTGGGTAGATCATTTCTCCTTTAAGGACCGGCCCGAGCCAGTGACCGTAGCGAGCTGCGGCGACCCCCCCCCCCCCCTGCCGGCGCCGCCGTGCTCCGGCGAGCGCACGCGCGCGCGCGCGCACTCGGCTCTGCTGGCCGCTGGGCCGCGAAGGCCGGTGGGCCTGGCCTCGCGCTCGGCCGAGCGCCCTCGCGCTCGCGCTCGCGCTGGGCCGCGGGCGAGTCCCAGCCCAGTGGGCTGCCTGTTTACGGCCCGCGGTGTTTAAATCGGATTTTCGTAATTTATTCATTTTCAGAAATAGGTTAAACTGGTAAATTGCATAGTAAATTGAATAATGGGAATTTTGTAGCAAAATAAATTTTGTTAGACTGGTGTGAACTTGCACTGCTGTAGAAAAATGCTAATGCCCCATGTTTAGTAATTTTTATATCAGGATTAAAATAAATAGGATAAACACTAATAGAATTTTAATTAATTGCAGAAAGCAGATAAAATATGAAAAATTGGCCTCCAGGGAGGATTTTCAGTTTTAGTCTTCCTGGAAAAATTTCATATAGAAATTCTATGTTTATTAGCTGAAATTAATTTAATGCCTTTTTCCTTATAATAATTAATAATTAATTCTCTCCTGGTGTAACCTAATTATAATTAATCACCCCTGCCCTTTCGTAGACCCGAACCCTGTCGACCTAATAATTGCCCGAGTGCAATTTTTACCCGTTCGCTAAAAGGTTCCGTTTTCAAGCAGTTCGCGGGTATTTGTACTTGCGAAGGTTTGCTCACACTAGTGCTATTTAGTGAGCACCTGCGAACCCTGGGCGGCACTTGCACAGTTCTGCCCGGCACCCACCGACACACCGTACTTGGATGCGACGTCGTCGCGGTCAAGTACTGGAGTCCATGAAGGAAATACACGAAGTACCCTCGTCCTGTGCCCCACTCCTTGAGTGATGCTCTCGAACGTCTCGGCACACCGTTTAAATTCCACTAATAACAGTGTGCATTAACGTATTTATTGAGGAAGTGCCATGAATCTTCCCTCACGGTTTTCCCTCTTGCATCATATAGATCACGCCGTGAACCACGTGGAGGCAGGACCGGAGCAGGATCCCGAAGGAGCGGAAGGTGCCGTAGCCGACCAAGAGCAGAACCAAGGCAAGCCCCGGTGCATAACCCAGTTTGAATTTTTTATTCCATCACTAGCTAGGAATGTAAGCTTGTCTGTGCATTAAGTGATAGGAGTTGATTGAAACCCTAGCGTGCAGTAGGTCCCTCTTCCCGATTACTAGCCTCAGGACGATAGTCGCTCTGCTTAAAGTAAGACGACTGTTTATCGAGTGGTATGGAGACCACTCGTAGGTAGGAATTATTATCACCAGGGAATGGGTTGGAATGAAGGAAAGGGTGGATGGAATCACAATGAAGACCGGACGGGCAATTAGGTGGAAAGGGAAGGACAGCTTGTCTTCAAGGAGGTAGCCCCGTCCGAGTCCCCTAAGGCTACGCCTCGTGTCCGGCCCATGGGATCAAGTTTGAACGTACTGTTTGCATGCTGGAGATATGGGCCCAGTAAACCGACGTAGCTACGACTACCGCTTGGTCTGAAGATAGCCTTCTCCCTTCTTTGGTGGAACTGGGGCTGAGAGGAGGGAACAATCCACCCACGGATGGCGGCATGAGGCGCATCGTGATGGGGGACCCTTCTCGGGGGAGTCTGGACCCGGAAGACCCTGTGGTACCGTGAGCGAAAGGTTGCTCCATGCGGCTTCCCGGAAGCGCGTATGGGTCGTGCAAGCAAGTTTCTCCTGCAGGATGTAAATCGATTCGAGTCGCTGCCCCTCACAGTAACGAGTACCACTTGATCACTGCTACGGAACAGTGCCGGAAGCCGTTAAGATGCTGGGTGGGTTTAATACTGCTGTTTGAAATTATTAAGATTGTATTGCAACTATGATTGTTATAGCTCTAGTGCAAACTAAATTTATTATTCTGCATGACAACTCAACTTGATGCTAAAAATTGAAAAATAAGGATCCACTCTTAGGCGGGTTTTCTGGCAATTTAAAACCCTATCCCCAGCCTTTGCATGTCTAGGTGTCGGCTGTAGATGGCCATGTTGACGGGTCAGTCTTGCTGAGTAAACTAGTTACTCAGGGTGTAGCTCTATGTGATTTTCAGATGACCAGGACGGAGAATGCCACTATGGAGGGAGGTTCCATTGGGAGGGCCAGCGTCCCGACTGTTGGAACATCGAGTGGGAGCTGTGCACAAATGAAGATGAGGATTAGGTCCTTGCTTGCCGGTACGGTGCTTGGGCAAGGCACCTTTTAAGGCCGGATGTTCCCTGTGTGTCGCCGTGAGAGGGCGAATGTATCTTAGCTATAACGTCGAACTGGTGAACCAGTGTTAAACTTTTCGCTTCCGCAACTTTATTCTGTCAAAACCCCGGTTTGTAATATAACTTCGGATTTATGTAAACTCTGCCTCTCCACCTATGTTCCTGTTGCAATTATTTTCTTTCTCTGTCATGTATTGTACTATTGGGCGCCACAGCGCGTGTCGCCACCCGAGGAAGATCCTGGAACGGAACCGTCTCCGTGGTAAGACGGGTCCGTGACATAACTCTCCAGGTTTCTTTAGCAACACATCATTTTTAAAAAAAAATGAAGCACTGTTTCTTGGTCATTACAGAACAAGCAAGTTTTATCATTGACCTCTCTTCTTTTTGCTAAGTTCTCTGGTCAAAGTTTTATTATTGGTCATCAACCAGAGGAAAATATGGATGCGTGAAGGTACTGAAATCTTCCACCTCACCCGTGTGAACACCTGTCTGATTCCTTGAAAGTTTATAACCGCATATAGAGAATGGACAGAATAGTTCCCAGTCAACTCAAATTGCCAGACAATCGCTTCTTCCTCATCTTTAAATTGAACCTCCACGGAATTTTTTTATGGTCCAGAAGCCAGTCATAATTAGTCTTAACAAATTTGACAGAAAATTGTCAGCCATTTCTGTATATTTTCATTCCACTATTGCCGTGCACATCCTATTTTCTGAATTGGAGCTTCTGAGGTGCATTGGAGCTGATAAAACTGGCATTTCTACTGTGATCCAGCGGACATTAATTAGGATATACAGTGAATGACTCATTAAGAAGAGTGATGTTTATTTGTTTACAGCTGAGTAATGTTCTGATAGAGCTGCTCACTAGGAATAGGGTCATTAGTGATTCTTTTTTATCTTGATGATTCATTCACTGTTGTTTTTTCATTTGAGTTAAGAGATCGTACTTCTCTTCAGTTTCTAATTGATGATGTTAATGGGAGGAAGTAAGTAGGAAATTTTAAGAGGTTCACAATCACAATATTGCAACTCACCTACACATATCCATATCATTATAGGGCGTGGCCTGTGCCTCCGTATGCGAGCCCGTCGCCCCCTCCACCAATCAGAAGCGATTTCTTTGTGTTTTGACCAGTCCTACAACGCCACTTGTAACCACACCCACACTTTTGAGCGCTTCTTCTGTGCTGAGGCCCCGTACTTGGGCTGGGTATTTGGATTGGGCGGTTTGGTCGATAGTTGTGGCCTGCGTTTCTCCCCGTTTACTCAGCCCGTTGCTAGCACGTCTATGCGCATGGCGGAGGCTGTTGGCAAGGGCCAGGTTGAGACAAAGACGGTGCTGGACAACCACCTAGGGTCAGAACAATGTGCTAGAGCGCTCGAGCCAGACGACGTTGTGACCCTCGATTGGTGGGCTCATGCGTGATGCTGATGCAGCCCTGCGATGTGCTCCGACACCCAAGCAGGAGGACAAAGCCTAGACGACGTTTTTGCGTCCTCGAGCGGGAGGCCGTCCCCATCGCACCAGGCTGCGCCACTGCATCACGCCGCTGTTGGACATGGCCATGCGCGTCGATGGGAGAGGCGATGGACTCTCGCACTCCCAGCTGCTGCATTGTAGTAGACTTCTGAAGGAGCCAAATATTTGCAGCTTCGCATGTTGAAGAAAAAGAGGAGCAGTTTGGAAAGCGGTGAATGCAGAAGCCATTCGCCTCCGGGGTAGATGCCTCCTGCTGCGTTTTTGTATGTGGAAGAGTCAGGATGGGAGAGATGGATGGAGAAGAGAAGGCGGCATAATTGCGGAAAGGGCAGGCATGTGGTGGCCTGCATCCTGTATGCACGGCTCGTGGCAGGTGTGTGACCACACTGCTTGGGAAGTGGGATGTAGATACAGGAAAAAAATGAAGGAAAAGAGTGGATGAGAGGTATCTGGATCAGAAAAATCTGGCGAAGGTTAATGGTTTTTTCGTTCATTCTTTGCTCATTCATGTCTATTGCTCACAAATAAAATTGGATGTTGGATTTGTCTATCTCAATATGACGTCACAGAATACGGTGGCTGAACATATTTGTTTTCATGTAAAATCTTAGAAACGGGCGAAGCCAACAAGAATGGCATATCACATGTAGTTGCGGTCCTACTGCTGGTGTTACCTGACCAGTGTGGGACTGGTGCAACATATGAACATAGGTGCTCCTTCCTTATCATTCTACGCTATGGGGTTCATACGAACAATTTTTTTTAAAGTATACAAAGAAATTTTACATTGTGCGAGTTCAATAAAACTTTTAAGTTTTCTTTTTTATTTAGATACATAAAAATGAAATTACAGGTTTAATTACCAGTACGGGCCCAACGTAGCGCGCCTCCCTACCTAGTATTATTAGCAACCGTAGGCACGGTCTAGGAAAAGAGGTGCACCTTGGAAAGATTGTTTTTCCAACCACTTTTCTGGGTATGCAGAAGATTTCGCGTGTTAAAATCAGGACTGATAAATGTATCCTTTTCTTGGGACAGATAGGTGTTTCTTTTGTCTGGACGGATGTGTGCCGTTTATTTGCTGCCTTAAAATTGAGAAGCAGCTGGAGATAATGAGCGGTCGGCCACGTTCGTACTGAAGGAGGCGAAGGCTCGCACTTCATTGCACCGCCATGCGCGAGACCGACAGAGAGCTAAGTGTCTCGTAGCCCAATTTTGAGCGCAGCGGCTTGGTTGACTTTCGAAGCCTTATCGTCGAAGCCCCGTCTCCATCTCCCTGATCTCACCTCCCAAAAAGGAATGGGGAAGCACACAATATTTGTCTACAAATTCGAGCTAATTTCCTCATCTGCGTGACCGTGTTGCTTCATGTGCAACGGCTAGCCTGCGTACCCGTGTACCAGCACTCCAGCAGAATACCAGAGAGGAAGATCGACGATGAGTCTATTCAGATTGTTGTGCCTCTGCTCCTGCTTCTTCTACTACCTCATGGCCTGCGTTCAACTCGCCGCCGCCTCCCCCAGCTCTGTTTCCAATTAGCGGGTGTTGAACTGTTGACCACCCTCCCGGGCTTCCATGGCCGCCTCCCCTTCCACCTGGAGACCGGGTGAGTTCTTGATGCTCTTCATGATGTTGCTGTTATTGTAAAAGATTGGATCGGACTCCGTATACGGCGATTGATTCATTGGTTGCCTTGATTGCCACTCTGTTTTTTAACGGAATGGTAGGTATGTGGAGGTGGACAGGTATGCCACGGAGCTGTTCTACTACTTCATTGAGTCAGAGGCCAGTAGCGGCGGCGCCGACGAGGACCCGTTCCTCCTCTGGCTCACTGGCGGTAACCGGTGCTCCGTGCTCAGCGGTCTGCGCGATATATCTCAGAGTATGTATATATGATCGCCGTTCAACCAAAAATTAATTTCAAACAAACATGAATGATGCGCGCACAGAGGTCCGATCAGGTTCGTTTTGGATCCCTACAACGGCACCCTGCCGCGTCTACGGTACGATCCAAATTCGTGGACAAAGGTCGTCACACTACCTCCTGGATTCCTCTTCTTTTTGGCACAGCTGTAATTAAATGCTAATTTTTATTAGATTCTAGAAAAGAGTGTGGTTTTTCTAGTGTCTATTTTGGTTTGGTTTTTAAATTAGGGACAAATCTATTGGTCAAATCTATTATTTAATAGCTAGTTATATCATAACATATTTAATCTATATAAAAAATGTCTAATCAGAACTATAGATTTCTTAAATTTAAGCATTTCATGTTGAATTTGGCTGAAGCTAGAAAATAATCACTTCTCTGCTTACTGATAGTAATACTATCAATTATTCGGGCGTTAAAGCCCTCTCTCCAATAAAAAGTCTTTCACACCGGATTATTGAAAGTTTGTCTCTTCTCCAATTCTTGTCAAAGACCAACAATCATGTGAAGACCCAAACCCATGAGAACAATAAAAATAAATAACATATTATTTAATTTCTGGTTAAGAAATGGATATATGGCTTACCTACAAAGATTAATCACTTTATGTCAAAGACTCGGCCAACACAGCAAAAAGAAACCAAACATAAACACTAATAGAACATGCAATTAAGTATAGATTGAATACCACGTCATACAATAACAAAAGTTCAGTCATGTCCAAACATGCAATAAAGAATATTGTTTGCAATTATCTGCGGAGAAGATGTGCCTTAAGTGGCATCTTTCACCATGCATCTGCATCGAGATAACATAAGAATAAAGACCATCGGACATGCCTGCCCTGTACAAAAGACTTAGCTGTACAAGTTCTAATGAGTTTGTTTCATACAAAGAAGATAGCTCCAACACTCTGGGACGCTTATCCACGATGAATAAAAAACTCCTGTGTCGCGCCTATAAAAGGAAAAGAGCACTGCACGCTGAAGGGATAGGATAGAAAAGGCGCACCAAAAATCAATGTGAGTTTCCTCTCTACTCCTCTCGTAGTACTTGTAGTTGTTAAGAACAACAGTTTGTATAATTATCAAGAATTCGGTAAGTACAAAGTTGTCTGAAAGGTACTCCCATTCTTGTGCAATAGTTCTTAGAGTTCCTAAAAGGAAAAATCATATGTAAACATGTTTATTTAATGAAGTAAATTTTATTTAAATTGACTACTCGTCTTGTTACATGAGAAAAGCTTTTTATGCTAAGGACCCTACAAGAATAAAATTTGACGGAAGTTCTCAGGTAAGCCATACGTCCAGCGTTTAAGAGAATCTTATGATCATAGAAAAGCGTTCCTTTCGGGTGGAACTACATGGAGAGATGATAAAACTTAGCTCATATAATCAATAACTAGGGATGATTTAAATAAAAAATAACTTCAAAGAACATATATGAGATAAGTATGATGAGTACAGAGTGAGTAGGATACTATAACTATTGATAAACGCACCAGCTGCCCTTAGGCCTTGCCAACATGAAAAAGATTCTAAAAAGAATTACCTGCGAAGAATATCCTAAGGGCGAGGGCTAAGGGCAGCCGATGCGTTTACCAGTGGTTGTAATATCCTACTCGGTACTCACCATACTTACCACATGTATGTTTCTTTGAAGATATTTTTTGATTAAATTGTCCCTAGTCACTGATTATATGAGTTAAGTTTTTTATGTCTCCCCGAGCAGTTTCACCTAAAGAGAACAGTTCTCTACGGTCACAAGGTTCTCTTAAATGCCAGGCGTACGGCTTACCTGAGAACTATTGTTAGAGTTTTCTCCTATAGGGTCCTTATCATAAAAAAAAATTCTCATATAACAGGACTAGTAGACAATTTAAACAAAACTTACTTCATTAAACAAACATGTTTACATATGGTTTTATCTTTTGGGGACCCCAAGAACTATTACACAAGAAAGGGAGTGCCTCTCAGACAGCTTTGTACAGATAGAATTCTTAATAATTATATAAAGTGTTGTTTTCTACTACTACTAGCAGTACTACAAGAGGACTGGAGAGGAAGCTCAGAGTGCTTTTTGGTGCGCCTTTTCTGTCAGATACCTTCTGTGTGCGCCGTGCAGTGCTCTTCTCCTTTATAGGTGCGGCAAGGAAGTTTCTTTATTCATCGTGGATAAGCATCCCGAGTGCTGGAGCTATCTTATTTGTATGGCACAAACTTATTGGGACTTGTACAGTTAAGTTTTTTGTACAGGACAGGCGTGTCTAGCGGCCTTCATTCTTGTGTTGTCTTGAAGCAGATGCGTGATGACAAACACCACTGAAGGTACATCTTCTCTGCAGTATGGTTGTAAACAATATTCTTTGTTGCATGTGTGGGCATGACTGAACTTTTGTTATTGTATGGCGTGGTATTCAGTCTATACTGAAATGCATGTACTATTAGTGTTTATGTTTCTTTATTTTTGCTATGTTGGGTGAGTCTTTAACATGAAGTGATTAATCTTCAGACGTAAGCCATATATCCATTTTTTGGACAGAAATTCAATAATATGTTATTTATTTTTATTGCTTTCACTGGCTTGGGTCTTTGCATGATTGTTGGTCTTTGACAAGAAGTGGAGAAGTGACAAACTTTCAATAATTCGGTGTGGAAGGCTTTTTATTAGAGGGGAAGCTTCCAAGAACAAATAATTGATAGTATTACTATCAATAATGGGGATATTTTACTGTTCGTGTTGAGTATGGTCACCAATGTCCATTTCATCATTTTCAAGAAGTGGTATATCAAATTTTTCATCATATTCTTGGTTGATCTTCTCAAATTTTTGTTCCATCTCTTTTTTGATCTTTTCCAATCTTTCTTCTTCATTTTTGTTCATATTAAAAAAAATCTTTCATTTTTTCTTTGGATTCCTTTTTTTTACTTCTATTATTTCTTGTTTTATTTCTTTTGATAATTATTCTTTTATTTCTTTCTTAAGTTGAGGAGTTATTTCTTCCATTACATCTTGTATTTTCTAGTCTATATATTCTCCATCGAAAGGATCAATTCCTTTCTTAAGGCATTCTTTGTATGTTGGTTTATTGGATTCTCCTTTATCTTTGACCTTTCCTAGGGAAGTATTTTCTTGAGTCATAGTAGTTTTCCCCTTGTATCTTTATATATATTCTGTGGCAGCTGGTTCTATATGATAAGATATTTCTAATAGATTTCTTGCTTGGATTAGAGCTTCATCTATGAATGTATATTCCTTGATGTTTTGTTTCCATTTTTGGGGGACATGACTTGTTCAAATGATACATATATGCCTGGCCTTGGTCCTTAATATACTACATAAATTGGTCTTTATTCTAGAGCTTCTTTTTCTTGAGGGTATATCAGAGTACTGATTGAAATATTCTGCAAGGCTATTATAATATGCCAAGCAGGTATCCTTTGTCTTCTCTTTTATGGTTGTATTATTGATACCAGAAATTGTCAAGTATGCATCTTTGAACTTCATCTATCTTTATATGGTCTTTTGGTTTGATGTTGAACGTCTTTGGAGGAAAGACTCTCAGTTTATTTTCAGTATTGAAGATGAATACTTCAGATCCATTTGCGCTTAGACCTTTCTTCATTCCTATAATATGGATGAGTGCGATAATAAGTCAGGTAATTTATTTTTCTTTAGCTTTTATATGTTCAAAAATTACTTTATAACCATTTCCAGTAATAATATCTTCAAATAGAACCCATCTGCTAGTAGAAACTTTTCTTGCTATTTATTTGGTTATAATATTTACATATGGCTTCACAGTTGGTTCTTACTGTGAATTCTTTGAATCCTATGTAAAGCCTAAAGGTATTTATTGTGTTAATTATGGCAAATATTTCCCTATCGGTTTACCATTTTTAATTTATAACTTTCTGAAGCATATCTACATATTTTTTTCTATTTTGGTGGAAAATTTATTTTGTTTTTGTTTTAATATTGCCCCCCCCCCCCCCCCATCCTGTCTTAGAGGCATCTGTCTCTATGATAAAGTTATTATTTTCTAGAGGAGGTTCTAATTGCTTTAGATTTTTTTACCTTGTCTTTAATAATTCTAACTAGCTTTATGTCTTCTGAATTAAAGTACTTTTGTCCATTTTTCCTTAATTTAGCATATAAAGGTCCTGCAAGTTTTGCTAAGTTGTCGATATAGTTTCTAGCATAAGTTGCTATTCCAAGCAATAGTTGCAAGACTTTCTTATCGTTCATGGCATCAGTAAACTGTAGGATTTTCTTTGTTTTTTCCTTCGCCTATTTCATGACCAAGGAAATTATGTTTTTTGTTACATAATTCCATTTTTCTTTTAGATAATATTAATCCATTTTGCTCTACATTTCTGAAGAAAACTTCAAGATGAGCAATATGTTCTTTATATGATTTTTGAGAAAACCAGTATAGCATCAATATAAACTAGTATATATTATTCTAGATTTTCATTGAATATACTTTGCATTTTTCTTTGAAATAATGGAGGTGCATTTTTTAATCCTGAAGGCACCACAAGGCACTCATAGTGTCCTTGTGGGCATGTAAAGGTTGTCCATGGAATCGACTCTTGGGTCATTTTTACTTGCCAGAATCCAGCCTTTAGATCAAATTTTGGAAAATATTTGCTTCCTTGTATTCTATTAATCCATTCTTCTTTATTTGGAATGTTACATGCATCATCAACAATATTGTCATTAAGTCTTATAGTTAATAACCATTCATGACTTTCCTCTAGCTATTTCGTTATGATTTCTTACTATAAATGCATTTGGCCTGTGCAGGCTTCTACTTTCTTGTATGGCTTTTAGTTTTAGTAGTTCTTCTATGTGCATTTGACCTGTGGATTTCTTTTAATCTGCTGCTACATGATTTTTTTACCGCTGCTAAAGGTCGTTTTTGTGGTACTTGGCAGTCCATTCAGTGATTGGGTGATGACACCGAGGTGGGCGCGACATGGGGCATCGGTGGTGTGTGAGGAAGCATGGCCACGATCGCGTGGTGTGCGAGATCAATGGGACACATTGTTCTTGGTGGTGAGGCGGCAAATCGGTCGGTGCACGGTGCTGTGGACGTGGCCTAGGGTATGCAGCGAAACGCGGCAAATCGGTCAGTTACCTGGTGTTAAGGACACACTGGAGAAGATGTCAAGGACAGGAAAGCTCTCCTGATCTCTGGTCATTCTGTGATGCAAGCACGGTCTTCATTTTGTTCCTAATGGAATTCGATTTGGTAAATCATGAAAGTTGCTTGGTGATGCCAGCATGGCAAGATGGCTTGAGTGAAATCAGTTCCTAAATACTTCAGATCAGTATATTAATAAATTTGTAAAGAAACTGTAGCTGTAGTGTTGTTTGGCTATTCTTGATGGTATTAGTGTTTTAAGTCATAGAACCTTAGAATTATTTGGCACTGTTTTTGAACATAACACAAACAACCATGGGCGAACTTTCAGTAGCACCTTTGCTTGTTGTCCGTTCACTCTTATGAGAATGAACATAATTTTTGCAGTGTTAGTATGATATGGTTAACTATTTGTTCATATTTCCTTATGTCATTTTGTTTTTCTTTGACAAAAGTTCAGTTAATGCTGTATTTCAAGTATATCTAGCACATTCAATACTCTGCGACACAGACGACGGTTCTAGTATGTTGAATTTTGCAAACTACGACAAAGATATGTTACTCCAATAAAGAAACCTCATCGTCGGATAATGATGTCACTGAGTGCTTGTATTAAACTGTCTGTCACACTAGTATTTTTATGTCCAACAGACGATCATGTTTCTAGAATAGGCATCCGTGAATTGAATGAGTGACTGTAGAAACAGATTATATGTGTGCTTGCGAAGATACATGGCCACATACATATTGACAGAATGACACTTGATAAAATAAATGATCGAATGGGGACAAAATCTTGATTTTGCTAGGTTGTGTTTGGCAGCCCCAGATATTAGCGATTTTGCTAGGTTGTGTTTGACAGCCCCAGATATTAGCGGTGGAATCTGAAACACGAGAACTAATTAACAGATGTTCCTCAACACTGAAGAAATTGTTGGTGTGTAGATTTACGAGGGAAGATCTACACGACAGCAGTTTAAGAACTTCGGTAAAGCAAGCCCTTAATGTATCCAAAGATCACGGGAAAGTGTCCTTCCGAACATTTCATTCCTTAAACCTTGTGGGATTACAATGAATAATGATGGTTTACAATAGATTATAATGGGTTACGACCGCCCTCTCTCTTCACGGGCACTCTGGGGTCTCCTTTTATAGCCCAAGGAGCCCGTTACATTGGTTAGTTGGACTGTTTTACCCCTAAGAACCCTAATCCGTCTCTTGACCTGGGAGGCCTGCCTCGGGGGTACTTTGGTACTTCACGCTGGCGATCCGAGGGCGTCACGAGGGCATTTTCGGCACTTCTCTTGTGGTCCTCGGCTCCGTGTTGACACGCACCGAAGTCCCTTGGATTGCTTCCGCGCCGGTCCTTCAGAGCGAGGTCCATCCGAAAGCTTGCAACGACGATGAATGCTTGTCCGATAGCCGACGAGGTGCGGTGACACCTCGCTGGGTGTCAGGACTTCGCCGGGACGCCGAGTGTCTTTCGCCTGAAAAGAATGGTTAGTTGAGATAGCGCCGAGAGCGGACCTCGTAGCAGTGGGGCCGACCGATGCTGTTGCATCGCGCCCCCAACAGTAGCCATTTGCTCTCTCGACTGCTCCGTTGGACTGCGAGTGATACACAGATGCGAACTCAACTTTTGTGCCTATTGATTTGCAGAATTTCTTAAACCATCATTGTCAAACTGCTTTTCGTTGTCCACTATGATCTCTTTTGGTACCCCGAATCTGCATATATTTTGCCAAAAGAATTTTTTGATAGTTGCCGCCGTAATGTTTGTGATTGGCTTTGCCTCTATCCATTTTGTAAAGTAACCAAAGCATACTTGTAATTTCCTTGTGTTGTTGGTAATTCTCCCACTATATCGATTCCCCATCTTTGTAATGGCCAAGACGGTGATATGAGCTGTGTTAACTAAGATGGTGCTGAGTTTTTCTTTGAAAATTTTTGGCAGGCTTCACAAGAGCGGACAACCTCGACTGCATCCTTTACTGCTGAAGGCCAAAAAAAACCTTGCCTGACTATTTTTGCCGCAAGTGCACGAGGTCCAATATGAGAACCATAGAATCCTTGATGTATTTCTTTCAAGAGTTGTACTCCTTCGCTGACAGATAGGCATTTTAACAGCGGAGTGCATATTCCCTTCTTATACAATGTGTTTTTTATTATTATGTAATTCCTTGATCTCTGCTGCATTCTTTTCTGTTCAGCCGCGCTTTGAGGCTCAAAGTATCCTCTGAGATAAGCCATGATTTGCGCTCTCTAGTCTTCACTATATATTGCATGCACCAACTTCGGTGTTTTTTGCATGACTTTGATTGATGGGTCTTGCAATGTTTCAAAGAACACATCTAGTGGTAATTCTAGTTTTTTGGAAGCTGCCTTTGCTAGTTCATCCGCTTCGTCATTGTGTTCTCTTTCAACATATTCTATGTCGAATCCCTTGAAATACTTGTCGATACTCCTGACTGCCATCAAGTATTTTTCAAGTTGTGGGTCTCTTACAATGAAATCTTTGTCCACTTGTTTTGCTACTACTTTGGAATCTGTTTTGACTCTGCAGCTTTGCACCCTCAGGGTCTTATTTTTCTTAAGCCCAAAAGTATTGCTTCATATTCTGCTACATTGTTGGTGCATTTGACTTCGTCGTCCTTGAATTCCAATCTTGTGGCATACCTCATTTTTAATCCCATTGGCGAGGGGATTACTGCTGTTATTCCCGCTCCTGATGCTCCCCAAGCACCATCACAATATATTGTCCAGTATTTCTCGATCACTTCTCCATCGTCAAAGTAACCAGGCGAAGTCCAATCTGCGACAAAGTCCGCTAAGACCTGAGACTTTGCTGTGCTTCTTTTCTCGAAGTCTATGACGTGCTCAGATAACTCCATCGCCATTTTCCGATTCTGCCTGAGGCGTCACGGTTTCTGAAGGTGTTGTTTAGAGGCTGATTTGTCATAACTTTTATTCTTTGTACTTTGAAGTAATGTCTTAATTTCCGAGATGCCATCACAACTGCATATGCTATCTTCTCCATTTCTGTGTAGAACACTTTGGACCCTGACAATGCTTCAATGACGAAGTACATAGGAAATTGTTGATGTGATTCCTTTAGTTCTCCTGTGACAATTTTCGTTACCCTTTTCTCGACTACTAGTGCAGCACTTACGGCAAACAGGGATGCCACAATGTATAACATCACGGGTACTCTGGGTTCTGGATTTGTTAATTTTGTCAGCTCCTTTAGATACTTTTTTAGCTTGTCAAATGCCTCTTGCTGCTCATGTCCCCATTCAAATTTTTCGGAACCTCTCAAAGTTTTAAAGAATAGAAGACTTCACTCTGCAGATTTCAAAATGAATCTGTTGAGCGCTGCCATTCTTCCGGTTAACTTTTGCACTTCTCTTTTGCTTTTCGTCGGTTGCATATTTATAATTGTGTTTATTTTTCTAGATTTGCTTTAATTCCTTTGGCTGACACCAAACATGCCAAGACTTTTCCTTTCTATATTCCAAAAATGCATTTTTCTGGGTTTAATTTCAACTTGGCCGCTCTGAGGTTTGCAAACGTTTGTGCCAGGTCTGTAATGTGATCCGACTTGATTTTGCTTCCAATTACTATATCATCAACATATGCATGAACGTTCCTGTCCAGTTGCTGCTCGAACACTTTTTTAGACATTCTACAGAAAGTTGGACCAGCATTTTTCAGGCCCTCTGGCATTCTTACGAACCAATACGTCCCAAATGGTGTAATGAAACTTGTTTATCCTGATTCCACTTTCCATTTTTCTTTTTCACCATGACTACATTCACCAACCACTTCGGGTAAGAAACTTCTCGGATCACCCCAGCATCTAGCAGCCATTGAACTTCGGCTTTTACTGTGGCTGATTTCTCATCAGACATTTTTCTAAGCCTTTGTTTTTTTGGTCTTGTTGTACTGCTTATTTCTAGTCTATGCTCTATCACCTCTCTGCTTACTCCCTCGAGGTCCTTAGAGTTCCAAGCAAAAACATCTTTGTTTTTTTGCAGAAAAGCAAGCAACTATTTTTCTTCGCTAACTGTCAAACCTGCCCTGATTAAGACAAATTGACCCAGTACCAGATTGTCCAAAAGCACCTTCTTTGTTTCTGACTCTGCTTGCATTGAAATTACGTCTTTATCTGTTGTGGACACTTTGCTCTTTGCATTTTTTCTCTTCTCTGCATCATGTAATTTTTTCCTTTCCTCTTCTTGTAACATTTCTTGTGACATTGCTTCTATATTATGTATATTTGTTTGTCCCGGGGTGTACCCATGTTCAATGTTTCGGGCCTCCTGTTGGTCACCGAAGACCGTAATCACTCCGTTACTCACCGGCATTTTCATGCATAGGTAGGCATTGTGGACTATTGCCTTGAAACTGTTCATTGTACCTCGCCCCAAAATCACATTGTATGGATAAAACAGGTCAATGACGTCAAAGGTGATGTATTCGGGTCTCAAGTTGGGCATGTCACCAAATGAAACTAGCAGTTCTATCTTTCGAAGTGGTTCCACTCTTTTTCCGCCAAAACCATAAAAGGGCATATTTGACGGCTTCAGTATTTCTTTCGCATAACCCATTTGCAGAAAAGTGCTATAGAAGATGATGTCCGCTTGGCTGCCGTTGTCCACAAGAACTTTTCCAATTTTCCATTTGTTGATGTGAGCATTGATAACAAAGGCATCGACATGCGGGTAAGATTCAGATCCTCTTGAGTGAAAGTTATTGGGATATGAGACCACTTGGATTTGATGATTGGACCCTCGATGGATATATTGTTCACAGCTCCGAAGTAATCTCTCCTCTGCTTTTTGTTTTCGAAGTCCATCGAGGATCCCCCCATTATCATCCCGATAAAACCTTTTGTTGGGAGCGGTTGGGGTTGGCTTTTTGTTTTCGAAGTCCATCGAGGATCCCCCCATTATCATCTCGATAAAACCTTTTGTTGGGAGCGGTTGGGGTTGGCCTTGTTGATAGGATGGGTTTTTTGGTTTTCCATGGCTAATTGTTGTCGGGGTTGCTGGGTTTGGTTCTGGAGAAATGGATGTTGAAGTGTGTTGCTTGTGGCAAAGTATGAGTAAGGGTGATATTGATATTGTGGATTTGGTATATGTGTTTGGCTAGAGGGTGGAGTGTAGCTTTGGGTGTCCGATGCATAAGGTTGATTTTGTGGAAATTAAGTTTAGCTTTGGGAAAGGGTATAAGACTGGCTACTCGAAGTTGTGTTGGGTTTATTTTGCCATGCCTGAAGCGAAGTGTGATTGACTTTTGCTTGCTCCGCCTGTCTTTTCTCTTCGTCCATTCTCTATTTTATCTCCTTAGCAATTGCACACTCAAATGATCTGTCACCCTTGTCTTCTCTACAATAAATGCAATATGGTTTTTTAGGGGGGTGATTCAAGGTATCTCCCCTGACCCTACCTCGGCCTCTATTGCTGCCTCCTCTGTATTGTTGTTGGTTTTGCTGGCTTGTTTGAGGCGGGCCTTGTCCTGCGAGTTGCTGATTTGACTCGATATTGTTTACCAAGAATCGGGGTGTGTGATTTTGAAATTTCTGCCTTTTGTTGTTTGTGTCTTGCCAGTTTTCTCTTCGCTGTTCTTGACTTCTATTGTTCTCTTCTCTTTGACTTTGAGTTCTTCTTTTGAAATCTTGCTCTGATCGGCAATGCTCTTCAATTTTTGTACACATTTCTTTCAGTGAAGTTAGTGGCCTTTTTGCGAATTTTGATGTTAGTGAAGACGCTCTGAGGCCGGCAATTGCATACTCCATTGCTCTTTCTTCTGACAGCGTTGGGGATTGAGCTTTCAAGATTAGGAATCTTTTGTAAAATTCCTTGGCTCGGATATGCTTCGGAGTCCCCCGAAATTTGCCCGAATTTTATCTCTTAGGTTTTCCCCGTTGTAAATTGATCTTAGCGGTAAATTGAAATACCAATTTAACGCTATTCCCTCTAGAGCGCAAGAAAAAGCTTTTGCTAGCGTGATGTCATATCCTCCGGCTGATATGATTGTCGCTTTGTAGCTCATCAAGAAGTGTTTAGGATCTAAATCTCCTTTATACTTCGGCACTGCATTCATTCTAAACTAAGCTAGATTAGAAGATTTCTGCAATCCTTCAGATAGCGGTGATTCCTTGTTATATGTGCTGGTGGATATCATAGTCTTGGTTAAAGTGGTATGCACATTCTGTTGATCCTCAAAGTGTACTCTTCTATTTTGAACCGGTTATTCTCCGGTGATCTTGCTTTTTAATTGTTCGATCTCCCGAAGAAGCTGATCTTTTTTGCGCTGCTGCTGAAGGATGGCTATTGCTTCAGAACCTCGACGAGCTATTTTCTTTGCTTCTTCGATTAACTGTTGCCGGAGTGACAACAAGCAATCGTTCTCCTTTCTCAGTTTTTCTATTTCTTCTTCTTGGTTTGTCTGTGCTACTACTGGCTCTTCATCATCCGAGTCTTGCTGGTCATCGATTTCTGTTATGGTTACTGTGCTTGCTCGCCTTTCATGTGATGTACCAGCTTTGTGATCATTTGTGCCCGTGAAATTTGCTTGCACTTCGTGCTGACCAGGAATTTTGACGCTTGCTTGTGTTTCCAGGTTTGCTTGTGACTGCACGATGTGCGGTTGGCTGTGAACTTCGAGGTTTTGGTCTTGCAGAATGTGGGTCTGACTTTCGTGACCTTGCTGCGGCCTTGCACTCATCCTGGCGGGCTCAACGGCTGGCAACTCCGGCGTGGAGCCTCATGTTGTTTTTCTTCTCGATTTGGACATCGTGAGTTTTTCTTTCGTACTCACAAACGATGGGCACCACTGTCGGCGTGTAGATTTACGAGGTAAGATCTACACGACAGTAGTTTTAGAACTTCGGTAAAGCAAGCCCGTAATGTATCCGAAGATCACAGGAAAGTGTCCTTCCGAACATTTCATTCCTTAAACCTCGTGGGATTACAATGAATAATGGTGGTTTACAATGGATTACAGTGGGTTACGACCGTCCTCTTTCTTCACGGGCACTTTGGGGTCTCCTTTTATAGTCTAAGGAGCCCGTTACATTGGTCAATTGGACTATTTTACCCCTAAGAACCCTAATCGGTCTCTTGACCTGGGAGGCCTGTCTCGGGGATACTTTGGTACTTCGCGCGCTGGCGATTCGAGGGCATCACGAGGGCATTTTTGGCACTTCTCCTGTGATCCTCGGCTCCGTGTTGACACGCACCGAAGTCCCTTGGATTGCTTCCGTGCCGGTCCTTCAAAGCGAGGTCCATCTGAAAGCTTGCAACGACGATGAATGCTTGTCCGATAGCCGGCGAGGTGCAGCGACACCTCGCTGGGTGTCAAGACTTCGTCGGGACACCGAGTGTCTTTCGCCTGAAAAGAATGGTTAGTTGAGACAGTGCCGAGAGCGGACCTCGTAGCAGTGGGGCCGACCGATGCCGTTGCATCGCGCCCGCAACAGAAATAGCTCATATTACATCTCAGTTTGGGAGATTTACCACCAAATGGACAGGGATCCAATCAGACGCGAGAGCTACTGTCAAGCTCCTCGTCAGTCTCCTGCTTCCTGGTTGGCGGCGATGCAAAAACAGGAGGACGACGACACTGAACCTTGGCTAGAGAATTTGGTTGGCGGGATACAACTCGGCGATGTAGACATCCAGAGGAGGTCCGGCTGGCAGCGTTGCAACTGAGCCACGAAAACGGACAAGGCTTGCCACGGATTGGTTGGAATCCGGCCTGAAACGTGACCTCCTGATTGCCAACGAGTCGACGGAGATAGGCGAGAAACATGTGTTCTTTTTCCCGATCATACCGATTTTGTACTACCGGGTGGCATGTTCTGTAAAATTATCAATTATCTAGTCAATTACGGATTTGTCCTCCTAAATCAATGCTTGGATTTGATTTATACTATTTTTCTTATTTAAAGTAGTATAACCCAACCTAATGAGAGTCATTGTTTTCTGTTTGACTTAGTGATGATCGTTTACTCTGCATCATGCAGCTCCTCAACGAAGTTATGCAGGGCCAGATTTTGATAGACAAATGCGTTCTGGTGCAACCTGGACCAAATGCAGAGAGCAACACAATGGATAAATCTGACGGTAGGAAGATCTTAAAGGAGGAAACCATAGTGGGCCAGCTAAATAATCTGTCACCTCGCCCACCGCTCACTTGCATTGTAAGACTAAGTCAAGTAGTCAACATATTACATTATCTGCAGTGATCGTAGCAATTCTGCTGAAAATTAGAATGCATAGATAAGCTTCCTTCAGTGAATTTAATTACTTTATATTATCTGCCTATATGTGTGTATGTAGAATTACGGGTATTAGCTGTCGTACTTCTGGGCAAACGATAGGCGCACCCGTGAGGCCCTTGGATTAAGAAGGTGAAGAAGCCTTGTTGTTGATTCCAAGCAGGCGTAAGCACTTGTTACATGTTATTGTGCGCTTGCGCATTATGTTTACGTGCCGAAAGAGAAGAAGAAAAAACAATATAAAGAACCGCGTCGAATCCATCAGGTAAGCGTGGACTAGTGGGTAAGATGCCACTGTTGCAATACGACGTACTGGAGTGACCTGAAGAGCAGCATTGATTACCACCGCAACGTCACGTCCAAAGGCTACCGTGCACTCGTGTACAGGTATGCAAGTTACAACTTGTACTCATCGCAATATATATAAGTATGATTTAAGAACACTCTATTGCTTCTTCTGAGAACACGTTAATTAATTGTCTCTCATGCCCAGGGGAGAATGCCCAGGAGAAGGCTTCGAGTTCGCCGGCTCACCCTTGCTCCAATGCCTTTGTCGGAGCCATGGTAGGACGGTGATATTTCTGAAGCGGATCGTATTCTGGATCATGAGAGGATGGCTCGGGAGATGGAGATAGCGGTGGCTACGACATCGCGTTCTCGACCGATTGTCCACGGAGTTGAGGATTGCGTGGTTCTAGATTCTGGGCCCTGAATGGGGATGCAGATTCTAGCTCCGATGATGAAGACAAAGACTCCATGGACAAGTCGAAGCTTGGCTGTGAGGCGAACACTTGTTCAGCGGAGTTAGAACAGTACAAACAGCTTCTGTCTCCACGTCAAACAGGCGGGACAGACCACTTGCAAAAAGAATCGTCGACATGATCGTGCAAAAGAAGAGTCCGTCGAAGTTGCAGAAGCCATGGCAGGGACCTCTGCCCAAACCGAGGTCCTCACCACCGATGACTTTGGGGGCGGCATTGGAAAAGGCAAAGGTAATCCCTTCTGCTTCTCTTTCCAGTCCTTCTCATTGTTGGGACGTTCGGGCACAGAAGAGCTATTCTTCCTCGTCATCCCGGCGGTTGCCGGCGATGGCGCAGGTGACGGCGACAGGATCCGCTATGTGCGCTAATCAGGCGAAGTTAGCGGAGTCCAAAAATTCAAATCATGGAAACCGATCAAAGTTTGGACTGAAACAGGCCGATGGCCCAAGTCATCGAACCTTGAAACTCGGTCCACAGATCCCTTACTGGCCCACGACTGGCTTGGTCGCCCTTTTTGCCAGAACGGGGACTAGGAGCAAAAACCCTAGGGCTCCTCACGTTCGTTCATCTCGTATCTCCGGAACATACGCGGAGGTTGCGAGAGCGGCGATGGAGCGTGGCGGCGCAAACCAAGGAAGGGGCACGAACGGCAACGAGGGAGCTGGACGGGGGATCGGCCAGGGAGGTCGTGGCTCTGGAGTCTGGACTTGGGAACATCATCGGGCGCGTGGTGGTTTCCAACCACAACCATTCCATCCGTAATATGGTGGTGGCAATGGATACAGCTACGGCGGCCAGGGCGGTGGTCGTTTCAACGGCAACAACCAGAGGGAGAGGCAGACAGTTTGGCAATAACTGCAGCGGCCGCCGTGGCGGCTTTAATGGCTGTGGTCGCCATGGCAATAATGGTGGTCGGGGGGCTGGCAGGGCCGCAGAGGGCGGTCAAACACCTGCTGGGGCTGAGGCTGTTAGAAAACCAGCCGCGGAAGCGATATCCCAGCATCAGCAGTCATAAACATAAGATCACAGAAAAGAGAACGACGTCAAGACACAATATTTTTTAGCGAGGTTCAGCGATGTGCTTATATCCTCGGGGCATGACTACGGACGCTCTTTCCCATAATATCAGTAGCAATACCGGTGTCAGGAGCACACCGGCGCACGGCCTGGCCGCCCCTTGGGCGCACCGCTCCGGCCGCCGCCGTCCCTTGCCTACTACATCTGTCGTCTCGCGGTTACAACAGTGGTACCACACGTATATATAAGGTCCAGGAATACAAGTCCGATATAAACTCTATCCCTAACCACCTAATACGACTCAAGTCTTATTTGCAACCGACTTGTGTATACATATTCGACACAAATACAACAAACTCCACCTTGACGAATATGCACGCCATCCTGAAGTTGTCCATGCTCGAACCTCCGTGTATGCAGACTTGAGTCGCCTCCTCCGCTGCTCACTTCGAACAGCCCGGCGAGACCACCTCGCCGCAAGAACTGAACACCGTAACATGTGTAGCTCCATCCTCTATGACTCCACCATTAAGCTTGTAGTGATGTACATCCGACTTCTCACCTATCATCATAGTCTTGTCATCCTGCATCACCCTCAAGGTCCTCCTTTCTGGCACCGACTGATATAACCAACCTTCTACATGTAGAATGCCAAGCGAGATTAGATTCTTTCTAAGTCCCGACACATGTCACACACCCTCGAGTAGAACCTCACGTCCATCATACATTGTTAACTTGATCTTGCCAACTCCCATAACACGATGAACCGTGTCACCTCCTAAGTGAGCAAAACCAAAGTCACTCTCAACATATGAAGAGAACCACTCCTTCCTGAATGTCGCATGAAACGAACTTGCAGAATCCAACAACCACACCTCTTCTCTATCACAAGACTTCTCACTTAATAGCACAAGAATATCACCGTCGCTATCTGAGTCATCCTTACTAGAAGCTACAACATTTGCCACGCCCTTCCTCTTCAGTTCCGGACAATCCCTCCTCACATGTCCCTACTCCTTGCACTTGTAGCACCGCGGCCCCTTCTTCTTCTTCTTGTCAGTTTTCCTCCCTCGATCACTCTTGACCACCAAAGCATCTCCAGTGAAACTACTATCACCGGCATTATTGATCTTGATCCTCTGATCACGAGCAAGCAATGTCGTTATGATCTCTTCCACCTTAACTTCAGTTTTGCCATATGTCAATGTAGTAACCAAGTGCTCATAAGAACTTGGCAAGGAACACAAAAGAATAATGGCCTTGTCCTCATCATCAAGCTTCACGTCCACCTTTACAAGGTCAGCCACGACTTGATTGAAGACATTGATGTGCTCAGCAAGGTCTGCTCCCTCCAGATCTTCAGCTCGTATAGCTTCTGCTTCAAATACAGCTTCTGAGTCACAGTTTTGGACATAAACTGATTGTCCAATTTATCCCAAATTACCTTCAGTGACGTCTCTTCCATGACATGGTACATGATCTGATCGGAGAGACACAGTCTGATTGTTCCCACTACTTGCGCTTGCATCTCCTCCCACTTCTCATCATCTATCTTGGCTGGCTTTTTGTCGCCCAGAGCCTTCAGGATCTCCTGCTGCGCTAGCAAATTCTTGACTCTTGTCTGTCAAAGTCCATAGTTGCCAGTCCCGTCAAACTTCGTCACCTCGAATTTAGATGACATCGATGTCATCCGCTTATTGTCACAGACCGCCGAAAGATCCTTCACACGTGCACTGTGTCGCCACACGCGCACACCGCACGTCGAAGTCGCGTGCCTCCTGCACGCCCGAGCACGCCGCCGCGTCCCACCCGGACGCGTCGTCACGCACGAGTGCTATCGAGTCGCTACGCCTCCCTGCACACAACTCTCGTGCAGCTTGTACGCCCTTGCCGTACACCGCCTATGTACAGCCCGCTGCTCTCGAGCCTCGTCGACTGTCACGCCGCTTGCACACGACGAAGTTGACCCAATCGATCGCTGTCTGCCGCTCGCCGTCAACTGCCGCAAGCTGCAGTTCACGAATAGCGCTGATTGCCTTCTGATGCAATCCCGTGGACTTGTCCTCTGTTTTTGTAGATGGCCAAATCCAGCGACTTACAGAGTCCTCTACGATGCGGACTCCAACTGCAGCCCCTGATGTTTCCTTGTTACGTGAACATTCCATAGCTGTTACGTTGTTCCCGTACGCAGCCGAGTCACTCCGAGGCAAATCGATCTTGCAAGGAAAATAGCTTTCACGCGTATCAGTTTGTTACTAAACAAATACATTGGGCCCCACTTTATTTCCATGCAGCCAACACGCACGCACATGCAGCCAATTTGATTTCCAAATTGCCGTATGCATGCATGCCACCTCCAAGTTCAACTCCAATTCCTGTCTTTGTCTTTCACGCAAGAATCCACATCGTGACACGTGCAGACTCCATCACGTACTCCGTCGCTCGCGTGCAATCAGCCCCAGCGACATCGCACCCTGTGCCCAAGGCACTCCGTGCCACGCATCGCCATATGCTCTTGTCGAAACCGATCCAACCAGGACAGCAAACTATCGTCTTCCTATAACACCAGAAAACAGTCTGCCTCCAAAAAACACGTCGAGTCCACTCATGGTTATCGCCATCGCCGTCGCTGCTCCTCATTGAGCATGCAACAGCCGCTCCGATCAAACTGAGCGCACATCAGTCTAACTACAAGTCGAAGCCGTCGCTGTTGTCCATCACGCCTTCCAGCCGCACCGTCGAACTTGGCCATCACGTCTGATCGGCCCCTATCGAATAGCAGCCTTCAGCCACCATCAACCCGATCTCTACATCTGGACGGATCCCCGTTGACGCAGCTCATCGGACAGTTCGAGCCGTCATGCTCGAAGTGTCCAACTCCACCGATCGAATCGTCGATTGCCGTCATGCTCCACCTTGCGTCATGTCCCTCCCGGACACCTCGTGCAAGCTTTGTGTGGTGTGGAGCATCCCATCATGCCTCTTGTGATCTTAAACCATATAACCGGCTCTGATACCACTTGTTGGAAAACTAGCCGCGAAAGCGATACCCCAGGATCAGCAGCCATAAACATAAGATCACAGAAAAGAGAACGACGTCAAGACACGATGTTTTTTAGCGAGGTTCAGCGATGTGCTTACATCCTCGGGGCATGACTACTGGTGCTCCTCCCCATAATATCAGTAGCAATACCGACGTCAGGAGCACACCGGCGCACGGCCAGGCCACCCCTTGGGCGCACCGCTCCGGCCGCCGCCGTCCCTTGCCTACTACATCTGTCGTTTCGCAGTTAAACGGTGGTACCCCCACGTATATATGAGGCCCAGGAATACAAGTCCGACACAAACTCTATCCCTAAGCACCTAATACGACTCAAGTCTTATTTGCAACCGACTTGTGTACACATATTCAACACAAATACAACAAACTCCATCCGGGCTGGTAACAGAGTCATGGTCAGGAAACCTAGAATATCTCATGGGCCTCACACGGATATCGGACTGTTGGATTGGATCTCCCGGGCCACACGATTGTCGGGCCGTCGGAGGGGTGTCCATCCGGGTGTGAAGGGGAGATGGGGTCACCCGATGTGTGAAGGGGAGATAGGGTCACCCGATGTATTTAGTCCCATATCGGATATTAATGATGAGGGAGCCCAATTTATAAGATGAAGGAAACCTTACCTATTAGGCTAGTCTTTTGGGTTAAGGTGGTTCAGAAACTTGGTTGGGGCTCCAGTTGAGACGACCTGGGCTGGCGGCAGAGGCTCGTGTGCAGGACAAGTCGGGCCGTATTCTAATAGAGGTTGGTTTTGCGGCGACAGAAGGTACAGCCGCGTGGGTACTACGTCGGCTGCTGCAGCGATGGCCAGGCTGCCTGCGGAGATGGCGGCACAGCTAAACAACCTCCCGGCTGATGCAGTGGCCACTGCCCTAGCACTTCTGCAACATGCTTTTGCAGGTGCTCAGGGTAACACAGTCCTACCTAAAGAAACAAAGGGGAAGGAGGCTGAGGGCTTATATCCAAGCTAGAAGCGATTCCTAAGATGTCTAAGGCTGCACCGTGTGATGATGTGGCTGAGTCTTCAGCACAAGGGCCTGTGAAGGAGGGTAACAAGCCACCTTACTGCTACCGCTGCCTGACTAAAGGCCATCGGATGAATGATTGCACTACGGACCTGCACTGCGACATCTGTTGTACTGCCGTGCACAATACAGATAGGTGCCCAAGGTACAGGGCAGTCAGACCCGTTGCAACACCATGTGGCTATGCGGTGGATGGCCTCGGCTTCTACTACATCCCACACACAGCAGCCCCGAAGCAAAAGATGGACGCCAAGATGGGTTTAGTTCAGGTGACGGATGGTGTGATGAATGTAGAGCAGGTGAAGACAGAACTTGCAAGGCTTGTATCTCCAACTTGGAATTGGGCAGTACAAGAAGCAGGCCCAAATACTTTCAGAGTGACATTCCCTTCTAGAGCTGAATTGCTGAGAATGGTAGAATCACCAAACATATATAATGCAAGTATGCAGATTGTGTGGAAAGAGTTGAAGGCAATGAGGTAAAAATATGTTATGCCAAAGGTGTGGGTACAATTCACAGGTTTGCCTAGTGAACTGAGGGAGTTCGAGGTGATATGGGCAGTAGGGTACATTCTGGGGGTCACCAAGATGGTGGACATGAAATTCACAAACAAATTCAACAGAAGCAGGGTTCAGGTTTTGGTGCTTGATCCAAACCTTATCCCACAATTTGTTGATGTGGTCATTGGAGATTATCTCTATGAGTTACAGTTTAAAGTGGAAGAAAATGTGGATGACAATAACCCAGAGCCGATGGATATGGACAACTTAGGAGGAAATAATGATTGTAATCAAGATGAGCCTGCTGGGGGAGATCAGAAAGACATGGAGATTGAGCCGAAGATGGCACATCACAATACAAATGTAAGCAATGGAAAGGGAGTCGCCACAGGAGCTATAGGTGGGTCTGCTGGGCAAAGCAAAACGCAGACGCGGCCCATGGTGCACCGGCAGCTGCCAGGGGCTTCGGCATCACCGGCAAGGCCAGTGGTGCATCTTCACCTGCCGGGCTCTGCTCTGACCTCGGCTGGGTCGACACAGCAGGCGTCGATCGCTGTTGCAGCTGGGCTATTGAGGGTCGACGGCAAGCGAGAGGAGGGGCCGGTAGGCTTGGATTCCACTGCTAGCCTGACGGTTACCTTATCTGGAGTATCACAGGAGCTGCAGGACTTGGAGGCCCAGGGGCGCATGCCGGAATCTCTGTGTAACAGAACCGTCATACCAGGGAGACGGCTCCGTTCCAAGATCTTTCTCGGGTGACGACATGCGCTGTGACGCCCCAATAGTACAACACATGATAGAAGAATATAATTGCAACAAGAACATAGGTAGAGTACAAAGTTTTACATAAATCCAAATTTATATTACAAACCAGAGTTTTAACAATATAAAATGCAAAAGCGAAATTTGTTCAACAGTGATTCAAATAGTTCGACGGGATAGATAAGATATAATCGTCCTCTCACGGCGACATACAGTAAACAATCCGAATAATCCGGCAATGATAGGTGTGTTGCCCGAATAACGTACCGGCAATCAAGGGACTACTCCTCGTCTTCGTTCGTGCACAACTCCCACTCGATGTTCCAGCAGTCAGGGCGCGGGCCTTCCCAATGGAACCTCCCACTGCAGTGGCAGTCTCCATCCTGATCATCTGAAAACCACATAGAGCTACGCCCGAAGTAACTAATTTACTCAGCAAGACTGACCCGACAAAAATGGCCAACTACAGCCGAAACCTAGACATGCAAAGGCTAGGGATAGGGTTTATGTTGCCAGAAAGCTAGCCTAAGAGTGGATCCTTAATTTTCAAGTTTTAGCAGCAAGTTAAGTTGTCATGCGGAATAATAAATTTAGTTTGCACTAAAGCTACAACAATCAAGGTTGCAAAACAATCTTGATGATTTCAAACAGCAGTATTAAGCCCACTCATTATCTTAATGGCTTCCAACACTATTCTGGAGCAGCGATCAAGTGGTACTCGTTACTGTGAGGAGCAGCGACTCGAATAGATTTACATCCTGTAGGAGAAACCTGCTTGCATGACCCATACGCGCTTCCTGGAAGCCGCATGGAGCAACCTTTCACTTACGATACCGCAGGGTCTTCCGGGTCCAGACTCCTCCGAGAAGGGTCCCCCAACGCGATGTGCCCCGTGCCGCCATCCGTGGGTGGATTGCTCCCTCCTCTCAGCCCCAGTTCCACCAAAAAAGGGAGAAGGCTATCTTCCGATCTGGCAGTAGTCGTAGCTATGTCGGTTTACTGGGCTCATAACTCCAGCATGCAAACAGTACATTCAAACTTGACCTCATAGGACCGGACACGAGGCGTAGTCTTAGGTGACTCAGATGGGGCTACCTCCTTGAAGACACGTTGTCCTTCCCTTTCCACCTAATTGCCCGTCCGGTCTTCATTGTGATTCCATCTACACCTTTCTTCATCCGACATCATTCCCCAGAGATAACCTTTCCTGTCTACGAGTGGTCTCCATACCACTCGGTGAATGGTCGTCCTAAATTAAGCAGAGCGACTACCGTCCTGAGGCTAAACATCGGGAAAAAGGGGCTACTGCAACGCTAGGGTTTTCAACCAACTCCTATCACTTAATGCACAGATAGGCCTACACTCCTAACTAGTGATAGAGTAAAATTAAAACGGGTGAGATGCACCGGGGCTTGCCTGGGTTCTGCTCCTAGTCAACTGAGACACCTCCGGCTCCTTCTGGCATTACCTACAGCTTATATGATGTTTGACGTGAAAGACATAACAGTCAACCCAAGATATCGGAATTAATTTATAGCACCAAGTGAATTAATAGAGCTACAAGACAATTAATTATTTTAGTATTGTTATGGAAACCAAATGCACATGGGGGATTTACTGTAACTAGGTCATGCCAGGGGTGAATTATGGCCCAAGTTTCATAGACATGCAATGAGCCAATAATTTTAAATAATTAAAATAAGAAAAAAGGTATTAATTTAATTATGACTAAAATACAGAGACTCCCCCCCAAGACATTTTCCAGGGAGACCAGAAACTGAACAACATAATTGGTGGCCAATTTCAAGATTTTATCAGCTCCCTATAATTAGCTATGAATTTATAAGTATTTTTCATATTTATTTTAATCCTGAAAATATTATTAACATACAACATGGTTTAGCATTTTTCTACAATAGCTCAAGTCCAGACACGGCCAACAAAATTTACCTTGCTTCAAAATTCGGATTAATTACTTTACTATGCATTTTACAATTTTTAACACTTTTCTGAAAATGAATAAAGGAGAAAACTAATTTTCGTGCTCGTGGGCCCAATCCCGGCAGCCCAGTGGGCCGAAACCCATGTGGGGGGAGGGGCTTCTAGGCCAGATCCGGCCTACGCGTGACTGAGGCCCACAGGCCTTGCGGCCCAGCGGGGCGCTGGTTTACGGCCAGCTCGGCTGAGCCGCACGCGGGGTGGCGTGGGTGCGACGAAAAGCCGAAGCAGCGGCGGGGCCGGCATTGGCGCTGACATGACTCTACGAGTGGGGATGGGTGCGCGGCGCGCGAGAGCGAGGAGGGCGGCTCACCGGGCTAGCTCGGCGACGGTGAGGCGGAAGGACGACGGTCAGCGGCGGCGTTCCGGCGGTGGACCTGCATTTGGGCGAGCCGAGTGAGGTCGAGGAGGGACGTGGAGCCAAGAACGCCCTGCATGCGAGAGGAATCGGGTCGAGGCTCACCAGCGAGCTTGGGCGACATGGTGGAGCGGCGGTCGGAGGCGGAGAAGAAAGGGTCGATTGCCGGGAACTCGGAGTGGGAGAAGGACAACAGCTCCACGGGGAGCACCAGAGCGTTGGAACGGAGCTCACGGTGCTCACGGCCGGGGCGAGGAGGCGGTGAAGCGGTCGGGTGTTGGAGCTCGCACGGGTGGCGATGGCGAGCGACTCGGTGGAAGGGAGAGAGCAGAGGGGGAAAGCGCGCGAGAGAGAATAGGCAGGGGGGTGTTCGGACCCCGGGGGCGACAGAACAGATGTGTGAAGGCCAGTGAGGGCGTCGATCCGCGGCTTCAGCCGTTGGTCGTACGCCGGCGGCCGCGCGGCGTCACGCAAGCGGGACGAGCGCGTGGCGCCCAGGTGTGTTTCCTCAGTACGGCTGATAGGCGGGCCCCATGGGGTTTTTCTTTTTCATTTATTTCCACACTCCCATAAACCACTGATGCTTGTTATTTCTATGGGGATTAATCAAATGAACTAAAAATATGGGCAAACTCCTCATAATGTGAGTGATTTTACAAAAATGCTAACGGCCATTAGTCCTTAGTAAAATTTGAATAGAAATTTTATAAAGAGGGGTGGTTTTGGGCATTTGACCATTTATTTGGGGCATTAAATGATGAGATAAAATTATGGTAAACTCACCAAAATTCTATTTCACTAGGACCTGCCAGATATACTTTTGGTGGTACTATGTTATGTTGCAAATATTTGGATTGTAGTTCAATGGGCATTCAAATTAGCTTAATTGGCTCCTAAATTTGATCAAATTTTAGTTCAATGTTTCCAGAGTTCTTGTTCACATGAGGGTGTCATAGCCCTCCCCCCTTAAAGAAATCTCGTCCCGAGATTAAGGAAGCCGTAACGGTTTACCTAGGTGGTGGCGTAGAAACTCGGGGTAGTGGGTTTGTAGGAACTCTTCAGTTTCCCAGGTGGCTTCCCTGGCGGTGTGGTTGCTCCATTGAACCTTGTAGAACTTGAGCATCTTCTTACGCGTAACTCATTCCTTCTTGTCCAGCATCCTTACCGGACGCTCTGAATACATCAGATCGGGTTGTAGTTGTCCAGTGGCCTCCAATGGAACGTCCGCCGGGGTCTTCAGAAATTTCTTGAGCTGGGACACATGGAAGGTATCATGCACTCCAGCAAGTTCCACTGGTAGCTGGAATTTATAGGCGACCGGCCCGCATCTTGCGATTATCGAATAGGGTCCAATATATCGGGGCGCTAGTTTTCCGCGGACTCCAAATCGTTGTACACCCTTGGTTGGTGACACTCGGAGATAGACCATGTCACCGGCTCTGAATTCCAGCGGGCGACGTCTTTTATCCGCATAACTCTTCTGCGTGGACTTCGCTGCTGTAGGTTTGATTGAATTTCCAGTACCTTCTCCTCTGCCTGCTGCACTAATTCCGGGCCAAATATTACTCTCTCTTCTGATTCTGACCAACTCAGTGGTGTGCGACAACGGCGACCGTAGAGAGCCTCAAACGGTGCCATCTTGATGCTTTCTTGGTAACTATTATTGTATGCAAATTCTGCCAAGGGTAGGCACTCATCCCACTTTCTGTTGTAATTCAATACATACGCCCTCAACATGTCTTCCAACATTTGGTTAACCCTTTTGGTTTGTCCGTCCGTCTGGGGGTGATATGCCGAACCTTGAATTAACCTGGTGCCTAGTGACTCATGTAACTTTTCCCAAAAGCGTCCCATGAACTGAGATTCTCTGTCAGATACTATTGTCTTGGGCACTCCGTGTAAGAATAGGATGCGATCCATATACAATTGTGCGTACCTCTCAGTTGTGTACCATGTCGATACAGGGATGAAGTGCGCAACTTTAGTCAGTCGATCGACAATCACCCATATAGAGTCAAACTTGTGTGAAGTGCGGGGAAGACCAACAATGAAATCAATGCTGATATCCTCCCATTTCCAAGCTAGAACACTCAAGGGTTGTAGCAGGCCCGCCTTCTTCAGATGATCGGCCTTGACTCGACGGCAGGTATCACACTCTGCGACATATCGTGCTATTTCCCTCTTCATACGAGTCACACCAATACCTGGATCTCAAATCATGGTACATCTTGCTGCTGCCTGGATGCATGGAGTACTTTGCAATATGAGCCTCATCCAGAATCTTCTTGCGAAGTTCCATATTCTTAGGCACCATAAAACACCTTCTGCGTCTTCTCGAAAACATCGAACCTTAGCGTCGCCCTTCTTTAGTCTCCTTCTGAGGTGTGCTATGTCAACATCATTTTTCTGGGCTGCTACTATTTCTTCCCGCAAGGTAAGAATCCATGCTAGGTTATAGAGAGCTCCGTGAGGTGTTACTTGGACATAATGACCATCTTGAACTTGTAGCCTGACCATGATGTGGTGGCATTGAACCTTGCGGCTTAGTGCGTCAACCACGACATTAGCCTTTCCTGGGTGATAGTGCACTTCCAACTCATAGTCCTTAATCAATTCCAACCAACGGCATTGTCTCATGTTCAGATGATCTTGAGTGAAAATGTACTTCAAGCTTTTGTGGTCGGTTTATATACAAACTAAATTTCCAAGGAGGTAATGTCTCCACATCTTTAAGGTTAACACCACTGCTGCTAACTCCAGATCGTGTGTGGGGTAATTCTATTCAAGCTTCCTCAATTGCCTCGATCCATACTCTCCCATCTTGCATGAGCACGCATCCTAATCCAATACCCGAAGCATCACAATAGACATCGAACGGTTTCCCTCGGTCCAGTTGAGCTAATACTGGGGCAGTGGTCAGATGCTTCTTCAGGGTTTGAAAAGCATTCTCGTAACCTTCATCCCATACAAATTTCTTTTCCTTCTTAAGCAACTCGGTCATGGGCTTTGCAATGTTGGAGAAGTTGGGGATGAAACGGCGGTAGTAACCAGCTAACCCAAGAAAACTGCGTATATGAAATATAGTCTTCGGTGTCTTCCAATTCGGTACATCTCTTACTTTGCTAGGATCCACCGCTATGCCTTCTTCTGAGATGATATGGCCAAGAAATGGTACTTGCTTCAACCAAAACTCGCATTTGCTAAACTTAGCATATAGCTGGTGCTCCCTTAACCTCTGTTATACAACACGAAGATGTTGTGCATGTTCTTCTTCTAAGTTGGAGTAGACTAGAATGTCGTCAATAAACACCACTACAAACTTGTCCAACTCTGGCATGAACACCGAGTTCATGAGATACATGAAGTGTGTCGGTGCATTTGTCAAACCAAACGACATCACTAAATACTCATACAGCCCGTATCGAGTGGAGAACGATGTCTTGGGAATATCTTCGACACAGATTTTAATTTGATGGTATCCTAATCGGAGATCGATCTTGGAGAAAACCTTAGCTCCTATTAACTGATCAAAGAGAATGTCAATGCAGGGCAGTGGATACTTGTTCTTGATGGTCACGGCATTGAGGGGTCGGTAATCCACACATAGCCTCAAGGTCTCATCCTTCTTTTTAACGAACAGTGCCGGACAACCCCAAGGTGAAGAACTTGGTCAGATGAATCCCTTATCCAGCAGCTCCTTCAGTTGTTCCTTTAACTCGGCTAGTTCCTTGGGTGCCATTTTATACGGCCTTTTGGATATAGGTGTCATCCCTGGCTGAAGCTCAATTTTGAACTCGACATCCAGATCAGGAGGGAGTCCAGGAAGATCATTAGGGAATACGTCCCGAAATTCCCTAACCACGAGGATATCATTTATCTGCATGGCCGTGGTGTGGTGAATGCTTGGTGCGGCTAGTTGGGGAGGTAGTACCCGGAAGCTTACGCTACCATGGGTGGGAGAGTTTAGGTGTATGGTGTAGGCGTCTATGTCCAATACAGCCTTATGTTGCCTCATCCAAGGCATGCCTAGAATGATGTCAATGTTGCACCCCTCCAAGATCATGCACTTGGTAGGGTAGACTTTTGCTCCTAGGGTTATTGGGAGTTTCTCAATTTCATAGAGAGCAGGGGTTTGCCCACCGACTAAACTAATGGTGCATCGTGATTTCATAAGGGTACGAGGCAGTCGATACTTATCTACAAAGAACCCACTAACAAAGCTATGTGATGCTCCCGAATCAAATAGAACTAGTGCGGGGTGGTCTCGAATAGAGAACATACCAACAAGGATGGGGCTATTCTCCGGAATCTCCTCTAGGGTGGTGTTGTTTACGCGGCCAATGCTTTTCTTTGGATGTGGGCACTCCCTCGAGAAGTGCCCAAGACAACCGCAGTTGTAACAGAGAAAAGGTCCGGTCTGAGCGTTCTGCTGCTATGGCGGGCGGTACCCACCTTGGCCCTATTGCTGATGTGGTGCCTGGGGTCGCTGCTATGCCGGCTGAGGTGGACGCGAAAATGGTGCCGTCATGGGGGCGGAACGATACCTCTGTCCAGATGGGTCTGTGTACACCATGCGAAACTTCTGCGGGGGTCCACTAGATGGACCCATAGCACTTGCGGACCTCTTCCGCTCTGCCATCACCTTGCGATATCCATCTTCCGCGACGATAGCGTTGTTGACAAATTCAGTGAACGGCCCATGTTAAGGTTGAGGCGGTCCTGCAGCTCTACACTTAGCCCCACCAAGAAACGGTCCTTACGCTTGGCGGGGGTGTCAACTTGTTCCGGGGCGTACAGTGCCAACCGGTCGAACTTCTCGCAGTACTCCTTGACGCTACGGTTGCCTTGCTTCAGTGCGGCGAATTCACGTGCCTTCCTACAGATGAGCCCCGCAGGAATATAGTGGGCCCGAAACGCAGTCTTGAAGTCGTCCCAAGCGATCTGTTGGTCTGCACCAACCGAGGTGACATGTTTAGCCCACCATGCCCCAGCTGCACCATGCAGCTGCTGTGCTGCAAACAATGTCTTCTGCACTGGCGTGCAGTTAAGGAGCCCAAATTTGGACTCGAGCATGCGAAGAAAATTCTCCGCTTTCATGGGCTCAGTGGTTGAGCTGAATGTAGGTGGCCTGGTGGCGAGGAAGTCAGCATAGGTGTTGTTCTGTGGTGCGCCATCGTTGTTGCCCCTAGCATTCTGGCCTGCTAGGTTCTGTTGTGCCAGCTCCCGCATGAATTCCGCCTGCTGCTGCTGGCTTTCCATCATGGTGGCGAAGAACTGCGCCATCATTTGCATGGGGTTGGGTGCGGGCGGTGGTGGTGGAGTCCCCTACGGAGAGTCATTCCCCCAAGCCCTGAAACCTTCGGACTATTCGCCATGAAGCTTGTTGGTATTGTGGGTGCGCACCATTCTAAAATGTAAGAACAAGGATTCCAATTAGTATTTTATCCAACATGATCATTATAGGATACCAAATCAAATAACACAGCAACACGGGGCAGCAATTTGGTAGACAACATAATTCTGATAAAAGCTGAAATTTCTAAGTTAACACATGTCCTAATACAAGTCAACAATTTCGTACTACATAAACTCGAAATATGTGGCCATCACGTTTCCAAAAGCTATTCACGCGGGTGATCCCCAAAATACAACAACCACGTGTGGATCATCAAAAGCTACCTATCTATCATGCCCTACATGTACGGCCTAGTCATGTCTACTATGACTACTAAGCCCTGTCTCCGGCGGTGCCAGAGGAACCTGCACGGTCTGCGCCTGTCAGAGAGGGTGGCTCGTAGTCCATGTCGGACTCCTCGCCCATGTCCTCCTCGGGGTCCTCCTCTGCGGGTGTTGTCGGTGGGGCAGCAATCGCGTCCAAGTGAGCCTGGAGGTCCTGGTTCTCGTGAGCCAGGGTCTCAAGGTCCTGCGCCATAAGGTCCATCTCCTGCTGGGCACTCGCCAGCTGCTGCTGCAGGTGCTCGTTGTGGTTGACACACTGCTACATAATCAAGCCTTTCCTGTCTACCTCTTGCGCGAAAGTGTCACGCTGTCCGGTGACCTCGGTCACGCGAGTCTCACTCGCCTCAAGAGCAGCTATCAACCGCTGAATCTCTCTCTGTTGTGCATCAACCTGTGCCTACAGGTCGTTCCTCTGCACCCAAACCTGCTCGGCGTCCGCTAGTAAGATCCTGCTGCGGCTGCTAGACTCCTCATCCAAGTTGAGGAGGTACTCGGAGTAGTGAGATACGCGGTGGTATCCCGCGTGGTACTTCGGGTAGTCGTCGGGGGAGACGCGCCTCTGCCATACCGGGTCAGCCTGGTGCCAAATAGGGATCATCTCGAACGGAGTCCCCGAGAGCGCTGCTATGTTGCGCCCACAGAAGTGCGTGAGAGCCCGGTGGGCGACTCTCTCCAGGCTGGATGTACAGGGAGTTCGTTCATGATTTCATTAAGTATTTATTTGCATGCTTTTGACTCTCGAGTGAGAAGGTATCGATTTTTATGTGAGCAACATGTTTGCTGAAATTTCTGATTTCCACAACGGCTTAATGCTTTACTATTTTACATGATGCATATGCTTTCGGCCTATACGTCCTCGCAAAATAAAATTTGGCCACGAATAGGACCATACGTTTAGTCGGTGGTAGACGATCTCTCAAGTTAGTCGTATGCTACACGTTTTCTTACTCGATTCGCGGTTAGCGTACCTGTAGAAGATTGATTGCAGAAATATTACATCAAATAGAAAAGAAACTAGCCGAAAATAATCCCTTATTATTGTCCTAGGATAGGACACTAATGTTTTCCGCAATCAGCCCGTGTTCACACCTTTGTGCTAGCTTCCCATGTTACTGTCCACAGGGCGGGACAGATACCTGCGTTGACAATGTCGTAGATGCAGTATTTAAACAAACAACCTCCTACAGTTAGCTTTGCCACCTGAATCATAACTAATAATAACCTATTGGGCACGTCCTCACACGTCCGTTACGGGGTTTTCGAAAATATGTCTTTGAATATTGCACTATTCCCGAGATAGCTCTGGTACCACGCTGTAACAGAACCGTCTTACCACGGAGACGGCTCCATTCCAGGATCTTTCTCGGGTAGCGACACGCGCTGTGACGCCCCAATAGTACAACACATGATAGAAGAATATAATTGTAATAAGAATATAGGTAGAGTACAGAGTTTTACATAAATCTAAATTTATATTACAAACCACAGTTTTAACAAAATAAAATACAGAAGCGAAATTTGTTCAACAGTGATTCAAATAGTTTGACGGGATAGATAAGATACAATCGCCCTCTCATGGCGACATACAGTGAACAATCCAAACAATCCGGCCATGATAGGTGTGTTGCCCAAACACCGTACTGGCAATCAAGGGACTACTCCTCGTCTTCGTTCATGCACAATTCCCACCCGATGTTCCAGTAGTCAGGGCGCTGGCCTTCCCACTGGAACCTCCCACCGCAGTGGCAGTCTCCACCCTGGTCATCTGAAAACCACATAGAGCTACATCCTGAGTAACTAATTTACTCAGCAAGACTGACCCGCTAAAAATGGCCAACTACAGCCGACACCTAGACATGCAAAGGCTAGGGATAGGGTTTATGTTGCCAGAAAGCCAGCCTAAGAGTGGATCCTTATTTTTCAAGTTTTAGCAGCAAGTTAAGTTGTCATACGGAATAACAAATTTAGTTTGCACTAAAGCTACAACAATCAAGGTTGCAAAACAGTCTTGATGATTTCAAACTGTAGTATTAAACCCACTCATCATCTTAATAGCTTCTGTCACAGTTTTGGAGCAGCGATCAAGTGGTACTCGTTACTATGAGGGGCAGCGACTCGAATCGATTTACATCCTACAGGAGAAACCTGCTTGCACGACTCATACGCACTTCCTGGAAGCCGTATGGAGCAACCTTTCGCTTACGAAACCTCATAGGACCGGACACGAGGCGTAGTCTTAGGTGACTCGAATGGGGCTACCTCCTTGAAGACACGCTGTCCTTCCCTTTCCACCTAATTGCCCGTTCGGTCTTCATTGTGATTCCATCCACACCTTTCTTCATCCGACATCATTCCCCAGTGATAACCTTTCCTGTCTACGAGTGGTCTCCATACCACTTGGTGAATGGTCATCCTAAATTAAGCAGAGCGACTACCGTCCTGAGGCTAAACATCGGGAAAAAGGAGCTACTGCAACGCTAGGGTTTGCAACCAACTTCTATCACTTAATACACAGACAAGCCTACGCTCCTAACTAGTAATAGAGCAAAATTAAAATGGGTGGGATGCACTCGGGCTTGCCTGGGCTCTGCTCCTGGTCAACTAAGACACCTCCGGCTCCTTCTGGCTCCTGCTCCGGTCCTGTCTCCGCGTGGTTCACCTCGTGATCTATATGATGCGAATGGTGCAATGCATAAGAGTTTCATTCGATTCATGACACTTCCTCAAAAAATATGTTAATGTACATTATTTTATGTCGAAGTGAGCGGGGTGTGTTGATTAGTTTAGTAAATATAACATATTTGGTAGAGGCATAGGGTCAGTGCGTTTAGTGTATTTCCTTCATGTAGTCCAGTATATTATCGTGATGACGTTGTATAAAAGTATGGTGGGGTGCGATAAACGAACAAAGGTGCAACGTGTGCATTACTAAGGTGTGCTGGTCAAGGCATTACCTACAGCTTATATGATGTTTGACGTGAAAGACACAACAGTCAACCCAAGATATCGGAATTAATTTATAGCGCCAAGTGAATTAATAGAGCTACAAGACAATTAATTATTTTAGCATTGTTATGGAAACCAAATGCACATGGGGGATTTACTATAACTAGGTCATGCAAGGGGTGAATTATGGCCCAAGTTTCATAGACATGCAATGAGCCAATAATTTTAAATAAGGAAAATAAGGAAAAAGGTATTAATTTAATTATGACTAAAATACAGAGACTCCCCCCCCCCCAAAGACATTTTCCAGGGAGACCAGAAACTGAACAACATAATTGGTGGCCAAGTTTTAATATTTTATGAGCTCTCTATAATTAGCTATGAATTTATAAGTGTTTTTCACATTTATTTTAATCCTGAAAATAATATTAACATACAACGTGATTGAGCATTTTTCTACAATAGTCAAGTCCAGACAAGGCCAACAAAATTTACCTTGCTTCAAAATTCGGATTAATTACTTTACTATGCATTTTATAATTTTTAACATTTTTCTGGAAATGAATAAAGGAGAAAACTAATTTTCGTGCTCGTGGGCCGCATCCCGGCAGCCCAGTGGGCCGAAACCCATACGGGGGGCTCCTGGGCCAGATCCGGCTTGCGCATGGCTGAGGCCCACAGGCCTTGCGGCCCAGCGGGGCGCTGCCCTATGGCCAGCTCGGCTGAGCCACGCGGGGTGGCGCGGGTGCGACGTCAAGCCGGAGCGGCAGCGGGGCCGGCATTAGGGCGGACATGACTCCACGAGTGGGGATGGGTGCGCGGGGCGCGAGAGCGAGGAGGGCGGCTCACCGGGCAAGCTCGGCGACGGCGAGGCAGAAGGACGACGGTCGACGGCGGCGTTCCAGCGGTGGACCTGCATTTGGGCGAGCCGAGTGAGGCCAGGGAGGGACGTGGAGCCAAGAACGCCCTGCATGCGAGAGGAATCGGGTCGAGGCTCACCAGCGAGCTTGGGCGACACGGTGGAGCGGCGGTCGGAGGCGGAGAAGAAAGGGTCGATTGCCGGCGACTCGGAGTGGGACAAGGACAACAGCTCCACGGGGAGCACCATGGCGTTGGAACGGAGCTCACGGTGCTCACGGTCGGGGTGGGGAGGCAGTGCAGCGGTCGGGCATCGGAGCTCGCGCGGGCAGCGATGGCGAGCGACTCGACGGAAGGGAGAGAGCATAGGGGGGAAGCGCGAGAGAGAGAATGGGCAAGGGGGGGTGTTCGAACCGCGGGGGCGACAGAACGGATGTCTGAAGGCCGGTGGGGGCGTCGATCCACGGCTTCAGCCATTGGTCGTACGCCGGCGGCCACGCGGCGTCGCGCAAGCAAGGCGAGCGCGCGGCGCCCGGGTGTGTTTCCTCAGTGTAGCTGACAGGCGGGCCCCACGAGGGTTTTCTTTTTCATTTATTCTCACACTCCCATAAACCACTGATGCTTGTTATTTTTGTGGGGATTAATCAAATTCTGATCATATGAAACTAAAAATATGGGCAAACTCCTCATAATGTGAGTGATTTTACAAAAATGCTAACGGCCATTAGTCCTTAATAAAATTTGAATAGAAATTTTATAAAGAGGGGTGGTTTTTGGGCATTTAACTATTTATTTGGGGCATTAAATGATGAGATAAAATTATGGTAAATTCACCAACATTCTATTTCACCAGGACCTACCACATATAGTTTTGTTGGCACTATGTTATGTTGCAAATATTTGAATTATAGTTCAATGGGCATTTAAATTAGCTTAATTGGCTCCTAATTTTGATCAAATTTTAGTTCAATTTGTCCAGGGTTCTTGTTAACATGAGGGTGTCACACTCTGGCGGCTATCCCAGAAGTGGCTATGGGCTTCTCAGTGTCTGGCAGCAGCAAACGCCGGGGCAGGACAGCAGATGAGGATTCGCTGGAACGGGCCAGCCGGCTAAAGGCTGGACGCACTTGGAAGTGGAGTTTGCAAAAAGTTATTGTCCAACAGAGTCTTTTACTTCATTTGCAAATGATTTAATTGCTTCTAGGTTAGATAATATTGGGATCTCTCTAGGAAATGATGTTACTTGTATTAGCGACTCTATTTCCTGTATGAAGAATTTAGAAACATCTCGATTGCTAGATAATACGACATTAGACCTTAAAACGGTAGTCCTGGATAAAGAGGAAAAGGATCTAACGGAATAAGCGGAGGTTGATCAGTTTATTTTAAACCATCTATGCAATGATACAATGGATGAGGTTATGGACATGGGAAGTGAGCACATGACTGCTCGTACTGACTCATGTAACTCCAAAATCAAAAGGAAAGGAAAAAAGAAAACTAAGTAGTTACAAATGAGAGGAATTTTTTGGAATAATGACGGGCTCAAGGACCCAAAGAAACATAGGTTTATCTCTGACTCAACTAAGGAGCAAAACCTCAACTTCATTGCCATTTCTGAAACTGTTAGGAAAACCTTTACACCCTCCTTCTTAAAAAACTTATAAACTTATGTGGAGGTAAGAATTTCATTTGGCATAACAAAGACCCGATAGGCCATTCTGGGGGGATCTTATTAGGAATTGATTTAGATGTACATGACATTGGATTGATAGACGAAGGAGATTTATATGTCAAGTTCCATTTGTGCACAAGATGAAAACAAAGAAAATTCCTAGCAGAGCTTGTTCATATGTGCAGTCATGAAACCTTACCAATTATGATTGGTGGTGACTTCAACATTATGAGAAGCCCAAGAGAAAAAAATAATGACAGGTTTGAACATCGATGGCCTTTCCTTTTTAATGTGATTATCGATGGGTTAATCTAAGATAAATAGAAATGACGGGCCGATAATTCACTTGGGATAATAATATGCCTATTCCAACCTATGAGAAACTTGATAGGATCTTAGTCAGTACGGAATGGGAATTAAAATTTCCACTCTCGACTATCACGGCCTTAAATAGAGACGTATCAGACCATACCCCACTTTTGCTTAATTCAGGTGATTCATCTTTGGTTGGTAACCAGAGCACTTTTTTAAGTTTGAGTTGGGCTGGTTATTACGTGATGGTTTCACCGAAATGATAAGGGACTTATGGGAGAATGAGAACAAAGGCAATACTCCCATGGAACGATGGCAGGCAAAAATACATAGGGTACGCCAACATCTCAGAGGTTGGGCAAAAAACACTAGTGGGGCCTATAAAAAGGAAAAAAAGGAAATCCTGGATAAAGTAGACATCTTGGATAAAAAGGCCGAATTGAACCTTATGTCTCAACAAGAGTTGGACCTTAAGCAATGTCTACAGTGTAGGTTGTCCCAACTTTTGAGGGAGGAAGAAATTAAATGGTATCAACGGGCAAAGGTAAAAGAATTACTTCAAGGAGATTCAAACACAAAATACTTTCAATTGGTAGCCAACGGTAAACATAGGAAAACAAGAATCTTTCAACTTCGTGATGGGGATCAAGTCATTATTGGAGAACAAGAACTAAAAAAATATATCACTAGATACTACAAAGGTCTCTTTGGTCCACCAGATAGCTCTAGCTTTACTCTGAATGAGACTCGAAGAGATGATATTCCCCAAGTCACAAGTGTGGAAAATGAATCACTCACATCGGAATTTACAGAGGAGAAGTAAAACACGCTTTATTTCAGATGGAACATAATAAGGCTCCTGGTCCGGATAGATTCCCAGCAGAATTCTACCAAGCCTTTTGGAAAATAATTAAAAATGACCTAATGACTTTATTCAATGAATTTCATAAAGGCACACTCCCTCTCTTTAGTCTTAATTTTGGGACCATCATTCTGTTGTCCAAATGTAGAGAAGCATTGAATATACAACAATACAGACCTATCTACTTATTGAATGTTAGCTTCAAAATTTTCACAAAAGTGGCTACTAATAGAATATCTAGTGTGGTACAAAAGGTTATTAGTCCCACCCAAACCGCTTTCATCCCCGGTAGAAATATCATGGAGGGTGTAGTTGTCCTACATGAAACCTTCCATGAGCTACATCGGAAAAAGCAAAATGGAATAATTTTTAAGATAGACTTTGAGAAAGCCTATGACAAGGTTAGGTGGGATTTTGTACAACAAACACTAAGAATGAAGGGATTTTCCAACACGTGGTGTACTTGGATTAATGCCTTTATTGAGGGTGGCCATGTGGGAATTAAGGTGAATGATCAGGTAGGCCAAAATTTCCAAACCTTAAAGGGCCTAAGGCAGGGAGATCCACTCTCACCCATCTTGTTTAACATTGTAGTTGATATGTTGGCAATATTAATCAATAGAGCTAAAGAGGATGGACAGGTTATTGAAGTAGTCCCACAGCTTGTTGATGGAGGCTTATCCATCTTACAATACGTGGATGACACGATTTTATTCATGGATCATGATATTGAAAAAGCCACAAATATGAAACTGCTTCTTTGTGCTTTTGAACAATTGTCAGGTCTTAAAATTAACTTTCATAAGAGCAAGATTTTCTGCTTTGGCCAAGCAAGAGAGTATGAAACTCAGTATGCACAATTATTTAGATGCCAACTAGGTACTTACCCATTCAAGTACTTAGGCATCCCGATGCACTCCAAAAAACTAAGTAATAGTGATTGGAAAACTATAAAGGAAAATTTTGAGAAGAAACTTAGTAGTTGGAAAGGAAAACATTTGTCTGTTGGAGGTCGTCTGGTCCTAATAAATTCAGTACTCACAAGCCTTACAATGTTTATGTTGTCCTTCTTTGAGATCCTAAAAGGGGTACTAGAGAAAATGGACTACTTAAGATCCCGTTTCTTCTGGCAAGGCGATGAGCATAAACGTAAATACAGACTAGCAAGGTGGGATATCCTATGCCAACCCAAAGAGCTAGGAGGGTTGGAAATTCAAAATTTAGATGTCCAAAACCAATGTCTTCTTAGTAAATGGTTGTTCAAACTAATTAACGAAGATGGCCTATGGCAATCCTTGCTGAAAAATAAATATTTAAGAAGCTAGACAATTACTCAAGTAGAAAGGAAACCAAGAGATTCACATTTCTGGTCAGGTTTAATGAAAGTGAATGACACTTTCTTAAGTTTAGGAACTTTCCAACTAAATAACGGACAACAACTTAGATTTTAGGAGGATATTTGGATAGGAAATACTAGTCTAAGGACTCAATACCCAACACTTTATAATATTGCTAGGAGAAAACATGTAAAGGTAGCCACAATTTTGCAAACAATACCACTAAATGTCTCATTTAGAAGGGCGTTGAGGGATGAGAGTTTACTGCTTTGGTATCATCTCCTATCTTGAATTATGAACATTCGGCTGAATAATACTGATGATAGGTTTAGTTGGAATTTAACTAACACTGGCATTTTTAATGTTCAGTCAATGTACAAGGCCCTTCTTAACAATGGTAATGTAATACAGAACAAAACACTCTAGAAGTTAAAAATGCCTCTCAAAATTAAGATTTTTATGTGGTACTTGCATAAAGGAGTAGTTTTGACCAAGGATAATCTAGCAAAAAGGAACTGGCATGGTAGTAAGATGTGTAGCTTCTGTGTTCATGATGAAACTATACAACATCTTTTTCTTGACTGTCATTTTGCTAAATTCTTATGGAGACTTGTCCAGTGTTGTTTTGGCTTACGTCCACCGCTAAGTCTAACTCACATGTTTCGATCGTGACTAAATGGGGCGGGACTAGAATTAAAAAGGCAAATCTTATTGGGTGCATCAGCTTTTTGTTGGGCTATCTGGCTAAGTAGAAATAATATGGTTTTTGACAAAACTCGCATGACAACTTACATGCAGGTACTATATAGAGGAACGTATTGGCTTCGCTTCTGGTCTTCGCTCCAGAGCAAGGACGAAGCTGCTGAAACAATAAGGGAGGCATGCCGACGCCTTGAAGTGATGGTAATGCAAATCTTCGCACATCATGGATAGAGATTCACTAATAGACTATGTCTTTAATGTATCTTATCATCTGAAACTCTTTTTTTTTTTTGGTCATGTGTGTTTGGCTTATAAGCCTTTGGAGACGGAGTTCCTGCTATTTGTAATAACAGGCCATAACCTCAACACGAGGTAAAGGCCGGGTACTTTTCCCATTATCTAAAAAAAACAGGTATAACGCCACCCCTTGACACCTCATCGATCTGGTTGAGGAATATTCCTTCGTTGGGAACCTAATTGTCTTCATCAAATATACTAGTAACTCGCAAATGATTTTACTGACCCGACTAATAATGGTCAATAAGGTTCATTCTGAACAACACTACCACAAAAAGGAACAACAAAAACGGGTCAAAAGGCACTGTAGCGACGGGTAGGACATCCCGCCACAACACTACCGTAGCTAAAAATAAAAGGCAACAATGGAGGATCTAATCTGGATGAAATCAACTGTGGCTACAAAGAGATTAGTAGGGGCAGATGACAACGTCACCCACCGCTACCCATGAACCCAAAAACAAAACAAAAAAAAGAGCCCACGCCCAGATCCACGCCTCGGGCCGGTCCGGATCCGGAGATGCCCCATCTCGCAACCGCTGGGATCCGTTGCCGCTTCTTCACCCAGGGAAGATGGTGGCCGCTAGCGCCCGCCGATGCAGCCGCCTCTTACCGCGCTTGGCTCGTCAAGAGAGGATCGAGACGAGGGAGGCCGCTGCTGTCCAGATCCGCGTGTGGCCGCCGCCGCCCACGTGCGCGAGGCCATCGGCGCCACCCAGATCCGCGCGTGGCCACCGCTGCCGTGCAGATCCGCGCGAGGCCGCTGCCCAGATCCACGTGTGGCCGCCGCCGCCGCGCAGATCCGTGCGAGGCCGTTGCTGCCCGTGTGCCAGTGGTCGCCGCCCGCCGCATGCGTGTGCACGAGGCCGCCTAGATCCGCGTGTGGTCGTCGCTGCTGCCAGCATGCACGAGGCCGCCGCCACGGTACACGAGGCCGCAGCCGCCTACGTGCCCGGGCCGCCGCCGCCGCGTGCGCATGCCTGCCTCCGCCCATGTGCGCATGGCCATCGTTGCCAGGTAGAGGAGGGCCCGTGCTCGGTGTGGATGTGAGGGTGAGGAGAGGAGGCGGCTGGGAAGAGAAAGAGAAGGAAAGAAGAAAATTAGGTTAGGATTTGGAGAGGGTGAAGTTTTATAGCTACCATGTCAGCTGGGCCAAATGGGCTAAAGAAAACAAAAGAGTTGGGCCTGAGATTATTAGCGGCGGCCCATGTTGTGAACCGCCCCTAGAAATCTATTTTTAGGGATGGATCACAACATGACCCACCACTAAAAATAGGCTTTATTTGTAGCGGCGGTCCATATTATGATCTTCTTCTAAAAATCAATTTTCAGGGACGGTTCATAACATGAGCCACCGCTAAAACTTGTTTTACCACTGTAGCGGCAGATGAATTTGAAATCGCCGTTACACAAATTTTTATACAGTCACTAAAGGCCGTTTTTGTGGTAGGGCAAGATAAAGGGAGCAGCTGGTTGGTTGCTTGCATCTGAGACTACCGCTAGACTATTTCAATGCAATGGAGTGTATTCGTTAAGCTCGCGTGAGCCAGGTCCGCTAGACACGCTCATTTTATGTGCATCCACTAAACCAGGCTCGAAGGGACACATTGCATCATGGGAGCCAGGCTCTGACGCTACTTCAGCTAACTAATCACGAAGATGTTGCATCCCGGGAGCCCTGACTGCGGCAAAAACAGCTAACCAATCATGCCCTTAACTTCTCGTTCTCGGTTGTGGATGATTGGAGGGCGTGGCATGTCGGTAGTCAGTCGGTTGGGTAGGTCATTTGTCTCTCTCATGTCACTCGTGTGTTCTTCGTTTGGTTAAGGCATCGACGATCTTTCAGATTCAGTGTGTATATTTTTTTTAATAATGATTCACTCTTCGTTTGACAACTTTCAGGTTCACCATCAATTACTCAAACAACATGACATTCGCGACAATAAAGGTACATAGAGCATACTTATTTGGTAATTGACTTCGTGTGGGCTTTTATCTGGACGACCTGAGCTGACAATAGCCGCTTATCATTACTAACTATTGCATTCGAACGGAACGGGTTACAAGGCGGCGGTCACACGGCGCCAGAGTTTGAGCGTGAAAGGTGCTTTGCCATGTTCCAACGCTGGATACAAAATCGGCAACTCTGACAATTGGTTGATCGGAAAGCCTACGCCAGGAAGATGAATAAGGAATGGGCTTACCTATTTCTCCTGAGTTCGACTGATAATGTGAAGGATGAAGGACTTGTTTTGATGTTCTTGTGGTGAGGAGGTTTCCTTTTCTTCTCTTCTCCTTTTTTTTAAAAAAAATTGAACACGCGCAAGTCCCAACCACTCTAGACTTCTAGTCCAAGAAATATTTCAAATTATTTATTGCCACGTCACGTAGTAGTAAGCCAAAGGTACTCACGCAACAGAAAAAAAAAATGTGCCTATCTTCATGGAAGCTGAGGTCTGAACCAGAAAATGGAATATCTGTCAGTTGCAGTTGCCAGTTGCCGTTACTGAAACAAGCCAAAGCCGTCCATAGAACGGACTGCAATAAATAGCATCTATGCAATCATCTGAAACGTAGACACAGTTTGGACTTATGTTTGGAAACTCCTGAGGAAGGATCATGAATGTCCTGCTGAAACCAATAAAGAGTGCATAATCTCGCAGGTTTGTCACTTTTCTCTTAGCGTTTGATTAGAAAGATCAACCTGCTGGACTTTTACTATGCCTCTTTTAGGATAGTCTGGATATTCTTCTTCTTCCAATTCTGAAGAATCACCTTCGTGGTCGTGGACATTCGACAGGTACTGCTCCAAGATATGTGGCTGATATTCCTCATCCGAATCTATGCAATCCGGGGGCGGATCACCGTACCATATCGCCTCAAAACCTGGAGGTCACCCCATGGTGCCCGAACAATTTAGCTGTTGTGACAGCTGAGATCCGAAGAAGTATGATGATAACCTTTAGAGCATCTTTAGTGGGAGCTATCAAATACAGGCTTCTACTTTTATATTTGAAAAATAGATTCTACTGTTAAAAGGCTAATTTTTATTTCCAACTCCAGCAGGGCTTCCTAAAATCTTGCTCTTACTTTTGTTCTGACATATGGGCCCCACACATCAGTGTCACAAACAACTGTTACGGATGGGGTCCGTTTGTCAGTGACTCGGCAGTAGATGGGGCTCGCCGTAGAGGAGACAAGGGCAGGCCCACCGCCGGCAGGGGAGGCGCAGGGGCTGCCGGGGAGGTCAAGGGCGGTGTCGATGAGCCCGACCGCGCTCGATGGCGGAGCTCCGTGAGCCAGGGTCGTGCGGCGTCAAGCCCGCGTCCACGTCCGCGCCATCGGGCAGAGGGAGGAGGACGATGAGATCTAGCACACGGTGGCTCGCATCCGCGCCACGCGCTCGCGAGATCCGGTGGGAGGAGGTCGGACGGGGTTGGGCGACGTTAGGGAGGTAAGCCCTTGCGCGATTGGAGGGAGCCGGGCCGCCAGCGCTTGAGACCGCGCCCGCCGCCGCCAGTGGCCCCCGCGCACGAACCCACCGCCGCCAGTGCCCGAGCCCGCACGTACCACCACCAGCAACCCGCGCGCGCCGCCATAGGGAGCTGTCGAGGTCGCCGCTGCCCGCTGGTCGTCCGCCTCTCCCGTCGGCGCCTCCCGATCCAGGGCCGCCTTATATTCGCCCGCGCCCGAGGCCGCCATTCCGCCGGCTCTCGGCGTCGCCCACGGCAAGGGCAACCGCCCCGCCCGCCGTCGGTGCCGCCCTCGGCCCCCGATGAGGCAGCGGTGGCAGCAGCAGTGTTTTCTTTGCCTAACACTTGACAACTGTTGCGCAGAGAGAGGAGGAGAAAGAAGGGAAAAAAGGAGAAGAAAATAAAAAAATTATAGGACCCATGTTTAAGAGGGGAGCAGGAGCCTCCAAAACCTGAGGGAGAAAAATTAGGTGAGCCTCGGGCGCACCTACGCGCCAGTGCGCCCCCTAGCCCGATGCCCTCCGATTGCCATCGAACGTAAACGCGATCGGATAAACTGCTAGAGTCCCGCCGCCCGCTCTGGCTCACGTTCTGCTTGGCTCACGCATCTCCATCGGCTCACGCGTCGCTCGGCTCACGCATCGCGCTAGCCCGCGCGCTCCTCCGCCACGGCGCGCTCGACGTCGCCGTGGCGCTCGTGGTGGAGCCTCCGGTCACTGACTTGGGCTTCCCTGCCGCCATTGCGCGCGCCAAGGCCACCTACCTGTCCGTCGCCTTCCACGACTTGCGGCCTTCCCCCGCGTCGCCGCCCACCGGTCCCAGCTCTGACAACGAGGACCACCACATGGCCGTCCGGCTCCGCCACCTCTACGCCATGAACGCGCCGCTCCACGACTTCCTCCGCACGCTTGCGTCGTCCCCAGCCGCCACCGGCGCGCTGGTCCTAGACATGTTCTGCGGCGACACGCTCGACGTTGCGGCGGAGCTTGACCTCCCCGCCTTCTTCTTCTTCCTCTCCGGTGGTACCGGCCTCGCCGCCTTCCTCGCGCTCTCGGACATCCGCACCAACCTGAGGAACGGCTTCACCGAGGACCTTGATGATCATGCCAGCCTCACGGTCCCTAGCACGTCGCCGTTCAGAGTCCCCGATTTGCTCGCGGAGATGGTCGGCGGTGACGAGGCGACGAACGCCATGTTCCGCATGGGCGCTCGCTTGCCCGAATCATGCGGCGTCCTCGTCAACATGTTCTTCTCGATGGACCCGCGCGCGGTTCAAGCTCTCTGCGAAGGCCTCTGCGTCGTCCATGGGCCCATGCCGCTGGTATACTGCATGGGCCCGCTTGTCTCCCTAGGTGGCGGCGGCAGAAAGGAGGAGCACCAGTGCCTCCAGTGGCTGGACGCGCAACCGGACCGCACCGTCGTGTTCTTCTGCTTCGGGAGCATGGGCGCCTTCGTCGAGAAGCAACTTCACGAAATCGCCATCGGCCCTGAACGCTCCAGCCAGAAGTTCCTCTGTGTGGTCCGGAGCCCGCACGCCACCGGCAACCTGTCCGGCGGGGAGCTGAACGACGACGATGCGTGAACGAGCGATGACGCGTGAGCTGATCGAGATGCGTGAGCCAAGCGGAGCGTGAGCCAGAGCGTGCGGCGTGATGAGGACATCAACAACATACGAATAATGACGACGGAAGTCGCGCCTCCTCGAGTTACGGATCCATCTTCTAACAACACGACGACGTACAAGGGCCCAATCACTAGAGCTCGAGCCCAGGAATTGAAGATGGTTTTGATGCTAAGGAACGACGGCCCAGGATGACGTCGCCCGAAGGCCCACGTGGCCCAAGTCGCGCGACTCCCTCTCCACCGCGCACCTCTCCACTTCAGCGGGTCCTAGATGCCTCGTCCTCCCCCTATTTAGTCAAGGGCTGCGCCCCTTGCAATCTTTGAGTTTTGTTTTAAGTTTAGCTTAGCTATACATCCGTCTCTCGACGTGAATTCAGAACTCCACCTTCGTGTAATATATCAGATTGCTCGTCTCTAATTCTTGCTCGTTCTTCCATTGCGCGTAAGAATTGATCCTCGTGATCAGGTTGATCTTGTTTACCGTAAGGTTAATATCCTCCGGATGTTGGTTCAGCGATTGCATTGGCGCTTCGGCTTGCTCGTCGTAGTCGGATCGTGAGGGTCGACATCACCAAATCGAAGTTATCTCCACTCGCCGAAAGATCGGGCACTCTACACCTATCAAGTGGTATCAGAGCTAGTGTTTCTCGGTGAGTTTATCCAAGTCCACATAAACCAAAAACTATAAAAAAAAAAAAGTTTACCCCAGTACGGTTTTGAGCCTCGCACTTTCGTTCAATAATTTGCGTTGTTGAGTTTTTGTGCTTTCGCTTTTGATCATTGCTAGTACACTGTGTTCTATCATTTTTTCCCCATCATCATCATATCCTTCCGCCACGCCGCGTGCTTTCACCACCACAGTTTGCTTTCCGCCGCATCTGTTTATCCCGTCTCGCTTGCCAAGTTGTGGTCAGCCGATCGCTTGCCAAGTTTTTCCGCTGCACCGTGAATCCGGGTCAATCACTGCCTTGCCGATCGAGTCCTACTCGGTTACGTCGTAACCCGCTCGCCTCGCCCTCTTTTAATTACCGTTCTACCCCTGCCTCAAAAAAAAAGCGCTTGTGCTTAATTGCTCATTTGAGGTCTCATTGTTTATATTTTCAGAAAAAGGTATAAAAAAAGAAAGAAAAAAGAAAGAAAAAAAAGAGCGGCCGAGCAACACGCGTTCTTGCTGCACTTTGTTTTGATCCTTCTTCCTTCCTCTTGCACTTGTACCGGGCAGCAACTTTTTCGCGTTTAGCACCATTATTCAGCTTTGCAATTATTGTTTGAATTGTGCTAACCCTTGGATTGAGTGCAGCCTCCCAGCCCCACAAATTTTCTACTACGAGCAGGTTTTTATTTCACCACGCAATCGCTCCTCCAATCTTCCACCGGTTTTACCTGTGGTTGCAGTTCACGCTTGCGTGCTTGGTAAGGACGAGTAAGAATTTGATAATAGCTTTTTGATTCAGCTTTTCATCCACCACTCACCTCTTGTTGTAGGATCTCGCTTTTTGTATTGCTTGTGTTTCTATGGCAGAAAACAGCTCGAAGTCGGAGGAGCTCACCCTCCAGGATGTCCAGGCACATGTTGATGGTCTACAAAACGACATGAAGACGATGCACGAGAGACTTGACTCTACGGTCACTTCGTCAAATGAGCGTTTTAATCAACTGGACCTCGCTGATACGGCTGTCCGCACCACGCTCGCGACGATCATGACTCGTCTTGAGGCCATGTCGACACAGCTTGGGACCATGACGACGTAGCTCACGGAGTTGCAAAATGCACGTGACTACGACGCCGACACCGAGCAGGACGACGACAATCGCCGTGGTCGTGCTCGTAGGGTACGTATTCCTATTAATGATTCTTTTGCCAAAATAAAATTTCGTATTCCCACTTTTAATGGCAAATATGATCCGGGTGCTTATCTTGATTGGGAATTAGAGGTTGAATAAAAATTTGCATGTCATGATATTCCTACTAATTTACAAGTTAAGGCTGCTATTAGTGAATTTACTGAATTTGCTTTACTTTGATGGCGTGAGTATAGACAAAGATATCCTGATAATATTCCAGCCACTTGGACGGTATTAAAAGCTGCTATGCGTCATCGTTTTGTGCCGTCATATTATGCTAGAGTTTTGTTTTAAGTTTAGCTTAGCTATACATCCGTCTCTCGACGTGAATTCAGAACTCCACCTTCGTGCAATATATCAGATTGCTCGTCTCTAATTCTTGCTCGTTCTTCGATTGCGCGTAAGAATTGATCCTCGTGATCAGATTGATCTTGTTTACCGTAAGGTTAATATCCTACAGAAGTTGGTTCAGCGATTGCATTGGCGCATCGGCTTGCTCGTCGTAGTCAGATCATGAGGGTCGACATCCACCAAATCGAAGTTATCTCCACTCGCCGAAAGATCGGGCACTCTACACCTATCAAGTAAGTGGAATATTTAAGAGCAGCACCACTTAACTTCTCACTAAAATAAGCAATGGGTTTATGATCTTGCAACAAAACAGCACCCAAACCAATTCCACTAGCATCACATTCCAAGTCAAACACTTTATCAAAATTAGGCAATTGTAAGAGAGGAGCATGAGTTACCGTTCCTTTAAAGTATTGAATGTGTCGTCTTGTGGTGCGCCCCACTCAAATGACGCACCATTCTTGATCAGCTCATGTAATGGTGCAGCAATAGAACTGAAATCCCGCATAAAACGACGATAGATGCCTGCAAGACCAAGAAAACTGCGAACCTGTGTGACCGTCGTCGGTTGGGGCCAACTCTGAATGGCGTCCACCTTGCTGCTATCCACCTCAATGCACTGTGGAGTAACAACATATCCAAGAAACAAAACACGTTGCGTGCAAAAAGTACATTTTTCCATGTTCCCAAACAAGTGAGCAGCACGCAAAGCATCAAAAATAGCATGCAAATGATCTAAATGCTCATATTGATCATATGAAACAATTGCATGAAGAAACACAACACAACATTGCTGTTGCTAATAAAAAGTATCAAGTTGCTGGTAGTAAAGGCAGAAAACATATTTCTTTTGAACCTGGTGATTTGGTTTGGTTGCACTTACGTAAAGATAGATTTCCTACTTTGCGTCATTCTAAACTGATGCCTCGTGCTGCTGGTCCTTTTAAAGTGCTAACCAAGATTAACGATAATGCTTATGTTCTTGACTTGCCCATGGAGTTTGGTGTTTCCACTAGTTTTAATGTTGCAGATTTGAAACCATACTTGGGTGAGGATGATGAGTTGCCGTCGAGGACGACTTCATTTCAAGAAGGGGAGGATGATGAGGACATCAACGACATACAAAAAATGACGACGGAAGTCGCATCTCCTCGAGTTATGGATCCATCTTCTAACAAGATGACAACGTACAAGGGCCCAATCATCAGAGCTCGAGCCCAGGAATTAAAGATGGTTTTGATGCTAAGGAACGATGGCCCAGGATGACGCCGCCCGAAGGCCCACGTGGCCCAAGTCGCGCGACTCCCTCTCCACCGCGTGCCTCTCCACTTCAGCCGGTTCTAGATGCCTCGTCCTCCCCCTATTTAGTCAAGAGCTGCACCCCTTGCAATCTTTGAGTTTTGTTTTAAGTTTAGCTTAGCTATACATCCGTCTCTCGACGTGAATTCAGAACTCCACCTTCGTGCAATATATCAGATTGCTCGCCTCTAATTCTTGCTCGTTCTTCGATTGCGCGTAAGAATTGGTCCTCGTGATCAGGTTGATCTTGTTTACCGTAAGGTTAATATCCTTCGAAAGTTGGTTCAGTGATTGCATTGGCGCTTCGGCTTGCTCGTCGTAGTCGGATCGTGAGGGTCGACATCCACCAAATCGAAGTTATCTCCACTCGCCGAAAGATCGGGCACTCTACACCTATCACGGCGGGACTCCAGCAATTTACCCCGATCGCGTGTACATTCGATGGCAATCGGAGGGCATCAGGCTAGGGGGCGCACTGGCACGTTGGTGCGTCCGGGGCTCACCTAATTTTTCTCCAACCTGAGAGCCTGAAGTTGGAATTGAGAGTCCTGCTAAATTGAGAGGACAGATAAGAGGCCTCCTAAAGTTGATTTTCTAGATTAGCCTCTCAAAAAATAAAATAGGAGACCTCTTTGAGAGTCCTGCTAGACATGCTCTTACCACTGGAGCTGGAGACCCCACTGAGATCAATAGTATGGATCTCGCCGCAGCCACGGATAGCATAGAACAAGCCGTCACTGTCATCGTAGAAGAAGATGTCATGGTACCCACGTATGGCAGTCCATCGTGTCAATCCACGTCCATTTGGTGTCACCTGTCTTGGCAAAGGAGAAGTGATAACAGGGCTGATGCTTCAGCAAGACGATCCAATCGCGACTGTCCGGATCATACGACGTGATTGCCTTGGCGTAATGGTAGTGCCATGTCCTGTTGGGTGAACAGAACTCAGGCTCAAGACTAGGTCTGAAGACACACCTGGAATCGGTTGTTTCCGGGTTGCCTATGGTGTAACCGGAGAGCACTCCGTCATTAGTGAAGGACGGAGTGACTCCCGCGATGGATTCAGGCGGCGGGAGATCGAACTGTGCACCGGTTAACGGGTGGAGGAGGTGTAGCCTGGCCTTCTCCGGTGGTGACGCGCCAGCCGTGGGAGGAGCCGATGATGTGGCGGCTGCGGAAGGGGGAGGTGAATGGCGTGACACACCTTGCCCGTGGAGATGTTGTGCACAGTGTTGCGGGGCTGCTGCTGGTCACCGGAGGAGTAGACGATCTACGGGCTCTACTGCTTCGGTGAGCAGAGCCGGAACCGGAGTAAAGGTGGTCCGGGAGCTCTAGCTGACTGACCATGCGGATATGCAAGTCCTGCAGCAGTTGTGAGCAGTCTCGCGCGCAAGCAGGGCCTGACGGACGAGGAAAGGCTTCCATGATCATCGTCTCTCCGGACAGCGACGGCGAGAAGATAACCTAATCAGATCAACTAATTGAATCAAAGCGAAATATTTGAACTCGCGAACAAAAGAAATCGATGTTGTGTTGGCGGAACAGGATCTGAAACCACCAATGAGAGATATAGAAGCCCACTGAATGGCCCGTTTGAGCAGATATAAAGCCCACTGAGTGGTGTGCAGCACAACTTATTTGGCCCATGAAGAATTCTTTTTTGGCCCAGGTATGTTTTCTGACCCAGACAAAACAAACATGTTACTCTGTTCTGTTTGGGTTGTCTCGCCCTCACCTCGTTTTGGAGCCGGACAGACGCGAGAGACGTCCGCGCATGGCGCAAACTGCACATCACGTTGGCATTAGTAGTGCCTCTGCAATCGGCATACGCGTCGGTCGCCGGCCGGAAGAATAATTCCGACGCTGCAGCGCAGAGACATGGCACATGATTCCCTGATCATATTCGCTGCCAACGACACGGACGAGCTGAACATGGAGGAAAAGGGACGGAAAATAACGCGCAGCGAGGTAGGTTCTCCAACCCATACATATCCAGGTGACGCGACACATGCGTCAAAGCGCAAAATTCAATCCACTGAATTTCCAGTACATCACGTGCATCCATGATCCGTACTTCCACCAGGGAAAAAAAAAACTGAATATGTGCCATCATGTCTGCACCGCCACACCGGGAGGTGTTGCTTTCATCGAGTTGCCATCGAGCATGGACGATCCAGTTTTTTTATGGCAAAAGCGAAGCTTCATTCAGGAGCACGATTCTTAGTTTTTGTTGGCCGTTAGAGCTGGCCTCACAATGTACCGTCAACTTGTTTGTACAATACGAAACACACACAGTAGTCAATTAATCGGTGATCAGCTTGTTGCGTTATGAACTATAAAAAGCATATTGTTTCAGTACTCGCGATGTGGTCGATATTTTTGTTGACAATTAAAGTTGCAGCATACATACGGATCTTCCATCTGCATATATCTGTTTTTTTTTTTTTTTTTTGCGGGTATCTGCATATATCTGTTGTGCTGCGTCCCCGGCGGGCGTAAAATCCAGACAGAGTACAAAGCCAAACCTGATCACTTCAAGTTCAGTATCGCATTAACGCGTAAGATCAAGATATCAAGAGGGACGGCGTACCGAGGAAATCAAGGAAGGATTGGTTGGTTGGGCGCGAACCGAAAGCGGTTATGAATTATCATAGGGGGGGAGGAGCCAAAACCTCATCCTCGCCACTCGTGATCTCACGGGTCACAAATCACAATCACAATCTGGTTGATGCGCAAGTTTAGTCGCAACAAAGGATTTGTATGCAAACAGCTCCGACGGAAATGCGTACAGAGAATTGGACTCATTGCTTAGCACGAATTGCCAAGGAGCGGATCAAAGAAAACAATGATGGTATGACGCATGCAGTAAGCACTGGCAGGATTATGGAGCGGCAGAAACAGCTCTGTGGAGGACCATCAGTCCATCAGGGTGATTCCATGTCTGGGGTCTCGATCGGGAAGCAGTGATGGAAACGTGAGAATGTCGGTACTCTGCACATGCTTGAACTGGTGGTCGCCGTCTGGACGAAATGATGATGGTCTTTGCTGACTTGCTTGCTCTGCCCAGCCCGTTCCTGCTCCAGCTCGCAGTTTGCAGACCCGGGAATGCATTTGCGCGCGATTCAGGGTCTCTCAGTCATTATTCAGCCACTTGCCCACAGTGTCCTAATGGTCAACAGCACAGTTCAGTATACTACTCCTAGTTCATGCATGCAGATATTTGGCCCTGCAACAGCACATGCGTTGCTGGACTGTACGAGGTGTTGGTACTAGCGAACATCATATGCGAAACTCTGCAGCTAGTTTGCCATGCCACCACGAAGTGTGCCATGCACCGTTGCACGTTTGGAAGGACATGGCCGGTGCTCGCGTGGTGCGAGAGACAGGCGCCGCCTGTTATAAATTGCCGGCACGGCCGTTAGTCTTTAATCGCCAAGAGAACAAACTACAATGTACTCTGCCGAGGGCAAGGAGTACAACTGTACAAGAATTAAACTCAATGCGCATACGTGTTCAGTATTCATATACCGTATCTATCATTATTTGAAGTGACAAGTAGTGACAGCTAATCAGCAATCCATGGGCCAGCCATACCATACCGTTTCTGCTAGTAGTAAGTTTTCTCAGGGTACAAGCATGCTCAATCAGTTGTAGGCAAATGACATTCTAATTCTGACAAAGGATCGGTTGTGAGCTTGCTTACTCCTGATGGGTTCTTGCTGTGGACCAATGCCACACGATTTCTTCCAGGGAGCAGTAGTACAATGTGGGAATGAGGATCAACACACTAGTCCACTTTTTAGTTGCGTATGGAGCAAATACATGACAATCGGTTTTGCATTCCCACGTCTCTCTTACTTATCTGGCTTTTATATCGAGAGCTTCAGATCACGGGGGACTGATTCTTCCTCTCTAATCAAAAGTGTGATACAAGCTCATGGCTTTTACACCCCGGAAGATAATGCTCAAAATCATTTGGCTATTTTCCATTGCGCACTAAGCTTTCTTTCTTCTTTTAATTTTTTGGGCGATGCAACCGTTACCATAGCGCAGTCTGCAAAGCAGCGGGAGCAAGGGGCGAAATTATGTCATGTTTGGATCCACTGAAATTTTAAAAATTTAGATTTTTAAATCAATGAGACCTTCAAATATGATAGATTTTTTTTCTTCAGACTCTAAAATCTAAATCTCGAAATTTTAAGAATCTCATAATCTGGTTATACCTAGTTAGAGCCAGATTTTATATGCCAAAAGACTCACAGTTCTTTAAATTTTAAAAATTTGATCCGTATTCAAACACCATCACCTAGATTTTATTTAGAATCCAAATTCAAATCTTAAGATAAAAAATAGATTTTAAAAATCTGAACTGGATCCAAACATTACCTTACTAAAGGACACTGCTAGCAGGTTATCTAGATGAATCCATGCGTTGCCCTAGTGATTATATGGTTGTTGCAGCCATGATCATAGGTGCATGAAGTCCAGGTTGCTTTTGAAAAGAAAACTCCTAGCTACCGGATGTCCGGATCCCATCAAAAATTTTGTTAACTTTGCATTTGTGTAACGAATGGTACAAGCTACCGGCATATAGCTGCGGTCGTGGCCTGGTGAGCTTGCCCTTGAACGTTTTCGAATTATTTGTTTTTTTTTCAGATCTAATTTTTGTCATTGCAAAATTTTACATTCTCTTAGTTGTCACTGGTATCTCATTGATATGTAAGGCTCATTTAAGTCACTGACATGTCAGTAATTTCAGTGGCAAATACTGAGTAAAATTATAATGACAGTAAAAAATTATTACTTTTCAGATATCCAGACAATGATATATATGGGATAATATATGTGATATATGCATGAAAGTAGACGCCTAAAAACACCCATAATGGATCGGTGCTTGAAGGAATCCTGAGAGAATATTTCCAATCAAGCACCGATGCCACCATTGTAGCTATGGGTGCTTCAAATGAAAAGGCATCGATGCATGTAGATATACCGGGTGCCAATGAATAAAAAACAATTACTATGAAAGAAAGAAAACGATGAGAGAATACTTTAATGGATCTAGACATCGATGCCCACACTGAAAAAAAAAATGAGATGCAAGCATCGCAGCTACATGCATAATAATGTGATGGTTGAAGCTCCGACCTCATTGTGGCTGCTCTAAAATGTTAGTTACCACAGAGCTGTCGCGTGCGTACCGTGCTCATAGAACTCTTGTTAGTATTGAAACGGACGCACGACCATGTCGCCTCTGCACGTGATGCCACGCCAATAACGGCATCGATAATACCATTACCACGCATGCAACCAACAGTGTCTGTTACAGAGACAACAAAACACTGGCAATCGTGTCACCAGACAGCTGTTCACTTGAGCTCATTCATTTAGCTAGCGGAGCCAGCTGACATCAGCATCCAATTAAACTATTAAGTCTTTTATTTTTTTCATGGAGCCACTTGCACACACAACTGATAAGGAGAGATCGATTCTCCATACTACTACTTTTAGCTGCATGCGCGACGCGGCTGTGATGTGTTTTATGAGCGAGTTATATGTATAAAGCAAGAGCGCGATGGGACTCGAGCTAGCGGAGGAGTGCATGGTGAAGCAACGCAGATATAATAAGCATACTTCTGCTCAATGTTCTGCCAGTGACAAATGGAAATTGCAACACTAATTATCACAAACATTTGCTAAGCTAGTTTAGCAGCTCCATCCTCTCAAAATCAACAAGAAGTCCACGTCCGCAACCTGAGCCCACAGCATGCATGAGCACAATGGAGGAAAGTGTGGGGCCCACACTCCAGCACCCGACAACCCCCACCCAGATTTCCCACCTCATAAAATGCATACACACCGCCCTCCCGCCCCCTGTCCTGTTCTCCGTGCCAAAGTCCAACACCGCCGATCTCGGCTTGATGGACCAACAGTGCAACCACATTCTCCCATTCTCTGTCGTCTCTTTTTGTTGCTCTCTACTACTTCCTCCGTCAAGAATATAAGTATTTTTAGCTTTAATTAAAATTAAATATTTTAAATTTTGATTGATGATATTTTTAAAAATAAATAGTTATAAATATAAAAAGTTACATATTATGATAGTTGTTTTTAAAATGAATCTAATAATATCTTTTATATTTGATTAATTATCATAACTTTTTTCTATTAATAGTTAAAGGTAAAATTAGTTGACTTTGATCAAATCCAAAAATGCTTATATTGTTAGACAGAGGTAGTACTAATAGAGTAGTACTATAATTAACAACGCCATTAGTTGGACCCTGGTCCTCGCTAATCACACTCTCAGTCCTCTCCTACATTCTTGCAACCCCACATTGATCTCTGAGTGGAAAGACAATTTTTATTCAGAACGAGGTGTAATCAGCGCCCTTCCTCTCCAATCCCAAAGGGTCAACAGCTCTACCTAGAGAGAGGGAGGAAGCGTAAGCAAGATCTCTAAAGAGGGAGAGAAAAAAAAAACAGCATCGAAATACGCGGAAAAAGTGTGCGAAAGAGGCGCTTTAATGGTGAGGAGCTGAGTGACAGAGCAAGAAGGAAACCAGCTGTGATAAGCCTGTGACGAAGCGTGAAGCACGGTAGAATTTGGCGAGAAAGAACGGAAAGAGGGAGAGGGGGAGTGATGCCAACACACTCGCTGTCCTGTTGCGCCTTCACTCTTGAGTGAGGCGCCATCGCTCCGGCGGTGCCCGACCTCCTTTCAGTGGAGGGAAAGCACCGAAAGGCGCGGCCTTTTTTCGCTTTGTTTCACACCTCTTTCCCTTTCCTCCCTTTCTTCCCTCCCCACCCATGGCCTCCGCGGCGGCGCTCGCCGCCGTCGCCGTAATGGTGGCCATGCTCGCCGCGGAGGCGTCGGCTACCATCACCTACGACCGCAAGGCCGTGGTGGTGAACGGACAGCGCCGGATCCTGCTCTCCGGCTCAATCCACTACCCCAGGAGCGTCCCTGAGGTGCGCGCCGCTGCTCTTGCTCCTCAGACTCCCTCCTTTAGCGCGTGGCCCACCTCTTCCCGGGAATGCGGGCTCAGTGGTGTCCGCCGCCGTTGTTGTTCGTGATGCGTGACTCTCTTGCTTGCTTGTTTTTTGGCGCGCAGATGTGGCCGGATCTGATACAGAAGGCCAAGGACGGCGGCCTCGACGTGGTGCAGACGTACGTCTTCTGGAACGGCCACGAGCCTTCCCCTGGCCAGGTAGCTCCTTGACGCACCAATTGCGTGTGAAAATGTTGCTCATTTTTTCCTCCTCTTTTCCTCTGTTCTTGACATGGTGGCTGGTTGCGCAGTACTACTTCGAGGGGAGGTATGATCTGGTGCGCTTCATCAAGCTGGTAAAGCAGGCCGGCCTTTACGTGCACCTCCGCGTTGGCCCCTATGTCTGCGCCGAGTGGAATTTTGGGTGAGAAACTAGCTTTGGTTTTGTTAGTTCTACTTTGAAATGGTTTTTGGGTGGTTTCGATGCTTCTTGCAGTGACCATTTTTGCTTCTTGTGATTTGTGTGGGTTCGAGGGAGAAAAAATATTTTGGTAGTTTGGATGGTCATGTAGCTGACAGTGAGTGTTCGTGTGCAATAATTTAGTTTTGCTGTTTTAATTTGTCAATGAGAAATGATTAAATAGATCTACTGATTTTAAGTTGATGCAAAGTAACTTAACAATGTTATTTCCCCTTTGCTTGTAGTGGTTTCCCTGTTTGGCTGAAGTATGTCCCCGGCATAAGCTTTAGGACTGATAATGAGCCATTCAAGGTAAGAATCGATCGATAGCTCTATTTTCCATGTGCTCTTCTTTCTTTTTACATTTTCTGGAAACTCGGTAAAAATAGAATTGACCTTTTGGTGAATCTTGGAACAGGCGGAGATGCAGAAGTTCACCACAAAGATTGTCAACATGATGAAGTCTGAAGGGCTCTTTGAGTGGCAGGGAGGGCCAATAATTCTCTCCCAGGTATCTTTGTAATTTATCCATTTCTAGTCTGTGTATTTATGCCAGTCATTTGAATGCAATGTACCATTGGATCCGGATTGTCCTTGCAGATTGAGAATGAATTTGGGCCCTTGGAGTGGGATCAGGGGGAGCCCGCCAAGGCCTATGCGTCCTGGGCAGCTAACATGGCTCTTGCTCTCAATACGGGTGTTCCATGGGTCATGTGCAAAGAAGATGACGCTCCTGATCCAATTGTATGTATCGTACTTCCTTTATGTAATATAATGACTTCCCTGTGGGCCGCATTTCGTCCTTGTTTCTTTCATGTGCTGGGATCTAGCCTTGTGTTCATTCTCCAAGAACATTCGTAACTACGTGATATTTATCTGTCTTGAGACATGTAAATTTGGTCGAAAGCTTTTCACTCACTAGACTTACCATGATTTACTGGTGACAGATCAATACTTGCAATGGATTTTACTGTGACTGGTTCTCCCCAAATAAACCTCACAAGCCTACAATGTGGACTGAGGCTTGGACAGCTTGGTAGTTTCATTTAATTTCCTTTCCTTTTTATCAATCTATGAAGCCAGACCACCTACTTATTTTTGTCTCTTATATGGAATCTCCCTTGTTTTCTCTTACCTGCAGGTACACAGGCTTTGGTATCCCAGTTCCTCATAGACCAGTTGAGGATCTGGCCTATGGTGTTGCCAAGTTTATTCAGAAGGGTGGCTCTTTTGTTAATTATTACATGGTAATTCTCCTGATTTTTGCTATACAACAGAAGTTGAATATAAAACTGTTGATCTGTATAACTGTATTAAGTTGTTACTCAACTTTTCAGTATCATGGTGGAACAAATTTTGGACGCACAGCTGGCGGTCCATTCATAGCAACAAGCTATGACTATGATGCTCCTATTGATGAGTATGGTGAGTTGTGCACATCATTCATGGATTCAGATATTGAACTCTAAAATGCATTGCTTATTTTGGTAAAAGCCGTAGTTTGCTTAAATTTAGGCTAGAATACAAAAACCGAATTATTGCAGTTTGCATCTATGTCCGGTCATGAAGGACCCCTTGATTCAGCATTATTCCTTCTGTGCTTTAAATAATAATTTAATGTTTCCGTTTTGTGATCTAGTCATCTTTAGTGATGTCCTTGGGCAGTGGCTATAGCATGTTACTATACTACTATTCAAACTGCATTGCCTAGTCTTGAATATGTGATAACTGTTAAAAGATGCGGCTAAGAAGAAATTATTTTATGCCATCAAAAGAATATATAACATAAGCTGTTTACAAACCTTTATATGAGTTTACCCCTCCTCAGGCCTGTTGAGAGAACCAAAGTGGGGCCACTTAAGGGACTTACATAAAGCTATCAAGCTTTGCGAGCCAGCCTTGGTTGCTGGAGACCCCATTGTAACTTCACTTGGCAATGCTCAACAGGTTGTTAACTGTAATGGCATTCTGTTCTCTACTCTGTCCTCGAAACCCTGTAGTATTTTGTTCTGAGCTGACTTTTGCTTATTTTCTATCCAGTCATCGATTTTTAGGTCCAGCACTGGAGCTTGTGCCGCCTTTCTTGAGAACAAGAATAAACTATCTTATGCCAGGGTAGCATTCAATGGGTTGCATTATGACCTGCCTCCGTGGTCCATAAGTATTCTCCCAGATTGCAAAACAACAGTCTTCAACACTGCAAGGGTGAGATTAGGCACCTGAGTTGTTTTATTAATGCTACAGGTCCCTTTTTGTGATGCTAATTAAGATTCTTGCTGAAAGTGTTTATTTACCCTTTTCATCTGTAGTTTATATAATGTTTCTATTTTGCTATGGCACCATATTCATTGTGGAGAATGACTTTTTATATGTTAATACAGGTCGGAAGTCAGATTTCACAAATGAAGATGGAATGGGCTGGAGGATTCACCTGGCAATCGTACAACGAGGAAATAAATTCCTTGGGTGAGGAATCATTTACTACAGTAGGATTACTGGAGCAGATAAACATTACAAGGGATAACACAGACTACTTATGGTACACAACATAGTAAGTAAAATAAACTCAGTGAAAATAAGCTAACTAATAGTTTTGTTGCAACTCAATGATACTAAACATTGCACTTTTAGTGTCAATATTGCTCAGGATGAGCAGTTTCTCAGTAATGGGAAGAATCCCACACTTACTGTGATGTCGGCTGGTCATGCTTTGCACGTATTCATTAATGGACAACTAACAGGTAAATCTAGAGGATCTGCAATCTCTTTCACCCACGCGCACGCGCACATACACACCCACACACGTGCCCGCATGCATGCGCAAACACACACACACACACACACACACACACACACACACACACACACAACTGATCTTCAGTGTGCTTTCCAACTCGTTGGCAGGAACTGTATATGGAAGTGTTGATAATCCGAAGTTAACCTATACTGGAGACGCCAAACTCTGGGCAGGCAGCAACACCATTTCCTGCTTAAGTATATCTGTTGGTCTCCCTGTAAGTGGATGTTTTATTCAATCGAATATAATTCTCTTGGTATTGTGCTATATGAGCCTGTCTAAGTTCAATTTATATTTTCCTTCACTTCAGAACGTTGGAGAACATTTTGAGACTTGGAATGCTGGAATTCTTGGTCCAGTGACACTGCATGGCTTGAATGAGGGAAGACGAGACCTCACTTGGCAGAAATGGACTTATCAGGTTACATGTTTGTTATTGACATAGCCATATATTTGTTGGGCTCATGAACCTAAACAACTTTGTTTTTGTACAGGTTGGTCTGAAAGGTGAGGCTTTGAGTCTTCATTCACTCAGTGGAAGCTCATCCGTAGAGTGGGGAGAACCCATGCAAAAGCAGCCTCTGGCATGGTACAAGGTAAGGAAGAAACTTGCTTGTGATTAGAGGCCTTTTGTTTGGATGAACTATTGATTTTGAAACTTATCTCTCCAACATTTTCTGTTCAGGCTTTTTTCAATGCACCTGATGGTGATGAGCCATTAGCTTTGGATATGAGTAGCATGGGTAAAGGCCAAATCTGGATAAATGGACAAGGTATTGGACGATATTGGCCTGGTTACAAAGCTTTTGGAACCTGTGGAAGCTGTGATTACCGTGGAGAATATGATGATAAAAAGTGTCAAACTAATTGTGGCGATTCTTCTCAAAGATGGTAGGCATTTCATAGAACCGTAAGGATAATTACTACGGAAATTTTCATGAGAATGGTTACAGATGAAGCTCTTGATGCTCACATTATGTTCTTTCAGGTACCATGTTCCTCGTTCATGGCTTAACCCCACAGGGAACCTTTTGGTTATATTTGAGGAGTGGGGTGGTGACCCTACTGGAATCTCAATGGTGAAAAGAACCACTGGGAGTATCTGTGCTGATGTCTCTGAATGGCAACCTTCAATGAAGAACTGGCGTACCAAAGACTATGAGAAAGCCAAGATCCACCTCCAGTGTGATCACGGAAGGAAGATTACTGATATAAAATTTGCCAGCTTTGGCACACCAGAGGGTTCTTGTGGGAGCTACTCTGAAGGAGGTTGCCATGCGCACAAGTCGTACGACATATTTTGGAAGGTAAAGTGTTTGCAAATGGTATTCAACTGAAATAACATGTACTCCCTCAGTTCAACATTATATGATGTTTTGGCTCCGGGCACGGGAATTAAGAAGAGGTGAAAAAGGTGGGTGCACAGGAAACGAGGAGGAGAGAGATAGAGATAGAGGTGTATTGGGAAGAGAGAAAAATGCATTGGAAAGCGAGAGTGTCTTATAATTTAAGAAAACTTGAGAAGGCTAGAGTGTCATATAATGATGAACGGAGGGAGTAGATGTGTATTTGCATTTACGTGACAGTTAAAATTGGTATTTCTTGCAGAACTGCATTGGTCAAGAGCGCTGTGGAGTAAGTGTGGTTCCAGATGTATTTGGTGGAGATCCATGCCCTGGGAAAATGAAAAGGGCAGTTGTTGAGGCTGTATGCAGTTGAGTAGCAAACAAAATGTGATTCCACTCGATCACTAGGTTCAATATATCCTAATCGACAAAGCTATTGGTTTTGCTCTATCGACCTTCTGGCAAGAGGTGAAAGTCACATCAACCGTGACGCACGGACTGTCAGAAGTTACAGCAGTTGTATGTTCCATTAATTCCAATGTATGTATGTATGTATATTAGCCTATATCAGACTTGAAAAGAATGAATAGGACTCTAGGAGCGAGGAATTAAGGAGGATCATGATCCTCAGGTTGGTCTAGCAGGGGGTGAATGCATATGAGACTCTGCTAAAATTTGAGTCCATGTGCGCAATTGCTGTTTGGTTGGAGGTCAAGAAGAAGCAGGTCATTGGTTTTGCAATTATGTGATGATTCGTTTTCGCTTATTGAAGGGCGCAAATGTAATGTGCAGGGTGTCATTCATATACTGACACTGTCCTAGTATTAATCAAAAGCAGTAAAGAATACATTGGTTCAGCTTATAAATAGCAGTGGTGTTGTATGCTGTCTTCACATTTACCTGATAATTGGCAGTTCGATCGGAGGTACTAATTGCAGCATATGTAAGTAGATGGTTTTGTCCCTGATACCAGTTGTCAAAAGGACAGCTTAAATGAATCTTGTGATAGATGTGACGTGGACACGTGGTCATTTGGCCTCCTGCTGCCGTTGGTCCCAAATGGGACGAATGACCATGCTAGTACTAGTACTACTGGCTAGTGTTATTTCCTGGCATGTGCCAATGTCCGTTCGGTCGCTGGTTTGTGTAACCCGGGGGCTGAAACAACCACCTGCCTGCTGCAGTCACAAACTGACGAGACTCCTGAGTCCTGATGCCAACACATAAATATTGTTCGGTTTCGAACTTTCCACAGGTAAAACGTCCAGGAGAGGAGGTCCAATCAAGGTTCGGGTTGGAGCCTAGCTAGCTAGTGTCGTAGGTCGATTCCAGCATCCGGTTTGGTGCCCAAAATCCAGTGTGCGGATCGGTGGAAAAACCACGCAGAACCCTGCCCGTTGCCGCCGGACAGAACCAACGAGGCGACACAGCTGTGTACTAGTAGCCGATGACATACGTTGCTGGTGCGGCGCCGCGTTCTGCTCGTCTGTGCCGGCCGGTTAACGGTCCAGGCGAAACGGCGTCGAGTACCGCGTACGCGACGACCTGGCTTGATCCGTACGTCGGCGGCACATGCTTGCATTGGATCCACGCATGTCTGGACGGGATCGGAATATCTGCCTGTCACATTCACAGAAAGGGTCAGTCCATTGGATTTGACCTCCTTCACTTAGATCACATCGGATTCGATGCTTGAGACTGCAGCGTTGAATAATGATGGGGAGCATCAGGCTCGGCGTCGCTACCTGACGCGTCCGCCGCACCCGGCCTGCCGCCGCGGTGAAACTGAAACCTGCCGTTCCAAACCAGGCAGCTCAAAACCGCGGGAAGAAGCTGGCCACCGGCTTTATTCCATTGTGCCTAATAGAATCCTAATGTCAGTATATGGCATATGGTGGCCACATGGAATTCAGAGTCCACATACAGCTCAATTAGCTGCTGGCCTAGTCATCGAGTTGGCGCCGTCCATTGGAATTTCCGATGACTAAGATTGTTCGCAAGGCACGCATGCAACTACTGGCACAGTATGTTCTGCTCGTGTGCTATAAATAGCAGCTTCCGTGCCCTCTCCACATGCAACTCAGAGAAGGAAAACACACAAGTTCAGATACTCTGCAAGCTTGCATTAAGTTGTGTCGTCCCAGCATTTGGCAGGCGCCGCGTACGTAGTACACGGGGTGCACGAAGCGATGACGGGGCCGATGGAGATTCCCGTGATCGACCTTAGCGGCCTCAACGGCGGCGACAAGGAGAGGTCGCGGACCTTGGCGCAGCTCCACGAAGCGTGCAAGGACTGGGGCTTCTTCTGGGTGAGTACCAAATTAAGCTTTCGACGATGGTAGTAGTAACCACTTCTTGCATCACTTTTTTCTCAGCAAGTAGTAATTGGAGAACGCGCATGTGCTGCGGCAATCCAATCTCCAATGCAGGTGGAGAACCATGGCGTGGACGGAGTGCTGATGGAGGAGGTGAAGCGCTTCGTGTACGGCCACTATGAGGATCACCTGGAGAGCAAGTTCTACGCCTCCGACCTCGCCAAGAACCTCGATAACAACGCCGACGAGGCGGACTGGGAGGCCACCTACTTCATCCAGCACCACCCCAAAAGCAACATCGCAAACTTCCCGGAGATCCCGCCGCCGACGAGGGAGACGCTGGACGCGTACATCGCGCAGATGGTGGCCCTCGCGGAGCGCCTGGCTGAGTGCGTGGGCCTCAACCTGGGCCTCCCCGCGGCCCACGTGCGCGACGCCTTCGCGCCGCCGTTCGTGGGCACCAAGTTCGCCATGTACCCTCCGTGCCCGCGCCCCGACGCCGTGTGGGGCCTCCGGGCCCACACTGACGCCGGCGGCATCATCCTGCTCCTCCAGGACGACGCCGTGGGCGGGCTTGAGTTCCTCAGGGGCGGGCGCGACTGGGTCCCCGTGGGGCCCACCAGGCACGGCAGGCTCTTCGTCAACATCGGGGACCAGATCGAGGTGATCAGTGGCGGGGCGTACCCGAGCGTTGTGCACCGCGTGGCCGCCGGCGAGCAGGGGCGGCGGCTGTCAGTGGCAACGTTCTACAACCCCGCCGCCGACGCTGACGTGGCGCCGGCAAGGGAAGCGCCGGCGTACCCGGGGCCGTACAGGTTCGGGGATTACCTCGAGTATTATCAGGGCACCAAGTTCGGCGACAAGGCCGCCAGGTTCCAAGCCGTCAAGAAGCTCTTCGGCTAAATAAGCCAAAGAAAACACTTTTGATTTCGTGCTTTGTTGTTTCGTTACCACTGTATTGGGATTGCGGATTTAGTTACCAAATCCATCACTTAATTACTGTATTTTGGCTTGTTTCGTTTATACATGACATTCAGCAGGAGTAGTTCTGATTATCTGGCTTGTTAGAGTCAGTTGTCATCTCATACGATTTGGTTGTGTCATACATATCTGACATGAATAGGAGCGCTGTTGCCCTTGATTATATTGAAATGTAAAGGGAACGCCGTATGTTTGAAGGCATCGCTCACTTCCATTGTTGAAACGGTCATACAAAATGTGCAATAAGTAATAAATTCATTCCAAGGTCTTCTTATAATTGGGTGCTACACGAGAACCGAGCGTGGCTCGGATGGTTAGCACTGCTGGTGGTAGTTGCGCGAGCGCCCCGCGCAGGTTCCAATCCAGGACTCGCAACTCGCGTGTCTTACCTAAAAAAATCTCCTTCTCTCTCCCTAGGTTAAAACATAGTTAAAGACGCCTCACAGATGTAATTATGTCCATATCTCCGTAGATCGAGTTTTTTTTTATAATTGGAATGCTACATAATTATTGGCATGACTTTTCTCATGCTTTGGGGAGAAGAACAAGATGGATGTGTGCATGGATTCAAAAACCGCTCGGTTTTCGTGGTTTTAGACCAAACCGGTCCGGTCCGGTCCGGTTTATTCGGAGGACCGGTTTTCGGTCCAATACAATTTAAAATTTTGAAATTTTGAAATTTTTTAAAATCTTAAAAACCAAAAAAATTAAGCGGTAAACCGAAGAAATCGAACGATAAACCAAAAAAATCGAATGGTTTATTTTTAAACTGCAAAAATCAATGATAAATAGAGGAAAGTGAGTGGTATATAAACCAAAAAATCGAATGATAAACCTAGAAAACCGATTGGCTTGCTTTCAAATCATGTTTAAATTCATATTTTGATATTTGCGTGGTCTATTGTTCGGTTTTCATGGTTTTCATCAAACCGGTCGGCTTCGGTTTCCACGATACAAACGGTTTTTGAATCCTTGGATGTGCGAGTGTAACCAAAAGGACATTTGGACCTCTAAAAAAAAATATCCGCTGCTCGGTCTGGGTTCTGCAATGACATACTAGTAATGTTTTTAGACCTCTCCTTTGTATCAATTCTTGATCTAGAATGGTGAAATGTTAGTCTTCTTTCAGAGATTCCAGACTCACCATCAGATTCCTTCGGAGTTGTTCAGAATACGACGAATACAACCTCCAATTCAGACCTTGGATTTTTTTTAGACGAATTCAGACTTGGATGTGGCTCATTGATCCAACAGTGGCTTTTGGACTTGTATCCAACACAGCCCACTAAGGGCTCCCATCGTCACTTCACGCGGGAGTAAGTTAGAGCATCTCCAAGAGCTCTCTAATAAATAGGTACTAAAATCTCTTTTCGGAGCAGCCCAAAATCTAACAAAGTTAATTTTTATTGACTCTTCCAACAATTTCCCTATAAATGGATCCGTAAAATTTTAAATTGGCCCATGCCATCCGAAAGAGAAGGTCGGCCTTTCGTTTTTTACTAGACTGCTATCTACGATCACGTTCTATCTGCAGTCTGGAGCCGCCGCCAGAGAATTTTGCTGTGTGCCTCCGACGCCTCGTGCGACGATCACCTGCGGAAGAAAGCCTATTCGTGCCTGCATGCGTTGGCCGTCCTTGCGATGTCTCATGATTGTAGCCACGCGGCTTCACGCTGTTCATGCGGCCTCCTGCTCGACAAACGGAAGCAACCAGGTCTTGTTGTATAAACTATGAAACCTATACTATATCATAATACGTTGTTGTTTGTTCATTAATCATTACTACTTGTCAATTGCTATATTCAGAATAGAGATTGTCCTGATCATTTGCAGTTACAAGCGTCACAACTCATAGTTGAATCCATCGTCAATCCTTTTTGAATCAAGTACTAGAGGATTCTTCCTCTTGAATCAGTTTATTGTTTGACATATAAAAGCATCGGTGACAGTGTAATAGGGCCACACCACAATGATTAACCGCACGAAGACACCCAAGGCCTCAGCTGCTCGCAAGGTTCGAGAAAAAAAAAATCACAATGCAGAGAGCAATCGATTGTACTACCTCCGTTCCACACAAAGTTATCGTTTTTGACTTTCAGACATCATATTTAATCTTTTATTTTATTCAAAATTTTTATATGAATTTAGAAATAGACATATCATAATTAAAATATTTTTAATAATAAACTAAGTTATAAAAAATAAATAATTTATCTGTAAATTTTTAAATAAAACAAACGGTCAAACGTGATGTTTAAAGTCAAAAACGATAACCTTTAAGGAACGGAGGGAGTATCAAAAACGACAACAAAAGTGACTTCCAGTGATCGGCCGTAAGCGGCCTTTGTGGTGGACACAGAGTCTGCCACAAATAATCGTTACAGATTTGTACATAAATTAGTGACGGGCTACATGGCCACCACTAAGGCCGTTATTAGCAACAAAAACAAAGTTGTACCGCACCAAATTCTAGCTCTAGGCCTCGGCGGCGTATGCCACCGCCACCATCCCCCCATCAGGACCGTCGCCTTTTTTGCTATCGTGGCCGTCTTGTACGTCTCGATGTTGTCGTGCATGGTGAGGCGGAGGGAAGCCCCCACCTGCTCTGAGCCGTTCGGGAGGTCAGTGAGCGCCTGCACCGCGATATAGACGACGTTGTCGACCATGATCGACAATTTGGCCACTGCCCTCACGATGCCGATGGTGGCCTTGACGACCACGACCATCGCGGCCACCATCCCCTACCTGGGGGGGGGGGGCGGGGAGGGGACGAGGCAGAGGCGATAAGGAAGACGTCGGCGCCACCATGGCCATCCTCATCGTTGTGGCTGCCATGACGGGTGGATGGCCTACACCTGCCAGAGGGAGGTGGCCCGACGTTTGCTTCTTCGCACGGGCCTCCTCCGTCAATGGCGTGCGGCGATTCACGGCTCGACGGAGGCGATGGCGGCGCTGCGTCTAGATGTAGCGCAGCCGGCCAAGGGCGGTGACAAGGCAGCCAAGGATGGTGACGAGGCGCGACGGCCATGGGAGTGGATCGATGGTGGCAAAAAAGGAGTGGAAGGGGGCGGATCGATGCCGACAGAAGAGAAGAAGTGGATAGGATTACACTTCCTCCTCACCCTTTCTTTTATAGGTGGTGGTGGAAGTTAGTCGCGGGTGATATTTACAGCCCGCCACTAATCTGTCCTGCTTAACTTAGTGGCGGGCAAAGAGGAGTCCACTACTAAGTTAGAGCACTTAGTGACAGGCACCCCACCCCGGATCCATTTTAATAGCGGGTTTCTCGATGCCCGCCACTAATAACAATAGGCCTTTTATTGATAAAAATGGTATTTATAGCAGTGGTATGTTCAGCAATGAGATTTTGCTTATGATGTTCTGAGATTTTGCATAGAACAACCTATTTCTATGACGAAATAATTATATCCGGTATTGATCAACGGTGAGTGAGTTGAAGTGCTACACTACTATGATGAATAAAGAAAAAACTGTCACAAATCAACATGATTTTCCATCACAAATGAAATGCACAACAAGCACCACTGTGTTGTAATGCTCAATTAAGTGAATTCCACAGTTTTCTCATCTCAAAGAGCTTATTCGCAGCTTATCGGCATACTTGAGAGTTCATCATGGTTCAAATGGATGTGGAATTGACTTTGTCACAGCAAACATAAATCCTTTTTTTTCGGCTACTACTGCAAGATCGCCTCAATAAGGAATTTACCACAGCAAAAGACAAACCATCTGGACAGGTATGAATGTGTCTTACGCACCACAGAGAACAAAGAGACTCTGAGACATCTTTTTTTATTATTTATTTCTCTTTTTAACAAATTGTGCTGGAGTTCTTGAACATCAGTTGGAACTCACAGCTGGAGACATGCTCTTGCAGGCGAAGATTTCGTTTGGTTCCAAAATTTTCAGAGAAGTTTTGATGACTGCTGCTTGGTGTATCTGGTGCCGTCAAAATGACATTATCTTTGATCGGGGCACCTCGAGATGGAGAAACAGCTTCAAGGAAGAAATTCGACTTGTGGCCTTGAAGGCCCGAGCAGATGTAAGAACTTTGTTAGAAGTTTGGATTAGTAATTTAGCCTTTTAAATTTTTAGTACTAGGATCGTTTTTGGGCCTACGGCCTAGCTTGCACATGTATATAAAGTTTGGAAATTAATAGGAAAAAAGGTTGGGGACTCCCTGCCATTGTCATAGTTGGAATTGACCGGTATTTAGGCTGATAGGAGATGCAAATATGCAACCTTCTCGGTACTCTTTAGGATGTTGGAAGAATAGGATATGCCAGCAGCCTCACCACTCACCAGTGAGTTAAACAAGAAACGAGATAACAAACTCGAGCAAATCTCATAGCACAACATGTATAAACAAGTCAAACAAGCTAAAACTTGTGAATTGCAGACCGGTCCCTGTTAATACGTTGACTGCAATTCACGAATCCATTCCTTTGTCCTCAGCCACGCGCCGCTCCTGGGCTTGTCAGTTCCTCGGAGCGCCTCCTCCGCTCCCATTTCTTCGCCTCGTCCGCCGGGTGGTCAGGCCGGAGCGAGTGGTACCGGGTCGCCTCCCTCCCGTACGACTTGCCGCCATCGCTCTTGGACCGCGCCAGTGTGGCCGTCGGCTCCTCCTCCTCCCGCGCCGCCGCCGCCCCGCCGCGAGTCGTGGCGGTGGTGACGCTGCTCGGCGGCGTGCGGTCGCACGACGACAGCGGCGTGGTCTCGTACGAGTGGTCGAAGTCGAGCACGTCGTGCGTCGACAGCCACTGCATCGCCTTCTCCAGGTACTCGTCGCTCGGCGACGGCGCCATTATTTGCCTGCCGCTCTCATTCTCATCACGGGCGCCGCCGTGGCTCGACGAGCGGCTCCTCTTGCCACCGCCGGGGAGAAGCTTCTTGAAGTTTCCCAGGAACTTGAGCTTCTTGCGTTGCCCGACGCCGGTCTTCTTCCCCTGCGCCGCGTCGACGGTGGAAGCTGCCGGCGTGGTGGCGGTCATCACCGACGGCGTGCCAGCCGGGCTCCGCTCACGAGTCTGATGATCGTCGCCGTCGACGGACTCGTGCAACGGGGAGAAGAACGCGGGGTCGAGGCCGGGCGGGTGGCCGTACCGGAGCATGAGCTGCTTGGCCCGCTCGCTGGACCGGAAGCTCATGCTCTTGCTCAGCGCCATGGCGGACACGCCGTCGTCGTCGTTGGCGGAGCACGGCGGGTGGAGGCCGTGGTCGCTCAGCTCGTGACGGAGGCAGGCGTTGACCCACTTGAGGTACACCAGCTCCTCGACGTGGGCGCAGTGGTCGCTGCGCAGCTCCTCGATCTGACGCGTCAGGCTCGAGTTCGTCTCCCGCAGCTGATGCGCCTCCTCAACCATGTCCTCCTAATAAGTAAAATACAGAAATGCACAAATGATATAGGTTTTTCGATCAGGATTCGAACAAAGATTAAGATTATTTGGTTGGTACCATTTCGGCAACCATAAACATGTTTAGACCACAACGTTTTGGTACAAGAACAAACAAGCTGCACAAATACCAGAAAACGTGTCGTGTTAGTCGTAACTACTCCTACGGTGCGTCGTTGCTTTACTACACGTGCTTCTTTTATCCGTTGAAACACCTGTCCCTTGGTGTGCTGAAAAGTGTCTGAAAGCTACAGGTCGGTGCATGACATAACCAATTTCCATGGAAAATAAAGATGCAATGTTATTTTGATAGTACTTGTGTTTATTGCAAGAGGCGCTGCAAAAATGTCAATCAGATGAAGGAATGTTCTGCAACAACTATTCCCATCTTTTGACTTTTGTGCATTTTGACCCTTGGAAAAAGGGGGTGATGAGCAATGTGACTTTTATGATCCTATCATGCACAATATGCTAGTCAGGAAAATGTCGTTGAAGCAACAATCCAGGCGGACGAAGATTATCTAAAGAGATCGCGACCAATTAAAATTGTCAGGATAACAACTTATCATAAACACGTCATGTACAATTATCTAAAGTTTCGTGCAAGAGTAGCTAACAAAAATGTGGCAGCTGTCTCGAGCACCGACCACTATAAGCAAACTGTAAACAACAACATATTCAGACGAAAATGACATGTGAGTGTTACAAAAAACAATGAGAAACGAATCGACATGTGAAACTTGTCACATGCCATGGGTAGATGGATTATCTATGTAAGTACACTTTAGAGAAGAAATAAAAAAAAAAGACATGGTGACCAAATGTTGCTGTCTTGGCCATCACGTTCAATTTCGTGCGCTTCGTAAACCCAAGCAGTCATACGGCTAATTGCGCAACCTAAAAGTCTGAACAAACAAGGGCCAATAATCAGTTGCAGAAGGTTCTTCCAATTTCCAACCATGACTGCAGCACGGGAATAACAAAACAGAGGAAGGAGTGGTCTAATTTGATTGGCAACCCTAAGTCAAATTGAATCCGTGACAGCGACATTGCAAACTTGGCACAAATTTCAGCCTCTGCTTTGGGGAGAGCTTTTATTCGTCCCAACAAAAGGGAGATGACAAAGGGCATCTAACCAGCATAATTGCAAATCACATAAAACAGAGCATTGTTGGCACTATTCCTGAGTGCACGAATAAGAATTTCTAAATATCACCCCCTCCTCTGCTAAAGGACCTAATAACTTTGTTTAAATTATATTATTAGTTAATCCTTGATAAAAATCTTCAAAACAATGTACTTACTAGTATAAATTACTGCTGTCAACTGTTTCAATGCATTTCACAGCAGAAATAGCATCTATCTATCGTAGAAATTTATAGCACTGTAAAAGATTGCCAAAAAAAAAAAAAATTGAACTGAAGGTAAGAATCAGGAAGGCAGTTATCAGTTACCTCAAGGGCCAGATGAACAGAGGACGCAGCCTGCTCTGCCTCCTGCAGCCGCAGCGCGAGCTCCATGTTGTCCTCCTCCAACGCCGCATTCGCCTCCCGCAGCGCCGCCGCCTCGGCCTCCACCGCGGCGGCCCTCTCCTCCCCTCCCGTCTCCAGCTCCGCCACCCGCGCCCGGAGCGCCGCCGCCTCCCGCCGCGCCTCCTCCTGCTCGTCCTGCACCCTCGCCTTGATCGCGCGCAGCTTCTCCTTGGCGCGCGCCAGCTGCGCGCGCGCGTCGTCCAGCTCGTCCAGCTGCGCCCTGAGCCGCCCGTTCTCCTCCTGCAGCGACGAGACCTTCAGCTCCATCAGCCGCGCCTCCATGGCGGCGGCGGCGACGCGGTTCTCGAGCTCCCGCGCGGTGGCTTCCTGCTCCCGGAGGCCCTCCAGCTCCTGAAGCCGGAGCTCCAGCCTCTGCTCGCGTTCCACCATCGACAGCCACAGCTCCCTCAGCCGCTCGGCGTCTTGACGGTGCTCTGCTTCGGATTGGCCGTGCTCTTTTTCGGCATTTGCGCCGGCCGTGTCGGCGTCTGTGGTCTCCATCACTCGCGCGACGATGACCGGCTCGTCGTCCCCGGCGCCGATCGACGCGCCGTGAATCACGTTTTCTAAAGAGTCGTCCTTCGACACAGAATTGAACGAATTCAGTCGTACGATTACTATTGTGAAAAAACTAGCATGATCATCAAATGAAGAATCTTTACTCACCTTGGACGATAGAATCCTGAGCCCATCATGAGATGCCGGCAGGGGACGAGGCCTAGCAGCTACGACAAAAATCCAAAGAAAACGAAATCAAAACCACCATCAAAGAAGCGAGCGCGAACAAAACAAAACAAAACAAAACAAAGGGAGTAACCGAACCGCGTACCAGAAGAACTCGTCCCAGCCGTCTCCGCCGCCGACCGCCTCGGCCGGCGCGCAAGGCGAGGCCGGCGACCAGACGCGTGCATCGCCGCGAGGCAGACAGACACGGCCGCGGTAAGAGCTGCGGCGGACACCACGGCGGCGGCGGCGGCGGATTCCTGGCCGTCCGCCATGGACGACCCTCTCCTCTCCGCGCTCTTGGTCCACCCAAGAAACCGGCTGAAGAGCGCGGAGAGCGAGGCGCCGAACAGGGCGCGATCGACCTTCCCCGGATCGAACTGGAGGAAGAATCTGAGCCCGCCGTCGCCTCCCTCCAACCCCTCCATCCTGTCAAGCCGCATGCTCTGCTCTCCAATCAGCCATGGCCAGGGAGCACTGAACCAGAGACCTTGAGGAGGACAAGAGGGAGGAGGAGGAGTACCCATGGGTATATATGTCAACGTGTACGCCAATAATCCTGGTCTGGTCAGACAGCGCGATGAAACGGCGCAAGGAAAATATGATTAAAAAAAAAGATTTGATTCCTTGTTGCATGGATGGAAGGCGGGTGTGTGCGGGGAAGAAAGCATCAAAGAGCCCCACCAGGAAAGCAGAGGCCAATTTCTCTTGATCTCCTCTTCTTTTCCGCTACGGATGGCTGGTTCCCTCACAAACTTAATTATTCGGCGTTGATGTTGGGCGGGGTGCACGCTGCTTTTTTATGTACGCCGGTGAGACGCGGAGATAGGTGCGGCTTGGAACTGGTTGGTGCATGACGTGGAATAATCAGCTGGTTCCCACGAATTTCAGCTGCTTTCAGGGAAAAAGTTTCGAGGATTTTAGTCGGTGGAGAAATGACACGACAGAAATCGGCGTAGGAGTTGCATGTACAAGGTTGGTGTGTGTGTCACTACTCGGTACTACTCACTACAGCCATTTAATGAGGAAATGCGATACTGTGGGTCACAAAACCGTATACTGCTTCGGCATGTGTTTACGATCCACGTTAGCTGACTCGACGGATTTGTCAGTGCCTGATCACTGCTCTTTTGTCATAACGCGGGCGACTCTTGTTACTATTAGCACTTCAACCCCGACTATTTGTCTTCACGGGCAATATTTTTGACGCCAATTGTTGTCTTATACAATAAGTCTGTCAGTGACAAATGTGCCAAGCAAAAGAGACCGGGATGCGATAACATAACGCTGTTCCCCTGCAATCGCAACACTTTATTCCCATCAGGAGCAAATTTTCCACTGTTTTGGCCACCGTTCTGTGGGCTGTGCTGTGGTGTCGTGCTGGTTTGGTGCCGGTCCCGTTCGTTCGTTCGTTCGTCATACCCCTTCTATCCGTTTCAGTTCGTCGCTCTTTTTTTTTTTCAGTCCACGTGTATGACGTGCCCACCAAGACGTAGGAACGCGACCCAAAGCTATACATACTCAACTCCGTGAGCATTATCAACGCATTGTCATGCCGTCCCCCCTTTTTTTTTTATCCTCAGTCACTCATGCATCTGTTATTACTTCTTTACTAGAGTCGTGTGAATCTCTTTGCATACGGAGTAGTATATACCACGGTTTTCTTTTTCTAGCAGCCGCGCGCCGCGGTATTTCAAGTTACAATTGGAGGAGGGTTCAGATCGACAAACTTTGTCATGGCTTCATATGCGATCGTGTAAAGCGAGCTACCGGCTATATGCTCGTGCCTTTCATGGCCGTATTCCTTACCCTTTTCCTCGTCCCCGGCAGGGTTGTGCGCGTCTTTCGTGGCCGCATTCCCCCTCCTTTTTCTTCTTGCCCGATCCCGGGCAAGGTGCTGGGCGCGCGTCTTTCGTAAGCGTGAGTGGGGCAGCGCGGGGCCATGGCCGCGGTTCTCGAGGGGGATCCATCCGCGTGAGCCACTGTGCCGTTTCACTGAAAGCAGGAAAAGGCGCAGGCAATCCGGCATGTTCAGCGACGCTTCTTCTCTAGGGAACGGAGGAGATGGTGTTTCGAATTAAAAAACCATGCGACATCCTTTACCTTTCGTACCGTTTTTGGAGAGATGTCACGTGGCATCGACTGACCGTTGATTGGTGTGCATGGACAAAAGGTTCACTGCTAGATTATGCTGCAAATTTGCTGATAGTTAACAACGTGATATCATATATCCCCAACAATATGAGCCCATTGAATGCATCAATACGCAGGTCACCTTCTTTTTTGCGGGAACCCTTATTTTAATAGTATATAAGGCCTTTAAGTTTTATTCATATAACTAAAACGATAAACAATAGACAAATTGCTACTCCCTATGTCCACAAATACAAGACTGTTAGTTTTATTCGTAGAAAAAATAATTTAGGAAAATGAAAAAAAAATACAAGATTAAGTGGAACAATTGAATTTTTTTTTCCTTGAACAATGTTGAGCTCGGTGACTTGGTTATGATGGAAGTCATTCGTTGCAGGAAGAAGACGGCACTTGCTTAGGTTGGGCCTGCTTCTTTTACTAGGCCTAGATGGGAGGCAGGGTGGGCGGAGGTTAGTTTGGCAATTTCTTCCCTGGCTGCCAACGAGGCCTGAGCAGGCCCCGAAACACAGCGCTTGGCAATTTCTTGTCAGCCCAGTCCATTTACAAAACCTAGAGGACACTGCCACGCGGGACCGGTGGCACACGTCGGCCGGTGAGTCACGCCCCCGGCGGCCTCCCCTCACGAAAAGCGAACCATATCCACGCCGTGCGGGACCACATCCAATCCCCATCCGCCACGTGCCATATCCGAGATACCCCCCGAGACCCAAGCCGCTCCCTCCCTTCCCACGGTCACCTCCTCTCCCCTGCTCTCCTCTGCTCGCCTCTCATCGCCTCCGACCACCGAGCAATTCTACGCTGCCAGCGACGAGCCAAGCCGAGAGAGGGAGGAGGAGGCGGTGAACCGCGTGGCGCAATGAGGGGGCTCTCCGGCGCGACGATGTCGGCGCCGCTCGGCTGCCGAGGCCTGCCGCGCCGGGCGGTCGGCGGCGGCGGCAGAGCGGGGAGGGCGGAGGCCGAGCGGTGGCGGCGGGCGGGTGCCGGGCGTCGGCTGGTAGACCGGATGGTGAGGTGCGTGGCGACGGAGAAGCACGACGAGAAGGCTGGGGCCGCTGTCGGGGTGGAGTTCGCCGACGAGGAGGATTACCGCAAGGCTGGCGGCGGCGAGCTGCTCTTCGTGCAAATGCAGGCAACCAAGCCCATGGAAAGCCAGTCCAAGATCGCGTCCAAGGTGATTTGATTACTACCGCTAATCCCATCGTATCTCCCTGCTATTAATGATCAAGATTATAGACTTCACCTCCTTTTGATTCTTAACCTGTACAGTATGTAGGAGATAGTATCGAGAACTCATTCACCGAGTCTTGAAATATTGATGCACCTTTCCTGTAGCACATAATTTTTTTTCTCTAATTTGTTTTTAATAACACATCGCTGGAGAATCGTATTTTTTTAGGGATTTTTGTTTACAGGACACTCAGAAAAGTTGTATTTGTCTATAAAACACCGCATTAGATGACTTTGTCTTATGGACACTGCGAAAAACTGTATTTGTCTACCAAACACTATGTGGTGTCCTCCAGACATATGCAGACAAATACGATTTTTCACGATGTTTATGAGACAAAGTCATCCGGTGCGGTGTTCTATAGCCAAATATAATTATTCTGAGTGTCTTGTAGATAAAAATCCCTATTTTTACTACATCATTATCCCTTATTAACAATTAAAGGCCGACCTTTTCCAAGAGAAACCATGACCACGATGTTTAGGTCAATGTTCTGAGAGCATAGTAATAAAATATAGAAACACCAATCAGTTAGCATAATGCGACCACGATAGTCATCTTTCATTGCGTACTTCACCACGTTTTGGCCACAAGGATGTCCACCGGAACAGAGGCCAGTTGCCAACTAGTAGTGATGATGTTTATCACTCCAACATTCATCTGAAAATCCCATATTCTTATTGGGATAAAGCTCGCTCATAGCAATATTTTAAAAAATAATTATGCCAAATTTGAAGTGTACATTGTACATTAATAAATATTCTAAAATATGTTTGGTCCGAAAATGATCGGTAGTTCCACCGTTGCAGTGTCTCTTGTGTAATCAAGGGCACATCATGCAGTACTGGCTGCCGCTTCTGACTAATCAATAAAACAACAATATCAGACTGGCCATGATGTCACGGGAACTAGGCCTATTTGTGGTTCGTACACGGGGACAAAGACCATTCCAAGAGGATGAGTCACGGTCACACGTACTACACTAGGGTATTTGTACATGACAACCATTTCCTCTTTGTGTTCACTAATTCCGCTCGCAATCATTAAGCCTATTGCGCGTCATATGGTGTAGTCTAGATCAATGGATCATCGTAAACGCATGGGATTCCCAATCCAATGTCAGTCAACATGCTTCGATTTAACTAGTCAAGTGGACTAGTCTAGGCACAAGGAGTCAAGGACTCCCAAAAAGTCACCATGTGTTCGTGACCTGATCCAGAGCTTCTGAAACAGGACACATCTTTTTTTTTGTTTACACCTCAAGTAAATGAGCCTGTGGTCGCATTCTTTGTTTGCAGCTGTTACCCATTTCCGATGAAATACTTGATTTGGTTATCATTGGCTGCGGTCCTGCCGGCTTATCTTTAGCTTCAGAGTCAGCTAAGAAAGGGCTCAATGTTGGCCTCATTGGCCCCGACCTTCCATTCACGAACAACTACGGTGTATGGGAGGATGAATTCAAAGGTATTCTACTATTTGCAGTCCTGAGTGTTTGCCTAACATCTTGACGAATATAATTGAACAGGATGAATTCTCCAAATTGAAAATCAACAGCATAATGACATTTGTTCTGTTTTGCTGTCTAGATCTTGGTCTAGCAAGTTGTATAGAGCATGTCTGGAAGGATACCGTTGTGTACCTGGACGGAAACAAGCCGATACTGATAGGACGTTCTTACGGTAGGGTGCACCGAGACTTACTTCATGAAGAGTTGCTGAGAAGGTGAATTTTTCTGTGCCAGTCTTGGGATTCAGAATTATCAGTTGCCCACCAACTTGATATAATATGATTGACATTGATTAGTAACAAAGCTTAAATCATTGACAGATGTTTTGAAGCTGGCGTCACGTACCTCAACTCGAAGGTGGACAAGATCATAGAATCCCCAGATGGCCATAGAGTGGTTTGCTGTGAAAGGGGCCGTGAGATACTTTGCAGGCTTGCAATTGTTGCGTCTGGGGCAGCATCCGGTAGGCTTCTAGAATATGAGGTTGGAGGTCCTCCTGTCTGCGTGCAGACTGCATATGGAGTAGAAGTTGAGGTACAAAGAGACTGAAGAAGCTATTCCTTTCAGTTCATTGTTTGCCATACCATTTGGTACACTTGTTTGTTCTTTCAGAATGATTTGAATTTTTCAGGTGGAAAACAATCCATATGATCCCAGCTTAATGGTTTTCATGGATTATAGAGATTGTTTCAAAGACAAATTCTCGCACTTGGAAGAAGAAAACCCCACTTTCCTGTATGCGATGCCTATATCATCCACACGAGTTTTCTTTGAGGTCTTTACATAATTCATTTTACTTTAGTGCTTGTCTAATTATCCCAACACTTCCCGTGCTACGTTTCTGACTGTGCACTTTATGACAGGAAACATGTTTAGCTTCGAAAGATGCGATGTCCTTTGATACACTTAAGAAGAGGTTGATGTGTCGGCTGGATGCGATGGGAGTTCGTATCCTAAAAGTTTATGAGGAGGTAAGAAATTGAATGCTGATAGAATTTTTAATTTGGATGCTTAAAATCAACTCAAATACTGAAGCTTGGTTTCAGGAATGGTCCTATATTCCTGTTGGAGGGTCCTTACCGAACACAGATCAGAAAAATCTTGCATTTGGTGCTGCAGCAAGTATGGTGCATCCTGCAACCGGTATATACAAATCCTCAATTTTAACATATCATTTACTTTCTTACATATATTAACATCGTCTTAGAAAATTACAGGTTACTCAGTGGTCAGATCTCTGTCTGAGGCTCCAAGATATGCTTCTGTGATATCTGATATATTAAGGAACCGAGTTTCTACAGAATATTTGTCAGGAGGTTCTCCAAATTACAGTCCATCAATGCTAGGTAAGCGCTCAACCTGGCTTGAAGAATATCATAGTTGTGCCATGTAATTTTCGAGATATAATTGAGCATAGTTTCTGGTATTAAGTACGATGTGATGATGTTTCAGCGTGGAGAACTTTATGGCCTCAAGAAAGAAAACGTCAACGCTCATTCTTCCTTTTTGGATTGGCACTGATAATCCAACTGAATAACGAAGGCATACAAACATTCTTTGACGCCTTTTTCAGGGTGCCGAAATGGTAGTTACATTTCTGACCTTGTTGCAGCCTGTTCTTTTTTAATTCAGTATAATGAAGAGATTTATCATTTCCATAAGTTTTGACGATCATTATTTTTCTTGACAGGATGTGGCGAGGATTCTTGGGGTCCACTCTTTCATCAGTGGATCTCATACTGTTTTCATTCTACATGTTTGCAATTGCGCCAAATAAACTGCGAATGAACCTTGTCCGACACCTCCTCTCTGACCCGACCGGTTCGACAATGATCAAGACCTACCTGACCTTGTAAAACCATCACACCAGTCTGCAAGAACGCCAGACATTGTACAGTTTTGTAGTTGTACATAACTTAGAGAGGGTGCACTTGGGATGGTAGAATACACACCCACCCCTTCAGATTTTCTTGGTGACAGAATAGAATTTTCTGAAGGGGAGCATATGCTTCGTATAATGCAATAAAAAGTAGGGGCACCATCCATTGGCCCTGTGTGTTCTTATGTTGGCCATTTTTAGGTCCTTGGTTTCCCACGGTATCCTTTCTTGCATTGACCATGTTTATGACATCCTTATTTTAGGTTGCAAATTGTTATAGATTAATTTATCCCAATCCAAAAAAGGAGAAAACATAAGAAAAGGAATGTGCAAGAATAGTATGTGGCTGTCCTTGCTCCTTCGGCAGGCCATTTAGCTGGGAGGAGGTCCGAGGAGGAAGAGGCAGGCCGGTAGGAGAGAAAAAGGTTGGAAGCGAAGTGAGAGAGGAGGAAGAGCAGAGGAGGAGACAGAGGAACGATACGTCGTCCCTCATCCTTCGCTGCCTCCCTTCCTCTCCTTCGCTGCATCCCCTGCATCCATTGCCTGACCCACTGACCGGTCGGTTCGTCCATCTCGGTCGTTCTGCGTTGCTGCGGCGGTTCCCTCGTCGTCACCTTAATTCATCAGCTGACCCGAGCGAGATGCAAGGACCCCTGAGCCCGGACGAGTTTCGGGCGACGTCGCCGCCGGCGATCCTGAACCAGACGTCGTCGACCATCGTGGTGGCCGTCGACCGGGACCGGAACAGCCAGCTGGCCGTGAAGTGGGTCGTGGACTACCTCCTCTCCGGCGCTTCCCACATCGTCCTCCTCCACGTCGTGAACCACACCTGCTCGGTCAACCGTACGTTCATCTATGGATCTGCTTATTTTTCTTTGACGCAGCACTGCAGCAGCAGTTGTTGATGGGCTCTTCTGGTTTCGATTGAAATGCGCATGCAGATGGGTTCCCGTCCATGGCAGAGACGACGCAGAGCGCGCTGGAGGCTGAGATGAAAGAGATCTTTGTCCCCTTGAGAGGACTGTGCCATCGGAATGGGGTAATTAAATAACTTGCGAATTGCGAAACAGAGATTAAAATTGATCACATTTTCCTTGGATATATGGCTGATTGATGTCATATGGTTTATATAGGTACAAGTCTCAGAGGAAGTGCTGGAAGAGGCAGACGTGTCCAAGGCCATCCTAGAGTACATTACTGCAAACAAGATCCAGAGCATCGCGCTCGGCGGAAACAGCAGAAACGCATTCACCAAGTAGGATTTCTTCACCTATATATTCGTTGGCAAATTAATAAACATTATTACACCGGTCACTGCTGATCGAGTCTGCCTGTGTTTTGGTCGGATTTATATGAACAGGAAATTCAAGAACCCGGACGTGCCGTCCACTTTGATGAAGTCCGCGCCGGACTACTGCAACATCTACGTTGTCGCCAAGGGCAAATCCGTGAACGTCCGTCTCGCCAAGTGCGGCGTCGATTCGCTGGACCACAGCGACTCGTTCAGATACACCCGTCGCGGCTCCCGTGGCGGGCACCTCCCGCCGGCGACCCCCGACGCCACCCGGCGCTCCATCGACAGCCGCCTGGTCCCCGAGCTGACCACCCGTCCCCCTTTCCGCGAGCGTTCGCTCCCTTCCTCGCACCACGACGGGGGGTCCTCAAACCGCACCACCCGGCGTTCCAACTCGCACGACTCCCTCGACTTCACCCAGAGCGCGCGCTTCTCCGTGGACAACCTTGTTGACACCATGATCTCCGGCGGCGGCGCGGAGCCCATGTCGCCGTCGACCGGCGGCACAACAGGGCAACAACAGCGCGACTCCGATGGCGAGATGCGGCGGCTGCGTCTGGAGCTGAAGCAGACCATGGACATGTACAACGCGGCGTGCAAAGAAGCGATCAACGCCAAGAAGCGGAGCAAGGAGCTGCAGATGATGAAGCTGGAGGAGTCGCGGCGGCTGGAGGAGGCCCGGCAGGCGGAGGAGTCTGCCCTGGCGCTGGCGGAGATGGAGAAGGCCAAGTGCCGCGCCGCCATGGAGGCCGCCGAGGCCGCGCAGCGCATGGCCGACCTGGAGGCCCAGCGCCGCCGCAACGCCGAGCTCCGCGCCAGGCGCGAGGCCGACGAGAAGGTGCGCGCGCTCGACGCCATCACCAGCCACGACTTCCGGTACCGAAAGTACCACATCGACGAGATCGAGATGGCCACCGAGCGCTTCTCCGACGAGCTCAAGATCGGGGAAGGCGGGTACGGGCCCGTGTACCGCGCCTCGCTGGACCACACACCCGTCGCCATCAAGGTGCTCCGACCCGACGCGCACCAGGGACGGAAGCAGTTCCACCAGGAAGTCCAAGTCCTCAGCTGCATCCGCCACCCAAACATGGTGCTCCTCCTGGGCGCCTGCCCCGAGTACGGGTGCCTCGTGTACGAGTACATGGACAACGGCAGCCTGGAGGACCGCCTGTTCCGGCGCGGCGGCACGGCGCCCATCCCGTGGAGCCACCGGTTCCGCATCGCGGCGGAGATCGCCACGGCGCTGCTGTTCCTGCACCAGACCAAACCCGAGCCGCTCGTGCACCGGGACCTCAAACCGGCCAACATCCTGCTGGACCGCAACTACGTGAGCAAGATCAGCGACGTCGGGCTGGCGCGCCTCGTGCCGCCGTCCGTGGCAGACAAGGTGACGCAGTACCGGCTGACGGCCACGGCGGGCACCTTCTGCTACATCGACCCGGAGTACCAGCAGACGGGGAAGCTGGGCGTCAAGTCCGACATCTACTCCCTCGGCGTGCTGCTGCTGCAGGTCATCACCGCGCGCCCGCCCATGGGCCTCACACACCACGTCGAGAAGGCCATCGACGCCGGAACCTTCGCGCAGATGCTCGACATCACCGTCAAGGACTGGCCCGTCGAGGAGGCGCTCGGATACGCCAAGCTCGCGCTCAAGTGCACCGAGATGCGACGCAAGGACCGACCGGACCTCGCCACCGTCATACTGCCGGAGCTCAACCGGCTCAGGAACCTCGGACACGCCTACGACCACGCTCGCACCAGCGTCGGGAGCAGCGGGGAACACGTACTGCAGCAGGTCAGCTCGCCCACGGTCGGAGGCTCCTGGCGGACGGCCGAGAGCTAGCGACGGTGAGCGCACACGGCGGTCCTGCTGACACGTACGCCGTGTGCCCCTCCCCCCTGTCACTTAGCTAGGGAGCGAGTCGCCGGAGTTGTCCATGCTGTTAATTAACGTGGATGCATGTACGGGTTAATTTAATCCTTTATTGTGACTCCTGGTGGATGTACAGTTCTGTGTGTATGAGAAATACTAAAATTGTCTTGCAGTGCACCCGACTCCATCTCTTTCTCTCTTTATTTTGTTGGCCAACAGCTCTCTCTTGTTGGAACACACAAGGCAGATCCCTCTCTTCCACAGCCAACGAAAGATGAACCGGTCTAATTCTAACGTCCTCTAGGGCCCTAATCCTGGAAATAGCAGACTCAGCTGATCTAGACGAAAGTCCCAATGAGATATACCAACTAAATTAAGGTTTCGTTTGATTAAGCTAGAAGATGGGGGGAGGGAGGTAGAGGTAGATCCTCATCTGCCACCGCTGGCTCCGACGCAGCACAGAGTCCGGAGAGAGGACCCAACAACAGCCAGCTGAGCCGAGACAAACCCGGCCGCAGGGTGGCCTGTCTTCCTTGCTGGGGATGCAATCCTCTTGCGTGGCCCGTTCACCCAAGCTGTCGAAGAGGGCGGCAAGAGGTCTGACCCCTCAGGTACCGGCGCACCCAGGCCGGCGGTCTGCAGCTTGGGTCCCGGCGACGCAGCCTGGACAGTCTGATCCGCAGGCACTATTGAGGCGCGCAAGGCGTCTGGCTGTGTGCGCACGGCGGGGGCCGCAGCAGGAGGCTCGATGCCCGCGGTAAACTGTGTTGTGCGCGCCCCCAAACCAGCGAGGAAGCGATCGCCACTGGGGCAGTGCTCGCCGCAAGTAACGTCGGCTCAGGCGCCACTGTAGGCTTCACCGGAGCAGTCCCTGCAACAAAAATATCCGGAGAGCCACATAGGTTCTGGTGTTAGGCAAAACGGTTTTGTTCTTTTGGGTAATCGTCGCAGCTTTACACACATTAATCAGCTTGCCCAGAAGCACGTTGAGGAATGCCTTCATCTTAGCCTCCTCATGATCTTTCACCTAGAAGATCATTGTTATCCCAGTCATGTTCCATAATATGTTCCTCATCATTAGCTTCATTATCGAAGTTATTGGCTTGGGTGGATGTGGAGTTCCCAGACTTATCACCAACCACGTATTTTCCACCAAGCTGATCAGCCGCATCTTGCATGTCTTCATCTCTCCCTAAATCATTCCCATTATTCCTGCCATTACCTGATTACCATCAGAGGCATTGAGATTGAAGCTAGATATCCCAGTGTGAGGCGCGAAGGGTTCTACCTGGAACTTAAGTTGGAAGAATCTGTTACCAATAGTTACATCCATGTCTGTTGGAATAAGCTCAGGCTCCAACGTGTGACATCCTCATGTGAACAAGAATCCTGGACAAAAAATTTGAACTAAAAATTTCATCAAATTTGGAAGCCATTTAAGCTAAATTGAATGCCCATTGAACTATAATTTAAATATTTGCAACATAACATAGTGCCACCAAAAATATATGTGGTAGGTCCTGATGAAATAGAATTTTGGTGAATTTCCCATAATTTTACCTCATTATTCAATGCCCCAAATAAATGGTCAAATGCCCAAAAACCACCCCTCTTTATAAAATTTCTATTCAACTTTTACTAAGAACTAATGGCATTTAGCATTTTTGTAAATTCACACATATTATGAGGAGTTTGCCTATATTTTTATTTTCATTTGATCAGCATTGGATTAATCCTCACAAAAATAACAAGCAGCAGTGGTTATAGGAGTTTGGAAATAAATAAAAAACAAGAAAAACCCCGTGGGTCCCACCTGTCAGCCGCACTGAGGAAACACACCGGGGGCACCGCGCGTTTGCCCCGTCCGCGTGTCGCCGCGTGGCCGCCGGCGTACGGCCAACGGCCGTTGCCGCAGATCGAATGCCCCACCCCCACTCCGACATCCCCTTTGTTCCCTCTCTTTCTGTCCGAACGCGCCATTTCCTCTCCTACCTCTCTGTTCTCACCCGCCGCAACCCCCCGCCATTGTAACCCCTGGCAGAGCTCCGCGTTGCTGCTGCTGCACCGCCTCCTAGTCCCGGCCGTCTGCACTCGGAGCGCCGCCTCGCCGTCTGCAAACCTCCCGCGAAGCCTCTTCCCTTTTCCCTCCACCGAGCCGTCGTCGATTGCCGGTTCTTCCCCGCCTCCGACCGCCGCTCCACCTCATCGCACGAGCTACTCGGTGAGTCCTGGTTCGATTCCTTCCGCGTGCTCATCACCGTCGGTCCCGCGAACCCTCCGGTGCTCACCCAGCCCTCTTCCGTGCAGATCCGACGCTCGACCACCGTCGCCGCCCGCCGTCGCTCCGCCTCATCGTCGTCGTACTAGCCCCGGTGAGCCGCCTCGCTCCCTCTCGCGCGCCTCGTGTTCGCTCTCACCCACCAACCGCCGTCGCACAAATGCAGCTCTCGCTGTCAACCCAGCTGGCCGCCGTGCCCGCGCCACCGTGCGCGGCTGAGCGTCGCCGTCACGCGCGCGCGCTCGGCTCGGCCGAGCTGGCCGATGGGCCACGCTGGCCACTGGGCCGCGCCTGCCTGGGCCAGATCTAGCCCAGGAGCGCCCCTCCGCATGGGTTTCGGCCCACTGGGCTGCCGGGATGCGGCCCAGGAACACGAAAATTAGTTTTCTCCTTTATTCATTTCTACAAAAATGTTAAAAATTGTAAAATGCATAGTAAAGAAATTAATATGAATTTTGAAGCAAGATAAATTTTGTTGGCCTTGTCTGGACTTTAACTATTGTAGAAAAATGCTAAACCACGTTGTATGTTAATATTATTTTTAGGATTAAAATAAATGAGAAAAAAACTTATAAATTCATAACTAATTATAGGGAGCTGATAAAATCTTAAAACTTGGCCACCAATTATATTGTTCAGTTTCTAGTCTCCCTAGAAAATGTCTTGGGGAGAGTCTCTGTATTTTAGTCATAATTAAAATTAATATCTTTTCTTTATTTTAATTATTTAAAATTATTGGCTCATTGCATGTCTATGAAACTTGGGCCATAATTCACCCCTGGCATGACCTAGTTACAGTAAATTCCCATGTGCATTTGGTTTCTAGAACAATGCTAAAATAATTAAATTGTCTGGTAGCTCTAATAATTCACTAGGCGTTATAAATTCATTCTGATATTTTGGGTTGACGGTTATGTGTTTCATGTCAAACATCTTATAAGCTGTAGGTAATGCCTTGACCAGCACACCTTAGTATTGTACACGTTGCACCTCTGTCCGGTTATTGCGCCCCACCATACTTTTATACAACGTCATCGCGATAAGATAATGGAGTCCATGAAGGAAATACACTAAACGCACTCACCCTATGCCTCTACTATACATGTTATATTTATAGAACTAATCAACACACCCCGTGCTCATCATACCTGTCAGTCTTACTTAAATGGACTGCCATGAATCTTCTCTTATGCATAGCAGCACGTTTGCATCATGTAGATCACGAGGTGAACCACGTGGAGACGGGACCGGAACAGGAGCCAGAAGGAGCCGGAGGTGTCGCAGCTGACCAGGAGCAGAACCCAGGCAAGCCCTGGTGCATCCCACCCGTTTTAATTTTTACTCTATCACTAGTTAGGGATGTAGGCTTGACTGTGCATTAAGTGATAGGAGTTGGTTGAAACCCTAGCGTGGTAGTAGGTTCCTTCTTCCCGATATTTAGCCTCAGGACGGTAGTCGCTCTGCTTAATTTAGGACGACCATTCACCAAGTGGTATAGAGACCACTCGTAGACTGGAAATGTTATCACTGGGGAATGATGACGGATAAAGAAAGGTGTCGATGGGATCACAATGAAGACCGGACGGGCAATTAGGTGGAAAGGGAAGGACAGTTTGTCTTCAAGGAGGTAGCCCCGTCAGAGTCACCTAAGGCTACGCCTTGTGTCCGGCCCATGAGATCATGTTTGAACGGTTTGCATGCTGGAGTTATGGGCCCAGTAAACTGACGTAGCTATGACTACTGTCTGGTCAAAAGATAGCCTTCTCTCTTCTTTGGTGAAACTAGGGCTGAGAGGAGGGAGGAATCCACCCACGGATGGCGGCATGGGGCGCATCGCGTTGGGGGACCCTTCTCGGGGGAGTCTGGACCAGGAAGACCCTGCGGTACCGTAAGCGAAAGGTGCTCCATGCGGCTTCTAGGAAGCGCGTATGGGTTGTGCAAGCAGGTTTCTCCTGCAGGATGTAAATCGATTCTAGTCGCTGCCCCTCACAGTAGCGAGTACCACTTGATCGCTGCTCCGGAACAGTGTCAGAAGTCATTAAGATGATAAGTGGGTTTAATACTACTGTTTGAAATTATTAAGATTATTTTGTAACTTTGATTGTTATAGGTTTAGTGCAAACTAAATTTATTATTACACATTACAACTTAACTTTCTGCTAAAACTTGAAAAATAAGGATCCACTCTTAGGCTGGCTTTCTGGCAATATAAACCCTATCCCTAGCCTTTACATATCTAGGTGTCGGCTGTAGTTGGCCATTTTGTTGGGTCAGTCTTGCTGAGTAAATTAGTTACTCAGGGCGTAGCTCTATGTGGGTTTCAGATGATCAGGGTGGAGACTGCCACCGTGGTGGGAGGTTCCACTAGGAAGGCCAGCGCCCTGACTGCTAGAACATCGAGTAGGAGCTGTGCACAAACAAAGACGAGGACTAGTCCCTTGATTGGCAGTATGGTGTTTGGGCAAAACACCTATCATGGCCGGGTTGTTCACTGTATGTGGCCGTGAGAGGGCGATTGTATCTTATCTATCCCGTCGAACTATTTGAATCACTGTTGAACAATTTTGCTTCCGCAGTTTCATTTCGATAAAACTCTGGTTTGTAAGATAAATTCTGATTTATGTAAAAATTATGTACTATACCTATGTTCTTGTTACATTTATATTCTTCTATCATATGTTATACTATTGGGCATCACAACGCGTGTCGCCACCCGAGAAAGATCCTAGAACGGAGCCGTCTCCGTGGTAAGACGGTTCTGTTACAGCGTGGTACCAGAGCTATCTCGGGAATAGTGCAACATTTAAAGATATCTTTTCGAAAACCCCATAACGAACGTGTGAGGATCTGCCCAATAGGTTATTACTAGTTATGATCCAGGTGGCAAAGCTAACGGTAGGAGGTTGTTTGTTTAAATACTGCATCTATGGCATCGTCAACGCAGGTATGTGTCCCGCCCTGTGGACAGTAACATGGGAAGCTAGCACAAGGGTGTGAACATGGGCTAATTACGGAAAACATCAGTGTCCTGCCCTAGGACAATAATAAGGGATTATTTTCGGCTTCTTTCTTTTCTATTTGATGTAATATTTCCGCAATCAATTTTCTGCAGGTACGCTAACCGTGAATCGAGTAAGAAACGTGTAGCATACGACTAAATTGAGAGATCGTCTACCACCGACTATGCGTATGGTCCTATTCGTGGCCAACTTTTATTTTTGTGAGGACGTACAGGCCGAAAGCATATGCATCATGTAAAATAGTAAAGCATTAAGTCGTTGTGAGAACCGAAAATTTCAGCAAACATGTTGCTCACATAAAAATCGATATCTTCTCACTCGAGAGTCAAAAGCATGCAAATAAATACTTATTGAAATCATGAATGAACTCTTTGTACCTCCAGCAAGAAATTTTGATTTAAAGATTACCAGGCAATGCCATTTTTGGTCCGTCCGAGTCAGCACATCGAATTCGGGTTAATCTGAAATTCAGATTCTTGACTTATCATGAAAAACCCATAACTCTTTGCTCCGACTACGTCTAGGGTTGTATGAGCATTTTCTGGAAAGGTTACGAAAAGTACTACAACTTTGGTAGTTTAAGATTTCGGGTTTGAGACCTGAAAGGCAGATCTATGAGCAAATCTTTAGAGTAACCCGGTTTTGTCCAGAAAACCGGTTCAGAAATTCGACGGGTAGGGTAAAATTTTAATATCTCAAGTTCCAGGTATTGGATGGATGCGTATAAATATACGTTAGAAAGGTATTAAAATTCTCTATAATGTGGGTAAGTTGCTCCAGAAATTTTAGGCCTAGGACTCCAGATTTCAGGACATTTCCGAAGTGAACCCCGTGATGTTCAGAACAAATTTTCAGATTCTGACCTGCCACTTAGAAAATTCATAACTTCTGATTCCCTCATTAGATGGAGTTGAGTAAGTACTTGTTGAAAAGGTGTTGAAAAACTCTACCACTTTGGTATTCAATTGCTGTCCAAAATCTGTAAGTATGATTGCCTAAAGGTTCGATTTAGTGGTTGCTGTACCCTAGGACAGAATGTACCATTTTAACGGAGTAACCGAATCCATGCGGTGGTTAAATTCCATATATCACTCACTGCACCGTATTATTTTAATGTATTGTTGACTTGCACTCTCTGTGTTTGGAATGATTACTCACTATTTGGGTTTGTGTTCCAGATAGACAAGCACGGGTTTGAGGTGTTCCAGTATGACGGGCGGCGTTATACCACCGCTTTACACCACCGTGGCTTTTCCACCCTCCTGTGGGAGATGCTACATGCCTTGGGCTGCGAGGAGCAGCCTTCGTACCATGGGCGTGAGACCCGCCGCCACGGTGTGACGTTTGCAGAGGTGCATATCAGCGTCTCTCCACACCCGCACAACCCCGACTTGGCGGGGATGTAGAGCACAGTCACGGCTGGGAGCCTCAGGGAGGGCCTGGAGAGAGTCACCCACCGGGATCTCACTCACTTCTGTGGGCGCAACATAGCAGCGCTCTCGGGGACTCCGTTCGAGATGATCCCCATTTGGCACCAGGCTGACCCGGTATGGCAGAGGCGCGTGAGACGTGTCTCCCGTGACGACTACCCGGAGTACCACGCGGATACCACCGCGTATCTCACTACTCCGAGTACCTCTTCAACTTGAATGAGGAGTCTAGCAGCCGCAGCAGGATCTTACTAGCGGACGCTGAGCAGGTTTGGGTGTAGAGGAATGACTTGCAGGCACAGGCCGATGCACAGCAGAGAGAGCTTTAGCGGTTGACAACTGCTGTTGAGGCGAGTGAGACTAGCGTGACAGAGGTCACTGGGCAGCACGGCACTCTCGTGTAGGAGGTGGACAGACGAGGCTTGATTATGCAGCAGCGTGCTAACCACAACGAGCACCTGCAGCAGCAGCTGGCGAGTGCCCAGCAGGAGATGGATCTTATGGCGGAGGACCTTGAGACCCTGGCTCACGAGAACCAGGACCTCCAGGCTCACTTGGACGCGATTGATACGCCACCGGCAGCACCTACAGAGGAGGACCCCGAGGAGGACATGGGCGAGGAGTCCGACATGGACTATGAGCCACCCGCTCCGATAGGAACAGACCGTCCAGGACCCTCTGGCACCACCGGAGACAGGGCTTAGTAGTCATAGTAGACATGACTAGGCCGTACATATAGGGCATGATAGATGGGTAGCTTTCGACGATCCACACGTGGTCGTTGTATTTTGGGGATCACCCGCATGAATAGCTTTTGGAAACTCGATGACCACATATTCCGAGTTTATATAGTACGGAACTGTTGACTTGTATTAGGACCCGTGTTAACTTGGGAATTTCAGCTTTTATCAGAATTATGTTGTCTACCAAATTGCTGCCTCGTATTGCTGTGTTATTTAATTTGGTATCCTGTAATGATCATGTTGGATACGAGACTAATTGGAATTCTTATTCTTACATTTCAGAATGGTGCGCACCCGCAATACCAACGAGCTTCATGGCGAACAACACGAAGGTTCTAGGGCTAGGGGGAATGACTCTCCGCAGGGGACTCCACCACCACCGCCCCCACTCAACCCCATGCAAATGATGACGCAGTTCTTCGCCACCATGATGGAAAGCCAGCAGCAGCAGGCGAAATTCATGCGGGAGCTGACACAGCAGAACCTAGCAGGCCGGAATGCTAGGGGCAACAACGACGGCGCACCACAGAACAGCACCTACACCGACTTGCTCGCCACCAGGCCACCTACATTCAGCTCGACCACTGAGCCCATGGAAGCGGAGAATTTTCTTCGCATGCTCGAGTCCAAATTTGGGCTCCTTAACTACACGCCAGTGCAGAAGACGTTGTTTGTAGCACAGTAGCTGCATGGCGCAGCTGGGGCATGGTGGGCTAACCATGTCACCTCTGTTGGTGCGTACAAACAGATCGCTTGGGACGACTTGAAGACTGCATTCCGGGCTCACTATATCCCTGCGGGGCTCATCCGCGGGAAGGCACGTGAATTCGCCGCACTGAAGCAAGGCAACCGCAGCGTCGAGGAGTACTGCAAGGAGTTCAACCGGTTGGCACTGTATGCCCCGGAACAAGTTGACACCCCCGCCAAGTGCAAGGACCATTTCTTGGAGGGGCTAAGTGCAGAGCTGCAGGACCGCCTCAACCTCAACATGGGCGGTACACTCGCTGAATTTGTCAACAACGCTATCATTGTGGAAGATGGATATCGCAAAGTGATGGCAGAGCAGAAGAGGTCCGCAAGTGCTATAGGGCCATCCAGTGGACCCCCACAGAAGTTTCGCATGATGTACACAGACCCATCTGGACAGAGGTACCGTTCTGCCCCCGTGATGGCACCATTTGCGCGTCCACCTCAGCCGTCACAGCAGTGACCCTAGGCACCACGTCAGTAGCAGGGCCAAGGTGTGTACCGCCTGCCACAGCAGCAGAACGCTCAGACCGGACCTTTTCCCTGTTACAACTGCAGTCGTCTTGGGCACTTCTTGAGGGAGTGCTCGCATCCCAAGAAAAGCACTGGCCCGAACCTAACAAGAAACAACAACAGCAGCAACAATAACAACCGCAACAACAGGGGACCAGTACGCACTGGCCGCGTGAACAACATCACCCTGGAGGAGATTCCGGAGAACAGCCCCATCCTCGCTGGTATCTTCTCTGGTCGAGACCACCCCGCACTAGTTCTGTTTGATTCGGAAGCATCACATAGCTTTGTCAGTGGGTTCTTCATAGATAAGTACCGGCTGCCTCGTACCCTTATGAAATCACGATACACCATTAGATCAGCCGGTGGGCAAACCCCTGCTCTCTAAGAAATTGAGGAACTCCCAATAACCCTAGGAGAAAAAGTCTACCCTACCAAGTGCATGGTCTTGGAGGGGTGCAACATTGACATCATTCTGGGCATGCCTTGGATGAGGCAACATAAGGTTATATTGGACATAGACGCCTACACCATACACCTAAACTCTCCCACCCATGGTAGCGTAAGCTTCCGGGTACTATCTCCCCAACTGGCCGCACCAAGCATTCACCACACCACCGCCGAGCAGATAAAGGATATTCCAATGGTTAGGGAATTTCAGGACGTATTCCCTGATGACCTCCCTGGACTCCCACTGGATCGGGATGTTGAGTTCAAGATTGAGCTTCAGCCAGGGATGACACCTATATCCAAAAGGCTGTATAAAATGGCACCCAAGGAACTAGCTGAGTTAAAAGAGCAGTTGAAAGAGCTACTGGATAAGGGGTTTATCTAACCAAGTTCTTCACCTTGGGGTTGTCCGGCACTGTTCGTGAAAAAGAAGGATGAGACCTTGAGGCTATGTGTGGATTACCGACCCCTCAATGTCGTGACTATCAGGAACAAGTACCCACTACCCCGCATTGATATTCTCTTTGATCAGTTAATAGGAGCCAAGGTTTTCTCCAAGATCGATCTTCAGTCTGGATACCATCAAATTAAAATCCGTGCTGAAGATATTCCAAAAACAGCGTTCTCCACTCGATACGAACTGTATGAGTATTTAGTGATGTCGTTTGGATTAACAAATGCACCGGCGCACTTCATGTATCTCATGAACTCGGTGTTCATGCTAGAGTTGGACAAGTTTGTAGTGGTGTTTATTGACGACATTCTAGTCTACTCTAAGTCAGAGGAAGAACATGCAGAGCACCTCCGTGTTGTATTGCAGAGGTTAAGGAAGCATCAGCTATATGCTAAGTTTAGCAAATGCGAGTTTTGGTTGAAGCAAGTACCATTTCTAGGCCATATTATCTCGGAAGAAGGCATAGCGGTGGATCCTAGCAAAGTAAGAGATGTAATGAATTGGAAGACACCGAAGACTGTATTTCATATACGCAGTTTTCTGGGATTAGCTGGTTAGTACCGCCATTTCATTCCCAACTTCTCCAAAATTGCAAAGCCCATGACCGAGTTGCTTAAGAAGGAAAAGAAATTCGTATGGGACGAAGGCTACGAGAATGCTTTTCAAATCCTGAAGAAGCACCTGACCACGGCCCTAGTATTAGCTCAATCGGACCTAGGAAAACCGTTCGATGTCTATTGTGACACTTGGGGTATTGGATTGGGATGCGTGCTCATGCAAGATAGGAGAGTCATTGCTTATGAATCAGGGCAATTGAGGAAGGTTGAACAGAATTACCCCACACACGACCTGGAGTTAGCAGCAGTGGTGTTAGCCTTAAAGATGTGGAGACATTACCTCCATGGAAATTTAGTTCGTATATACACCGATCACAAAAGCTTGAAATACATTTTCACTCAGGATCACGTGAACATGAGACAACGTCGTTGGTTGGAATTGATTAAGGACTATGAGTTGGAAGTGCACTATCACCCAGGAAAGGCTAATGTTATGGCTGACGCACTAAGCCGCAAGGCTCAATGCCACCACATCCTGGTCAGCCCGCAAGTCCAAGATGGTCATTATGTTCAAGTAACACCCCACGGAGCCCTCTATAACCTAGTATTAATTCCTACCTTATGGGAAGAAATAGTAGCTGCCCAGAAAAATAATGTTGGCATAGCACATCTCAGAAGGAGACTAAAAGAGGGCGACGCTAAGGTCCAATGTTTTCGAGAAGATGCAGAAGGTGTTTTATGGTTCAAGAATCGACTACTGGTGCCTAAGGATATGGAACTCCACAAGAAGATTCTGGACGAGGCTCATATTGCAAAGTACTCCATGCATCCGGGCAGCAACAAGATGTACCACGATTTGAGATCCAGATATTGGTGGACTCGTATGAAGAGGGAAATAGCACGATATGTCGTAGAGTGTGATACCTGCCACTGAGTCAAGGCCGGGCATCTGAAAAAGGCGGGCCTGCTACAACCCTTGAGTGTTCCAGCTTGGAAATGGGAGGATCTCAGCATGGATTTCATCGTTGGCCTACCGCTGATGTCACACAAATTCGACTCCATATGGGTCATTGTTGACAGGTTGACAAAGGTTGCACACTTCATCTCTGTATCGACACGGTTCAAGATGCAAAAATATGCGCAACTATACATTGAGCGAATCATGTGTTTGCACGGAGTGCCCAAGACTATCGTATCCGACAGAGGCTCCCAATTTGTGGGTTGCTTTTGGGAGAAGCTACACGAGTCACTGGGCATAAGGTTGATTAGAGGTTCCGCATACCACCCCCAAACAGACAGTCAGACGGAAAGAGTTAACCAAATATTGGAAGACATATTGAGAGCATATGTATTGAATCACAACAAAAAGTGGGATGAATGCCTACCCTTGGCAGAATTTGCATACAACAATAGTTATCAAGAAAGCATCAAGATGGTACCGTTCGAGGTTCTCTACGGTCGCTGTTGTCGCACACCATTGAGTTGGTCAGAATTAGGGGAGAGAGTCATATTTGGTCCAGAACTAGTGCAGCAAGCTGAGGAGAAAGTACTTGAGATCCAATCAAACCTTCGAGCAGCAAAATCCATGCAGAAAAGTTATGCGGATAGAAGATGTCGCCCGTTGGAATTTAGAGCCGGTGACATGGTCTATCTCCGAGTGTCACCAACCAAGGGTGTACAACGGTTTGGAGTCCGCGGAAAGCTAGCGCCCCGATATATTGGACCCTATTCGACCGTCGCAAGATGTGGGCTGGTCGCCTATAAATTCCAGCTTCCAGTGAAACTTGCTGGAGTGCATGATACCTTCCATGTGTCCCAGCTCAAGAAATGTCTGAAGACCCTGACGGACGTTGCATTGGAGGCCACTAGACAACTACAACCCGATCTGACGTATTCAGAGCATCCGGTGAGGGTGCTAGACGAGAAGGAATGAGTTACGCGTAATAAGACGCTCAAGTTTTACAAGGTTCAATGGAGCAACCAGACCGCCAGGGAAGCCACCTAGAAAACTAAAGAGTTCCTACAAAGCCACTACCCCGAGTTCCTACGCCACAACCTAGGTAAACCGTTATGACTTCCTTAATCTCAGGACGAGATTTCTTTAAGGGGGGAGAGCTCTGACATCCTCATGTTAACAAGAACCCGGGACAAAAAATTTGAACTAAAAATTTGATCAAATTTGGAAGCCATTTACGCTAAATTGAATGCCCATTGAACTACAATTCAAATATTTGCAACATAACATAGTGCCACCAAACATATATGTCGTAGGCCCTGGTGAAATAGAATTTTGGTGAATTTCCCATAATTTTACCTCATCATTTAAGGCCCCAAATAAATGGTCGAATGCCCCAAAAGCACCGCTCTTTATAAAATTTCTATTCAAATGTTACTAAGAACTAATGGCAGTTAGCATTTTTGTAAAATCACTCACATTATGGGGAGTTTGCCCATATTTGTAGTTTCATTTGATCAGCATTGGATTAATCCCCACAAAAATAACAAGCAGTAGTGGTTATAGGAGTTTGGAAATAAATAATAAAAAAGAAAAACCCCGTGGTCCCGCCTGTCAGCCGCACTGAGGAAACACACCGGGGGCACCATGCGCTCGCCCTGCCCGCGCGTCATCATGTGGCCGCCGTCGTACGGTGAACGGCCGTTGCCGCGGATCGAATGCCCCACCCCCACTCCGACATCCCCTTTGTTCCCTCTTTTTCTGTTCGAACGCGCCATTTCCTCTCCTCTCTCTCTGTTCTCACCCGCCGCAACCCCCACCATTGCAGCCCCCGGCAGAGCTCCGCGTCGCCGCCGCTGCACCTTCTCCCAGTCCTTCCCGTTAGCACTCGGAGCGCCGCCTCGCCGTCTGCAAACCTCCCGCCAAGCCTCTTCCTTTTCCCTCCACTGAGCCGTCGTCGATTGCCGGTTCTTCCCCGCCTCCGACCGCCACTCCACCTCATCGCACGAGCTACTCGGTTAGTCCTGGTTCGATTTCTTCTGCGTGCTCGTCACCCTCGGTCTCGCGAACCCTCCGGTGCTCACCCGGCCCTTTTGTGTGCAGATCCGACGCCGGACCACCGTCGCCGCCTACTGTCGCTCCGCCTCACCGTTGTCGTACTAGCCCTGGTGAGCTGCCTCGCTCCCTCTCGCGCGCCGTGTGTTCGCTCTCACCCACCAACCGCCGTCGCACAAATGCAGCTCCCGCCGTCAACCCGGCTGGCCACCATGCCCGCGCCACCGTCGCGCGCGCACGCTCGGCTTCGCCGAGCTGGCCGATGGGTCACGCTGGCCACTGGGCCACGCCCGCCTGAGCCAGATCTGGCCCAGGAGGCCCCTTCTGTGTGGGTTTCGGCCCACTGGGCTGCCGGGATGCAGCCCACGAACATGAAAATTAGTTTTCTCCCTTTATTCTCTTCCAGAAAAATATTAAAAATTGTAAAATGCATAGTAAAGTAATTAATACGAATTTTGAAGCATGGTAAATTTTGTTGGTCTTGTGTGGACTTGAACTATTGTAGAAAAATGCTAAACTATGTTGTATTTTAATATTATTTTCAAGATTAAAATAAAAGAGAAAAACACTTATAAATTCATAACTAATTATAGAGAGTTTATAAAATCTTGACACTTGGCCACCAATTATATTGTTCAGTTTCTAGTCTCTCTGGAAAATGTCTTGGGGGGAGTCTGTGTATTTTAGTCATAATTGAAATTAATACCTTTTTCCTTATTTTAATTATTTAAAATTTTTGGCTCATTGCATGTCTATGAAACTTGGGCCATAATTCACCCCTGGCATGACCTAGTTACAGTAAATCCCCCATGTGCATTTGGTTTCCAGAACAATGCTAAAATAATTAAATTGTCTGGTAGCTCTAATAATTCACTGGGTGTTATAAATTCATTCCGATATTTTGGGTTGACGGTTATGTCTTTCATGTCAAACATCATATAAGCTGTATGTAATGCCTTGACCAGGACACCTTAGTATTGTACACGTTGCACCTCTGTCCGGTTATCGCGCCCCACCATACTTTTATACAACGTCATCGCGATAAGATACTGGAGTCCATGAAGGAAATACACTAAACGCACTCACCCTATGCCTCTACTATATATGTTATATTTACAGAACTAATCAACACACCCCGTGCTCATCATACATGTCAGTCTTACTTAAATGGACTGCCATGAATCTTCTCTCATGCACAGTAGCACTTTTGTATCATGTAGATCACGAGGTGAACCACGTGGAGACGGGACCGGAGCAGGAGCCAGAAGGAGCCGGAGGTGTCGCAGCTGACCAGGAGCAGAATCCAAGCAAGCTCCGATGCATTCCACCTGTTTTAATTTTTACTCTATCACTAGTCAGGAATGTAGGCTTGACTATGCATTAAGTGATAGGAGTTGGTTGAAACCCTAGCGTGGCAGTAGGTTCCTTCTTCCTGATATTTAGCCTCAGGACGGTAGTCACTCTGCTTAATTTAGGACGACCATTCACCGAGTGGTATGGAGACCACTCGTAGACAGGAAATGTTATCACTGGGGAATGATGATAGATGAAGAAAGGTGTGGATGGGATCACAATGAAGACCGGATGGGAAATTAGGTGGAAAGGGAAGGATAGTTTGTCTTCAAGGAGGTAGCCCCGTCCGAGTCACCTAAGGCTACGCCTCGTGTCCGGCCCATGAGATCAAATTTGAACGTACTGTTTACATGCTGGAGTTATGGGCCCAGTAAACCGATGTAGCTACGACTACTTCTGGGTCGGGAGATAGCCTTGTCCCTTCTTTGGTGGAACTGGGGCTGAGAGGAGAGAGCAATCCACCCATGGATGGCGGCACGGGACGCATCGCGTTGGGGGACCCTTCTCGGGGGAGTCTGGACCCGGAAGACCCTGCGGTACCATAAGCGAAAGGTTACTCCATGCGGCTTCCAGGAAGCGTATGGGTCGTGCAAGCAGGTTTCTCCTGCAGGATTGAAAGTGCCTAAAATTCACTTAATAATAAAAGTTAAATGCGCAGTGTTAGACTTGTCCGACGATTATGGGGAAAGTCCGATGGCACGAGATAGAAAAGTAGATCGGCCGGGTAAATATTAAAACTAGTGTAAGGCAAGTTAGAAGCAAGTGAGTACAAGCAAAGGTAAGCTGTAAAAATAAGGAGAGCAACTAGCAAGCAACCTACACAAGTTAATTTAAGAAATACGAAGCAAACCCTAACTAGCAAGTTTATAAGCAAGAACAAGTAAATGAAAGACACGTAATTAAAAGCACAAGTAAGGCACAAGATTTGTTCACCGAAGTTCAGCTCCACAAAGAAGTCTACGTCTCCATTGAGGAATCCACAAAGGACCGGGTCTCTTTCAACCCTAACCTCTCCAAGTGACCACAAAGATCAAACTTGGTTTTCCACTAGAAACTCCACAAAGGAGGGGTCAATACAAACTTCCCGAGGCGTCACCACACAAGTTGGGAGCTCTACGGGCACCTCTAACCGTCTAGGTGATGAATCCCCAAGAGTAACAAACACAATTGTCATCGGCGGTGAGGATGAACCAAGTGCTCAAGAGGATGAAAGCTTGGAGTTGATGGAGCACTTCAATCTTCTCTCAATCCCTTCACAAATCAAGAGTGGAAGCAAGGGAGGAGAGTTGGGGGAGAGCAAAGTGAGCTTGAGAGTGTTTTTGAGTGGAATGAGTGACCAACTGGCCAAAGGACGAAGAGGGGTTCTATTTATAGCCCAATGGGGAAAAGAGCCATTGGAGACCCAATTTTTGAGATCTGTGTCGGACAAGTCCGATGGTCATCGGACATGTCCGATGAATCAAGGTGGCGCAGAAACTGGAGTCCGACAAGCTTGCCCGATGCCTCGGATAAGATGACCATCGGACAAGTCCGACGGCACAGGAGGGGCAGAGGAACTGGAATCTGATGGATTTGTCCGATGGCTCGGACAAGTCTTGTCCATCGGACAAGTCCGATGAAAATGGGGTGGCAGGGGAACTATACTCCGATGAAAGTGTCCGATGCGTCAGACTTTCCTCTGGTCATCGGACAAGTCCGACGACCGTCGGACATGTCCGACGACCCAGAGTGGCAGAGGTACTGGAGTCCGATGGACTTGTCTGATGGGTCGGACAAGTCCGATGATTTTGCCCTGAAAATTTTTGTATGGCCTGGAAAGGGGAATTTTGCACTTAGTTCACCTCCGCTTCACACTTTTGTGTCCCTCTTGATAGTACGACTTTTCCTATTCTCAAGATTTAAAATAAAACTCTATGAACATCATTCTTGAGCATATTTTGAATTTCATCTTGAAGCACTTTGCCATCTTCTTTTCTCCCTTTTTGTTTCTATGCATTTAATCACCAAACTTTGTACCATAATCTACACATATGCTTATTAAAAGATTAGTCCATTCTTAATTGTATTGACAGCAATCACCACAATAAAATTAGGGGCCTAGATGCACCTTCAATCTCCCCTTTTTTGGTGATTGATGACAATACAACTAAATTTTATAAAAATATGCAATAAAGGTTCAGTTTGTGATGAGGAACTCCCCCTAAATGTGTGCATGAGTAAGAGAATATGAGATATATAACAAGTGCACATATTTAAAGAAAAAATGTGAGAGCTCCCCCTAAAACTATGCATACATGTTAATTTGTAACAATTAATCACAAAAGATAGAAGAAATGCAAATGACATGATATTTCACACAAATGCACCAAGCTAAAGATAATCAACAAAGTACCAATACAATAAGCAAATAGAGTGCACAAACCAACCACAAAGGTAGCAAAATAGAGTTTTACAAACCAAATAGTGCCATAAATAGTTCAACTCCAAACTCGCTCACAACTCACAAACTAAGATAACTACACTTCTCCCCCTTTGGCATCAAGACACCCAAAAAGGAGAAAAGTGCGGGTAGAAGGTGATGAGAGCTCTAGTCGTCGGAGAACTCATAGTTTTCATCAGCATCATCGCCTTCTTCCTCTTCTTCCTCTTCAATGGCCGGTCCTTTCCCTTTGCGCTGGCAAAGAGCATAGGCAGCTTGATCTTCACCACCCTCGCCGTCCTCATCCTCAAAGCGAATGTGTTGAGCACTCGAACCGGCGCCAGAGGAGAAAGGAGGAGGAGTTGGGTAGTACCCAAAATAGTTCATCTCCTCGACGGTGAAGGTGGGGTCATCATGAGTAAGAGGAGGTGATCCTTCAGCTGGGGACGGTGGAGGAGGAGTCTCAATACCAAAATGGTCATAAATACCCTTTTGATTCCTCTCAATGACGTCGAGCCTCTGATTAATGCTCCTGCACATGCTCATAAGAGATTTGAACATCTTCATAATCCCGCTTCTCTTCCCGTGAGGAGGCAGAGGCACATGAGAGGATCCAGTGCCCTGAGAGGCAGCCCGAGGTGGCTAAGGTGGTGCAGCTAAAGATGGAGGCTGAGCTGCTCCAAGCAACTGTCCAGAGGTGGTGTCGGGAGTCCAGTTAGAAGGAATCTGAGGTTTGAGGCTCAGATGCTTCATATCCTTGTTGAAGGTTAAACCCGATACCTTCTCAATCATGAACATGATGTGAGAAGCGTATCCACAGCCACACTTGGGAGAGATGGAGATGTCCCACATCTCCTGATAGACATAGTCAAATGCATCAAACTTTCTATTCCGATGAACCCAGTGCAGGATATCCCTCCAAAAGGCAGGGATACGGTCAGAATTGCCTCCCCTTGGAGCTAAGGTACTCCTACAGATCCGAAACAAGACTGAGAAGAATGGTTTCAGTCCACTGGAGTTGGGAGGAGAGCAGTTATCCGGATCCACATACATGTACCTCATGTCCTCAGCATCCATATGATTCCCCTTGTGAACCTTGTGCTTTTCCTTGCGTGTATGCTTAAGTCCAGTCATACTAGCAAACTGGTTCTGGAAGCAGGTGTACTTGGTGCCATTCGTCATCCAGGACATGGTTTTGGCATCTTCATCAAAATAGACAGTGGAGTAAAACTGAGCTATGATTTCCGTATTCCAGAAGTACTGGAAAGTCAGGAAGGTCTTGAAACCATGATGCTCACAGGCAGCCAGCACTTGATCGAGTAATGGATGCTTCCTTGTCTTCATGTGATCCCAATCAAGCCACTTCATCTCAACCACTGCATTCTTGATGCGTAGATAGGTGGAGCGGTACCAATCCGCATGGAAGTGTGCATGAAAGCAGAAATCAGAAGCTTCTTTCTCACCAGCATAGAAGTTGGTTAACCTTGCCTCAGAGCAGGTCTCAATGGAGGCATGAAAGTAGTTCACAATGTCGCGGTCAGAGTTCTCCATTTCTGCTGGAGGATGCATGACACTAACAAGCTCATTTGTCTCTTCCGGCTCCTCTCTCTCAGCTGGAGCTTTCAGGGTGGTGCGGCGGATGCGCCTAGTAGTGGCCTTCCTCCTCTTTGGGGGTTGACTTTGACCTTGGTCTTCACGGGTCTTGGTTCTCTTCTCTCTCAAGGGGGATGCTTCCACGTCATACATGCTTGCAAGAACGATGGGGGATCGGACTTCTCCGATGGAGGAGGACCTCTTGACCTCCAAACTTGCTCCAATGGATGGTGAGAGAGGGAGATCGCCTTGGTGCTGCCAATGGGGGTGTTCTTGAGGAGAGAGAACGTGAGGGAGATGAATGAGGAGGGATTGATTGAAGGGGTAAGTCGGGCTGGGTTAAAAGGGTCGAAACCTGGACCATCGGACTTGTCCGATGACAGTCGGACTTGTTCGATACCAGAATGACCAGAGAGATTAGAGTCCAGCCAGGAAAGAATAGAGGATTTTTATTTTCTTTAAACTAGTTTGATGGAAAGTCTTAACATCTTATGGTCAGCCAACAATCAACAAGACATAACAATGACCATATTTCGTCAAGATTCGATCTAGTGATCAAAAACCAACTTCAATAGCACAAGTAATAGGTTTTTGACATAATACAATAATTTTTGTAATAACAAAACAATCACTATTAAGATGTGCACATTCTCTACATCACATTGCTAGAGTCAAGAATATTTAATTCACATCTAAGATAGCAAAATCTCTTCTCATCTAGGGGCTTGGTGAATATATCGGCTAGTTGATCTTCGGTTCTCACATGGCTAACTTCGATATCCCTCTTGATGGAATGATCTCTCAAAAAGTGGTGGCAGATATCTATATGCTTTGTGCATGAATGCTCAATGGGGTTATAAGCAAGCTTTATAGGACTCTCATTGTCACATAGGAGTGGAACACGGTTCAACTTGTAACCGTAATCCCTTAGAGTTTGTCTCATCCAAAGTTGTTGTGCACAACAACTACCGGCTGCAACATACTCTGCTTTGGCTGTGGAAAGTGCAACGGAGTTTTGTTTCTTGGATGACCATGATATTAGGGACCTACCCAAGAATTGGCATGTCCCTGAGGTGCTCTTTCTATCTACCTTATCCCCGGCATAATCTGCATCAGAATAGCCTAATAGGTTGAACTTTGAGCCCTTGGGGCACCAAAGCCCTAGGTTGGGTGTGTGAACCAAATATCTCAATATTCTTTTAACGGCCACCATGTGACACTCCATAGGAGCGGCTTGAAAACGTGCACACATACACACACTAAGCATGATGTCGGGCCTAGATGCACAAAGATAAAGCAAAGAGCCAATTATGGAGCGATATACCTTTTGATCAATGGGTTCATCCTTTTTGTTGAGGTCGAGGTGACCATTTGTCGGCATGGGAGTTTTGATGGGCTTTTCCTTGTCCATGTCAAATTTCTTCAATAAGTCTTGTGTGTACTTTGCTTGACATATGAAGGTGCCCTCCTTGAGTTGCTTCACTTGGAAGCCTAGAAAGAATGTCAATTCTCCCATCATGGACATCTCGAACCTTTTGGTCATTATCTTGCTAAATTCATCATTAAAGGTTTGGTTAGTAGAACAAAAAATAATGTCATCGACATAAATTTGGCATACAAAGATATCATCACCAAAATGCTTAGTGAAGAGGGTTGGATCGGCCTTGCCAATGACAAAACCTTTTTTAACAAGAAAATCCCTAAGGCATTCATACCATGCTCTTGGGTCTTGCTTAAGCCCATAGAGCGCCTTATGGAGTTTATAAACATGGTTAGGATACTTAGAGTCTTCAAAGCCCGGTGGTTGCTCCACATACACCTCTTACTTGATTGGCCCATTTAGGAATGCACTTTTCACGTCCATTTGGTACAACTTAAAATCATGGTGAGTAGCAAAAGAAAGTAATATTTTAATAGATTCAAGCCTTGCTACGGGGGCATAAGTTTCATCAAAATCCAAACCTTCCACTTGTGAATACCCCTTTGCCACGAGCCTTGCCTTGTTTCTTGTCACAACACCATCTTCATTTTGTTTGTTGCGAAACACCCATTTGGTGCCCACAACATTCTTGTTCTTTGGCCTTTCCTCCAGTGTTCACACTTCATTTCTTGTGAAGTTGTTCAATTCTTCTTGCATGTCCATCACCCAATCCACATCCTCAAGTGCTTGTTCTACCCTAAATGGCTCCATAGAAGAGACAAAAGAGTAATGTTCACAAAAACTACTAACTCGAGATCTAGTGATTATTTCCTTGTCAATATCTCAAAGAATTTGCTCGACGGGGTGATCACGTTGTACATTTTGATGCACTCTTGGGTGCGGTGGGTGTAAGCTTTCTTGACCACCATCTTTATCAACCTCTTCATCATGTCTTTGAGAATCATTGCTTGATGTTTGTTCATGATCCCCAACATCTTGATCTTGACCACTTTGTGATCTAATTCTTCATTCTCATGATGTTGGTTTTGTTTTGAGGGAGAGGGTTGATTTTCAATACTTGATGTTTCTTGTGGTCTCACATCACCGATGGCCATCCTTTTTATTACACTTTTGGGAGTTTCATCATCTACACCATCATTAACAACTTGCTCCCCTTGAGAGCCATTAGATTCATCAAATATCACGTCACGTGAAATTTCAACAGAACCGGTGGTCTTGTTGAATACACGATAGGCATGAACATTCGATCCATAACCAAGCAAGAAACCTTCATCAACTTTTGGAGCAAACTTAGAAGTCTTGGGTTTCTTGTTTAGCATAAAGCATTTTCTCCGAAAAACATGAAAGTAGGAAATATTAGGCTTGTTACCGGTTAGTAGCTCATATGGTGTTTTCTTCAATAGTTGATGGAGATACAACCGGTTGGAGGCATGACATGCGGTGTTGACGGCCTCGGCCCAAAAGCGGTCGGACGTCTTGTTTTCGTCAAGCATTGTTCTTGCCATCTCAATGAGTGTGCGGTTCTTTCTTTCGGCCACCCCGTTTTGTTGAGGGGAGTAGGGTGCTGAAAATTCATGCTTGATGCCTTCTTCATCGAGATACTCTTCAACTTGAGTGTTCTTGAATTCGGTGCCGTTGTCACTCCTTATTTTCTTGATCTTGACTTCATATTCATTTTGTGCTCTTTTCATGAATGTCTTGAGCACATATTTTACTTCACCTTTATCATGCAAAAAGAATACCCACGTGAAGCGAGAAAAGTCATCAACAATTACAAGACCATATTTGTTACCACCAATACTTATATAGGAGACAGGGCCGAAGAGGTCCATGTGCAACATCTCCAATGGCCTTGTGGTGGTCATCACATTCTTGGCGGGGTGTGATGCTCCAACTTGCTTTTCCGCTTGGCATTAACTACAAATTTTATCCTTCTCAAAGCAAACATCGGTTAGTCCTATGATGTGGCCGTCCTTTTGGAGTTTGTGAAGATTTCTTATACCAACATGGGCTAGCCTTCTATGCCAGAACCATCCCATGTTGGACTTTGCTAATAAGCATCTACCAAGTCTAGTTTCATCCGTGGAGAAGTCCACAACATAAAGCTTTCCTTTAAGCACACCCTTAAAAGCAACCGAGCCATCACTCCTCTTATAGACGGTCACACCTCACTCGTTGAACAAACAATCATAGCCCATTTTACAAAATTGCAAAATGGACAAAAGATTGAAGTCAACGTGATCAACAAGCATAACCTTGGAGAGGGAATATGAAGGAGTGAGAGGGACTTTACCATAACCTAGTACTTGTCCCGTTCCATTGTCACCGAATGTGATGTACTCATTTTTGTTATGACTTGGCTCGAATGACTTGAACATCTTTTTGTCTCCGGTCATATGATTGGTGCATCCATTATCAATCACCCAACTTGATCCTCCGGAGACATAGTCCTACAAAAACAAATTAAGCTTTGTTTTTAGGTACCCAAATTTGCTTGGGTCCTTTTACGTTAGTCACAAGCACTTTGGACACCCACACACAAGTCTTTGGCCTCTTGTTGCGTGGCCCAACATATTTGGCAAACACACGACCATGCATGTTTCTCATGAGCACATATGAAGCATCAAAATCATGAAAGAGTGCACAAGTAGCATTAGGCATATTAGCATGAGAATCATTAACAAAAGAAGAATGATTAATATCCTTGTTCTTGGCTTGCTTCTTTTGGTAAGATCCTTCCTTGGTGAACTTAAGGAATTCCTTTCCATTCTTGTTCTCCCGAGCATTATGCTTGGCACCCTCAACATAACCAATGCCATCCATGACATGTGGCATTCTAGTATATGAGTATGCACCTCTTGCATACTTTGCCTTCTCATCATCAACAACATCATTCTCATGTTGTATTTTGCTTTCAAGAGTTTTTACTTGCTTGTTCAAATCATCAATCAATTTGATATTAGTAGCACAAGCATCAACATCAATATTATAGCATCTATCACATCCTTTGCTAGTGGAAGCATGAGAGGAATTATTTGAGGAGGATGTGAAAGTTGAAAGAATCCTATATTGTTCTTCAAGAGACTTATGAGTCTTTTCCAAATCCTCATACTTCTCTTGAAGTTCATCTTTAATGCTCTTAACATTCTCACAAGTATTCTCAATTTTAGTGAGAGACATAGTCATTATATTATTTTTCTTTCTCTCCTCTTCTAGGAGCTTCTCTAGTTCAAGGTTTCTTTTCTTTTCAAGAATAAGCAAGTCTTCTTGTTTCTCAAGTAACTCCTCTTGCCTATCATTTTCTTCCTTTTTCTTTTCAAGTAATTCCATAAATTCAAGCATTTTGGGAAGTGAAGCATTAACATCATCATCATCATCACTACTACTAGCATAAGAGGCACGCTTGTGTTTAGATTTTGTTACCTTTGATCCTTTTGTCATAAGGCACTTGTGAGTGTTGTCATCATCATCATCACTCAAGCTTCCAAATAGAGAAGTGTTGGTGGGAGTGACGCCAATGGTAGGTGTAGCAATGCCTCCCTCATCCGTCAGATTCGGAGGAGGTAGATGATGAAGAGGATGAATCATCGGAATTCCATTCTTGACCAATGTGAGCTTCACCTCCTCTATGCTTCTTGTACTTCTTGTCTTTCTTATGCTGCTTGTCTTTCCTTCTTTCATCTTTGTTCTTCTTGTTTGGACATTTTGCAATGAAATGTCCTTCATCACCACATTCATAGCAAGTTCTTTTTGACCTTCTTGCTTTGCCCTTGTCAAATCTTTTCTTCTTGTAGCCATCTTTCTTGAGAAATGACTTGAATCTCCTCACAAGCAAAGCCATCTCATCATCACTATCTTCACTACTAGAATCAACCACTTTCTTCTTCTTCTTCTCTTGTGTGGCTTTGAGTGCCACATCAAGTTTGTCACCATTTGCTCCCTCAATTGGTTTGATCAAGGCATTTATCTTGTTGGTTTGATCATTTTGTTGCTTTTGGGAAAGAAGCTTTCCAAGCACTTCATCGGTGGAGAAGGTTTTGAAGTTGTCCTTCTCTCTAATGTTTGAGAAAATGTTGCTATCCCATGGTCTCAATGCTTGTAGTAGTCTCTTGTTGATATCTAAGTCGGTCATTTTAGCTTCTAGTGCTCTTCTTTGATTCACAATCCTCATGAGCCTATCACGAACTTCCTTTAGGCCTTCTCCCGGACCCATAATGAATAGGTTGAACTCATTTTGCAATTCTTCAAGTCTTGCATCTTTGACGGAATCAATGCCCTCATAGATAACCTCAAGTTTTCTCCATAGTTGGTTGGCATTCTTTATTCCGGCTACCTTGTCATACTCGGTGGCACTAAGTGCGAAAACAATTGCACTAGCAGCCACGACATTGCGATGAATGTTGATTTGATCCTTACGGGTTGGATTGTCTCTATTTTTCCACAAAAAACCATTCTCGGTTATATTTGCAACATGAGGACTCATGGATACCAAATACATCATCATCTTGCATTTCCAATGATCATTAAATTGTCCATCAAAGTAGGGGAGTCTACCGGACCCTTGCCCAATGCGATCTTCTTTGAGATCATCATAATCAAACATGACATTGTTGTAGGTTTTTGGTAGCTCATCTTTATCAATATCTTCAATCCTTGGATTTTCTCCAGGTGCATCACCCTTGGACCTTGCTTCGGTCAATCCACTAGGCGGAATTTCCTTTTCCTTTGTCATCTTTATCTTCAAGCGGTTAAGCCTTTAAGAAGATCCCGCTCTGATACCAAAGGAAAGTGCCTAGAGGGGGGTGAATAGGCAATTATCCCTAAAATTCACTTAATAATAAAAGTTAAATGCGCAGTGTCGAACTTGTCCCACGATTGTGGGGAAAGTCCGATGACTTGTCCGATGGCACAAGATAGAAAAGTAGATCGGCCGGATAAATATTAAAACTAGTGTAAGGCAAGCTAGGAGCAAGTGAATACAAGCAAAGGGAAGCTATAAAAATAAGGAGAGCAACTAGCAAGCAACCTACACAAGTTAATTTAAGAAATACGAAGCAAACTCTAACTAGCAAATTTATGAGCAAGAACAATTAAATGAAAGACACGTAATTAAAAGCATAAGTAAGGCACAAGATTTGTTCACCGAAGTTCAGCTCCACAAAGAAGCCTACGTCTCCGTTGAGGGATCCATAAAGGACCGGGTCTCTTTTAACCCTAACCTCTCCAAGTGACCATAAAGATCAAACTTGGTTTTCCACTAGAAACTCCACAAGGAAGGGGTCAATACAAACTTCCCGAGACGTCACCACACAAGATGGGAGCTCTATGGGTACCTCTAACCGTCTAGGGGATGAATCCCCAAGAGTAACAAACACAATAGTCGTCGACGGTGAGGATGAACCAAGTGCTCAAGTGGATGAAAGCTTGGAGTTGATGGAGCACTTCAATCTTCTCTCAATCCCTTCACAAATCAAGAGTGGAAGCAAGGGAGGAGAGTTGGGGGAGAGCAAAGTGAGCTTGAGAGTGTTTTTGAGTGGAATGAGTGACCAACTGGCCAAAGGGCGAAGAGGGGTTCTATTTATAGCCCAATGGGAAAAAGAGTCGTTGGAGACCCAATTTCTGAGATCTGTGTTGGACAAGTTCGATGGTCATCGAACATATCCGATGAATCAAGGTGGCGCAGAAACTAGAGTCCAACAAACTTGCCCGATGCCTCGGATAAGATGACCATCGGACAAGTCTGATGGCCATCGGACATGTCCGACGGCACAGGAGTGGCAGAGGAACTGGAATCCGATGGATTTGTACGATGGCTCGGACAAGTCTTGTCCATCGGACAAGTCCGATAAAAATGGGGTGGCAGGGGAACTGTACTCCGATGAAAGTGTCCGATGTGTTGGACTTTCCTCTGGTCATCGGACAAGTCCGATGACCCTCGGACATGTCCGACGACCCAGAGTCACAGAGGTACTAGAGTCCGATGGACTTGTCCGATGGGTCGGACAAGTCCGATGATTTTTCCTTGGAAATTTTGGTATGACCTGGAAAGGGGAATTTTGCACTTAGTTCATCTCCGCTTCACACTTTTGTGTCCCTCTTGATAGTACGGCTTTTCCTATACTCAAGATTTAAATAAAACTCTATGAACTTCATTCTTGAGCATATTTTGAATTTCATCTTAAAGCACTTTGCCATCTTCTTTTCTCCCTTTTTGTTTCTATGCATTTAATCACCAAACTTTGTACCATAATCTACACATATGCTTATTAAAAGATTAGTCCATTCTTAATTGTATTGACGCCAATCACCAAAATCAAATTAGGGGCCTAGATGCACCTTCAAGGATGTAAATCGATTCGAGTCGCTGCCCCTTACAGTAACGAGTACCACTTGATCGCTGCTCCAGAACAGTGTTAAAAGCCATTAAGATGATGAGTGGGTTTAATACTGCTGTTTGAAATTATTAAGATTGTTTTGCAACTTTGATTGTTATAGCTTTAGTGCAAACTAAATTTATTATTACACATGACAACTTAACTTGCTGCTAAAACTTGAAAAATAAGGATCCACTCTTAGGCTGGCTTTCTGGCAACATAAACCCTATCCCTAGCCTTTGCATGTCTAGGTATCGGCTGTAGTTGGCCATTTTGTCGGGTCAGTCTTGCTGAGTAAATTAGTTACTCAAGACGTAGCTCTATGTGGTTTTCAGATGACCAGGGTGGAGACTGCCACTGCGGTGGGAGGTTCCACTGGGAAGACCAACGCCCTGACTGCTGGAACATCGAGTGGGAGCTATGCACGAACGAAGACGAGGAGTAGTCCTTTAATTGCCGGTACGGTGTTTGGGCAAAACACCTATCATGACCAGGTTGTTCACTGTATATCGCCGTGAGAGGGCGATTGTATCTTATCTATCCTATCGAACTATTTGAATTACTGTTGAACAATTTCGCTTCCGTATTTTCATTTTGATAAAACTCTGGTTTGTAAGATAAATTCTGATTTATTCAAAAATTCTGTACTCTACCTATATTTTTATTGCATTTATATTCTTCTGTCATGTGTTGTACTATTGGGCGTCATAGCGCATGTCGTCACCCGAGAAAGATCCTGGAACGAAGCCGTCTCCGTGGTAAGGCGGTTCTGTTACACAACGTTGCTAGACAAAAACGGCCAAACATATTAGTAGCTTCTGTCGTGGGCAAATCTACCTTTTGAGTCACGTCGAACATACTTCCAAGAGCGCAAATAATTTTAAACTTTCTCAGAATGGAAGGAAGATTAAAAAAAAAACGCATCCAAAGCGTGGGCAACAAATGCCCCAAGTATTCTTCCTCCTCAACAAACTCTTCAAATTTAAGGGATGGTCCCTATGGCAATTTTGCACTAACCCAGTAAGTTGACCTTAGCATCTCAGTCCTGGATGGGAAAACCACTTTGAAAACATTTTCTTTAAATAGTTTCACATCCCAATCATAATTATCTAGAACTAAAACCTTGAGGTCTACCACCTTCGCATCCGTTAAAACCCCCTACCACAGAGACTAGGGCGGTTCTTGAGCACTTGACAGTGGGTTGTATCGGTGGGTGATCCATGAAGTACGCACCAACCACATCAACAGCGTACCCAACAGACATTGCAACTGGCTTAGGCTCATTTTGATATGGACATCTAAATGAGGCATGATCCCTGCTGCTGCACCCACCAATCACATAGAAGTGCAACCGAACACTGACCATTAAAATGTCCTTTGCCTCCACATCTATAGCAGTTATGATTTTTATTTGCTCCTTCCTACGTCCTTATTTGCTAAAGAAGTGGTTACGACATCAAGCTCCTTAGCCACCTTACCCACCCAGTCGCAGCTGAAGAAGAGGAACCCAGCTCTGTTCAATCATAACAGTTTGTTTTCTCCAAAGTGTGCAAGTGAACACCGAAATTCTCTCATATGAACACATGAAATGGTGTATTTTGAAATAAAAGCAGACAAACTTCCTTTGTTTGATTTCTGGTACAGTTCCTTATTTTTAGAAATTGATTCAGGATGAAAAATTTCGGTTTGAGTCGTTTGCAGTGTTACTTGTATACTGTGCATGCTGCTCGTTTTTGTGGATGGATGTATAATTCTTGTAAAATTGAATCCCTGAGAATGGAATGGAGAAAATAGAGAAATTTCTGGTGATTTTATTTTATTTTTATTTTTTTACTCTTATTTAGAGACAGGGTTTTGTAGATGTCTTCTGGTGTACGAACTATTGGTGACGGGTTTAAGGGGTTTCATAATTTAAACCCTGTCATTGAAAGTAGTAAATACCCGTTCCTAATACAAAATTAGTAATGGGTTTCTAAAACAGAAACCTATCGCTGATGGTAGCAAACAACCGTCTCTAAAAGGTAGGGATGGGTTTTGAAACCCGTCCATAAAAGACATTAGCGATGAGGATGAGTGTCGTCTCTGGTTGGTTATTTTTAGCGACGGTGAAATCGCCATCACTATAGACTCGGATTTAGGACAAAAAGTTTAAGACAGGACATTTTACGTCTCTATTGTGGCTAGACCTTATCACTAAAGACCTGTTCTGTGGTAGTGTGTTTTAGTGTGCTACAAGCTAAATATCTAGAAATCTATAGTGTGCCTAATTTAGTTTCCGACCGGTTATGAACCAGTGGAAAATCATCGGTTAACCAGAAAACCAACGTTTAATCGGTTTACTAAAGTACATAGTCTGGTTTTTATTGGTTAATCAGTCGGTTAGTAATATTAACCGACTCGGACCGGTTTCTGGTTAACTGGGATAACCTATCGATTTTCACCGGTTATGTAAACACTGCTTAGAACCATCTTTTGGAGTGTGCTGGAACAAATTTGTCCTAAACAAATAGACATGATAGAGCGGTTATTTTCTTTAAGAGTGAATTTCACAAAAGTACAATTATTCGTGTTCTAGTTTCATAAAACTACAAAAACTTTGCGCTGATGTTTCAAAAACAATAACTTATCAGTCTCGTAGTGACCGTTTTCTCAAATACATGAGGCTGATTGTTAGGGTCAACCATAAAGCTGTACTCCTTCAACTCCATATTTGTGATCATCCTAACCACCATCAACTTTTTCTAAGTTAGTTGTCATCCCCGTATATCAAAGCATCCTTCTTTCTATCTCGTTTCATATGCACCAATCTTTTACACATCTTAAAATAACGGGTAGATTGTAATGGGGAAGTAGTTTTGTGAAACAAAGAGTAAGAATAGTTGTAGTTGTGAATGATCCTTCAACTTAGTGGTTGAGATAGCCTTGTAGTATCCCAAGGTCTCGGATTCCACTCCTAGAGAAAGCAAATTTACATCTTTTGGTAAAAAAGAATCCACTCGTCTATCACCAAGCTAAAACACAAGTCTAAGACCCGACCGAGAGTGTTAGTTCTCATAGGGCTATCGTGCCGCTGTGTAAGGGTAGGAACGAGGTCCAGTGGATTTTCTTGATCTATGTGAGAAGATCTTGTTTTTAATGAAATACCATAGTTATGGTATAACCCCTACATGCTAAGTTTCTTTTAAGAATGTAGTTTTATAAAATTTACTTTAAAACAATCTCAAAGCTTGCTCATTTAGTCATCATGCATATGAGATCCAGTAAGATGGAATCACACAAGGTCTACAACAGAATCCGGGACGTATGGACTCAGTCCTGGTCCCAAACTAGAGCAGATCCAGCAACTTCGTGTGTATATGAATTACAGTCACGTGGACAGAAGGGAACATCGACCGAAAAAAAAAGGTTTAATCTACATTGATATCTAGCTTCTTTGAAGCTCATACCACCCGGTGCTTGATCAAAGGTGTTTGGCTTCAAGGCACTCACACGTTTACTGGAGTCTGTCAAGAATAAATCTGGCCATACTATTCAGAGTGACAGCAACAAGCGCCGCTAGGCAAGCATTAGTTTAGCACACTGTGCATCATTCACAGCATTTAGATTACGAGTCCCTGCTAAGACGGCATGACCTCTGTCATCTCTGACTACACCCCATGCTTCTTTGTTTCCTGTATAAAGGCTCCATCAATGTTAACATTAAGATATCTTCGATTGTTTTGTTGGGGGGAGAAGGGAAAACAACAATATGAACTTTTTCCCTTTTCTTCTCCATAGTAGCTCCACCAAAACATCTTCATCAAGTTACGAAATTGTCTAATAGACTGACCAAATTTAGTCATTTGATGGACTGAGTGCCAATCTCAAAACTGATACAATTAGCTACTAACGAAGGGAGCAGACATTGTCACACAAATCAACCAAGGTGCTTACATAATGAAATTCATTTCTTTCTGGACAGGAGAATGTTAAGTTCTTGTCATATCTTTTCATTAAGTAAAAAGAAAAAAAAACAGAGATAAAAGAATCAAAGCCTCAAAAAGGTTCTGGTGATGACGTGCTGCTACAAAAGATGCTTAAGCCAAAGAAGCTGACATAATGCAAGCTAAAAAGAAAAGACAAATATAAAATGGACTATTATGTGTGAGAACACAGACAATCAACAGGATTCATCGCTTCCTCCGATCACCAGATAGCAATCGTCATCAACAACAGCACTTGCAGTTCAGTCTTATAGTTCCCTTAAAATGTTCTTCTGTTGTGCTCCTTCTAGGCATACAAACAAGCATATGTCAGCTGCTTTGGCTGTAATTTGATGGCACATGTTAGGAACCATCTTTGCCCTGTAAACATCCCAAGTATGACCACAACGTAATTTATGCGTAAAGAATATATAATATCTAGGACTCAAGAAGCAAAATGTAACCTTTCGAAACAAAGAATGGTTTACAGTTGCTTTTCATATAAGGTGAGGTTTGAACCAAACAGGGGGTGGCCAATCCATGAGTGATTTAGAAAATGACAAATCAGTTGATGTAGCATCCTCCAAGCTGACACGAGTTACCTGTGGTCCCTTGAATGGATGACAATAAATATACTCGGTGCTATCATCCGAAGCGTAGATACAGTTTGGACTCAAATTTGGGAAATCCCGAGTATGGACCATGAACGTTTTATTGAAACCAACAAAAATCGCATCATCTCGCAGATCTTTTATTTTGGTAACCTTTTGCTCAGCAAGATCAACCCTATGAACAGTAAACTTGTCTCTTGGGCTATTGGTTTCCTCATCATCTTGTTCAGACTCATGTCCACCCAATGGATCATCTACAAGTTGCTCATGGTTTTGTTCGTGCTCTTCATCAGAAAAAGAGTTATGATCCGGAGGATCATAAATTCTTCTGATATGAAAGATGTCGCCCCATGATGTCAAAAGAATGTAATGGGGGCATGTATTTTGCCAAGACAAACCGTTAAAGATAAATTTAACAACAGGAGACGGGCCATTGAGGTCAATAGTATGGACCTCACCGTCCTCCCGGACAGCATAGAACAACCTATCATTGTCATTAAAAGAGAAATCATTATAGAGCTCACAGCGCTTCATGGTATCAAGCCATGTCCATTCAGTATCCCCGACACGGGCAAAAGAGAGGAGATCCCCGGGTCGGTGCCTAAGCAACACCGTGCAGTCACCATCAGATGGATCCGATGACAGAACAATTTTCTGGTAGAGGAGCTGGCGCGTTTTTTCAGGTGGTAAGAACTGAGGTTTTACATGATTGCTTATGCTACGGAACATGACCTTAAGAGTATCAATATAGTAGCCAATCAGTGCTCCATCACTACTGAAAGACGCCCTGACGCCCTTTATCGATTGAGGCGGCGGAAGAGCGAGCTGGGTACTGGTGACAGGGCTGAGGAGGTGTAGGCTGGAATGTTCGTCAGCGGTGACCAGCTAGCCGTGAGAGGAACCTACGATGTATCGACTGCGGAAAGGTGGATCCGGGAGAGAGGCATGGCATACCTTGTTGGTGGAGACGTTATGCAGGGTGGCGGCATTGCCGCCGCGGTCCCCAGAGGAGTATACAAGGTATGGACTCTGCTTACTGGAGCAACGTCGGAAACGACGCATTTTGCCAGATAAATCCTGCTGCAACCGCGACCAGTCGAGCGCTGGACACGAATCTGCAAGGTTCTCCACCATCGCCTCCTCAGACTCCAAGTCCAAGGCGTCGTCGGCTCCGGAAACTAGCGGCGGGGTGGTGCGAGGATGGAATTGTGGGGACCTTCTTGGGGTTCGACCGACCGGGACGTCGTATACATCGAGCATGCGAAAGTTGATTCCGCGTCGACAACGGCCCAACATAGAGCAGGGCGGCCCGTGTATAAGGAGTCCTTCCGTAAATCGTTTTCCGTTTCGTGCGAAACAATAATCCAACGGCGAATACGCGATGCGGGCGGACAGACACATATCGTATTTCTACTAGCACGGATGGGTGAGTGAGATTTAAATGCGAATTTAAAACTTAAAACGTGTTATTATCTCAAATCATGTCTTATTTTCGAATCTGTTTGTATGATGGTGTTTCTTAGAATTAACTCTACAAAATGAGATCCAATATGAACATCAATTTTTAGAAATGTTGACATGATTTTACAAAAATATGAATGAATGTTGAAACAAATTTGAAAATATATTAAAACATATGTTTTGAATATATTGAAGTTAATATCGTGATTTGAGATCTTCGAACAAACCTAAGTACAGATAAACTCTAGTGTTCTAAACCTAATTTGATTACTAAAATTCCACCTATGCTTTATGAATATATTTCAACTAGCATTTTGTCCGTGCGTTGCTACAGGATGGTCAATCAGACATAGTATATCTAATTTACAAGAATACAATTTCACCACGATATTCAAAATAAACTGGAACTTGTGTATAGAAAATTTGAACATGATGAGACCGAGCCTAGATGCAGAAGCTACTACTACTGCCGACTGACAATAACATTGACATCCTGGAATTTGTGGCAATTTGTCCTTGATCGATGACATCCACTACTGTGACACATAAGGATCCCTGAACGTGGACTCAGCTCGGCAGTCAGCATGACGATGGCAGGGGTGCGCTTGCGCAGCCGCATTGGCCTGTGGCATGACTCAATGGCGACTCTCTCATAGACTCGCAAGGAGGAGGATTTGATAAAACTATGTTTGCTCTTGGTATCGTATGGAAAGGGATGATACAGAATGGATATGATACGAGGCAGCACACCATACGTTGTAACTATAGTTGGGCATCTGGGCTCCCCGGCCCGCCCCGGCACGGTGCGGTAAAGCACGGCCTGGTAAGGCACGCCGGACCGTGTAGGCCGTGCCCTAGCATGCTTCGGGCTTGGGGTCGAGCCCGAGGCACGGCCCGGACTGGCGTGAACCATGTTGTGCGGGCCCATTTACCCTGCAAGCCCGATGGCATGGTGGCCCATCGTGGAGGTAGCGTCGGTGCCAGCTAGAGCAGATCTGGAGCGGTGGAGCCCCGGCGAGAGGAGAGGGAGGAGGGAGAGCACGACGCGACGCGGCGGGGTCGGCACCTCGGTGGGTCGCGCTGCTTAGGACGGTGTCATGCTTCGAGGAGAAGAGAGGGAGGAGGGGGCGACGGGGGCGGCGGTCGAGAGAAGAGGGAGAGACGGAGAGCGCGTCGAGTGGCGGCCGGGAGAAGAGGCAGAGGTGGATAGTGCGGCGGCGTCGGGCGTGCTCGGCATCGGAGAGAGGACCGGAGGAGGGGAGGGAGCGGCGGCGCGGTAGGGGAGAGAGAGACGAAGTAGGATCGGGGGGTCCGTAGTGGGTACTTGGGACTAGGGATGACGCGGGGTGAGGGGGTTGGTTCTGCGGTGGGGAGTGGGGACGCGGGGTCGAGGGGGTGGGGGGGGGGGGGGTGGGATTTCAAGGAGAAGTGGGCTTCTGCCTTCGGTAGTTTGGCCTGCCGGCCTACCGGGCCGACACCTTTTTCAGGCCAGGCTTTATGTCATGCTACGGGCCTAGAGGTCAGCCCGTAGCACGGCCCACACCATGCAGTGGGTCGTGCCAAGCCCGGTTTGTTCTGTGTCGGGCCGGGCGTTTTGAAGCGGGCTGCATGCTGGGCCGTTTTCTTCGGCCCGTATGCCCAGGTATAGTTGTAATCCGTGAGCCACCGTAGCTGCAGGTCCCCAACGAGGAACATGGACCGCGTTCAGTTTGGCACGGATGGAGAACGAGTTGTCCACCCTCAGGTCGGCGACACCGCTGCCGTTAATGCATGTCGTGTGAACTGGGCGTCGTGCTGGCTTGTCCACACGTTCACATGCAGCCGCAACACCGGCTTCCTCCTCTTGTTAATCCCATCGCTGCCATTCGCCGTGGCGGCTCCTTCACGGACGTGAACCTGTTGTTCGTGTTCTGCTTGCTTCATGGTCAAAGGTTCTGATCTGGCTGCATTTGTACGTCATGCATCTTCTGACGGCAGCAGCTTGGACTCTTCACAGATGAAACTGACGGTGTTCCAAGCATATGCGTCCGGCTGAGGCACAATCCAAAACGACCCCGCGCTGTATACGGACGTGAAACAACGATGGTAAGATACGGGTTTTAACTACGCGGACACGAAAAAAATTATAGACGACCACACCTTCTTTATATTAGTTTAGATACATTCTTTTAAAACTCAACTGAATAGGAGTAAAAAAATTTATTGTATTAAAAGCTACATTATTTTGTACAAAACTAGAAGGCCCAACACAAGGTATCCAGCCAAAATCTGGTACTGAAGCTTCCTATCAACCAGTTCAAGCCAAGAGCCAAACATATGGTCGGTCCTTAGCGGAGGTGAGACATTAAAAAAAATTTATATAACCCTCCGCATGAACTTAACAAATTGACAATTAGACTCATTAAGACTTGAAAAACAATATCTTATATTCCTTTTCTAGGGCCCTTTTGTTAAATTGTCCTTGGTTAGAACGATTTCTTCAAATAAGTACCAAATAAACACTACAGCAAAAACGGCCTGTCGCGGCGGTTCGTGAAGCCCTGTAACGGCGGACATGCCACCCCGCCGCTACGTAAACGTAACTATAAATAAATATTTGTAGTGGCGGATGGTCTGACGCTGATACAAACCGCCGCTATAGAAGCTTTTGTAGCAGCGGTTGAAGATGTCAGCTACCGCTATTGTGCTCGAGCAGTAGCAGCGGTTGAAGTTGTCAACCGCCACTACTTGTTTTTTTCAAAAATAAAATAAAATAATAATATATATACATAAATCACAGAATCTGCATACACATAATATTTATAACATCTCATCATAGAAATTTATAACACATCACAGAATATATATAACTTCTCATCACAGAAATTTATAACATTTCATCACACAATATATACAACATCTCATCAAAGTCATAATATGTGCACACACTACTTGTTCAACGCATATTACAAAATGTCTAATGCATAGTCATCATCTTTCTTCGGTTTATTGGGCTCATATGGTACTCTCGAACCAGCCCACTCCCAAAGGGACCTATATTTTGTTACTAGTAAACCGTTTGAATCAAAACATTTCTCTTTTGGACTAATTACCTTTCTCAAAAGAAAACGACAAAGAGAAGCTATAACTAGATACATGGAATTTGTACTCAAGTGAACATGTTTTTTAGGAATCATGCACTTTCTGATCTCGTCGTTCTTTTTCATCTTTACTTTCCATAATGCCTTTTCCCTTATGGCTTTCTATGTCACATGAGTAGAGTATGTTAATACAAGATCTTAAAAATGCATTGTAGAATAAAGTAAAATGGACATAAATAAAATTAACTTACCTCTTCATCGGACTTCTCAATGATATGTTCTAGGTAAGTTGTCGAGCTAAACATGAACACACACATGTAGTAGCCATAATGCACACTTCCTCGTATTTGCTTATAGCACTATGTAATAGAGAACATAAGTTAGTTACACTTTATATGATGGATACTACGATAAATACATGTATGCGATGCATATAAATCTTACCCAAAAGTTATAATGGAAGTACATCTTATTTTTCCATCTTGGATGACATTCCCCTCCCGCTTTGACATATTTCTCGTAAGCATTAAACCATCGATAAAAGCTTATCATTAGATGATATTAACATTATCAAATCATATACATATAGACTAATTTATTACCTATCTATGAGTTCCATAATGTCGCTATACAACTTCTTGTCGTAGTCCAGACTATCCAGCACCATAAGGTACCCATTTTGGGGAATTATCATAAGACAAATCCAACGATCGCTACAACAATGTTGACAACAAGTTACTTACAATTGGATGTAACTTTAACATATGATAGATGACGAAGGCAGTAGTGGTCCAATTTACTTGAAGTTGTAGGGGGCCAAAATGCATTCTCTATCTTGCCACTTCAGGTAGCAGTCGTATAAATAATTTATAACTTGAGAACTTGCTTCATTTCTTAGGTTCATCTTTATTGCAGCTATCTCTGCCGGTGTCTTATCTGGATAGTTTTTCGGATTTACCATTGGGTTGATCGTGCTTTGGTTGATGCGGTTCGGGTTGATGTATGCCACCTTCCAATCTTTTCTATCGATCCTCTTTTTTTTTGGGAAAAGGAGTTCATTCTACAAAAAAAGGCATAAGATAATATATCGAATTGTGCTTGAAATATGAAGTAGATCGAACACAACACTTACATGCACCACAGGGTGATGAAGGTGACGTCCATCTTTCCTAGGAGAAACATTAAGTGGACATCCTCCCAAAATAGGGCTAAGAGTTGTTCATCGCTTCCTTCATTGAACACCTCATTTGGAATCTTACAAGTGATTACGGTGACCCTTTCCTTCGACGCCATCATGTACTAGTGGTGCAACTTCCGCATCTCCCACGGGAGGTTCTTGTACATGTTGTTTCATATATGGGACTTATCGAATATGAGTGTCGGGTAGTCCACATTGTCCGCAGGATTGTCCAAAATTTGATCGTCGTACGACACTATATCCCGAGAATCTTGTTCTTGCAGGGTACTTGCTAGACGTTTTTTTAATCCAGCTAAGTACTTATCAACATTATTTTTTGCTTTTGGGTCCTTTGGCTCTTTGTCAAAACCGGTAATCATCTTTGGGATTACCGGAGCCTTGACGATAACTGGTGCAGGCTGGACTTGGATTACTCGAGCCTGAACTTGAACCGTCACAACCGCTGTTGACGGAGGCTCGACTTGAATTGCTGGAAACTGGACTTGAATTGGCAGAGCCTTGACAACAACATGCGAAGGCTCGAGTTGAACAGTCTCCGGAAGAGGCTCGTTTTCACGATAGATTATGGGACTGAGAGTCGAGCCATCTTCCGCATGAGGAGATCGGGGCATGTTTCCCAAAGCTGCCGCAGACATATGAGACTATTGTCCAGCTTTCGTGACTGGCTAGCTCGCATGAAAGGACCCGTGACCAGACAACGGGGGTGGAGAAGCTCGTGTCAAGAGGAATACATCACGACGTTTCCAAATGATGAAAGAGCCGAGCACATCTTGGAGAGTTTCTATACCCGCCTTAGGTATCAGACATTCGATCTCGTTGTGCTCATAGCCAGGTACTATTTTTCACTCTGAGACACGCATGTAACCGGGAGGGATATCCTGCTTATGGAGCATCCATCCTGGTAGTGCCATGTTGGATGCTACCTTCATCATCTTCCCCTTATAACCAAATGGCACATGCAACTCACAAGGAGTATCCTCAGTAAGGTCCTCCGTTTCTGGTTGCATCGAGACTAATGGTTCTGTGGAGATTGATGGTTGCGTGGATGAGTACATACCACGAAAGAAGACATCCATTGCTGCCTCCAAGTTGGGGTCCAAATGACTGCTTTTTGTGTCGACAGCTAACATCATAAGTTGTCACCTCCAAGCTTCTGTCGCTTTCTCTTCTTCATCTTTCTTGTGCAAGGTATGCTTCTTGTACATGTGAGAGGATGTCTTAGAGAAACCTTCTTTCCATGTGGCCGATGATGACACTCCTCGTACCCGACCACTATGTTTGTTGGTCCCAATAGCCATAGTGAGTTGGTCCTTATGATACTCAGGTGTAAACAGACCAGCCTCCATCTGCGACATGATGGGACCTTTCAAGGCTTGCACAACTTCACCTGTTGCGAGATCATTCACAATGATCTCTCCTTCTTTGGTTAAGTCGGAGCGACCATACACCCAGTTCCTGGTACGCTCATTGGTATTTGGCAATGGATCAGGTTTTCCTTCCGCGCGGAGCTTGGCTTCCTTCTCTCTTCAAATTAAAATCTTCTTTTTGTATCCGCCCAGACCTAACTGCGGCTTGTACTTGTTCTTCTTGTTGATCTCAACCATCTTTTCACTGAGCTCCTTCAAAGCACTGCTCATTTTTTGCTCAACAAACTCATCCCATTCCTGCTGACTGATATTTCCATACTTGTCGAATGGGGTTTGATTTTTCTTGACGTATTGGCAGTTGAGCTTAGACTTGTAATCTCGAAAGATGTGATTGAGAGTGGACATCGAGGCTTGCTTGGCTCTCTCAAGATCTGCTGGCTGGAACCGGATGGTTGCCGTGACATCATCCCACATATCGTTTTTTCTGCCATCCGGGACTTTGCGCCAGTCTTGCCACATGATTCTGCAATGGTCCCTCACCACTTTGCCGTAAGAGTTCCGCCATTTGGCATTGACACCAGCGGGTTCAATCAGTTCTCCATCATTGGGGTCTAGTGCAGTAACCTCATAGATGCTCTCTGCCTTGTTCGTAGAGCGCTAACCGCGCTTGCGTTTGTGTGTGGACACTTGGGCAGGCACCTCTTCCGTTTGCTGCTCGAGGGCCTCATCTATCGCGGCCTCTGCTGCAAATAGCCGATGGGCACTTCGTCGAGGACCCTAGGATATAAGTAGTAGACTTTAGTTGACAAAATCTTTGTAACAAATTAGTTGAAAAAATAAGGAAATTATCTTTGATAAGATACCTCATGTTCAGGCACATAATCAGGGTCCGGACTCCCCAATTGGCATTCCTTTGGTTGTGGAGGATGCGGATCTTCTGCTTCTTCCCAGTGATCGCTTGATTCTTCATCGTCTAAAGACGACCCCCCTTTCGAGGGCGCCTTGAGGGCGTCTTCCGGATTTGTTGCTTCTAACAAATTTTCGTCTTGAAAAGGCAACATGTTCACCATGACGAGAAGACTTTGACACCTTATATTAGATGTGATGACTAGTTTAGAAAACAAGGAGTATACACCTTTCATCATTGAGCATAGAGACAAGGAAGAGAAAAGAATAGAAATGCCAAATTTTCTCTCAGTACGGGTTGCCAAATCAACGACCATCTTTGTGACCAACATTGTTAAGATCAACGATTGTAAAACCGTACTCATCCACCTCTATGCCATTTGGGTGCTTCACCCATTAGCATTTAAATATGGGAACCTGTAAATTTGAACCTTAGTATAGTTCCCATATTTCCTCATTGTACCCATAATATGAGGTCTCCTGGTCCTCTTCATCAATGGCTTCGACTCGAACACCGCTGTTTTGACACTTGCTCTTTGAGAAACCATGTGGATAAGTGACATGGTTTGCACTATGTGATGAGTAATTGACTTGGGCGGTATTTGTGTTTGAGTTGAAATGCGGGAATCTGGGGATTGCATGAGTTGTGCATGATTATGGTTTTGACTAATCAGAGTTGGTGATTGAGTTGGAAAAATTGTAGGAGATGGAAAATGTGTTTGCTTGTCTCATGATGTATAGGTCACTGGAGTCAACTTGGCGGTCAACGGCGAGAGGATCGGACACAAGTAGGAGACTTGGGGCTAGACGATCGGGAGGCAGGGTGAAGTCAAGGGTGATCCACACTGTACACGTGAAGAGACAAGGAACATGGATAGTTTTGCTGTTGAGCCTCAAAACTGTGGGTGTTGATCAAGACGGCAGGGTTGACCAAGTCAAAGATGATCGAATGTCGGTGCAAGTAGAGGCTTCCAATGAACCGAAAATAGGAGAGACTTGCCGACGAAAAGGATAACGGGATGTGGTGACACGCATCAAGACCGAGAAGTCTTGTTTTGGTGGAAGCAAGCAGGAAGTCGTGCTTTGAGAAGCGTGCAAGGCGGTTTCTCGGTTTGGGCCTCAGAACCGGTGGTGGCGATTGGAGGTGCACGTGGCATCATCGTGAAGCTTGCGTCAAGACGAAGCAAAGTTGTGAAGGGCTCGATGACGTTCGGGTGAAGAAAAAAGAGTTGGATGGTTTTGCCCCTGGTGGTAGGTGGCAATGTATTGTAGGTCAAGGGTAGAGTTGTCTTAGACCCTAGGACTATATAAGGAGAGGTGTGGCTGGTTGGACAGGGATCTCCTTCCTCTAGCCCTGTTAGGATTTCATTTGCAAAAGAGCTAGGAGTGGGCTTCATGTTTTAGAGGAGAGAAAAGGGTGTGTGTGAAACATCTCTTTCTCTTCCAAATAGTGGGAGGAAGAGGGTGGCTTCCTAGCCATGTATCCATGAATCTTGTATGCAAGGATCAATGATATGAGATTCAATTTCGTGCTCAAGATCTTCTCTTCTCCCTAATTCCGAATTTCTCTTTTTCTCTATTTTCGGAGCTAATTTTGTGGGAATTTTTGATCTCATTTTTGGGTGAGTTTTTGGGTTGGAATTTTTGGGGATCTTGGTGCTATGATGACCTAGAACAATCCTATATGGTTCCTTGATCGAATCTAGAGCTCTAGCACCTTCGACTTAAAAGATTTCTCAAATTTCCACTTTTTGGTGTTCTTGGCACGAGATCTGAAATTCATGGTGATTCCTTGTGCTATTTGAGTGGATATTGCTAGAGTAGGGTCATGATATGATGAGGATTTCCTGGTCCAAAAATTGCACAATTTGGAGTTCGTTTGATTAGGTTTTGGTCAAGTTTTTGCCTAATCTCGAGCTAATTTCTATTCTATCGAAGGTCGATCGGCACTACTAATCTTTCCATCGGCACTGCCGGTGCGCGAGGAAAAATCCTGGTTATCACTGTCGATGACCTGACCAATTATTTTGTTCTCTTTCTGTTGTCAATCGGCACTACCAATGATTCGATCGGCATTGCCGATGCCCTGATCGACACTGCCTATCTTTGTCTCGGCACTGCGGGTGCACGAGTGAAAATTCTGATCGGCACTGCCGATGTCCTGATCGGGAATTTTATTTTCTTTCTGATGTCAATTGGCACTACCGACGATATGATCGGCACTGCCGGTGTACTGGCAGAGCTGTCTGTTTTGGCTATGTTTCTTTGACAGTTTTAAGTGTTTGTTGTTCTTCTTTGCTTCCACCGCACTCCGCTGCTATTGTTGATCATTCATAGTGCTAGCATATCATAAGTTGATGTGTGACCTTGGTGATTTATTTAGAGGTTGGCTTGGGTGTTAATTGGGATATAGACCAAGTTCTTGAGAAGAATTTTGATTGGCTCCCATTCACCATCCTCTGGTCACCTTCTCGGTCCTTCAATTGGTATCAGAGCCGGTTTGATCACTAGTTGATCTTAAACGGCTTTGTGATCCGAAGGCGACAATGAGAAAGTGCTTTTTCTTGCTTTGCTATTTGCTAACATGAACTGGTGCTTTTACAATGGCACTAAGTGCTCGCTCTCGTCTGTCTTTGTCGTCAGGTTTTGAGATGTGCTGACTTGCTATTGAGGATGACAACAAGCAAAGTCGAAAGATGGATGTGAAAAAGGATGGTGTCAAGGAGAAGGATGTGGGGAACCTTGGGAAGGGCAATATCAATGTGATCGATCTTCTCAAGCTTTACAAGGATGAAGAGCTTGTGCTCGAGGATGTTATCTCGTAACTTCACAAGATGACCAAAGGTAACCTCATCGTGGGCATTGAGAGTTTATTCCTTGGAGACAGTACATCTGATGTGACCATCACAAAGCTTCAATGCATACGAAACATGCCGCCTTTCCTTTGGCCTGCCCCGATAGCGCCCTTAGTGCCAGGGAATCACTTACCGTGTAAAAATAATTACTCTGAGCGTGAAGTACTCTCTTCGATACTCATCCGATATACGGACCCCCTCCAATCATAGTTTCTGTAGGTCTTCAAACAATGGTACTAAGAACACATCTATGTCGTTTCTAGGTTCTTTAGGCCCAGATATAAGAGTGATCAGCAATAGGTACTTACGCTTATGGCATAACCATGGTGGAATGTTGTACATTGCTAGTATCACTGGCCAAGTGCTATGTGGATTCCTCATTTGACCGAAAGGGTTCATCCCATCTGTGCTCAATGCAAGCCATAGGTTCCTTTCTTGATTAGAGAAGTCTTGATGATTCTCATCGACTTTTTTCCACTGCGTTTCATTGACAGGATGCCTGAGCTTACCGTCCCCCTTGCGTGCATGCCATGCCATCATTGCCACATCCCTAGTGCCGGCAAACAAGCGTCTGATGCGACCGACCACGGGTAAGTACCACATGACTAAGGCAGGAACCTTACTATCATCACTGTCATCGACGATAGAACTTGTTTTCTTCTTTCTTCCCTTTTTGGAATTCTTCATGCCACCATCGGCATCATAATCGTTGTTCCTCTTGTAATAACTGCATTTGCACCTTAGGCATCTCACAATGTCCTGATGCTTCTTTCGATACAATATGCAATGGTTTGGACGCGTGTAAATTTTTTGCACGCGTAATGAAAGTGGGGAAATCAGCTTCTTAGCAAGGTATGTGGTCCTTGGCAACAAGTTAGGCTTCGGCAGTGCATTGGAAATAAGTTCCAACAAATCCGTGAAACTAGCGTCCGACCAGCCATGCATTGTCTTAAACTTCATCAGCTCAAGTACAGTACGCAACATGGTGAACTCTTTGCCATATCCCTTAGATTCATCATATAATGGATCTTTTGATGCCTTCTCTATTGTATGAAAATTATCAAGCCCTTTAGTTGTACTGGAATTGATCAACACCTACAGCTCAATGTGACATAACTTCTCAACATCAAAATCAGTTTCACCATGCGACTCAACTTCAACAGGCTCATCAAATTCAACAGGCTCATCAACTTCAACATGCCCTTTAGTTGTACCAGCATTAAGAGCCTCGACTTCAACTTTAATAGGCTCATCAAATTTCATATCAACCACACTGGTTTCACCATGTTTTGTGCATCTCGTGTACTCAGCAACAAAACCCCTCTGCACCAAGTGTGAGTTGATCACTTCTATATCCGTCCACAACTTCTGATTCTTGCAATCAAAGAAAGGACAATATATATGAGTCGTCCCTTCACGTCGAGCATGTTGTGCGGCCCCTTTGATGAATTTAGAGACTTCTCATAAAAATATTGAACCCGGTCTTGGTGCCTCGTACATCCAAGATCTATCGATCGCGAACAACCTTGAACGGAAACCTAAAAATTATTAGAAATTAATTAATTAATTATGTGTAACAAAAAATTTAAAGAATCACTATATATATATATATATTAAAAATAAATTACATGAAGTGAGAAATATTATGCAAGGTAAAATAAAACAAACTTCAAATTATTATATATTACTTAACTTTTATCGAGATCTATCCAAACATTATTAGAAATTAATTAGTTATGTGTAAACAAAATTTAAACATTCACTAAATATATAAATATTGAAAAATAAATTACATGAAGTGAGAAATATTATGCAAGGTAAAATAAAACAAACATCATATTATTTTATATATTATTTAACTTTTATTAAGAATTAATAAAAAATTAACATCCCTCTTGCCCTAACACTACAGTCTCTCTCTTCTAAAATCAAACTAGATGTAGATTCTCATTGACATAAAAGTAGCCAGATAAAGTAATTTTTTTGTGTAGTGATAAAAAGAGATGATGTATGCCTTCATAAACTTCAACTACAACCTAATAGAACCATCCAAATCAAACGAATTTAGCTAAAATTTGATGAAAACCTAACAAACTTAAAACCCAAAATTCAACTTGATTTCAAAATGAGAGCACAAAAAACCTATGGGATGAGTTCTCCTTACTCAGAGAGCAAATTACTACAAAAAATAAACGAACTCAAAATCTTCCCCCTTGATTTTTGTGATTTACTCAAATTTTCGGGCCGCCACTATTTGAGTGAAGGCCGGAGCTGTCCGAATGCGGCTTTTATAGCCTGCGCACTTTATAGCGGCGATTGACATTGTCAACCACCGCTATCATGCACTTTTATAGCAGCAGTTGGCATTATCAACCGCCGCTATAAACATGGGTGGTTTATAGCGGCAGTTGATATTGTCAACCGCCGCTATAGGGTGCTCCGTAGTGGCGGTTTTAGTTGGGGCAGTGCCCATGGGCTCTGAAGCGGTGACCGACTTTGGCTCGCGCCGCTATGACGGTTTGCCTGCCGCCTCTACAGGCCCTATTTATGGTAGTGATTTTTTTTTAAACTTGAGACGCAATTTCAGCTTCCAAAGTCTATGGTTAGACATTGATCCTAGTTGGATTCTAATTTACGTGAAGACAAAAGCTAACAACCAAATGATATGGGTGGCTAGGCAGGTATGCTAGCAAGGCCTAGCCGCGTGGTCGTGATGTCGGTTCTCAGCAGAGGCACACAAGAGCCGGGCAGTGCAACTGCCTTCGCACCGAGGCGAGCACTAGATGGCTTGGCCCAACATTATGTAAGGATAACGGTAGTGTGATATGGCCATCTTAAAATGAGGGGTTAGTCAAGGACCGAATCTTCAGGTGACATTTGACAAAGCAAAAGTTCATCAATACACACAAATGTACATACAAATTAGGATGCAAGATTGTAATTAAGTTATTATAATTTAGGTTCAGATTTGAAATACGTAAAAGAGTTTGAAGTTTGAAAGCGAAGTATAGCAAAAATGAATAAGTCTCGATGATACAAGTGATACATTAATTCATGACAGCCCATAACCATGAATTATTCATCGTGCTTCTCTAGAGTAGGGGAAGCGGAAACCCATTCCATGGTCCATCCCTTTGGAGGTTTGCGTGTACAAAACTTAAAACAACAAACTCCGAATAAATAATACTCAGCAAGTCTTACCCGTCAAAGTGGCACGCTAAGACCGACATCTAGCATGCAAGGCCCGACTGGGTGAAGATAGTAAATTGCCAAAAACAACACTATTAATTGGTCCTTATTTTCAGGTTATAGCCAAGTTAATAGGGTTCTTGCATAAAGTAAAAGCTGTGCACTAGGATACATTAAGCATGGTTACAATTGAAGGACAAGACAACAAGTATCACACAAGTGGTACTCAATAACCGCGACAGACGGCAACTCGAATCGATTTACATCCTGCGCGAGAAACCCAAATACACGGCACACGTACACTTCAAGGAGTCACATACGACAACCTTTTGTGAGATACTACAGAGCCGGGCCAGGTCCCACCTTTCCTGAGTACACGTTGCCCCATGCAATGCTCCATCGAAGCCAACCATGGGTAGCCCATGCACACTCCCTTCCAACATATATCCAAACTCCACCACAACCATGTTCATCACCAAAAGAAGGGTAGGTTATTGTCCAACCACTACGATAACCAAGTTACATCTGTTTACTAGTGCCCATATCACTAGCATGCACTTGATACTATTCAAACTTGATCACAGGTCCATACAAAACGATACTTAATTGACACAAACGGGCTATGCTAAACAAGACCCAACCTTGTCACCTCAACCTACACATGCACTTCTTAGTTCAGTTTCATTTTAATTCCTTATCATATAAGCTCAAAAGGAGAAATAATAATTAAACCACCTTATATCGAGTAATTCCCAGACTACTCGATACTTGCTATTGGGACTCACAATTAAGCTTAGCATTTCTAATAGGGATGTACAAACTGAAACCATACGCATAGGATTTTGTTTTGCCCACATGCAACTAGGCTTCAATCATTCTTCTATATGTAATGCACAATAAATGACATGCATACATGTGGTACAAAGTAAAACATTTTGAAACATAGGAGTGCATCGGGACTTGCCTTGGTTTAGATCTTTGTTAGCACACTCAAGAGAATTAGGTTCAACTCTGGGCTCTTTCGGAACTATCTCCACCCCTCCACGTTCCCGTCATTGAGTCCTATGGATGAAATGCAATGCAAATAAGGATAGGAGATGATTTATGACATTTCTTGGAGAAAGATATGCTATGACATGATGCATGTACTAAAATGCAAAGTGTCCAGTAGAAGATGAAATTGGTCATTTCTTATATTTCTTTTATTTAGTTTTGAGGAATGCAGAATGCGCAAGGAGTTTCATACCGATAACTGTGCAATTGATGTAGCATTGTTAAACTAGCTAAATGAGCCTAGATATGTTGACCAGAGGCAATATAACCAAAATAAATCCTAAGATAAGGAAGAGCAAGGTGAACATGTGATTGAAATAAAAACATATAAGCCTAAGTTGCTAATAATCATAATATTGCCACTAGTAGAGATGAAATAAAGCATTTAAGATTAACCATGGTCCTGGAAGACATATGCTAGTGAGAAAAATATTGTTTCAGGGGACATCATGCAAGATTTATGTACCAAAGAGCATGGCAAGGAAATGCACCATTAATTTCTAATAATTAAAATGGGGAAAACACTAATATGCCGTTTGCACAGAACATACATGGAAATTGAATATGCTACTTTGTGAGGTCCATGAAATTAGTAAGCTACACATGAATGCGAAATATGACCATTTAATCATGAGATGATAACTAGTTTTGATTTATTCCCCCTTTTTCCTTAATAAATACATGCATAATTTAAAGATGTGTTTTTTTGTGTGTTTTGATATTTTACTAAAATACTCGGCATTATAATGATTCCCAAAAAGTATTTTTGGGTGCCTTGGATCCCAGTGAATCATTTTGTGTTGATTTTAGAAGTTAGGACTAATTATTTGTCTATTTTTAATTGTTAGAGGAAAAACAAGCCATTGGGCCGAAAGTTTCCGTGCCCATCTGGCCGAGGCACAGCGGGAACTCGACCCTGGGCCAGATTCAGCCCAGGCAAGGATGGCCCAGCCAGGCGCTGGCCGAGCCAGCCATGGTGCGCGCGGGGGCGCGCGGCGGCGACACGGTCACGACGTCTAGGGCTGGCCACACGGCAACAGCTCGAACACCCACATCTGGAGCAAGGGGGCAAGGGAGATTGCGTGGCACATGAAGGGAGGCAGGGAGGCTCACTGGCGGTGCAGCTCAGTGTGAAGGAGGAACAAGGTGGCGGGTGGGCGACGGCAAAGCGGCCGTTCTGGCGACTTCTCTACAAAAACCGGAGCCGACCGAGGTCAAAAGAATGTGCGAGGATGAGTGGAGACTGCCTACGAAGGGAATCGAAGAACACTTCACTATGGATGACAAATGAAGCGGAATGGCAGTGGCCCGTGACGGGGAAGAAGAGGTCTGATTCATGGACGTCGAGAGAGGGGTGCGAGTGCGCATGGGAGAGGATTAGAGGGAGGCGGAGCTGCGTGGTGTGCTCACGGGGCTGGGGACTTGGTGCAATGGTAGGGCGATGCGAGGAGCTTGCTTGGCTCCAATGGCGGCTCCGACCTCCGCCCAGAGAGAAATGAGAGCGAGTGAGTGCGAGTTTGGGGGGGGGGGGGGGGGGTTTGAGCGCCTCGGGGGTGGGGTTGTCGATCCGACCAGGGCATGACAGGCCGTACACTGGTAGCCATGCAGCGCATGCTGAGACAGGCGGTGGCGAGTGTGTTTCTTTGGAGTCACTGATAGGTGGGCCCCACAAGATTTAATATTTTTCCAAATTTGCAAACTGCATTGTTTTGTGATTTTTGTATCTTTATTTCTAGAGATGATGTGCCGGGACCAAAAATATTCTCGTGACAACCATGATGTACTAAATTTCCAAAATATGTTTGCCCTATAGATTGAATTCAAATTTTAATAGGAATTTTCAAAGTGGGGTTGTTTCAGGAATTTTGAGCATTTGTTTGGGCCACTAAACCTTCGTCAGGATCAGGATGCTGCAACTCTGGGCAAAGTGCAGTTGTCTTCTGCTTGTACTCAACTAGGGGTGTTAAGTCAGTGGATTCGCCGGGGGTGTCTGCACATGGATGCAAAATATTGTATTTTGCCGTGGCGGGAGTTGGCGCCACAACAAAATGTTTTGCCGCCAATTGACAAAGCTAGTCAAAAGTGACATGTGGGCGCCACATCGCAATTGTTTTGGGAGGGGTAGTCGATGGCTGCAGGCACCAAATTGTTTGGACAACTTTGATCCCACGTGGTTTGATCTAAATAAACAACTAAAGACCGTTGTTGAGCAAGTCAAAATATGGACCTTTATGACGACGGTCGGGTCGCACTTGTGAAGTAGGATGCAGAATTGGAGCATAAAAAGGAGTTGGCCCAACAAGTATAGAACAGCAGCAGCAACAACAGTGACTATCTCACTTGTCACTAAACAACACTAACGGTTCTAAAAAATAAACAAAAACTAAACATTTGCTGACAAGTGGGACCACAATCTCAAATATTTATCTTTGCTGACCAAGAGCCTGTCTCGACTGTATGTGTAGCAAATGGTTTATGAGCCACATTGATCCCTTCGACAGTGAAACAACGTGGGTCGTTGCCCGTTGGGCCAATGAAAATATCAGTCCATCTGATGTTTACCGGACCCCATATGTCCAACAACGTCCTTGTTGGGTCACAGTATGATTCTGCGCAACAAGCGTCGATCAGAATTATCAGTGATGATATTGTTCTTCATGATAGAACATCAACCCACTTTCAAGTGGGACCTTGCTTTCTAAAGTATTTAGTTGTGGGACCAGACCACAAGCAGCCACTGACATGTGGACCCATGGTGGTCTCATTGTGTCTTTGCTAAAATTAAGAGCACTGCCGTAACCCGACATGTGGGGCTAAAAATCAAACTATGTCTGAAAATGGGTCCCTTTCATGCTGACTTAGCGACGAGATGTTTTAGTGATGGTTTGTTTTGTCGCAAAATGACCGGGAGCATCTAATAGGAAGGCCCAAGGTCATGTCTCGATGACGTATCCATGTTACGATTTACATTAATGACGGTTTTTTTTGTCACTTGTACCTTGGCCAGCCCAATAGGTGGGACCCAATGGTGCTGATTCAACATTTCGCGTGTTAGTGACCGTCGCAAATGACCCCAAAAGCACCAACAGGTGGGCCCTGGATATTGTTCATGCCAGAAAATCTGCATTTCTATGCCTTTTAGTGATGGAATGCAACTTCGCTACTAAATTTTTGTCATTAAATAGATGAAATGCCTTAATGACAGAAATTCATCACTAATTAACAACAGAACACAACTTTGTTACTAAAATTTTATCACTGATCGTATGACTTGTTGTAGTGAAAGCTAGGGGACAGTTGGCCCCACTCATGTTTGATCGAACAAAAAGTGGGCCCAATGAAACCCATCTTTCTCTAGTAGTTCGTCACTGCCTTTCCTATGCCGGTTGTACCAGTTAGGGTGGGAGTTACCGCCTCTGGGAACTGCCATTGATCCCTATATAAGGAGGGGAGTGCCTCCACTCTGAACCACACAAGAAGAAGATTTAGAGCTCCACTCCAAAAGCCTACTGCTGCCTAGTTAATGCATAGAAATATAAGGAGAGAGTGAGGGAGAGTTTGGGGAAGTGTCGGGCCTATCAACGATCTTTCCCACGCTTATACCTTGACGAATGCTTTCCTTTTCAAGTAAATGTTCATGATTCCTCTTTGGTATTTAAGTGTCCCATTTAAGTAAGTTATTTCTTTATTACTTATGGGATCATTGCTCTATCGAGTTAGAGTATCTTAGTCTTCTATAAGAGCGGATCTGAGACTTTGATAATAATTGATAGCATAGATGTGGTGTCTAGGATAGAGGTTCTCTTTATTTGCCACGCGCCCCATGATTTATAGAGGTAGTCCATAGGTGGTGACAGTCCTATCTGGCCATAGTAATCCTCCATGTTCGGGTACATTGTAGAGCTGTTGGTCAGAGTCACCTATGGATACAGAGGTAAGCCGGTGCCTGAAGTAAGTAGTATAGATCGAACCTATCTTAGTTAGGATCCTTAATCCTTAGGAATACTCTCAACCCTTTGCCTACCATATTATTGTTGTCCTTGGATGGATTAGATTAGAAGATTGGTGCACACACGTTCCCTATGATTTGATAACCTGGAATCCTCCTAGGTGAAGTACTACATTAGTATCCACGCGCTCGCAGATTTATCTGTGATCATAAAAAATACCAATAAGCATTTCTGGCATCATTATCAGAGAACAGTTGCTGTAACATCTTCGAACCTTGTCCACTATCGTATGTTTTCATTTCTTTCCTTTTTCTACCATGGAAACCCCCACTATCCAATCCTTTTCTACTCCAAAGGGTGAGTTCTTTGAGCCATCGCTGTCTACAGACCCAATTCGAACATCCGACTACGAACTCCGCCCTGGCTTTATAGCCATGATTCGGGAGCAATCCTTCTCTGGCCTTTGCGAGAATTTGAATATCTATGTTCATGTTTCTTCATTGAGGGCATGGCACATAAAACTCTAAAGTGGAAATTGTTCCCCTTCTCCTTAAAGGAGAGGGCGAAGCAATGGCACACTCATACTTTGGGAGTGTATATGATGATTTGGAGAAGTTGCGGGATAAATTTTGTCTTACATTCTTCCCACAATCTTGCATACTATAGGGCTTGCCCCTCTAGTACTCATAAAAAAGCAAGAAAGTTATCAATAACTAGGGCACGACTAAATATGTGTGCTATATCCTTTTCATGACTCGAGAAAATATCTAGGGCATCAACCGACTAAATAAAAAAAAGAACTCTTTGATATCGTCTAATAGCAGGTGATCCATGCAACTTGCCGTGGATATAGAATTGACATAGCTTAAATGCAACTAAAATAATATATCTTGTATTTATTAACTCATAACTATATTTTCTTTTTAGAATTGGTAACTAGGACAGTCCACTAAAAGAAAAACTCTTTGATATCATCATATAGCAGGTGATCCATGCAACTTTTGGTGGATAGAATTGACGTAGCCCAATTGTAAATAGATCACCTATTGAGTATTTGTTAACTCATAAAAAAGAATGTTGCCCTAAAAAACATAAAGTTGAATAGTAAATAAGTATACCCTTTTGAATCATATAAAGCAGTAACTAGATATGACATGTGCATTGATCACCTCCTGCCACTCTTGTTCCTCGCAGGCTGTTGCTACGATGGAGAATTATGATTGTGCTGGTTACCATGCATGGATAGGCACGGTGTCCAAACATCGATTTCAATGTTTTCTCCCCCCACCCGCCCTTTCTCATCACACTAAGCTTACCAGCTTAGAACCATTTGGCAATGGAAAATTTATAATTTTCCTCCATGTAGTTCACCATTTTGTACAAAAACTTTTATTTCAGGAAACTCAGCATTATAGAGTATAATTAACGTTCGTTGGCATGTAGCTTCAAGCCATTCAAGCTTTTAAATCAAAATAGAAAACATAAAGGTTGATGGTATTTTCTGTGGGTTGGAAGGTTAATTACATGACGTGTGCGACTGGATTATTGCATAAATATATAAAATGATGGTCACTATATACAGATTGGCGTGTATATTTTACTCCACATGAAAAAAATCCTGATACTCCAAATTTAAAACATACCAAATTACCACAGAAATATTAGATAATGAATAGGGAAAGCTCATCATACAGATTGGACGGTCAAAAGTCAATTAATTTTGTACTAAAATTCAAATTTTACCCCAGTCATAACAGATAATATAATTATTGTTGAATGGTGAATCCATTAATTTTTTATGCTTATGTTCAAATTTCACCCATAGGAATAAATAATATAGAGGTCATTGAATGGTGAGTAGGGCATTAATCCTATGCTAAAATTATAATTTCACCCACATGCATAATAGATAATATATAGATCATTGAAAGGTGAGTAGTCCATAAATTTTATGCTAACATTATGATTTACAGTGTGTACCACATTAACTGTTATGCAAACAGCTGGTACCTGGAAACCAATTGAATAAAACATATGACTAAAATTTGTATTATTTAAACAATAGGTAGAATGTATATGGTTTTTACCAATTGACTGGGTACCAACGTTGTTGTTGGCACAGTCATGTAGAGTACACGTACACCTCTCAAAAACAATATAGAGTATGTGTACTTGCGTACCAACATTACAAGTGGTCATAGTTTTGCCAAATTCTACTATGGAGTTTGTCAGTAAGGGGACCCTCTCGCCCAACTTTTATTTTTCATTTACTACTTCATAGCAATATATATGATGCAGTTGATGGACCACTTCAAATCGAGATACCCATTCCTCTGCCTCAAGTAAGGACGTGCTGGTCTAAAATCTCTTCGGATTAGAATGACTGTTATTCTATGGAATACGGATAATTCATTAGTATACATCACTCATCACTTCGCATAAACAAACATGAGATCCATATATTCCTGTTTCTAAAAATAAACAGGAGGAAATTTTATCTGAGATTGTGGCACTCAAAATCCTATAGAAATTCAGATGGATGAGTTTTCTGCCAAATGTTGTTTATGCTAGTATTATGGCAATCCTGAGCTCAGAAGTTCCTTGTTGGCATGTTCAAATTCTGTGTCATATGATATGCCAATGTTGGCATATAGTACACTAAATGAGAAGCCGTCTTTTTTTTTTACCAAAGCCCATCGACGCTGTACATGTGTCCACATAATGATGGCATACATACCGTATCCAATGCAGAATGTCACAAGTTGGATGCTATATTAATTGCTGAGAGATATTTTTCGTTTTCTGGATGTCCAAATTTCTTAGGGAGTGCAGACTATGAGACTTAAGATCTAGGGCATGGTTTGCTTAGAAGAACTTTAAGTCTCTACATAGTCTATTCCACTGATGGCAGGCATGACAAGACTAAGGCACTTGGTTTCTTTACATTCCCACGTGTTTTCCCCTTTTGAGATATGGATTGTGGAATGTATGGTGCACTAATGTTTGTTTTGCAGGATGATTATTCTATAGTGCACTATTACCTTGGTGATGTATGTTTTGCAGGAATTAATCTTTTACTACATCATTGTGTTGTGGTTGATATGTGATTGCTCTTTTGTATCTTGTGCATGTCACCACACATCACCGATCATCTTCAAGCAATTCTTTTCCTTCACATCTATATGGTCTCTTGATGAATTGATCTTGAGGTAAGAGGAGAGTTTTTCGATTCAGTTTTACATTCCTCTGGATCTTGGTTCATTTGAGATAAGTAGTGTTGTCATCAATCACCAAAAAGAAGGAAACTATAAGTTTCATGACAATTGGTGTTTGTAAACCCCAAGATATGAATGTTTTGGTGATTGAGTAACAACATAAAATGGTTACTAATGCCTACATCTAGTGTTGTGGATGTAGAACAAACTATTATCTAAAACATGAACACGGTGAATGGTCGCCTTGATGATCAATGAGGACTCCGTGGAGTGCCATGAAGATCTTGATGGAGAGTCGGGATGATAGAGATAGATCAAGGCTAAGGACAACTAGGTCGAAATGTGTTGTGATCACTTGGCTAGTGTGTAGGATTGAGTCCATAGGAAAAACCACACTATCAATAGGGCACAAGTTGGATGCTATATTCATTGCTGAGAGCTATTTTCCGTTTTGGATATCCAAATTTCTTAGGGAGCGCAGACTACGACACTTAAGATCTAGGGGCATGGTTTTATTAGAAGAACTGTAAGTCTTCACATAGTCTATTCCCACTGATGGCAGACAGTAACAGGACTAAGCTAAACAGTTTTTTTTTCAAATTCAAACTAGTATGTCATTCATATTTGAACTGATAGATAAAAAAATTAAACATCAGAATTCAAAAGCTCTGTGACACAGTAAGTCATCACACATGTACACCACCCATAAAAAATTTATATGTTAACTAACATAGAATTTCGCACGAGATAAAATTGAACACATGCATCTGAATGACTAAAACGTGCTAAATGGTTGAAACAGAAAATGAAACTTTAGGGGTAATTAAACATGCTAAATGATTGAAACAGGAAATGAAATGAAAGCTAAACATAGGCTGGTGATCAACTAAATGCATAACAATGATGACATGAAACAAATTGGGACGACTCGAAAGCAAAGTAAACTCTTGCAGCCCCCAACTAGTAGGTGAGAGTGGGCATGAACCACATCCCTGGTTTAATCCTGTCCCAGAAGCTAGGGATCTTCTTTTCGACCGTGCTAACATGGTCGACCATGTCCCACTTGCACAAGTAGTAGGAGTAAGAGTGGTCATCATTTCTATCGCTGCAATCTTCGAGGTTCAGCTCGTCCCTGCACTCCCAGCTGAGGAAATATATAGAATTCTTACAGAGGCTAGGAAAGTCACTCACCGGCAGCACGTAGGAGTTGCAGTCCTCGCTCTGCAAGATGACCTTGTCGTGCAGTTCCGGTGCGTCAGCCTAGGCAACAGCCGCCCCTCCGTTGTGACCAAAAACCATGTCACGCAGCACGAAGTTCACCCATGGCGCCATCGCCGGCACATTGTTGATGAGCTCTTCACGGGCAAGCCGCCGCACCTGGCCTTGGTGCTCGATCAGGTGCACCGCCTCCATGCCGGGGACCCAAGCCATTTCGTTGGGTGCAATGGCTTGCTTGAGCTGCATCTGCAGCGTATCACCACTAGATTTTCCCCCTAATACAATGCATAAAATATGTTGTAATATGCCCTTTTAGGGTGCAATAGCTGCAATTACTGCTAAATCGTTTCATAAAACATTTCTGCAATAGGTCAAGTGGTATTAGCCTTCAACCACGAATGTCTTTTGTTGGGTGCAACTATTTTTCTATTACAACACAATGCAGTGTTGCAACTAGCATCTAAAGGCGCGTTCGTGTTGGTTACAAATTATCCTATTGCAACGCACATGATGTTGCCAGAGATTCAATTGCATCATACCCATCACGTTGCAATGTGTCAATTCGTGCATTGCAAATGATTTTATTGCTACACTCTGGTTTCGGTTGTTATAGAGCAAGCACCTCTATTGCCACTTTAGTGTTTCGGTTGCGATAAGTGGTCATCTCTGTTACCACGAAGTTGATTTTGGTGCCATAGATGGTGTCTGCTATTGCCACCAGATTTGCTTAGTTGCTAGAGGTCGACACTCTTTTACCATCAAACATGTTTGGAGGCTATAGGTGGAGCACTATATTGCCACCATATTTCCTTAGTTGCTAGAGGTCAACATTCTATTACCACCAAACGTGTGTGGAGGCTATAGGTGGAGCACTATATTGCCAACAAACTTGAGTGGTTGTTAGATGTGATCACCTATATTGCTTCGTAAATATTTGCGTAGGCAAAAGTTCATCTCTCTATTACCACCATAATAGTGTGTTGCTACATGTGGAACTTCGTATTGCCACGACCCTTGTGACACCGAAAAAGCTGGGTTGCGATAGGATGAATTCTTATTTGCCACGTATAAGTTTGGTAGCTATTGCCACATGTCTATTATGCCATGTTCAATTATTTGTATCACCAATTTTCAAAACAATATAATACAGGATCAATCATAATTATGCATTCATCATTCATGAAAACAAGATTAATTCAACCATTCGTTGTACAATTACATGACACACGTAGTACTGAAATAGTTACAAGTTTGCGACACCAGATTGTTTGAACACACACATATAGTAGGCTAATTTGACAAGAACTAGATAATAAGTTAATCATGAGCAAAGAAACGCAAGGCAGATGATCCCATCACTTGATCAGCAAAGGATGACTTCAAGATGGTCCCATCACTTGTTCCCTCCATTTGAACTGCCTTAGTTACCTGAAAAAAAAGAATAACATTTTTATCATGAAAGTAATTTGAATTTATGAGTAGGAGGAAACAAAAGCAGGCAGTAAACCAAAATTCCACCTGTCTTTTTGCCGCCCTTTTGTTTCTTTAAAGCATTATCCCTTAGCTATTTTGCAGTAACGAATATTGCCCGTGTTGTATTTGTAGCTGCACTTCTTGTAGTCCGAGCGCCGTTTGCTCTTGATATATCATCGACTTCAGATTACACTGGGTTAGTTGGAGTGTTTTTCTGGGAACAAAAAAGTTTGAAGGAAATAATTAGGCGCCATTTTGTTTAGTATCTGATGATAGCACTAAAAGCTTGTTAATTCACAAACAACCTGATCTGAAGGGACCTCATGTTGTGTGGTTGGCTCAACTACTTGAGTATTCGTGTTTATTGTAGCTGCCGCCACCTCTGCCACTTCAGTGACATTGTTGTTTGCCTGGACAGATGTTGGTTGGAGAACCTATGAAACATGCAGACAAGTAGATATAGTACCTAAGGAAAAATAGGCATTCAAAAACTGGCTTGACTAGTATCTGCTCAAATGTTGTCTGTCCATGTGCTGCTTGCATCATCGATAGGAACTCTTGCCTAAGCGCTTGTAAATTAGCCTCCCTTGCCTTTTTCAGCTCATCAATCTGTCGTGCATGTTCTTTCCTTTCTGCTTCCCTCTCAGCTTCATATGTGGTCATTTGTTCATGTAGCTGACCAAATGATTCCATGAGCTCCAGGTGTTCCTGATGTAGTTGCTCCTCCACACAAATTTTTTCCAGGCAATCAACATTCAACGGCTCCCTTCTAGTTGGGTTCTTTGCCAGGTACCCATTACCATGCAACCTGGTTGATTTGCACTCTGTGACTGCCTGGTATGCCTTCTGGAAAATCTCATTCTTTTCCTGTAAGGTGATGAAGTTTCCCTCCGAATTTGATTCCGCCTCAGAGATAAGGCTGCTTGCTTTCTCCTAACATTTACAAGTCACAGATGGAGGAGTTAGTTGCAGAAGAAATTGCATGCATTCGCTATTTGCATGGACTATAGTAAGTCATGTACAAATTCAATGAGAACTCACAAAGACATTCCTGGATTCTTGGTCTTTCCATTGCCCATCCTTGCTGTGAATTATGAACCAAAGTTCCATATCATTGGGCTTCTCACCACTTTCTGGGTCTCTCTGAGATGCCATGAAAATAACAAATTAGTAAATCATCATGCAAGAAAGCATGTAGATGTGCACTTCCAGTTATTACCTTCTCATAGCTACACTGAGCATAAGGCTTAGCGCCTGACAAATGTGTGGTCTTTTTTTGGCCTTGAATCCCAGAATTTTGTATGCTCCTTGCCTATGGAGTGCATAGATTTGAACAATTATCTTAATGACCCAGACATATCCATTTATATGAAAGTGGTATTGTCAATAATAGTAATTAAGTGGAAACAAACCTTAAATTTGGCAGTCCTAAAATACTGCAATAGATAGTGCCATTCAATAGCATCTAATTCTACAGGCTTATTTAACATTCTCTCGCGGTAGCTGTTGTATGCCTTTGCTGTAGCACTGAAAGTTGAACGCCATCCTTTGTAACGCTCCCTAGCAATGCCCCATATGATTGTTCTTGACTTGTAATTATCCTTAATGTCTCACCTAGCCTGTTATAAAATTACAAGAACATGCAAATACTAGGTCAGTTCTTATGGTAGTGTATTATTAAAATGTATACACAAGAAAACATGATTATTACCAATATATCAGTTGCTATTAATTCTTTAACTTCTTCATGGATCTCTTTCCATGATCTCACTCCAATGAGTGGCGCCCTTTTCCTCATAAACAGTACTACTTCATCAGTGAACGAGCGGTAGTTCTCACCTTCTGGTCCTCCAAGTCTAGAGAACTCAACTTTCATCTTCTGATTGCCCGCCTTGATTCTCTTGGAGATTGACTTCAAGACTTTTAGAGGACCACGTCCTCTTTTCTTCCCATTTTCTGAACATATTGCCACATGAACAAACTGTAATACTCTGTATGTATATATATATATATATATAGCCACATGAAACAGAAACAAGATTAATTCCTAATGAACACAACTTACCATTTCCTTGCCCCTGTGTTGAACGACGAGCATGAGATGGTGCCTGCACTGGAGGTGTTGGGTTGCTGTCTTGACTAGAATGTACCTGACCGCTAGAATGCAAAAAAGAATATGCAGACAATATTGTCACATGATCAGCTAGCATAATGCTGTGAAGTTTGACAGTGAAGACTGGTAATTAAATTGACAATTAGGAGAGAGATATTACTAATGTCATCAAGTTTTCCTTGAACACCCAACCATTCTTGGTATGTCTTGATTGTGTCTTCCCTGTAGATATCTTCAAATTCTAAAAAGGAATGATAACATCAGTCATAAGTGCATTGAAAAAACCATGTATGTATTGGGCTGCATCATATATAACTCACCCATGGCTTGGTCCCTTGTATGCAGATAATGTAGCCAATCTTTGTATGCATGTAATTCCGATTCATCCACTTCTTCTTCTTCAACAGGATCTGAGCAAACTGCTCTGTATTTAATTGGTGTAATGGCCACACATCACTCTGCCAATGGATTCTTTGACAATACTAATCTGAGCTCCCTCTCTTCCTCATTACTATCTACCATTCTTAATGCATCAACATCATAGTCGATATCATTTAGTGTTGCTGCCGCAGGATTATCAAGATTTCTCTTCTTGTAGTACATGTAGTCCCTGGACCCATACCCCAACTTTGCTTTCATTGTTGTCAAGTTACCCAGCGTGATTTTACTCTTGTCAACTCTATATGCCTTAACAAATTGTTCTCCCTCCTCACTCCCCTTGCAAACGACATACACAAGGCATGTATCGTCTGTTCTGCATATTTAGCGAAGCTTTTCAATTTTATGCAGGGAATCGATCGCGGGGACAAATGCATGAAAGCTACGAGCCTTAGTACTAGGGGATGATCCAAGGCACGTACCCGCTCTCAGATTCGAACTGAGACAAAGGCAGGAAATCTTCTAGATCTCGAGAGTCGTCCCGGCCAGCAACTTCGTCGTATGATCTGCGTGATAGTCCTTGGGACGATGGCGACACAAAGAGCGAAGCCGCCGCCCTAGTCCTGCAAGACAGTGGTGTGAACATTGGAGGTAGCATCGCCGACGCCGTCGAAGGCGTGTGCAATGATGTCGACGAGGTATTGGTTCCCCTGGCCGCCTTGCTCGACGCCGGCATCCTCTTCGCCTGCGTGGTGGAAGGCGATCGTGAAAACCACCTTGCCGCCGACGGTGCGTATATAAACCTAACTGATGTGATGGGATTAGGGAGGCTAAGATACAGCCAAGTTGATAATGCTGCTTTTAGGCTTCAATGTGGGCCCAGGGATGGTGTGGCGCGTGGTAGTATGGCGCGGAACAAGAGTTTCAGATGGAAAAATCGACGCCACTTATTTTCGGAACCAAAAATTTAGGGACGAGTTTAGTGATCAATCACTGACTCGTGGGCCCAAGGATGGTGTGGCGCGGTAGTATGGCGCGGAAAAAAATGTTTCGGATGGACAAATCGGTGCCACTTATTTTCGGAACCAAAAATTTAGGGACGAGTTTAGTGATCAATCACTAACTCGTGGGCCCCAGCATCACTAGACCCACGTGTTAGAGAGCCAAACTACCGTGCCAGTACTATGCCCCATCGGAGTGAAATTGTTAAAATGTTCTGTCATTCCCCTTCCTAGTTAGATTGAACTCTTTAAATTTAAAATTTCAAATGTTAACAAATTCACATAGTTTTTTAGGGTATTAAATATTTTCAAAATAAAAAGTCATCAATAACAAAGTTGTAGAACTCATCAAGTTCTACAAACTTTATGTAAGTCACTAATCCATTTGACAAAGTTTTAATCCTACAAATATAGAATTTTCAAAGTTGTTAACTAAAAGCCAGTTTTTGTTAGTCGTAAATGATTTCATCCAAAAAAGTAATGAATACCAAACTTTCATAACTCATCAAGATGTACAATATTTATTTGGGACTTTTTTTCATTTGACAAAGTGGTAGTGTACATTGTTTATTAATCCTAGATTCACTCACAAGGTTTAAGAAACTATGTTGGAGACTTGTCAAGTTTGCACTACATGTTACTACCACTTTTCAAAATGACCAAATGACCTAAATAAATATTGTAGATCATGATGAGATACGAAACTTCGGTATTCATCAACTATCCATTTGTCATTTATTTAAATTCAAAAATTGGATTGTGGAAACAAACTCACACGAGAATATATTTCAACATAGTAGCATTAATAAGTTGCATAAAAGAATATAGCATAATTTTATGAACGTGTAGGAAAAAAAATGACACATTTTGAAGTTCGTATGAGGGAGAAAGACTAGTTACAAATTGTATGTAGAGATTGAAAAGAAAAATTGTTCTTCCAGTTGTGTTGATGCGTCTCGTGCGCCTGGATTTGGTGGGTCCCACATGTCATTTGGTGCGTCTCGTGCGCCTGGGTTCGGTGGGTCCCACATGTCATTTGGTGCGTCTTGGGCGCCTAAATTTGGTGGGTCCCATTTTCCATTTGGTGCGTCTCGTGCGCCTGGATTTGGTGGGTCCCACATGTCATTTGGTGCGTCTGGGACGCCTGGATTTGGTGGGTCCCACTTGTTATTTGGCAAGTTCCATTCATGCATCGGTTTCCTTTCCCAGTTCCCCTTTGTTGTCCCCTGTGTCAGTTGGCCCATTTGGAAATAGGCCCATGTCATCGCTAAGCGTTAGGGACGTCCCTTCACTTCCATCGGCGTCGTTTCCTTTTCATCGTCATTAACGCGCTCGCGCTGCTCCCTCCCGCACAAACCCTCGAAGGAGTTGCCACCACCTTCCCAATGCCGAGCAATCACAGCGTGGTTTCAAGCCAGCGACACGCGGATTAGGACCGGTGAGTATTTTGCTTTCTGCATTGGAGATTTTCCCCCGCTTTCATTTCGCATTTCGCTCACCGCGGGAGGGATCATGGGATAGTTACTGTAGACATGGCGACCAAGAGGGCTCGTGATGAAGGGACCTCGGAAGAGCCCTTGCCGAATTCACATCGCAGGAGCACCACTGCGACACGTGCAACACCACTCAATGCCGGCGATGACTCCGCCGTGGCGTCCTCTTCTTCTTTCCAGCAAGGGGCGGATGAAGGTGACAAGAGGGGCCATGGAGTACAGGAAGTCGAAGAGGAAGTTGAAGAGGAAGCTCCGCTTCAATAGTATGATACGCTTCTTCTCTGCAAAAATCCTAATATTGTTGTGTTAGATTGAATTTTCCTTTGTGCCGCAAAGACAGAGTACATGCTCTATGTTCAGAAATTAGTAGATGCAGAGCGGGTGTTAGGAAGCATTCTAGTATGGTTTTGGTACAGAGAATGCATTGATAGAAGCAAATGAAACTGCAACACCTAGTTAAACTGCAACATCATAGTGTTTGTATGCCCCTTAATAATTATGTATTAATTAATGTTCAGTCTGATCTTGATAAATATACGATATTTGATAAGATCATTATAATTTCCCCAACTGAATTTGGGCAGTTGTGATTATAGTTTCCCCAACTCAAAACCAAACAATAGCATTATAGTTTTCTCATTCTATGATCGTGATTCTGTTGTCTTTGGTGCTTAATTTATTATCTGCATCTAGAGTTGTCTATGTGTTGCTTTACAGTGTCTGCCATTGTCTTTTTCAGTTATGGTTCTCTCAGCCATCTTACCTCCGACCTAGCCATGATGATTATGGAGAGATCTGTTGCTGATGCTATTGGACTGTTGCGAATATGTGTCAGTTGTGGTCTATTTAGGAACACGGTCAAGTATTCTGGTCGACCTGATCTGCTCCGATACGGCGCTCCCATCCTCATCACTTCACACTTCGGCCAGGGTACTTGGTGGGCTGAGAGGGTGTCTTGGCTGGTGAGTTTGGAATGCATGACATTGCAAAGGGTTCATCATTCCAATGTCAGTCGGATTTGCTGAGAGGTCACTCATGGGTTGGGGGAAAGGATGATTGGCTGGTGACGTTAGATCCAAATCTGAATTTGGCACTTGTTAATTTGATAAACACAGGTTTCATCTCGCTTCCTTCTCTAGCATCAGCCCCGCGAATTAGCAATCTGAGAAACAATGTCGGCTATGATACCAATAGACCTTTTTTGAAGAGGGTTGTGTTGGCTAGGACTCCAAGGCATCCCTCCGGATACCTTGTGATTGCCATCGTGGCATGGGACTTGATTTTTCTCACACGGCCTAGGCAGGATTCTTGGGTGAATGTGCGTTGTCCACCTGTAGGATGGAATGGACTTTGTGATGCAGTTCTACTTGGCAACAGCTTGGTGGTAGTTACAACAAGGGGTGAATTGTTCTCTTGGGACCTCAATGGAGATCTGTCCACATCATGTCGCTTGTCGCCGCCACCAATGGATGGATGATGCAGGAAGGAGACATACTTCTTGGCATCGTTCGGGGATGGTGATCTTATGTTGGTAGTTCTGAAAGGTGATGGATACACTAGCTTCAGGGGGGTGGCCAGAAATGAGATTTCAAACTTCTACCCTGAGGCCATAAAGGTTTGGCAGAGAGACGCCGCTGCTGGTTCATGGGGGATTGTTGAGGACTTTGGCAATAGAAGGTCTCTCTTCTTGGGGCTGGCTTATCATTTCTTCACCGAAGTGCAGACCGCCAATGGGGACCTCAAGGGAGATCGTGTGTACATCGTTGATGTGGGGCGGGCAACCATTGTGCTGCTTTCAACATTCGCGAGCAGCATGAGAAGACGATGAATTGTATCTCTGTCCCTGTTGTTGGTGATGCACTCGAGAGGCCAATGTGGTTTCGCCCAACCACATGCAAGTAGCTAGGTTCTTGTTTCTGTGGAAGAAATGAACATGTTTATATGTGAAATGAATGAACTTTGTTAATGAATCTGCTATCGAATCTTGATGCCACTGACCTCTTAATTGGAAGAGTTAGAGAATGATGAAGAAAATAAGTGAAAGATCACGATATTATACGAATTAAGAAAAATAAATCATCTCATTTGGACTTCGTATGCGAGATCTAAACATTTTCCAAGATTCCACCCAAGATCGAGAGTGAAAAACATGTCACGGACCCGCCTTACCACGGAGACGGTTCCGTTCCAGGATCTCCCTCGGGTGGCGACACGCGCTGTGGCGCCCAATAGTACAATACATGACAGAGAAAGAAAAATAATTGCAACAGGAACATAGGTGGAGAAGCAGAGTTTACATAAATCCGAAGTTATAGTACAGACCGGGGTTTCAACAGAAATAAGTTGCGGAAGCGAAAAGTTCAACACTGGTTCACCAGTTCGACGATATAACTAAGATACATTCGCCCTCTCACGGCGACACACAGGGAACATCCGGTCTTAAAAGGTGCCTTGCCCAAGCACCGTACCGGCAAGCAAGGACCTAATCCTCATCTTTATTTGTGCACAGCTCCCATTCGATGTCCCAGCAATCGGGGCGCTGGCCCTCCCAATGAAATCTTCCTCCACAGTGGCACTCTCCGTCCTGGTCATCTGAAAACCACATAGAGCTACGCCCTGAGTAACTAGTTTACTCAGCAAGACTGACCCGTCAATTGGCCAACTACAGCCGACACCTAGACATGCAAAGGTTAGGGATAGGGTTGATATTGCCAGAAAAACTCGCCTAAGAGTGGATCCCTATTTTTCAAGTTTTAGCATCAAGTTGAGTTGTCATGCAGAATAATAAATTTAGTTTGCACTAGAGCTATAGCAATCATAGTTGCAATACAATCTTAATAATTTCAAACAGCAGTATTAAACCCACACAGCATCTTAATGGCTTCCGGCACTGTTCCGTAGCAGTGATCAAGTGGTACTCGTTACTGTGAGGGGCAGCGACTCGAATCGATTTACATCCTGCAGGAGAAACCTGCTTGCACGACCCATATGCGCTTCCTGGAAGCCGCATGGAGCAACCTTTCGCTCACGGTACCGCAGGGTCTTCCGGGTCCAGACACCCCCGAGAAGGGTCCCCCATCGCGATGCGCCTCATGCCGCCATCCGTGGGTGGATTGTTCCCTCCTCTCAGCCCCAGTTCCACCAAAGAAGGGAGAAGGCTATCTTCAGACCAAGCGGTAGTCGTAGCTACGTCGGTTTACTGGGCCCATATCTCCAGCATGCAAACAGTACGTTCAAACTTGATCCCATGGGCCGGACACGAGGCGTAGCCTTAGGGGGGGACTCGGACGGGGCTACCTCCTTGAAGACAAACTGTCCTTCCCTTTCCACCTAGTTGCCCGTCCGGTCTTCATTGTGATTCTATCCACCCTTTCCTTTATCCGATATCATTCCCCAGTGATAATAATTCCTACCTACGAGTGGTCTCCATACCACTCGATAAACAGTCGTCTTACTTTAAGCAGAGCGACTATCGTCCTGAGGCTAGTAATCGGGAAGAGGGACCTACTGCACGCTAGGGTTTCAATCAACTCCTATCACTTAATGCACAGACAAGCTTACATTCCTAGCTAGTGATGGAATAAAAATTCAAACGGGGTTATGCACCGGGGCTTGCCTTGGTTCTGCTCTTGGTCGGCTACGGCACCTTCCGCTCCTTCGGGATCCTGCTCCGGTCCTGCCTCCACGTGGTTCACGGCGTGATCTATATGATGCAAGAGGGAAAGCCGTGAGGGAAGATTCATGGCACTTCCTCAATAAATACGTTAATGCACACTGTTGTTAGTGGAATTAAACGGTGTGCCGAGACGTTCGAGGGCATCACTCAAGGAGTGGGGCACAGGACGAGGGTACTTCGTGTATTTCCTTCATGGACTCCAGTACTTGACCGCGACGACGTCGCATCCGAGTACGGTGTGTAGGTGGGTGCCGGGGCAGAACTGTGCAAGTGCCGCCTAGGGTTTGCAGGTGCTCACTAAATAGCACTAGTGTGAGCAAAACCTTCGCAAGGTACAATTACCCGTGAACTGCCTGAAAACGGAACCCTTTAGCGAACGGGTAAAAATTGCACTCGGGCAATTAATAGGTCGACAGGGTTCGGGTCTACGAAAGGGCAGGGGTGATTAGTTATAATTAGGTTACACCAGGAGAGAGTTAATTGCTAAGTTTTCCCTACCAAAAATTAAGCCAAAAATTAATTATTAATTATTATAAGGAAAAAGGCATTAAAGTAATTTCAGCTAATAAATATAGAATTTCTATATGAAATTTTTCCAGGAAGACTAAAACTGGAAATCCTCCCTGGAGGCCAATTTTTCATATTTTATCTACTTTCTGTAATTAATTAAAATTCTATTAGTGTTTATCCTATTTATTTTAATCCTGATATAAAAATTACTAAACATGGGGCATTAGTATTTTTCTACAGCAGTGCAAGCTCACACCAGTCTAACAAAATTTATTTTACTACAAAATTCCTATTATTCAATTTACTATGCAATTTACCAGTTTAACCTATTTCTGGAAATGATTAAATTACGAAAATCCGATTTAAACACCGCGGGCCGTAAACAGGTAGCCCACTGGGCTGGGACTCGCCCGCGGCCCAGCGCGAGCGCGAGCGCGAGGGCGCTCGGCCGAGCGCGAGGCCAGGCCCACTGGCCTTCGCGGCCCAGCGGCCAGCGGGGCCGAGTACGCGCGCGCGCGCGCGCGCGTGCTCTCTCCGGAGCACGGCGGCGCCGGCAGGGGGGGGGGGGGGGTCGCCGCAGCTCGCTACGGGCACTGGCTCGGGCCGGTCTTTAAAGGAGAAATGATCTACGCAACCCCGCGCACTCATCTAGGCTATCGGACATCGCCGGCGATGGTCGGACGCAGCTCAGCGACGGTGGCGGAAACAGGGCAGAGGTCGTCGACGGCTAGCGCGGCAGGGGAAGGGCGGTAGGGCTCGGAATCCGGTCGGAGAGCTTCGCTGGAGCACGGAGAGGGAGGTCACCGAGTTTCTCCGGAAAGAGGGAGGCCGGGGGTGTGGTCTCACCGGGGAGGTGGGGGTTGCGGTGGTCGACGGCGGCCTCGAGCGACGAACTAAAGAAAAACGTGGTCGGATTTGCCCATCCCGAGCTCAAACGCGTGCGCGAACAAGATGTGAAGCTCCTCGAGCAAGGAATCGGTCAGGGGCTCACCGTGGGTGCCGGGCGACGTGGTGAAGCGGCGGTCGGAGACGGGGAGGAAGAGGTCGATCCGCGGCGGCTTGCTGCGGAAAGAGGAAGGTGGCTTCGCGTGGAGCTTGAAGACGCCGAGGTGAGGCCGTGGACGTCGACGAGCTCCTGGAAGTGACGGCGAGGCGGCGGTGGCGCGGAGCAGCTCCGGGCGGCAATGGCGCGGCTCGCGGGCGGAAGAGGGAGAGAGAGTGCGGAGTGAATGCGGGGCTCCAACAGCGCGCTGGTCGGCAAAAGGGGTGTCCGAACGCGCGCGTGGGCCCGTCGATCCGCGGCAACGGCCGTTGGCCGTACGCCGGCGACCACGCGGCGCGCGACGGGCGGGGCAGCGCGGCCTCGGCCGGTTTGTGTTTTCTCTGGGTCGCTGACAGGTGGGTCCCGCGGGCAGTTTTCTTTTTCTTTTCTTTTTCCACTCCTTTCAGCCGACTGCCTTTGCAAAAATTGTTGGAATTAATCCAGAGCTGATAAAATCAGACCAAAATTATGGTAGGCTCCCCATAATGTGCTGGCTTTTACAAAAATACTAACTACCAACAGTCCCTACAGAAATTTCCTTAGAAATTTTATGAACAGAGCTGGTTTTTGACCACTCTAACAATTATTTGAGGCCTTTACTGATGAACTAAAATTCTGATAAAAATCCCAAAATTCTAATTGACTGAGACCATCAACATATAATTTTTGCAAAGGTGAGTCTTATTGAAAATTTGGGACTTGCAGTTCAAGGGTCAATCAAATGGGTTTTGAATTCCATTGAATTTAAATTTTTGAATTTAAACCAATGCTTGGTGTCAAGGTTTTAGACTGCCTAGGTGACACCCTTGGGACCCTAATGACAATAGGGGTGTCACAGCCCTCCCCCCTTAAGAAAATCTCGTCCCGAGATTAAGGAGGTGTGAAGGTTTACCTAAATGGTGGTGTAGGAACTCGGGGTAGTGGCTTCGCAGGAACTCTTCAGTTTCCCAAGTAGCTTCTCTGGTGGTATGGTTGCTCCATTGGATTTTATAGAACTTCAGCGTCTTCTTACGTGTCGCTCGCTCCTTCTCATCCAGAACTTTTATCGGATGCTCGGCATATGTCAGGTCAGGTTGTAGTGGTTGGGTGCCTTCCAGTGGTATGTCCACCGGTGTTTTCAAACACCTCCTGAGTTGGGACACGTGAAACGTGTCATGCACTCCAGCGAGTTCCACTGGCAGTTGGAGCTGGTAGGCCACTGGCCCACATCTAGCAATGATAGGGTAGGGACCAATATAACGGGGTGCTAACTTCCCGCGAATTCCAAACCGTTGAACACCCTTGGTGGGTGACACTCGGAGGTAGACCATATCGCCAACCCTGAACTCCAACGGGCGGCGCCTTTTGTCTGCATAACTCTTCTGCCTGGACTTTGCCGCACGTAAGTTGGATTGGATTTCAAGTACCTTCTGTTCAGCTTGCTGCACTAGCTCCGGACCAAAGATTATCCTCTCCCCTGATTCTGACCAATTCACTGGGGTGCGACAGCGGCGCCCATAGAGGGCCTCGAATGGTGCCATCTTGATGCTTTCCTGGTAACTATTGTTGTAAGCGAATTCTGCCAAGGGTAGGTACTCATCCCACTTCTTGTTGTGATTCAGCACATATGCCCTCAACATGTCTTCCAATATTTGGTTAACTCTTTCCGTTTGACCGTCAGTTTTGGGGTGGTAGGCGGAACCTCTAATCAGCCGGGTACCCAGTGTCTCGTGTAGCTTCTCCCAAAAGCGTCCCACAAATTGGGAGCCTCGATCAAACACGATAGTCTTGGGCACTCCGTGCAGACACAAGATTCGCTCAATGTAGAGTTGCGCATACTTTTGCATTTTAAACCGTGTCGACACAGGGATAAAGTGGGCGACCTTTGTTAATCGGTCCACAATGACCCAAATGGAGTCGAGTTTATGTGCCGTCAGCGGGAGACCAACGATAAAATCCATGCTGATTTCTTCCCATTTCCAAACTGGAACACTCAAGGGTTGGAGTAGGCCTGCCTTCCTTAGATGATCGGCCTTGACTCTGCGGCAGGTATCACATTCTGCGACATAACGTGCTATTTCCCTTTTCATACGAGTCCACCAGTATTTGGATCTCAAATCATGGTACATTTTGTTGCTGCCCGGATGCATGGAGTATTTTACCATGTGAGCCTCGTCCAAAATTTCCTTGCGGAGTTTCGGATCCTTAGGAACTACCAGTCGAGTAATGAACCATAACACACCCTCGGTATCTTCTTGAAAGCATTGTACTTTATCATCACCCTCCTTTAGCCTTCTTTTTAGATGTGCTATGCCTTCATCCTTTTTCTGAGCTGACACTATTTCTTCCCGTAAGGTAGGGATTAATGCTAAGTTGTATAGGGCTCCGTGGGGTGTTACTTGGACATAATGACCATCTTGGACTTGCGGCCCGACTAAGATATGGTGACAGTGAGCCTTGCGGCTTAGGGCATCAGCCACTACATTCGCCTTTCCCGGGTGGTAATGGACTTCCAACTCGTAATCCTTAATTAATTCCAACCAACGACGCTGTCTCATGTTCAGGTGGTCTTGGGTGAAAATATACTTTAAGCTTTTGTGGTCAGTGTATATGCGAACTAAATTTCCAAGGAGGTAATGTCTCCACATTTTTAAGGCCAATACCACCGCTGCTAATTCCAGGTCATGCACGGGGTAATTCTGCTCGTGCTTCTTCAATTGCCTCGATCCATAAGCAATAACCCTTCCGTCTTGCATAAGCACACATCCCAATCCAATACCCGAAGCGTCACAGTAGACATCGAACGGCCTTCCCAGGTTCGGTTGAGCTAAAACTGGGGCCGTGGTCAGGTGCTTCTTCAAGGCTTGAAAAGCGTTTTCGCAGCTCTCATCCCATATGAATTTCTTATCCTTCTTAAGCAGCTCTGTAATGGGCTTCGCTATTTTGGAGAAATTGGGAATAAAACGGCGGTAGTAGCCAGCTAATCCCAGAAAACTGCGGACATGGAATACGGTCTTCGGTGTCTTCCAGTTCTGCACATCTCTTACCTTGCTGGGATCTACCGCGATGCCTTCTTCCGAAACAATGTGGCCTAGAAACGGTACTTGCTTCAACCAAAACTCGCACTTGCTAAACTTAGCATACAGCTGGTGTTCCCTTAACCTCTGTAAGACAACACGGAGATGCTCTACATGTTCCTCCTCCGTCTTCGAGTAGACTAGAATGTCGTCAATGAAAACCACCACAAACTTGTCCAACTCGGGCATGAACACTGAGTTCATGAGATACATGAAGTGTGCTAGTGCATTTGTCAATCCAAACGACATGACCAAATACTCGTATAGACCGTACCGGGTAGAAAAGGCGGTCTTGGGGACGTCCTCGGCACGAATTTTAATCTGATGATAACCCGACCGGAGATCAATCTTGGAGAACACCTTAGCTCCTATTAACTGGTCGAAGAGGATGTCAATACGGGGCAGTGGATATTTGTTCTTGACAGTCACCGCATTGAGGGGTCGGTAGTCTACACACAGCCTCAGGGTCTCATCTTTCTTCTTCACGAACAATGCCGGACAACCCCAAGGCGAGGAGCTTGGTCGAATGAATCCCTTATCCAGTAGCTCCTTAAGTTGCTCCTTCAACTCCGCTAGTTCTTTGGGCGCCATTTTATATGGTCTTTTGGATATGGGTGCCGTTCCTGGCTGAAGCTCAATCTTGAACTCGACATCCCGATCCGGTGGAAGTCCGGGAAGGTCGTCAGGGAATACGTCCGGAAATTCCCTAACCACTGGAATATCTTTTATTTTCCCGGCTATGGTGTGGTGAACACTTGGTGCGACCAGTCGGGGTGGTCGTACTCGGAAGCTTACGCTACCATGGGTGGGAGAGTTTAAGTGCACCGTGTAGGTGTCTATGTCCAGCATAGCTTTATGTTGCCTCATCCAAGGCATGCCCAAGATAACGTCAATGCTGCAACCATCTAAGACTATGCACTTAGTAGGGTAGACCTTCGATCCTAGGGTTATTGGAAGTTTGTCTACTTCATAAAGAGCAGGGGTTTGTCCGCCAGCTGATTTAATGGTGTATCGTGCTCTCATAAGGGTACGAGGCAGCCGGTGCTTGTCAACAAAGAACCCACTGACAAAGCTATGAGATGCTCCTGAGTCAAACAGTACTAGTGCGGGGTGGTCTCGCACAGAGAACATACCAGCAAGGATGGGACTGTTTTCCGGAATCTCCTCCAGGGTAGTGTTGTTCACTCGCCCCACACGAACTGGTCCTCGGTTGTTGCGGTTGTTGTTGGTGTTGTTACTCCTTGACGGGTTCTGACCAGTGCTTTTCTTGGGGTGTGGGCACTCCCTTGAGAAATGCCCCGGGCGGCCGCAGTTGTAGCAGGGGAAAGGTCCGGGTTGAGGGTTTGGCCGCTGGGGTGGGCGAAATCCTCCTTGACTCTGCTGCGGACGCGGTACCGGGGGTCGCTGCTGTGCTAGCTGAGGCGGGCGCACAGCAGGTGCCGGCACGGGGGCGGAGCGGTACCTCTGTCCCGACGGGGTGGTGTACACCATGCGGAACTTCTGCGGGGGTCCATTGGATGGCCCCGTAGCACTTGCGGAGCGCTTCCGTTCTGCCATCACCCTGCGATATCCGTCCTCCGCGACGATCGCGCTATTGACAAACTCAGCGAAGGTGCCTCCCATGTTAAGGTTGAGGCGGTCCTGTAGCTCAGCACTGAGCCCCTCCAAGAAACGGTCCTTACGCTTGGCGGGGGTGTCCACTTGTTCCGGAGCGTACAGCGCCAACCGGTTGAACTCTTCACAGTATTCCTCGACACTGCGGTTGCCCTGCTTCAGAGCAGCGAATTCACGCGCCTTCCTGCGGACGAGCCCCGCAGGGATGTAGTGAGCGCGGAACGCATCCTTGAATTCATCCCATGTAATCTGTCGGTCGGTTCCCATAGAAGCGACATGGTTGGCCCACCATGCCCCAGCCGCACCATGCAGTTGCTGCGTGGCGAACAGTGTCTTCTGCACCGGCGTGCAGTTAAGGAGCCCAAATTTGGACTCAAGCATGCGAAGGAAGTTCTCTGCCTCCATGGGCTCGGTGGTTGAGCTGAACGTGGGCGGCCTGGTGGCGAGGAAGTCGGAGTAGGAGCTGTTCTGGGGCGCTCCATCATGGTGGCCCCTAGCATTACGAGGTGCTAGGTTTTGCCGTGCCACTTCCCGCATGAACTCCGCCTGCTGTTGCTGGCTCTCCATCATCGACGCGAAAAACTGCGCCATCATCTGCATGGGGTTAGATGGCGGCGGCGGTGGTGGAGTTCCTAGCGGAGAGTCGGTCTCTCTAGCCCTGGAACCTTCGGGCTGCTCACCATGCAGCTCATTGGTGTTACGGGTGCGCACCATTCTGAAATACAGGAACAAGGGTCCAGTTAGTCACTTACCCAATCATGAGCATATAGGTTACCAAAGCTAATGACACAGCACGCGGGACAACAATGTGGTACACAACATAATCTCGATGAAGCTGAAATTTCCATGTTAACATAATCCTAGTACAAGTCCACAGTTCCACTCTACAAGAACTCGGAATATGTGACCGTCGAGTCTGCAAAAGCCAATCACGCGGGTGCTCCCCAAAATACAACAACCACGCGTGGAGTGTCCCAAAAGCTATCCATCTATCCAGCCCTACAAGCACGACCTAGTCGCATCTACTACTACTGCCAAGCCTGGACACCAGCGGTGCCAGAGGGCCCTGGCCGGTCTGCGCCGGTCGGAACGAGTGGCTCGTAGTCCACGTCGGACTCTTCGCCCGCATCCTCCTCGGGCTCCTCCTCTGCGGGTGCTGCCTGCGGTGCAGCGATCGCGTCCAACTGAGCCTGAAGGTCCTGGTTCTCATGGATCAGCGTCTCCAGATCCTCTCCCATAAGGTCCATCTCCTGCTGGGCACTCGCCAGCTGCTGCTGCAAGTGCTCGTTATGGTTCGCCCGCTGCTGCATAATTATACCTCGTCTGTCCACCTCCTGTGCGAGGGTGTCCCGCTGCTCAGTGATCTCCGTCACGCGAGTCTCACTCGCCTCAAGAGCAGCGGTCAACCGCTGAATCTCTCTCTGCTGCGCACCGACCTGTGTCTGCAGGTCGTTCCTCTGCAGCCACACCTGCTTAGCCTCCGCCAGCAAGACTCTGCTGCGGCGGCTAGACTCCTCATCCAAGTTGAGGAGATACTCGGAGTAGTGGGCTATGTGGTGGTACCCCGCGTGGTACTCCGGGTAGTCGTCACGAGAGACGCGTCTCACACGCCTCTGCCACACCGGGTCAGCCTGGTGCCAGATGGGGATCATCTCGAACGGCGTCCCCGAGAGCGCTGCTACGTTGCGCCCACAGAAGTGAGTGAGAGCCTGGTGAGCGACCCTCTCCAGGCCCTCCCGGAGGCTCCCAGCCGTGACGGTGCTCTCCATACCCGCCAAGTCGGGGTTGCGCGGGTGTGGGGAGACACTGAGGTGCACCTCTGCAAAAGGCATACCGTGGTGGCGGGTCTCGCGCCCGTGGTACGAAGGCTGCTCCTCGTAGCCCAGGGCGCGTAGCATCTCCCACAGAAGGGTGGGAAAGCCACGGTGGTGTAGACCGGTGGTATAACGCCACCCGTCGTGCCGGAACAGCTCAAACCCGTGCTCGTCCATCTGGAACACAAACCCCAAAAGTGAGTACTAGTTCCCGACGCAGAGGGTGCAGGTCAAAATAAACAATTCGAAGCAGTGAGTAAAATACCGGCTCTAATCCAACACTACCGGAATAGAATCCTTAACCGCTTCCCCGAAAACACAGCCACAGCCCTAGGGTGAGCGGAACAAGGATTCACGGATTTAGCGCGACAGGCATACCACCCGAAATTTGTAATAACCTGATTTCGACGCGCTGACTCGGAAGACCACGTTGGTGGTGTCCGGTGATTCTTAAACCAACATTCCGGCTAGAGTCAGAAAGTTCGTTTAAGAGTTCAAAAGTCTCGAGCGAGGAGGTGTCGATTCGTACGGAAGACAGACTGCTCAACTTTGGTTTCTTGTTAACGTTGCGGCGCCTTTTAACATTTTTAAATATGCAAATGATCTCGGCCTACCCATCCTCACCAAATAAGAAATTGGTCACGAATAGGACCATTCGTATAGTCGATGGCAGACGATCTCTCAAGTTAATCGTATACTACCCGTTTCTTACGAGAATCGTGGTTAGCGTACCTGCAGAAGATTCATTGCAGAAACATTACATCAAATTAAAAGAAACGAGCCGAAAATAATCCCTTATTATTGTCCTAGGGCAGGACACTGATGTTTTACGCAATCAGCCCGCGTTCACACCATTGTGCTAGCTTCCCATGTTACAGTCCACTGGGCGGGACACATACCTGCGTTGACGATGCCGTAGGTACAGTATTTAAGCAAACAACCTCCTACAGTTAGCCTTGCCACCTGAATCATAACTTATCCATAACTTATTGGGCACGTCCTTACACGTTCGTTACGGGGTTTTCGAAAATATGTCTTTGAATATTATACTATTCCCGAGATAGCTCTGATACCACGCTGTCACGGACCCGCCTTACCACGGAGACGGTTCCGTTCCAGGATCTCCCTCGGGTGGCGACACGCGCTGTGGCGCCCAATAGTACAATACATGACAGAGAAAGAAAAATAATTGCAACAGGAACATAGGTGGAGAAGCAGAGTTTACATAAATCCGAAGTTATAGTACAGACCGGGGTTTCAACAGAAATAAGTTGCGGAAGCGAAAAGTTCAACACTGGTTCACCAGTTCGACGATATAACTAAGATACATTCGCCCTCTCACGGCGACACACAGGGAACATCCGGTCTTAAAAGGTGCCTTGCCCAAGCACCGTACCGGCAAGCAAGGACCTAATCCTCATCTTCATTTGTGCACAGCTCCCATTCGATGTCCCAGCAATCGGGGCGCTGGCCCTCCCAATGAAATCTTCCTCCACAGTGGCACTCTCCGTCCTGGTCATCTGAAAACCACATAGAGCTACGCCCTGAGTAACTAGTTTACTCAGCCAGACTGACCCGTCAATTGGCCAACTACAGCCGACACCTAGACATGCAAAGGCTAGGGATAGGGTTGATATTGCCAGAAAAACTCGCCTAAGAGTGGATCCCTATTTTTCAAGTTTTAGCATCAAGTTGAGTTGTCATGCAGAATAATAAATTTAGTTTGCACTAGAGCTATAGCAATCATAGTTGCAATACAATCTTAATAATTTCAAACAGCAGTATTAAACCCACACAGCATCTTAATGGCTTCCGGCACTGTTCCGTAGCAGTGATCAAGTGGTACTCGTTACTGTGAGGGCCAGCGACTCGAATCGATTTACATCCTGCAGGAGAAACCTGCTTGCACGACCCATACGCGCTTCCTGGAAGCCGCATGGAGCAACCTTTCGCTCACGGTACCGCAGGGTCTTCCGGGTCCAGACTCCCCCGAGAAGGGTCCCCCATCGCGATGCGCCTCATGCCGCCATCCGTGGGTGGATTGTTCCCTCCTCTCAGCCCCAGTTCCACCAAAGAAGGGAGAAGGCTATCTTCAGACCAAGCGGTAGTCGTAGCTACGTCGGTTTACTGGGCCCATATCTCCAGCATGCAAGCAGTACGTTCAAACTTGATCCCATGGGCCGGACACGAGGCGTAGCCTTAGGGGGGGACTCGGACGGGGCTACCTCCTTGAAGACAAACTGTCCTTCCCTTTCCACCTAGTTGCCCGTCCGGTCTTCATTGTGATTCTATCCACCCTTTCCTTTATCCGATATCATTCCCCAGTGATAATAATTCCTACCTACGAGTGGTCTCCATACCACTCGATAAACAGTCGTCTTACTTTAAGCAGAGCGACTATCGTCCTGAGGCTAGTAATCGGGAAGAGGGACCTACTGCACGCTAGGGTTTCAATCAACTCCTATCACTTAATGCACAGACAAGCTTACATTCCTAGCTAGTGATGGAATAAAAATTCAAACGGGGTTATGCACCGGGGCTTGCCTTGGTTCTGCTCTTGGTCGGCTACGGCACCTTCCGCTCCTTCGGGATCCTGCTCCGGTCCTGCCTCCACGTGGTTCACGGCGTGATCTATATGATGCAAGAGGGAAAGCCGTGAGGGAAGATTCATGGCACTTCCTCAATAAATACGTTAATGCACACTGTTGTTAGTGGAATTAAACGGTGTGCCGAGACGTTCGAGGGCATCACTCAAGGAGTGGGGCACAGGACGAGGGTACTTCGTGTATTTCCTTCATGGACTCCAGTACTTGACCGCGACGACGTCGCATCCGAGTACGGTGTGTAGGTGGGTGCCGGGGCAGAACTGTGCAAGTGCCGCCTAGGGTTTGCAGGTGCTCACTAAATAGCACTAGTGTGAGCAAAACCTTCGCAAGGTACAATTACCCGTGAACTGCCTGAAAACGGAACCCTTTAGCGAACGGGTAAAAATTGCACTCTGGCAATTAATAGGTCGACAGGGTTCGGGTCTACGAAAGGGCAGGGGTGATTAGTTATAATTAGGTTACACCAGGAGAGAGTTAATTGCTAAGTTTTCCCTACCAAAAATTAAGCCAAAAATTAATTATTAATTATTATAAGGAAAAAGGCATTAAATTAATTTCAGCTAATAAACATAGAATTTCTATATGAAATTTTTCCAGGAAGACTAAAACTGGAAATCCTCCCTGGAGGCCAATTTTTCATATTTTATCTACTTTCTGTAATTAATTAAAATTCTATTAGTGTTTATCCTATTTATTTTAATCCTGATATAAAAATTACTAAACATGGGGCATTAGTATTTTTCTACAGCAGTGCAAGCTCACACCAGTCTAACAAAATTTATTTTACTACAAAATTCCTATTATTCAATTTACTATGCAATTTACCAGTTTAACCTATTTCTGGAAATGATTAAATTACGAAAATCCGATTTAAACACCGCGGGCCGTAAACAGGCAGCCCACTGGGCTGGGACTCGCCCGCGGCCCAGCGCGAGCGCGAGCGCGAGGGCGCTCGGCCGAGCGCGAGGCCAGGCCCACTGGCCTTCGCGGCCCAGCGGCCAGCGGGGCCGAGGACGCGCGCGCGCGCGCGCGCGTGCTCTCGCCGGAGCACGGCGGCGCCGGCAGGGGGGGGGGGGTCGCCGCAGCTCGCTACGGGCACTGGCTCGGGCCGGTCTTTAAAGGAGAAATGATCTACGCAACCCCGCGCACTCATCTAGGCTATCGGACATCGCCGGCGATGGTCGGACGCAGCTCAGCGACGGTGGCGGAAACAGGGCAGAGGTCGTCGACGGCTAGCGCGGCAGGGGAAGGGCGGTAGGGCTCGGAATCCGGTCGGAGAGCTTCGCTGGAGCACGGAGAGGGAGGTCACCGAGTTTCTCCGGAAAGAGGGAGGCCGGGGGTGTGGTCTCACCGGGGAGGTGGGGGTTGCGGTGGTCGACGGCGGCCTCGAGCGACGAACTAAAGAAAAACGTGGTCGGATTTGCCCATCCCGAGCTCAAACGCGTGCGCGAACAAGATGTGAAGCTCCTCGAGCAAGGAATCGGTCAGGGGCTCACCGTGGGTGCCGGGCGACGTGGTGAAGCAGCGGTCGGAGACGGGGAGGAAGAGGTCGATCCGCGGCGGCTTGCTGCGGAAAGAGGAAGGTGGCTTCGCGTGGAGCTTGAAGACGCCGAGGTGAGGCCGTGGACGTCGACGAGCTCCTGGAAGTGACGGCGAGGCGGCGGTGGCGCGGAGCAGCTCCGGGCGGCAATGGCGCGGCTCGCGGGCGGAAGAGGGAGAGAGAGTGCGGAGTGAATGCGGGGCTCCAACAGCGCGCTGGTCGGCAAAAGGGGTGTCCGAACGCGCGCGTGGGCCCGTCGATCCGCGGCAACGGCCGTTGGCCGTACGCCGGCGACCACGCGGCGCGCGACGGGCGGGGCAGCGCGGCCTCGGCCGGTTTGTGTTTTCTCTGGGTCGCTGACAGGTGGGTCCCGCGGGCAGTTTTCTTTTTCTTTTCTTTTTCCACTCCTTTCAGCCAACTGCCTTTGCAAAAATTGTTGGAATTAATCCAGAGCTGATAAAATCAGACCAAAATTATGGTAGGCTCCCCATAATGTGCTGGCTTTTACAAAAATACTAACTACCAACAGTCCATACAGAAATTTCCTCAGAAATTTTATGAACAGAGCTGGTTTTTGACCACTCTAACAATTATTTGAGGCCTTTACTGATGAACTAAAATTCTGATAAAAATCCCAAAATTCTAATTGACTGAGACCATCAACATATAATTTTTGCAAAGGTGAGTCTTATTGAAAATTTGGGACTTGCAGTTCAAGGTTCAATCAAATGGGTTTTGAATTCCATTGAATTTAAATTTTTGAATTTAAACCAATGCTTGGTGTCAAGGTTTTAGACTGCCTAGGTGACACCCTTGGGACCCTAATGACAATAGGGGTGTCACAAAACATGAAGATCATGACGAACCAATTTAAAAGGGTCCGACCTCTCCAAAAATATGTTTTCGTGTACAGAAGGCTTGTCCACGCTGGGCCCACAGGTCGTAGACAGATAGTTTATTCGGATCTACGCTTTCATGTAGACAAGGCGTAAAGTGGTTCGCTTTCAAATTTCAAAATGAATTTCCCTTTGATTCTTGTGTGTCTTTTTACAAATTTAAGCTTTTTCTACCTCAAACATATGTAACAACTGGCATGGACACAACATTGTACATTTTTGTTGTTTAAAAATTAAATGTATGTGTATTGGAACAACACAAGGTCTCATGACACATGTTCATTCAACTGAGTTCAAGGTGGAATGAACACAACCAAGTTTAGGTTGTGTAAACAATTCCGTAAAAATTCCTATGGCTAGAGAGATGTTAAGGTGACCTGGGTTTTGAATCTTGCTGGCACTGACCTCTTAATATGAGAGTTAGAAAATGTTGAAGAAAATGAAAAATAGTGGCAAACATGGGTGCGTCTGATAACTTAAAAATATTGTTGTATTGTCATGAATCAAGTGACTCTATGGGATAGAGTAAATGATTCTAAGAATAAAGAAAAAAAATCATCTTATTTGGACATTGTATGCAAAATCAAAACATTTTCATTGATTTCACCCAAGATCTAGAGTGAAAAACATGAAGAACAAGACTAACTGAGGACGAACTGGCGACAATCCCCGCGCCGATGTGTGGGACCTGCATGTATGCAAGAGAGAAAACCCACGCCAACCTGGGACAAATGCGCACGCGTGGGCTGGGTCCCGCATGTGAGTCAACGACAACAGATGCCGATGTGTGGGACCTGCATGTCATGGACGCAAATGTGAATGGGCCACCCAAACTCCTGGTCCTGGTCAAGGCCCCCTCTCCCCGAAACGACTCCTCTCCTTCCAAACCTCGCCCAAAAGCCTCAGTTTCTTGGTAACTGTTCATCTCCCTAAAAAATCCCCAATCCAATCTCCGGTTTCTCCGACTCCCCTGACGACGATCCATGGCTCCGCCTCCCCGCACGCACCAGTCCCATTGGCAGGCTCGCTGTTGGTCGTACCTACGCACCCACTTATATACCGCAAGAGGACGCTGTACGATTGTAGTACTTTTCTCATGAATTGAGTATTCCAAGGTTTATCGAATCCACTGGGACCTTAGGGATAATTAAATAAAGTTAACAGTAAAAGATCTAGTCAAGGCTGCTGTCAAAATCAGGTTGCATGAGGGGGAGACTGGCCAGCGCAAAGGTGCGCCAGATAGTAAATCTGTTGTTGCGCCGATCGGCGCAGGAGTTGAGCCGATCGGCACACTAGTGAATCTAAGCCAAAGTGTGCCAGACAGTAAATCTGTTGTTACGCCGATCGGCGTAGGAGTTGAGCCGATCGGCACACTAGTGAATCTAAGCCAAAGTCTGCCAGATGCCTTGTAAGCCTATGCTGTTAAGTGAGTAACCAGATATCTACTAGTGAGATCGTAATCAGAAAGTCTAATTAAATAGCATCATAATGGGTAATTACATGGATCAATGAAAATCTATAATGAATAAGACCACCCTGCTTTCCGAGCGGCTCCCGATTTATCGCTGCCGAGAGAAAACCCTTAATCGCGCGAGTATCTTACCCTACTCAACTATCCAATAGTGCTGCGCAGGCTTAGTGCTGTCATCGCTAAACCACACTACTGGCATCATCAAGCAACCATAGTCAATACAATGTCTGAATACTATCCTAATCACCACGATCAAGATAATATCAACTTACTTAGTCTAGAACTAAGCAATTAGAATAAGCGCATGCATGATTATAGAATCAAGATAGACAAATCACCAAAACCATCATCAACATATTCAATCATCCTTGAGATACATGGAGTAAGACTCATCCCCGTCGAGATGGCCTACCTTGACGGATCAACTCTTAACACCAATGGTTCTTGAAACTCAACTAGAGATCTTTTCTAACGGGGCAAGCCGCGGCGTATCTAACTCACGGATCTGGTGTCCCTCTGTCGCCTCCCCTCTCTGCAGCCGGGGTTCACAAGTATTTATAGGGGTTCTACTCGTAAAGGACTCGGTTTCTAGCAAATAAGGCGGTTGTGCCGATCGTCGTAGGATTGCGCCGATCGGCGCAAGCCGTGTCTTGTCTGGTTTCTTCTCCGAGTCGGTTCCTCTGTCTTCCACAGCTGCATGTGGGCCTTTTCCTTCGAGATAAAATCTTGTACTGCACGTCGAGATCTTGAAGGTCCATAAATCTTCTTGAAGTTCATAAATCTTCTAGACAAATATCTTCAAGTGTCTTGCGCAAATAAACTTCCATAAACATGTAGAATGGGCCTCGGTCACTTCTGTGGGCCAAAACACCCTTGCGCCGATCGGCTCATGGACTGCGTCGATCGACGCACTGGACTTCTTCAGTGCTTTTTATCGGTTCTGGACTCCTGTCCTCTCCAGCATCACTTTAATCACCAATTTTACCTGTTTCTGCAATAAAGCTCCAAAACAACACATATACAAATATATAGACAATATCACAGGTAAATGGCCTAAATTAGTATCAATTATGCTCTAATTGGGGTAATATTCACATATAAAAGGGGCACTTGGGAAGTGCCAACAGTTCCTCCACACTTAAACCTTTGCTCGTCCCGAGTAAAGTAAAAAAAAAAAATCGAAAAACATACTCTTTCTATCATAAAAGATATCTTAAATCAGCAAATGTTGAGCATTGTTCTATTGTGACGTATTTCATATTAGTATTCAGCAAAATAGTTCAAATATGGGCATAAAGCTTAAAGTTCTCCCCAAAGCAAAAGATCATGTCCAACTCATAAATTATAACTTCTCCACACATGAAAATCGCTTAAAAGATTGTTGTGAACATAGAGAATCTATCTTCCAAATAATCCAAGGCAACAACTCATCTTTCAAATCACTCAACCTATATTCTACATCATAATGATCAAATAATATTAGTGTAAGGCTTATATGAGTAGCTAGGTGAGGTAATTCAAGGATTGCAAACATAAATCAATACTATATTGTAAAGCTACGAGATTATTCTTCATTGGAATTATAGAAACTTATCAAGATGGCCATTAAGAAAGAAAAATTTAAGAAAGGACTCACACTTTGGATATGTGGACATGTGCATAGCAAAAATTTGATCTTGGAAGATTGCACATGGTTGTAATGATTCATGGCTATATTAGAATGAATTTCGAGAATAAGCATGTCATATACCATCCCCCCACACTTAGAATTTTGCTAGTTCCTTAGCAAACAGTAGAGTTTTTTTTCTACTGCGCCGATCAGGTCAGGGTGCGCCGATCGGCTCTCAACCCAAATTCATCAACATTTGTTGGTATTTGATCCGTCTGGCTTCAACATTTATTCAAGAATTAAATATAGCCAGAAATATAGGATGTGATCAAGAAATGATACTCAACAAGATGTTTTGGGTTTATGGTAGTGTACTTAGTGGAATTGAATTTTTGCATGAGTAATTCAAGGCTAGAAAAAGATACACAAAGAATTGCCATCTTAGTAAAGTTCATACCAAAGAGAATTAAATCCTAACCGAACTCAACCATCAATTAAATGTTCATCTACATATCAAAGGTTCATGAGTATTGCTCAAAATATGGCATTGCTAGGTAAGGATCTTGAAAATAATAAATTCCAAAGTTCACAACATGAAAATTTATTTATGAAAAGATTGGTACTAAGTTATCATCACAAACTAGACAACACAAATGAAGCACAAGGGTACTCAAAATTGCTCCACATAAGACATATTTTCTGAATAATCATTAAGTGTAAGTTCAAAATTTTATTCAATGCTCAACATTATTTGGTCTTCATCAACACTTTTCAAGAAACAATAAATAATTCAATTCTCCTAAAAGAGCATAACCGCCACCATTATATTAAGACCAAAACTTGAATACATGGTGATGATTTTTACACACACTTGCATGAAAATAAAACTACTACTAACACACTTGCATGAAAATAAAACTACTACTAACACACTTGCATGAAAATAAAACTACTACTAACTACTACTAACACACCTGCATGAAATTAAGCACACCCGATACATAGTTTCCCAACCCGCTCACACACATATAAGCAAATAAAGAAAAAGATTGCAAAAGATAAAAGAAAACACAAACCGGGAAACTGATATACGTGCCAACTCCTAGGAACTCTAGTCATCCGAAAGTGGAGGCGGTGGCTGATCGAAGCCATAGCACCGCGCCTTGAGTCGCTCGAACTCCTCCACCATCGCATCGTGGTTGTCCCTCCATTGGGACGTGGCTTCCTCCACGCGCTCGATGTAGTGCAAGTTGTTGTCGAGGTACCCCTACATGGGTACAAAAAAGTCTGCACCGGGCATAGGAGGCACCACTGGTACACGCCCTTGGTACCTGTAGTCGATGCCCGCGCTGAAGTAGGGTGCGTCGAACGGCGCGTCGCCTGCGCCGACCGGCGTAGAGGGCTGTGAACCGCCCACTGCGTCGCTCCACCCTGACTGGTACTGCTGATGCTCCTGGCATGACCCTCAGGTGTCCCACTCACCACCGGCTGCTCTAGATGTGTCTGGCTGTCTAACCCGCCCATGGCGGTCCTTGAGAACTCGGCCCCCCTCCAAGAGATCTTTCTCAAGCCTATTTCCTCCCTCCAGCTTGTGAGGAAGGAGGACTCCTAGCTCCGCACACGGGAGCCTAATGTTGGTGCCGCCGACATGGAAGCCGGCACGAACACTTCCCGTGACAATATTGCCACGAGTCATATTCTCACCGATGTTCGTTGCGCACTCCCACTTGTCATCGCATCCTCCCGGTCCGTCGTCGCCACAGACGAGGGCTGCTAGGCGCTGAAGATAGGCCCCGAAGGCAATCTTCTTGCTTGCCTTGCCCCTTTTGTCGAACCAATCCCGCACCATCACCGACAGGGGGTTGCAGTGAGACGGGCTCACGATGGCGTTGAAGAGCCACCGTAAGTCCGCATCGGTGATGTTGCTGGAGTCGACCTTGTCGCATGTGCGCGCCGCCAACCACCGATGGAAGACTTGAATGGTCGGGTTGCGGATGTTGCCACGCTTCATCTCCTCCACGGACGAGAGCCGCCTCCAAAAGAAGTCCAACTCCTCACGTCCCAAAATGTCGGCGATGTCGGCGTCGAAGCCGAAGGCTTGAGCCGCCGCCTCCATGGTCACTGTGTAGCTGACGTCGCGGACGCGGAAGTTGACGGCCTCGTTGCCGTACTCATCGGTGCCGAGCCTCATCGTAGAGGCAACCTCGGTGACGACATCGTGGTTGTAGTCCATAGGGAGGAGGTGGAAATCCACCCAGCCGAGGTTGTCTAGCATCCTCCGTAAGTTCTCCCACATGCCGATCGTGGTGAGGAAGGTCTCGTCCAGGTCGAAGTTAGGGACGAACCTTCCCCTCACCGTGAGGTAATGCTGCTGTTCCTCCGCGCTCCGGAGGGTGAAGCCCTCCTCCACTGTGCACGGCACGTATGCCGGCGGTGGTGGTGATGTCAGAACCCCACGGCTTGCCGCCGTTTGGCTCCTCATAGCACGCCCTGTTGGAAGGGATGCGCCGAAGACAGAGTGGCGGGCGCGGATCTCGTATGTTGCCGCCGCCGAGCCAGTGGATGCACCTCCCACCGACATGTCATCGCGAGCGTCGGAGCCACCCCTTGCCAAGGAGTAACCGCTCGACTCGCCGCTGCCGCCAGAACTGCTTCCCCAGCGCAGCCTCTTGCCCAACTTGCTGACGGAGGAGCGGAGATGATCCATCTGTGAAAATTGCGGAACGTGTGTGAGATCGTGGATAGTGGGGAAGGTGGAGAGATTACTGGGATGGTGTGCCGAACTGGGGGCACCTGGCCTCCTTTTTATAGTGTGGGAAACTTCCAGGAGATGGAACTGCCGTAAAATTTCAAAATTTGAGAGCGCGCCGATCGGCACAATTCAAATTTTGAATGCTCTGACCACTCTGATGCTTGATTCCCATCCTTTGTTGCTTCTCGGTACATCATGTTAGTTGGCAGGGGAACAATACAGAATCCTGATATCTTGTTGACTGCGCCAATCGGCGCGGGCCCGCGCCGATCGGCGCGCCGTCTCTTTTTCAGCTTTTGGTCAATTCTGTGTCTCCTCTACACTGCACACCTGCATAGCAATCATACCTATTCCTCAAAATCAACGCCTGCCGCCTTTGTCGCCCATTTGGGAACCGCATGGGTACCTGCGCCGATCGGCGCAGAAGGGCACCGAACGGCGCAAGTCCCTTGCACCTCGTCTTTTGGTCCGGCACTGATCCTGATGCCTCGTGTTCATCTCTTTCACCTAATTTTTTCCCTTTTTCCAATGTTCCTGTAGTATTGACATACGTAGCGGGGTTCATCTGGTGACCGCGCCGATCGGCGCTGACTCGCGCCGATCGCCGCGATGTCCATTTTTGCTCCTAGCCCCTCGCTTCTTCGCTAGATGTTGCTCTTCATCCTTTCCTACGTCATTTAGCAACCATTTTGCACCCAAAAATTAATTCAAAAAGATTTTTGATTACCTTGAAAATAGCTCCGTCTCTGAAAATTACTGTGCTGGTTGATTTTTAGCACCCCTTCGATTCTGGGCGTGGTCAGCCTTCTGTCCTAACCTGGGCAATAATGCGCCGACCAGCGCAGAAGTGCGCCGATCAACGCAAGCTCTGTTCCTTCCTGTTTTTGGTCTTTTTTTATTCCTGTATTGTTAGTCTACAGTATGTATATACACAGTTTTGCATGAATAAACAGACAACGCAAGAGCACACAAGAATTAAGCACACACTTTTCTATTTCTTTTATTCGAGAGATTGTTTTTATCACAAGCAAGCAAATTAAAAACACCAGGTTGCCCTCCCGGCCAGCACTAATTAACTAAATGAAATGGGTTGCCCTCTCACAAGCACTAAATAACTTCTAAATCCCCCGATCATTGGGTTGCCTCCCAAGAGCGCTCTAGTTATTTAGAGGTCAAAGAGCTTGACCTCCCTGCAAACAATCAATCCTTAGTGTCGCGGTGCGGGATGTGAGGCCGCGACACTACAAGGTTCTCTTATCTCCTTGGTTCATATAGCTTGGAGGACCTATCCATACATCCCCTCCAATTACTCTCGACGCCACGTTGTCATGATGTCTTGTATCTCTTCACTTCATCAATAGCATGGCACTCTTCTCCCTTTGGGCGAAATTTGAAAGAGTAGGGAGTCCCACTTATATCGAAGCTTATCTCACCACTTCCAACATCAATACTTGCCTTTGCTGTCCTCAAGAAGGGTCTGCGTAAGATCAACGGGGTCCTCGTCCTCTTATCCATATCAAGCACAATAAAATCAACAGGGACGATATGATCTCCAATTTGAACAGGCACATCCTCAGCAATTCCATCAGGGAAGCATACCGATTGATCGGCTAACTCCAAACACATACACGTATGCTCTAATTCAGGCAAATTGAGACTTGTGAATATATGACGGAGCATAACACTTACACTTGCTTCAAGATCACACAAGCACCTATCAAATATCCTTGTTCCAATCATGCATTTGATGCTTGATGATCCAGGGTCGGGTTTCTTCTCCAGTGCAACATCATTGATTGCCGTCGTTAACTCCTTAGTGACCTTCACAACCTCCTCAGAAACTAGAGACTTCTTGTTTTGCATCATGTTCTTAATGTACTTGGCATAGGTGGGAACTTGGATAGCGTCAACAAAAGGGACATTGATGTAAAGCTTCTTCATAATATCGACGAACCTTGCAAATTGCTCGTCGTGTTGCCGCGCTCTTTCTGTCTTTGTCAGTAATTGAGTATCCAAAAACATGGCAGGGCCATGCTCTTCTATGTCCACACCCATTTTCAGACCAGAGAGGTCAACCTCCTCCTCGCGTCGATCGGCGCTTTCAGGGAGCCGATCGGTGTCGACAGGATCGTCGCGCCGATCCGCGTCGGGTGTGCGCCGATTGGCGCGGGGCTTCCTTGCTCTCGCAGAGTGCTCTGGGTCTTCTGTTTGCTTTCCTGACCACGTAGCTATTGCCTTCAACTATTCTGCAGACATCGTATTACCAGGAATAGCCCCTTTGTTGCCTTGAATGGCTTGCGATAGCTGTCCCATCTGTTGCTCCATAATCTTGGTATGCTTCAAAATCTGCTCATTGGAGCTCCTAATTTCTATCATCTTGTCATTAATTCCCTCAATAACACGATCAATCTCCTTGAATTTAGCTTGATTGTGCTTGTTGATCTTCTCTTGAGCTTGAAAGAACTCATGACATTCGAGACGAAGTGGGATAGAATTTTGCATGGACGAACTAGGAGAGAAAGAACTCCTTTGTTGCTGATATTAGGGCTTCCATCCACTATTCTTCATATATTCTAGAATCTTCATCTCTTCAGGGCAATCTTTCTGCACATGACCAAATTCTCCACACTCACTACATGTGAAGCGTGATTCCGCTAGCTTGAGTGTCTCTTCCTTAGGGATATGAAGATTATTGACCAACCTCCTCTGAATAGCATCGAGGCGATCTATAATCAAGTCTTCCTGAGTCTTCTTAATCACAATCTTCGCTACTCCTTTTGAAGGTTGAAAATTCTTTGAGCTTCTCTCACCATCCCACGATTGATTTTCAACTAGCCACTTGATCAAATTCTTAGCTTCGGTGGGGGTTTTTGACATGAATGATCCGGCAGCTGAGGCGTCCAAGTGTTGACGTGATAAAAGATTCAATCTCTGTGTAGAACTTCTCAACAACTTCTCCAACCGTCAGACCATGATGAGGGCATGCATCCATATATTCATTGTATCTTTCCCATGCTTCTCCAATGCTCTCATCAATATTCTATGTAAATCCAAGAATCTTATTTTTCAAAGCTTGAGTCTTACCAGGAGGGAAGAATTTGGCCAAGAATTCAGCTGCTAACATGTTCGACAACATTTTTGCTGGGTTTTCCAATCCATTGTACCATTGCTTGGGGCGTCCAACTAGAGAGAACGGGAACAGCCGCACACGTGCTTGGTCTCCTGTCAATCCCACTATCTTGAATGTGCTGCAAACCTCAAGGAAGTGTTGCAAGTGATGATTGGGATCTTCCGAACCTGTGAACGGTTGTTGCGCCACTATTCCAACATATCTCTCCAATTGACACGGAAGTTGATCTTGAGCTTCTTGGAAATCTGTCTTGACAATACTAGTTAATTGTGGCTTGAGACGATTAACCATAGGTACCTCTGCCATCTCCTCTTCTTCTTGCTCTTGAACAGGGTCTTCTCTTGTGAATAATACTCGAGGTGTTTCACTTAACCGAATATATGTACTAGAGAGACAAGTAAAGCACAATGACTAAACACTAATACATCAAACAATGTTTAAAAACCTACTATGGTTCCCGGCAACGGCACTAGAAAAGTTTAACGCTTGTTGGTCGTACCTACGCACCCACTTATATACCGCAAGGGGACGGTGTACAATTGTAGCACTTTTCCCTTGAATTGAGTATTCCAAGGTTTATTGAATCCACTGGGACCTTAAAGATAATTAAACAAAGTTAACAGTAAAAGATCTAGTCAAGGCTACTGTCGAAATAAGGTTGCATGAGGGGGAGACTGGCCAGCGCAAAGGTGCGCCAGACAGTAAATCTGTTGTTGCGCCGATCGGCGCAGGAGTTGAGCCGATCGGCGCAGGAGTTGAGCCGATCGGCGCACTAGTGAATCTAAGCCAAAGTGTGCCAGACAGTAAATCTGTTGTTGCGCCGATCGGCGCAGGAGTTGAGCCGATTAGCACACTAGTGAATCTAAGCTAAAGTGCGCCAGATGCCTTGTAAGCCTATGCTGTTAAGTGAGTAACCAGATATCTACTAGTGAGATCATAACCAGAAAGTCCAATTAAATAGCATCATAATGGGTAATTACATGGATCAAGGAAAACCTATAATGAATAAGACCACCCTGCTTTCCGAGCGGCTCCCGATTTATCGCTGCCGAGAGGAAACCCTTAATCGCGCGAGTATCTTACCCTACTCAACTATCCAATAGTGCTGCGCAGGCTTAGTGCTGTCACCGCTAAACCACACTACTGGCATCATCAAGCAACCATAATCAATACAATGTCTAAATACTATCCGAATCACCACGATCAAGATAATATCAACTTACTTAGCCTAGAACTAAGCAATTAGAATAAGCGCATGCATGATTATAGAATCAAGATAGACAAATCACCAAAATCATCATCAACATATTCAATCATCCTTGAGATACATGGAGTAAGATTCATCCCCGTCGAGATGGCCTACCTTGACGGATCAACTCTTAACACCAATGGTGGTTGAAACTCAACTAGAGATCTTTTCTAACAGGGCAAGCCCCGGTGGCTCTAACTCATGGATCTGGTGTCCCTCTGTCGCCTCCCCTCTCTACGGCCGGGGTTCACAAGTATTTATAGGGGTTCTACTCATAAAGCACTCGGTTTCTAGCAAATAAGGTGGTTGCGCCGATCGGCGCAGGATTGCGCCGATCGGCGCAAGCCATGTCTTCTCTGGTTCCTTCTCCGAGTCGGTTCCTCTGTCTTCCACAGCTGCCATGTGGGCCTTTTCCTTCGAGATAAAGTCTTGTATTGCACGTCGAGATCTTGAAGTTCCATAAATCTTTTTGAAGTTCATAAATCTTCTAGACAAATATCTTCAAGTGTCTTGCACAGATAAAGTTCCACAAACATGTAGAATGGGCCTCGGTCGCTTCTGTGGGCCAAAACACCCTTGCGCCGATCGGCTCATGGACTGCGCCGATCGGCGCACTGGACTTCTTCAGTGCTTTTCATCGGTTCTGGACTCCTATCCTCTCCAGCATCACTTTAATCACCAATTTTACCTGTTTCTGCAATAAAGCTCCAAAACAACGTATATACAAATATATAGATAATATCATTGGTAAATGGCCTAAATTAGTATCAATTATGTTCTAATTGGGGTAATATTCATATATAAAAGGGGCACTTGGGAAGTGCCAACGCTCGCGACGCGTCAGGCCGATTCACGCGGTCGACCACCTCGGCGTCGCTGGCCGTCCGCCGCACATCGACAGCATCCGGGAGGACGTCGAATCGCGTCGCCGTGAAGACCCCAGGGAAGGGGACCTCCCGCTGTGCCTCGAAGACCTTCATCGTGGCCGCAACGACCCCGGGGAAGAGGACCTCCCGCCGCGCCTCGAAGACCTCCGTCGTCGCTGCGAGGGCCTCGGAGACCACGTCTACGCGCCGCGTCATGCCCAAGATGAATCGGACTCCCTCCAAATGCGCCGCGACCACTTCTGGGAGGTGGACCCTTCCCCGCGCGTCCACTTCGGCGGATGCGGCCTCCCTTCGAGGCACGTCGGCGCGGCACTCCTCCTTTGCGACGCCGGCGGTCGTGGATGAGATCGAGGACGTGAAGCCCCAGTTCAAGATCGACCCGACCATTGCGGAAGGGGTGAGTAACTTCATTCAAGCACATCACCAGGAAATAGGGTTTATTTTAAAGTTAGATTGAATGTGGATTCCGATGAGATGCAAATTAGTTATAAATGTTGGTTCAGATTAGTTACAAGTTAGACAGTGATACTTCAATCTTGTTTGTTTATTACTATCTAGTTTTGTCATATTCAATCAATCTTGTTGAAATGTGATACTTCAATATTGTTTATTACTGATTTAACATTGGAAATCTCGAACTGGGGAATGATTTTGGATTGAAAATCATTCTAGTTTTATCTTGATCACCAATCTTGAAATGTTGAATGATTTTGGATTGAAATGTTGATAGAAATTACCTGATGCAGCCTTAGTTAATGTCGTTCACATGTAGGTTGTAGTTCACATGCCTTAAATTATTCCTTATTTTCGGATCCCATGCATGTTGTATATCCAGTTTTAATTGAAGTTCACATGTAGGTTTATGATTTTTAGTACTTGTAGTTCACATCTTATCATCCTGATTTTATCAAAGTAGTCCTTATGGTTAATTAGGTAATAGTGTCCTGTTTGTTTATGATTGATAAGTTGATGCATGCATCTGTTAAAATAGGGGCACAGGAGGAAGCCCGGCACTTTATGCCTGAGGCTCAAGGACCTGTACATTGAGCTGGATTACACTCCCGGGAACATCGCCGAAGCTGGAGGCGCACCTCTGCTGTCATGGGACCAGGCTAAGAGCGAGGGAAGAAGGTTTAGGCACCTGCTGAAAAGGAGGATCATGGACGACCATGGGATGTGATGGAGCTGCTGCTTTGCTTGCCTCTGCTGTCATAGTTTACATAGTGGTTGCTCGCCTTGCATGTCATGGATATGGATGTAATATATGCACGCTGTGGTTGGTTGCACAAGGTACTTTATGTAGTATCGAATGCTGGTGGTGGTGTGGACTTCCTAAATATATAAGCTTTATGTTATATTTGTGTTCTTAATCTCTATGTTTGTATTGGTGTTCTTATTCTCTAGCTATGTTTGTATTGGTGTGATGAAAAGGCAAACAAATCATATAAGTATATGATGGAAAGGCAAACAAATCATACAATTATATCATGGAAAGGCAAGTTCTATGTGGCTAATATATAAGTTCTATACGCAGCAAATGCAAGTTCCATGTAATGAAAATGCAAGTTCCATGACAAGCATAGCTGACATCGTACAAGTATCAAATAAAAAAGTCATCATCTTCGCCTTGTATCACAGAAGCAACTGGTGCTACAAATCCATCATCAATGTATGTGTCATCTTCGTCATCTTCATCATCACAATCAAAGACCACATCATCTGGTTCATCAACTACTTGGGTCTGCACCTGAGCAATAACAGAGACATCCCCGGTTGTGCCTTCCTTGTCAGATCTTGTCCAATTTGTCAAATCCTGGTGTCCACCGAATAAATTACTATCTTTCATGCCCACATCAATCGAGTCCTCAAGTTCTAATTCAGGCATGGCGAACAAGTCCCTTGGTTTCAACGCAATGATACTGCTCCAACCAGATTTGTTTACTAGATTCACATAAAACACCTGTTCTGCCTGTGTTGCCAGAATATAGGGTTCATTCGTATACCTGTATCTGGTAGTGTCGATATCAATAACCCCAAATTGATCCTTATTGTATCCTCTGCCTTTGTTGCTAGTGGCAGCAGACACATCATACCAGTCACACTCGAACAAAATAACTTCTTTTTGTCTAGGGAATTCTAGTGAGATCATTCTTTTAATCACCCCATACCAATTAATTTTGCCAGTAGTACCATCGTGCTTGACAAGAACACCACTGTTTTGTGTTACGAGGCTTTTCTCAATGTCAACTGTTCGAAACAACCAATTATTGATATGACATCTATGCAATGTACGAGCTCGATTGTCTGGTCCTTGAGCAAGTGCAAACATCTCTGAACTTACTTACCCTTTCGCATGTAGATCCCTGATCTTGGCCTCGAACCATCTTACAAATTGTTCCTCGTGTCTCCTTTTAATATTTCTTGAACCATAATTTTTAAGTTCTTCCATATGCGCACTGCAAAGAAATGTATATTCCTGTTAGTCCAAAAAAAATACAATTTTAAAATATTGATGTTTAGTAGTGTAACTTACTTGATCCATTGTGTAGCTTCATCACAATTTGAAATTATGTAGTGCCTCATCTTCCGCATCTCATCTCCTTCAATTCTTTTGAGTGTCTGTCCTCTCCTCTTGTAATCCATGTCAGCAAAGGTGCTCAGACCAGATGGTGGCTCATTCACAGCAACACTTTCATGTCGATCAACACGATTCAGTTTGGTGTCCACGTCCAAGAATCTTGAGCAAAATGTAAGGCACTCCTCGAGTATGTATCCCTCGGCTATTGAACCTTTAGGGTACGCATTGTTCCTCACATATCCTTCCGCAGTACATAGATACCGCTCCACTGGATACATCCATCTATAACACACAGGCCCACCAAGTTTAGCTTCTTCAGCTAAATGAATAGGCAAATGCATCATGATATCAAAAAATGATGGTGGGAATAGCATCTCAAGTCGACAAATAGTCTCCCTAATTGAAATGCTAAGTTTGTCCAACTCTGCTGCCACCAGCTCCTTGGAACATTGTGCATCGAAGAAATTACTAAGCTGAATCAATGCGATGACAACTTGTTCTGGCAAAATCCTACGCACCACTAAGGGTAACAGTTTCTATAGAATTAGATGGTAATCATGAGTTTTCAAGCCAGACACCTTACACGAGTTTAGGTCAACACATCTTCTTATATTAGAGGCAACCCCATCAGGCATCTTCACTCCATATAGAAATTGGCATAACATTTCCTTATCCTTCTTATCTAACTTGTACAAGGCTGGTGGCAAGATATACTTATCATTCTTAATCACAGGATGCTGATCTGGGCGTATCTGCATAAGCTCCATGTCAAGCCGGGCCTTGTCCCCGTCCTTACATTTACAAGCCACTTCAAGCAGAGTGCCTAATATGCTCTCGCATATATTTTTCTCAATGTACGACATCCAAATTATGCATGATAAGCAAAGTAGACCAGTAAGGGAGCTCAAAAAAAAATACTCTTCTTCCTCTAGTTGTGCCATCTTTGGTCTTCATCACGCTTCCTTTTTTTTTTGATGCATTATTCTTCCCAAATCTCACTTGTTCAAAACTTTCAAACTGCTGAAGTACTTGTGCGCCTGACAGAGGTACTGGTGCATCCCTGGTTTTGACCTTGTTGTTGAAGCTGACCTTGTTCTTGCGCCATGGATGGTTCGAGGGCAAGAAACGTCAATGTCCCATGTAGCAGTGCTTCGACCCATGTTTTAACCACAAATACTCCGTATCTTTGTGGCAGTAAGGACATGCAAACTTTCCTTTCGTGCTCCATCCAGATAGCATAGCATAAGCTAGGAAGTCATTAATTGTCCAAAGTAGAAGAGCATGTAATTTAAAATTCTTCCTTGTCTGTGCATCCCATGTTGGAACACCCTTCTCCCAAAGCTCCTTGAGCTCTAATATAAGGGGCCTCAAATACACATCAATATCCATTCCAGGAGATTTTAGACCAGGTATCAACATTGACAACAACCAGTTACATTGTTTCTAACACAACCATGGAGGCGAATTGTAAGGTATTAGCATAACAGGCCAAATGGAGTATGTAACATTTTGCATCCCAAAGGGATTCAAGCCATCCAAAGCAAGACCCAGCCTAATATTACGACCTTCTCCTTCAAACCATTCATATTCTTTATCCACATGCTTCCATGTAGGTGAGTCAGCAAGGTGACGCATTTTTCTATCGTTGACCAATTTTTTCTTATGCCATTGCATTTCCTCTGATAACTGCTTGGACATATACATTCTTTGAAGCCAAGGAATAAGAGGAAAGTAGCGTAGGATCTTAACTAGTAACATCATTAAAAAAACAAGACACAATCATTCTTACATCGTCTTTACAGTACCATCCCCAACATCATTATCAGAGGATTTCTCTGCAAGTCTCCACCTAGACTCCCCACAAATGGGACATTCCTCCAGCTTTGCCTTTTCCTTAAAAAAACAAGACACAATCATTCTTACATGCATGTATCTTGATATAATCCAAGTCTAGGTCTCGTACCACCCTTTTCACTTTATCCAACGAGTCAGGGATACAATGGCCTTCAGGGAGAACCTTTGAGAACAGTTTTAGTATGGCCTCCAATGCTGGGTTACTAATTCCGTACAAGCACTTTATCTGAAAAAGTTGCACTATGAAAGATACCTTAGTTGCATCTTTGCATCCTGGATACAATTCCTTCTTTGCCTCCTCTAATAGTTTCAAAAAAATCTCTGCATCCTTATTTGGCTCCTCGCCATCATCTATGATTTGTCCATGTATGGAGCCACTGATAATGTTTCTAAGAATATTAGTGGCAGCAGGATCATCGGTAGCTTCTTCATCGTCTTCTCCAAAATACGGTGCTGAGTCATCTTCATGTTCTTCTCTTATACCAGTATTGAGATCAGCACCGACACCATGATTCACATGACCCTCAGCTGATGATGAACAAGTTGGGCCTTCCAATAATTCATTATTGATGAAACAATCAGCAAATCGTCTGGTAACTAAATGAACCAGAATCTAAAACACGTCATGATATCTTATCATGCATTGACATGTAGCACATGGGCACGCAACAGATCCACCAGCTCTTCCCGATGATGATGTGCCAAAGTTTGCAATAAAATTCCTGAAATTCGTCTTCCACTCCTCTGAATGTCGAGGCAGCCGTATCTAACTCCTATCTTTGTGTGATGCCATTAATTAATCTGCATGCATGTTTGCAACAAAAGAGAGATCATGATCTAGCATGTATATAAACTATGGCTATTCCGTAACTAAGGGCCGAGAAACAATGGTAGATCAAACAAGATATATAGATTCAAAAGACTTGAGTCTCACCAGGGTTAAGGCAGCAGTAGTCCACACGATCGGGCAGGGTGCGCGTCACGGATTCCAACACAATTGGACTTGATCGGGGGATGGCAAACTCTAGGCGCGCGCAGGATGGAGTCGCACCTTGCTCGGCGGCGATTCCTTGATTGTAGAGAAAGAAAGAGATCAGTTCGACGAGTGCCAGCCACCAGGACAATTTGATCGATAGTATTGACTCCGAACGGGCCACGAGTTCCTCAATTGGGCCAGCGGTGGGTACAAGGCAAGCCAATAGATCAATTCCTGTACCGATTATTGCAGGCCCACCTGTAGGAAAAACAATCGTTGCCATAGACAATTTTAAGTGCAACCAAGGCAGACTTCATTGCAATAAGTCTGTTACAGTTGCAACGACTACGATCAGTAGGGCAACCACGCACATTCGTGGCAATTCATACATGCTTTTGCATCTTGCGTCAAGAATGGATGCCATAGCCACCTATCTATTGCCACAACGCACCAAGTAATATGCAACCCAAAGCAATGGTTGCAATATCGTTCAGAAGCAACCATCGATGCTATGGTTGCCATATCACATTTCTATTACGACACAAGAAATGCTAATGCAACTCAAATTTGGTGTAGCAACTTCTCCAACAAATTGCAACATAATTCCTACAAATGGGTGCATTAGCGTCATTTTGTTGCAACACAAAGCAAAAATATTGCAACATAATTTATATGTCATAATAGGCAGGCCTATTACGACCAAATCACTGTTTCGGTGTCATAGTACCCCTTATTGCATCCAAATGTGTGGTGTAGCCTAAAGGTAACGTGGTATTAGGGGGAAAACGTAGTAGTGTATGGGGACCATGGGTGAGGAGATGATTCCTATGGCTGGGCATGCCCATACAGAAATTCTCGGATGGGATCGTGGCCCAGCCGGCATCGTCGCCACGGCGACACATTGCAACGTTGCTGCGAACCTACAGTGTGGGCTAGTTGTAGACGAGGACAAAGACGTCATCCTCGCCGGTCATCAGAGGGTCCGTCACGAAGCCGTAGGTGAACGTGCCACAGAAACACTCGGGCAGGGGCGGCAGCTCGGTGGCCCGACCGGTCAGTGGATTGACCAGCACGGCAGACAGCTCGTCCTCCATGCCGATCCCCAGTAGGAGGCCGGCGCCGTACCCGGCCACCCGCTTGCCCTCCAGCGCCTCCACGTGGATCAGGTGGAACTTCTCTGAGACGATTGAGTAGAACAGGACGTTACCAGAGTCGTCCTCCTCCTCACCCTTCTCCACGATCCAGGGCCCGAAGCGTGTGTGGGCATGGCGCGGCACGGCCGCTTGCCACTCTGAGCAGACGGCGCGGAAGCTGATGAAGTCTTGAGGGTCTTCAAGGCGGCCAGAGATGGGCCGGAGGACTCCCTCCGGGAGGAAGGTCCATCCACGGATTCCACCATGAGAAAATAGGCAAAGGGCGATGCACGTGGCGTCGTTGCTCTTGACGATGCTGTGTGTAGTTATCTATATGCTGCCGAGGCCAACGGTAAAAAAAAAATCTGCAAAGATAGACGATGATTCACGCTTATTTATTCACTGCCTGGCTTCTCTTGGGTTCTGCCTATCTTACTGTGGTACTTAGTAAATAATTATCTTTTATTCCAAAAGATCAAATGCATTTGGAAGAATGTGATTAATGTACTCCATATAAATGGAACAATGCAACTTTAGAAGGAACCTAGGTTCATCTTTTTATAACTTGTGCAATGTTACGTACGTAGTGCAAGAGTAAATGGATAATGACTAATTAACAATATTAGTCCACAATCTTTTCAATAATGGTCTAGATGATTCATGATGTGAAAATCACATGGAGGCTGCGGTTGAATAACAAATTTGAAGTTTGGAGACTCTCGTGTCCTGTTTTGTAATGTCAAGTGGTAAACTGAAGTATATCATGCATTCTTTTGTTGCAAAACTTGGACGAGCTCTGAAAAGAAAAAACTGCCGAATAAAGGTAAACATACTAGAATGCATTGAAAATTATAAAGATGTTTTCTAAAACCAGCACTTCAGACTATATAGTTATTTCCGTATTGTTATATTTTCTTCTCCAACATAAAGTATTATAAATGTGTTCAAAGTGTATTGATTATAGCTGTCGTGGAAAGTGGCATTTCATTTCCTCTATCATCCAGAGATCTTTGTGTCATATCATTAGTATTGGAGCGAAGGTTGCAAGACCGGAGTGAATGCAGTTTCCATTGAGTGTAAGAAAACTCCTACATGTTCCATACACTACAGCAAATCCGCTCTTTAGCGGTGGTACTTTAATTGACGTAGCGACGTGTAAAAAGAAACCCGCTGCTACATTGGTAAAATGTTTGTTAACGGTCGACCATGATATGCTCCATCTCTAAAAATTGATTTTTAAAGCCGGACCACATTATAGTCCACCTCTATAAATGCATGTGCTCCCCCGCTGCTAAAAACCTAGCCTCTGTCCTATTCTTTCAAACCTAGCCTCCCATTTTCCTCCACTTTACCGCCTTCTCCTTCTCTCTCCTATTGCAGCCCCCCCCTCTCCCTCTCCCCTCTCCTCTCCTCTCCCGGCCACCCCGCCTCCCTCCCTCTCCTATACTCTCCTCTTTCGTCCACAACCACCTCCGTCCTCATTCTCCTCTCCTAGCAGTGCGGCCGCAGTGGGCAGTGGGCAGAAACGCCACGATGATGCAAGGAGGGTGGGGGCACAAGCTGTGCGTGGGGCGCCACGATGCACGAGGATCGCCGGCCCACGAGTGCAGCGGCGACGCGTGAGCAGAGTTGCCATGTCTGCGCTGCCTCTCCTCTCCCAACAGGGCGCATGGCAGCCGCTCAGCAATGGATCCGGCCGCCCTCTTCGCCTGCGGCAGATCTGGCCACCATGTTCATTGGGTGGGCATGAGGCGGTGAATCCTACCGTCCTCTTTGCCAGGCAGTTGTGAGGTGGTGAATCCAGCAACTATCTTTGCTGGGTGTGCGTGAGGCAGTGCATGCAGCCCGGACAACTTGTTTCTTATTTCACCAGTTACTTCGTAACGGCGGACGACGTCATTGCCTGCTGCTACCGATTCTTTTCTTACGGATGTCGTCTATCCATCACTGTAGCTATTTATTTTTAGCTAGCGGTGGGCAACCATCCCATCACTACAGTGTTTTTTGACAGCCGCTACAGTAGTGATCTGTTGAACTGATAGTAATAGTATATTACATCTCCAACCTATCTTCGTCTTACACAATGCATGGGAAAAGATAGCGCGCTTCTAAGTGTACTATAAACGAGCTACACATCATAATGGTTTTATATACTCTACAAATAATTAAGATTGATACACAAGCACAACATTTCTTCGTCATATGCAGCAAGGCATGAAGATAACGTTTATATACTCTACAAATAATTAAGATTGATACAAACACAACATATCTTGAAGTAATTTATGATGTGTGCTTTATACAAATATGATAATCATTATACATCTCAGCAAAACATGCCAGTGTTTGGTGATTATATTTATATGCCGGATCACAGCATGCCACCTGTGGGAATTTCGCTCATGATGAGGCACAAATTTGTCTTTTGTATATAACAATGAATGCAATATTCTACAAAATAAGCCAGCACCCCACATATCAACAGGCATATAAAGTACCTCAAAGAAATTAAGCATTCATAGATAATTATTAAAATATAATTAAATAAATAGTTCCATCGGTAATTTGGTCCAGTCCATAACCATGTACGTGGACGAGATATAAGTAGTAGACCTTCCCCTTCTCTAGCCCGTGCCAGAGGAGGCAGTTCATGCAGTTCCTACGCATAACATCGTCATAAGATGAAAGCTAGGAATAAGTACCATTTTTTGAAGTTTAAAATATAAAAATAAATTATTTTGTTTGGAACACAATTACTAGAAAAATATATCAGTATAATTGTTTTCTTTTCAGGATTTACATATTCAAGCCGATCAATAGACTGTGGATATCTTGATCAACACAAATAATACACCTCCAAAGCCGGTATCATTGAGGCACGGTTTAATCTAAAGTACAGAAGCCAGCATCACACATATCAATATAAGTTTCAGTATTAATAACACGATGACATGAAATGAGACCCGAAACACGATGCTTCCTAGATGGTACCCTAAACTAATGAAGTTCATCTACTATTTGAAAGTGGGGAAGAACCATATCCCATGCGCCGACCGCTCCCAGACGCCGGGTAGCTTCTTCACGACGGTGGAGACACGCTCCAGCAAGTCCCATTTGCATAAGCAGTATTCTGCCTCCTTCCCATCCTCCAGGTACTGCCGACTAAAGAAGTAGATGCTGTTCTTGCTGCTGAGCCCAGTGAAATCATCGCTTGCCGGGAGCACGTAGCATGGGTGGTTGCAGCTCTTCAGGATAATCTTGTCATGAAACTCGGGAGCGTCAGCCCAATCGACGGGAGTCAAGTATCCACCGAGCATATCTTTTAGCGTGAAGGACACTGGCCATGGCAACGGGAACCAGTTGTCCACCTGTTCGAAGAGGAAGCGCACCTTGCCCTCATGCTCGATCAGATTCGAGTACTGCATGCTGGCCCAAGCCATGTCGCCGTCGGCAGCCGCAGCACCTAGCTCGTCTTCAATTATCCTGGCGCCATGCTCAGCGAGACGGCTCCAAAGTTGAGGCATTGCAGGCCAAAGCCTCCGGGGCGGAATGGTGGCCCAGCCGTCATCACTGCTGCAGCGCCATATCGCGATCTTCTTCTGCAGATGTTCTATCCACCAATTAGAGATGACTACGAAAACATTCTTACCGTCTGTCATCTTAGGATCCGTAGCAAAACCATAGGTCAAACTGCCACGGCACCACTTCGGCAAGCGCGGCAGCTTGGTGCTCTCTCCAGTCAACGGGTTCACCAGCACGGCCGAAAGTTCATCGTCGTGGTCGATAGCGATGAGGTGGCCGGCTCCAGATCCAGCCAGCCTCGTCCTCCTGCCTATCAGCTCCGGGACATTGATCTCAAGGTACTTCTCTGAACTCAAGCAGTAGAACAGGACATTGCCGTCCTCGGCGACGTCTTCGCTCTTGAGGATCCATGGGTGGAAGTGGGAGTGGGCATCAGGGTTGATGGCATTATGCCACTGTGGGCAGACGACACGGTAGGAGATGAAATCTTTTGGCATCATGCCATTATGCCCCCATTTGTAGGTTTCTCGAGATACATTTGGGGAAAGAAACGGAATCCATATTGTGTCGAGATTAGTGTCATATATACTACATGCCAAAGATCACATAATAAAGTACATATGGGGATCATATTTTACCAATCCTAATGTAAAACATATGGTCTAGATAGTACATGTTGAACATGTATATGTAAAAATTTCGCTTTGAGAAAATAGGCACCGTTCTTACAAAGCCCCATTAAGTTACTCTGCGGTAGCACGTAGGAGTTGCAGTCATCGCTCTGTAAGACAATCCTATCACGAACCTCCAGAGCATTAGCTCGGGTAACAGCCACCCCTCCGTTGATTCTGACGATATCATGCAGCACGAAGTTCACTCGTGGCGACCTCATCCGCATGTTAACAAGCTCTTGATGGGAAAGCAACCGCACATGGCCTTGGCGCTTGATCACGTGCCCCACCTCCATGCCAATGACCCAAGCCACTTTGTTGTGGAGGCAAATCAATAAATTATCTTTTGGCACGTGTGACATCTTAGCTAAGGATGATTTATATGGTGTACCTTAACATGAGGTTTGCTTAGTCTGTGTGTGCGTGTGCGCATCGTGCCTATGCATGTGTTTCATGATAGGAACTTCTCACTCCGTCCTAATACAAGTGACACTCTAGAATTCAAAATTTGTCTCAGTAAAAGTGCTGTTCTACCCACACACGTCGAAACACACGGGAAAAAGTTTCGCTATGTCGCTCCTCATCCTCTTCCTTTCGCTGAGAATGCTTCCGACTTCCCTCCTGATCCAAGCGATGACGAGAGGTAGTTGGACTGTGTCTCTCCCATGGCTCACCCCTCATGCCCTCCCCTCTAGATCCACATGACGGCAGCGAAAGGAGCCGCGCAACTGCGGTGACAGGCAACTGAGCAACGGCGGCGGCCTCGTGGCTCGCCCCTCAATCCCTCTGCTTCCTTGTCCCGATCTACGCGATGCAGCGAAGGAGTCAGCTGAGCGACGGCGACCCCCTGGCTCGCCTTTCCAATTGGCACACGAAGCAACGGGGTGTCCGTCAAGCAGTGCAGCAGCCACCCCGCATTGCCGCATCTAACTGCTATTCCACCAATTGAGAACCTGCTCTCTAGGTTTGAGGTGTAGAAGCAGAGATGTCCTGCTCAGCCGTCGTGGGATCGGCGAGCTACGTGGCTGTGGGTGACATTTGAAGCCTCCACGCCGGCAAGCTTCATGGGCGAGGAGCCGTGGGGTTCGGTGGCCATGGACGAAGCTTAAGCCAAGGATTTTACTTTTTCTTTTTCGGAAAACGAGCCCAAGCCACTGGGGATTGAGTCGAATAAAATAGGGGTAGTATTGTCTTTTCTCGCCTTTCTTTGTTTCCAGCAAAATTTCCTGGAACGTCACTTGTATTAGGACGGAAAGAGTACCTTAACATCTAGTATACGTCTAGAACAACTTAGTCATGCAATACATTTCATAAAATCTTTACGTCAGAGAACAACTTATAGTCATGCAATACACTTCCTAAAAAAAAATAGTGCAATATACATGTAAGATGGAGAATTGAAAACCAAGACATCGTCTAATGACTATGTGCCTAATATGCTGAAATAAAATGAGATTCAATTCAATTTGCTGCCAGCAACTATCCAGCTAGTACGATTGGAGTGAAGTAGTCATCTCCCTTGATTCTACTCCTAGTTTTTGGAACCCACTTCATGATAATGTCCCAAGCAAGTACTACTTGCACAAGTGGCAATCCTCCTCCCCCCCTCCTCGATCTAGTCAATGCCAGCAAACAAAGTTCAAGCTTATTTATAAGCCAAGAACCAAGGAAAAATAGATCATTCGTTTTGTTACGAATGAATCAGAAATTTTGACCAATTAGTTTTGTCAGAACTTATAATAAGCACACCACTAATAAGCTGCATACAGTGAAGACATAGATGGATGCAAATACACTACCAAATACTATATCAATAATCGAGCACCCTTGAAATCTCTAACTCCCATATATGATGAGGAACGGTTCTGTTAGTATGCTTATACAAATATGAAATGCAACTTTCTATGTTATTTAAATTTTATAAAAAGATAACAAAGTTATAAAAATATGAGAATTATCATGAAAACATGATTTCATATATAGAGGTTGTGGTAAAAAGTAGAGATGATTTCACAAAAGTTGTCAAGTACGTTGCGTACAAATTAGAGAATCTTAGAACAATACACATAGAATTGAGAATGAGTTATTAAACTTTAAAGTGTATTTGAAAAGTTGAATTTAAATATGACTTCAAATCTTTTTATATATGCAATGAATAATATAAATCATGTTTTATAGAAGTTTTGTTATTTTTTGAAACTAGTATTTCATATTTCTATTTTTTATAAAATATAGAAAAAATCTTTGCCGAGTGTATTATTAAGACACTCGGCAAAGGTTGTATTAACATGACACCCGGCAAAGGTTGTGTTTGTCGAGTGCCAATCCCCGGACACTCGGCAAATAGATGTGAGAAGCCGCTCGGGACTTAGCTGTTGACTCCCTCAACCGCGAGCCTCTCAAACAGATCTGAGGAAAACTTTCCCCGCATGCCTCCCACCCGCGCCGCCACCCTTGCTCGCGTCCCGACCTTCTCGCCGCCCCCTCCGCCCACCGCGCCCCGACCTCCGCCGTCGACCTCCCCACCTTCTCACCACCCACCTCCCTCATCCACGGCGCCCTCGCCGTCGCCGCCCCCGACTCCTAGCCCTCGCTGCCCGGCCTCCACCCCTGGGCCGGACTTGCCCAGCGCCACCCCCGCCCCCCAACACTCCACCCCGGGCACGCCTCCTCTTCCGCTCGGCACGCGAGCACCGCCGGCGTGGAGGTGGCGGCCTGCGACCCGCTCCGCCTCCGGATCATGCACTTGCGCAGCCGCCTGTCGTGTGAGGAGGACCTGTGGTGCATGAAACGGCTCGGCGGCGTGGAGGGGTGGGGTTGGTACAGGCCACAGCGGCTCGGTGATGGCAGTCAGCGGCAAGATGCAGAATCTAAGCTCGGGAAGGTAGCAGTCTTCATATGATTTTATATGTAGTCAGCCTTGGTTCATAATGGTACTCAGTAGTAAATTATGTTAACTTACAGTAGCTCAAATTAGGTAACACATGTTTTGTAGGTCAACTTTTCATCTGAATTTGAGACACCACCAGTACATGCCATTCTGGTTAATCAAATAATTTTTGGTATTACAATCCTTCACTCAGAAACCTAGATCTTTTTGGAACTTGGCGCAACTAAACATATTCGTTTGTGGTGAAAATGGCTATGTTTACATTTTATAGTATTGTGACACTCCTGGTGTCATCATGATCCCAAGAGCAACACTTCGTCATCACAAGATCCTATTACTAAAAATTTGAAAATTTAGTGGTCAATTCAAATCAAATTCAAACAAAATAGAATGACCTTTGCACTGCAAGTTCTAAATTTTCAGTAAAAGTCACCACTACAAACATTATATGTTGTTGATGATGGTCAATTAGAATTTTGGGAATTTTCTCAGATTTTTAATCCATCAATAAAGGCCTCAAATAAATGCTAGAATGGTTAAAAACCAGCTCTGTTCATAAAACTTCCTAATCAAATTTTTAGTGGGAACTGTTGGTAGTTAGTATTTTTATAAAAACCAGCACATTATGGGGAGCCTACCCTATTTTTGGTCAGATTTTAGCAGCTATGGATTAATTCTATCAAAAATAACAAATGTAGTCGGCTGATAGGAATGGAAAAAGAAATAAAAAAGAAAAACTCCCCGCAGACCCCACCTGTCAGCGACCCTGAAGAAATACACTCGGCCGCAGCCGCGCTGCCCGGTCCGACGCGCGTCGCGTGGTCGCCGACGTACGGCCAACGGCCGTTGCCGCGGATCGACGGCCCCACGCGCACGTTCGGGCATCCCCTCTGTCGCCCTGTCCGAACGCACACACCCCCCACCCCCATTCACTCCTTCGCTCTCCCGTCGCCTCTGCCTCCGCCGTCGCCTCTGCCCCGCATCGCCTAGCCGCTACCGCCCACCGGAGCCCGAGCCAAGCCTCTAGGAGCAACACCGGGACAACCCGACGACCCTGCACCTGTTCCCTCTGCATCGCTCAGCCGGCATTAGGAGATCGGCCCGGTTCTTCCCCGGCGCCGATAATCGACCCCGAGTTGTTCCCCCGCGCTGCATTCACCCCGAGGTGAGCCAACTTCCGATCCCTCGCACGAGGAGCTCTCCCTCTTAATCGCGCACACGTTTGAGCTTTGATTGGACGAATTCTTCCACCGCTTCCCCTAGATTCGTAGCTCGAGGCCGCCACCGACCACCGCAGCCACCACCCCGCCGGTGAGACCGCATCCCCGGCCTCCCTCTCGCAGGGGAAACTCGATGACACCCTTCTCCGTGCTCTGGTGAAGCTCTCCGACAAGATCCTGAGCCTTTCCGCCCTCCCCTTTTCGTGCTAGCCATCGCCGAACCCTGCCCTGCTTCCGCCACCGTCGCGGGGCCCTACCCGGCCATCGCCGGTGGTTCCTGACCGCCCAGATGGGGTCGCAACGATGAGTAGACCGTTTTCTCCTCCAAAATCAGCTCGAACCAGGGCCCGCAACGGGCTGCGGCGAGCCCCCGGCCAGCGCCGCCGTGCTCCGGCAAGCGCGGGTGCGCGCACGGGACTCGGGCAAGCTGGCCAGTGGGCCAGCCGGGCGCTGGGCCATGCCCGCTTGGGCCGAATCTGGCCCAGGAGCACCTCCCCCGCGGGCGAGGCAGCCGTGGGCAGCCGGGAGTGCGGCCCGCGATGTAAAAATCGGATTTTTCAATTTAATCATTTTTAGAAATAGGTTAAACTAGTAAAATGCATAGTAAATTGAATAATAGGAATTTTGTGGCAAAATAAATTTTGTTAGCCTTGTCTGGACTTGTACTAATAAGGAAAAATGCTAAATCACAGTGCTTGTTAATTGTACTGTTAGGATTTAATTAAATGAGGAAAAAACTTATAAATCCATAACTAATTCATTATTAGGTATTTTTGAGCAAACTAAAATTCTCTGAGTTCCCCTAGTCATGTACGGTTACAGAAAAATGCTAATACCGCATGCATGGTAATATTTATGCCAGGGTTAAAATAAATAGGAAAAACACTAATAAAATTATAATTAATTACAGAGAGCTGGTAAAATATTAAAAATTGGTCACCAAGTAGGATTGACAGTTTTAGTCTCCCTGGAAAAGTTTCATAAAGAAATTCTCTGTATATTAGCTGAAATTAATTTAATGCCTTTTTCCTTATAATAATTAATAGAAATTATTGGCTTGGTGCATGATAGTGAAACTTAACAATTAAATCACTCCTGGTGTAACCTAATTATAATAAATCACCCCTGCCCATTTGAAGATCAGAATCATGTCAATTTAATAAATTATACCCCGAGTGCAATTTTACCCGTTGGTAAAAAAGGGTTCCGCTCTAGGGCTGTTCACGGGTACTTAGTACCTTGTGAGGATTTTGCTCATCACACAAGTATACTAATTAATTAGCACCTACTGGTTCTGGATATCACTTGCATAGCTTCACCCCGGCACACACAAACACACCGTACTTGGATGCGACGTCGTCGCGATCAAGTACTGGAGTCCATGAAGGAAATACACGAAACGCCCTCACCCTGTGCCCCACTCAATAAGATATACTATTGAACGCATCATCGCACCCTGTTTAATTCCACCGATAACAGTGTACATTAACGTATTTATTGAGGAAGTGCCATGAATCTTCTCTCATAGCATTCCCTTTTGCATCATATAGATCACGCCGTGAACCACGTGGAGACGGGACCGGAGCAGGACCCAGAAGGAGCTGGAGGTGCCGTTGCTGAGCAAGAGCAGACCCAAGGCAAGCCCCGGTGCATAACCCCGTTTTAATTTTTTATTCTATCACTAGCTAGGGATGTAAGCTTGCTTGTGCATTAAGTGATAGGAGTTGAGTGAAACCCTAGCGTGCAGTAGGTCCCTCTTCCTGATTATTAGCCTCAGGACAGTAGTCGCTCTGCTTAAATTAGGACGACTACTTATCGAGTGGTATGGAGACCACTCGCAGATAGGAAATATGTTCACTGGGGAATGATTTCGGATAAAGGAAAGGGTGGATGGAATCACAATGAAGACCAGACGGGCAACTAGGTGGAAAGGGAAGGGCAGTCTGTCTTCAAGGTGGTAGCCCCGTCCGAGTCCCCCCCTAAGGCTACGCCTCGTGTCCGGCCCATGGGATCAAGTTTGAACGTACTGTTTGCATGCTAGAGATATGGGCCCAGTAAACCGACGTAGCTACGACTATCGCTTGGTCTGAAGATAGCCTTCTCCCTTCTTTGGTGGAACTGGGGCTGAGAGGAGGGAGCAATCCACCCACGGATGGCGGCACGGGACGCATCGCGTTGGGGGACCCTTCTCGGGGGAGTCTGGACCCGGAAGACCCTGCGGTACCGTAAGCGAAAGGTTGCTCCATGCGGCTTCCCGGAAGCGCGTATGGGTCGTGCAAGCAGGTTTCTCCTGCAAGATGTAAATTGATTCGAGTCGCTGCTCCTCACAGTAACGAGTACCACTTGATCGCTGCTACGGAACAGTGCCGGAAGCCATTAAGATGATGAGTGGGTATAATACTGCTGTTTGAAATTCTTAAGATTGTGTTGCAACCATGATTGTTATAGCTTCAGTGCAAACTAAATTTACTACTCCGCACGGCAACTTAACTCGATGCTAAAACTTGAAAAACAAGGATCCACTCCTGGGCTGGTTTTCTGGCAATATAAACCCTATCCCTAGCCTTGCATATCTAGGCGTCGACTGTAGTTGGCCATTTTGACGGGTCAGTCTTACTGAGTAAATTAGTTACTCAGGGCGTAGCTCTATGTGGTTTTCAGATGACCAGGACGGAGCCTGCCACTGCGGTGGGAGATTCCATTGGGAGGGCCAGCGTCCCGATTGCTGGAACATCGAATGGGAGCTGTGCACGAATGAAGATGAGGATTAGTTCCTTGCTTGCCGGTACGGTGCTTGGGCAAAGCACCTATTATGGCCAGGATGATCCCTGTGTGTCGCCGTGAGAGGGCGATTGTATCTTAGCTATTCCGTCGAACTGGTGAACCAAATGTGTAACTTTCGCTTCCACAACTTATTTCTGTCAAAACTCCGATTTGTAATATAACTTCGGATTTATGTAAATTCTGTTTCCCCACCTATGTTCTTGTTATAATTATTTTTCTCTGTCATGTATTATACTATTGGGCGCCACAGCGCGTGTCGCCATCCGAGGGAGATCCTGGAACGGAGCCGCCTCCGTGGTAAGGCGGGTTCGTGACAAGTATTTTCTGAATCAGGAATTGTTCATCTGACTCATCACTTTGTGATGAAATAAACCTTTTGTTTTACAGGCAATAAAATGATGATTGAGGAGACCAGGTGAAGTCTCCATGATGCTCTTTGTGTAGCAAGGAATCTGATTCGCATTAATTCAATTGTGTATGGTGGCGGTTCAGCTGAGATAGCTTGCTCAGTTGCTGTTGAAGCTGCTGCAGACTGACACCCGGGAGTTGAGCAGGTATTTGTTCTCACAAAGCTGCCTCATGCTTGTAGGGCGGCATGTCCTGAACCAATTAATTAAATGTGTATTACCTTTTTTCATTTGTAACCTATGCAACCATGTAGCATTGTATGTGATATTAGTTCACATGGATTATTGTAGAACAGTTAGTAAGAATAGAGCTTTAGCCTTAAAAGTCTTGTTTGGCTTCGTAGTATTGTTATCTTTCTTTATGAGACCAATGTCAATTTCTTAGCTAATATTCATTTCCTCCCTTTATGAGGCTTGTAAATACTAGGTATGGAATAGATGTTATTTATTTTCACTTGTATGAACAGAGTCAATGAAGTGGATTGACATAGGGAAAAACATTTGATGCTACTATGCCATATTTTGTGGATTTACCTCAAATTTTCTAAACTAGCTCACATGCTGCTTTGTCTAAGCCGTATTTGTAAACTAAATAAAGCATTTTGTGAACAATGGTTCTGAAGCTCATTGCTTTAGGGAAGTTCATATAAGTAAACAAATGATGAATGAGGGAACAACTAATTAGGAGTTGGTAAAATAATTGCAATCTAGCTTTGTGCATTCAGAAATTTCTGCCCAGCATATATAACTCTGTCCAATAATTGTCACTAGCTAAAATAAAGGTCTGAGTTAAACACTTTGGAGAATAAATTAGAATACTCATTTAGCTCACTTAGTCAAGCTTTGCTTGGTTTCAAGAGTTTGCTAGTGCTTATGTTTTCCCGTTAGTAGTTAAGCTAATTATCTCTTTTTTTAAAAATATAAAAACAGCCTTTGCCGAGTGTAATTGACAAGACACTCGGCAAAGAATTCCATCTTTGCCGAGTGTCTTGATTCCAGCACACGGCAAAGTGCTCTATCTTTACCGAGTGTCTTTATTCCAGCACTCAGTAAAAATGAAATACTTTGTCGAGTGTCTTCATTCTAGCACTCGGCAAAGGCTTTGCCGAGGGCCCAAAAAAAGCACTAGGCAAAGAGCACTTTGCCGGAACTTTTTTGACCGAGTGCTCTTTGCCGAGTATTTTCTGGCCTTTGCCGAGTGCTTCGGGCACTCGGCAAAGTGCAGATTTCCCATAGTGCAGCATCACAAATATCAATATATTATCTCAGAGAATTCAAACGTACATTGAGAATATTTAAAACAAAATGCAATGAAATCAAACAAAATGAAACATAGATTTGAATGCCAAGCAGACATTGACTCATTACATGTCAACAAGATGACATGAAATGAACCTGCAGGGCAATCTGATGCGAGAAGCTCAAGAATAGATCGGGCACAAGTCTAGCAGCCCCTTGCCGCTGCAACTACTTCAGATTTGGGAGGAACCACCTCTCATGCGCCCTGCTCCAGCCATAGGGCATCTTCTTTACGACGGTGGAGACACGTTCAAGAAAGTCCCATTCGAATAGGCAGAATTCCTCCTTATTAGTCTCTGCATGGTACTGCCAACTAAAGAAGTAGATGCAGTTCTTGCCGCTGAGCCCAGTGAATCCATCCCTTGCCGGGAGCACGTAGCACGGGTTGAGGTTCCAGGTCTGCAGGATAATCTTGCCATGAAACTCGGGAGCGTCGTCCCAATTGACGAGAGTCAAGTTTTCCCGGAGCATATCTTGCAGCGTGAAGGATACTGGCGGATAACAGCCGAACTCCAGCCGGGAAAGGAGGCACACCTTGCCCTGATGCTCGATCACATGAGCGACCTTCTCGTCGAGGGGCCACTCGATGCCGCCGTCGGCGGCAGCAGCTGCCTCATCTTCCAGGGCCATGGGGCCATGTTCGACAAGACGCCTCCTGGGTCGAGGCATCGCCAGCCAAAACCTCCTGAACGGAATGGTGGCCCAGCCGGCGCCACTGCCGCAGCGCCAAATAGCAACCATGTTGTCTTCTCCGTCTTGCCACCACCTGTACCTGTAGATGACAACAAAAACGTCATCCTCTCCTGTCATCTTGGGATCCGTGGCGAAGGCAGTGATGCAGCCACCACACAACCACTCCGGCAGGCGTGGCAGCGTGGTGCTCTCATTAGTCAACGGGTTCACCAGCACACCCGAAAGCTCATCGTCCCTGTCCACTGCGATGAGGTGGCCGGCGCCAAACCCGACCAGCCTCGTCTTCCTGCCCTTCAGCGCCTGGACATGGATCTCACGGACCTTCTCTGAATTCAAGCAGTCGAACACGACGTTGCCTTCAACGCCAACCTCGTCGCTCTTGAGGATCCATGGGTGGAACAGAGCGTGGCCATCGCGCTTGATGGCCATACGCCACTGCGAGCAGACGAAACGGAAGGAGATGAAATCCTCTGGGTCGTCGAGGCGATTGGAGATGCACTCGAGCATGTCTCTCGGGAGGCCAGCCCAATCCCTCAACTTCTCCATGAGAACTCGCAGACGACAAGGGATTATATAGTTTAGAAAGGCTGGAAGCAGTGCTATCCTAGTTTTGTGTGAGACTTGCTCTGAGGTGAGGAACGGGATGCCCAGATTTGTAGGTGGTTCGTGGTACATTTGCGGAAAGAAACGGATTAACAGTGATCAGATCTTATGTCCATACCGTGCAACATATCATATGGATAGGTTTTGTGAAGTTTAAATTACAACAACGCAATAGATGAGTACTCCGTATGCAGCTATTGTTGTACTGTATTTTGTTTCGCCAACTTCTGAATTTCCTTTTGATTCTATTACTAGTTTAAACTTGTGCATGTGAAAGGAACCCAGGCAAATGCATGATCGAACAGAAAATTTTGTGCGTTCAAGTTTTGTTCCGTTCGTGCATTCAGATTGACTTTTGTGTCTGCACCTTTTATTTCTTCGAATTTTAAAATCACTTGAGTAAACATAGTGTTACACGTTATGGATGGTGGTTCTGAACGCCACACATTTCATGAAACTTCCGTTGCGGGGTGCTGACAGTTGTCATGCCCCAAAATTTATTTGTTGACTCGGTTAAAGTTGTTTGTATTTACTTTAATGCTGACAATTGGCATGCACCAAAATTTCAAATTTGGGATGTGAACATTTCAACCAATAAATTCAAATAGAATCAAAAGGAGTTTTGTTGATTTTTCAAATATTTTAGTTGTTTAAGGAAAATGAATTTTTTGTTAGATGAGAAGATTGGATAATGTCTAGAACAACATAATAGTACAAGAAATAATCTTAGAAAAAGTGTGCGTGTGTGTACGCGCGCGCGCACACTACCGAAAAGAGAGGGTATGCCGTGTGCCACGACTTTTGTCGTGGGCCTTCTATCAGGCATACAACAAAGGGGCTTTTTGCCGTGTGACAAGCAAGGGACACACGGCAAAGAAGGGGCACATGGCATATATATGCTTTGTCGTGTGCCACAAGGAAGGCACATGGCAAAGGTGCGACAAGGAAGGCACACAGCAAAGGCCACCTTTGCTGTGTGCCTTGTGGCCTGGCACATGACAAACAAGCCGTTAGTTGTTTGTAAGCATGATGGGCAGACGACAGTAACTACCATTACATGTTTGTCGTGTGCCAAGTCACCAGGCACACAACAAAAGAGAGGGTATTCCGTGTGCCCTCACTTGGCACACGGCAAACACGACACGTGAGTGTCATGTGACTATCTTTGTCGTGTGCCACGTCGCACACAACAAAGTTCGTATTTGTCGTGTGCCCTAACTTGGCACACGTCAAAGTTTTTTTTTCCTTTTTGCCCCCCAATATTTTTTGTGATTCATATCATTTGCATGGTGCTTGGCCAGCGATATTTGATGAAAGTTTTAATTGTGTTTGCTATATTTAGTTAATTTATTTTTTTATTTGAATTATTTTGTGTAAATTCAAATTTGAACTGCAAGTGGTTTGAATAATGCAATATAGTGGATGCAAATTTAATATTTTATGCTACCCCGCACGAATTTGATACCCTACTGAAACATGGTGCGGGAAATGGAATGCCAGATTTTATTTCCTGGTTCAAATAGAAGATATTGTCCAATTTATTTCATACTTAGTTTGACTTTAGAAGTAACGTGAAATTCATAAACTATCGTGCTTTGACTTGCAGGGACAAATTCATACGTCCATGAGTGTCGAGTTGAGACAAGTTGTTGTTGGCTTTAGCTATAGGGTCAAGTGCTTTAACGGTTATGACATTAATGGATATCGCTTTCACATAAGAAGCTACAAGGAGGCTCGTCCGAATCGATGAACCACAAATATCGGAGTTTTTATGTCAAGCCCTGATGGGGTCGAGTATTATGAAATAGTTAAAGAGATATACCAACTCTCATTTCATGGTTCCAAACCTCTTACTCCAGTCATTTTTTAATGTCACTGGTTTGACCCGCAAGTTGTGAGATGGATGCCTCAATCCTCTGTCTTACTAAGTAAGACGATGTCTATATCGTGGCTCAACAGGCCACACAAGTTTATTATGTCTCGTACCCATGCTAGAAGGATAATCTCAAAGGTTGGGATGTTGTGTATAAGGTAAGACCACGCGCTAAACTACCTCTCCCAAACGATGCCGATAACACCATAAACCCAAACACATATCACGAAGATGAGTTCTTTCAAGACGATGGGCTAGAAGGAACTTTTGAGATAGACTTAACCGAAATGTTCGAAATGGAAGTAAACAATGAGGATGTTGCAGATGAAGTTGATAATGCAAATGACTTACGTAAACTTAAGGGATTACATTTTGGTGTAGATGACAACCATACTCCTGCTAATCCCGATATTGATATCGACATGGGGACAAGTGATGATGAGGATTATTATCTAGCTGATACCGATAATGATGATTATTTCTAGATGAACATGTATGAATTTTGTTTGTTCATTGTTATTTTGAGATGAACATTTAGTACTTTAATATTTCAAATTCTATTTTATGTGCTCTTTTATCATATGCTGATTGTTTTTCTTTTTTTTATTGCAGATGAGTCGATAAATATGGTGGGCGACGGCCTGGTGAGGTTAGTCGCAATTGTACAAGAAGGCCGCACCAGGGAAAAGAGGGAGGCCCAATGCAACTGAGGACTCTAGGAGCGGTCGAGGGAAAGGGAAAGGTGGAGGCGGTCGAGGGAAAGGGAAGGGTGGAGGAGGAGGTAGAGGGAGAGCGAGAGCAAGGGAGCCGTTGCCTGTAGCTGAGCAGTCCTCATCAGAGGAGGAGGAGGAGCAGCAGGAGGAGGAGGAGGAGCAGGAGACAGGGGTTCCACTTCCTTTGTGTCGTAAGAGGTGTGGTTGAGAGGTCCTTCGGAGCTCCTGAAGCAACCGATACTTGTTGAGAGACGACCGTTGATTCGACCCGATCCGCCTAAGTAAGTACTTTACATGCTATGACAACCTATTCATTTGATTCATAGAAAAGCATAATAGAAATTACTAATTTTTCTTAATCACTTGTGCAGGAGTTGGGCGGTGCTCGCTCTAGGAGATCATGATCGCCATGTCAATGGCATCCTGGGCCTTTTGGTAAAGACACACTTTCCGGGCATAGTTCCTTTGTGCCAGAGAGCACGTGGTGGCCTGTACGTGGAAGCACTATTTTCTCGTTGACGATGATTGGAATCGGGATGTCATGAAGTTCAATAACAAGGTAGAACGTGTGTTGGCTGAGCTGTGGGTAAGTCTTCCTCATAGTGCATTGCTCAATACATCGCATTCATAGGAAATTTTTGAAATCATGATGTTATACATCGAATCTATTTGTAGGATTTCTTCAGATGTGAGGCGGGATACGAGGACGGAGCAAAGATCGTGGCTCACCATGCATGTTCTAAGCTCGTGAGGGACATGTTTTACGAGGCACATATCTATGCTGTGATTGTGTACCACGCCCAACACCGTAAAGTTAAGGTCACCAAATCTCAAGCAAGAAACATGAAGCTTACCAAAGAAAAATACATGATGGTAAATATAGAACATTAATATTAATATTTTTCTGGCATTACATACACTTAATTTGCTCTTCTTAATTATATGTCATATACTTGATCACATGTAGGTGCCTGCAAGGCGGTGTGCTAGCAATACGCCTACCTGGGAAGCTGTTGTGGAGAAGTGGTGCACAGAAGGTTGGGAGGAGACGCATAATGCTTGTCGGGAGCGTGTTTTGATGATGCCGGGAACAACGTCACACCATCAAGGGAATCTCTCCCTCAAGCAATACGCGGCGAGATGGGTATGCGAATTCATTTATTTATTCTAACTCTTAATACTGTATAATTTCTAATCATCCTTCTATTTTGTTTCGCAGTCAGTATCACATGATGGTCGCCTTTGCAGCCAGTTCGAGGCATTTGCTATGGCCTGCCAGGGCAAAGCGACAAAGCCCGACGTCTAGTACAACCCAGAGGCCCCGCCCACAGCGTACAACAACTCCTCCGTCCACACCCACCTCAGTGAGTAGAAATCAATGGGAAGGGAGGTCCATGGACATGAGTGGGATCCTATCACCCAGGATCTTGATGGGGAAGTCGTGATGAGGTTGGGAGGAGGCAGGAAGCATGGGTGGTACCGGATTGGAAAAGGCACACTCGACACGGCGAGTACGACCACTCTCTCTGTGATACGAGCGAGGAGCATGAGCTCAAGACCGGCTATATGCCCTCGATCAAACACTACACAGTCCTAGGTGGACGCGCTTCAGGTAATTTCAGTTATATTCATCGTTGGTTTACTAGTTTTACACATGACTTTTTTGCATTGCAATAATGAGATCAAATGTTGTAGGCCCACCTCGATGCAGAGAGGAAGGCAAGGGAGGACATGGAACAGGAGTTGGAGAGGAGGCTCGAGCACCAGCAGCAGTAATTGACTCAATGGATGGAAACACTTGTCTAGAGTTTAGGTACATCCCTCCTGCCGATTCCGTCCTTTGCTCTACCTCCTCAGGCACCTACTCCAGCTTCAACTCTTGTGAGTATGAACATTTTAGTTTTTGTTTTGTCCATACTAGAGCATTCATTACAATAACCAAACTCAGTACTAGAAACTTCCTTAGCATACTAGAGAATTCACTTATTGAAAGACTAATCAGTAATCAACATCTCTCATTTGTGCAGAATCAATTGGCGGGATCGAATGTCTCGAGTCAATGGCCTGAGGGGGATCAAGATCAGGACTTGTCGCCAGCTATTGGACAAGGCTCTCGTTGTTGTTTGCCATGATTCTTGTGTTAGTGAACTTTCTATCGTAATAATTTTCTTGCGTGTGTTTGTGAACTGCCTGGGATGTACTATGAATGATACTTGTGTTTGTGAACCTCTTATGATGATTATTGTGAAATATTTGTGTTGTCCATGTCCGGAGATGATATTCGAATGCCTGCCATGATATTTAAATATTTTTTGAGATGATATTTTTGATATATTGAATATTGGAGGTTTTTTTTTGTCCGGGGATAGATATTTTGGATGTTTTTCTGGTAGGTTTCAAAGGCTTTGTCGTGTGCCTTGCCCATGGCACATGACAAAGAAGGGGTATGGGCAACCTGGGAATGCAGGCTTTGTCGTGTGCCATGGCCGTGGCACATGACAAAGTTGCAAGCTTTGTCGTGTGCCATGACCAGGGCACATGGCGAAGTTGGAAGTTTTGTCGTGTGCCGAGACAAGGGCACACGGCAAACTTGAGTCGGCTTTATCGTGTGCCAACCGTCGGGCACACGGCAAAGCGCGCCGTCACCGTGCTGGCAGGTGATGACGCCTTTTTCTTACCGTGCGTTAGCATGGGCAGTTAAATGGCTTAATGATAGAATTTCATCACAAGTTAACAATGGAACGAAACTTCATTACTAAACTTTTATCACTGATAATATGATTTATTTTTTGTGAAAGCTGGGGAAGTAAGCCCCTCTTATATTTGGCTGAACAAAAAGTGGGCCCAATTAGACCCATCTTTCTCTAGCAATTTGTTAGTGCCTTTACAACGTGGTTGTACCAGTTATGTTGGATTTACCGCCTCAGGGAACCGCCTTTGGTCCCTATATAAGGAGGGGAATGCCTCTACTCCAAAACACACAAGAAGAAGATTTAGAGCTCCACTCCAAAGGCCTAGTGCTGCCTAGTTAGTGCTTAGAAAAATAGTGAGAGAGTGAGGGAGAGTTCGAGGAAGTGTCGGGCCTGTCGACGATCTTCCCCATGCTTGTACCTTGACGGATGCTTTCTTTTTCAAGTAAATGTTCATGATTCCTCTTTGGTATTTAAGTGTCCTATTTAAGTAAGTTCTTTATTTATTGCTTATGGGATCCTTGCTCTATCAAGTTAGAGTATCTTAGTCTTCTATAAGTGTGGATCCGAGACTTTGATAGTAATTGATAGCATAGAGGTTACCTTTGTTTATCACATGCTCTATGGTTTGTAGAGGTAGTCAGTAGGTGGTGACAGCCCTATCTCGCCTTAGTAATCCTCCATGTTCGGGTATGTTGTAGAGTTGTTGGTCCAAGTCACCTATGGATGCAGTGGTAAGCCGGTGCCTGAAGTAAGTAGTATAGATCGAATCTATCTTAGTTTTAATTCTTAATCCTTAGGAATCCTCTCAACCCTTTGCCTACCATATTCTTGTTGTCCTTGGATGGATTAGATTAGAAGATTGGTGCACACACATTCCCTGTGATTCAATAATCTGGAATACTCCTAGGTGAAGTACTATATTGGTATCCGTGCGCTTGTGGATTTATCTGTAATCATAAGAAATACCAACAGGCATTTCTGGTGCCGTTATTGGGGAACGGTTGTTGTAACATCGTCGAACCTTGTCCGCCCTCATATCTTTTCATTTTTCCTTTCTTTTCCTTTCTTTCCTTTTTCCATCCTTGGGGACCCCACTATCCAATCCTTTTCTGCTATAAAGGGTGAGTTTTTTGAGCCACCGCTATCTGTGGACCCAATTTGCACATCCGGCTACGAATCTGCCCTCGCTTTATGGCCATGATTCAGGAGCAATCCTTTTCTTGCCTAGCTAAATCTTGAAAATCCCTAGCATAATTTTTGAGAATTTGAGTATCTATGTTCATGTTTGTTCATTGACGACATGACACATGAAACTCTAAAGTGGAAATTGTTCCTCTTCTCTTTGAAGGAGAGGGCGAAGCATTGACACACTCATACTTTGGGAGTGTACATGGTGATTGGGAGAAGTTGCAGGATAAATTTTGTCTTGCATTCTTTCCACAATCTTGCATAGTATAGCACTTGCCCCTCTAGTACTCATAAAAAAGCAAGAAAGTTATCAATAATTAGGGCACGATGGAGATGGATCAAGGCTAAGGTTAGCTAGGTCCAAGTGTGTTGTCATCACTTGGCTAGTGTGTAGGCTTGAGTCCATAGGAAAAACCACACTATCAAGAGGGCACAAGTTGGATGCTATATTCATTGCTAAGAGCTATTTTCCATTTTTTGGATGTCCAAATTTCTTAGGGAGGGCAGACTATGACACTTAAGATCAAGGGTCATGGTTTGCTTAGAAGAACTGTAAGTCTTCACATAGTCTATTCCACTAATGGCAGGCAGTGACAGACTGTTAAGCTACTATGCACCCACCAACCTAAGCTGATGGAGAAGAGTGGATAATTCACTTATGATTCAACACTCCCCCTCACGTGCAGCTCCGTCAGGGCGTAAACATGGAAATAGGTGTGACGCGGCGGAAAATGCGGTCGTCAGAAATTGAACTCAAGACCTGGTCTGATACCATGTTAAGCTACTCTGCACCAACCAGTTGCACCCAAAAGGCTAAGCTGATGGGAAAGGATGGATAATTCACTTATGGTTTAACAAGTACTAAGGCTAAACATATTTTTCAAATCCATAGTAGTATTTCGTTCATATTTGAACTGATAGATCAAGAAATTAAACATCAGAATTCAAAAGCTCTAACACAGTAAGTCATTACACATGCACACCACTCGCCAAAAGTTTATATGTTAACTAACATAGAATTCGTCCAGATAAAATTGAACACATGCATCTGAATGACTAAAATATGCTAAATGGTTGAAACAGAAAATAAAACTTTAGGGGTAATTAAACATGCTAAATGATTGAAACAGGAAATGAAATGAAAGCCAAACATAGGCTGGTGATCAACTAAATGCATAATGATGATGACATGAAACAAATTGGGACGACTCGAAAGCTAACTCTTGCTGTCCCCAACTAGTAGGTGAGAGTGGGCATGAACCACATCCCGGGTTTAATCCTGTCCCAGAAGCCAAGGACCTTCTTTTCGACCGTGCTAACGTGGTCAACCATGTCCCACTTGCACAAGTAGTAGGAGTAAGAGTGGTCATCATTTCCATCGCTGCAATCTTCGAGGTTCAGCTCGTCCCAGCGCTCCCTCCCAGCTAATGAAATATATAGAATTCTTACAAAGAGGCCAGGAAAGTCACTCGCCGGCAGCACGTAGGAGTTGCAGTCCTCGCTCTGCAAGATGACCTTGTCGCGTAGCTCCGGCGCGTCAGCCCAGGCAATAGTCGCCCCTCCGTTGTGGCCAAAAACCATGTCACGCACCACGAAGTTCGCCCGTGGCGCCATCGCCAGCACATTGTTGACGAGCTCCTGACGGGCAAGCCGCCGCACTGGCCTTGGTGCTCGATCAGGTGCACCGCCTCCATGCCGGGGACCCAAGCCATTTCGTTGGGTGCAATGGCTTGCTCGAGCTGCATCTGCAGCGTATGGGGACCATGGGTGAGGAGATGATTCCTATGGCTGGGCATGCCCATCCAGAAATTCTCGGATGGGATCGTGGCCCAGCCGGCGTCATCGCCGCGGCAACACATTGCAACGTTGCTGCGAAACAGCATTGTGGGCCAGTCGTAGACGAGGATGAAGACGACATCCTCGCCAGTCATCAGAGGGTCCGTCACGAAGCCGTAGGTGAAGGAGCCACAGAAACACTAGGCAGGGGCGGCAGCTCAGTGGCCCCACCGGTCAGTGGATTGACCAGCATGGCAGACAGCTCGTCCTCCATGCCGATCCCCAGTACCCGGCCACCCGCTTGCCCTCCAGCGCCACCACGTGGATCAGGTTGAACTCCTCTGAGACGATTGAGTAGAACAGGACGTTACCAGAGTCGTCGTCCTCCTCACCCTTCTCCACGATCCAGGGCCCGAAGCGTGCGTGGGCATGGCGCGGCACAGCCGCTTGCCACTCTGAGCAGACGGCGCGGAAGCTGATGAAGTCTTGAGGGTCTTCAAGGTGGCCAGAGATGGACCGGAGGACTCCCTCCGGGAGGAAGGTCCAATTCACGGATTCCGCCATGAGAAAATAGGCAAAGGGCAATGCACGTGGCGTCGTTGCTCTTGACGATGCTGTGTGTGGTTATCTATATGCTGCCAAGGCCAACGGTAAAAAAAATCTGCAAAGATAGACGATGATTCACGCTTATTTATTCACTGCCTGGCTTCTCTTGGGTTCTGCCTATCCTACTGTGGTACTTAGTAAATAATTATCTTTTATTCCAAAAGATCAAATGCATTTGGAAGCTTGTGATTAATGTACTCCATATAAATGGAACAATGCAACTTTAGAAGGAACCTAGGTTCATCTTTTTATAACTTGTGCAATGTTACGTACGTAGTGCAAGAGTAAATGGATAATGACTAATTAACAATATTAGTCCACAATCTTTTCAATAATGGTCTAGATGATTCATGATGTGAAAATCACATGGAGGCTGCGGTTGAATAACAAATTTGAAGTTTGGAGACTCTCGTGTCCTGTTTTGTAATGTCAAGTGGTAAACTGAAGTACATCATGCATTCTTTTGTTGCAAAACATGGAAGAGCTCTGAAAAGCAAAAACTGCCGAAAAAAAGGTCAATATGTAAAACATACTAGAATGCATAGAAAATTGTAAAGATGTTTTCTAAAACCACAGCACTTCAGACTATATAGTTATTTTCATATTGTTATATTTTCTTCTCCAACAGTATTATAAATCTTTTCAAAGTGTATTGAATAAGGCTGTCGTTTAAAGTGGCATTTCATTCCTCTATCATCCAGAGATCTTTGTGTTATATCAGTAGTATTGGAGCAAAGGTTGCAAGACCGGAGTGAACGCAGTTGTCATTGGAAGAGTGTAAGAAAACTGCTATATGTTCCATATACTACAGAAAATCCAATGTGTAGCGACGGTACCAAAATTGACGTAGCGGCATGTTAAAAGAAGTCGCCCGCTGCTATGTTGGTAAAATGTTTATTAGCGGTCGACCATGATGTGCTCCACCTCTAAATATTGATTTTTAAAGGCAGACCATATTATATTCCACCTCTATAAATGCATGTGCTCCACCGTCATTAAAAAACTCAGGCCGTTTCTGTGGCCTGTTTGGCCCAACAGATGTGAATAAAAACCTAGCCTCCCATTCTCATCCATGGTGCACAAGGATCGCCAGCACACTAGCGCAGCGGTGACGCGTGGCAGCTGCTCGGCAATGGATCCGGATGCCATGTTTGCCTGGTGGCAGATCTGGCCACCATGTTCATTGGGTGAGCGTGAGGCGGTGAATCCGACCGTCCTCTTTGTCGGGCAGCTGTGAGGTGGCGAATCCAACAACCATCTTCATCGGGTGGGCGTGAGGCAGCGTATGTGGCCACGGGCTGTGCACGGGTGGGCAGGGATGGGCCGAGATCTGGCTCAGCCCCGACAACTTGTTTTTTATTGCACCAGTTACTTCGTAGCGGTGGGCGATGTCACTGTGCTGCCGCTACCATTTCCTTTCTTGCAGATGTCGTCTATCTGCCACTGTAGGCATTTATTTTTAGCGAGCGGTGGGCAACCATCCCCATCACTACAATATTTTTGACCGCTGCTACAGTAGTGATCTGTTAAACTGATAGTAATAGTATATTACATCTTCAACCTATCTTCGTCATAAATTGTCAAAAAAAAAACTATCTTCATCATACAGAATGCATGGGAAAAGATTGCGCTTCTATGTGTACTACAAATGGCCCACACACGATGATGTTTTTATATACTCTACAAAAAATTTAAGATTGATACACAAACACATGTCTTCGTCATATGCAACAAGGCATGAAGATAACGTTTATATACTCTATGAATAATTAAGATTGATACACAAACACAACATATCTTGAAGTAATTTATGATGTGTGCTTAATACAAATATGATAATCATTATATATCTCAGCAAAACTATACAAGCATCCACTTTTGAAGAGCAATAGTTAAACCAAACATGCCAGTGTTTGGTGATTTTATTTATATGCCCAATCCCAGCAGCTATCCAGGTACACCTGTGGGAAACTCGCTTATGATGAGGCACAAATTTGTCTACTATTGTATATAACAATGAATGCAATATTCTGCAAAATAAGCCAGCACCCCACATATCAACAGATATATAAATAACCTCAAAGAAATCAAGCATTCATAGATAATTAATAAAATATAATAAAATAAAGTGCCAGTAATTTGGTCCAGTCCATAACCATGTGTGCACGAGATATAAGTATTAGACCTTTCCCTTCTGTAGCCCGTGCCAAAGGAGGCAGTTGATGCAGTTCCTACACATGACATCGTCATAAGATGAAAGCTAAGAATAAATACCATTTTTTCAGGTTTAAAATATCAAAAAATTATTTTGATTGGAACACAACTACTAGAAAAATATATCAGTATAAAGATAGCACGCTTACACAATGCATGGGAAAAGATAGCGCGTTTCTAAGTGTACTATAAACGAGCCACACACCATAACGGTTGTATATACTCTACAAATAATTAAGATTGATACACAAACACAACATGTCTTCGTCATATGCAGCAAGGCATGAAGATAACGTTTATATACTCTACAAATAATTAAGATTGATACACAAACACAACATATCTTGAAGTAATTTACGATGTGTGCTTTATACAAATATGATAATCATTATACATCTCAGCAAAACAGGCCAGTGTTTGGTGATTATATTTATATAGATTACCTCAAAGAAATTAAGCATTCATAGATAAGTATTAAAAGATAATTAAATAAATAGTGCCATCAGTAATTTGGTCCAGTCCATAACCATGTACGTGCACGAGATATAAGTAGTAGACCTTCCCCTTCTCTAGCCCGTGCCAAAGGAGGCAGTTCATGCAGTTCCTACGCATGACATCGTCATAAGATGAAAGCTAGGAATAAGTACCATTTTTTTAAGTTTAAAATATCAAAAAAATTATTTTGTTTGGAACGAATTACTAGAAAAATATACCAGTATAATTGTTTTCTTTTCAGGAATTACATGTTCAAGCCGATCAATAAACTGTGGATATCTTGATCAACACAAATAATACACCTCCAAAGCCGGTATCATTGAGGCACGGTTTAATCTAAAGTACAGAAGCCAGCATCACACATATCAATATAAGTTTCAGTATTAATAACACGATGACATGAAATGAGACCCGAAACACGATGCTTCCTAGATGGTACCCAAAACTAATGAAGTTCATCTACTATTTGAAAGTGGGGAAGAACCATATCCCATGCGCCGACCGCTCCCAGACGCCGGGTAGCTTCTTCACGACGGTGGAGACACGCTCCAGCAAGTCCCATTTGCATAAGCAGTATTCTGCCTCCTTCCCATCCTCCAGGTACTGCCGACTAAAGAAGTAGATGCTGTTCTTGCTGCTGAGCCCAGTTAAATCATCGCTTGCCGGGAGCACGTAGCATGGGTGGTTGCAGCTCTTCAGGATAATCTTGTCATGAAACTCGGGAGCGTCAGCCCAATCGACAGGAGTCAAGTATCCACCGAGCATATCTTTTAGCGTGAAGGACACTGGCCATGGCAATGGGAACCAGTTGTCCACCTGTTCGAAGAGGAAGCGCACCTTGCCCTTATGCTCGATCAGATTCGAGTACTGCATGCTTGCCCAAGCCATGTCGCCGTCGGCAGCCGCAGCACCTAGCTCATCTTCAATTATCCTGGCGCCATGCTCAGCGAGACGGCTCCTGAGTTGAGGCATTGCAGGCCAAAGCCTCCGGGGCGGAATGGTGGCCCAGCCGTCATCACTGCCGCAGCGCCATATCGCGATCTTCTTCTGCAGATCTTCTATCCACCAATTGGAGATGACTACGAAAACATTCTTACCGTCTGTCATCTTAGGATCTGTAGCAAAACCATAGATCAAACTGCCATGGCACCACTCCGGCAAGCGCGGCAGCTTGGTGCTCTCTCCAGTCAACGGGTTCACCAGCACGGCCGAAAGTTCGTCGTCGTGGTCGATAGCGATGAGGTGGCCGGCTCCAGATCCAGCCAGCCTCGTCCTCCTGCCCATCAGCTCCGGGACATTGATCTCAAGGTACTTCTCCGAACTCAAGCAGTAGAACAGGACATTTCCGTCCTTGGCGACCTCTTCGCTCTTGAGGATCCATGGGTGGAAGTGGGAGTGGGCATCACGGTTGATGGCATTATGCCACTGTGGGCAGACGACACGGAAGGAGATGAAATCTTTTGGGTCGACAAGGTGATTAGAGATGCATCCGAGCATGTCTTTCGGGAGGCCAGCCCAATCCCTTGGTGACTTCGACTCCATGAGTACTCCCAAGGGACACGGGCTTGTAGTGTTTAGGAGGTTGGAAGCGCTATCTTAGTATTGTGTGAGACTTGCTCTGAGGTGAGGAACAGCATGCCCCCATTTGTAGGTTTCTCGAGATACATTTGGGGAAAGAAACGGAATACCCGTCGTTGCGTCATGTGTGTTCATACCACACGCACCATATATGGATATGTTTTTTAAACTTTAAATTATAACACCAAAAAACTTTCGTGCATTTTCCTTGACAGCTATTCTTGTCGTGCATTTTGTTTTGCCAACTTATGAATTTCCTTTTGACTCTTATTTGCTTGTTTGTAGTTGTGCTTGTGAATGGAGCCCAGACCAGACCGGCACATATACGGGAAAAGAGAAATACATCCAAGTTTTATTCGGTAAGGTGGTGCTTTGAGACTATCTTAATTGTGTTTGCATTTTTTTTTTTGAATTCAAAATCATTTGAACAACTATAGTAATATCTTGCGTTCACATATTTAATGAGAATGTTTCAGGACACATTTTTATGACTAGTTTATTGCGTCATAATAAACTAAGAAAAGGTGTTGACTCGGAAATCTACTCGTGTTGATCTGGGACATCTGCTTAACTCCAGTATAAGATCAACTCACCGGCTTAGACATGCCGATACAAAGCCAATAATCATGAAGTGTGAAAATCAACCGATAGCTAAAGACTGAATAATAATATTTGGAATTCTATCGGCTGATAGTATCGACATATCGAACAACAATTTTTCAAATCGACACAAGCATGTATAAGCAGATAGCAATAGTTTGATGAAACAACATGCAAGGTAAGGTCGATGTTGATAGAAAGTACTGATGGATGAATCAATAACAAGGTTCGATATGCAATCAGATAATCTAAAAAATCAGTTAAGGATAGTGATGCAAATGGGACCGTGATAAACTATCGGATAAACTCTCCGGTAATACTATAACAATTAGATTTTTAACAAGGTTTGTTCTTATTTCATTGACTCAATAGGAGATCGAATTTAATCATTGCCGAAAGATCCTAGCAGATCAAACTTAATCAAGAAGGTACTGAGCATAAATAGTTTTTGTTACAAAATTAACCTAATTAACAATCTAATTGATAAAGTGGCTCGAATAATTGATCTAAGCAAATAATTATTGAATCTAGTATTGCGGCTTTGATAGATTAGCTTTCACTAAGACAGTATGCAGGTTGATAGTCTCAATGCAACAAACTTAAATCTAGATCTAATTACTGGATAACTAGCAATCATATATACTTTAATAATAATAATAAATTAATGAGAAAGTACTAATAAAAATCGATATGATCACTGAAAGTGACGAAATTCATGTCTCTCTCCAAGATCAGGCCGATGCAGCCCACGCGAGATGAGAACTTGTCAAAAATAGGAAAAACAATGGTGATGTGGCGAATTATATTGGTAGTGACTGTCTTTCATACAAAACCATATTACATATTTATAACCTTATGCAAAACAGATGGGAGCATCAAACAGGTTGGTCGGTGTTGTGGTCGTGTCGACATACCCAAGCTATTGTTTACATCAGTGATGGTTTTTCCGTCACTGGTGCATGCCCGAGAAAGCCCAACTGCTAGGACCGATCAGTGCTGACTCAACGTTGCATGCATTTGTGACATTTTGGTCCGTCATAAATGACCCGAAAAGCACTGACAGGTGAGCCCTAAATACTATTTGCACTGGAAAAATAGCATTTTGACCCATTTTAATGACAGACACGAGATCATCGCTAAATCTTCTCGTCACTAAATGGCCAAAATGGCCTTACAGACAGAAATATATCACTAATTAATGACAGAACACAGCTTTCTTCCTATTCTTTTTTTAATATTGATTGTATGATTTCTTGTAGTGTTCATTGGGTGTGGTACCATCATGCACGAGACTTTGGTATGTGCATGTGCGCACTAGTACATGCTCTAGATTGTAGAAGATCGGTTTATGGACTTAGTAAAACTGACACAAGAGTGCCAGCACAAGGTTGGATTGGATGGCTTGGCAATTAATTAGATGCCCACCTCATTTTGTTGGCCCCCATCCAGTTGTTGAGTGGCGTAAGAGGAAGCTTCTGCGTACGGAGGTAAAATAGACTCTGATACTTTGAAGATGAAACTTCAACTAGTTGAGTGCAGGTTTGCTAGTACTGCACGGTAAAGGCCTCATAGTGATCCCCACCCCAGAGGTAATGTGCATATGGCGCAATAGAGGTTTTTTAGTCATTGAAGGTGATGGGATCATGACTTATGGTCTTATGCATAAAATGTTACAACCTCTACAGTCTATAGAGTGTAAAACTATAGTGATAGTCTGCTAGCTGGCAATCAATGACAGGATTGGGCTTCTTCATGATTAGCTAGGTTTGGCTAATGGTAATCGGGTGCTAGGATACTGATGAGTCGGTAGCTAGGTGGTGGGAACTTCGTGAGCTTGATAATTGAATGGAATCTGGTGAGCTATGTCTTGTTTGGATTTAGAGTTCATGACACCTAGTGTAGTAAACCTTGAGTTAAGCCGTATAAGCAGCGCTTGGAGAACCGCTGCTGAGGAGAGGTTTTGAACCGCTACTGATGGGGTTTTTTATAGTAGTGTATGTTTCCCACACTTGTTGGTACTCTGCACACGCTAGCTTACTATATCACGAAAAGAGAAAGAGGTAAATGAAGTCATACACTAAATTGCAAAATGTGCAAAGAAAGCCATGTTTGTCGCCAGCTGATTTGTGTGTGGTGTGCTCTAAAATTATATCTTCTGTCATTGTTTAAAACTCTAGTATTTATTAATAAACTTGTATATGTCAATATAGAATTGTTTATCAGCAATAAGGTACTAAATGAAGATGAATGATTCTAACATACATATAGATTGCATCTAGTATTGTGTTTATAAAACTGAGTGTAACAACACTATTAACTGAGGTAATGCGTAATGTAAAACTATGATTAAGATAGAAAAATAGTACTGTACTTCCTATATCGAGCATAAGACGTATGTCAAGCAATTATGGTAGTATCGTGTTTAATAAAAATACAAATTAAGATAATTAGGTTACTTCATGTCTAAAATTTGTGCACAATATTTTATTTACTCACTTTGATTTATAATAGGTGCTCAATTTTCAATTTAAAACTAAAGCAAGAGCTTTATCTTAACATCATCGCTAAAAATAGAGGGAGTACATGTGGGTGCAAAATGTGTATTTGCCTATTTACGCACAGAACAAGCAAGCTCCACGCCTATAATCTGCTACTACTTCCGTCCCATATTACTTGTTATTTTGGATTGGGGCACGGAGATTAAGGAGAAATGAAAAAGGTAGGTGCACAGAAAATGAGAAGAAGAGAGATAAAGATAAACATATATTGGGAAGAGAAAAAGGTGCACTGGGATGTGAGGATGACAGGTAAATTCAAAAAACTAGAGGAATGCTGGATGACAAGTAAATTAGAAAAACTAGAGTGGTGTAGGATGACAAGTAATATGGGTGCATGGTTGAAAGATTCTCCACTATGTTGACCCACGAGAGATGACTGGCACCATACTCAACCAACATCTTGCCCTCTAATGCCTCGACATGGATCAGGTGGTAGTCTTAGAGACAACCGAGTAGAACATGATGTTGCTAGAGTCACCTTTGACCTCACCCATCTCCATGACTTAGGGTAGGAAATGCGTGTGGGCATGGCGTGAAATCCTAAGGGTCAGTAATACGGCAGATATGCGTTGGATGGCTTCCTCCAGGAGGGCGGCCCACTGATTGTTAGGCCTGTAACATAGAAGCCTATTAGCATGATCTTATAAGTTGGAATGGGGCTAAGGGTGCACATTGTTTCATCATTCTGAAACTCTGTCGTGCCTAGAGAAATTCTCATACATCGAGCGGCTGTTGTTTTGCTTCGGCATCATGCATCAAACAATATTAGGATTGTGTGAGGGGAAGCCTATGGCTGCGATTGAGGAGTGTGGGCTGTTGATGATCACTACATACCAAATTTGACTGTCAAATACCTATATAAAACTATAAAAATAAACAACCAAAATAGTTATCGGATTTTATTACTAACGAATTTCACATGTTGGTGAATATTTGCTTGCAGGTGATTTACCCACATAATTGAGGTAAAATCCATGTCATCACAGGAGAAAGCACGCTCTTGACCAATGAGAGCACAATACGAGGATCCATGGGCCATAAATAGGGAGGAACTGACGTTTCTCGGGACCTAAAGTATCTACAAGGATAAGGGCCTATAGATAAGTGTGTGGGTGAAAGGGCAGTGCCAAAGGCTACAAAACTTGTTTGGCCAAAGTGGCAGGTTCGGCCAAAGGTAAATGGGCCCCGACCTGATTCGGGAGTCTCCAACCACCTTTCCAAAGCGAGTTATACCGGTTAGGGTGGGAGTTACTACCTCAGGAACCGCCTTTGGGCCCCTATATAAGGAGGTGAGTGCCTCCACTCTCCACACACCTCAAGATATATTTTAGAGCTTTATTTCCTTTAGGCTTAGCGCTGCAAGTGCTTACAAAATAGGGAGAGAGTGAGGGGAAGTCCGAAGGAGGAGTGGGCCTTTCCACCTCTTCTCCACGCTTATACCTCGACGGTGCTCGCCATGTTTAGTAAGTCTTCATGATTCCTTTCTTGGTATTAAGTTTTCTTTTTAAGTAAGTTTTATACTTAGTTTCTTTGCTCGCTCAATGCTCAATTTAGTTATAGACCGTAGTCTTATATCATCATAGCTAGAGATTAATGGAGTAATTGAAAGCATAGACATGGTGTTTAGGATGTAGGTTACCTTTGTTTATCATGTAGTCTATAGATTGCTTGAGGTAGGCAGTAGGTGGTGACAGTCCTATCTGTCCTTTGAAATCCTCCACGTTCAGCTACGCAGTGGGCTCTTGGCTGGAATCGCACAGTGGATGCAGGGGAAAACCGGATGCCCAATGGAAACAACTTAGTAGTACTCTTACCTTAATTAGGACATTATACTTGTTAGGAATCCTCTCTACCCAATGCCACATTTATCTTGGTGTCCTTGGATGAACTAGAACTAAAGATTAGGCACACACGTTTCCTGTGGATTCGATACCTTAGAATACTCCTAGGTGAAAGCTACTTCAATATCCATACGCTTGCGGATTTATTTTGTTATCGTTGAAATACCCAACATGGGCATGATACACGAAGTATTAGGATGCATGTGTGTTGAGACACATGTCATTCTTTAATTAGGTAAGCATTAGTTGATGTAAGCATCACATCCAGTGTTTCTGTATCACGCGTGCGCCAACCCAGTCGTTCCAGCCTCCACGCATGTGCCTCACTGTCACGGGTGCTCCCACTAGTAGAAATGCGCACACCAATGATGTTCTAATTTCATCACAACAAACACTACAAGAAAACCACCCTAACGCAACGCCCCAAAAGTGTTGCAAAAAGGTCATTTGCTTTGCAATTAATGTCGTGTGTTACAACAAGGGGCGGTGTTGAGATAGGATGTAAATGCAACAACCATGAGTGTTGCATGGATGGCACTGGCAACCATGGTCGTTATTGCTATTTGTCTTTAGTGCAACAACATATGATAGTTGCAAGCAACAATGATTGCAACGCATATGTATGTTTGCAAATACATTATAATGCAACAACACACAGTAGTTGCAAGCAAGCATGATTGAACGCATGGGTACAGTCACAAATACATTATAATGCAACGATATATGATAGTGGAAATTTCATCTATGATGTTGCAATATACTCAGAGAAATCTCATCCAATTTTGTGTTGTTGGTATACACTTAAAGGGTATTGCAACACAATGGAGGTTGTTGGAATATAAGCATAGGATATTGCAACGACGTATGAATCATCAATATGTACCTAAAAGATATAGCAACGGATTATGCGTTGTCGCAATACGTTTAGTGGATTTCGCAACAATGTACAAGTCATTGCTACGTACCTAAAAGATATGACAATAGATTATTAGTCCTGGCTATATGCTTACAGGAAATTGCAACGGAGGTTTTCTGTGATAACTTTATGATGAATTTGGATTCATCATAGACCTGCCATCACAAAAGACCTAACGTGACGGTGCGGCATCACACAAGCACACCACCAATCAAAAGTTCATATGTTTCGGTTTAACTAACATAGAATTTCATCATGGAAATTGAACATATGCATCTAATGTACTGAAACTTGCGAATTGATTGAGACAGAAAATGAAACTTTATGGGAAATAATTAAACATGTTGAATGATTGAAACATGAAATGAGAGATTTCATATGTAATAGAACCGTCTTACCACGGAGACGACTCCATTCTAGGATCTTTCTCGGATGGCGACACGCGCTGTGACGCCCAATAGTACAACACATGACAGAATAATATAGTTACAACAAGAACATAGATAGAGTATAGAGTTTTACATAAATCCAAATTTAAATTACAAACCAGAGTTTTCAAAGTGCGGAAGTGAAATAGTTCAACTGTACTAAAGTGGTTCAACGGAATAAGAAATATACAATCACCCTCTCACGGCGACACACATTGAATCATCTGGTCATGATAGGTGTTTTGCCCGAAACACCGTACCGGTAATCAATGGGTTACTCCTCTTCATTATCGGTGCACCGTTCCCACTCGATGTTTCAGCAGTCAGGATGTTGGCCCTCCTAATGGAACCTTCCACCGCAGTGATAGTCTCCCCCCCTGATCATCTGAAAACCACATAGAGCTATGCCCTAAGCAACTAATACTCAGCAAGATTGGCCCATTGAAATGGCCATCTACAGCCGACATCTAAACATGCAAAGGCTAAGGGTAGGGTTTATGTTGCCAAAAGCCAGCCTAAGAGTAAATCCTTATTTTGCAAGTTTTAGCATCAATTAAGTTGTCATGCAAAATAATAAATTTAGTTTGCACTTAGCTACAACAATCATGGTTGTAATACAAATATTAATAATTCCAAATAGAAGTATTGAGCCCATTCATCATATTACTGGCTTCCAGCAGTGTTCCAGAGCAGCGATCAAGTGGTACTCGTTACTATGAGGGGCATCAACTCAAATCGATTTACATCCTGTAGGAGAAACCTGCTTGCACAATCCATATACGCTTCATGGAAGCCGCATAGAGCAACCTTTAGCATACGGTACCAGAAGGTCTTCCGGGCCTGGCTCCCCCGAGAAGGGTCCCCCAACGCGATGTGTCCCGTACCGCCATCCGTGGGTGGATTGCTCCCTCCTCTCATCCCTAGTTCTATCTCAAGGAGTAGGGTATCTTCCGACCAAGCAGTAGCCGTAGCTACATCAGTTTACTAGGCCCATATCTCCAGGATGCAAACAGTACGTTCAAACTTGATCCCATGGGTCGGACACGAGGCGTAGGCTTAGGTGACTCGAACGGGGCTACCTCTTCGAAGAGAAGTTGTCCTTCACTTTCCACCTAGTTGCTCGTCCGGTCTTAATTGTTATCCCATCCAAACTTTCCTTCAGTCGATATCATTCCCCAGTGATAATGTTTCATGGTCTACGAGTGGTCTCCATACCACTCAACGAATAGTCATCCTAGATTAAGAAGAGCGACTACCGTCCTAAGGCTAATTACCGGGTAAGGAAACCTACTGCAATACTAGGTTTTTAAATAACTCCTATAAACTTAATGCACAGGCAAACATACATCACATTATCTAGTGATAAAATAAAAAAGATAAAACTTGGTGGGATGCACCAGGGCTTGCCTTGAGCCTGCTCCTGGTCAGTCGAAACACCACCGGGTCCTTCTGGCTCCTGCTCCTGTCTCGCCTCCACGTGGTTCACGTTGTGATCTATATGATGCGAATGATGATGAGTATGAGAGAAGGTTCATGGCACTTCCTCAGCAAATATGTTAACGCAACAATAGGATATGTAAAAGTGAATGGGGTGTACTATGTTAATAAACTATCATGCCATTATAGAATTAAAGAGATTATTAAGCCTTAGAACCAAATAATTAATTAGCATGGTTCGGGAATTTATTTGAATATGTGTGAGTTACTATAGATAGGACTTATCAGGGGTGATTTATTGGCCAACATCCACTTACGTGCATCAGACCATTAATTTTAAATAATTAAAATAAGATAAAAGGTTAAGTAATTAAATATGACTAAAATACAGAGAACTAGTATTTGTGATTTTACGGGGTGATTAGGCATAGACAATTATAGTTGGTAACCAAATCTTTAGAATTTACCAGCTTTCTAGATTTAGTTATGATTTTATAAAGGTTTTACTCATTTCTTTTAGTTCTGACAAAAATACTAGCATACATGGGGGTTTGTTATTTTTCTACAATAGTACAGGTCTAGAGAAGACCAACAAAATTTACTTTGCTGCAAAATCGTAGTACTTAATTTACTATCTATTTTACAATTTTTAATAATTTCCTAGAATTGATAAGCCAAAGGAAATCTATTTAGTGCCTATCGGCCGCATTCCAGCAGCCCAGTGGATCGAAGCCCACGCGGGGAGGCGCTCTTGGGCCAGATCTAGCCTAGGCGGGGTCGACCACAAGGCTAGCAGGGCCCATCGGCCAGCTCGGCCAAGCCGGACAGGGGCGGGGTGAACTCTGGCCGAGTGAGCCAGAGCTCGCGCGTGCATGCCTGACGCGCAACGGCGGCGCGGCTACGGTGAGACGGTGGGTCACCGATGGGGGATCCAATGCTCGATGTAGGATCCAGGAGAGGGGTGCGGGGGTGTGGTGGATGGAACGGACAAAGCTAACTCACCAGAGCTTGATCTTGGCACGAGGTGGCATCGACGGCGAACGGCGGCAGACGACAAGGTCGTTTCGGGCGGCGGGTGCAAGGAAAATGGGCCGAATGTGGTCGGGAAGTGACATGAGGCCAAGGAGAGCATGTAGACATGGGGCATCGATGTGAGGCTTATTGGCGTAGGGTGGCGGCGAGGGACAGTGATGGCCAGGGTCGGAGAAGGAAGCTTTGATTCCCGGTGACCCGGAGCCATGGAAGGAACAAGGATTCATGAGGAAGTCCCAGGCGTCGCGACGGAGCTTCGGGTGGCTCGAGAGAGTGGGTCGAGCAGTGGGGCATCGACTGGATGGAGCTCTGCTTCGAGAAGTAATGGCGGGCGCACTGCTGGGCAAGAGAGGCCGAGAGCGGAGAGGAGGAATGGGGGTTGGTTCAGATAGGGTTTAGGGGACAGGAAGGATGTCGGGACGGCTTGTGGGACAGCGACATCGCCTAGTGACTGTATGCCAGTGTCCACGCGGCGGCAGCGGGCGGGGAAACGCGCGGCGCCGAGGGTGTGTTTCTTCACTACGGCTGACAAGTGGGTCCCAAGGGGATTTTGAATTTTATTTATTTTCCTAAACCTACTAACTGCTTGTACTTGTTAATTTCATCGGAATTAATCCAAGATCGATCAGGGGAAAATTAAATATGGGCAGACTCACCACATTGTTTAGATAATTAAGAAAATAAGTTTGGGCTTTGGATTATTTTGAATTAAATTGGGATTTTCTCAAAGAGGGGCTGCTTTCAAGACTTTGGGAATTTATTTGGACTATTAAACAGGGGTATAAAATCCTAAGGAAATTCTCGAAATTCTATCTTGCCATCCTCTATAACATATATTTTTGGTAGTGGTGACTTATGTTGAAAAATTTGGACTTGTAGTATAAATGTTTTTCAGTTTTACTTGAATTCTACACAAATTTTAGTTATTTCCAGTTTAACCTTGCCCTAAGTTCTTGCTTCTGGTGAGCATAACCCTAGTGTGTCAGTAGGGGTGTCACAACCCACCCCCCTTAAAGAAATCTTGTTCCGAGATTAAGGGATGTTGTAACGGTTAACCTAGGTGGTGGTGTAAGAACTCGGGGTAGTGACTTTGTAGAAATTCTTCCATCTCCTAGGTAGCTTCTTTCTCACTATGGCTGATCCACTGAACTTTGTAGAATTTAAGCATTTTCTTGCGGGTGACCTGTTCCTTCTCATCTAGTACTTTCATCAGGCACTCTGAGTATGTCAAGTCGGGTTGTAGTTGTTCAGTGCTCTCCAAGGTAACATCCACCGGTGTCTTCAGACACTCCTTGAGTTGGGACACATGGAAGGTGTCATGCACTCCAGCGAGCTCCTTTGGTAGCTAGAGTTTGTAGGCTACCAGTCCACACCTGGCAATGATCGAATATGGGCCAATGTAACGAGGTGCCAGCTTTCCGTGAATTCCAAATCATTGTACACCTTTGGTTGGTGACACCCGAAGATAGACTAGATCTTCGGCTCGAAACTCAAGTGGGCGACATCTCTTATCTGCATAGCTCTTTTGTCTGGACTTTGCCGCACGTAGGTTTGATTGAATTTCCATCACTTCCTTTTCTGCTTGTTGCACCAGTTTTGGCCGAAACACTACTCTCTCTCCTGATTCTGACCAGCTCAAGGGTGTGTGGCGACAATATAGAGCTTCAAACGATGCCATCTTAATGCTTTCTTGATAACTATTGTTGTATGCGAATTCTCCCAAGGGTAAGCATTCGTCCCACTTTTTGCTATGATTCAGTACATAGGCTCTCAACATGTCTCCTAATATTTGGTTGACCCTTTCTGTCTGACCGTCTGTTTGGGGGTGATACACGGAACCTCTAAGAAACCTTGTGCCCAATGACTCATGTAGCTTTTCCCAAAAGTGTACAACAAACTGGGAGCCTCTGTCGGATACAATGGTCTTGGGCACTCCGTGTAAACACATGACTCGCTCAATGTATAGTTGAGCGTACTTCTGCATCTTGAACCGTGTTGATACATGGATGAACTGTGTAACCTTTGTCAACCTGTCGACAACGACCCAGATGGAGTTGAATTTGTGCGATGTAAGCGGTAGGCCAACAATGAAGTCCATACTAATGTCTTCCCACTTCCACGTCGATACACTATGGGGCTGTAGTGGTCCAGCCCGCTTTAGGCGATCAGCCTTTACTCGACGGCAAGTGTCACACTCTGCTACATACTTAGCTATTTCCCTCTTCATACGAGTCCACCAAAATTTGGATATCAAATCATGGTACATCTTATTGCTCCTTGGGTGCAGGGAGTACTTCACCTTATGTGCCTCATCTAATATCTTCTTGCAAAGTTCCATATTCTTCAGCACTACTATATGGTTCTTAAACCATAACACGCCCTCTTCATCTTCCTGAAAACATCAAACCATCTCGTCACCCTCTTTTAGTCTCCTCTTGAAATGTGCTATGCCAACATTGGTCTTCTGAGCTTCTTCTACTTCCTCTCACAAGGTGGGTATTAAAGCCAAATTATAGAGAGCTCCGTGGGGTGTTACCTGGACATAATGACCATCTTGAGCTTGAGGGCTGATCATGATATGATGGCATTGGGCTTTGTGACTTAGTGCATCAGTCATGACATTAGCTTTTTCGGGGTTATAGTGCACTTCCAATTCATAGTCCTTGATCAGTTCCAACCAACAACGTTGTCTCATGTTTAGGTGGTCCTGGGTGAAGATGTACTTTAAGCTTTTGTGATCAGTGTAGATACGGACCAGATTTCCAAGCAGATAATGCCTCCACATTTTTAATGCTAGAACTACTGCTGCCAATTCTAGGACATGTGCTGGATAGTTCTGCTCATGCTTCCTTAGTTGTCTGGACCCATAAGCGATGACTCGTCCATCCTGCATAAGGACATATCCCAACCCGATGCCTGAAGCATCGCAATATACATCAAATGGCTTCCCCGGGTCCGATTGAGCTAATACTAGGGCAGTCGTAAGATGCTTCTTCAGGGTCTGGAAAGCATGCTCACAACCTTGGTCCCATACAAACTTCTTTTCCTTCTTGAGCAGCTCAGTCATGGGCTTCACAACCTTGGAGAAAATTGGGATAAAACAGCGGTAGTAACCAGCCAATCCAAGGAAACTACGTACATGGAACACAGTCTTCGGTGTCTTCCAATTCATTACATCTCTTACTTTGCTGGGGTCTACTGTTATGCCTTCTTCTGAAATAATGTGACCCAGGAATGGTACTTGTTTCAACCAAAACTCGCATTTGCTGAACTTAGCGTATAGCTGATGTTCTCTTAACCTCTGCAATACAAGTGCGAAGATGCTCTGCGTGCTCTTCTTCTGACTTGGAATAGACTAGAATATCATCAATGAACACCACTACAAATTTGTCTAGATCTAGCATAAACACAGAGTTCATGAGATACATTAAGTGTGATGGTGTGTTTGTCAATCCAAAAGATATCACTAAATACTCATAAAGTCCATATCGAGTGGAGAATGTTGTCTTAGGGATATCTTCAGTACGGATCTTGATTTGGTGGTATCCCAAACGCAGATCGATCTTGGAGAAAACTTTAGCTCCAATTAACTGATCAAAGAGAATGTCGATGTGTGGTAGTGGATACTTATTCTTGATAGTCACGACATTGAGTGGTTGATAATCTACACATAGCCTCAAGGTCTCGTCCTTTTTCTTCATGAACAACGCCGGACAACCCTAAGGAGACAAACTTGGTTGGATAAAGCCTTTATCTAGTAACTCTTTTAGCTTCTCTTTTAACTCTGTTAGCTCCTTCGGTGCCATTTTATACGGTCTCTTGGATATGGGTGCAGTGCCTGGCTGAAGCTCAATTTTGAATTTGACATCTTGATCAGGAGGCAATCCAGGAAGATCATCAGGGAATACATCTGGAAATTCACTAACCACTAGAATATATGCTATTTGTTTGGTTGTGGTGTGGTGAACTACAGGGGTAGCCAGTAGGGGGTAATTTACTCGAAAACTCACTTTGCCTTGGGTGGGGGAGTTTAGGTGTACTGTGTAGGTGTCTATTTTACATCTAAAACAACTTTGTGGTACGTCATCCAGGGCATGCCTAAAATCACATCGATGTTGCTTCCCTCAAGAACTATACAGTCCACGAGGTACACCTTTTGTGCTAGTGTTATAGGTATTCTTCTAACTTCATACCTAGCAGGAGTGTACCCATTCCTGACCTAATGAGGAATTGTGACTTCATAAGGTGGTGGGGTAGTTGCCGAGTTTTGGCATATGACGCACTGATAAAATTATGTGAGACCCCCGAATCAAATAGAACAAGCACGGGGTGGTCTTGCATAGAGAACATACCAGCGAGGATAAGGTTGTTCTCTAGAATCTCCTCCAGAGTGGTGTTGTTCACGCGGCCAGTGCGGGCAGGTCCCTTGTTGTTGCTGTTGTTGTTGTAGTTCCTCTGCGGGTTCTGGCCAGTGTTTTTCTTGGGGTAGGTGCACTCCCTTGAGAAGTGTCCAAAATGGCCGCAGCTGTAACGGGGGAAGGGTCCGGTCTGTGTGTTCTGCTACTGCAGTGGGCGATACCCTTGGTTCTGCTATTGACACGATGCCTATGGTCGCTGTTGTGCCTACTAGGGTGGACGTGGGAATGGTGCAGTCATAGGTGTGGAGTGATACTTCTGGCCCGACGGATCCATGTACACCATACGATACTTCTGTGGGGGTCCACTGGATGGTCCCATAGCACTAGCAGATCTCTTCCGCTCTGCATCACCTTACGGTATCCATCTTGTGCGATGATAGCATTGTTGACGAACTCAGCGAATGTACCGCCTATGTTAAGATTGACGCGGTCCTGCAGTTCTGTGCTTAGTCCCTCCAAGAAATGATCCTTACGGTTGGCCGCAGTGTCTATCTGTTCTGGAGCATATAGTGCCAGACGGTTGAACTCCTTGCAGTATCTCCTCGACACTACGGTTCCCTTGCTTCAGTGCTGCAAACTCCCTTGCCTTCCTGCGAATGAGCCCTGCAGGAATGTAGTGGGCACGGAATGCCGTTTTGAACTCATCCCAAGTAATTTGTTGGTTCTCTCCAACTGAAGTGACATGGTTGGCCCACCATGCCCCAGCTGCTCCATGCAGCTGTTGTGCTGCATACAAGGTCTTCTATGGAGGCGTGCAGTTGAGGAGCCCAAACTTGGGCTCAGTGGTGGAGCTGCATGTAGGTGGCCTGGTGGCAAGGAAGTCGGCGTAGGTACTGTTCAGTGGTGCACCGTCATTGTTACTCCTAGGATTCCTGTTTGCCGTGTTGCTGCATTAGCTCCCGCATAAACTCTCGTTGTTGCTTTTGGTTCTCCATCATGGTGGCGAAGAACTGTGCCATCATCTGCACGAGGTTGGGTGGGGGATTGTTTTCACCACCTGCATTGAAGCCTTTAGGTTGCTCCCCTTAAAGATCATTGATGTTGCGAGTGCGAACCATTCTGAAATGCAAGAATAAGGGTTCCAATTAGTCTCTTATCCAACAACATCATTTCATAAATGAATTAAGATGACATAGCAACACAGGGCAACAATGCTTGTAGTCAACATATTTTTGACAAGACTTTTCCATCCATAAGCTAACACAGGTCTTAGTACAAGTCAATCAAGTCTACGGTACATAAACTCGGAATATGTGACCATCGAGTTACAAAAGCAATTCACACGGGTGATCACCCAAAATACAACAACTATGCATGGATTGTCAAAAGCTACCAATCTAGCCTACCCTACATGCACGGCCTAGTCATGTCTACTATGAACTACTAAGCCCTGTCTCTAGCTGTGCTAGAGGGTCCTAGATGGTATGCGCCTGTCAGAGCGGGTGGCCCGTAGTCTACGTCAGACTCCTCGGCCATTGCCTCCTCAGGGTTCTCCTCCTCCTCTGGTGCTGCGGGTGCAGCAGCCTCGTCCAGCTGCACCTAAAGGTCGTGGTTCTCCTGCACTAAAGTGTGAATGTCCTTAGCCATCTCCTCGATCTCCTGCTGGGCATTAGTCAGTTGTTGTTGCAGGTGCTCATTGTGGTTGGCGTGCTGCTGCATGATCTCACCACGCCTGTCCACCTCCTGTGAGAGGGTGTCATGCTGCCCAGTGACCTCCGTAACGTGAGCCTGACTCGCCTCGAGGGCAGCGGTCAACCTCTAAATCTCCCTCTGCTATGTGTCAACCTATTTCTGCAAGTCATTCCTCTGAATCAAAACCTGCTCAATGTCAGCTAGTAGGATCTTGATACGGTTGCTGGTCTCCTCGTCCAAGTTAAGAAAGTACTCGGAGTAGTGGGACACATGGTGATATCCCATGTGGTACTCCGGGTAGTCATTGCGAGAGATGCGTCTCACGCGCCTCTGCCAACCAGGGTCCGCCTGGTGCCAAATAGGGATCATCTCGAACGGAGTCCCAAAGAGTATTGACAGGTTACGCCCACATCATAGCTAAGCAATATCATGTGGTGCCCAACTAGTAGGTGAGTGTGGGCATGAACCACATCCTAGGCTTCACTCTGTTCGAGAAGCCAGGGATCTTTTTCTCAACGGTGCCAATATGGCTGACCATGTGCCAGTTGCACAAGTAGTCGGAGTAATAGTGAGCATCATCGCCATCGCCATCACCTCATCCCTGTGCTCCCAGCTGAGAAAATAAGCATCATTTATACAAAGCCCCATGAAGTTACTCTACGGTAGCATGTAGGAGTTGCAGTCATCACTCTGCAAGGCAATCCTATCACAAAGCTCCAGGGTGTTAGCTCAGGTAACAGGCGCCCCTCATCCACACGTTGACAAGCTCTTGATGGGCAAGGAACCACACATGGCCTTGGCGCTTGATCACGTGCCCCACCTCCTTGCCAAGGACCAAAGCCTTATTGTGGAGGCACATCAATAAATTATCTTTTGGCACGCGTGACATTTGTAGATCTAGGAGTCCAAGAGGGGGGTGAATTGGACCGGTAAGTGGATCATCAACCCAATCAATTTCCACCAATTATTCCACCTCACTAATGACACGTCGTATGCAATTTTACCAAGCCAAGACCCTAGCAATTCTAGTGATATGTGCAATGCAAGTAATGCCGAGCCAATCAATAAGCAAGCAAGCCCGTGGCAATCCTATCTCTACTTACACGCAAGTGGGGGATTAAAAACAGTAAGTAAAGAGGGGTTTAGATATTGCTCATTGATTTTTAGCCTGAGCTATCGAGAGGATGCCCACCCCCCCCCCCCCCTAGTCCTTGTTGAATCGACTCCCGCTGGAGTATGGATCACTCCCGCCACCAATCATGTAGTCCTTGAACACAAGCCTGTATCACTCCCAGAGTGATGACATGGCTTCATGACCACTGCTCATCGAGTCCTCGACTCCTCGAGCATAAGCTCACCTCCTTCAAGAACTTGCTGCACTCCCGGAGTGCATGCACGGGCGCTCTCTCACAATGCTCCTTTCAAAGGCGAGTTCAAACCTTGTACAGACTTGTGATAGCCTTCACAACACGTCATGATATGATAGGTTCAATCACCGACACCTAACCGGTCTATGCCTTGCCATAGACCAAGACTAACAACACTAATCCTCTCTGCAACCTCTCCTAGGCTAGAGACATGGGATGCTCTTGTGTTAGTCTCCAAGACACTCAAAGATAGCTCCAATCCTTGCTCTAGTGTCTCCTCTTCTCCTCTTGGCTCTCCCAAGTTTGTCTAGCTATCCAAATGGCCAAGAGAGGTCTGAAAGACCCTAGCAATAGCCAAAAAGTTGACGAACCTGAGAGCCCATCACCGTAATGTACCACCATACAGTACGGTGACCTCTCAGTTAGTCATCATATAATAAGGTGACCTCTGCTCATCCATACAGCAACCTCGGATCTCCAGTGCCTCTCTGTGCACAAATCCTCTAGATCACCGTACCTTACGGCGGCTTCGTCGTAAGGTCTCCAAAGAGTACCAGAAACTGACCACTTCAACTCCTTCGGTACTCTATATCCTACGGCGACCTCGCCGTAACATCAATGGCAACACTTGAGTTCTGGCCACGTCCTTCTCATATTTCGGTCATTGTACCTTACGGCGACCTCGTCGTAAGGTCTCCAGAGAGTACCTAAAAAAGGTCTTCTTCTCCTTGACTAACTGTATCTTACGGCGACCACCTGACCGCCATCAACTCTTCTCATCAACTTTGCTCTAGTCCATCGACTTTGCATCCCTTGACTCAGCGTACCTTACGGCGATCTCCTGAGTTCCATTGACTTTGTCCATTATTGATATTTCTTAATGTCATCACCAAGCTTCCTTGGCAACAATGCCATAAATGTGTTTTGGTATGTTTTAATGAATGCAGGTAATCCGCAAGCGCATGGAGAATACCATTGTAGCACTTCACCCGGAAGTATTTAGGGTATCGTATTTATTTTATCGCAAAGGAAGGCAAAGGATGATTAAGATGATTACTATGTTCTAAATGTGCACAGTAGATTATAAGGCAAAGTTCTCATAGGGTAAGGGTATAGATGAACATAGGTAGTGTACACTTAGATAGCATACTCAAGATAAAGAAATACTAGTCTAGTGGAGAAGGACAAAGAAAGAGCTAAGTTCCTATGTTGCTTGGATACAGTTGCATAGTCTATACTATATACTATTATATGGACACATAAACAATGCAAGACAATTTGATCATCACACCTTGGGCATCCGGTTTTCCTCTACAGCCACAGTACAATTCAGGTCAAGAGCCTATTGCATAGCCGAACGTGGGGGATCTCAATGGACAGATAGGGTTGTCACCACCTACTGCCTACCCCTAATAATCCGTGAGATACACGACAAATATTGCATTATATTGATCTAAGCACCATGCTTACATCTCTAGAACAATACCCCTAATCACCTAGTGATGGATTAGAAACGAAGCGATCACATTGAAGGAACACTAAGCACGTGGAAATTATCTAAGTCAAACATTAGTCATGCATCTCTATAATGATATAAATAAAGACTATAGTAAGGGCTTATATATAACATGGTAGTATAGTACAACTATACTACTAACATGTAAGCATACTAACCATATACATGAATGGATCATACAATCAAACAAAAAACACATGACCCAAGCACGACTATATAGAAAGACAAAATATATTAAATAAAACAAAGCCTTATAAAAAGAGAAAGATACAAGAGGCATACGACAACTCTGGAGAAAAGACTTAGGAACTGAAGAAGACTCTATTCTAAGCCTAACTCCACTAAAACTAGAGAGTAACTTGAAATACAAAGAGTGATGCTTCTAAGTGTGTATTTTGGAGTGAAGCCCTTCCTATTTATTTATAGGGCCCAAAGTCGGTTCCTGGAGTCGGTAACTGCCACCTAACCCGCACAACCGTCATTGGGGAACCACCAGGAGCCAGCACGTGGCGGCCATGCATGGTAGTTAATGACCATCAACATTCATTCACTTGGTTTTTGTTCTAGAGTAAATCTAGTCCAATCACCATACATTACGGTGACCTCACTGTATCCTACAGTGATCACTGAAGCTTCATTGACTTGGTCCATTGACTCGCGCCCTTGTCCATCGACTTGTGCATCCATCCATCGACTTGCTTCCACACCTTGATCAATCCTTTTCCACTGCCACTCTAAGTGTCCTAGAGCTTTACATGAGAATCTCAACACTCTAACTGATGAGGACATCTATCATGACATTCCATTGACAAATATTAAACAAGACGTTCAATATCACGACTACACCTATGAGAGACCAATGACTCGAGCCAAAGTGAAACAATTACAACATGAGGTGAATATTTTTGTTAATAATTGTGACCATGACTCTCATAAGATTCATGTACTACCTAATGGGGGTGCATTACTTGTCCTAAGGTTTGAAGCATAGGTCCAAGACGTGGTGGTCACTTGATGCAAACGAGAGATAGTTGAAGTCGATGTGCTGATGTTCAGATTATGTCCTTCAACTTGGTGACGAATTATGTATCACTCTAAGAGGTACCACCTCAAGTATTATACATGGATGGAAAGGTTTTGAAGTGTACTTTCATATGCAAGTAACGGCGCATCCATTGGAGCTTTATGGAAAGAGTTATGCTCATTTTGGTGAAGTCTATTCCAGAGACCTGCAGACTGCTCCAAGTTTGTGTATTACGAGTTGGGCTCTTTATAAAGTCCCCCAGTCCAACTAGGAGGGATGTTCCTAGTATAAATAGCACTTGTACACCTGCTGGAAACCCTAACCATGAATTGAACTCAGAAAAATAGAGAAGCCAAGTGCTCTTATCCTTAGGGTTATGCCATTGCTGCCTCCTTGAGGATTGGGAGTTTTCTCTACCACTTATTCTTGTGTTTCCTAGTGATTTGCAAGAGCATTGCCTATCCTTTACGTGGTTTAGGTTAGGCATCGACCAAATCGTATTGTTGGGCGAAATCATTTGTCACAGGTGGTTGTTCTAGCAGCTGTTGGTGCCATCAATTTGTCAGGTTTCATGGGTCAAGTTATCCCTAGATCCTACGACGAGAAGATCGGGCAATCCCCCGTATCACTAACCCTAGAGAAGCCTAAGAGAATGACTCATGTTCTCTTAATAGTCCGGTTTTTCCTATGGACTCAAGCCTACACACTAGCCAAGTGATCACACACACTTGGACCTAGTTGTCCTTAGCCTTGATCCATCTCCATCACTATGACTCTCCATCAAGATCTTCATGGCACTCCATCGAGTCCTTAATTGATCATCAAGGCAACATTCACCATGTTCATGTTTTGAGTTAATAGTTTGTTCTACAACCACAACACTTGATGTAGGTATTAGTAACCATTTCATATTATTACTCAATCACCAAAACATTCATACCTTGGGATTTCCAACACCAATGGTCATGAAGCCTACAACATCTTAGCCAAGGATGATTTATATGGTGTACCTTAACATGAGGTTTGCTTAGTGTGTGTGTGTGCGCGTGCATGCACATGGGTGTACGTGTGCGCATGCGCATCATGCGTGTGCGTGTGTTTCATGGTAGGAACTACTTCCTCTATACTTATACAAGTGATGTTCTAAAGTTCAAAATTTGACCCAGTAAAAGTGTCATTCTAGCGTCACGATCCCACACATGTTGAATTGCACGGGGAAAAAGATTCGCTCTATCACTTCTCGTCCACTTCCTTTCACTAAGAACACTTCTGACTCCTGTCCCGATCCAAGCGACAACGAGGAGTAAGCGCACGTTTGAAGCCTCCATGCTGGCAAGCTTCGTGGGCGAAGAGCCGTGGGGTTCGGTGGCCATGGACGAAGCTTCACGAAGCCAAGGATTTTTTTTTTCCTTTTCCATTTTCAGGTAACGAGGCCAAGCCACTAGGGATTGAGTCAAATTAAATGAGGGCAGCAGTGTCTTTCTCACCTTTCCTTGTTTCCAGCAAAATTTCCTAGAACGTCACTTGTATTGGGACGGAGGGAGTACCTTAACATAAGGTTTGCTTTGTGTGTGTGCGTGCACGCGCATGTGCATGTGTGCCATGGTAGGAACAACTATACGTCTAGAACAACTTAGTCATGCAATACACTTCATAAAAACTTTACATCTAGAGAATAACTTATAATCATGCAATACACTTTGTAAAAGAATAAATAAGTAGTGCAATATACATATAAGATGGAGAATTGCAAACCAAGATATCGGCTGATGACTATGTGCCTAATATGCTGGAATAAAATGAGATTCAATTCATTGTTCTGCCAGCAACTATCCAGCTAGTACATTGGAGCGGGAAGTAGTCATCTCCCTTGCTTCTACTCCGAGTTTTTGGAACCCACTTCATGACAATGGCCAAGCAAGTACTACTTGCACAAGTGGCAATCCTCCCCCTCCTCGATCTAGTCAATCCAGCAAAGAAAGTTCAAGCTTCTTTATAAGCCAAGAACCAAGGAAAAATAGATCATTCGTTTTCTTAGGAATGAATCAGAAATTTTTACCAATTAGTTTTGTCAGAATTTATAATAAGCATGCCACTAATAAGCTGCAAGCAGTGAAGACATAGATGGATGCAAATACACTACCAAATACTATATCAATAATCAAGCACCCTTGAAATCAACAACTCCCATATGTGATGAGGAACTGTTCTGTTAGTATGATTTTGTGTAACTGAAATGCTTATCCAACTTTTCAATAGGAAATCAGATGAATTTGAGATCTTTTTTACAAAACATCCTTATGCACGGGCCCTCCCTGGCTTCACGGCTCTTCTTCTCCAAACTACATCTCCATATTATCCTCTCCCATGGCCATGGAAGCTTCTGGTGCTCCCCCAAATCCACTCCCTCATTCTGCGTCGGTAGTCCAAATCAGCTACTCAAATCGTCTGCTAGTCTGCACCAAAGCTTAGATCTGCAGCTGGCTAGTCTCAATCTCCATCTAATCTTTCTAATTTCTTTCCTCATCAACACTCATCACCCCCAATCTCTAGTGATTCCACCGGTGATGGTTGTTAGTGCGTTCCCTCAGGCTGTGTAGCATCACGTTGCGCAGTGCTCACTCTCCTCGTCCCCTCTCACATCGTTGCATCGTTCCCACCTCCACACAAAGCTGTCCAGAGCTGTTGCATCACCTCTTATTGCGTCACACGGGCCGACTTTGCCACGTTCGTCTAGGCCGATTGCCCACAGCCACAACACAAATTGACTGAAGTGGGCGACGTTCTGTTTTGTGGAGGTGGCCACGATGGTGTAGAATGACTGCTCCTCGCTGGGAGTGGCCACGTCAACCAAAATAAGGAGAGAAGTCTAGTCTTTTACAGTTCTACTTACTACTATTATGAAATGCAACTTTCTACGGAACAAGCCAGCATCACAAATATCAATATATTAACTCAGAGAAATCAAACGTACATTGAGATTTTAAAACAAAATGCAATGAAATCAAACAAAATGAAACATAAATTTTAATGCCAATACATTGACTCACTACAAGATGGCATGAAATGAAACAAGGCAATCTGATGCGAGAAGCTCAAGAATGGATCAGGCACAAGTCTAGCAGCCCCTTGCCGCTGCTACTACTTCAGAATTGGAAGGAAGCACCTCTCATGCGACCTGCTCCAGCCGTCGGGCATCTTCTTTACGACGGTGGAGACACGTTCCAGAAAGTCCCATTTGAATAGACAGAATTCCACCTCTTTATTCTCTGCATGGTACTGCCAACTAAAAAAATAGATGCAGTTCTTGCCGCTAAGCCCAGTGAATGCATCCCTTGCTGGGAGCACATAGCACGGGTTGAGGTTCCAGGTCTGCAGGTTAATCTTGCCATGAAGCCCGGGAGCGTCGTCCCAATCAACGAGAGTCAAGTTTTCCTGGAGCATATCTTGCAGCGTGAAGGATACTGGCAAATACCAGCTAACTCCAGACGGGAAAGGAGGCGCACCTTGCCCTGATGCTCGATCACATGAGCATCCTGCTCGTCGAGGGGCCACTTGATGCCGCCGTCGGCGGCAGCAGCTGCCTCATCTTCCAGGGCCATAGGGCCATGCTCGGCAAGATGCCTCCTGAGTCAAAGCATCGCCGGCCAAAACCTCCTGAACAGAATGGTGGCCCAGCAGGCGTCACTGCTGCAGCAGAGGTAGTGTGCATGTGGCATAATAGAGACTTTTAGTCAATGAAGGGTGATGGGATCATGACTTATGGCTTGCCTAAATAAAAATCAGGACTTATGGCCTTATGGGTAAAATGGTGCAACCTCTGTAGAATGTAAAACTATAGTGATAGTCATGTTAACGATCAAGGACAAGATTGGACTTCTTCATGATTAGTTGTGCTTGGTTGTTTGGTTTGAGTTGGTAATCAGATGGTAGGAACCTGATGAGTCGGTAGCTAGGTCGTTGGAACATGGTGAGCTTGAGAGTTGAATGGAATCCGGCAAAATGTGTCTTTTTTGGATTTTGAGTTTATGAAATCTACTGTAGTAACCTTGAGTTAAGCCATTAATTTCTTGTTATCAACAAGTATGACATACCTTTCCCACACATGTTGGGTACTCTGTACACACAATCTTACTATATCGCGGAAAGGGAAAGAGGTAAATGAAGTCATAGACTAAAATGCAAAATGTGCATAGAAAGTCGTGTTTATCGCCGGCTGATTTATGTGTGGTGTGCTCTAAAATTTTATCTTCCATTGTTGTTCAAAACTCTAGTATTTAGTAATAAAGTTGTATGTGTCAATATATAATTGTTTATCACCGATAAGGTACGTACTAAATGAAGATGAAAGGTCCTAGCATACATATAGATTGCATATAGTACTGTTTTTATAAAACCAAGTGTGACAACACTATTAGTTGAGGTAATGCACAATATAAAACTAAGATTAAGATAGAAAACAGTACTTCCTATTTGAGCATAAAACGCATGTAGAGAAATTATGTAGCGGTGTGTTTAATAAAAACGCATGTAATCATAATTAGGTTGCATGTCTAAAAATTGTGCACAATTTTCTACTTACTCACTTTGATTTTTAATTGATGTCTTGTATAAATATTTGAAAGGTGCTGGATAAATGATACAATCTTCAACTCCACATCTACTCGCCTCCCACCAGTCCCGGCCCATCCCAGTGCAACCTCACAGAAATCACATTCATAGATAAATTTTCAAAATCTATTGAAATCAAACATGCCATTTGGTCCAGTCCATAGCCAAGTGTGCAACATATAAGTAGTAGTCGTTGCCTCTAGGTGACGCAAGGTGATGCTGCTCATTAGGTGTTGTGATCATTTACCTGATCTGATTTAACTGCAGGATAAGCTGCAGAGTTTGGCTGGTCAGCCCACCGACGTGCTAGAGACGCTCTCGCCCAATGTCAGGAAGCATGTCTGAGTTTTTGAGGGAGATTCAGGTCATCTACTAGTATATTTACATAGCATTGTTGATTTGGAATATTTTGACATTTTAGATTTTAGAAATAATGTCTGGATGTCATGTTAAGTTGAAGTGGTATAATTTTATGAGCTAGCTTATATGTGCCCTACAAAATTACTTAAGAGTGATCCAGTAGCTGTCAAAAAAAAAAGAGTGATCCAGTATTGTTCCTGTTCTATGTGAGATGATAATTTGATAAATGGGTTTGTTGGAATGCTGTGACTTTGTGCCTTTTGTTGATAACATCGAAATAATCTGTTGAATTTGCATGGTAGCTCAACAGCTACTACAGTTCAACTTTTTAAGGTTTTATTTGAATGTATAAAGAATATAGCCTTTTGGTGACTTCTATAGTACTAGGTAGCATTAAAATTCAAAATGTTTGTTGAAATTGCAGAGTATTTGTATTCAGTAGCCACAGCAACTCAGAATTTCAATTATTTTATTATCTCAAATTTGGTTGATGAAGATGAGAGAAGAAAACATAAAGTTATTGATAGTTATAGCCTTAATTTTTATTAGCTTTGATTACGAATTGAACTCTATGTGATATTGAGAGCCTTATGATTTAATTAACTAGAGATTCAAGGAGTCCGCTTTGCGGTTACAGTGTTAACTGATAATGGCATACCATTCTCTTCCAGTTTCCAAGGCCTATTCTGTCTTGTTTGTATTAAACAGAATGTCTACCTAACACATATAGTAAATATTTCGGTATGAAACATCTTCATGTGACCTACTGATATCTTTTGATGCCATTTTGGGTCTGAACCCTGACTATCGTGCTTTTTTAATCATGTAACTTGATGATTGGCAGACCTTTTCAACTTTTTTTATGCAATGATGCAGAACCAACATGATGATATTGAGGCGAAATTTTTTGTAGAACGAGCAGCACTTGAAGCCAAGTACCAGAAGCTTTATGAACCTTTGTACAGCAAGGTATGATTCTTAGCCATGCTCTTTTTATTTTGCATTGTTCACGTCAATTTTTGAAAGATCTGACTTCTATACATTGTTTTTGGCATAATACTTTATTTACTCATTTTATGTTATTATAGAAATATGAAATTGTCAATGGAGTTGTGGAGGTTGATGGTATCAGTGATGAACCAACTAGTGAAAATGCTGCTGAGGGAAAGGAATCAGATGGTATAAACTGAGCAGGCACTTGCATAGTCCCTATTCTTTGATTATAGTTCCTATTACTGATCTGCAGTTGAACTATTTTTCAGCTAAAGGAGTTCCAGATTTTTGGCTGATCTATTGCTTATGAAGATGTCACACACCTAATGATCTATTGCCAAGAGAAATATAACAATTCATTTTTTAGATTTAGAAGATTGAAACTGTTTTGTTAGGAATGGAATTAGAATGTACATCTACAATCAGTTTTTTTTAATTGATGGACGCATGTGCACTTAACCCGAAGCCCGTATCATTTAACCAGCACCTTTCAAATATTTCCCACCATGAGACACAGTTTTTTTTAGAGAGGGAATATTTATTAATAATATTCCAGCCTTTGTGTTGATTGATACATATAGCCATTTATTGTTACAATACTAATGACAGGCTCAAAATAAACAAGAGACTGAAAGTTCCTTGATCCAACAAGGAGATTGTTACAAAATGGTTCTATTGCTAAAGCACCAGCCATTGGGAGCAAATATTTCCAACATTAATGTCTCAAGTGTACGACACCCATGTTGGAATTGGGTCCTTTCTTCCTCCTCCTGAAGCAATGACCAGAAATGGGCCCAATAAGTCCCTCTAAAAATTAACTACATAGGAGAGAAAACTCACACTTTGTTAAACACCATATCATTATGATTAAGCCAAATTGCCCAACACAAAGCTGCTGCCCTTATCAAGATTTTGTGTAAAGTTTTTCTTTCTACTACCCCTTGTACCCTGTGACACATATGATGTACATCAGCAGAGGGAGTTATGTTAAAACAATCTGCACAACTCTCCACAACAGTTTAGCGGACGGACAATCAAAAAAGAGGTTGCATTGTCTCATTTCCATTACAGTAATGCAACACTTAACATTTCCTTTCCATCGGTTGATCTTGCATACAGATTTTCTACATAACTCATGCAAGCGAGCATCAAACATATCATTATACATTACCATAGATAAATCAAACATGCATATAGGGGCAAATTATAGTGAAAACGAACATAAATTTAAATGCCAAGACACAGGCTCACAACATGTCAAACAAGATGACTTAAAATGAGACAGGACAATCTGATGCAAGGAGTCCAAGCGTAGATTGGGCACTAGACTAGCGCCTTACCGATACTACTACTTCAGAGTGGCAAGGAACCATCTCCCATGTGCCCACTCCCAGATGCCGGGCATCTTCTTCACGACGGTGGAGATACGCTCCGGCAAGTCCCATTTGCATAAGCAGTATTCTGCCTCCTTCCCATCCTCCAGGTACTGCCAACTAAAGAAGTAGATGCAGTTCTTGCAGCTGAGCCCATTGAAATCATCAGTTGCTGGGAGCACGTAGGATGGGCTGTGCCAGCTCTGCAGAATAATCTTGTCGTGAAGCTCGGGAGCGTCAGCCCAATCGACGGGAGCCAAGTTTTCTCCAAACATATCTTGCAGCGTGAAAGACACATGTGGCCGTGAGAACTGGAGCCAGTTGTGCTCCTCCCGAAACAGGAGGCGTACCTTGCCCTCATGCTCGATCAGATTGGAGAACTGTGTGCTGGGGACCCAAGCCATGTCACGGTCAGCAGCAGCAGCAGCAGCTAGCTCGTCTTCCATCACCCGGGGGCCATGCTCAACGAGACGGCTCCTGAGTTGAGGCATTACAGGCCAAAACCTCCCGGGCGGAATGGTGGCCCAGCCGTTGTCACTGCCGCAGCGCCACATCGCGACCATGTTCTGTAATCTGTCTATCCACCACTGATAGATGACTACAAAAACATCCTCGCCGCCTGTCATCTTGGGATCCGTGGCAAAACCATAGATCAAACTGTCACGGCACCACTCCGGCAAGTGCGGCAGCATGGTGCTCTCTCCAGTCAAGGGGTTAACCAGCACGGCCGAAAGCTTGTCGTCCATGTCGATGGCGATGAGGTGGCCGGCACCGAACCCAGCCAGCCTCGTCCTCCTGTCCTTCAGATCTGGAACATTGATCTGAAGGTACTTGTCCGAACTCAAGCAGTAGAAGAGGACGTTGCCGTCCTCGCCAACCTCTTCGCTCTTGAGGATCCATGGGTGGAAGCGGGGGTGGGCATCGCGGTTGATGGCATTACGCCACTGGAGGCAGACGACACGGAAGGAGATGAAATCTTTTGGGTCGACAAGGCGATTGGAGATGCACTCGAGCATGTCTTTCGGGAGGCCAGCCCAGTCCCTCAACTTCGACTCCATGAGAATATGCTAGCTAGCAAGAACACAAACTCGATCGTAGTGTGTAGAAGGCAGGAAGAGCTATTTTAACTTTTTTTTTTTTGTGAGACTTGCTGCGAGATGGGGAACGGGACGCCCTTACTTTGTAGGTTGCTCGAGGTACACAAATACATTTTGAAACCGGTTAACAGTGTTTGGGCACCTGTGTTTATACCAGGCGCCATATATGGGTAGCTTTTGTAGCGTGTAATAAATTAGTACATTTAATATATTCTCTGACAGCTATCGTTGTAGTGCATTTTGTTTCGCCCACTTACTAGTTTCCTTTTGACTCAGCTCCTAGTTTGAATTTGGGCTTGTGAATGGAACCCATCCATGCACACGAACAAGAAATTTTGTGCACCCAAGTTTCATTCGAGGGTGCATTCAGACTTGTACCTTATTATTGCGTTTGGCTGTTTGAGTCTATTTACTTCAAATATCAAATTCATTTTAGTAAAGATAGTGAATAGTGAGCATTCACATACTATAGTACTGTACAACAAACAAAATTCATGGAACTTGGCCAATGGGAGTGAATAAATTTGTGAGTATACATTTTGTATCTAGTGTGTTCTGGCTTTAGACGTCGATGTAGTTCTCACATGTTACTAATTGGTAGAGATGCAAGTTTATTATTTTGTGGGTCGGTGGATCGGCTCAAAAATTTTTTAAATGGACTAAACTCCATCACCATTTTATCAATCTAGTGGAGCAAATGTACTAGAGGTTGTTTGACCCACTACCACCAATTGTTGGGTAGGCCACATACATCCCTACTAATTATGTTCAAATTGTGCTTATTTACTTCAATCTCACGTTGTTCTAAGTAGATGTTACTGTAAAACTGAGAATAAGAGAGAAAAGAGTAGTTTGATATCGAGAACAGAACACATGTCGAGGTATATACTTAACTTACCACGTAACGTTGTCATGAAATTACGTGTCTCTTCTGTTTTATGCCATTAAAAGAGTATACTCAATTCCTCTGTTCTTTTTCCTTTAGTTCTCTTCAGAGTGACACAGCACGCGACGAAAGTTTTATCTATGGGTCACACTATATTTGAAGCTGCTTAAAATAAAGATCTTCCAAGTCAACCGCATGTGCCCGTTATTATATCTTGATTTGACCATCAAAATCTTCTTCAACCAACCAGATAAAACACAAATGCATTTTGAGAGTGCCGAACGCGCTGCCATCCCGGGTGGCCCACCCAACACCCATTCTCCTTCAGGTTCGGCTTATATATGCACGTTTTCATCACCAGTCTCTCACCAACTTCATTTTAGAAACAAGAACAAAGAATAAAAACATATCATATAAGTTCAAAACATCCATAATTCACAACATGCATTCGCTTACACCTATAACCATCTATGGGAGACTAAGCCAGAGCTGGATGATCTTGACGATGCCACAACTGATTTAACGTAAGTTATGGATGAAGGACATGTCACCTATAGCCTAAGTTAAGACTAGTGAAGGCTTTCTGCCCTCCCCACTGCACCACCATTTTGTGAGTCGTAGGCCTAGACGGGGAACCCATCGCTTCCGCCCATGTCAGGCGGAAACCGACGCCCCCTCCCCCTTGCCCCCCCCCCCCCCCCCCCCCCGCACCCTCCCTCCCTCTCCCATTTTATTCAACCTCGCGTCGTGGCCGTTCGATCTAGCCTCCGACCGCCTCCCCCGACGGAGGCGGTGGGTTTATCCCTGGCTCCGACGATGCCCCACACAACCTCCATTGTTGCATGCCCGCTGACAGAGGAGGAGGTGTTGATTATGGGTACAAACGCACGCAAAATGAGATTCTTGATGTTGTCTTCTATGTCGAGGACTCACCGATGAGCGCTGGCAGTCCCTGGCGTGAGGGGAGAGAGCAGGAAGAATAACAATAATACACGGGCCTGCTGTCAATGAGGAGGAAGGGGGTGGGCGGGATTGAACGGCAATGATGAATCATGGCCTAGAAGGCCTGACAAGCTTCAGCCCATATATGAGCCTCGCTTCTCTTCTCTCTCTCTCCTTCACCAATGCACCATCCCGTGGGGAGTGACTCCATGGCAGCCGCGCACTCATAGGGAGGGAGGAGGCAGCGAGCGCCTAGAGGACAGTGGTGTGGCATTGCCACATGGACCACCCTCCATAGATGACATGTCACCACATCGTCCGTGCGCTGGTTGGCGACGCCACGCCATGGCCTGTCACACTACTGCACATTGTCGAACTAGCCTCCTGCCCTCTCCATGGTTGTTCAATGCCTAGGCCTAGTCTTGTTGCAGCCAGACCCTTAATCAGTGGCAACAGGCTAGATTTAGCCTGCCTCATGCATTAGAAGGAAGAAGGAGACTGAAAAATTGTTGATGCTGGTGGTTGTATGGCACGGCAACAATTCAACCGATGATGGAAACAATGGCGCATAGTCATCAGATTCAGCTGGTTCTGGAAGTCACTCACGTCCATGGTGGTGGGAGCGGTGGAGATCGATGTGTAGAGGGGAGAGGAAGACGATGGTTGGATCGATGAAATCTCGCTATAGGATATTTATTAGTGTTGTCCGAGCCAAAGTAGTGCCAAACTCAATGACAGAGAAGAAAATTGCTGATGTTACTAGACAAACAGAAGGATTAGCTCCATAACGCATCTTGGATGGAAGGTAGAGGAGGGACTGAATGTGTTGGACCTAGCAGTTCACAGGGAAGGTCCTGCATTAGATCCAGAGGATGCATGCTCGAGCTGCGGATGGATTGGAGCTGCAAGTGAGCAAGAGTAGCAGGCTGAGAAGGAAAAGGCGATACTAATACCCATATCTTGAATTATTTGCTGAATATTAAATCTGATCTAATTCCATAAGGCCAAATCTGATCTAATTCCATAATCATAATAAATATTTTTTTGTAAGATGTATTAATTATCATCTCCTTTTAGAACATCCAACCACTTAAATATATTTCTTTGCTAATTATATTTCTTAGAAATATTAAAGAATTGATTATTTTCACAAACATTACTAATTATATTTAAAAAATATAATTTGATTTCCATAAACATAGTTTTTAGAAAATGTTTTCAAACATGTTATTAATTATATTTCAAAAATATAATACTTGTGAAAAATAAATAATTTTTTTATAAAAGTATTACTAATTGTTTAAAATATAATTATATGATCAGATGTGCAAAACTAACTGTAAGGGCAATATGGTCATTTTTAGATACCTCTCTCTCTCTCTTTTATGTAAGAAAAGTCATATTTTAATGTCTTTAGTATTCATTAGCAAATTACCACAATTCAATAGTGTCTATTGGCAAAACCAAACTAGAAGAGTGTCCAGTAGCAAATGCCAACATTCTATAGTGTCCATGAGCAAATTGTGTACATTTGAAATGCTCTTGTGATAGATATGATTATATATGAGCTGATTTTCATTCTTGACTTTGCTCAGAGATGAGCAAAGATTATGTGAGGGGGAGCTCTTGACGCTAATTAGTGTACCATTTTATGCATCAAAAGCGTCTTATTTGGAGCATAAATATCATCATTTTAGGCCATTAACCCAAAATAGTAGAAAATCCATATATTTGTTGTTCTGGAAGATTTATTACAGAAATAGGTGAAAGGATGACATTTTGGACGATTTTAGGACCTAGACCTTGAAGAGGTGAACTATAGCAGAAAAGATCCAGGTACCGACCGGCACGAAAGTGTGCTGATTGGCATCGAGGTGATTTAGGCTGATCATGACCGGTCCACTCCTTAGGGCCTTCTAGAACGAAGATATTTACACAAATCTTGGAGATCGTAGGCTTGGAGCTTCAAGAACTGCTGGTGCTTGAGGTGATCCATCAAGATAGGCCTACTAGATGGTGATGAATCTTATACTATATATATTGAAGTAATGTTGAATATGTGGATTAATGATTTTTGTTACTTGATCATCTGAATTCTATGGTCTTACATGTGCTTGTTCCTATGCTTAGTACATAGGCTAAGTATTTAGATGCCATCTTGATCATGGTGATCAGGGTAGTATTCCGGATCTTGTATAAACTAGATTTGTATGTATCTCTACTTATGCATGGTAGTAGATGTATGTAGAGTATAGAGTGGTAGTCCGATTAAGGTGATTAGTCATGATGGGGCTCGTCGAAAAAGCGTCACGCTCTACCCATCTTTGGCTTCTTATACCAAGTAATTCCATTTATAATGCTATTTGATTGCACTTTTTGGTTATGATCTCAGCTAGTAGATATCTAGTTAAACTTACTCAACGGTTTTCTTTAAGCCCCTCTGTGAATTAAAACTACCTTCACCTAAAAAGCCTTCAATCGGCACATCCCCAGCTCACTGACAAAAAAACTCCCATATCTTTGAGGGAAAATATGTTACAATTATACACCATTCTCTTATGGTATATAAGTGCGTGCGTACATACGGCCAACACCCACAACGGAGACAGTCCTATTGCTAGGATCCAACTAGGGTGATGACACACGCTGTAACATTTAATAGTACAACACATGACAAAAATAATATAGTTTACAACATATAATAGAGAGAGTACAGAGTTCTACATAAATCCAAGTTTATATTACAAACTAGAGTTTGATAAAAAGTGTGAAAGTGATAAGTTCAACAATGATAAAGTTCAATGAAATGATTAATACAATTACTCTCTCACGGCGATGCACCCATGACACTGTACCAAGCAAGCAGTGGACTACTCCTCATCGAGGTTGCAAGGCTCCCACTCAATTTTCTAGCAGTCGGGACGCTGGCCTTTCTAGTGGAACCTTCCACCACAGTGACAATCACCACCTTGATCATCTAAAAACCACATAGAGTTATGGTCTGAGCAACTAATACTCAATGAGACTTACCGTCAAAACAATGACCAATTAAAGCCAACTCTTAGGCATGCAAAGGCTAAGGGTTGGGTTTATGTTACCAAAAGCCAGTCTATGAGTAAATGCTTATTTGCAAATTTTAGCATCAAGTTAATTTGTCATACAATAGTAAATTTAGTTTACACTATAGCAAAACAAACATAATTAAAGCAATACATCAATATTAAACTCATTCATCATGTTGCTCTTCTTACTAGGTTCTAGAGCAGTAATTAAGTGGTACTCGTTACTTAAGGAACAGCAATTTGAATCAATTTACATTCTACACGAAGAACCTGTTTACACGTCACATGTGCGCTTCCTAGAAGCCGCATGACGTAACCTTTCACTTCACCATTGCATAGCCTTCCAGGCCTGACTCCTCCGAGAAGGGTCACCCAACACTGCGTCCCGGGCAACATCCGCGAGTGCGTTATTCCCTCCTCTCCTCCTAAATTCTACTAAAAAAAGGCGTAGGGTATCTTCCAACTATGCAGACACGGTTGCTATGTCTGTTTACTAGGTGCATAACTCTAGCATGTAAACAGTATATTTAAACTTGATCCCGTAGGACCGGATACGATGCGGCCTTATGCGACAAGACATGATTACCACCTTGAAGACTCTGTCATTCCTTTCCACCTAGTTGCACGTCGGGTATCCATTGGTTATCCCATCCACAGCTCTACCATAACCATAGTGAGAGATATGACTCAACTCCGAGTGGTCTCCATACAACTCGATGACACATCATCCTAATTAAGCAAAGCCACTAACGAGCTATGGCTAATAATAGTTAACAAGGGTTCCTACTACATGCTAGGGTTTCAAGCAACACCTATAAATCTAATGCATAGAAAAAATCTACATCACACTAGCTAGTGATAAATAAAAGATATTAAAACTTGATGGGATGCATCGGGGCTTGCCTTGAACTTGCTCTTGGTCAGCAGGGTCAGCACCACCTTCGGGCTCCTACACGGTCTCGACCTCCACGTTGTTCACCTCAGGATACATGATGCAGATGATGTGGTGCATGAAAGAAGATTCGTGGTAGACTATTAATAAAAAAAAACTTATTGTTATAATTTCCACTTGGAGTCTGTATTAAGTGATGGTGAGTTAGGAATATAGGGTTGGTGTATTCGGTGAGTTTCCTTCACGGACTCCAGTAATTTAACGTGATAGCCGGGTATAAAAAGTACAACGTGACGTGACCGATATAAATGTACAAGGTACATGGGAATTGGTTGATGATAAAAATAGATGTTTTCAGTGTGTCAAGGATGTTGTTATACATGAACTAATTACATGTCATATGTGCTCAAAATACAACTATATGATTATTTGAAATGTTAAGTCTAGAATACAAAATAATTAAATTAGCATGGTCCTGGAAGACATATGACTATGAGAAATTTACTACAGGTAGAACACATCAGGGGTGATTTTTGAACCAATTGGCATTGACATGCAATGAGCCAATTATTTTAAATAATTAAATTAGTGTAAATGCTAAATAATTTCTACAGACCAAAATATTGGGAACTAAAATATGTGGCTTTGCAGGGTGGTTGGAAATGACAACATATGCATATATGCCAAATGCCATGGAATTATCAATTACGAAGATCTTCATATGAATTTAACAGTATTTTGGCTATTTTTCTGTGATAAAAATGCTAACATGCATGCAGGGATAGCATAAAATAGTAAAATGCCAGGGAACCCATAAAATTTTTTGTTGCCCAAAAATATGCAATACTCATTTAGTTATGCATTTTACAAGTTAACAAGGTTTTCTGGATTTTTATTTAAACTTGGAAAAAGGAAATATGGCATGGGGCAATCATATCAGGTGGCTTCGCGGCCCACAGCGCTGCTGCTGCAGCAGCAGCACATCCGGCCCAGCCCGGCCTGGCCGAGCGCGGCAAGCACGCACCAGGGCATGCACGGCAGTGCAGCCACGACGGCAAGCCGAAGTGATGGCGTGGTCGCCATCCCCCACGGCGAGCACCAAGGAGGCTGAAGCACCGCGCGCAGAAGCAAGGGAGTTGGCTCACTAGGGCATGGGTTTCGACGAGGAGAGGAGGCAGCGGTGGACGGCAACATTGCACGATGAGCGGGCAGAGTTAGTCGAAAATGTGCGCGAGCGGAAGGCAGAGCTGCATGCTAACCGAATTGGTTCGGAGCTCACCGGAGAACGCAAACGTGGCGGAACAGCGGCAGTCAAAGGCGGGGACGGCGAGGTCAATTGCAGATGCTCGGTGCGGGGGAACAGGGAGCTGCTTCGTGGAGAGGGAGAGGACGAGGTTTCACAGCTGTTGAGGGGCTCGGGGATGTGGGAGAAGGTCGGTGGCAGCAGGGCGACAAGCCGAGCTCCCGAGCGGCATTGGCGGTGCGCATCTGGCGTCGTTATGCTCTAGCGCTCAATTGAGAAGTGGTTTGCTCGAGAGGCTATCGGAAACCTTGGCGCAGGTTTTCATGGCAGGATTTGTTCGAAGAAGCGACGAGCTGACCGGGCGGCAAGGACTAAGCATCAGGCAATGGTGAGCACAGGCTCGACTAAGGAAGAAAGGAGCGAGAGAGGGGAACGGAGTGTGAGGACGGAGGGCAAACCAGGGAACGTACGCCGCTTTCGGACCAGATCGGGACGAGGCCGCTCGGCGGCGTCCACGTGGCGCTGGCGATTTCTGACGCCCGCGCGGGTGAGAGAGGGGTGAGGGTGTCAGGTTGGTCCCACAAATTCTGTTCTTTTTTGTTGGTTTTCCGAACTAGCTTCTCTATTATTTTTTATAGAATTAAATCGAGAGCTCAAATGAGGAAATGGAAAATACGTACATGCTCAGCATGAATTGCACATTATTTAGAAAATGAGTTTGTTCAAAATCTGGAATTTGAATTTAAATGGAAATTTTTCAAATATGGTCTGATATTAAGAATTAAGGCATTTATTTGGGGCAATTATTCTTGGAGTAAAATTCTGGTATTCTGTTCAAAATTATTTTTCAACCAACTACACAACATATATTTTTGGTGGTACTATGTTGTGTTGAAAAGTTTGACTTGTAGTTCAGATAGTATTCATATTTGATTAGATTTCATGCAAATGATTTCAAAACTTCTAAGTGGACTTCTTTAGGGTTTCTTGTTGTGCCTAGGGTTGTCATGCTGGTATATTGATACCATCAGTGTCACATTACTTCTGCTTTCCATGGGCTATCTACGATGTAAAACATTTCAGCCTACGGGCTAGTCCAATGCTTCCATAGATTTTTGTTATTTCAAAAAAACAAAAATCCAGTTCATGGAAAATGTTTTTACTTCAGGACGTAGCTCACAATTGCTTGCGCGGTGCGATCCGGAGGCGCGGGACCTCCTATACAAGATTCGGGTGTTCTATGGCAAAGAAACCATCACCCAATAAAACTCACCAAATGAAGCAGTGTGCAGCCTAATAAAACAGCAATTGTCCACTAACAATATAACAGCCCACGTACTATTTTATTGTTAATTATTATTATTTTCGAATATATTATTTTAAATATGATTTAACATTTAAAATATTTATGTTCAACATTGTTTAAAATATAATTCAACTATTTTCAACCATAACATTACAAAAAATATAAATATATAAAAAATGATGAATAATATGAAAAAAAATTAGTATTTCTAATATTACATTCAACATCTTAACATGGCCGTTTCAATATTTTAATTTAATGGATTCAACATTTTCAGAAACCATTCAACATTTCATATCAAAAATATTGTTATGGTTTATAGAGAATGTTGAAACAGATTACAGGATTGTTGAACCAGTAAAATACAAAATGTTAAAATATTATATGTTGAAATCGACTCGCCATTTCATCTCAAAGATGTTGAATCAAGGTATCCAAATTGGTGAAACAACCTCTAGAAAATTTTAAAACATTATATTTAAATTATTGAGTTTTAGAAATATTTAAAAATACATTTATGTTGGATCTCATTTTGTAGCATTAAGTCTCAGAAAGATTTTGTGAGTTCAAACGGATTTGAATTTGGATAAACTGTTTGTTAGAAAATTATATTTTTAGTCTAAAATCCATGACCAATCAGAAAGTGACGTATGTCCTGAGTGCTAGGTAACACCCGAGTGTTGTAAAGGAAATCCGAGGAGGCGCCACCCAACGCGCTTGCGTGCGACGTTGTTAATTTAATTAAGCCCATTTGAGAATTCGGCCTGTTAACAAATTTCTGTCATTTTAGCGTGGCTTGTAGAGAAATCTTGATTGTCTTTTATTGACCATTAATTATCTCTTTTTATTATCTTTATAATTTTTAAATTATAAATTTCTAGTTTTTCTACATTACAAGGTATACCAATATTGTAATATTTTTGCTGAACCATTGTACTTAGAGCATTGTTGCATTAAAAGTTCCATTATGTAATGTAAATGTTTCACATACAATACAAAAAGTTCCATAAAGTAAGATTTAAAGTTCCAAATTCCATAAAAATAACTGTGTTGGTTTTCAAATTTCGAATTCAATACAAGAAGTTTCCATGAATTTGTTCCACTTTAAAAAAAAAGGTTCCATGCATTACCAAAAATTATTCCATCTTACGGAGAAAAATGTTCCAAGAAAAATAAACAATGCAACTAATGTTCGTACTTTAATTTAAAAAGTTCCATATGTACGCATGCGGCAGCGTCTGCGCCGCCCAATTGTACTCTTGTTCGGCCCATTCAGTACATTTAGCCCATTTATAGTACGTTGGCCAAGTATCACACATGAAAGAATACTGGACTGGTGTGAAGAGATCAAGCCCAATGGTCGATGATACTTGGGCTATGTTATACTTGGTACGGTAAGCTCAATGGTTGAGCAAGCATACAACTTAATCAGACCGCTTAATCGACACATGTTCCCACACAGTATACTGATTTCTCTCTCCAGAAGATAGCCTTTTCTTCTCCCGCAAGACTAGCAATCCGGTTAAAAACTCAGTCTCCTGTGATATTGTCATTCAGGGGAGGGGAACGAACCAAATGATGAAATGACAGCCAAGATCGCATGTTTTTATTCGACAAATTTGTTGTGCTGTCCACAGAAGTAAAGCTTTCTTGGGCGCCCTTTTCAAAACTGCTATGACCTTATAATAAATAATCAACAAACAAATGTATTGTACAATTGTATTTACAGATTCGAAAATCATGATACAAAAACCGAATACAAAAATTATAGTATACAGATGATCAGTGTCCACAAGAAAAAATAGTCTGCAAGATGGTCAGCCTGCCATCAATGACCGCGTTGCACCCTTGTCACGATCTGAACAAAACTCCTGCAGTATGTGGACGCCTTCTGCAAACTGCAGTGCGTGTCTGCGAGAAAAACGACTGTCAAATACTAGAGTTAATTAGAGCTGTTCAAGAAAAAAAAAAGACAGGAGATGTAAATGTAATTTAGTACCATAGAGGGCTAACAAGAAAGGGACGTAAAGCAGCTCCCAGATCAGGTGAGAGATCTGCCAGCCCATTCACGCTCCCTCCGCTTAAGCTTTGCTTGCATCTTGTTGAACTTCTGTTTTCCTTTCTCCAAAAGAGGATCAACCACGACATAGTCATCTGGATCATCTTTCCTAGCCATTCCATCCTGTGAAGTTCAAATTTTTCAGTTAATCTGAAATCTCCACAAGACACACCTAACTTTCTCCATGTAGGTGAAAGGGTAATATAGGCCTTGCAATCAAACCTTGGAAGAATCAGGCAAGAAACTCAGCTTGTTAGTGTGCCACCCAGTGTAATCCTCCTCATCGTCAGCCTTCTTTTCCGTGTTATCAGCTGTGTTCTTACTGAGGAAAGAGGCCTTGAACTTCTGCAACTTCGCCAAAGTCTAACAGGAAAAATAATGTGTTAAGAACCATCTAACTTGAAACACACAAAAATGATTAACAGGTCGCATTGATGCCAGCTGACATGACAATATGCATGAACTTAACTGAGGAACAATAAGTTAACAGAATGAATTGATGACAGCTGAACTATCAATATGCTTAACTATCTTGCCATGGCATGAGAAATGTGGAAATTATCCATAGAGAATATCATTACCTCATCTTCACGGCCTTGGACACGACGCCGCTTCTGTTTCTGCAAATGTCTCTCTTGTTCAGCTGGATTTAATAGTTGCAAATTAGCATCTTCCTTGGACATTCTCTCGGCACTTTCTTCTGACCCAATACCATTTTTCTTCAATGATAACTTTTTAGCCTTTTGTAGCTGATTCTCCTGATCATCGTCATCACTCCTGAAAATCAACAAGGTCAATCGCATTACAAAATTGTTAAACCAAAATACCAAATCATTCATACAACACGCTTTATCAGTTTAGACAATTTGGAACATGCAAACAGACAAGGATTCTTCTATAATTCTCGTTATGCTCAAAACATATTGCACAGGCCATACTAAGTTGCCCTAGTTCTGAACAGCATTACCAACTAGAATAATTTTCAATGAGGCTTAATATAGATTAAATGTATTGTTTCTAATATCACAGATGAACTATTTGTGAGATGAACAGCAAGATACTGAAGACTGAATAAAGGTTTCTAATTCTATGAAATATTTGCATAATATATGTACACGGGTAACAGCCTTATCGGTGGGGTTCAAGAAAAACGGCCAGAGTCTTGGATATCTGACGAGATCAAGAATTCATAAATCACAAGAGCAAGTAAACTAAGTCATGGGTGCTATGCTGATTGATTTCATGCAAACTTTGAGATAAGCACCTTGTCTATAATTATGTTTGGATATCATTACAGCCATGATAATTTGCAGATAAAGTAAATGGGCAATTGAATATATACTTATGTTCGATATTGGACCTGCGATCAGGTAATTCCTTATCCTTCCGGTGTGGTTTATCTGTTCAAAGAAGAAAAATAAATCGCATTAGTTATTCCAAACAACAGGTTACTAGCATAGCTGGAAAAAAGATATCCAAATTGGGACAACCAGAATTCTAACAGAAAATTGAACTGCATGCTACCTGTTTTCGAGGTTTCACGAGGTCGAACATCACCAAGCTCTTTCCGTTTTCTTAGGATTTGTGAGCGCATCCTATTGTCAAAATCCTCTTCATTCTCATCTTCAGAGTAATCGTCAGTTTCTGGAGCATGATCTGGCTCCCTTGAATCAACTTTCTTTGAGATCAAAGCTTCCCTGACAGATAGAATAGTATCTTTTTTCTTCTCCTCTTGCTCCTTGGACTGCAAAGAAGGAATAAGCACACTGATATACATTTGCCAGGGCCTAGAACTATTAAAGTAATGTAAGCAGGTAGCACTGAGGTTGCAAACTAAGTGAAACTTAGGTACCCTCTGACCCACATTAGCTCATTTGTTTGTATAAGTAATCATTATTACAGATCAGAAAGTAAATCTATGGGGCATCTTTAGTTAATTAGAGAGGGTAGAGGGTCCACCTCTTGCACCCATAGGTCACATGGTAATGCAAAATCTGACCAGAGTACAAGTTACAGACAACAACCTAGACCAGGGCAAGGTTGAAGGCATTAAGATAATGAGGGGATATGACAGGAAGCCAGCCCGTAAAAATGGCATCCAGCAGAAAAATAGTCACAAAAAAAACGCACATACAAAGCCAAGACAGTATGCACACTGTTATGGCTGCACTGATAGGGCAGAATAGCACGGTTAAAATAGCATGAATGCATTGGATAAGGTACAACCCTGCTGTTTTCAGCATATGCTCACTAGGAAAAATCTGGTTGATACAATGTCAAATAAGTTTTTGATCACAGTGACAATACTCACCAGCTGGACATCTTCAGGTTCCCCTTTAAGAAAACGGGGATCATCCAATACATCATGAATACTTTTTATTTTGTCCTTAACAGAGGAGGCTGCCTCAGTCTCCTCCTCTTCTACTTCATCACCAAACGACAGCACGTTAAGTTGCCTGAAAGATGAACAAGATGAGTGAAACTAACCCAACATGATTACGGCCCAACAATACTCAACGTTAGAATACTTACTTAACTGCTTTTTTCTTTGGTTTCACCTCGGCATCCACCTTGGCAGCAGATTCAGGCTTCTTAAGTTGCCTCGGAATGATATCCTCAAATGGGTCCCAGAGAACCTATAGACAACAGAAATGCGGAAGCGAACATATGGATATGTCACCAACAAAAAGATTATCATTACACCATCAATTACCTGAACCAAATACAGTAAAAAAGACAAATGTGACAGGGGAAAACTACCTCAACTGAAAGAATCTTCTGCTCATACACCGGTCGATCATCTTTATCAGTCTCAACATCACTCAAGGCAAGAAGGTTGAAAATAGAATCACCAGTGACCTGCAAAAAACAATTACCAACCGTAATCAACTCAAGTGGAACAACACATTACTCCAAGGCATGAACTACAATGAACTCTCAAATTAGAGATGGTACCTTCCCAAATATGGTATTCTTCTTGTCGAGCCAATCACAGCGGTCAAGGGTGATAAAAAACTGGCTCCCGTTTGAATGAGGCGTACCAGCATTGGCGCACGCCACTAAACCCCTGTGGTTAAACCTCAGCCGTGAGTGGAACTCATCCGCAAATGGGGCACCATAGATGCTCTCACCCCCTGCAAAAATCCAGATTCAAATCAATCAACCTAAACATCCACTCACACCCACAACAGAACCCAATAATGCACGGTTTGCTGGCACAAGTTTGCTTCGAAATTAAATCGGCGCAATCAGGTAAGGCTAATTCATGGCAATACTCAGTAATTTGGTGGAAGTCCATAGATAGATTTTGACCAGTATAAACATTGTGGCGCCGAATTAGGAACCCTAGATAAGCATAGGCGTGCTCAGAGGGGAGACAGATCGCACCTGTACCAGAGCCAGTGGGGTCGCCTCCCTGGACGAGGAAGTTCTTGATGACGCGGTGGAAGAGGGTGCCGTCGTAGTAGCCCTCAAGGCAGAGCTGCACGAAGTTGCGCGTCGCCTTGGGTGCCTCCTTAGGCCACAGCTCGATGTCGAGCGGCCCCGCTGTCGTCTGTACCACCACCTTCCCCTTCGTCGGAGGCTCGAGCACGTAAATCGACGACATCCTGCCGGCCTCCTCGTCGCCCCCGACCGCCGCCGCCTCGACACTCCACGCGCCCTCGAGCTCGCTCTCCGGGCTCCGGCCGGTCGACCTTTCCGGTCCGGGTGAGGCGTTGCTGCTTGGGTCGGTTCGAACGTGGTTGGGTCGGACCGCTTCAGGCGACGAAAACGTAAGGATGACTATACGTTTTCTTTGTGTTATACTACTCCGTACTTTGGATAGGATTCTCTCTCTGCTTTGTGTGACAAAAGATTTGGTGATGCGAAATCATCCAAACGGATTGGTAACCATGAGATTATTTCAATTCACCATTTGAGACATATGGCAATCTAAACTCATTAAAGGTACAAGAACGAAAGCCCTCTGGGACGTCTGTGTCGACAGGTTGATCGTTGTCGTCTAGCCAATCTTAATTATGACAGGGAAAATTCCGATCAAAATTATTAGGGGACAATAGGGCTACTTAAAGTTTCACAATAAAAATTGGTCTTGTTTAGCAAAGTGGCTAAGAAGGCTCCGAGTTCAAATTTGCAGGCTGGTTATGTAACGTCACATGTTATGTCTGCGTATAGAGCGGATCTTCCAATATGACATGGTATGGCGGTCATCACACCTAACTCCGGCGCCAAGTATTCCTTTCTTTCCGCACTTAGCCCATCTTGTTACTGCAGATCCATTTTGACGTCATGGAGGGGCTCTGGGAACTTAGCAAAAGAAGAAGAAAAGAAGAGCAGCTATCAAAATGGTACGCCCTTTATGGGTTTTTATTTTGTGATGGCCCTTATTACAACCATCTTTGGTTCAGCGTCTGGCTGCCCTACCACCCTTTCCGTTTGTAGCTGGGGCTGAGAGCTTTGCTTACTCCTGCCCTCCAGCTTTGCCCAAAATTGATTCCCGTAAACAAAAGCTCTTCTAAAATCCTTTTGATTGCTCTTTTATTTATTTTTATGTGGCTTGTCAACGCAAAATAAAAACATCACAACTTCGCTATACCTAAATTTTTTTTGCTAGGTCCGTCACAGCCTGCGTACATGGCATAGAGTATAAATTTGATGATTTTGCCGATATGTCTATATATTGGAAAATAGATTGATACTATGTAAAGTACCAGTTAATCTTCCCCGTCTCGAATTGAAAATACTTCTTTAAGGGGACTTAGCTTGGTCGCTGACTTTTACGTGGTACCAATCTATTTTATTGGAAAATTTGTCCGTAGGGCACTCATAAAGCGTGGTTTGGTCTCAGAAACACTGCACTCCTGTGATTTGCATCCCAGACACCATGAATATTTGGTTTTGTGTCCCGGACACCGCCATCCAATAAAAAACGAATTTGACCTGCACAGGAGAGAGAGGAAGGGTGAAAATGACCTACTTACCCCTGCCTTATCCCATCCTTTAAGGACGGCGACCGACGACCAAGAATTTCAGGCCATTTCCCCCCAACCCTAATCGACTTCAACCTAGGAGAGATGGTCGCTGACGGGCCGCCCAAACGGATCAAACCATTCTCCGCGAAGCCAGTGCAGCCAAAGAGTTTGCAAGAGAAGCATGGCTGCAGTGGCTTCCGGGTCCTCATCTTCATGCGGAGGCAGAGCCCCGTACCCGGTGAGTCTGATTCCGGTCGAAGAGCTGCCGCTGATTGAGTGCCCCGACCATCCAGACCGCAATTTCGTCCTCTTAACAGCGAAGACGACAAGGAATCGAGGGAGGCACTTCTTTTGGTGTACGAAGAATGCGCGGGTAAGAAGCTGATGTCGATGCCATATGTTTGTATCTGTTTCCCTTTTTTTTTGTCGATTTCAGCATTTTTCTTGGTTTGCTTACAGATGCAAAATGCTTGCTCATGGTTTTTGTGGGAGAACGAGTACTACGAGTACTTGGTGAACAATGGTTTTTTGGAGGATTTCAATGTTGCATCTTCTCTCTTTGTGACACACAACGCTGCAATGGCAGAGCACTCTGCTGAGCGTAGTGTGACACACGCTGTTCTGGAGTTGCAGAAAAAGGTCAACCATATGGAAACGGCGATCACCAAGCTAAAGCAGGAGCAGAAGGCATCCAGAAGATTTAAGTTCCGTTGTAGTTTGCTTCAATGTAATTGTAATGATCATGGCTCTTGTTGTAGCTATGATGAAAATGTAACAAGTTGAATCAGTGCATCAATTTAATCAGTGTGTACCAGTTTATCAATTGCTTCAATGAATGATTGTATGAAATGCAATGACGTAGCATAGTTTTCACAAATAACAGATGGGGTCCCATAACAGATTAAAGGTTTTGGCAGACTTGAACAAGTCTCACAACTTGCCTAGATTACAACTCCTAACGAGTTTGACATCTGACAGTACATGAAGCGATGGAAAGGTTTAAAAGTCATGGGGAACTTAAATCGTTAGTTACAAACTGGCAACAAAATTACAGGATTGCATGTCACAGAATTACATAATTCTATTTCATGACAACACATGTTCATCAGTTCGGCCTTAGATTTTCCCTTGGCTGCTTCCTGGCATTAGATTTTCCCTTGGCTTTGTTGTTGGGCTGCCAGCAGGAGCATCCAAATTGAGTGCTCTGGCTTGGCTGTGTAGTAGAAGAAAGGAAACTTAGCAACAGATGACAGAATTAGACATATTACCTAATGACAGTTTAACAAAATGTAAGCAAAACAAAGCAAAGAAGTAAGTTACCTCCTCATGATTGCTCCTGGGCTGTCCATTGGAGTTGCAGGTGATGCCATTAGTGTTAGTGGGGAAGTAGGCTCTTGTACTACAACTTGCTTTTGCTTCTTGGCCCTATTTCTTTTACGCTTGCTGGGGGTGCATCCGAGTCATAAACCGTCTCATTACAAGTTTTTTGCATGTGCCTATACTGACCACATCTCTTGCATTTCTTCCTTTTCTTGGTTGCTCCAGAACTTCCTTCTTCAACTCCCTTTATTCTTCTGGTCCTTGGCCTGCCTGCTACCCTCTTTAGTTTCGGTGGCCATAGCTTGAATCCCATGTCAACTTGAGGCCATTGTGTTTTGTCAGGAATCGGCTCAATATGAGCAGCATATGCAGCCTTAAACTTAGCAGCAGAGTAGTAGTTATCAACATAATCAGCAAGGTCTAGGTTTCTATAAGAACATATCAAATGAATGGCATGAGTACAAGGGATTCCAGTTAACTACCACTTCATGCAAGTGCAATGTCGATCAGGTAAGTTAACCGTATGCCTCCATGGAGTCAGGTCCCTATGCACCCCTTCAATTTCTGCTTTCATGTCACGACCTTTGTGCACAACATAACCAGCCAAGCCTCTACTCTTTGCATGCATATCTTTCATGATGTGTGGTAGCACCTTTCCTGTCAACTTATCTGCAAGCTTCCTCCTGACATACATCTTCTTCATCCACTTCTGTCTGATAGCATCCATGAGCTCAATCACAGGCAATGATTTTTCATAAGTTATCTAGTTGTTGAATGTCTCTGCCAGATTATTAGTAACATAGTCACACTTGCATGCTGTGGAGAACAAACATCTTGCCCACACATGTTTATGAGTATCTTCAATCCAATGGATAGCCTTTGGAGAAGCATCTTTCATAATGTTGTAATGCTTCTCATATTGTTGCTTCATGTAGGCTCTTGAGGCTGGCCACAAATTTTTCTTGAACACTTCCCCATGATATCTCTTCTGAAAATTCTTGAAGAGATGTCTTATACATTCCCTGTGCTCTACACCATTGGTGAACACACTGGTAACAGCCTTATCTATGCCTTTGCCGGCATCAGTTGAGATCACAAGACCCGGTGGTGAACCAATTGCCTCTGCTAGTTTTTCCATGAAGCAGCACCAATTGTCCTTGCTTTCAGATTGAAATACACCATAGGCAACTAGGAACATCCAGTTATGACCATCAATCCCAATGGCTGAAGCTAGTTGGCCCTTCCACCTCCCTGTCAAAGCAGTGAAATCAATTCCTAGATACGGTCTGCAACCATTGAGGAAACCATCTATACATGGTTTCAAGCCCACAAACATCTTTGTGAACCTGAACCTTTTCCCAACACACTCATAATCTATATGCACTATGCTGCCAGGAGACTTCTTCTCTATCTCTGCCTTGAATGCAAATGCATATTCAAAGCTGTCATCCCATTTGCCCAATATCTCATCAAGAGCTAAAGTTCTATCATTGTACACAATCCAGTAGCTAAGCTTGATCAAGTACTTCTCCTCAATCTTCTTCAACAAAGTCGATGTCCCAAGACCGGGATCATCCCTAAGCCACTGCACAACTCTATCTCTAACCCAAAATTGGTTAGCCATGCAATTATCCACCATGTTGCCAGTGCTTTTGCAGTAATGCTTGTTAGGAATCTTCTTAATCTGCAAATTGCAACATCAAAATGATGTTAGTCCACAATACAATACTATACTGAATTGGAACAAAAACAGGATATTGGTTACTAACTTACCATCCAAGTCCTGTCATCCTGCAGCTGTGATGCATGTATCCTCCACCTGCACTTCTTTGCCTTGCAATGCCCTCTATATCTTTTGGACTCACTGTAATCAGTTGCAATTTCAATCTCATTTAGAATGGCGTACTGTCTAATTGCCTGCTTGAATGTAGAACCATCCTGAAAGGTTACACCTACTTTAATAGTAGGATAATCTAAGTTAATGACATGGTCATGAGTATGGCAACCTTCTTCATCATCCACTTCACAGTCATCATGGTCTTCTTCATCTGAGTCGGGAATGTACTCAGAGTCATCTGTATCATCATCTGAAACCAAATCATCATGGAAAGCCTTCTCATCATCTACACCCACATACTCTACTTCTATATGTTCACTCCTATGGTGTGCTGTTAGTGCTTGGATTAGCACCATCTTTTGTGGTGGTAACAGATGGATAAGAAACTACATCAGTGATCCCAGAAGCTGCCACAACAGTCTCTGGAGTGATTGAACACAGTTTGGTGAAATTTGATCAGAGGAACCAACAACAGCAATACATGTGCTTTGTTGTGTACACAAAGCAGGTTGTTGTTGTGATCCTTCTACAATACTCATGCCCATCAAGTTTTCATAAACACTAGAAAGGGTGCTACTATTTCCCTCACTAATTGGTCGATTAATCATGGAAATAGAAAGTGTCAGCCTCCGAATCTGCCAATACATATCAAATGCAGCAAGCAATGTGGAATCTGAATCAATCGGCTTAAACCGGCTAGAAACCTTGTCCCAATATGTCACTATCAACTTCTGTGTCACACCATGCTTGAACTCAACCTCTAGATTAGAATAGAAGTCCATCCAAGACATCATATCCTTGTCTACAACCCAATTAACATTCCTGCTATCATGCAAAGCTGCCCTACTAGTTCCAACAATTTCCTCATAAGGTGTGATACGCATTGCTACTCGGCAAGAAGAATTTGGATCCATCCTACCAAAAAAATTAAAAACGGAGAAGTTAACATTTTACCGCCTCTTCAAATCGAACCAATACTTGCCTTACTAGGGCTTCATCTAACAAAACCAACAAAATCATATCCATCTGCAACAAAGCGGACACAAAGGAAGTATGGAATGGACTTACCCCTCTGGAACCCATGACAGGTTCAGAAGAGACTTCGGCGAATCGACACTCCGGAGGCGCCGAGCACTTCCACTAGTCTCCTTCGATGAATCCACCTCAGAGCACCATGGCTTGGGGAAGTGGTTCACCTTGGAGCGGATGGACGAGTGCGAAGTCAACCTTGGGGACTGTCTCTGGCTAGGGTTACGGCGACAGAAATGAAAGAATTTAGATGGAGGCGGCGGCGGCGGGTTTGACCAGCCGTGTGAAGAATAAAACGATGGGATAAGGCAGGGGCAAGTAGGTCATTTCCACCCTTCCTCTCTCTCCTGTGCAGGTCAAATTCGTTTTTTATTTGGTGGCGGTGTACGGGACACAAAACCAAATATTCACGATGTCTGGGATGCAGATCACGGGAGTGCGGTGTTTCTGAGACCAAACCACGCTTTATGAGTGCTCTACAGACAAATTTCCCTATTTTATTTGTATCTTGTTTGCTACCTTTTCTTTAGAAGGAGGGGAGGGGGGACTTGCTCGCTGACTTACCACTGGCATTGTATTTATTTATTATATTTATGATTATGACCGTTTGTGAAATCAAACTAGGAACACGTCTGAAACCACGAATTATAAAGAACTTTCACAAGGACCTAAGCAAGTGCCGGAGCATCCAATCCATTGAAACATATGCCGTCACAGTTCACAGGTCACAAATTACAATGAATTTGTCTATTCACATGTGCCGTCTGAGACCAATTCAAGAGGTAACATTGTTACGGTCTCTGGCAATACACAAATTAAGATCAGTTACTTACTGGTTCTATATTTACAGCCTCAAATGTAATCTCTCCCGGTCACTATCCTGTAGCGGTACACAGAGTAAGGCGGAGGCCATGTAGTAGCGTGTTTCCCGCCGGATTTGCTGTCGCCTCCACCTTGCTGCTTCTTGGATCTCGTCTACCATTTCTTGCGGACGAGCACGACTCTAATCACTCCGAATGGATGAGGCCAGCTTGTGTAGCTGGTAATGGCTCGCCCCTGCGTCAGCCGCGGGTCACGCTGACGATCAACGCCCGAGCCAGCCCGCTGGCGTCACCCGGACGCGTCTTGCTAATTTTGTGGGCTTGCGGGACGGCGACGGCAGGACGACGGCGACGGGATTAAAGCTTGGCACTCTCGTCGGCTAATGATTTTGCGTCAGGCAACACACGTGCTTTTTGCCGTGCCGGCAGCGAGGGCATTTCTTCGATAAGTAGACCGTGAAAAGTCTTACTGCTGAATGAAACCTGATCTAATTTGCTGTCGAAACCTCCGAGGTGGTGTTACTGGTAGATTTCTATTGACACATCACGTCAGTCGTCACCCCAACATACGCCAGTCGATTTCTCAGCTCAGATTCAGCCAAAGTACAGCGCTAAGAGCACCAGCAACTTATGCACAAAGCGAACCGTGGTTCATCTGAGAGTTCGATAGGCGAACCATGGTACATTGCAGGCATCGAACCAAGTGTGGAGGAAAAAAAAACGAACCATCTTTTTTGCTTCGATTATAATCGAACCATGGGAATAAACTAATGGAACCAAAGTACTTTGCGTTGAACTGTTGAGAGCCCCTTTCATGTGTCTTTAGCGTTTTTCAGAAAAAAAGGTAGACTTTTTTAATTTGACATCACGAGCCCACTATGTTGAGAGAAACAAACCATATCACAAATCGATTTTAGCAGCTCGAACCATGTCGTTCAGTTCGAACCATCATTGTTGCTGCTCTAAGTCTGTCTGCACCAGATGCGGTAAAGCCCCTGCAGGACGACGATGTAGTAAAAGGCGCTCACCGAGACATACTACACATCCTGCTATGCCAAACGTGGATTCCGGGTATGCCAAATAAAGCGAGGCAACGGATGAACGGTATGATGCGGGACTCAGACGAATAAAGGAGAAAATAGAGGAAAGAATAGAGAAAAGTTAATATATAGAAAAAATTATTATATAATATATGATAATTAGGATAGAGCATAAGATATAGAGTATGATGGATGCGGAAAAAAGAGAAAAGAATTTTATTAACAAGAATAGAATATTTTTTTAAAGGATAAAAATAAAATATCACGAGTATGTAACATCAAAATCGAATAGTACTACAACTTTTATCGTCCGAAATTCCTCTGATTTTCCATGTGACGCAAAGAGTAGTAGCAAATTGTTCGATCGTCGGAACGGGGATTCGGATTGGGAATCTCGGCACAGGCTAGACACAGAGCAGGAGGCCCCAAATGCAGAAAAAGCGAACATCGGAGTATATGGGAGAGTCAGAGGTCAGACCTAACCCGATTTGACCAGAACATCTCGGCACGGCATGGCGAGGGCCTTTCCATGCCTTTTTTTTTCGAACAAGCCTTGACCACGTCGTCGTTCGCGTTCGGCGGACAGCACAAGAGTCAGGATAAATTCTCCTTTGAGAAACCTTTACTTGGTGCTTGCGGTGTGATCTCTGATGCAATGACGAGAAGAGTCGTCGTACCTACCGAGGCCCAGGAGGGAGGGCACGGGCTCGCGCTTTTGCTTTTGTTCGTTGACTTTTCCGTGGGTGCCCATTTGAACATGTGGAGCGCTTGGTTTGACTTGAGCTGCAAGTCCGTTCCTGCTGGAGTAGTAGCAAAACGAATGTGCTCGGGAGCTTGCGTATAGTGCACTTTGACATAAAATTTGCTGGTAGACATTCTAAAAAATGTGACTATTGCTGGTGGACATTGAAACATGTTTTATTTGGTGCTGGACACTATGTCTGGTTGTTTGTTAGTGTCCAGTAGCAAATAGTTCTTATCTCAATGTCTTATAGCAAAAATCACAATTAAAGAGTATCCAGTAGCAAATTTGACCTTTCTGTTATTACGACCACTTGTTGTCAGAATAATGATGCTGAATCGCTGTAATAAAAAACTTGTGCCACTCGCAGCACAGAAGCAGTGCATTCATACCAGTCCGAATTAAAATCAATTTTTTGGGCCCAGCGCAGTCCCGCACATGACATGAGAGCTGCCGTTCTGGAGCTCGGGCTGGCTACACGCCGCCCCTCCGCCGGCGCCAACAGATCAGCGTTTGTCTCGCAGGGAAAAAACGTCACCCATCGCGTGGTCGGGGCAGGGGCATGTCGGCGAGGCGCTCGAACGCGACATCGCCTCGCCGCTCTTTCCTCGGCCTTTTCACCGTTTTGGCTTGGCGTCGCTGTTAAAAAAATGGCGAATCCTTCCACGGCAGCCTTCCCATGCCCACGATGCCGCTCGCCCATTTGACCGCGCACCGCCAAGGCGACGCCGCGAGCAAGAGCAACTACCGGTGGTGGGTGGCCCACATGAGGACGAAGAGGAGCAAGCGCATCGTCCATGGGGAGGCCGGTCCACGCGGTGTCGTGCCGCGGCAGGCCACCCACCATCCCATCACCTGCGTGAAACCGCGTAATCCAGGCACGCAGCTCCACGCGTGGTGTCAGAGCCTCCCTCCACCGCAGGCACGCAGGTCGGTCTCGCCTTCCTCCTTTCCTTGTCCAGAAAGCAACTGCCCGCCGCGTTCACACAATCGATCACCCATCTTCCTCATCGTCTTGCCTCCTCCTCCGCACATCAAAAGGGTATTTATATACCGCCGCCCCCTTTTCACACCAGTCTCCACCCCCCCCCCCCCCCCCCCTCTTCGCCGCGGATGCGAGCGCCACCAATCCAATCGAACGAGAAGACTCCCACTCCCATTTCGTGTCTGCTTTGGACGGGAGAGAGAGAGAGAGAGAGGCTGTGTTTGACGCGCACCTGCCACCAGCCACACCCGCTTTGATTTCGAGCCTCCTAGCCTAGCGTGTGTGTGTGGTCAAGCCAACACGCTGGTATCGTATATGAGATCCCCATCCAACGGCCACGCCCCAGCAGGCGGTGGTGCTGGACCAGGAGCAGGAGCAGGAGCAGGCGCAGGGGACGACGACTTCGCCTTCTACTACTCCTTCCTCCAGGACGCCGCCGCTCCTTCGCTCGACGCCCCCGCCCCCGCCGCGATGACCAACGGCGGCAGGAAGAGGAAGCAGCTCCAGCGCGGGCCCGAGGCCGGGGACGAGGACGCCGCCGCCGCCGCTGCCGGCGGCGGGGGGAACAATACTAAGAAGAAGCGGTCCATCGCGAAGATCCTCACCTCGCTGGTGGCTCTGGAGGCCGAGGAGCACGCGGACCGCGCGGGCGCCGCCGACGCGTCCCGCCGCGAGCTGGCCCTGCTCGAGTCCAACGCCGACGCCCGGTCCCAGGCAACCGCGGAGTACTTCGCCAAGGTGGAGGGCAGCTTCGACGCCGCGGCCGAGGCCGACTCCGCCGCCCGCTCCAAGCGCTCCCGCCTCTCCGCCTCCGCCGCCGCCGCAGCCGTCGTCGCAGCTGGGGAGGACTCCTCCGCCGCCACCGGCACGGCGTCGGCGTCAGGAGGTTCCCCTTCACGCGCCGCTGCTGGTGGCCCGGGGCCCCACCACCAGCGTCGTCTGTGGGTGAAGGACCGGTCCCGCGCGTGGTGGGACCGCTGCAACAGCCCGGACTTCCCGGAGGCCGAGTTCCGCCGCGCCTTCCGCATGTCGCGGGCCACCTTCGACACCATCTGCGACGCGCTGGGCTCCGCCGTCGCCAAGGAGGACACCATGCTCCGCGCCGCCATCCCCGTCCGCCAGCGCGTCGCCGTCTGCGTCTGGCGCCTCGCCACGGGGGAGCCGCTCCGCCTCGTCTCCAAGCGCTTCGGCCTCGGCATCTCCACCTGCCACAAGCTCGTCCTCGAGGTCTGCGCCGCCATCAAGTCCGTCCTCATGCCGCGCTTCCTCCAGTGGCCCGACGCCGACGCCGCCGCGAGGGCCAAGGCCGCCTTCGAGCGCACCTCGGGGGTGCCCGGCGTCATCGGGGCCATGTACACCACCCACATCCCCATCATCGCGCCCAAGATCTCCGTCGCCGCATACTTCAACCGCCGCCACACGGAGCGCAACCAGAAGACGTCCTACTCCATCACGCTGCAGGGGGTGGTGGGCCCCGACGGCGCCTTCACCGACGTCTGCATCGGGTGGCCCGGGTCCATGCCCGACGACCAGGTGCTCGAGAAGTCCATGCTCCACCAGCGCGCCGCCGCGGGGATGATGCACGAGTCGTGGCTCGTCGGCGGGGCGAGCTACCCGCTCATGGACTGGGTGCTGGTGCCGTACACGCACCAGAACCTCACATGGACGCAGCACGCGTTCAACGAGAAGGTCGGGGACCTCAGGCGCGTGGCCGTGGAGGCGTTCGTCAGGCTCAAGTCGCGATGGGCGTGCCTGCAGAAGCGCACCGAGGTCAAGCTGCAGGATCTGCCCGTCGTGCTCGGCGCCTGCTGCGTGCTGCACAACATCTGCGAGATGCGCGGCGAGGAGGTGGACCAGGACATACGCTGCGAGCTCGTCGACGACGAGACCACGCCGGAGAACCCCGTGCGATCCGAGGCCGCCAAGCGTGCAAGGGACGACATCGCGCACAACCTACTACACCGTGGCCTCGCAGGCACCACATTCTTCTGATCATCCATCATCGGTTTCCCTCTTTTCTTTCTTCTTTGGTACAAATTCAAACCGAAACAAATGTTGTAGCGATTCTTCTAATTTAGCAGGTAGTAGCATACTTTTACTCGAAGATTTTGGTAGGATTGTTGTTAGCTGTTGGATGACACGATTGATCTAGAGACAACAGTGTAATTATTAAAGGGATTAGGGATGTGATGTAAAACATCACGGGGAAATTCTGGGCATCCTCTGTTCTCCAAACTTCAACAAATATTATATGTATACAGTTTAATTTGCACAACAGAAAAGTGTTGAAATAGATTATTATGAACTGAAGAACAAACAATCCCAATTATGTGCGTTCTGTGTTTCTGCCATTTTGATTTCAGCGTGAGCGCAATCTGCATTTCCTCCTAGAGGCCTGGTGTATGGTAGCGTCGTCTCCTTGCAGATGCATATTCTTTTAGTCGGCAGCATAAAATTGAAGAATATTTTGGTAAGATTGATGCTGTTAGATATTGGATGACTTGACAATGTAATTAAAGAGAGATTATATCAAACATCACATGGGAAATTTAGGCATCATCTGTTCTCCAAACTTCTAGAGATGAACAATCACATTGATGTGCATGATGTGTTTCTCTATTTCGGTTTCAGCGTGAGCGCGACCTGCTGACGCGCCAATTGCCTGGAGGCTTGTGTATGGTAGCGTCTTCTTGCAGATGCAGTTGATTGTGCGCCTCATCTTTCAACTAACATCTGGGGTTCTATCTATCTAATCTCCCTACAACACTAATCGACATTATGATACGATGTGATGTAATGGTGTAGTTTCTTGTCTCAATCTGACTTGATCACTCACATCATAGCCTCTCAGATGTAGTGATCAATACATCAGAGCTCTGTCAGATCTTGTGACCAATGTATCTCCTCGCTCATTAATCCTAGCCGTTTCTAACAGAGACAGATCATGGCAAACCAGAGGTCGAGTAACATCTCTCTTGGACATGTCTCAAAATCCATTTTGAGCTCAGAATTCTTGACATAACATAATTGTTCAGTATTGTTGCTCCGCTTCTACTCCCACTTGTCTGCCCGTCGCAATCCTGTGTGAATTATGCATAGTTATTAGTAGTACTCTGTAATAAGAGCTGAAGCTTATGGCCGGTGTCATCCGTCTGCCGTGCCTTGTTGATCACGCGGGAACTCGTGTTGGTGTCTTGGTGAGCGTTGACACTTCGTCACGGAGGACTGCTGGTATGCTCACCGAAGCGAGCAGATGACCCTGTCGCCGCCAGTGCTGCAGGGCAGGACCTTGCATTCACATGTACAGTACTCCAGACCAGAGTATGCTTGCTTGTTCTGGAATCGGGTAACTTGTGTTCAGACCAGAGGTCGCCGCTGTCAGGACTCACGAGACTCATGACACAACAATGCATGAGCAATTGATGTCAATAATACAGGAACAGGAGTGCATCCTTTGAGCTCGCAAGTCGTCGAAGCAGTACAGATGGCCCTGTTTTTCCACCGGCGCTGACCGATCGGCGCGCTCTTGTTGGATGCTTGTGCCGCCCCCCGCATGGGCCAGCCAAGCTGCCTGCCATTTGTGCTCCTTGGGTTTCAAGGGACGGCTAACGATCCTGCTTCTGGACATTGCTGGCACGATGGCGAGTCAAAAAGAAACGTCTGGCTGGGCTTCTGCTGAAGTCGACGTGTGGTTGCTATCGCTACGGTAGATGAATACACGTTTATTTATCTTGTCTTCGAGAGTGCACGAGCCCGGGAGATCTCAGTAACTGACCTGCCTGCCATGTCTTGTAGAGTGGCCATGTGCTTCTACGTTGTTTCTGGACACACACTTTCTTGTAACCACATCAAACGTTCAGACAGACGGGTCGCTTCTCCCTTCCCCCTGGACCGTGGTGGGCTGACTGGGCTTGTTGTCCAAGGCGCTTTTGATCGTTCAGAAAAGGCAGTAACGCGGCGATGCTGGAGCCTGGAGCCGCCTCTGCTTTTGCTCTTCGGGCTGAAAGCATTGTGTTGTGGACTTGTGCAGTTGTATTGGTCAATGGTCATGTCCCGCAAATCGTCTTTTTTCCTTTTCTTTTTTTCCCACCAAGATCTGGCGATGATCGATTGACTCCCTTTGCGGCGGTCGGTGGAGGAGATTGCGAAAAGGGCGGCCCAAGATTCCTGCCCGATGCTTCCTGGAAAATGGAGCCTCCGACCCTGCATCCAACCTATAATGGCCACGCGTTTAGATCCCCGCATATTGCTCTGGCCACAACCGGTGGCGATAATGATTAGCGATTAGATTAAGCAGATTGGGTCATCATGCCCATCTAATGGCCGGTTGGTAGTGGCTCCAGTGCTTTGGGGAACTAAGCACGAACAGTAATAGTGTCGAGACCTTCTGAATTTCGATGGCAGCGGCCGTGCCGGCGGTCCGCGTACGTATCCGCCTGAGCAACGACGAGCTTTTGTAATGTCGCCGTCGGAGTGATGATGATGACGACGACGTACGGCCGGGCTGCGGGAAAGCCGCAGACGGGTCTTTCGACCGAATCCGGCGCAAAATCCGGTGGATCCCGCAGCCGGTTCGCGCGGGTACCGGTCACTTGTGGAATACGTACGGCTACTGTTCTCGCCGCACTCCCGAAGGAAAACGAGTGGATCCTCCTGCAGATACGGCGAGTTTCTTTTTCCTTCGTCTGCGCGCATGAGCCATGCGAGTAGATATGGCCGTCCTTGCTTCCGCCGTCCGAGTGCGGGAGTCTCGCGAATCCAAGGTGTTGATTTCGATCTTGGACGATGTTATAAACGACCGGAACTAGTCCAGTCACGTTAATCGGCACCAGCTTAAAATGTCCCATAAAAATACCATTCTCGAGTTTGAAAAAAATGTCCTATAAAAATGTCGTTTTCGCCTCTCCATGGTTCTTTTCCGGCAATAAACGCCCACAGCAGCAGCACACCTCTCTTTCCTCGGACTTACCTTTTCGGACAGTGTTTCTTAGATAATGGAAAATCTTTTCGGACAGTGTTGTCTCATAGATAATTTTGAGATAGTTTATCTGACCACTTATATAATAGATAGAGTATTACTCACAGTATAATAGATAGAGTATTACTCGGAGTATTTTTAGTTGTCTCACATTAATTAACAACTTCTAAATTTCTAAAGATAAAAAAGTTTTTTATGAATTATACGATAACTACAACTCACAGTAGTTAGCGCTCGGTAATTGTAAAAACTGCACTCATGTTTTATTAAAAAGAAACTTATGTGCATTATTCTAATTGCATCTTATGCTAACACATACTACGGTGTGAAAAAACCACTTGTATAGTTTTTTCTGTTTATATGAGAATGTGCTTTTTTTAGAAGAAGGAAGGTCGAACATGTTTACTGTAGACCTTCAAATACTTACTATACATATTTTCTATTTTTATTCCTTGCAAAAAAAATCCATTTTTTATATATGGCAGAACAACACATATAGAATAAAAATAGAGTAGGAGTTTTAATTATTATCTATGATAAATTTGTTCTAAACTTTGTCAGATATTTTCATTTCTTATCTATATGTGGTGTTGTAATAAATAATACACCCTACAAATCCACATTCTTGATTTTAAATAAGCTGATTTGTCCAGCTTCATGTTCGAATAACATGCTTGTTCATGTAAATAAAATTGAGAGCCTTTCTTCTTCCTAAACACAAGGGGAAATATTTAATGGCCCGGTAGGGGCCTAACCCCCCTTACCCGTCATTGTACATAATGCCAAATACAATTTTGGAAAATATATTTTCTTTCACATATCAGAAATTTATATTCGATCAAAATCATACTTTACTTTGATTCAAATAGAAGGTAACAAAAAATAAATCATGTGTTACAAGGATTCAATTGTTACCTATTACTAGCTATTTCTTGTTGTAAAATAGTATGTCTCAAAATTGTTCCTACTAAGAGACTGAGTCTGATTTTTCTTTAAATACTTTTTGGGTATCATTTTATGACGTATAGTCATCTTTTTTGTTGCAACAAAATATGACATATATTATAATGCATTCTAGATTATTCTTACTAATAAATTTTGTTTATTTTCTTATCTGCAGTCTTGTTTAATAAGTATCAAATAGTTTTGTGAGTATGTTGTTTTCACTTAGCAAAGTAACTAAAGGGTGGGAGCACCCATTCTAACTGTTTAAATAGCGGGCACACTGACAAAAGGATAATTCACAATTTGGCACGATTTTATAGTAGATTTCATAGTTAGTCATGCTCAAAAGTGAAATCCATATGCTACCCATGTCTTAGATTTCATAGAAGTTAATCAAAAGAAGGTAGCGTCACTTGCTCTGAAACATGACGTAGTGTACATGGTGGTTCACGTGTCTGACTCCCTGGCTGCGTCCCGCCCGTCCCATTGGGGACCCAGTGCCACCTGACAGGTGGACTCCATTGTCAGCTCCCTCTTTGACGCGTGCGTCGACGAATGACACAGCCTGCCGCGTGTCCATCCCCGGAGCTGCATTTAATAGCGTCGACAAGGCTTTTCGCGCGGGTCTCACGTGGGCGTTCCCTCGAAGCAAACGCTCACTGAACCACGGGACCCGCATACTTGCAGTGCTGTCAGTGAAAGCGCAGGCCGAACGAGCCAGCGGAGGAGAGCACCGGCACACGCGGCGCGCGTGTTTGCTGCGCGGCAGCGTCGCCATCGCCGCCACCTATGCGCCGTTATTTCTGCGGCCTGCGTCCTCGACTTTTTCACTTTTCACCGTGCCGCCCCCAGCCCTGGGCCCCAGCGCGCGGGCAGGCTGGTGGCCGTTGCGCGGTCGTCACGTCGCCAGTCCTTGCGCCTCCACGTGGCGAGGCCGATAGCTGGCGTGTCATTTTCTAGGTTTCTTTTTCGGTGGCTCGCCAGCTTCCTTCCGCCCCCCTTCTTCTTGGAGAAAGAAAAGGTGTTTGCTTCGTTCACGCAAATCAGGAACCGTGTCCACTGGAGTTCCGTTTCAGGTGTAAATTGGTTGTGCAGTTGTTTTCATTCTACGCCACTCAAATTAGATATTTTCTGTAAACTTTTATGCTACAGAGGAAAACGTTTGTAGAGAGTGCCAAGTAGTTCTCGTTTTTTTTTTAAAAAAAATGTTGATAGTAATATGGCAGAAGTATACGCGGGCCAGGGCCAGGCCGGCAGAGGAGTACTGTGGCCAGCGCATCACCAGCGGCAGGGCAGACCTGACAAGCGAGACCACGACGGGTTGCCAAACCGTACACACATCAGAAAAGCAGAAGCAGTCAGTACTAGTCCTGCCCAATGCCCATCCTTTGTGCCACCTCACCTTCACGCACAGTCTCCTCCTCCGTCCTCACTTGACGCGCTCACCCGCGCCTCGCCACGCGCCCGCCTCCCCGCCTCGACACGCGCCCTCCCGCTGCCGTGTGGTCGCGGCGGCGCAGACGATCCCGCGCATCCCATCCCCACAGGCGCCGGCGCGGCTTCGACACCTGTCCACCCTACGCGCACGGGACGAGATGCACGTAGCTTTCCCCCTCTCGCTACTCTGCCTCCCCACCATCACTCTGGTCTGCCGGTAACTTCCCCTTTCCCTCGACAATTACCAACCCAACCCCAGCACCGGGACGGGCTCGGCTCGCTCTCCGCTTCCACGTTTCCCTGTTTCTGCCTTGCTTGCTACGGCGCGCTGCTGCTTCCCTTCCCGTACCTTAGCTTGATTGTTTGCTTCTTGCTCACGAGGAGGGCGCCGCGTGCCTGACTGCCTGTGGTGCGATTCGGATCCCGCCTCGAGAGCCGCGTGAGGCGTGGGCGGCGGCCGGATTCGGGGCCGGATCGGCGCAGATCTGGAGGCCCATGAGGAGGCGCCGTCGGAGGGGTAGCGAGAGCGATGCGGTGCCGCTGCTGCTGCGGAGGAGGACCAGCTGAGCCGGAGCGGGGGGAAGGTGATACTGGAGGACACGGCGGCGGCGGTGGCGGAGGGGGAGGCTGCCGCACCAGGGATGGAGGACGCCGTGGCGGTCGTGGCGCCGCTCGCCGCGCCGACGTTTAGCCCCGCCGCGGCGGGGCTCACGCTGATCGCCGCTGCGGCCGCGGACCCGATCGCGGCGGCCGTCGCGGAGGCCATGGAAGGGGTGCCCGTCTCTATGGTGCCGCCCCCCGTCAGGACGGCCTCGGCGGTGGAGGACGACGACTTGCTGGCGCCGGGAGCGGATGCGGGAGAGGAGGCGGCGGCGGGGAGCCCGTGCTCGGTAGCCAGCGACTGCAGCAGCGTCGCGAGCGCCGACTTCGAGGGGGTCGGGCTGGGGTTCTTCGCCGCGGCGGCGGGCGGCGCGATGGTGCTCGAGGACTCGTCGGCGTCGGCGGCCACGGTCGAGGCGGAGGCCAGGGTCGCGGCCGGCGGCAGGAGCGTCTTCGCCGTGGACTGCGTGCCGCTCTGGGGCTACACGTCCATATGTGGCCGCCGTCCGGAGATGGAGGATGCTGTAGCCACGGAGCCGCGATTCTTCGATGTGCCGCTATGGATGCTCACCGGTAATGCTGTGGTCGATGGGCTTGACCCCATGACATTTCGTCTGCCATCGCATTTCTTTGGAGTGTATGATGGCCACGGTGGTGCACAGGTAAGCCCACCCACATTCAGGCCGATTTGATTCCCATATCAAGCACTGTACACACAAATCCAACTGTTGGTGTTTTGTCCAGCCTCAGTTGAGTGTGATTGCTCGGTTTCTTTGCAGGTCGCAGATTACTGTCGAGAGCGCCTCCATGTTGCACTGGTGGAGCAGCTGCGCAGGATAGAGGGGACTGTGTGTGCTGCTAACTTGGGGGACATCGAGTTCAAGAAGCAGTGGGAAAAGGCCTTTGTGGATTGCTTCTCCAGAGTGGATGACGAGGTTGGAGGGAAGGCGAGCCGTGGAGTCGGCAGTAGCACAGGCACAAGCGCCACCACCGCCGCTGCTGTGCTAGAACCTGTGGCACCGGAGACCGTGGGTTCGACAGCAGTGGTCGCTATCATCTGCTCCTCACATATCATTGTCGCCAATTGTGGAGATTCACGGGCAGTGCTCTGCCGTGGCAAGCAGCCCGTGCCTCTATCAGTGGATCATAAAGTAAGCTCTCTTGTCATGCTTTTATTATTTTTGCCTTTCCTTTTAGTTCACATGTTAATTGGATACTGACTGATTTTCTCTCCATGTGTGCTGCTTTAGCCTAACAGAGAGGATGAGTATGCAAGGATTGAGGCAGAGGGTGGCAAGGTCATACAGTGGAATGGTTATCGAGTTTTTGGTGTTCTTGCAATGTCACGATCAATTGGTATGCATTTTATCAATCTTCATAACTATAATTCTGTCTTAGTGATTTACTAGAAGTCGACTTGTTTTATTATTGGGATGTATAGAAGGTTTTGCATATTTTTCCTTATGTTCCAGAGGTTCAAGTACTGCATGCTGCACTACTCCATTAATGCGTTGATACTCCTAATTTTCATTATGGGAATGTGCTGATCGATAATAATTTTTGTTGCATCATGATCTATGATTCTCATGTGGTCGGCAAAATCAGGATAATTACCTAAAATTCATCCCTGCAACGCAAGCACTTCTGTTAATCTGATTTGGCCTAGTTGAGAAAGCTAGCAGCCTAACATGATAAGCTTACTTGATCAGGAAGGTTATATGAGACTCAATTTGTTCATGTGCCTTACTAACATAATTTCTATTTATCTAGTGATCCACTCTCTGTGTCCATCAAGTACCATGGAACAATTCTGCTCCCCTCCTAGTTATAGCATATTACATGATTTTTTACAGCTCCTGTGTTGTACTTTATTTTTGTATCTTCTGAGCATTGAATATCTTCCTTTGAATCCACAAATTTGACGAAGTTCCGGAAGTGGACCAGGCCCTGTTTTATGATATGTGTGCATGGTGCTGGCTACAGATCCCGCCTAGATAGTCATCATGCCTTGAGCATCCCATAGAAAGGATCCTGTCATGAATGTCCAGTATGCAAAGTTACTTGTGCCCCAGAAATTGTGATTCTTTCTCCACTTATTTGATTCTGCCTCAAGTTTCTGTTGGCTAAGAAAGATTGCGGTCCTAGTGTCCCACCATGATAGCATCCGGTTTTTGTTTTTGAATTATTGTGGAACAAGTGCATACAGTATACTCACAAAAACTGCTGCCTGTCCTGAATTATCATTGCATGGATTGTTCTAGATGCTTTATAATCTCTATTCATGGTTAGAAAGTTATGGAGGTCTGAACTTGTTTGGGTGGTTCATATTCTTTCATAAGCCCACATGTGGGGTGATAGTTTTGGCCTACATTCTCAATCTCATGTCTACGCTATTTCGTGAGTCTCCGGGAAGTGGAACTATGCAGCCAGGATTGTGTCACCCTTCTTTCCCCTTCAAGATAGTTCTTTTTGTTTGGGTTGTTGAGTGGGTTTTCTTGGGTGCTACATTGCATGATGAAAGTAGGAGGGCTGAGAAACCTATGTTCCCTTCCAAGGATATTCTGTATTCTTTTGGAAGGGCATTCTTTCTTGTACATTGCACGGATTTATTCAGCATCACACTGCTTTTTATTTGAAGTTATGTTTGGAAAACATGTACTACTGGTACCTATCAGTTGATCTGATACCAATATAACAGATAGAATGATCATGTCTTAATATAGACGTTCAATATAATATACATATGTCCATATATGGTAGAAACTCAAGATTCACCTTTTAGGCAAAGACACCTCATGCTATTTGTATGTTTCCACATGGTAAGCTAACCTATAAATGAGTGGTCTGGCACATTGAGTATGGTATCTTTGTGCTTTTATAATGTGTATTATCATTTGATAGATCATTAAATTATTTAATATGGAGATGCAGATCATGTGGCTGTTTGAATGCCCTACTAAGCATATTTGGTACCCAAATATCAAATCCTTTCCTTTAATTTACCAGAATACTGATAATGATTTGGTCGGGGACAACAGATTATTGTGCTAATATATGCCCATTGAATGCATCGGTTATGTTTAACTTTCTATTCTTTCCATCTTGTTAGGACCTGAGTTAAGCCATACTATGTTTTATAACGTTATTGTGCAACTTTGCGTTGACACTATTGGTAAACATGATGCATTCAAACTGGATTTCGGGAAGTAGTTGGAGTTGCTAAAGATTCTAGAGTGTATTGCTTGCCTTACATACATTGTTTGACTACATGTTATTTTGTGTTCCTTATTTCTGCTGTGTTAGATTTTTTTGTACTTTTGCAAGACTTCGCCTCCAGTCTGTCTAGTAAATATGCTAAGTTGTGGATTTTTTTTCTTCTAGACACCATGACTTTTGGTTATCATGAGAGTACTCAACCCTTGTGCCATTCACTTTGAAATTTGCTACTTCAGTAATTGAATACTTATAAAACAGAAAACCATACATGATGTCATTTAATTTTTTTTTTGAAATGATGTCTTCCATGTATTGCAGGTGACAGATATCTGAAGCCATGGATAATTCCAGTCCCAGAGGTCACGATTGTCCCTCGCGCAAAAGATGATGAGTGTCTTATTCTTGCCAGCGATGGCCTCTGGGATGTGTTGACAAATGAAGAGGTATGTGATGTAGCGCGCAAACGGATACTTCTGTGGCACAAAAAGAATGGCACAAGCTCATCATCTGCCCCACGAACTGGTGATTCCGCAGATCCAGCAGCTCAAGCGGCTGCGGAGTGCTTGTCAAAGCTTGCTCTCCAGAAGGGGAGCAAAGACAACATTACCGTTGTTGTAGTTGACCTCAAGGCACACCGGAAGTTCAAGAGTAAAACCTAACCATATGGTTTGATGAACAACCAGTGACAAATTGCTAGGAACCTATAGATTTGGAGAATCCAAATTTTAGTCCGATGCCTTAGTACATTACTTAGCCCAGTTCTTTTTTATCAGTTTCTTTCATGCCATTTGGGCTGCCAAGGGCTGTATTCCCATATATGGTACAGATTGCATAATCCGCATCAGGGTTTATGTTTCCTGATTGCGGAGGTGATCCTGTTTTCCATTCTTCTTTCTTTGTCGCCCCTTATTCTTTTTGTTAAGCTGGGCCTCCCTGTATCTGGCAAATGTATATTTGAGCTTGTAGGGTACAAAAGAAACAAGTGTTATAAAAGGATTCTGCATCCTGCCTGCTTACCTCTGAAATCCATCAGTCGCATCAGCTGAGCGAAGACCATTTGAGCACGTTTAGTTCATTTGTTTAACAATTTCGCCGTGGTCATTTCACTACGTAATGAAGGAGGTTTTCATATCACTTTCTTTTTTACCTCATTGTTTCCACACAATTTTGACAGGAGTTATATATATTATAGAGTACAAGAAAATGATGATAGATTGATCAAGGGTTTGTAACATAAAACATGGTGATGAAGTCGATAATCAGCAGCGGTTAGTCCGTCCGAGAATTGAAGCGAACAAAAGATTAAAACATTGCCCCGAAGCCCCCGTACAGAAATGAAGCAATAAAACGAACTGATTCGAGTGTCGGCGATGAATCTCGCACGACATGCCATAGAAAGGAGAGGGCAAAAAGGGGAACGGGGAAGGACGAAAACTATGCCCAGAAGACGGTTCATAGGTTGACAAGAAATATTACATAGAAGATCTTTCTTACATTCACCTGCGATGTTTTGTTTTCACTAATTTCAATTTCTCCAACAGACAGTGCATCATTAGCAGATGGAGAGGCTTCAGATGACAATTGTTCGATCGTCATGATGCCTTAAGGGGGCAGTACTGATTTACGTACATTGTTGCATATGCAACTCCACTGCCAGCCTGAAGCTGCATTGCCTCTTGTCCTGAAAGATACATTCATGATAAAATAACGAGTAAAACCAGAGATTGGGTGCTCAGGTGCCACAATAAGCCCAACTCCAGCTTGGAAACTCCATTTATACTGCATGCCATCCAGTTTCATCAGAACATGCAACTGCTCTGATTTCTTCGCAGCTACAAAATGCTTGACCATAGCCCCTGTTCCACAAAATGTGCCATCATATAGTGCAATCTCTTTATCGAAACCACTTGTCAAAGCACTCATTCTAGCGATTGATAGATGTTCAGCTTCCGCAATGACCTCTATGACAGTTTCGATGCTGTCTGGTACATAGGAGAAACGAATGTCCAAGCCATAACAATCACCCTGAAATCGTCCTGCCAACATTGTTCCAAATCCAGATAAGAGACGTATTTTCTTCCACATACCCACGAAACAGCGGTGTGTCTGCAGATACGTCACCTTCCTCTTTGATCCAAAGATCAACGTCTATTAAGAGATACTGCAAAACATATATTCCACGAGAAGGGCTACAGAGAGGCAAGATGGAGCAACCCTGTAGTTATACAATGTTAGAACTTCATTTAACTGTTCAGTAAAGAACTATGTAGGTCTGTAGGAGAGTTTCATTCAAAAGAGAAAAAAGGATGTAGGAGAGTTCAGCTGGTAGGTTAATGTAGTTATACAGTGTAAGAACTTCAAATTAATATACTGTGAAAAACATAAAGTAGATTTTATCTGCTGTCATTTTCCAGGGCAAATTTGGAAAAACATGCAGACATATATAACAACGAGATGTCTCCAATCCTCGACAATAACACACCACTTACCGGAGAAATTGCTGCTGGATCATCTCTTGAGCGATTGAATATGTAATTTCGGAGTGACTCCGAGCTATCACGAATAGCAAAAGTCCCATAAATAGTAACAGGATGAGCTAGCGGGCTCGATAATTTCAAGGAGAACACTTGCATCATTCCAGAAGGTGAGAAATAAGGTTGAGCTGGGTCGGCTGCACATATATTAAAAAAAAAAATGAGAACGTGCTACACGAGACAGATAGTTAAGTTGCACTTGCACGCCATTGATCACTGGTTCACTTACTTTCGGAAGTAATTTCAGTCCAATACCGAAGATGGTAGCACTCGAATCCAGCAACGCAGGCTCTGGTTACCTTTGGAAGAAGGTGTACCGGCCCTGGAGGCAAAGGATATATGTTGTTGTTAAACAAATCACACCATTCTCCCATCAGTTGATAATTCGTTTCGTCAACTGCTTCAGCTATCTCTTCTGCTTCCTCTGTTGTATAGCTTGCTCCTGTAAAGGCAGCAGTTGTTGCATTATATATGATCATTATAAAGAACTTTGTACGGGTGTTGCGATATATAATTTTTTTTCAAAACCATGGTATTTCGAAACCACAATTTGGTATAGCACTGCGGCTATCATTACCTGGGCAAACAAGAGGTACCGGCGGTGAGGTCCGGTAGTATGGCGAACACCGGTGGTTGTCCTCGTACGAGTCGTCGTCGTAGTAGTCGTCGCTGTCGTCATCCTCCTCGGTGTCGCCTCCGCTCCCGGTCCCATCGTCGTCTGCGTCACCACCGCCGTCCTCCTCCATGGGATCAGGCTTCTCCAGACCTTCCAACAGAACACGCCGGATTTCCTCCATGAATCGGGGGCGAGTAGCGAACGGAAGAGGCAAATAGGGAGGATCTGTTCCGTTTTGTAACTTTCCCTGTTGTGGGCTTCTGGGTGGGAGCATGCATAGCTGTTGTGGGCTTCTTGGTGGGAGCATGCATAGCTGTTATGGGCTTTCTTGGTCAAAGCGCTTAGGCCCAGTATCACGGATATGGACTAGGCCTGATCCGATTCGGACCGGGAATCGACACACCTGAATACCTACCTTTCCTTGTGCGTGGCTTATTCAACCTTGTTAATTAATATATGGTCATTTACTTCGTATTCATAAAGTTAGAGATTAAATCCAAGTCAGTTTTATATATTTTATATTAAGCACCGACTTTCAAAAATCATAACTCCTGCGTCCGGAATCCAAATAAAACAAACTCCGACTCTATCTCGTAGCACTCAAAACATTGTACAACTTCGGTATTTAATGGATTCACAGATTCGGAATTTTTTATGTTCAAATATACAATGCAAAAAATATCTATTCTGATTCGGACTCCTTTACGCATGTCTCTTTGCGGGGTCTATATCTCATAGCTCTGGAGTTCAAATAATATGATGGATATATGTTCCAGAAAGATCTCGACGAGATCTACAACTTTCGTACTCACCCTTTTTCCATTGGAGCACGTCTTGAAGTCCAAAACCGCGACATAATACAGTACTATTTCTGGACTGCGTAAATTGTTTTTTTTCCTTTCGGATAAACCTTCTAGAAATTTTTAGTCATTGTGTCACGACCTTAAGCTTGCATGTTAGGTTTCATGTACGTATAAAGGTATTTTGTAGGTACCATGGGCCTGTAGCAAACCTAAAGTCAGGTTTTATATCGCTATTTCTCATCTTTGAACCTTTTTAGTATTATTTTACCTAATTCTGCAACATCTCAAACAATACTACATGTTGAAATTATTAATATTAGAGATAAAAAAATATATTTATGATGAGAATATAATGGAAAATGGTGAGAAAATGATTATTTATACATATAAAATGGTACACTAAGAAACATGAATACTAATATAAATATTATCTTTTATGTAAAAATATTATTAATACTATATATATTTAACAAATATATTGTGTAAATAATTTTTTTATTTAAACCATACAAAGTGTTTTATTTTTCTTAAGTCCGTCGCAACGCACGGGTATTTTGCTAGTAAATTATTAATTGAGGTGCGGTCGTTCACTTCGTGTCCACAAAGTTAGAGATTGAATCCAAGTCGTTTTATACCTTGCATATTAAGCATCAACTTTTAAAAATTATAACTCCCACGTCCGGAGTCCAAATGAAACAAACTCGGACTCTATCTTATAGCTGTCAAAAAGTTTTACAACTTTAGTATTCAATAGATTTACAGATTCGGAAGTCTTTGTGTTCAAATATACGATGCAAAAATATCTGATTCGAATTCCTCTATGCATGGCTCCTTGTGGGGCCTATATCTCATAGCTTCAGAATCCAAATAATATGATGCATATATATTCCGGAAAGCTCTCGACGAGATCTACAACTTTTGTAGTCACACTTTTTCCATTAGAGCAAGTCTTGAAGTCCAAAACCATTTTTTTCCTTTCGAATAAACCTTCTAATTATTTTTGGACTACGTAAATTATTTTTTTCCTTTCGAATAAACCTTCTAGAAATCCTTAGTCATTGGATCACAACCTTGGGCTTGCATGTTAGATTTCATGTACGTACAGAGGTATCTTATAGGTGTCATAGACTTGTAGTAAACCCAGAGTCGAACTTCATATCGTTGCTTCTCATCTTTGAACCTTTTTAGTGTTATTTCATCTAATTTTACAACATCTTAAACAACACTATATATCAAAATCGTCAATATTAGAGATAAAAAAATATATTTATGATGAGAATATGGTGAAAAATGATGAGAAATGATTACTTCTATATATAAAATGGTATACTAAAAAGCATCAACAGTAATATAAATATGATCTTTCATATAAAAATATTAATAATATATATATGTTTAATAAATATATTATGTAAACGATTTTTTTTTGTTTAAACCATACAAAGTGTTTTATTTTTCTTAAACCCGTTGCAATGCACGGATACTTTGCTAGTTCTGTTTATATTATACACACATTCATTATTCACACAACAAGTACATCCCTGCGGATTGATCCTTTTTTTTTTTTGTGCTTGAATTGATACTCCCCGGTCCCCGCATAACGTAGTCGTCTATCGATGGATCTCCCTCGGTGCACCACAGACCGGCTGAGCGCTCTGCCGGACGACATACTCGTGTCTATCTTGGAGAAACTGAGCAGCACACGCGAGGCAATTCGAGCCTCTGTCCTGTCACGACGATGGGCCAAGCTTCCTTTCCAGCTCCCGGAGCCGGAGATCAGCATCATGGAGTTCCTCCCCAGCGACTCCCAGCTGTACGAGCTACGGGCCGCCCAGCTGAGCCGAGCAATGGAATCCTTCCGCGGTGCCGTTTCAACCTTCACGTCTAGAACCGGTGCCCAGGCGAAAACTCGGTGCCTCAAAATCGAGTTCTTCCTGTCGGACGGGCGCACGTCGATCCTCCAGCGTCTTGCCGACAAGAACAATGTTGGTGCGCTGCAGTTCGCGATCAGGACGACCGTGTCAGAGGCCGAATGCGACGAGAAGCTCATGTTCCGGTACGCGCGGCACTTCCACGAATTCATGGCCGCCACTTCGTCCACGTTCCCGCTGCTCACGAGGCCGGAGCTGAAGAACCTGTGCTTCGGCAGCGACGACCTCGTCGCTGCCCTGGCCATGTGCTTGTAACATCCCTACTATCATACTAGAGTTATCTCCATCAAGAATAAAGCTTATGGCAAAGTTAAACTGAAAAATGATTAAATTTAAATTGAATTCAAGTAAATTTAAATATCATTTAAACTACAAGTTCAAATTTCTCAATATAACTTAGGCCTAACAAAATAATATGTTATAGTGGATGTCAAAATAAAAATTTGAGAATTTTTTTAGAATTTTATATCTTAATTTAGTGCCCCAGATAAATGTCCAAATGGTTAAAAACTACCACTCTTTAAAATTTTTCTTGCCGCCACCTCACTGCCTACCGGCATAAATCATCCGACTCATCGCGTGCGCCTTGTCCTCCTCTTCCGTTTCCACCTAGTTGCGTCCGTCGAAACTGAAGGTGCATCTAGGCCCCTAATTTTATTTTGGTGATTGACGCCAATACAATTAAGAATGGACTAATCTTTTAATGAGCATGTGTGTAGATTATGGTATAAAGTTTGGTGATTAAATGCATAGAAACAGAAAGGAAGAAAAGAAGATGGCAAAGTGCTTCAAGTGGAAATTCAAAATATGCTCAAGAATGAAGTTCATAGTATTTTATTTTAATTCTTGAGTATAGGAAAAGCCGTACTATTAAGAGGGACACAAAAGTGTGAAGCGGAGGTTAACTAAGTGCAAAATTCCCATCTGTAGGTCATACAAAAATTTCCAGGGCAAAATCATCGGACTTGTCCGACCCATCGGACAAGTCCATTGGACTCCAGTACCTCTGCCACTCTGAGTCGTCGGACATGTCCGACGGTCATCGGACAAGTCCGATGACCAGAGGAAAGTCTGACGCATCGGACACTTTTATCGGAGTACAGTTCCTCTGCCACCCTTTTTCATCGGACTTGTCCGATGAACAAGACTTGTCCGAGCCATCGGACAAGTCTATCGGATTCCAGTACCTCTGCCACCCCTGTGCCGTCAGACATGTCCAATGGCCATCGGACTTGTCCGATGGCCAACTTATCCGAGGCATCGGGCAAGCTTGTCGGACTCCAGTTTCTGCGCCACCTTGATTCATCGGACATGTCCGATGACCATCGGACTTGTCTGACACAAATCTCAGAAATTGGGTCTCCAACGACTCCTTTCCCCATTGGGCTATAAATAGAAGACCTCTTCGCCCAGTGGCTGGTTGGTCTAGGCATGTACTATTGTAGAAAAATGCTAAACCCTCTTGCATGTTCGTATTTTTATCAGAACTAAATTAGATGAGAAATACACTATATAATTCATAAGTAATAATTCTCTGTAATAGATAAATTGATGAAACAAGGGATTTAATCCTAGTTTGTCATGCCTAATCATCTTGCAAAGTGACAAGTGTTAGTTCTCTGAATTTTAGTGGTAATTGAATTATTGCCTTTTTTCCTTGTTTTAACTAGTTGAAATTTTTGACCCAATGCACGTCGATAAAACTTGGCACAAAACTCCCTCATGGTATGTCCCTTTTACAATAAATCATTCATATGTAAATGAACTCCAGAACCATGCTAAAATATTTTTTGTCTTCTAAAGCTTATTAATTCCTCTAGTAGCCAGATAGTGACATTGTACCCTTCTAACATATGGCTCTATGTCTTGCCATACAAGCCCTCACCTGCTAGAATTATAGTGAGACCATGGCCTAATCCCTGTCATGCTTGGTATAATTTAGCTCAATCGTGAACTACACCCTTCCATTTTTACACATCACATTGTTATGTTAACGTATTTGTTGAGTAAGTGACATGAATCTTCTCTCACATTCATCATCATTCGTATCATATAGATCATGAACTGAACCACGTGGAGGCCAGTGCAGAGAAGGAGCCAGAAGAGCAAGGAGGGGATCCTGCTAAGCAGGAGCAGGACCAAGGCAAGTTCCGGTGCATCCCACCAGTTTTACCGTTTTATTTTATCGCTAGATAGTGTGTGTACGCTTGTCTGTGCATTAAGTTTATAGGAGTTATTTGAAAACCTAGAATTACAGTAGGCTCCCTTTATCCGACGATAACCTCAGGACGGTAGTTGCTCTGCTTAATTTAGGACGACTATTCATCGAGTGGTATGGAGACCACTCATAGATCAGGAAATATTATCACCGGGAAATGATATCGACTGAAGAAAAGTTGGATGGGATAACAAATGAAGACCGGACGGGCAACTAGGTGGAAAAGGAAGGACAATTTGTCTTCAAGGAGGTAGCTCCATCCGAGTCACCTAAGTCTACGCGTCGTGTCTGGTCTTATGAGGTCAAGTTTGAACGTACTGTTTGCATGCTAGAGTTATGGACCCAATAAACTGACGTAGCTACGACTATTGTCTGGCCAGAAGATTGCCTTCTCCCTTGTTGGCGGAACTAGGAAAGAGAGGAGGGAGGAATCCACCAACGGATGGCGGTACGGGACGCATCATGTTGGGGGATCCTTCTCGGGGGAGTCTGGTCCCGGAAGACCTTCTGATGCCGTATGTGAAAGGTTGCTCTATGCGGCTTCCATGAAGCGCGTATGAATCGTGCAAGCAGGTTTCTTCTGCAGGATGTATATTGATTCGAGTCGCTGCCCCTCACAGTAACGAGTACCACTTGATCGCTGCTTCGGAACGTTGTTGGAAGCCATTAATATGATGAATTGGTTCAATATTGCTGTATGGAATTCTTACTAATTGTATTGCAACCATGATTATTGTAGTTATAGTGCAAACTAAATTTATTATTTTGCATGTCAACTTAACTTGCTTCTAAAACTTTGAAAAATAAGGATCCATTCTTAGGCTGGCTTTTTGGCAATATAAACCCTACCCTTAGCCTGTGCATGTCTAGGAGTCGGTTGTAGATGGCCATTTAACGGATCAGTCTTGCTGAGTATTATTTACTCAGGCCGTAGCTCTATGTGGTTTTCAGATAATCACGGTGGAGACTGTCACTACAATGGTAGGTTCCACTGGGAGGGCCAGCGTTCTGACTGCTGGAGCATCGAGTGGGAACGGTGCACCGACAATGAAGAGGAGTGTAAGGTTCATGACCATTGAGGTCACCAAAAGGTATGATTGTTTTGGTGACGAATGACAAACATGAAATGTGACTAATGTTTAAATGAGTGTTGTGCATGTAGGAAACTTTATCTATCTTATGATGATCATTGATGGTTGCCTTGGCGGTTGATGATAATGACCAGAAGCATGGAAGCTTGATGAGCTTTATGGAGTCTAAGGGTTGATGGAGAGGGATCAAGCTAAGGAGAAGCTATGGAGCAAGTGTTTGGAACACTTGTCTAGTTGTTAGGGCTTTGAGTCCATAGGAAAAACCGGACTATCAAGGGGGTCTAGGTCATGTCTCTTAGGTCACACTAGTTGGTGATGTGCATGGATGCTCAGTGAAATCACAGGCACTAGGTGATAGTGGAGAAGCCAAGGAGCTGTTGGAAGAAGCCGGGAAACAAAGTCTAGAGGAGACGAGGAGTTTCAGCTTCTGCAGGTAAAGACCGGACAAAGAGGTCTTTGAGACTGGACGGTCCGGTGATCAGAGGAAAATTCTCTACAGAGAAGATGTTGGACGCGAGGAATTCTATTGGCAAAGGAACCTTAGAGACCGGACAGTCCGGTGTGCAGACCGGATGGTCTGGTCTTTATGGAGATGGTTCGGATAGAAGAGGAAGCATCGACAACCTCTCTGTTTGGAGAAAGGAGAGAAGAGACCGGACAGTCCGGTGTGAAGACTAGACGGTACGATCATCAGAGGAGGCGACAGAACACAGAGAGAAGAAGTTTCTGTTAGGACTTACAATGAAGAAGCGAGAAAACTGCCAGAGTTGAGATTGTAGAGACCGAACGGTTTGGTCTACAGACCGGACGGTCCGGTCTGTACAAGTAACTCTGGGCAGCGAGGAAGCAAGCGTTGGAAATGTTTTTGGACTAGAGAGAGAAACGGACCGGACGCTCCGGTCAACTAACCGTATGGTCTGGTCAGTACAGGATTTCAGCAGGGCAGAGCTGTTGATGCTTAGGTTTGCAGTTACCGGACGGTCCGGTCAGGCAATGACCGGACAGTCCGGTCAGTAGGCCCAGAAAGCTGATTTCATGAAGCAACGGCTAGTTGGAGGTTGGAATCCTATATAACTTCGTTGCTGGGGTCTTGAAGACTGCCTTTGGCCATTGGGATTACTAGGAGCATCTGTTAGGAGCCAAACGGCGAAGAGAGGAGCACTAGGAGAGGATATTGGATATCTTGAGAGTGCTAGTGAGAGTAACATGAGCATTGATGCACATCTAAGGCTAGGGTGTCCTTGAGGGTGTGATCTAGGTTGTTACTCTTGGTCTATGGTGAGACCTAGACCGGTTAGGTGTTGGTGATCGAGCCTATCATGATTGGTTGTGAAGGACGTCACACATTTGTATACGGTTTGAGCCTGCCGGTGAAAGGGACATCGCTAGTGAGCGCCCGTGCCGGCTCTGGGAGTCCGACAAGTTCTCGAGGGAGGCGAGCTTGTGCTTTGGTGGAAGCGGTGACGCGCACCGTGTCTTCACTCCGGGAGTGATTGCGGGCTCGTGGACGAGAACTCCACATTGGCGGTGGGAGGGACCGGGACTCCGGTGGGAGTGGTCCAACGAGGAGTAGGGGAAGGCGCCATCCTTCCGAGACCTCGAGAAAAAAATCATGAGCCATCTCTTACTCTACTCCTTACTATGACGCTTTACTTTCCGCATTTACATACCGTGCTATTCATGCTTGTGTGCTTACCTTATTCTAGTTGACTACCTTGTAGACTTGTATGAATAGGCTTCTTTACTTGCTAGTAGTGCTTAGCCTCCATACTTGATCACTAGCATGTATAGGAGTTGCTTTGGCTTGATTGATCACCCTAGTATGTATTGTGCTACTCATGCTGTGTGCTCTATATGTGCTTGTTGATCTAGTAGCTTTGCATGAGTAGGACTCCTTGCTAGCTAGTTGTGTGCTTCCTCGTATCTTTGGCTACTAGCTTGCATAGGAGATGTATTGTCTTGTGCGATCCACTAGTATGCTTAGGTTGTTGTTCCTTTTATAGGTCCATTATCTTGCTATTGTGATCACTACTAGGATTGTGCAGGAGTTGTTTTGAGTGGTCGCTTAAAAATATTGGCGAATTTGGTACATAGTGCGAGTTCCCGATTCACCCCCCCTCTCGGTCACTCGGTCATTTCAAGTGGTATCAGAGCCAAGTGCTCATTATAGGGCTTAACCGCCTTGAGTAGTGACCGTATTGAGTTGGGATGTCATCCCATTCGGGGTCGGGCAATGGCTCATGGAAGGATCGCTTAAAAAGCTACCTAAATGCCATGATTTCGGGTGAGTTGATGGACACACTTGTGGACTTTGCCAATACCTTTACCGATGATGATGATGATTGTGTGGATGTGCCTAGTACTAGTGAGTGCCTAGATTCTACTAGTGATGATTTGATAGGTTGCTCTACTAGTGTGCCTAATCTTGCTTGCTCCACTAGCATGACTAGCATTGATGATTGTGAGCCTTTTATTGATCATGCTAGTGAGTCTCTTGTTAAGGAGTTCTTATCTTTTTGTGCTTATGAGGATGAGGACTTACTTGGCTCTCTTATTCGCTTGCGAGGTACCGTGGATAGAATTGTAGCAACTATGTTCGAGCTTCCCAAGTTATTGATTGTCGAGAAGATCCTCACCTTGCTCCTAACAGCAAGCTCCTCTACATCACCCTTGATCTCATCATGAACAAGAATCTTTCTATTGATGATGTGGTTGAGCTATTCTTCAACGATGAGGAGATCACTGCAAGCTTGATGGGGAAGAAGACATTCAAGGTAAACAATGAAGCATCTTCAAGTAAAGGGAAAGAAGTAGTCTTAAGCTCAAACTTCTTTGATCCCTCTACAAGATTGCCTTGCAACAGCTTCTACAACACCTTCGGATCAAGACCTACACCAAGCTCTTCATCAATCGCATCATCAAGCTCTATCTCAAGTGCCATTCCAAGTTCTACTCCAAGCACTTTGGGTGGACCACGCATTGGTCTAGGGGGAGCGCCGACCACAATGCTCACACGATCATTTGAGATGATCAGTCTCACCACTACGGCTCCGGCGCCTCCACCTCATCCACCACAAGATCGACATTGGCATCTTCGTCGAGCTCACCAACAGATAAACACTTTCAGGGGCCTACGGAGGATAGTGCCACATGAAGTGATTGACAAGTGTCTCATGCAAATCACAACTCCTGAGAGGGGTTTGTTGCTTGAGGAGGTAATCAATAGAAGGCATGAGCTCTCAATTGAGAGAGCAATGGAGATGATACATGGGCTTCACACACAAGTGGGACACTTGCTTGAGCACGTCACCGATCTCTATGATCCTCCCCATCGCTACATCGACCTTGGCAATGTGCATATGGGATATGATCATGGACAATGAGGAGGAGGAGTCCGTTGATTGCCGGTACGGTATTTTGGGCAGAACACCTATCATTGCCGGATGCCCTATGTGTATCACCGTGAGAGGGCGTTGTATCTTACTTTTCATCGAACCTCTTAGTATTGTTGAAATATTTTGCTTCCGCACTTTTAAAATTCTGGTTTGTAACTTAAATTCGAATTTATGTAAAACTCTATACTCTATCTATGTTTTTGTTGCAACTATATTATTTCTGTCATGTGTTGTACTATTGGGCATCACAGCGTGTGTCACCACCCGAGAAAGATCCTGGAATGAAATCGTCTTCGTGGTAAGGCAGTTCTGTTACAGTGCTCGCGGCTGGAGCACCTCGAGCTATGCCACTGCTACAAGAAGAATAAAGACAGGGCGGAACAGTTGGTGATCGACGCGCCCAAAGAGTCGGTGCTCTGGGAGTTGGTGCTCGTGGCATGCTTCTTCAGTCTCGTCGTGCTGCGGAACGTGCAGCGGCTCACGCGGCTCAAGTGTGAAATGTGGGTGGCCGACCGTGTTCTGCTCTCCCTGTGTAGCGTCCCGTGCCTAGAGACGCTTGTCCTCGCAGACCAGAGGCATCCGGCATCCAAAGGGTTCAGGCTCAGTGACCTTTTGGCCAACGCCACCGGACTGCGCTGCCTCTCTCTAAACTTCAGGGGCGAGAAGGTAAAAATATCATCTAGCATGTTTTTTTCGGTTCTATTTACTAATTGTTTTCACCAATAAGAGTGCATAATAAGCATTAGATATTTCTCATATATCTATTGTTACCCATCTATGTATCCACTTGGACTTCAAGTTTTTGCACTCTTTTTCCCATGACAAATTTGGATACAACCAGAACCTCCAAGGACGCTCTCTGCTGTGTTTGGGAAGCTGACTGCACTTTCTCTCGACGGAGTCTTTGCCTAGTGTGATCTCTTGTGGATGATGTTTCTTCTTGAAGCTGCACCATTCCTTAGGGAATTTTGTGTCATGGTATGTATCCTGGTTAGCACTCATCTTGAACTACCTGCAAAAAGAAAATAAACACTCATTTTGAACTCTAGGCTTATCTCATATATATAACATAATCACAATCTAGAATATAATCTGTGTTATTTCACGGCTGTCTCAAAGTACTTGTACATACTGCACCAACCCTCAGTATGCGTATAGGTGCGCCATATATGCTCTCGGGGGCAATTTTCTACATTGTGTTGTTCGGAACGAACCATTCTTAGTGTACCCATTATATTTTACCACATGAAAAGGGAGCCCTTGAATACCGATGGTACCCTTCTTCTATAATGTTGGTTCATAGTAATAAATGGCATTTGTTGTCCATTGCAGGTCCAGAAGCATTTCTGCCTTGGAGAAGATTTTATCAAGGAAAGGATATCAATGCCACTACCGTCGAAACAGTCAGAGTTTTCGCACAAGCATTTGGAGAATCTGCAGATTACTGGCTTTGAGATAGAAGACAGATACTTGACATTTGTAAGATTGGTCATGGAGCGAGCAACAAATCTAAAGACAGTTGTTTTAGCCGACAAAGAGCCCTGTGAGCTTTGTGATTTTGTGGATTATTCAGCATCACCGGTGGAATCCAGGTATCCAAAGAACGACGACGAAAAAAGCTCCATAGTGAAGCATCTCAAGGATGATCTCTCCTCATCTGTTCAAATAATCATAATGTGATGACGAGTAATTATGCAGCTGTGTAAGTACATTTATAATTCATTTTTGACAGTGTAGTTTTGTTAGTCTTACAACCGAACATCTATAGGACTCAGTGCACTTGCACAAAATTTTTTTCTATGGTACAAGTGCCATAGAAATTAAGTGGCACCACCTCTAATTACCTTTTTTTGCATAACAGGGCACGTCCTGGAATTTCATTACTTGGCAGCAACGAAATTACAAAGTCTTACTCCACGGTTTTACCCCAAGCAGAAATTAAAAGTACCAACCGAAAAGGAAAATCAAAACAACTCTCTTAACACCTTAACTCTCACATGCTAGAGCTCCTGACAAACAACTAAGGCTCCTATTACAAGGTCGAGGCCTAAAACAGATACTTAACACGGCATCCTCCCGCCTAGAGATCCATCAGCAACTCCTGATCTGGTTCCTATGATAGCAAGCATTGTTGGCCTCCTTCCACTTGTTTCCGATCCTATTATATGAACCGAGATCGCATTTTGATGTAGGATTCTTGAAGACCGAAAGTGGAAGGAGGCCAACAATGCTTACTATCCGGTCCTGTTGCATGGGCCCATCTTCAGGTTTGTCTTGTCAGCTTGTTTTTGAAGACCTGCCCAGTATTGAATCAACCCACATGCTTAACAAACCACCTCAGTTGGTGAATGAATAAGTTTTTCCTCGAAACACATTCTATTGCTTAACTTCCAAATCGCCCAACAAATGGCAGCAAGCCCAACTACATAAAATTTTGTGCCATGGGGCAAGAAGTACTTGATCCACACCTGAAACATACTTACTTATGTTACATTTAAAGAACAGGTGGTTAATGTTCTCTTCCTTATCACAGAAGGCACAAGTTTTGCTCCCCTTCCACTTTCTTTTACACAGATTATCTTTAGTTAAAATTGCTTCTTGTTTGATTAACCACATGAAAATTTTGATTTTCAAAGGTATCTTAGCTGACCAGATATCATTATTTGGATCATTGTTATGGGATTCATACAACTGGGCATATGCTGATTTTACAGAGAATTTACCACTCTTCTCCCTATGCCAACATGGCTTGTCTTTCGTTTGGGTTAGGCAGATGGTCATGAGGAGGTCATTCAGTTTTCTTTTCTCCTCTTGTTGTTCTTCAGACAACCATCTTTTGAAGGTACGATGCCATCTTTTGTTTGCCATTTTATGAACTGTTATTTGTTCTTGGCAAATGTCATACAACTTTGTAAATTTCTCTCTAAGGGAGAAATTGCCACACCATTTATCATTCCAGAAATCAGTGTTTCTGCCATTGCCTATTTTAATTGTTCTCCCATCTAAATACATTTCCTTGACTTTTAAGAGGTCAGCCCAAACTAGGGAGTCATTGTATTTATGCTTGACTTGAGTCACACACCTATCTTTCAAGTATTTTTTCTTAACTATTTCCTGCCATAGTCCATGTCCATCTTCAGCCTCTAGCTTCCACCACCATTTGCTTAACAGGCTTATATTCTACTTTCAAAGATCTTTCAAAGCCTCCTTGCCAAAAAAATCTCTTTCTTATCTTATCCATTCGCTCAATAGTAGTTTTCGGTAATAAGTACATGGACATGTGATATATCGGGATGCTCGATAAGCTAGTGTTGATTAAAATGTTTCTTCCCCCAATTGTTAAAGAACCTTCCTGCCATCCAGCCAACCCAGCCAACCTTTTTCTCAGTTTACCTTCAACTGGGACCCAATCGATCACATGTAACCTGGATTGAGACACAGGCACTCCCAGGTATTTGATAGGGCATTCCCATATGGCGCAGTCAAACAAATCTGCATAGAAGAGGGCTTTATGATCACCTTGTTTTATCAACAAGATCTCACTCTTTTTAAAGTTGATTTTTAGTGCTAACATAGCTTCATACAGATACAACATTAACTTGAGGTTAATAGCCATGTCAGAATCTTCCTGCAAACAAATAATTGTGTCATCTGCATATTGCAGAGATACAATTCCATGTTCTATATATTGTGGTACTAGACCCACCAGTAGGTTGTTCGACTGAGCAACTTTCACCATTTTAGCTAGTGAATCTGCGGCCAAGTTAAAAAGGAAAGGTGACAAAGGATCACCTTGTCTTACTCCCTTTCCATTCTGAAAATAAGGGCCTATTTCATTATTGACTTTGACTAAAAGTTTGCCATTCTTCACCACTGCTTTAATCCAATTACACCACTTTTGACAAAAGCCCCTCTGTTCTAGACAATCAAAGAGAAACTCCCAACTTACCATATCATATGTTTTTTTGAAGTCTAATTTAAGGACAACCCCAGCAGACTTCTTAACCTTTGCATCATGAAGAATTTCATGAAGGCACAAATGCCATCCATAATATTTTTGCCTTTTATGAAAGCATTTTGACATCTATTGATTATCCTCCCCATAACCAATTCCATTCTTAAACTGAGAACTTTGGTAAAGATTTTATACTTCACATTCAGTAGGCAAATAGGTCTGTACTGTTGAATCTTGTTAGCATCCTTCAATTTGGGAAGCAAGGTAATAGTACCATAGTTGATCCTACTAATGTCCAGACTTTCTTCATGAAAATTATTGAACAAATTGATCAGGTCTTCCTTAATAACCTCCCAACATTCCTAAAAAAATTCAACCGGCAGATCGTCAGGACCAGGAGCAATATTCTTTTCCATAGAAAAATTGTCTGCCTGACTTCTTCTTCCGAGAATCTTCTTTCTAATAGCTCATTTTCTTCTGCTGTTACCTTTCCATTTTCAGTCCAACTCGAAGGGTTGAACTGAATATGGGGTTTTCCATTAGGGCCAAACAAATTTTTATAGTAATCAGTTGCGTGTTGCAAAAAATTATCATCTCCTTCGATAATTCTGTCTTCACTCTGAAGGGTTAAGATTGTATTTTTTTTTTGCCATTTGCTATTCTATGGAAAAATTATGTATTGTCATCACCTTTCAACAGCCACGTATAGTTAGATCGTTCATTCCAATATAACTCTTCTTGTTCAAAAATTCTCATCAAAGTTAGCTGAATATCAGACTTCCTCTGAAGCTGGGCTTTGGACAGGATTTGTTGTTCGTCAATGGTTTCAAGAGTCAGTAATTCCTCTTTTGAAGATCTATTTTTGTCTTTTTATCATCCCCTTTTTTCTTATTACCCCAACCTTTCAAATAACTTTTCACTCTCCAGATGATATTTTGCAATCACCTGAGCACCCCAGATTTCTTTTATTTTTTCTTTAACTTCCTCATGATTTAGCCAGGAGAGTTCAAATTTGAAGGGCTTCTTCTTGTTCTCTTGTTTTTTCCCTACTTGTATTATCAGGGGATTATGATCCAACATAACCCTTGGTCTTCTATGTATTGCCGTGAGGGGAAAAAGATTTTCCCAGTCTTTGTTGATGAGGATTCTATCTAATTTTTCCAGGGTGGGAATTATTTGGTTGTTACTCCAAGTATATTTCCCTCCAATGAGTTGCAATTGCCTTAATTCATGGGAGTTAATGATATGGTTAAACATATCACTCCATTTGTTGTTATTAAACTTTTTATTTTTGTCAGAGCTGAGGATATTGAAATCTCCTCCTATAAGAGTTGGGAGGTTGACCTTATTACATGCCTAAACCAGTTCAACTAGGAACTATTCTCTTCCGTCTTCCTGTGCAGGACCATAAACAAAAATTAATTGAAGATCTTTCTTGATTCTTTTATCGTGAGCATTTACCGCGATACAATAATTTCCTAAAGAGAAGGAAATTGCATCAAATTTATCTAGATTTAACATTCCCCTAGACTTGCTTTTTGACGGGACCCAGTGCCAGGCATAGGATTTCTGTTGATCTAACTTTCTAAAAAACTTATTAGTGAACTTTTTTTTTCATAGTCTCCTGGATTCCAATAAAATCTAGTTAATAAGCTCTCATCATATCATTAAGACAGGGACAAAGGCCCTTCTTCCCCATTCCTCTGTAATTCCAGATGAGGCCATTCATTTTGACTTTTTCTTTTTGGTAACTTTTCTTGGGTTGGCCTTAGAGCTAATCTTAAGGTTCCCACTACCGTCCTCCGGATTCTCTGGAGGGGAATCCAGATACTTTTCTCTACTACCACAGCAAGAAAACTTTTTCTTTTTCCTCTTAGACTTTTTTATAAGAGACTATTTGGAAACCCTCATCCTCAGAAGAGTCTGAGTGCCACTCAAGTAGTCGTTGCTCCATAGAGGGTCTAGCAACAGTATTATCATCCCATTTATCTTTGTTGTCCAGGTTTCTTTTTGACTCAAGCATATGTCTCGCAATTTCTAAGTCTTTGATCACATTAGTTGTTTTCATATTAAGCTTACTAGATTTAACACCCATGTTTATTACTCTATCAACAAGATCCTCATCATTAAGAGCAGAAAAGGAGTTTTGAGAAGATAGATTAGTACCTTCCAGATTTCTTTTCCTTGTGAGTTCCTCTGCCTTGTCAGCAATCTTCATGTTTTGACCTTTCAATCTATCACTTCTTCTAGTTTGATTTTTGTCCTCCTTGATTACAATGTTGTCTGCTTCCTGCACCATGTTTTCTCCAGAAATTTCTCCCTGGGCCTCCAACTCCATGACCCTTTCGGTTGTACCCTGCGTTTCCTTAGCCAAAGCAATCTGATCATCCTCCCTTATAGGATCCATGACTTGAATCCCAGGTTGCGACAATTGGTGCTGATTGTCTTGACTTGCTTCAATCCCATCTTCCTGACTGGAAAAGTCAAGTTGAGGTTCTTCCTGGGTTCCTTTATATGGATGTTGGCACTTCCCAAGTGCCCCTTTTATATGTGAATATTACCCTAATTAGAGCATAATTGATACTAATTTAGGCCATTTACCTATGATATTGTCTATATATTTGTATATGCGTTGTTTTGGAGCTTTATTGCAGAAACAGGTAAAATTGGTGATTAAAATGATGCTGGAGAGGACAGGAATCCAGAACCGATGAAAAGCATTGAAGAAGTCCACTGAGCCGATCGGTGCAGTCCATGAGCCGGTCGGCGCTAGGGTGTTTTGACCCACAGAAGTGACCGAGCCCATTCCACATGTTTATGGAAGTTTATCTGCGCAAGACACTTGAATATATTTGTCTAGAAGATTTATGGAACTTCAAGATCTCGACGTGCAGTATAAGACTTTATCTCGAAGGAAAAGACCCACATGGTAGCTGTGGAAGACAGAGGAAACGACTCGGAGAAGAAACCAGAGAAGACACGGCTTGTGACGATCGGCGCAGTCCTGCGTTGATCGGCGTAACCGCCTTATTTGCTAGAAACCGAGTCCTTTATGAGTAGAACCCCTATAAATATTTGTAAACCCTGACCGCAGAGAGAAAGGAGGCGACAGAGGGACAACAGATCCGTGAGTTAGAGCCACCGGGGCTTGCCCCATTAGAATAGATCTCTAGTTGAGTTTCAAGAACCATTGGTGTTAAGAGTTGATCCGTCAAGGTACGCCATCTCGACGGGGATGAATCTTACTCTATGTATCTCAAGGATGATTGAATATGTTGATGATGGTTTTAGTGATTTGTCTGTCTTGATTCTATAATCATGCATGTGCTTATTCCAATTGCTTAGTTCTAGGCTAAGTAAGTTGATATTATCTTGATCGTGGTGATTAGGATAGTATTCGGATATTGTATTGATTATGGTTGCTTGATGATGCTAGTAGTATGGTTTAGCGGTGACAGCACTAATCCTGCGCAGCACTATTGGATAGTTGAGTAGGGTAAGATACTCGCGCGATTAAGGGTTTCCTCTCGCAGCGATAAATCAGGAGCCGCTCGGAAAGCAGGGTGGTCTTACTCATTATAAGTTTTCATTGATCTATGTAATTACCCATTATGATGCTATTTAATTAGACTTTCTGGTTACGATCTCACTAGTAGATATCTGGTTACTCACTTAACAGCATAGGCTTACAAGGCATCTGGCGCACTTTGGCTTAGATTCACTAGTGTGCCGATCGGCTCAACTCCTGCGTTAATCGGCGCAACGACAGATTTACTGTCTGCGCTGGCCAGTCTCCCCCTCACGCAACCTAAATTCGACAGTAGCTTTGACTAGATCTTTTACTGTTAACTTTGTTTAATTATCCCTAAGGTCCTAGTGGATTCGATAAACCTTGGAATACTCAATTCAAGGGAAAAAGTGCTACAATCGTACACCGTCCTCTTGCGGTATATAAGTGGGTGCGTAGGTACGACCAACAATGGACTAGGTGAGGTTTGAGTTGGGCTACTTGCCATCAGATGTTGTTGTTATTCCCGCTCTTGATTCTGATTTTGTTCAATCTCATTGTTGCATATCACCTAGTCACTCTTCTTTCCTGATTGTAGTGCTGACTTGGCTTCGAAGGTTGCCAAGGGATCAAATCTTGAGGTAAAGAGATTTGATCCATACTCATTGATGACCACCATATGTGCTGCATTACAGATTGTCCATAATTTCTTATCCTGTTCTCCAATCTCCACTTTCCTACTTGGAGAGCCGATGTTGAGTAAATCACTTCCTAGCACAATGAGGTCACCCATCTTCAGAACCTCATCATCACTGTCATCCACCACTTCCTCAACCGCAATAGCTTTACCTGCTTTCACATCATGTAGATGTTCAACTTCTCTTTTCTGTGATATCTCCTGTATCACAGGGAATTGTTTCTTGTAGGCTGCCTGAGCGCCCACCATGAATTTTAGAGGGGCCGATTGAGGTTTGAAATTGCTATTCTGCTGTTGGGATGTGTTATTCAAGTTGTTGTCTTCGATTCTTGGCTTCTTGCTTTGTTGTTCCTCTTCGGATCCTCCTATTCCATCATTCCTTACCTCTAATTACGTGCCACATTGCAATCCAAACAAACCCCTCTCCGTCTGTTTTATCTTTCTCATTCTGCCCTCTTGCCTCCCACGATCAATCGTCTTCATCCCGTTCGGTGGAAGTGCAGGACAGTTAGTTAGATTTGCTTCATCATCCCATCGTCATCTAAGCTAGACAGGGCATTATGGATTTAGTGAATGCAAGGATTCAAATTAATGCATATGGCACTATAAATTTAGTGAATGATATGATAGGGTGACCAAACAGAAATGATAAAAAATGTGGCACATTGGGTTTGCATGTTCACATGTGTTAATCTTGTAATAATATCTATTATACCAGTAGTACTTTTTTTTCTATTTTGTCATACTTTCATGTTACAAAACAACGAAGAAGTAACGAAAAAGGAAGGAAAGCAACGGAGGTAGTTTATTAGCTTGCTACGTGGCAAGAAATCAAGGGCACTGCCATTTAATTTCTATGGCACCCGTGTCATAGAAAAGTTTTACCACTTGCACTGGCACAAAAATGGCCACAATAATATGTATATTTGTCAACTTAATTTACATCATTAATATATTGTCAAATGAAACAAGTGTTCTTTATTCTTAGTGAATTGAACAAAGCAGCACATTGCAGAGACATATTTTCACATTGCACTAGGATTTAT